>OY986992.1:6071816-8471816 GCA_963920545.1 Lepidium didymum
GTTATATTAGCATGTATGTAAAAGTTGATAACTTATTGAAAAAATGTTACTATTATTTACTTTTTCCAATAAAAGGAGGATCTTGCTTTGTTATTTATTTAAAGGGAGATTTTATAATTAAGAGGAACAGAAAAATCTGTGAAAGATGTAAAATCCGTGCAGAAGAAAACAAGAGTAGGAAAAAAGCATAGGCAACTTTGTTGCTCACACGTGTGTCCCGACAAATAGTCACAGGTGGAGTGACAAACACTTGCAATTTCTTTTCACAGAAAAAAATCCCATTTTAGATATCATATTAAAAAACTCCGAAATTACTTTTAAAATTGATTATAATAGAATTATGCAATCAAAAACTAGATTGTCCTGGTATATTAGCATGAACTTGAGTAATGTAAGAGATGAGAGTAATAGAAAGATCCTCAAGTAAGGTGCGTTTGCATGAACGCCGAAGAATACATTACATGAAACTTGGCTATTTTTGTCAGTCTGTCTTAAATTATTGAGTGTTGATTCCACGTCAGCACATAGTAGCCGTTGGATATCTGATTGGGTCCCTGAATACTTGTGTCTGTCAGTTTTAGTGGGTCCACATTCATTTCACGCGTTGCATAAATAAAGCAATTTACAGTCTCATTGTTGTCTGTATTTTTGGTCAGAAATATAATAAAATAAAATCACCATTATTTTTATTTATTTTAACCGAAATTATAAATAAATAAACAAAATTCACAACGGTCATCGCCCCAAGACTCATCCCAAAAAGATTGCTGGGGAGCAAGTTAGCAAAGGAAAAGAGTTTAGTGCTAAAATACGCGTGAGGCATTTTGTTTGTATCAAATGTGTCACTGTGGCAAATCCTAGCCGTTGATTTCTTCCCATGCATGTGGGTAACTTTTTCAGATTTTGATGGATCAAGCGGCTAGGATCTGACAAATATAAATCGGGTAATTAAAGTCTGATTAAGCTTAGTACTATTATAGCAATAAAAAGTGTTGCGAGAATCAAGAGCAATCTGTTACCAATTTAGAGTATAGTTATAGTAATACTTCAAACGTACGATAATGGGCTTTTATTGTACAAAGCCCAATATGTAACAGATTAACACATTAAAGCTTTTAATATCTATATATTGATTTCTTTCATCACTCACCTTTAAAATAAATTTTTAAGTTTTAAACCATAATTAAAAACAAACTATAAATGTTAAACCACAATTCAATAGATATGTATACTAGCTTAGTATTTAAATTAAAATTAATAACACAATTATTAAAAATATAATATGTAAACATACTTCTTATTATTTCATTACTAAAATATAATACCACAATTAAGAAAAACTATAAACATATATCTGAATTTAGTTTTTTTATATTATAAATTCACCACAATTACTAAAACAAATGATACATTCTCTACATACCTCATATAATTTATATCAAAAAACAAAAATATGTCTTTGGTGAATTTAGAATTTATAAATAGATATGTAATAATTTAAAATCTAAATTTATAGACAATAAAAAAAGAAAAGGTACTTAACTTTATTTTAATTTAGAAATTAAAGAAGATATAGTGTGTTGCATTAAACTCATTTAATTCACGAAAAAAACTAAATGAAAACTATTAAAATTAAATTCTTTAAAAAATAATTATGAAATTGATGTCAAATTAAATTTATTAAATATATGTAGACTATTAGCGATAATGAATATCTTAATATTTACATGAGCATCACATATAATATAGATTAAAGTTTATAATGAGTCAAACATTTCATTTGTAATGGTTAAATATTATAATATGTTTAAACATATTTTATTTAGCCTCATACTTTTTGTTTAGGCAGATTTGGATGATGTTTCTTCATAATCCGATATTCTATATGTGTAAGACAATATTTTCGCACTTAATGAAAATACAATTAAATTACCCTAAGTAATAAAAAATTATACCAACTACATTATTTTTAATCAATAAAAAAATTACATTGTCTTCAATCAACAAAATACAACTCTCTCTCTTCTTTCTTCTTTTAAATAAATCATTTCGTAGTTCTAACTTAGTATGTTAGCTATTAAAATTTTACCTTATCAAATTTCCACCAAATCAATTTGGAAACCTATCATTCCTCTTTTTCCGATTGAAAGCTAGTCGACACTCTCAACATATCATTGCAAAGCTTTTGTAATTTTGAAAAGCCTATAATATCAAGAAAGATGGAGAACCTATGACATGGGTGCCAAGTGCCAACATGTTGTTCCTTGATGAAAATATATAATAACTTATATAGTTTACGTAGAATAAACAACTCTATTAAATTATAAATTTATACATACTTTCTCCTACTTTTACATTCAAATCCTGCCCGAAGAGCGGGTCGCTAACTACTTATATATATGGGGTAATTAATACGACCAAAACAATACATGATTTCAAGGATGTTCTCTTCTCCGTACATTATCTCATTCTCATACATGTCACGTAAAATAAATAAGTGATATATACTTTTTTGTCCCGTTTCTCACTCTTTCTCTGAAATTGAATTCTAATTCTCCATCACCCATTATCATTATGGTAAACCATTATCTTATCATCAAAAATTGATAGGGCAAAAATTTGAATGATGCGTCGCGAGTACAAAAGTCATATGATTCATCGACTTATCATGAATCATATTGGCCTACCATAAGTGATATATTGAAGAAAAAATCATTAAAATACTAAGTTCAGTAATCTATATTGCTTCCCCTTTTTTATATATATATTTGATTATACAAGTCAAAACAAGAATCATGGATTCTTTGTCATCTTTGTGCTCTTTGAATGAATGGATTTATTAATGGAAATTAAAAAAGAATGAATGAATTCGTTTGAAGTACTATTGGAATACAGTTTTTTTCAATCATACATTCAAAGGATTTATAAAGTTTAGGTCAATTTTTGTAGAGTTTATTACATCAATTTTTTAAGATTATATTCAACGAGTCCGGTTACAGATTTGACGCGTTCCATTTCCGATTTTGTTGGGCAGCTGAATCGTTCAAAATATCTATTTCATTATATATTGGTCAATGTAGTTGACTATGAATTAGCAGTTTTTATTAGGGAAAATAGTCGCTCTCTTGACCAAAAATTTTCCAAGTCTAAGTTTCAGAAAACCGAAGACTAACTGTGTCTCGAGACTGTGTTATAGGAGTGAACCACAGATCGAAATCTAAGTTATTATTATTACTCTTTTTTTTCCTATCTAAAATAATATTAAAAATTTAAATAAATAGAAAATGCATAAGCTTAGATGTGTAAGGCTGTGATTAATCCACTTGATTGATGATACATTATGGGAAAAAGAAAAGGACCGTTACGTGGACTTTGGCTTGGATTTATACACTGCTTTTGGCTATAACAAAAAATCTGTTTTAAACCAAACCAATACTTTGGCTCAAATTCTAGAATTCAACTCAGTTTTGTTGATCTTATATTTGTATGTCCAATTGTTACAGTTTTAATTACTAGGTATTATCATTTATATCATTCAAATATAAAGAGAATTGGTGTATTTATTTGGTTGCGGATACTTTCCTTGCTTCTCACTCTATCTAGTCTAGTCCATCTTTATATATTTCAAAATTTGTGTAAACTATTAATTATTTTGTTCATCTTTTAAATTTGCCCTACCTCTCTCTGTCTCCTCTACTTGTCCCGTCTCGGATCGCTCTCTTTATTCAACTTAAAGATAAGTATGTACTCAATTACATCATATAACTAAGATTGAAATTCTAGAAAGAAAAAAGGATATAGAATTGGTAGGGCCAAATTGAGTTAGATTGATGAGATTAGAATCAAACGTTAGAATAATTCCAAAAGCTTGGAACCCTTAGCTGTCTTCGCTATAGAAACCTCTTCATTTTTATTCCAAACCCTTTTACGTAAGCAATTTCATTCGTTTAATTACCAAATTCTTCTTGCATGACTCGTTATACAACATTAGATTATGTACTTAGTGTCTGGATAGTGAACAAACAAACCAAACTAGATTGATTGATGTTGTTAAGCTAACTAATTAAGACATGTATGGTCTAGAGCACTCAGACAAAGAAATACAATGGTTTCGGGTCTTATAAATTCAGACTACATATATCAAATTCTGAAATTTACAAAATAACATATGAGTAATCTCATGCGAAAATTTGAAATTTTTTTTGGTTAGAGATATATTATATGTAGATAGGTCGTAAAGACTTGCGTGCGATTTTATGTTTCTAATTTTATATGATTAAGGTTGCTTTCACATATGCATTACTTTAGTATAAATAACCCTTTGAGCTATCAACCTTTTCCGACAAAACAGGCGAAACTTAATCTAGTACAATCTCTTTTGTTCTCTCTCTCTTTCTCGATCCCTCATCAATTATTGAGTCATCATCTTCTTGAACAATAAGTGGTTAATTCGAACACTAAACCACAAATTCATAGAAATGGATATGTCAGAGGGTCGATCAAATCTAAAGCGTTACTCAACGCTTTCAACACTTGTTGCTCATTTCTTTGGCATCTTAGCAATTGTTCTAATGCTCATATGGCTTCTCCATCACCGAGAAGGCATCGAGTATGATTCCGACAATCCCCTTAAGATTTTGAATGTAAGTTTCTGTGTGTTTAATGTGTATATACATGAAATGATGCAATGGTGATCACTTTTTACGTCGTTTAACTGAAGTCAAATATTTAGTTTTGATTGGGGAATAATTGATGTACAGGTACACCCATTTCTCATGTATTGTGGATTTCTATTCCTTGTGGGTCAAGGTAATTTCATTAAGACCTAAAAACCCAATGATTCCATGTGTTTTTCTTTGACAAATGATTGGTGGATAATGGAATGCAGCGATGATGACGTACAAAACGGGATACGCGACGCACCAAGTGCAGAAAACAGTCCACGCAGGGCTACACATAGTTGGTTTAGTTCTAGGTATTGTCGGAATTAGCGCGGCTTTTAAATTCCACGACAAACTCAACCTTCAGGATATGGTCTCTCTTCATTCCTGGATCGGTCTCGCCACTTTCATCCTCGTCGGTCTTCAGGTAATTCCTAATTCATTGCTCCATACATAACTTTGATTTATCTCACATCGAAACTAATAGATGGTGTTGTTATGTGATTTCGCAGTGGATATTCGGTGCGATTACATTCTTAGCCCCGAAATCTTCGTCGGGTACAAGAACGAGAATGATGCCGTGGCACGTGTTAGGTGGTCGGGCTCTATTTTATATGGGTATAGTCGCAGCACTAACTGGACTCATGCAGAGAGCCACGATGCTTGGTCAGACCAGAAACGCTGAGTCTCGTCTAATCAACTTCCTTGGTTTAGCTATTCTACTCTTTGGTGTTTCCGTCGACTTCTCCGTCGCTCTTGGCCGTTACAACTGATGGAGAAACTGTCTTAGCTTCATTTTTGAATCTTTCTTTATTGTATAATTCAACAAATTCTTGTTTGTTTCTTTGTTTGTTTGTCTTGTGTGTCATTGTGATTCGTGTTATATATCTAATTGGTCATGAGATTGATGATTTGATATTTGATTTCACTTTTGGATATTTTTACTTGTTTAGTGTTTGATCTTTGATGCTTACTTATATTTGCATTATTTTTTTAACCATAGTGGGAAATCTTCCACGTCAGAAAGCAATTGCAACGGTGCAGAAAATTCCATGCCACTACCATTCAATTGTTTATAGTTTGTACTCTTTTCAATAGAATATTTTTAGTGTCCTCTGTTTGTTTTCTTTCTTCTTTTGACGAATTTCTTGAGGTATTATTTAACAAAAAGATCTCTCGACTAATATTTATTTTAATGTAACTGCAATCAAGGAATAAATGATCTTTATTTATATGTTCTACAGTTTTCATGAAATATTAAAGCTTATTTGACTACAAATTTCTGCAATATTCACCTGAGAAACAATTAAGCTTATTTTGACTACATCTTCTCACCAAATTTTAATTCTTTTTAGAGGCAATTGTAAAAATACTCCTAAAGAGTAGACATTCAACACTGCCTCTATTTCTTTTTAACATTTTCAGAAAATACCTTTTGTTCTTGGAAAATGACTAAAATATTTTCTCTTCTTTTAAGTCTCAAACGACAACTCTCGAAAACTCTCCATTTTCTTTCTATTTTCACTTTTCTGATTTCAGGATTCAGACGATTTATCTTCGACGATTCCTTTTCACGATTTTTCTTCTACGATTCTTGTTCTACGATTCATCTTTATGTGAATTTCTTTGGTACTTCATCAATTTTCTTATCTTTTCAAAGGTATATTTTGCGATTTTGAGTATTCTTCTTATTCTTCTTCGACTTTAATCATTTTTCTTCGATTTTCAAAGATTTGAGCTTACATTTTGTAATATTTGAGTTTATATTCTGAAAAAATCAAGATTTTAGGGATTTCAAAGTTATGAGATTTTAGAGTTTTCAAAGCTATGAGATTTTAGGGTTTTCAAACTTGAGATTAGGTTTCTTGGGTTCAAATACAACGTTTCCATATATAACTTGTTGATTATTTTCTCTGGATCTATGGTTTATGATGAAAATGATGATATTTTATAAATACCTTATAAATTTTGTTGACTAAATGTCTTGAATGCATTTATGTGAGTTGATTAGGTTGCTTTTTTTCTCGATGGTGTCTCTTTGAAGTCGATTTCTGTGTCTGTAATTTATAAGGAATCTATATAAAAAATTATATGGTTGATTATAAATACTTATAAAACCTATGATGTAAATGGATGTTTAACGGTTTTGGTGTTATCTGTCAAAATAAATTCTAACTAGATTCATGATTTGATCCTTAGTATTATAATTGTCTGACGATTGAATTAGTCTTGAAAGTTATATCAGGTTCTTCATGATGCTTTTCTGATGACAAATTGGGCGTTTTTGATCCTTCACTAATCTGGGAATTTGGTTTATGTGACTGATTTTTTTTTTATTTGTATACTTATGGCAAATATTGGAATTTATAAGGTATTTATAAAAATAATTATAAGGTATTTGATTGAAGATTTTGAGATTGAAATTTATGGTTAGAGCTTTTATTAATAGAATCAATTTGAGATAGATTTCTATGATTGAAATATGAGAAGCTCAAATTTTAATTTTATAAGGTTGATTATAAATCTTATAAAAACTCAGACTTCACCAAATTTATAAGTTTGTTTGATGATTCTATGGCTCAAGTTTTATGAATTCAATATTTTTTCTTCTTCTTGCCCTAGCTATAGTTTGATTTTAGGGTTTTATATTACTCTAAATTTTTTTATCTTAGAGTTAGTAAGTTTAGTTATGTTGTGTTGTCAGTCACTTTCAGATTTCTTTTGTTTACTCTTTAAATTTGGTTTATCCAATTACGGTATCCAAAGTCTGACTTGCAACTCCAATATGAATGTGTTTTGGGTGTTTTTGTTGATAGCTAAATGGTTTGTTATATATAATTATCTTTTTGGTGTTGCAAAAATTGCTACTTTAAGAAAGTTTGTTCACAAAAACTTTCATGATTACATATTTATAATATTAATTATAAAGTGTTATAAAACCTTGTGATCTCATATTTGTTTTTTTTTGGGTTGAACAGATGGATAACAATTGAACTTACTTCATTTCTCTACCAGAGAGAATATATGAGCCTGGAGAAGAGACGGATAAACCAACTATCATTATGAATAATTCAAATATGAGTTATGTCACTTTAGTGGAAAAGATTTTAAAGAATGAAGAGTTCAAGACAATAGAGGAATCATTTCTCAAATTGGGTGTTTTGCTAGGAAGAAGAGATGTGATTTTATAAGAAGTTTATGACATAAACAATAGATGAAGATCTTGATATTGTATACTTGAGAAAAAAAAATTCATAAACAATAGATGAAGATCTATTGTTGAACTACTTTGACGACTTCAAGGAAGTCGTTGTCTCCTTCATTTGAAAGAGGTTCAAGTTCTTGATACTCAAGAGGATCTCCTATTATTGAATGAATTACCACCTGTGAATTAAAAACAAAAACAAATCAAACAGAGGTTTTATAAGGTATTTATAAAAACAAACTTGCCAAAAAAAAATTACCTTTTCAAAATTTTCAATCTTAACCAATTCACTTATTGGTGGAGTTTTCGTGCTTTCCCATTGCAGAAATAAAGGGATTGATGAACATCCTATATTAGTACCATACCTCCTCCCTAAAATAGAAACAACATCCAATGCCCGTAAGGTTAGTGCGAATGAAAAGCCTTGTACTTCATACTGGCCTTTAACTCATGTTTTTTCAGTCATTCTCTTAATGCTTTTAGCAAGTACATTGTAAGCTTTCTTCCCCCATGGTAGCCTTGACTACTGTTCAAAAATGTTCATTAGTCTGGAAGAAGAAATTTGCACTGTATTATTTTTAGCAATCAATATAACTTCAGTCAAAATAATCGCAGGTAGGATTATTCTTTCCTCTGACTCCATTATGCGTACATTTTTCTTGATAGTCTTGATTAAATAAGCAAGTAACACCTTTTCTTCAAACATCCACTCATAATGCATATTTTCTGGTGATTGTTCTTGTTCTTGTCGAAGATCTTGATATTGTATACTTGAGAAAAAAAAATCATTATATAAGTAAAGTTATATAAACTTCTTATAAAATCACAATAATGATGTGTTTTATTTACTTGTTGTCATGAAGAACTCTCTGAATGAGAATATCAAAGGTTTTTGAACAGTAGTCTTCATGACAACAAGTAAATAAAACACATCATTAATGTGATTTTATAAGAAGTTTATAAACTTTACTTATATAATGATTTTTTTTTCTCAAGTATACAATATCAAGATCTTGATATTAGCAATTTGTACAACACCAAAAAGATAATCATATGTAACAAACTATTTAGCTATCAGCAAAAACACCAAAAATGCTTTCATGCTGGAGTTGCAAGTAAGACTTTGCATACCGTAATTGGATAAACCAAATTTAGAGAGTAAAAAAAGAAACCTGAAAGTGACTGACAGCTCAACAGAATTAAACTTACCAATTATTAAAAAAGTTCAAAGTAATATAGAACCCAAAGATCAAATTGTAGTTGGGGCAAGAAGAAGAAAAAAACATTGCATTCATAAAACCTGAGCCATAAAATCATTAAACAAACTTATAAATTTGGTGAAGTCTGAGTTTTTATAAGATTTATAATCAACCTTATAAAATAAAAATTTGAGCTTCTCAGATTTCAATCACAGACATTTATCTCAACTTGATCCCATTAATAAAAGCCTTAACCATAAACTTCGATTTTAGAATCTTCAATCAAATACCTTATAATTATTTTTATAAATACCTTTTAAATTTTAGTACTTGACATAACTATACAAATAAAAAAAACTTCAATCACATAAACCAAATTCCCAGATTATTGAAGGATCAAAAACACCCAATTTGTCATCAGAAAAGCATCATGAAGAACCCGATATAACTTTCAAGACTAATTCAATCGTCAGACAATTATAATACTACAAATCAAATCATGAATCTAGCCAGAATTTGTTTTGAAAGATAACATCAAAACCATAAAGTACCCATTTACATCACAGGTTTTATAAGTATTTTATAATCAACCTTATATTGCTTTTTATAGATTCCTTATAAATTACAGACACAGACCTCAAAGAGAAATCATTAAGAAAAAGCAACCTAATTAACTCACATAAATGCATTCAAGACATTTAGTCAACAAAATTTATAAAGTATTTATAAAATATCATCTTTTTCATCAAAAACCCTAGATCCAAAGAAAATAATCAATAAACTGTATAAAGAAACGTTGTATTTAAGCCCAACAAACCTAATCTTGAGTTTGAAAACCCTAAAATCTCATAGCTTTGAAAACCCTAAAATCTCATAACTTTGAAATCCCTAAAATCTCAATTTTTTTAGAATCTAAGCTCAAGTATTACAAAATGTAAGCTCAAATCTTTGAAAATCAAAGAAGAGTAATCTAAATCGAAGAAGAATGATCAAAATCGAAGAAGAAAAAGAAGAATACTCAAAATCGCAAAAGTATCTTTCAAGAGACAAGAAGATCGATGAAGTAGCAAAGAAATTTCACAGAAAGATGAATCGTAGAATAAGAATCGTGAAAAGGAATCGTCGAAGATAAATTGTCTGAAACCTGAAATCAGAAAAGTGAAGATATAAGGAAAGTGGAGAGTTGTCGTTTGAGACCTAAAAGAAAAGAGGGTATTTTAGTCATTTTTCAAGAGAGAGAGACATTTTCTGAAAATATCAAAAAATGGAGCAGTGTTGAAAATGTCTTCCCTTGAGGAGTATTACTTATTTGGATGTTAAAAGATTTATAAGATACTTTATAAAGTAGTATAGAAACTTACAAAGTTTGTTCTCAAAAGTTTATAAGATGACGTATATAGACTTATGAAAATTATACTAGTAAATTTCTTATTAGAGATTTATAAGTCTACTTATAAATTTATAAGATGACATATAACAATTAATACTTGTTACCACTTCTCATAAAGTTTTTCTTGAAGATTTATAAGCATACTTATAAAATCTGATAACAATCTCAACTACTCAACTTAGGAAATAGTCATATAAAAACGTTGGAAAAAGGCACATGAAAGACACCTACAAACAGGAAAAAGAAAACTAAATAAGAGTTACACAACTTGATTTGTTGTGTCCAACTTGATCACAGCTTCCACATTTATAAAATCTTGACTTCCCAAACTCCCAAAAAGAAAGAATTCTTCTTTTCTTGGGTCTACCGCTAGGAATGTGAGTAGATGGTGAAAGACAAACAAATGAACTAATTTCTGGTGGAATATCACGAGAAGCAATATCACCAACGGGATGAATAGTCTCAATAGGCATGTGTCCAACTGGAAAAAAAAATCAGAGAACTTAAAATGCATATTCTCAAATACTTCAAAAATACAAACATAAACGAGAATCAAAAGAAATCAAATATTAATTACAAACCTTTTAGTGGAGTAAAGATCATCCACATAAATATTTTCATTGAGATTCACATGTTTGCAAGCAGCAATAGCATATGAGCAGGAGAATTTATCTATGGTGAAGACATGACACGTGCAATGCCTTGAGCCCAAACTCAAAACATATCCTGTTTCCTTTAACTTCAAATTCTTATAGACTGATAGGAGAGACTTCAAACCAACGTAATGATTCGTTATAAAATTGCTACATCTTCTTTCCAACATTTACGGTGACAGGTGTAGGTGACGACACCTCTTGTGATGACGCTCATAAAACCATTTCTTCATAATTGACCTAATTGTTTCAAAGAGGCATGTAATGGCATACTCGCAAGCCTCTCTCAACATTGAATTCAAAGATTCATCAAGGTTGGAGGTTATAATATTGAACCGATTAGTTGGTGCATACGCATGAGACCATTTCTTAATATCTGAATGGAACCAAATACTCTGCAAGTTTTGGATCAGATTCTGAAAGGTCTTTGAACAAAATATCAAACTCTTGGGTCGTATAAGCTTTAGTTGATGCACTAACCACTAGGATAAGTAGGGAACTTTTCAATCGTGTCTCTAGTTTCTTTTGCAAATGGAAAGTAAAAAACCCATGATGAGTTGTTGGATAGTTTTTAGACCGCGCATTTGCAATAGAAGGAGCACGACCATACACAAAAACTAAATCACCAGTATCAAGAATGAATGACCGTAAACACCACAAAAACCAGTCCCAAGATGAGTCATTTTCTGAATCAATAACAGCAAATGCAATTGTAAAGAGTTGGAAATTACCATTTTGGGCTGAAGCAGTAAGCAAAGTTCCTTTGAACTTTGACTTTAGAAAAGACCCATCAATACAAATAACTCTTCTCATTACTTTGAATCCTCTAATATATGCTCCAAATGCCAAAAATGCATATTTAAACTTGTTATCACCAATTACTTCAAGGAAACTAATTGACCCAGGGTTCTTCAGTTTTACCATATGAAACCATTTGGGTAAAACATCATAGCTATCAGAAGGTGAACCCCTAGCAATTTATGTTGCATATTCTGAAGCTCTCCAAGCCTTCGAATATGTAATGGTAATCCATGATTAGACCTTAATTTCTCTATCAATTGCTTAGGTTTCAGTTGAACCTTCTCTCCTTCAAAGTAAGTACTAACCATATGACCTAACATTTTTTCACTTGCTTGACGATGATTAGTATTTCTAAGAGATGAATCACAAGAATGTTCTCCTACATATGTGCGAATAACAAAAGTACCAGACCCCTCAGCATTGGTAGCACGCAACATCCAAGAGCATTTTGCATCTAGGCAATGAATAACATACCGGTGTAAGTCTAATTTTTGTGTTCTAAACTCGAAGCCATTCTTCATAGAACATCTTCAAAGCCCTTTTCAACACTTCCTTGTCTCTAAAGATCATGCCGGGCCATAGAGTGTCGATATCGTCTACAAAAGACCTTGAATAACTTGATGCATCATCATCAGAAGCTAAAACTCCATATAGGCATTTTTCCACGATTAATAGTGAATGATGATGTACTAGATGTTGATGGATTGTTGATATTTGTAGATGATGCCACATACATTAATAAACTTAATTATAAACATACTTATTAAATCATATAAATATGAGTTACAGTAATGATAATACCTCATGAACAACATTATATATCAAGATAGTAGCAACAACGTTAACTAGAATGTTGGATGTATCAGAAAAACCAATCTAAGAAGGACCATGAACAATACTTTCACTGTTAATTCCACAAAACCTTGGCACTTAACTATTTTGTTCCTGTCAAATTGATAAAATGGAAGCTGAATAAGCATTATCAACCCATTTGTGATTAATTTAGAACACAAATAAACAGGAACGAAAGCATAGTAAACCCATTTTGCAAATTACATATTTTCGTTCAACCAACACATAGTTTTGCAATAACTGAAAAGCATAGACAACTCATGTGTTAATAATCTAACTTTAAGAACGAAAGCTAAATTTACTGACACAAGCAATACAACAAAAATTACCTCAACAACTATCACGCATAGTTGAATAGCTTTGCCACTCTCCAAAAACTTCTTAATAAAAGTGTTGACTTGTCTGTCATTCCGAATGAAAAGAGGAGGAAGGTCTTTTGGGGCAGAGAATAGATTAGGAGGCAGACTATAGCTAAGTTTAACACTAGTTGAAGCAGAATCAAGACCGAAATCTTCTGAAATGATAGATAGTAAATTGCAGAAACGAATATCTTCATGAAATACAGAAAGAGAAGCTCTTTTGTTATTGTCGAATTCAAACTCCCAATGAGTGGAGTTTGAAAATTTCCACAATCTAGACACACAGTACAACTCAATCATTAGAACCTGGAAACAATAAATTTTAAAATTGTCAGAATTCAAAAGAAGAAGAAAAAAATAGAAGAAAGAAGGAAGAAAAATAAATAAAAAGAAAGAAATTTGAGATTTGAAAGATAAAATTGAGAGAATCAAATGGTAAACAAAACAGAACTAACAAAAGATTTCTGAAAACGAATTCGAAATGGGACAAAGAGAGAAACAAAATGTCAAAGTGAGCTAAGAGAGAAAAAGGGGAAAAAGGATAGAAGTTCTTACTTAGAGTTTTTAATGCAATATTTAAAATGTTTATAAGATAGCTTATAAAATCATATAAACAAACGTTTACGTGGTTTTACATGAGTTTTTATAAATAAATATAAAATGGAGACGGAAAAAAAATAAAAGAACCAAAATAATTTATAATGATTTATAACTCAAGTTATAAAAAGCCAAAAAAATTAGAGAAGAACACAAACACGAAGAACATGATGAAGATATCTAAATCACGAAAAAGAAAAAATGAATATAGATCGATATCACTTATTAGATTGCGCAAATCACAAATAGACTAATCATATAGCTAAAGTCGCTAACCTAACCTGAATAATCATACATCTGAACTTGAAATTGAAATTGAAAATTTAAAAATCTCAGATCTAAAATTGAAAATTCGCAGAGATCATCCATATTATTTTTGATTTTGCAGAAAACTTAAACAACTGCAAATCAGTGAATAAAAATTGATGAATTTCGAAGATAATTTGGAATCAATGACTTGAAAATTGAATTTTCAAAAAGTTCATCAGAAAATCACCGAAAAACACAAAAATGAGCAAAACGGGAATGATGAAACTTAGAATGGTAGTTTTTGCAAAAGCAAAATAGCAGAAACATTTTTCCAAAAGAATACGACAACAAAACAATACTCAAAAATTCTTTCTTTTTTTTTCCAACACACCAAATTTTAATTCATTTACATTTTTTTTTAAATAACTTCTAAAGCCAAAATACACGGTAATAAAACAAAGTGATTACGTCATACAAAATACATGTATATATAAGCAAAAAACCGGAAGTTATAGATTAAGAAAATTAGAAATTTTAGACGACAAATACCCAGACAAACAACAAAAACAATACACTTATCAGTATTTTGATATTTCACAGAAAAAAAAAACAACAAGAAGCAGAGAACAATTAATTAAAGAGGGCTCTGTTTTTTAGATTTCTTCATACCAATTGTTGTCTTGTAACTTCCATTCTCTTCAACAATCCTGCAATCTCAGACTCCATTCTCAGCTTCATGTTCCTATAATCGCAGTGCGAGTTCTCAAGCTTCTTCAGCTCCTCCAGCTTATTCCTCCTCCTCTCCTCTGTCTCCTGCAGACACAGACGCGATAGCTTCTCTGTGTACTCCTCCTCCATCTTCTCTGTCTTCATTTCTATCATTTTCTTGAAACTCTCTGCCTCCATTCTTGCTTCATCTGCTTTCTTCTGGAACATTCTTGTTTCAGCCTCCTTGATTCTTACCATGCTCTCTAAACTATCGAAACTGTTCATCATTGCATCGGCTAACGCAAAGCTCTTCTTCTTTTGATCCAAGGATGTTGAAGGTGTCACAGATGCCTCGTCTTTTCTGTAGCTCGTTTCTGCTGCAACTGTTAGCTCGCTCGGGGGCTCGGGAAATTCTGGCACCGACTCTGCATCTGCAAGAAATTGTGACAAGAGAAATAAAGAATCAAACTTCAATCTATAGAATCCATAAGGTTACAGTTATATAACTTTTGATCTAAATTATGACTATATTAAGTTGAAATTGGGAACTTACAGTTGAAGAACTGAATGATGATGTTAGAGGCATCGAGAGGGGAAACCTGTTTACTCTCTAACTTTTTAACCATTTCATTGGCTTTGAAATGCAATGCTTTGCCTTTCGCATCATCGCTTCCTCGGAAAACCTTTCTAACACAATCAAGCTCCTTGATCAAAGTCTCAAGTCCCCAATTCTTTGCACAACACACAAAAACATCCTTAACGAATCCAAACATCTCCGATTTGTGATTGCATCCAACGCAATGGAACATCATCTCAGTCGTACCTCGAGGACCTTTCAGGCTGTGTCCCGGTTTGATCAGATTCTTCTGAGTTCCACACGCAGCGTGACACCAATGTGAACAGACGTCACAGCCAACCCAACTACAAGTATTGCTAGCCGAATCGAATTTCAGACAAACAGGACACATACAAGAGCTACAAAAGCCTTTGTTGTTGGAACAGATTTTGCATTCACAGTCATCAACAGGCAAGATAGACTTACAATTCACATTCCTACACCTCAAGAACAGAAAGATCTCTACCAATTCGTTCATAGGGATTCGGATTTTACCAGAGAGGAAATACTTAAGCCCTGTTCTCACAGCTACTAAGATGTCTAACTGATCCTTGACGCATTTCGATAACGTCTCTTTGCTAAGATCAGATCTTTTATCTATCTGATTCTGAAGATTCGTCAGCTTCTCCTTCTTCTCCGGCGAATCAATCAAGTTCCTCAAGTACTCTTTAGCTGCTTCTAGAGTTTCATCAGCCATTCCTTGAATCATCAACGCCACCGACGAAATCGACTCTGAAACGATGTCGTATAAAAACCGCTCCGATCTAACCGCATCGTTATCTTCCGAATTAGGAAACTTTTTCCTTGAATCGCCGGAAATTGTGGCTTCATTTCCCGGTCGAGCTGGTAACTCGGAAGGAAAGAAAGAGTAATCGGAGGAATTTGAAGGTTTCCTGGAAATTGAAATGTTAGCGAGCGCAACGCCGCCGTCTCCGATGGGTCTGAATCGGCTGTGAACAGATCCGTTGGTTCCTTCACCGGCGCACCAGATATGGTCGTCTTTGCCGACGGAGCAATCGAAATTTGTGGAGTTTCCAGTCATCGAGCAGCTGATGTTGTGAGAGAAAGGGTGGGAGTTAGAGTACGACATTGACGGCGCTGCCGTCGCCGTGAAATCGTTAGAGAACGATGTCGTTGTTCGTTCACTGTTGTTCGTCGTCACTCTGGGCCTTTTAACGGCGTTTGATGCCGTTAAAGACAGAGAAACATCCGGTAAAGCTAGAGATAGATTTAGGGTTTCAATTTTGTTGTTTTTCTTCTCTTCTGCTTCTTCTTCTTCTTGGTGAGCTTTTCTCTTTGAAGAATTTGGATTCATTTCTCTCAATTTCAAGAAATCTCTCTCGATCCATTTCTCATCGTAGCTAGAATTCTCGGAAAACGTTACTACCTCTTTCCCCTTTTGACCAAGAGTCTCAGCGATTTTCCCGGAAAGATCACGATTTTCGCAAAGATAGCTGAGAGTGAGCTCGTTAGCTGGTCTGGGTGATGATTTAGAAGAGAGCCCATCGAGACTATTAGACCTAACGCTAAGAAAATCGACGCCTTTCTGATGATACAGACTGATTTTTTCATCTTGATGATTTTCATTCTTTAACTGAGAGAATCGAGGCTTTGATGTTTTGGTCCGAGAGCACTCACCATCCCCGGCGAGATCTTTCTCTCCGTTCATGGCGTTGAAAGAGAGAGAAGAGAGAGAAAGAGCCAGAGAGAAAGAGAAAGGAAGTGGATTCTACGAAGCGGAGAGAGATGGGAAAACGGTGGAAAAAGTTTGGTAGTCCGAATAGCAAAACTGTAACAAAGTATGAGTAGTGAGGGTAATGGTGTCATTTTACTGTTCAGAAAGTTCAGGCATAATAAAGTTAACGGCTGTTTTTCACACGAGTCACTAGACGCGGTTTTCGTCTTGAGCTTTGAAAAAGCTAAAAGTCCTATTTTTTGGTGATGTTTGTTTTTTGTTCGTTTTATTTTGGTGATGTTGTCTTTTAAAATTTAAATAAGTTTCTCAATTTCATCTATTTTGCGACCCCAATGAGTTTCAACGTTTTGGTCCCTTTGTCTCTTTCTAATAGGACAAGAGAGTAGTGCGAAACTTTGCAAAATGTTTCCCTATTTAAGGATAATGTTGTATTCAAGTCCGACTGCAAATAAAACAAATATTGCCATCTATTGAACTAATCATGATTGAAGACATATATATGTATCAACCTTTTCTCTAAACAATAAAAACAGTTAAAACATATGAAATGAAACGAAACATGGATAATATATATATATATATATGCATTATTCACATTCTGAAAAATGAGAAAAATATAAATTTGATCGCCTACCGATTGAAAGATCATAAACTGTATTATCTGAACCAAATTTATAATACAACATTATGAGTCTACGTCTCAAGAATATAAATGGACCAGGCCCGAATTTATTTAATTAGTACTCCATAACGGAAAAGTCACTTGCACAACAAAAAAAAATAAAAAAACCGAAAAAGTCAACATGTAACGTATTCTTGATACCCACCTTGTCATATTCTCTCACCTTTGTTTTGTAAGCATTGGCACAGATCCGTTGACTTTTTGTAACTATGAAACTTGCGGATCAACCTATCCCGCCCCACAAAAAACCAGCGAATTTATGGTTAAATTTATGAAATCCAAACGCATTTCGCAAAATATCAAATTATCAAAATCAAACTCGCAACGTCTCACATAAATTTGTAGACTCTGCAGTTAACCCGCTGAAAAAAAACTACAATTTACCCGCCTAAAACTCACCTAAAACCCGCCAAAAACCCGTATAAGATCCGTATAATGCTTATAGTTAATTACATGCTGTTTTTCAATTCAAAATGTCACATGTCTAAACATTTTTACTGAAAACAACATGTTATTTTATTGAACTGCGGGTACCCGCAAAATCCGCAAACTTAGATCATTTAGCATAACTCAAAATGGATCTCGCCTGCAAACCCACAACAAAGTAGTCTTTAAACTGAAATCCATATCCACCATGCACCGATTTAAAATCGCGGGCCCGCCAGTTTTTGGCTGAATTCACATATCTAAATTGATATTATATGCGTTTCATGACTCCGGTATAATAATTGCACACATACATATTATATATTAAAATTTGTTTTTTTTTTCTTTCTAAATGGATTAGTAAATGTAAATGGGCTCTCGTTAGGATCCGGTCCAGATATTATTGTTTTAACTCTTAAGCGAAGGCCCATTATATATGGATAACGATGAGAGTAATGTAACTACGAGTGGGAGCCATGCCATGGTACTAGACTACTAGCTTTTGATCTTTCAGTTCTTCACCCAGGAGTTTCAAAGCTTTTAAAATCTTTCATTAGATTCGGATTTTTTTTTTGTCAGTTGGACTCGCTAAGCTCATTCATATTATAGAAAACCACAAACTTTCAACTTCAGACCATTTTTTTTAAAATAGTAACGATTAGAAAAATAGAAATCTCTCAGACGTATTGAAGAAGGAATGTTGAAGAAGAAAAATATTTCTTAAGAAAATGGGAGTATAATGTAATGTATAGGGGATAATAAGCAATAAATGGGTGTGAAAAAAGACTCAAATATGGTAGCCTAATAATTGGTATAGTATTCCAAGAGCTAATTATTAAGTCCAGAGATTTAAGTATATAATCTGTAGATGAATTGCTTTACTTTGTGTGTTGTAAATGGTAATAATAACCTGTGTGTTTGTATGGGAATATACTGTGTCCTGGTTTTGGTGTATTTTGTTGTAGTGTATTGCTTACTGCCCAAGCAACCAGTCCAGACTCTGTAACCCATAAAATTTTAAACAGTAATTTTCCCTATTTAGTGGAGAAAACGAGATGTATTACGACGAGAGTGATGTTGAATATACCTTGACGCATTCAGGCAAGTCGTTATCTTTTGTTCTAACATGGACCTGCACCAGAAAGGTTTGTAAATTTTGAGCATTGTGAATATTATGTGGTCTATCTGAGTGGATTTGTACCTTAATCACTCGTTGGTAGGCTGAGATTTTGTTTTGTTCGATGCAGGCGAGAACTACTAGTGCGGCTGCTACAGTTGAAGGCCAAAAACAGAGTAGATTGTGATCGGATAGTGAGGTAACAGCCAAGGATTTGGCTTTCCTTTCAACTTCTGGATTGGCTCGAGCAGCTTTAAGGTAAAACCTGAGATTTAAAAATGATGATTATATGCACCATTCGGTATGTATATGTGTTTTGGAATATTGAAATATACATTAAGATAAGTTTTACCACAAAAAGTTGAAGATTGTGGGTGAGAAGCATTTGAAACTGAGGACTTCTTGAACCAGCCACTCCATTGCCACCACTTCATGCCGGCTATATTTTAGGTTCTGGATGTAGAAGTTCCTTTTCCGAATGCTAATTAAAGAGAGCAAGTATCAGGTGAGCAGCTAAAGAAAAGTGAGTTATTGATGTGTGTGTGTTGTAGAAGGTTTTATAGAGTTTTGGAGAGATAGGATTCAATATTCCACACACATGACTTGTGAATTCTCATGGACTCATTGCTTACAAAATCCATAAGGGTTTGTATCATGATACTATTAGTTCCTGATTTGGTTGAGTGTAATACTTAGTTTCTTGAAATGGCCGTTATCTTTTTCCTATTCAGAACAGCTATCTAATGAGCATTGAAGTCACAAAACATGAAGATAGAATATGATTGGTACCAATTATATGCTTGATTTTCTTCAATTCTGGTGGCCAGAGTAAGACTCGCAATCCCGACTAGTATTAATGTTCTTTCACTTTTGAAGGATCCTTTGCTCAGGAATCGATCCAGCAGACCAACTCCTAGAAACAATGTCTCTTGCTGTAGCTCCATTTCAGAACATTGCTGCGTATAGTTGGAGAAGAAAATCAGAAACAAAGATTATCATAGCTGTCTGATACATAAACCTCATATGCTTCCAAAATAAGCTATATATTTCCTTAGGCTTTAATAACTTTAAAAACCGAAACAAGATCTCCAAATATTCATTCCCTTCATCATCTTCTGCTAGTGATACATATTTCCGAGCTTTAACATTCAGAGATCAATGGATATATAATCAAATGCATTAAGACAGAAAGATAATGTTCACCTTCACGATCCATTGAACCAAGATCGAGCGCAGACGAGGGATGAGATTAGTATGTTCCATACTGCTGCAGTAAGCCTTAGCAAAGTCCCGCAAATACGCATGACTTTTCTCTCTTTCCCTCAGCCTTTGATAGCTCTCTTCCACCTCCTCATCTTCGAACCTTAGCAGCTAAAACATCCCAGAACAATCAAATCTTGTAGACAGAGCAAAATAGACTTAGGAATCGAGTGAAATTTCAAACATATATC
The DNA here is from genome assembly GCA_963920545.1 of Lepidium didymum. Taxonomy (NCBI): domain Eukaryota; kingdom Viridiplantae; phylum Streptophyta; class Magnoliopsida; order Brassicales; family Brassicaceae; genus Lepidium; species Lepidium didymum. The sequence continues at coordinate 6,092,479 of OY986992.1, forward strand.
CACACTTCAATATCTAACTACAAGAACTATTCCAAGAGATATGAAAGCATTATACACTTACTTCAGACTGAATTTCTTCTTGGCAAGAAGATTCCGAATCGTTCGGTAATGTGGATCTGCAGAACTTTTCCTTAAACTCGAGGAACAGAGAGCGAGAATGTGAAGTAGGAGAATCAGAGGAAGATTTCTCAGAGAATTCGCTGCCAGAGTCGAAAAGAATTGACGGAGTGTAATCCGAGAAATCGAAGTCGGAATACTGGGAAAATATCTCGGAACACTGCTCGGAGAAATCATCCTCGAGAGAGTCCGAAACCTCTTCATCCGAGAGCTTCTCTGTGCAAGCTAGATCAGAGACGCATCCGACTATATTAAGCTCCGGTTTCGATTGCTTGGCAGATCCAAGAGAGGAATCAGCTTCCACGAAGCTGCTCGGTTTGGAGATTTCGGTTTCTTCGTTATCAGCTTCTCCGGAAGTACTCCCGAACTTGGAGCAGTACTCAACTCCCGATATGAATGAAACGACGTCGCTCTCCTTATTCTCTGATCCGAAATTCAAATTCCGGCTGTTGGAGACATGCTCCGCAGAGGTCACGTCAGATCGTGTGAAAGATATTTCATCGTTCTCCTTAATTCCTAATCCGCCATTTGCCTTCGCATTGAAACTTTTTAATCCAGCACTGGAATTCGACTCAACACAAGAAGATTCGCTGACTTCGACTTCATTTCCTTCCTTCTCCCTGTGTAGCTTTGAGTATGATCTTGTGATTCTCCGAAATTTCGGATCACCAACCGTCTCCTTAGCATCTTTAAAAGGTTTTGAAACTTCTACCTCTTCAATCCGAATCTTCCTTGGGATCGAAATCTTCTCGACTCTGCTAGAACCGCAGGAAACGTTGTCATCGACTACAAAAACCAAATTAGAGCAGGAATCGACAGAAGCAGCAGAGACTGCAATTTGCTTGGTCAATCGAGGCGACTGAAAAACAGCTGAAGAGATATGAGCTCTCTTCCGGCGTAAACGCGTCGATGAAAGCTTTTTCCTAGCGAACGGCGTTGCCTCAGCCTTACGCTTTAAATTCTTTGACGCGATCTCCTTCATTATTGAACACGAAACTTCTCCGACGAAAGCTTGAATTCGAATATAGATTTCAAAATTTCGAAAATGGAAGTTTGTTTGAGTTGGTTGGTTAGAGACTAGAGAGTGGGATGCAGTTATGGAAGTTTATAGCGAAGAGTGGAGATGGTGGAGAGTGAGATAGGTTCTTATACCCTGCGGGTAGGTCCACGTGAACCGTCGCTTTCATTCAGTTTTTAGTAATTGCAACTTTGAACGCTAGTCATTTTTGGCGATATAAATCAACGTTCGCGTCTGCATTTATGCATCTGTAGCTAAAAACATGCGATATGATAATTACTTTAATTGATTTTTTAATCAATATCTGTGGTATGCTTTATCAACATATATCCTAGCCTTGGGTATAATAACTCAAACCGAACAACCGAACTAAATCGAACAAAATAAAAGGATCCAAACTAAACCAGAATCGGTGAAATAATTAAAAGATTCTTAAATTAGAGAACCAAAAAAACTAGAACCGAACCGAGAACCGAATAGTTACCAAAAGAACAGAATACAATTGTATATTTAATATACAAAATTTAATAATCTAAATATCCAAAATTTTAATTTTAATTCTAAATTTAAATTTGTTAATTAATTTGAATAAAAAATACTAAAAAACTAAAATATTCAATTTTTTATAATTAATCGATGGTTTTTCTGATTTTTTTGTTTGTTTTAAAAAATAAATAGAAGTATCCGAACTGGAACCGAATCGAATTTTAATAGGTACCTATTGGTTACTACAAATTAAGAACCGAAACTGAAACCGAACCGAACCAAAATTTTGTTAGTACCCATTGGTTACTATTTTTCCGGAACCGAAAGAACCAAAAACAAAAAAAAATTGACCCGAACCGAACCGCGGAACCGAATGCTCATGGCTAATAGAACCTAATCATTTTCTTGCGTCCCATCCAAAGCCAGACCGAGGCATAAGCCACAGTTTAGGACCCTTATATATTGAAGGCCAAAATTCTTTAGAGTTTATAGAATTATTGTAGTAATTAGTGCCTAATTTATAAAATTTTGTAGGAATTATGGACCAAAATTTTTAAAGTTTATTGATGATTTTAGTAAGTAATGCCAAAAATCTTTCTTTTATGTTATTGCTTTTCGGAGTTTAAGAAATTCAGTGTTAGTGACAGATTAAACAATTTTATTTTCTCACTTTGCAAAAAAAATTCTAAAATTAATGAATAAAAATAGTTGCTATTATTAGAGAATATACCGAAAGAGAAGAAAAAATTAATTTCGAATAGCAGATTCGATAACGTAGAACCGGCTCTGATACTATAGAGATGTTAATAATGTTAAACTCATCCCGTTTAGAAACATCCTATTTAAAATCCACCCTAATTAACTTCAAATCCATTTAATCTCATTTAAATTTTTACCTATTAACCTTTACTCATTTGGACCCATTTAACTTACTTAAATACACTTAACCCCATTTACACCTATTTAAATAAATTTCACTTATTTTAAATTTTTTTTGGTCAATAATTAGATCAATAAGAAGATTCACAATCCAAATTTCTATTTATTCTACCAGTTGTAGAGGGAAAAAATCAAACTCTAAATATATGAATCGTTAGGTGGATCATCCTAATTATTAGACTGAAAAAAACTTGACATTTTAACTAATTTAAACCGATCAAATAATGTTAAATTACAAAATAAAAAATTGTTGACAGCCACATAAACTAATAAGTTAAAATATTATCTCAAATCAATGAATCAAAACAAAGACTATTGAAAAAACAAAATCTAATTCATGAAAACGTATTACAATAAAATAACAAGTGTAATAATTCATTTGGAAAAATGTTTTCAATTCATTCCGACGATGGTGGAGTTCCAGGAGAGAATTTTAAACTAATACAATAAAATCCTTTGGAGAAAGAAGAAAATACCTTCGAGTTTTTTCTCTTTTCCCTCCAACTTTTTTTGATGGGGCAAAAAAGTTTTTCCGAAAAATAAATTAAAAGTAAAATGGGGGATATTTTGACAGAACCCACTTTTGCAAATGAATATGCATGAAAAGTTATTATTTATATGAAGACCCATTTATTAAATGAATCTAAATGAAGAAACCCATATGAACCCATTTATATTTTTTGATATATGGGTCTAAATGGGTTTAAGATTATACAACATACTCATATGTTAAATGGGCTTACAAACCCATATTAACATCTCTAGTTTCATCACATGCAAAAAGTCTAAAAGAAACTAAAATTAATAGATATAAGACTTGTGTAACTAGACCAAAATATTACTCAGTTTTATAATAGATAAACGAAAAATCCTCTCTCTTTGTAGCTCGCGAAATAGATTTTACCCTCTAACCTAGTTTCATCACTCACCGCTAGAGACAGTAGACGGTGGCTCCACAGCACCGGAATCGTCCCCACACAGCTTATTCTGACGTTAAGGCATTTTTCTCTGTTTTTAATTTCGGATTTGTGTACCTGTTGTTGCAATGAAGATGAAGGGTGAGCTTTGGAGTTTCACTGTCGGAGAGGAGGAGTTCGTCGACTATCATGGTCTTATTCGTCTCTTCATGGTCGTCAAGTACTTGTGGGTTTGGTCGTCGTGAGGTCTCTTGGCCGGTCTTTAGCTTTGTCCTCCGATTTGATTTCTCTCCGATGTGTTGGTATCTTCCTCATCTTCTCTTCCTTGTCGTGTTTTAGTACTAGTTTAGTTGTGGTATAGTCTTGCAGTTAAGTTCTAGTTTAGGCTATTTAGATACTATTTAGATTCCTTATCAAAGAAGTATGTCCAGTTGGTTGGCTTACCTGTAATCCTGTAATCTAGGTTTGAAATAATGTTGTAGTATGTCCAGTTGGTTTCCCTGTAATCTAGTTTGATATCATATTGTAGTATGTCCACTTGACTTACATGTAATCTAATTTGATATCATGTTGTAAGTTTAAATCACTTAACTTATATAGTTTAAATCTTATTAGCTTATGGATCGTATCTTGTTTATTTAAATGTTGAAGTATCTTGTATATTTAAATGTTGAAGTATCTTGTTTATTTAAATGTTGAAGAAAACAATTATGAAAGGAAAATCTAAAGATAGTAGTACATAACAAATATATAGAATATGACTAAAAAACAAATATATAGGATATGAGATCAGGTCAACAAAATCCAGCTTAATTAAATTCCCTCACACTTTGACCATAAAATTAATAATAGTGTTCCAAAATAAATAATTCTTTTTAACAAACAAAAGTTTATCATCTCTATTTTACCAAAAAAAGACTTTTTTTTTCGGTTTCCCCTATCAATTTCCCAGTAAAACGTCCCAGCTGATTATGCTTATGTTAGTTATAAACACCATACAACCATGAGAAACCTCTCGATTTACGCTGTTCTTTTCATGGCCATCTTCATTGTTTCAGGTTCAGATTATCTTAAAAGATAATGTAAGTTAAACTTTATAAGAAGATAAATTAAATGCTGTTTTAATCATCAATTATATATATGTTAAATCACAGAATCTTTAAAGTTCTTTTGTTATGTTTGTACAAGGTGCGAGAGAGACGAGAATGATGAAACAAACATGCCCCATATTCTGGTCAATATGGTTCCATGCGATACAAAGAAATGCGACAAAATGTGTCGTGATTATTACGGTCCTGTTTCCTCTTACTGTGATAAACCCGCATCCCCAAACGCTCATTGCGTCTGTCGTCTTACACAATGTTAATGACACCAAAACTTGATCGTGATTTTATTCTTAATCTAATTCTTAAAAATTTAATGATAGAAATGTGTGTTGACCAGTTGCGATTAATATTAAGCGATGCTACATAGGCGTTACGAAAAAGCAGATACTATTAATTTGGCAAAATGTCTTAAAACTAATAACATAATAGCAGGCAAAGCAAACACAGTTGTTTGTGTTACCCCAATTTAAGAAGATGATGATGACATTACGATGTCGTTTAGCTGAGTGTAAACTGCATCCACAAAACGGTGCGTCTCGATAAGAGGCCTCTCCATTGCTTCCTTGAGCTCTTGTAGAGTCGAGCAATACGCTTCCTATATGTGAATCAATTTACACGTATCGTCATCATTATTATATATCATCTTCCTAACATAAATGTAAAATAACTCAAAATGTTGTGAAAACGTTGTTTATTGTTGTATTTGGACTGAATAATTGATTTATATTAAAATAAAAGAGAGAAATATATAGAAGGAGAAGAAGAACCATGAATTGATCAAGTTCTGAAGATGTAGCTACAGCTTCCATGGAAATTTCAGAGTGGAGAGAAAGTTTTGTTAGTGAAAGATCATCCGCCGTGTTCATGATCTTCGGTGAGTCAAAGTCGCCGGAACACACCTGGTCATGGTGGGTTAAGAGACTAAAATGTACAACAATTAAATCATTTAAGTATATAAAAGAGAAGGAGAGAAAAAGGACCTTTAAACAATGGAGATGTGAGTGAAGAAGAAGACCAAACGAAGGGTGGCTTGAGATTCTCTTCTTTAGATTAATCTCTTCTTCTGCTTCTCCTTTTATATTCTGATCATCAGTAATAGCTTGCTTCATGTTTTCTGAGATCAAACTGTTCTCATCTTTCTTCACCTCCATCTTTCACTAGTCTCTCACATGCTCTACAAGTATGTACATATATATAAATATTATGTGTACAGAGAGAGATATATAGTCTACGTTGTTAGGGTTTTAAGATTAGTTCTTGGTCTTTTTGTCGGTCTAGGGGACACTTGTCACTGTTATAGATAGTGATTGTGCATGGATATGTGAATTATCATTCATGTGATAAACATAACATTAGTAATTGGTCACACTATGGTCTTTGTAATGAACAGTCATTAAATAAAAGAGTGTATATATATCAAATAATAAATGTGAAAAGAAGGATAAAAGAGGTGAAGAAGTGAAAGGAGAAGAGAGTGGAGGAACAGTGGAAATTAAGAAGAAAAGAGTGAAGCATTTCTCATTGCTTACGAAAGCAATTTGAGTCAGACTGTCCATAAATAGATTTATGCACAAGTTTCATTGCTTCCTTTTTTGCCTTTTTCTTTCTCCAATATTTCAAATTACCTTATCATATTTGCTACTTGATTGTTTGGAGTACAATCACATCACTACAAAAGTTAAAAGTGATTAATTTGTGTTGATATATGTAGTGATTTAATTTGGTGAATTAGTGGGTTTAATACGATGTTATAGGTTGTTTAATCTCAGAATATAAGAGAAGAGAGAGGAAGGAAGGTGGACAGAAGAAGAATCTGAAGAAGGAACAGTAAGAAGATGGTGAATAGGGAAAAAACTGTAGAAGCAATGGGACAGTTCCATTTTTGATGAGTTATGAATTTGCCAGTTTTGGAGCCCAAAACCCTATTATTGATCTTTCGATTGCGACCTTTCCTTCCTTCCACTTTCTTCTTCTTCTTTTTTAATTATTAACTTATTCATTTTACGTTTCCTCGTCTCCAATGACATCACAGCCATACAATCTCAACTTTATTTATTGCTCTCTTGAATCTACATGAAGACCACACTTTCCATTCAATTTTGCTAAATATTTCTTACAAATGTATTCTTTCATATTTAGTTTATAAAGTGGATAGGTTCTAGAAATATTTTAGATGTGTTTTATATTATTTTGGTTTTTTGCATCAAACCAAGAAGAAAGACAATAGCTTCACGTTTTCTTCCCTAATTTGTCTCCTACACAATATGCATCCTAAAACCAAGAGCGTTTGGAAATACTTAATCTTTGCGTTCTATAATCTAATATCGATCACCCAAATTACCCCAAAAAGACGAGACAATTTAATTACTATGAAGTTACAGCAGGAATTTCATCACTTAAGTCTCTTGCTTCTAGTGGAAAGTATAGGAAAAAATTTAACTAATTTTTTCTTGGCACACCTAATCAACTTCTGAGTTTCATGGTACTCCTTAGCGACTCGGTCATACCAGCACAGAGGGCAGTGAAAGTTCCCGTCTTCATCAAACTTAACAAGACAATTCAAACATTCCTTGTGAACCTTCGCTGCACACTCGCTTCTGCTACATATCAATAACGTTCCTTCTTTCTTACATTTCCAACATACATTCTCGGTTCCTGTTCGTGAGCTCAAAGGAAGAACCTTTATGTATGTGTTTGGGTTTTGATTCATCAAGGCTGGATCTTTAACGATATCTGACTCATCGTCGCTCCCGCTAATGAGCCAGGTACCATCTTTCGTACATTTTACACGCACGTCTTCTAAACATCTACTAGAGCTTGAAGAAAAGGTTTCATCACTGCAATTACCGTTGTTAATGGGTTCACCAGTTGTGTCTTGATCACTCTTAGTATCCTCATCGCACACAATTACATCATCTTTTTCATTGATGTGCATTGGCTCACCTTCACCTTCCTCGTCAATGACAATTACTTTATCCTTCATGTTTCTGTTTTGTTCCAACACAGCATGCACTTGGTGCACATCTGTTGGCTCCTCCTCGCATGTATCCACTAATCTATCATCTCTGAAAACAGGATCACTTGATTCCATGGAAGGAGTTGCAATTGTCTGATTCTCCATCAAAGTCACATCTCTCAGCTACACAAACCAAAAAGAAGGCATTGTGCATTGCTGTTTCAATCACTCCATTTGGCATCCTTAACATAAAAAGCAGAGGAAAAGGAAAACATAAGGAATCTTGACCTTTTCCAGTGCACATTGTGGCAAACACATGTTCTTGTGAGCAATAAATGGAAGAACATTGAACTTTGATAACTCTGGCATGCCCGCTCGTAGTTCTGGTACTGGAATCTAATATTTGTGAACAAAAGACTACATTTAGAAAACAATACATCCTAATACTACTAGTGAGCTAGTCAAATTATATACCGCTTCCTCATACCTCTTTCAGAATTGCTCTGAGAACATCATGGCTGCTCAAAGATATATCAAACTCAACTTTTGTCTCTGAAGAAGAAGCAACGCAGGCACTCGTAGAATCATTCTTGCTAGGATCAAACATGAACTCCAACACTCTAAGAGACAGGACTTCATTAATCCTCCTTCCATAGTCATTTGGGTATTGATAACCCATGTTCATCAACTCTGAAGCAAAGCGAGTTTCTGTCAACACCTACTCTTAAGATACACAAAAACTTAAGCAGGGTTTCAGATCGAGTTACCTACCGAGTACGCAGCTTAAATCCTTAAATTTGGCTACATATTCAATACACCATAACCATTCAGCTATCTGTGGGGGTCGAGAAGAATATTCATCCATCAAATCCTCAAGGCCCAAATCAGAAGTTCCAGAAGCACCAAGCTCATCCATCAAGAGCTGCGTTTTCAGAAATATAGAGTTTAAGAAACCCTAAACCATTTTCTCCGTAAGTCCCTCAATTCCAATTTCCAATATCACATATCGATCAATTCGTTCAAAAGAGAAACCTAGACCTTGCAATAATCAATCGAGGCTAGCAATGCCATACATTAGATTTTACATCACTGATACGAAAAAGTGATATCTATGCATCTCAAAAAGCGAATCATGCACCAAGGAAGACGAATTTCACAAACCCAAACAGAGAATTAGCACGTAAACTTTCAGATATAGAATAGACTAACAAAAGCCAATTGATTCGCAAATCTCCTGCCTCGATTTCAAATTTTCATTCAGAAACTCGATTCGAACTTTCATTCAGAAACTTTGAACTCGACCTTTCTTTCTCCGGTCACCATGTCGAATTGATTTAGTGAGAGACGAAGAGACAACTGTAAATTGGGCCGTAAAGGGGCCTTGCTCATTTGTTTATAACTGATTCACACCGTTAAGATTCAGATAGAAGTTGGCCACGTATATATATAATCTACTTTTAGTCCAAAATAACTAGCTAAACAAACACTATTACTCTTCTTTTTTTAACTCAAAAGGATTATTAAACGTTCCAGAGCGGAACAATGTAACCAACACAAAGAGTATGGAAGATAAAACTAAACAAGAAAACAAAACATACTATGGAAAAGACAGAGCTTTGAGACTCAAAACCTAAAGCATAGAAAAATCAATGTCTACGGTCTTCTTCAAAGGTTGCCGAGAGCCATGAAGGTTCTCCAGCTGCAATGTAAGAAGTTAAACGTCCTTCACGAGTGACGCTTTGAGCAATTCGTCTAGCCCCGGAGTTTGCCAAACCATGTGATACTGAGATGCGCCAGGACTGAAACTTACGGAGGAGCTGAGCTATACGGTCTATGACTTAATTTAATAATTTATAGTGTATAGTTTTCTTCTCCTAAGTTTATAGTATCTATTTATCTCTCCAGTCTCCAGACTCTTCTATACAAAGCCACCGCCTTTATACCGAAGCGGCAACGGAGGCTTCATACGCTCCGTTGCCGTAAAATTTTATCTTTTTCCATTTTGTTTTTGTCATATCTTTGTCGTATAGCTCTTGTCAAAGTCTAGGAGGAAGATTCGATCTGGTTTGGGCCAAGGTTGATGGATGATGAAAGGTCTTTGATTATTACGATGCAGTGTGGGGATGTGCTTAATCTTCCTCTCGTGGTGATTATCCTCATTGTTGATCATGCCGGACGGCTTGATGGAAGGTCGTGTCCGTTTAGGATTATCTCCACTGATGTTCTTTTCTTTGGTTTTGGTCCACTCTAAATTCCTCTCTTGTTTTATTTTGGATTTAGTTGTACTTATCGGAACCTTTCCTTAGATGTGTGGTTTAGCTGTGTGGTTTAATTTGGGTCTGATTAGGATAATCTTCATTTTACGGGCTTTTAGTTGTTATGGTTCTTAGCTTTTGATTATTTTGTTAGTACGTTTAGTTTAGTTCTTTCAAGTTTTGGTCGTTCTCCGTTGGCTTTATGTGTAGTTACCAGAATCCTTCCTAGTTTGTTTGGATTAGTTTAATTTCATGTTTTGTTTTGGCTCCTTCGAGTTTGTTTAGTTTGTCTGGCATCATCACTTGATGATGGTTGGTTAAGGTTCTGGTGTTGGCCAGTTAATTTCCGAGATCTTTGATATCGTCGGTTTCAATATAGTTTTTCTAGTTTTCATGTGGTCATATTGTTCGGTTGTGGTTTCTAGTGCGGTTTCTCTATAGACATGCTGCCTTCACTTAGGCATCAACTCAAGTTGGTTATTGGGTCTAAATATGCCTTTGGTTAATGGTTAGAGCTTCATTTCCCAGAGTTATGTTAAACGCCTTTTAGTCGCTATTCCCTTATAATTAGGGTCCCAATATTTTAGACAATTGGTGGTGGAATCTTCATTCTATCGATTGTTTGCCAAATCCCAGCAACTTGGATAAGATTGATTGATGTATGTTCCTTTTATCCGTATTGGTCATATCTCAATGATCAACAAAATTTTGTTATTAAGTTTCAAGCAGCAAGTATTTCATCAGAATTGGGTTCTTAGGTGACGAAGGTCTGACGGATCAACATTTGTCCAATGATTCATCTTTATCGTGAGACGCGTCTCTAGAAACTTTATATTTTATGTGGTATTATCCTTGAGTTGATTTGTATACCTTTGTGATGTTTGTAAAAACGTTTATGAATAAAGTTTAGTTGATGACAAAAAAAACACTATTAGCGACAAAAAAAAAAAACTATCTAAACATTATTATTGAGTTGGGAAGTAAACTTGGTCTAGTTGCAGGTAGTAAGTTCACTGAATACATGTATTATCTCACACCAAGGGATCGAATCCCACTACCTATATTATGTAGGAACTTGGCTAATGGCCAAACCAATTGTGGTCTAGTGTTGACAAAGAAAAAACACTACTATTCAGTTGTTTGAAAAAAAAGAAAAACAATGTATATCATTTAGCTCTGAGCATAAACCTCGAATCGAGGAACCAAATAAAGGTATTCAGTTCAATTTTGGTTCGTAATAGATAACCAAACCGTTTCAACAGTTTTAATATTTTGATATTTTTGACTTTTGATTCGATTTAATTTTATTAACCAAAAACCATATAAAACCAAATAAAAACCAAAACTAATTTATATTAATTAACTAATCATATTACCAATACTTAATAATCTTGATACTTTGAGTGGTTACTTTTGTTCATATTGGGTGTTTTATTATTTTTGCTCACAAGTATTCACATTTTCAGATATTTTATTATTGAACCGAACCAAATCAAATTTTTTTTTTTTGTCAATAATTGGATCGACAAGATTCAATACATAGCTTAAAGCTCATCCATAAAAAAATTTTTAAGCTACCATAATGTAGCAGGTATGAGTCGAACTCTGGTGTCAAATCATTAGCTGGATCATCCTAACCACCAGACTGAAAGCAATTCAGCAACCAAATCAAATTAAATTAGTATCTATATAATTACCATATTTCTAAAATCAAAATAATCAAAAACTAAAAGAACCTACCCAACAAACCGAATGTGCATGCTAGTCAGTTGAACAAAAAAGACACCAGTATCCAAATTTTTAGTATTCGAAATACATAAAAAAATTTTGGTCAAAGCGAAAATACAGATTTAATGGATATTTTGACTAATCCTAGAAATCTAGAAGACCAGTTACAATGAAAAGATTAACAAAAGAAGATGGAAACTTACAATAAACAAAGAAGTAAAGACGCGTTCGCAAAAGCTGCGTTCACAGAGATCGTACACACAAATTATTGATTGAGATCAAATCATATATATGTAGATTTGCACACTGTTGTTTCTTGTCGACTAACTGTGACCCTTTTCAAAACTCTTTTTGTGTTTGTCTGTATCCTCACTTCCAGACAAATCACCAAAGACCATTGTTATTACATCTAATCTTACGTTTACACATTTCAGACTCTACAAACTTACACATACATTGTAAATAGTAAATAGGTTCACTGTCTTAGTTCTTTATAAACCAAAACTCTGTTTGTTATAATTAGTCTTGTTCTTTTTATAAGAATTTTGAACCACTTATAAAAATGATATAAGCCAAGTAATGATATCTAGGGGATGTAAGAAATGCAATTATATGAGTCTTATCTATGCGTGTCTTATAGATACCGACATTCATTTTGGTCTTTCTTTATGCGTGTACGCGATTTTGTAATGTCACATCAGCTTAAATATGTGTGTGTGAAAACAGAAGCAAATGAGAGAAAAAAAAGTGAGGCAACTTCTGTTTTTTAATGAAAAATGCTACTTTTTTGTACGTAAGGAAAACAAAATACGTTGGACATTGCGATCCACATTTAAGAAATCAGTCAAACAAGTTCTTGAATATGAGCCTATGTTCATAGTATTCAGTTTCACTACTTCCTCACTAATACTTATGATAACTGGATAGTGCGTTAACTATATATTTACCGGCCGCTCATAGGAATATCCTAAATAATATTGTTTAGAGTTTGGATTATAGATTAGATGAAATTAGATACATATACAAAATTTTCATATAAATGGAGTTAAAACTAAGATTAATTTGATATATGTGTAATAAAAAATCTGTAAAATTTTAAGATATGTTTTGGAAACAGATCATATATATTGATATAAAATCCAAATCATATAAAAATATTTTTGATTGATTAAGATTCAAGAAAAGAAAAAATATAAAAATATTTGGCGTTTTACAGAATATCTCCGCCGATATAAACTGCGATTCCGTTCCGACATTCTCGATTTCAACAAGGTCCACTCAAAGTTTATAATTCTGTCCTTAATTATAACTCAAATTCAGAATCATAGTCTCACAGAGATACCGTCGGGAAATTTCAACGCGACGTTTGGATTTCAAAGCGGGTCATGGGCAATTGATGCCGCAAACGTTAAAGCTTTAGGTCTCGACGCTTCTATTGTAACGCTTTTTAATCTCCACATCCATAATCCTAATCGTTTGCGTCTCACCGATCGCGTTCGAAACGCTGTTCCGTCTTCATAGGACCCACTATTATTGGCTAGGTCAGTTAGTAACCATTTTATTTAAATTACAATTTTTTATTTTTCATTGATAGAACGGCTGTGACAGTTTTGACTAATTCTATGTGGAATATCTGTTTTTTTTCTTAATTCTATCTCCTTAATATTGAACATCAATTGTCAACGTTTCCAACTAAGATCGTACCAGAGAAGTTTCTTGATAATTCTCTCATTGAATAAAACTTAAAAACTAATAAACTCGTTGAATAATGGAAAAACTGCACGTTAGTTACAAAGACTTTAAACACGATCATCCATAATATTACTATACCAGCAGCTAACTTATTTTTGTACACGTAATGATTTGTCACAATATCGTAATAATTAAAAGTAAATAATTATTGGAAAAAATGGACTGGAGTAAGCGTTGGAGGACAAGACGTGGTGGTTGTGAGACAAGACAAGTCTTCCGATCTCGAAACCGACCTTCTCCGTCACCATCTTCACGATCTCGGCGACCAATTGTTCACCGGCTCTTACCTTCTCTCAACTCGACGGCTTAATAAGGTTTATCATCACTCACATTCTTAGCCTAAGGTTAACTTCATTACCTAATTGATTGATTTCAATCCGCTTTTATTCGTTATCTAATTGGACAACTAAACATTGCAGTTTCGATAAATTCTCAAAATGTGAGTAAGTTTGATAGATTCAATCTAACATACTGAAGACAATTGTATTAGTGAAAAATGTCTGATCAATTAAAGAAGCATTTTTGATGAGCAGGGAATAACAGTTATACGTGCGAAGAGAGGAGGAGACGGAAGAGCAAAGAGTCATAGCGAATGGTTGATAACAGTACCGGAAAAACCAGACGCAATCAATTTCAATTTTATTCCGATCTCATCACTACTTAAAGACGTCCCTGGCTCTGGTCTTCTCTCTCACGCCATGTCTCTTTACCTCCGATGTAATAAACTATTCTTACCTCAAGTCAATACTTTTGACTCTATTAAGGTAGTAACTAGTAAGTAATTGATTTGAGTTGTAATTTGAATCAGACAAGCCGCCGTTAATGGACCTACAGTACTTCTTGGACTTTTCTGGGCCGAGAACATGGGCCCTGGTCCATGATGACCTTCCGTTTGGCGCTGCGCCTAATATGGATTCGGCTTATCCAGCTCTTCACATTAACTTCATGGGTCCCAAACTATATGTTAATACCACTTCTGTACGTATTATTGCTTTCATTTTCTTGCTTCATTCACAATTTTACTTATTAAGTATTATATAAGTATACACATAAGTAAATATATTACTAGTTTTCTCATTGCTAAAGGTTTGTTTTTTCTCGGATAGGTGACTAGCGAGAAGAATCCAGTAACTGGAATGCGATTGTTTCTCGAAGGCAAGAAATACAATAGGTAAAAAAAGTCAACCAACTAACTATATATATATGTATATGAATATATAATGAAATAATGAACTTATGGTTATCAGGTTGGCTATACACCTACAACATCTAGAAAATACGAGATGTACGGTTGGAGAAAAGATCACTGATGATCATAAATGGAGAGGTTCCGATCAATTCGCTGATTGTGATCGTTACTTTGAATCTCTAAACGGTAAGAAATTCTCACACATACACATATGTACAGCTTCAGTGAAGTACGACCCAAACTGGATCACAGCACCAGCTCATTATAAGTCCAAGACGACGTCGCTTATATCGTCACTGGAGCACAACTCGAAGTGAAGAAACACGGATCCAAATCTGTTCTACACCTCCGTCTTCGTTTCACCAAAGTCTCCGATCACTACGTTGTTCAGAAAGATTGGGTCCATGGAATCGGGAATCTTTTCTTCCATGAGCCTACCGTTGACTAGTGGAAGTGTTCATCATAATATGGTCAACAAAGACAAAAACGAGGTCGTTTTGGATTCAGGTGTTTTTCCTGGAGGACCTCCGGTTCCGGCGAATAATAAGATTGTGAAATTTGTTGATCTCTCGCAGTTATATCGAGAACCTCAACATAGTCCTGGTCATTGGTTAGTCACTGGAATGAGGCTTTACTTGGACAAAGCAAACTTTGCTTGCATGTCAAGTTTTCTCTGCTACATCGTCAACGTTTTCTCCCCTCTTCTTGATTTAAAAGAAAAAAAAAAACCTTTTTGATACATTTATTTTTGTTTCCCTCCGAAATAGTGACATAAGAGTGATTTCTTTATTTTTGAATGTGTAAATATATAGAGGTTGTGTATGTGTTTTGATGGGATTGGCCCAGTCTGAGAAATTGTTAATGTACATACACAGACGTTGGAACGCTTATTTGTACTAAATTTTTCTTGTACAAATCTCAGATTCACTAAGTTTTGAACCACTATAGAAACTTTTAATTTCATATTCTAAACCAGTCATTTTACACATCGATAGTGCTGTTTTTGCATTCAAAACTAAACATTATGTCCATAAGAAACTCATTAACCGAAAAAAAAAAAACAACAATCAACTCAAACCCAGAAGGCCCAGCCGCTTGAGCGTCTCCTGCCGCTGACGCCTCCCAACATTCGCCTTCTTGATTCTCACAAGCTTATCATAAACGATCCACGCAAAGCTCAAGAAATGTTCTCGTTTCATACCTTCATTATAAGCTCCCCAGTAGTCTGAGTGGTACGTCACATGATACCAAGCCGACGCTTTCGCTGATTCATCAAAGACCTCTTCTTCTTCACAAGCATTAAACCATGACAATGCTTCTTTCCTCAGCGCTCGAACTGCCCTTCCTATGGATTCTGCATCTCGTCTCTTGGTGAACGACTTCGACATCCTCATGATACCGCCACTAAGTATCTCAGCCTCAGTCTTAATCCCATAGTAATCCATCAAATTACCTAACTTGTAATCATAGTTTTCCTTGTGGAAGAAAGCTTCATCAAGATACTCCTTAAATCCGTGAGCTTCCATGTCTTTATCATAACACCTTGAAGCCACATCGATAGTAAATGATTTGATAGAGATCAACGGTGGAGCTCGCTCTTTCACCTCTCTGAAAAGCTTACCAATCACGTTATTGGAATCATATGTTGGTTTATCCGGTTTCTCCATGAAATCCGGATACTCTTTCACATAAAGTTGTCGCGGTATCTCAGCTGCAACACCAGTTTTTGGGAAGTCCACTGCGATTGAAAACATCCGTGCAAGCTCAATGCATGGTTCACTAAATGCCTTGAGTGGTTCCTTATCTGCCCAGGCAGTATGAGCATTCGCAATGATCCCTAGACTGTCATTCACAATGTAGTTCGCAAAGTATTCTTCAACTTCCTAGAAAACGATTTAAACAATCTAAATTCAATCTCCCAACAAATATTTTATATAATGAATATAACAATGTAGATTGAAGATTTATATTTGTACCTCAATTGTGACATCATGATCCAAAGTTTGAGCTGGTTCAGGAGTGTAGTCCATTGGTTCAGATGTTTTTGGTGGAATCAGTTCAGGATCCCAACATACAAAGTATATGTCCCCATCTAAATCACTCCCGGAACACTCGTTTGGGTGTGGCCTATGCGCAAATATACAAAAATGGAACAATTTATTTATTGTTATAAATAACTATTTATATATTATATTATTATGTTATATTTTTGTTTTGTGTGTAAATAAAAGATTGTGTAAAAAGAACAAGAGACGTTAAGAACTCTTTCTACTTATGTTGCTCTATTCTTTTACAAAGAGGTTGAATATATATAATGGCTCAAAGGCGGTGAAAAGATAAATATTTTTTACACATAGGTAATTATTACACCTATGTATCTACAATACTCCCCCTTAATTACCTATTGTTAATTATACACTGCCTCATTAAAAACCTTGTCATGGAAAAACCAGTGGGATAAAAAAAAATCATGACGAGGGAAAAAGAGTACAGTGATATAATCTCCCCCTGAAATGATGAGTATCATATATTTCGTAATTGGCGCATCCCGATGCCATTAACATGTTTTCTGAACGTTGTAGTGGGAAGCGCTTTAGTGAACATGTCCGTTGCATTTTCTGCTGAACGAATATATTGAATATTCACTTCTTGATTCTTCTCGAGTTCTTGTATGTAAGAGAAAAATCTTGGAGGAATGTGCTTTGTTCGGTCGCTTTTAATATATCTTTCTTTGAGTTGGGCGACACAAGCAGCATTGTTTTCAAACACTTTTGTTGGCTCTTTATTTATAACTATTCCACTTGCTTCTTGTATATGTTGAGTCATAGATCTGAGCCAAACACATTCTCTACATGCTTCATGAAGTGCAACTGTTTCTGCATGATTTGAGGAGGTAGCAACTAGAGTCTGTTTTTGGGAACGCCAAGAAATTGAAGTGCCTCCACTTGTGAAAATATATCCGGTTTGCGATCAGGCTTTATGTGGGTCTGATAAATAGCCTGCATCCGGAAAACCAACTAGATCGAGGCTAGAATTTCTATTATAAAATAATCCCAAGTTAGTTGTTCCTTGGAGGTAACGAAATATATGCTTTATTCCATTTCAGTGTCTACGCATAGGTGATGAACTATATCTTGCAAGCAGATTTGTAGCAAATGCTATATCTGGTCTAGTGCAATTTGCGAGATACATGAGTCTACCAATAGCGCTCATATAAGGTACTTCAGGACCTAATATCTCTTCGTTATCTTTACAAGGTCGGAATGGATTTTTATCAATATTAAGTGATCTATTGACCATTGGAGTACTTAAAGAAGTTGCTTTGTCCATATAAAATCGTTTTAAGATCCTTTTTGTATAGTTAGATTGATGTACGAAAATTCCATTCCGAAGATGCTCGATCTGGAGTCCTAGACAAAACTTTGTCTGTCCAACATCTTTCATTTCGAACTCTTCTATCATATGAGTTCTAGCAACATTAATCTCCTTTTTTTAGTTCATGTCATCAACATATACAGCAATGATCACAAACCCAGATACAGATTTCTTAATAAATACGCAAGGACATATCACATTGTTGGTATATCCTTTACTCAATAAATATTCACTTAAACGATTATACCACATGTGTCCAGATTGTTTTAATCCGTAGAGTGATCGTTGTAATTTGACTGAATATATTTCTTTAGATTTTGCATTTAATGCTTCAGGTATCTTTAATCCTTCTGGGATTTTCATATATATTTCATTATCAAGTGATCCATATAAATATGCTGTCACAACATCCATCAGATGCATTTCTAGATTTTTAGATGCTGTTAAGCTCATCAAAAATCTAAAGGTAATTGCATCCATTACCGGAGAATATGTTTCTTCATAATCAATCCCATGTCTTTGAGAAAATCCTTGGGCAACAAGTCGAGCTTTATACCTTGTTACCTCATTTTTCTCATTTCTTTTTCGAACAAAAACCCATTTATATCCAACAGGCTTTACATGTTCAGGAGTAATGATAATAGATCCAAAGACTTTTCTTTTATTTAGGGAGTTTAATTCAGTTATCATGGCCATTTTCCACTTCTCCCAATCAGATCTTTTCTGACATTCTAATATAGACTTTGGTTCTGGATCATCACTTTCATTATCAATTTCTTTTGATATAGAGAATGAGAAAATTTCATCATCATCTTCTATGTTTCCATCATCTTTTGAACATTGGGTTTATTTGTTATGTTTCCATCATTTTGTTCTTCCGGAACAATAACTCTTGATGGAACATTCACAGTGGGTATATACGATTTTGTCACCCTTTTTGTATCAGTAAATGCATCTGGTATTTGATTTGCCATATTTTGTAAATGCACAATTTTCTGAACTTCTAGTTCACATTGTTTCGTAGGAGGATCAAAGTACCATAACGATGGTGTGTACCATGTGATGTCTTTTGGAGCTTCTTTAGTTCCTCCCCCTAACACTGGAAATCATTGGCAAAACGTGCCGTAAACATATCACCAGTTTTTGGTTCCAGATACCGAATTATACTTGGTGATGTATACCCAATATATATTCCCAATCTCCTTTGTGGTTCCATTTTTGTTCTTTGTGGTGGCGCTATGGGGACATAAATCGCACACCCAAAAACACGAAGATGAGATACGTCTGGCTTTTGGCCATATGTTAATTCTAATGGGGAGTATTTATTATATGCACTTGACCTTATTTGGATTAATGCTACAACATGCAGAATTGCATGACCCTATATTGAAATTGGGAGTTTTGTTCTCATTATTAACGGTCTAGCAATAATTTATACTTGTTTGATTAAAGACTCAGTCATGCCATTTGTGTGTGAACATGTGGGACTGCATGTTCAACATCTATTCCCAATGACATACAATAGTCATTGAAGGCTTGTGAAGTGAATTCACCAGCGTTATCAAGTCTTACCTTCTTTATTATATAATCAGGAAATTGTGCCCTTAACATGATTATTTAGGCAATGAATTTTGCGAAAGTCATATTCCGTGTGCTCAATAGGCACACATGTGACCATCTACTAGATGCATCAATCAATACCATAAAATATCTAAATGCCCCGCATTGTGGATGGATATGCCCACATATATCACCATGTATTCTTTCCAAGAATATCAGAGATTCATTCTTAACTTTGGCTGGTGATGGCTGAGTTATTAGTTTTCCGAGAGAACATGCATTACATAGAAATTCTTTCGTTTGAAAAATCTTCTGGTTTTTCAACTAATGACCATTTGTATTTTCCACAATCTTTCGCATCATGACTGAACCAGGGTGTCCTAGGCGTTCATGCCAGATTTTGAATGTACATGTAAACTTCGGGTTTACTGTAACATATGATTCAGTCATATTTATTTTTGTAAAATATATTCTAGAGGATAAAGCTGGCATCTTTTCTAATGTACATTTATTTTCCGAATTAACTGATGTGATGCAGAGATATTCAACACCATTTTTATTCATTGTTTCTACGTGATATCCATTTTTCGAATATCTTTGAAACTCAATAAGTTTCTACAGGATTTTGGAGGATATAATGTATTATCAATTTCAAATTTTGTTCCCTTTGGCATTGAAAAGAAAGCTCTTCCGGAGCCTATAATAATCTTTGCATCACCAGATATAGTATTCACGCTTCTGGCGGAATTGTTCATCTTAAGGAAAGAAAAATAATTTTTATCTTTAAGTATTGTGTGCGTAGTAGCATTATCTGCCAGACACATATCTCCATCATTGTTTCCGAATTTCAACATTTTCTGATTTGAAAATATTCATAAAAAATACGTTAATATTAAAATAAACTGTATATTATAACACAAACTATTTTACAAAAAAAAAACAGAAAATAACATTATACAACCATAACAAATTATTATGTCATACTTTCTTCTTTAGGAAGATTTTAATATTTTTGGCTTTCGTTGATATCCATGGAATTAACAGTGAAATCAGCCACATCGAGATATGTATCGTTGTTTATATCATCAAGAGACGACTCGACTTCACGGTCAAAAGAAGGACTAACTTCATTATCAAAAGAAGGCCCGATATTGCCATAAACGAAGTTGGTTTCCTTTTGTATTCCCATTTTCTTTTGGGACTCTTGGTGTAGATCGACGAAATACTTTGGCGTACGGCAGGTACGCGACCAATGTCCTTTCATGCCACACCTATATCAACTTTCCTCATGTTGCCTTTTCCAACTTCTTTTCTTTTTGGTCTTTTATTATTTCTATCATTGTTGAAATCATTAGCACAAAATCTTTTTCTTTGTCCATGTCTATATCCACGTCCGTATCCTCCTTGTTCACGACCACAATAATTACCTCGACCGCGTCCACACCCATAATTATTATAATTTGATGATGTAACATTCGCTTTTAGGAATGCTGTTGATCCAGTAGAACGGGATTGATTGTTTAGAAATTCAAGTTCATTGTTCTGCTCTGCTACAAGAACTTGCATTAATTCTGAGTACTTCTTGTATCCATTAGCCCGATATTGTTGTTGTAGGACTACATTTCCAGGATGAAATGTTTGGAGAGTTTTCTCGATCATGTCGTAATCAGTGATCTTTTCTCCGCATAACATTATCCTGGAAGTGATTCCAAACAGTGCAGAATTATATTCGCCTACGCTTTTATAATCCTGGAATCGGAGGTTCAGCTACTCATGTTTCGCTTTTGGTAAGATCACGTATTTCTGGTGATCAAACCTATCTTTTAGTGACTGCCAAAGATCTGCAGGATCTTCTTTTGTGATATACTCATTCTTTAAGCCATCATGGATATGATGAATCAAAAATATCATGGCATTAGTTTTTTACTCTTCTGAAGTTGTTTTTGACTTATCGATTGTGTCAAGAAGTTTTCTCCCCTTTAAGTGCATCTTTGTTTCAACTGCCCATCTCAAGATAGCGATCTCGAGTTTAGCCAAATTTGATATAATTACTTTTCTGGTGTAGGAGCACCTCGTGTTGATAACGTGTTATAAATAACTATTTATATATTATATTATTATATTATATTTTTGTTTTGTGTGTAAATAAAAGAGTGTGTAAAAAGAACAAAGAGACGTTAAGAATTCTTTCTACTTATTATGTTGTTCTATTCTTTTATAAAGAGGTTGAACACTTATATATAATGATTCAAAGACGGTGAAAAGATAAATATCTTTTACACATAGATAATTATTATACCTATGTATCTACAATATTTATTAATATAAAAGGAAGTAAACTAGAACTAGATATAAAAGTAGATAAAATGTGACAGTTATATTAGTCACTTTTAAAAAGTTGAATAAGAAGAGTCTATAGAGATATTCGAGAGACTGAATAAACGAAAGAATCAAACTGAATAGAACCTTGGTTGACCAATAAAAAGAATATCACATGTTAAAAAAATATATAAACATGTCAAAAAGCTAATCACATAATCATAGCAAAAATTGTAATCAACGTCAGAGACTTCAACAAAGTAAAATTATAATCAGGACTAGAAAAGAGTTACCTCATGCCTTTCTGCGGAAAAACAACACAATCGAACATGTGATTCAAAGCTGGGACCTTGACAGCTTGAAGAACACGCACGTCACCAGGATGCAGACACGGATTTTTTGCAACAACAATAGGTCCCGTGACGCTGTACCGAGTTCCTGGCCTTGTGGGGTTCGAGTATTGCACAAACACCTGACCGTACTCCAGTGTTCTGGTCTCGTCAAGGCATCCCATCATAGATCTTCCACGAGGAATGAAAATCCGTGTTTTGGTCCGTAGTTCCAACAACTTAGACGCCCTGAAATTCTGAAGCATCATTGAGAGGAAAGGTTCAGCATCAGGTTTATATCCACACAAGATCAATTCCTTGACAATATTTGTGTTCTCCCCTGGGGCCATTAAACCAAGAGCCTCATGAGCTTCTAAAGGATCGGTTAAGATGGCGTCGAGCTTATCCACAACTTCCCTTTGTTTCTTTTCAAATACACTGTCTTTAATACCGAGAGTTGACAAAAGTGTAATTAGTTGTCTATTCATATAACAAGGCTGGTACTTGCTCCACGCCAAAACATCAAGCTTCGTATTTTCCGACTCGAATTTGCTCATACTCTTCCTCAAAGACAATTTCTTTGATGAGTTTGGATCCACAGCCACCACTCCTTTATACCCACCATAACGGATTTGAAAAGCAGCTGGTGTAAACTCAGTGAGACCACATTTCTTAGCCACCCGTCTAGCAAATTCAGTTGAGATCTTTCCTATTCCATCAGAAAACACATAGCGTGTTTTTAAAGATATGATTTCAACATCTGGGATCACTTCAATCTCACCACTCCTAACACTAAGTGTTTCTCTCGACGAGCTAAAGGATTGGCCAAGCCTTGCAGCATATTTTGCTACATTTCTTATATGTTCAAAATCTCCCATCCAAGCTCTAATATGTGCTGCTGTAAGCCCGTTTATTGGTGCAAACATCCAAGCAGAGTTCTCCCTTAATTGACTGGAAGAAAAGGCGAGAAACTCAAACTTCTTATCACCAATGACAATCCCATCACGAAGAACAGAATATATCCTGTAGTATAACTTGGTTCTTCGCTGAGTAGAAGAGCGTGGAGACAGATCCATAGAACGAACCTTTTCGAGATCTTCATCAACAAAGGATATCCGGAGGAAATTGTTGATATATTTGGAGTAATGTCGAAGAACACGATTCGAAACATTTACCTCTGGTCCACAGAAATAGACTCTGGTAGGTGTAACTTGGACGCGATACATATAAACAAGTCCATCGTCTAGAGATATCGTAGGAGACAATGGAAGCTGTCTTTTTCTTGTCCAATTTTTGTACTCTTCGTGGAGCCAAAGAGCAGGCTCATAACAACATTCCTTAATATACATGAGCTTTTCAAGACAATGATCGATGAGATCTCTGTCATATCTTTTTGGATCAAGCAACTGATAGAAGTCAAGATCAAGAGCTGGCCCAGGAAGACATGCGTTCTGCACCAATGCGTTAACTCTAAACAACAACTCGAAAGGCAAATTCAACCCTGGAGGAGGATCAACAACAGGGACAAGAATGTTCGCATCAGATGAATAGGTAGACCCAGATTCAAGGAGAAAAGTGCTGCTTTTGTGCTCTGCATAGTTGGCGAAATTTTCCCTGAAATCAGGAACATTGAGCTGAATGGGAAGCTCTAAACAGAATGCCGTTGATTGACCGATACAAGAAGATGAAGTGAAATCCGTAGTTCTAATCCATTGTTCCTCAGACCCATCACCGTAATAATCTCGCAATCCAAACAAAAGGTTCTCCGGTTGATCCTCTTTCTCAAAGATTTTAGGAGCACCAATCACCTGAATTACAAGAAATTTTGACAGTCTTCCTTGCGGCGAATGCAAATCGATCTGCCATATATTCTCATAAGGAAGCTCAAGCCGATAATGCTTTTGATACCAAGACATGGAGAAGTGCAGTTTCCGCATCCCAGTTCCAAACGAGGCACAAACATTTTGAGCAGACCAGAGAACCGAAAACTTCTTAGATGAGACTTGACATCCAAAGTACATCTTTAAATCAGAGATTTTGTGCAATGGAGCTCTAGGTTTTGGGACGATGTCTTGCTCCATTTCAAAAGCCTTGAGATAAGATCTCCCATAATAGAGACCTTGTGTAGTTAGCGTAATTATCAGCCTTGCATATCTCTCAGACGTGAATTGAACAATAGCATAGTCTCTTGGACCACCTTTCTTAGGTTGTCTAACTTTGATTGCGTAAATAGTGCCCGAGTCAGTGTGTCTTTCGAGAAAGCTCTTAACTTCCTCTGCGCTCACACCAGTAGGGAATCCAAACACTTGAATTGTCTTCCCCATCTGCTAAATTAATTCTTCTCTCAAACTTAACATTGAAGAAACTAAAGATCAATAAGCGAGAACACGAAGTACTATTTTTCCGAAAGTAAAAACTAGAGGGGTTGAATAATATGACTTACCGCGTAAAAACGCAGCGATTTTCTCTGTGGCGGATCACGAACAACGATGAAGATGACTGATCTCTCTTCTCTCAGTTTATTTTTTTCATCGCTTCTGAGTTCTCATTTTTATTTTACAGTGACTTCAAAAAGACAAAAGACAGTCTTCTCATATACTTTCTTCGATGCTGCTATTGGCTGAGCCTTAATCGTCTGCTTCGCATCACTTTTATGTCCTCTGCTTACGTCTGATTGGTGACATCAGAGTGAAACAGAGTCTAATCGGAGGGTGGGAAACTTTCTCTAATGTATTTCATGATTAAATTGTTTCAGAAAGTCTTTTTAAAAGGGAATATTATAAAAAGAATAGATGAGACTAAGATTGATTAAAGAAGTCCCACTAAAGGAACTTAGCATCGAAGGAGTTAAGTATGATTTGCTAATATTTAGGCCCACATCGGAATCTAAATGTTTTTCCAATTGTACTATCAGTCAGACTAGTAAGCGAAAAGGTACGACGAATGTGGGACCCAATACGCAGTGAGTAAAATAAATGTGGGGCCTATTCTCCTTCCTTATCTTAGAACAATCTGAAGGCTTGCTTAATAATTTGCATCTTTCCATTAAACTAAGCCGGTACAAGATCGAACCGGAAATTGGGAAAGTTCAAGCATGGTGAATTGGTGATGATTCAGATTACAGAAGACTCTTATAGATGAAAATGTAACAAAATTTGGTCAAATAGGGAAACAGAGGAACCCCACAAAGCAAAAATGAGACAAATTCTTGGCTCAATTTTCTAATAATGCGATCTCTTGCTAAGTATCAGATGAAGCCAAGTGAGGGTCTCAAAATCAGAGAAGCATCTCAGCGATCTGAACAGCATTTAGAGCAGCTCCTTTGCGTATTTGGTCGCCGCAAACGAATATTTCCAGTCTGAATTCACAAATTTATATCCTTTAACCAAATGGAAAAACATATTTGCTTCAAACTCAATATAAAGAGTGAAATATTACCCGTAATTGCCATCTTGAGACACATCTCGCCTGATCCTACCAACTGCTACACCATCTTTGTTGGAGACATCAAGTGGAGTAGGGAAGGTATTAGATGCACGGTCGTCTTGTATATAAACTCCAGGTGCTTTCCTCAGGAGCTCTCTTGCTGTGTTCTGCCATAATACAGTTAGAAAAACCATTACAACATGAATACGAACTTGATCATTAGATGCATTTGATAGTGCAAGAAGAGTCAGAAAACATGCTAAAAGAACAACATCCGAATGTTTCAAGAACTATCCAAAGCCAACTAATGTTGATTACACTAGCCCCACAATTCTATACAAGTATTCAAATTCGTCAAAAAACAACAGAATAAAAATTCACCATATAATGTGGTTTAAACCATGATTCAAATTGACCTATCAGTAAGTGAAACCTAACACACAACACCAAGAACTACCGAAAACATTTCCAGTAGAAAGCAGGTTTGATGTGTATTATTACCTCATCAAGAGGATTCTCAAATTGGAGATTCACAGTCTCTGCATGAGCACGCATAACTGGAACACGTATACATGTTGCTGTTACTTTTACTTCTGTGTCATTCCGTGAAAGAGCAAGAAAGTGGTGAGAGACCTCGTAACGCACTCCAAAATTTAGAACTAAAAAGGTCAGAGTGAAATGAACACAAAATAGCATCTTGAGTAACTACTCACCCAGATCTTCCTTGTTTCCTTTACAAGTTTCATTTCCTCTTCATTGTAACCGTTTTCAACAATAGGAGCATTATGTGAAAACAAGTTAAATGCATACTGCAGACAAACATAAAAACCATCAATTTACTCAAAAAGGGATTTCAGAATCAGCACATATTAAATAAACAATAAGCAAATTGAGCAATCACCTGTTGTCCGAAGATGTTACAAGTCGGGGGTTTACCCGCTAAAACCTGAGGAAACACACCAATGCAGAAGAAGAAGCAGAATCACTACTCAGCACAGTCATTAAACATTCCAGTCAAAGCAGATTGAGATAGAAACAAAACCTCGCGAGTCTGCTGAACAAGCTCTTCCATGGCTGCAGCACCAGCACCACTAGCTGCTTGATATGTACTAATCACCATTCTCTTCACCTGTTTAGAACCAATCAAAAGTTATTCAGATCGCACAACAAATGCAGCTTTTGATAATGCAACAAAAATTCTATATTTTGATGGTTTCCATCGATTCTGTCCTCTCACATTGGGACTGCTACGATTTCAGGATACGAATAGAATCTTTGCGTGATGATGAAGAGGCGTAACAGCCATCAAACAGATAATGGTGAAGCAATTAGGGTTTGCAATCAATGCCCCTTTCCCCGTTCCGACTTTAATCCCTTTCATTGCTTCAGGATTCACTTCAGGAATCACAAGCGGAACTCCCTCAACCATTCGAAAAGCCGAGCTATTGTCAACAACGATGGTTCCTTTCTCCGCCGCGAGTGGACCAAACTTCTTGCTTATCGATCCACCGGCACTGAACAATGCGATGTCAACGCCGTCGAAGCTTTCCGCCGTGAGCTCCTCCACCGTGTATTCTCGATTGTCAAAGGTAACGCGTTTCCCTGCGGAGCGTTTCGATGCAAGCATCTTAACAGAACTGTAAGGGAAGTCTCGATCGGATAAGACAGAGAGGAATTCCTGTCCAACTGCTCCGGTAACGCCAACGACGGCGAGAGAAGGCGCAGATTCTTGAAGAGACATTTTGACCCTTGCGGAGAAGGCTCTAGGTCTAGCTCTGAGTGGAAGCCTAGTGAGGAAATGGATCTGTGGGATTTGATTAGTGAGCGTTGCCATTGTCGCCGTCGTGAGGAGGAAGTGAATGACAGAGGGAGGTTTTGGCGGCGGCTGGTTAGACAAATAAAGTTTGGGATTTTAATAGTGATTGAACATCAAAAACAGCACGCGTTCTTAATATAAAAAATGGAAACAGCAGGATTTTTCGAACTGGTAATGCAAAACGTGCGATTATATTCACCAGATTGAGTATATTCACACAACTTTGTCATGCGTGTAATTTGCCTGTTTTACAAGAAGTAGAAATTTCTTTGCAAATTCGAGCGATCATTCACCAGATTGAGAATACATATTCACTCAACATTTTTAAGAGTCTCCTTACTTCTAGTAGAAATCTCAGTTCAAAGAGAGGCATAACAACAGTTTTGTTCTAACCATTACAGAATAAGATTTTTAAAGAAAACAATAGATTAACGAAGAGTTGGGGTTTACAGGTTAATGCTTCCAAAAGTTGTATTGCTGTGAGCTTAGCTCGGCCACCGTATTCTTGCGGCAAAGCATCTACTCCAACCTCCTACTTGAACTTTCTCTGTTCTTCTTCATTCGATACTATCACAATCTATACAACAAAAAAACAGAAAATTAAGTGCGTGAGATTGCTTTTTTGAACTTGTGGAGATAAAGACGCATCATGAAGAGTTTAAAAGATCAAACCTTTTCTTGAGTTGCTTTCTCTAGAAAACGACAGACGAATTTCCAAATTGTCACGAAGAATCCGGGCATATGCAAGATGTAGCATTTTGCAAGGCGTTCTGGGTAGTAAGACTGGAGAAAACAATCTTCATATTTAGAAGATGCAAACTTTTTTGTGGGTGGGTTGTTGAATTAAGCTTGAAAATAGTAACTTGTTGAGTAAGTTATTTAGTAGATAAGATTGAGTTTGTTATGGTTAGGAGTTATCTATCAGTACTTTCCTATTGTGAAAAGGAAAATCTTAATCTTGTCTATAAAAAGTGAAATACCAAAGTATGGTAGAACCTAAGAGTTTGAGATTTGAGAGTTTAGGTTTTGAGAAAGTTTCTTATGCTAATAAAGAAGAGTTAGTTCTTTAAATCTTGAGTTCTTAATATTCGAATTGCATAGTTTCTACAATTAGTATCAGAGCGAAGGTTCTCGATTAAGGAGTCTTAATCACGAGAAAGAAGTTACGTGTGAGGCGTAACAAATTATTGGAGATAATTAAGCTATTATATTGTCGGAGAAGAAATAGGGAGGAGGGTCTTCTTCAATTCAATGTCCAATGTTGAATTCAACTAACTACACTATATGGACCATGAGGATGAAAGTGTGTCTCAAGATATCTAAGGTGTGGGAAGTCATAGAGAAAGGTACATCCGAGGAAGAACAAAAAAACTTGGCGATGGGATTGCTGTTTCAATCAATACCAGAGTCTTTAATCTTACAAGTCGGCGAGCTAGACACGACAAAGAAAGTATGGGAGGCAATCAAAACAAGGAATATGAGAGCCGAAAGAGTTAGAGAAGCAAGATTGCAAACTCTCATGTCCGAGTTTGATTGTCTCAAGATGAAGGATTCCGATAACATAGATAGCTTTGTGGGCAAGCTATCTGAAATCTCTTCTAAATTGGCATCTCTAAGAGTGATTATTGAGGAGTCAAAGTTAGTGAAGAAATTTCTTAAGAGTCTTCCACAGAAGAAATACATTCAAATTGTTACCTCAATTGAGCAAGTACTAAATCTTTACACCATAAGCTTCGAAGATATCATAGGACGCATAAAAACCTATGAAGAAAGAATCTTCGATGAAGAGGAAGAAACTCAAGAGAAACAAAACAAGTTGATGTACTCCAACTCGGAGACTCAAGTAAGGAATTACAATCAAGAAAATAATGGAGCTTCTAGAGGAAGAGGTTGAGGTCTATCTAATTTTAGAGGAAGAGGACGAGGAAGAGGTAATGGAAATCGTGACTTATCAAAAATTGAGTGTTATCGATGTGACAAGCTAGGACATTATGCTTCTAGCTGTCCGGATCGTTTACTTAAGTTCCAAGAAGCACAAGAAGGAAGTGTCAATGATGATACACAAGATGCGGATGACCTTTTCATGCATGAGGTTGTGTATCTCAATGAAAAAAACTGCATACCAAGTAAATTTGAAATGAATAATGGAGAAAACACTTGGTATCTCGATAATGGAGCAAGTAATCACATGACGGGTGACAAGAGATATTTCACGAAACTTGATGATTCAGTGACGGGAAAAATACGGTTTGGTGATGATTTCCTCATTGACATTAAAGGAAAAGGGTCGATTTCCTTTTTGGATAGAAACGGAGAATCAAAGACAATGACTAATGTTTATTATATTCCGGGTTTGAAGAGTAATATCATTAGTCTTGGACAAGCAACGGAATCCGATTGTGATATTCGTATAAAGGGAGATTACTTGACAATGTATGATCGAGAAGGAAAATTAATTGTCAAAGCGAGAAGGTTACAAAATTGACTCTACAAAGTACGAATGGAAGTTAAGGAATTAGAGGTTCTTCTTGCCGAGATAAGCGACTCAAGCAAGTGGCATGCAAGGTTAGGACATGTTAATGTCAATACTTTGTCAAACATGATAAAGAGAGAGTTGGTTAAAGGACTTCCAAAAGTCGAGATTGAGAAGAAAGTATGTGGATCATGCCTACTTGGGAAGCAAGCAAGACAAGTGTTTCCAAAAGCTACTCTTTATCACTATTGGACTTAAGTGAGTTTTCAAGATCAAACGTAACTCCGATGGAAGCATCAACAAATATAAGTCAAGACTTGTTGCCAAAGGATATATGCAAAAACATGGAATAAATTATGAAGAGATATTTGCACCAGTTGCAAAACTTGAAACAATAAGGCTCCTCATTAATTTATCCGCATCATACGGTTGGGAGATTCATCACCTCGATGTCAAAATGGCCTTTCTTAATGGAGAGCTACAAGAAACCGTTTATGTCACACAACCGGAAGGTTTTGAGATTAAAGGAATTGAAGACAAAGTCTACAAACTCAAGAAGGCTTTGTATGGGTTAAAACAAGCACCAAGAGCTTGGAACATCAAATTGAATCAAGTGCTTAGAGAGCTCAAATTCGAGAAGTGTAGCAAGGAACCATCAGTGTTCAAGAGAATTGTTTATCACGAGATCTTGCTTATAGATGTCTATGTTGATGACTTATTTGTTACCGGGACAAATAAGAGTATCATTGATGAGTTTAAGAAGGAGATGGCAACCAAATTTGAGGTAAGTGATCTGGTAAATTGACTTACTATCTTGGAATAGAAGTAAAACAACTTGAAGGAGGGATAACGTTATCTCAAAAACGTTATGCTCAAAGAATTCTTGAAGATTCGGCGATGAGCGATTGCAATATGGTTCATATACCAATGGATTCGGGACTTAAGTTATCAAAATGTCTCGAAGAAAAGGAGATAGATGCCAAAGATTATAGAAGAAAAGTTGGATGTCTTCGTTACCTTCTACACACAAGACCGGATTTGTCATATTGTGTTGGAGTTTTGAGTAGATACATGCAAAATCAAAGAGAATCTCATGGAGCTGCCATGAAACAATGTTTGAGATACTTGAGAGGCACAACTACTCTTGGACTAACCTTCACGAGATCCTCCACACAAGTACCAAAGTTAATCGGATATAGTGATAGTAGTCACAATGTTGATCCGGATGATGGAAGAAGTACAACATGACACATCTTCTATCTAAGTGGAAGTCTGATTACTTGGTGCTCACAAAAACAAGAAACCATCGCCTTGTCTTCTTATGAAGCCGAGTTCATGGCTGGAACCGAGGCTTCAAGATAAGCGATTTGGCTTCAAGAGTTGTTAAGTGAGGTTACATGAACAACTTGTGAAAAAGTGATCATAAGAATAGACAACAAATCTGCAATAGCACTCACCAAGAATACGGTGTTTCATGGAAGAAGCAAACACATACCTACAAGGTACCATTTCATTAGAGAATGTGTTGAGAATGGTCAAATAGAAGTGGAACACATTCCCGGAATAAAACAAAAGGCAGATATTCTAACAAAGGCACTTTGAAGGATCAAGTTCAAGGAAATGAGAAATTTTATTGGAGTTCAAGATATAGAAGAAGTCGATTTTAAGCTTAAGGAGGAGAATGTTGAATTAAGCTTGAAAATAGTAACTTGTTGAGTAAGTTACTTAGTAGATAAGATTGAGTTTGTTATGGTTAGGAGTTATCTATTTATACTTTCCTGTTGTGAAAAGGAAAATCTTAGTCTTGTCTATAAAAGGTGAAATACCAAAGTGTGATAGAATCTAAGAGTTTGAGATTTGAGAGTTTAGGTTTTGAGGAAGTTTCGTAAGCTAATAAAGAAAAGTTAGTTCTTTATAATCTTGAGTTCTTAATATTCGAATTGATAGTTTCTACATGGGTAATTTACATTGTTCCAGAACGACATGAAATGCTTACTTGTAAGAATTGAAAGCCGGTGATCAATCCACGAGCATCAAGGTTCTTGTATGTAATGTTTGACAGATCAATAACTCCTACTATCTTTTCATCTCCTACTTCTTTGCCTTTGATGCCACTGTATAATATAAACCAAAAAATTCTTGTAATGTAATTTAGGAACTTGAAGATTGGCTTTGTGAAATGTTGCGGTTAAGTTATGTGTAAACACTTTGCGATTACTTTGTCTAGCAGATAAACAATGACTTCTGCAACATTAAACACAAAAAAAGATTAGTTTATAGATTACTGATCTCAGGTATCAAGTCCAAGAAACTGATCAGTTATAAGATAACCAAAGTCACTAAAAGTCAAGGAACATATTATATCCACTGAAACTCAAAGTCTGAAACAAGTGAGAGGTCATAACTCTTGAAGTTGGCTTGATCCTTAGAAGGAAAATGCTTAGAGGTTAAGACAAGCATCAAAGGATGTCCCGATTTGGTTGGACCCTGAAGACAAATCTTTCTAAAGTCCAATTCATCCTTCACTTCTGACTCTGGGATGAATCCAGCTGGAGGAACCATGAAGGCGCTCCACTTTTGCTAATCTACAAACATCTTTGCTGCCTTTTGTGGGTCCATTGATCTTGCCACCAAGAACCTCATCAATGTTGGTTTCTCATATCCCTTTCAAAGAAAACAACAACAGCAAAAAGAAAACTATGTATCAGATTTTTCTGATTTTGAATCCCTTTTTACTAAACTTTCTCTGCTGTTGGGGTTTCCGACGGAAGGCTCAAACCAAATCAAACGAATCATTCACAATGCGAACCGTTATGACGAGACTGAAACAGAGTTTTAACAGTCAAAAGTCAGACTTTTTTCAACTTCTAACGAGACATCTGATAGTGAACTGAAACGCATGAAGTAGAGAACCAAACGGCCTGAAGACACAACCTTTGGTAATGAAATTAAAGCGCCGAATTTGATTACCTCTGTGGAAGAAGAGAGCTTCTCGACCGATTTTCTCAGCTGGGTCAAGGCAAGTTCTTGACTTTCCTCCATGATCTTTGGCTCTCTAATCCTCAAAATTCACAAATTACAGCGAGAGGAAGAGAAAAGAATAGAAGAGAAGAGAGATATAGAGACAGAGAGCCTTTGTGGTACGAAAAAGTCGGTTGAAAAGTAAAGAACTCTGATAGTTAGATGTTGACAGAGACCTGTAATGTGGGCAATTACATTTATGTCCATATGGGCAATTGGTTACTGGATGGACAGCTCTGCCTGTAAGTTGAAGCTGTCTCTTTGAATTCTACTTCTCTGACGCTTTGAAACACAACACAGTACATACAGCTGTTATGATTCCCTAACTTTTATACTCCTAAATCCCAGATGTTAGGGATTACGTCAAATACTATAATGAAAGCAGGCTCGTTTGTTACATACCTGATTTAAAACAAAAGGATTTAAACCAAAATTTTGGGACTTGTCTGCTTATTGAGTCTGTGCCACAAGATATTCATCTAAATTTGCTGATTTTCAATGTACAAGTTGAAGCTGATCCGAAAAGTCCTATTGTGGACCAGCATAATACAAACCGTGGGTCAAATTCGAGTTCCTTTTGTTTTTTATGTAAAGAACGCGGCTTCAAAGTATGTCTCAACTGTTCTAAAATAGTATTCAGGAATCGAAGATACACACCAAAAAGTGGAAAAGTCGTGATAGAAATTAGCGACCGACGAAAACATGAGTAATCGTGTGTGTGTGTGGGAATTGGAACGTAGAATATCTCCCAACATCTTCTATTATAATGCAGTGCCCACACGAACAAACAAATTAACAATATAAAGAATATTTCATGGCAAACGGCTTACTTCCAAGCCACGGCATCGATATCGTCTCTAGCTTGTTTGTAAAGCTCAAGCCGTTTCGCTAAGGTTCCTCTTCGTTCCATCAGTTGTGGGTCTTCGTCCAACATCGCACCCAGCTTCTCCTTCTACACAATTTTTGTATAACACTATTCTCAGAGTTGGGTATTTTTTTCTCCAGCAATTCAAAAAAGGGAAATGATATAATTTTACCTCTTTCCTGCCAACTTGACCGTAGAAGAAGTTGAGGAGCGATCTCTTAGCTTCTCTAACTTGGCAGTACACAACAGCTTTGGGAAGCGAGTTTCTTAATGTGTCGCAGACCATGTTTATGTATGCACTCACGTTGGATCCTGAGTTATTTTTCACAGTCAATAAACAAACATTTGATATGGTCTCTCGTTTATAGCAAGGATCTAGGAAGCTAGAGACACGTACCTATCTTTCTGAAGTGATTATCGGAGTAGGGGTCTGCATTTGGTGCTGGGGAATTCCTCTGGTTTGGCTTCTCTTTCTCGGGTTCAAGATGAAGTTTCCTGAAGAACTCAACCGTAAGGTAGCTGGATTCCATGTCCACTAGACGTAGAACCGTTTTCCTGCTTTCGTCTCTGAATCTTTCAAGAGCTTCATTTGCAGCAGCTGCTATATCGCTTGCTAGAGTAGGGAATCGCTTGAGTTCCTGATAAAAAATAAACAGAATTTTAGGATTGAAATGGAGTAAAGAGCTACAAGGATCGGGTTCTCACAACCAAAGGACTTTTAGCAGTTCTCACCTCTGTTTCTGAAATTGACTTTCTGACGAGCTCTTTCAATACAAAATGCACCTACGTGATATTATCAAACCGGTGTTAAGACTATCATCATTTTATTGGAGATTAAATGTCACAAGTAACGAAATCTAGTAAGGTTGTGGAAGCATACTGCATCCACAGTGGCTTCAGCTGGTCCTTTGAAATAGCTTATGGATCCATCAATGAGTCTTCTGTATCCTTGTTCAGGAGCAATAAGATGTGGTTGATAACCATCTGCTTCTGAAACAACCTTCTGAACATTTTTAGTTGAGAGATGTCTATCAAAGGGAAGTTTCTTTAAGGCTGCTGGTAATTGATGGTCGAAAACTCCATATATCCGATCTCCGCCAGGTCGTCTGATACAAACAATGTGATAAATGTAAGAAACCCGATTTAACCTGACTTAAATTGTGAAATTATGTAAAGGTTTGTTTGGAAAATGTCTATGAAAAAGTCATTGATTTAAGAACTTTACTCGCAATGCGCATCCTTAGTCTATAAACTGATCAGAAGGTAAACAAAGTACAGAACGAATCATTCTACGGCAGCACATCACTCTAGAAAGGCCATTGTCTACTAAGAACATCTCTAGACTCAAATTCATCATCCCAATCGCGATAAGATTGTACACCGACAACAGTTCATGAGCTCTAGGACTAAGAAGCAAAACAGCTAAATCACTTACCCTCCATCCAAATGCTCCTTAAAGACACGATCAAATGCCCGGCAGAGTTCCAAAATTGTGTAAAGTTGGGCCTGGAATCATATATTTAGTCAGAAACTATCAGTTTCTTTCTGGAGCAACTCTGAATACCGATTAAATAGGTGGTTTAAAATTTTACCCCTGAATCTACTGCGATAGGTCTCCCAATCCTATCTAATTCTGCATTAATCTCATCGATGCTTTTGTTGATCAAAGCAACGATACTGGGTATTTTCTGCCTGATAACAGTCTCTAAGTGCTGACAGAGAGGAGGAAAAAGATCGAAGAAAGTCAACGCTATGCATTAAAGCTTCAATTCAAATGAGATCCGTGGGAGTAGATTCTAAGGGTACCTGAGACAAGAGTTTTGCCAGATATTCTGATCCCATCCGACTGGCCAAGTGCCCATATTCAGGGCTTGTTTCAAAATATTCTCGCTCCTTCCTACGTGCGGCAATCATATCAACCCTCTTATTGATATCAGCCTGTGAACGATTCACAATTCCGACCCAAGGATGTTGCAAACGGTATGACCTTCCCTCGAGAACCTTCATCAAAGTAATAAAGCAGGTAAGTGAATTAGTTGAGATCCTAAAGTGCAGGAATCAGAAAAGATCCTTACATCTAAACAATCTGTTCCTTTATCCATGATATCAAGCTTGGTTGCAACTCCAAAAGTCCTTTCGCCTACAGATAATGTGCTAGAAGGTTAGAAATACTGCGGAGAGTAAAAAGTCACTACTTACCAGTTGCTAGGAAATCACATCTGGGTCATACCTGTAGGATCAACTTCTCTAGCAAGTTTTATAGCATCTGAGGTAGCAATATCTTGATTAGCTGGAGAAATAGCCAATATGATGCAATTTGGCTGCAGTAAATACAGTTCACTAGGATAAGCTTCCAAAATTAACATTCTTTC
This sequence comes from Lepidium didymum, assembly GCA_963920545.1. NCBI lineage: Eukaryota > Viridiplantae > Streptophyta > Magnoliopsida > Brassicales > Brassicaceae > Lepidium > Lepidium didymum. The sequence goes on from OY986992.1 coordinate 6,128,498, forward strand.
ATCTGTTCAACATGGTAAGAATATATGGAAAAATTTGCTGAAACCTTCTCATTAATAGCTTAGAGCATAACTGACCTTCTCAACATATGAGCGAACCATATTTTCAATGTCTTGGACGATACTATCAGGTTGTCCCTCTAAACGTGTAACACTGATGTCAGTGAACAGTTTAAGCACAAGCTACTGAATAAAAGAACCAAGGATATAGCATAATAAACTCTTACCTACAGCAACCTTTGTCAAACCCGGAAGATCTATGAGCGTCAGATTAACAACTGTAGAGAAAAGTGTAAAGTGAGAAATCCATAAATAAGAATTTTATGTGTTAGTCTTATAAACGCATGAAAGTAGTTAATATAAGGATGCATAACATCAAATGTGTTCTTAAGCACAAAGGTATTTAAGCACAAACCATTAGGAGAATATATGCTCAGCTGAATTGGAATGTTTGAGATCTGTTTCGACTTCCCAGTAATACGATCAGTTTCATCCTCAATTTCTTTACGCACAGCAGCTGGAAGGAGAAAAACACGTATTAGCCCAACTTAATTTAGTTGATATCATTGTTTCCAGCAATTAGCTTCATATTAACAAATTACACAGATATTCATTGATAAGTTGAGTGCCCCATGAATATTCAATCAACCTACCAAAATCAGCAAACTTCTTCTTGGGAGCATGAAGAAACTCAGCGTATTCGGTTGTCCCTTCTTCGGTTTTATGAAGCTGCAACACCAATGGCCTCCTTGTAACGATACCTGATAATCAAACGTTTTTAGATGGGCACTTCAAGACAATATAAGAAAGAAAAAAACAATACATGATCAATCAGCAAACAGACTGAAAAGGTTTAAGGAAAACTGGCATAATTAAAACACTAATCACAATCCATGATAGTAGGAAGCTAGTGTGTAGGTTCTTGACGTACTCAAAATGTTCATGTAACGCTTCCGTGATCACATAATTTTTCACTAACTTTTTCCAATTGAAGCAAGAAGGAGCACGAAAAATTTCCGAAAACCTAAAATACTTGATATCTAATTTTAAATCAAACATCGAACGGTAGATAAAATTGCATAACGAGAGATCAAAATTACCAGATCCACGAGGCAGAAAATCTCTTCCGACGACACTTTCTAGAACGGAAGATTTTCCGGAACTCTGATCGAAAAATCAACCAAAACAAGTACATCAGAAATGTAGATATCAAAGTAATGGAAAGAGGCGAGAAGTGAGATCAGATCTTAACATACAAAAGCTGTATATGTTAATGGAAAGAGATCAAACCTGACCACCAACGACAGCGACGGTTGGGAGAGCTTCCCAAAGCGACATTCCTTCACCTCCATGATCTCCGAGGACAGTGCAAGCCCTCTGGATTTTGTTAATCAGACCTATCAAACTTTTCATTGTCGCCATTTTTCCTGGAACGTATCAAAGATCGAGAGTCCTCTCACCGACACTCAGATCTAGATCCAACGAAAATACAAAACGAACAAAGGTTAATGTATTTGAAATGTCCGGTGAGTTAAACTCTCTCGTGACGGTGGTAGAGATCGATGAATCTGGGAAAAGAGAAAAGAACCAATGGAGCAGAGAACGGTCATGGAGAACAATTTCAAAACAATAAAGTAGGCCTACTTATTCAAATATATTATACTTTTAGAGTTAAAAGTGGAAATATATCAAAATCTCACGTCGCGAAACGCGTACCGGTCCAATGATACGGCCGGTTCAATTGATTTGGTTATGTTCGTTAAATTATGATACGGAGCCGGTTCAATTTTTTCTATACAAAAATTAGGCTACCAAATATGGAAACCAGGGTAGGTTAACGAATAATATTTAGCCGCCGCTTGATTCAAATCGAAGAGATTCAGAGAAAACTATGGTTGGATTTAAGAACAGATATATGTTAATGGAGGTTTTTCTAGATCCGGATAAGGATTTCCTTGGAGAAGGAAGTCCGATTATTCTTACATAATTCAATCTTTCGAAAGCAATCAAAGACAGTATCCTCGCCAATTTCGGTGAGTGTGGTTTGGGTTCTTCTCTTGGATCCTTCCAAGTGAAATATGTGAACCCAATTACAAAGCTATGCATTGTAAGATCATCAAGAGAGGAACATAGAAAAGTTTGGTCGGCAATCACGTTGGTAAAAAGCATCGGGAACTGTCCGGTGATCTTAAACTTGCTCGATATCAGTGGCTGCATCAGAGCCTGTAAAGAGAAAGTCTTGAAGTGCGACAAGGAGAAGTTTGAGCAGTCTAGCAAAACTTTAACTGAAGAGGAGACTCGACACTCGACAGATGAAGAGTTGTCTGGAGAAGATCAAACTATTGGACTCCTAAGTTTTGAATGCGTACAATTCTTCCATTTTTAAGTGTATTCTGAATTGATATACAAAGGATAAGATATTCACACACTTTAATCGTTACATAAGACAAAATCCCACCTCTCTTCTGTACATAATTCACAACAAGATAAGAAATATACCAGCTATTGATTTCTCCTTTAACCTTGAAGTGTTGGTATGCTTTGGAGATGAAGCCCACACCTAATCTACTCTGGATTTTTACATGATTATCTCTTTCGGCGTTTTAATCCATACCCTGAGTTTGGCACAAGAACCATTAGAGGTAAGCTACAGAGATGAATCAGTAATTGATCTGAGTTGTTCCATGAAATCAGTTTTGTCACTGTATGCTCTTTGTCATCCTCATTCGTCCAGACACTCTACAAAAAGATAAAATTTGTAAACAATAATAACATTTGAAGATGATACTAGATAAAGCACATTACATATGATTCGATACCTTCCAGAAAGCAGTTGAGCAGAGTTTGAAGATGCCTTTGGGATTGAAACACATCTAGTTTTAGTACCTTGTTGTCTTTTATCCACACGCATTGCAGCAACTTCTTTCCCCATCACAGTTACTTCTCTGCGCATCTTCTTTGTCTCAACTTCCATCGCCTTTGTTAATGTTTCAACCTTCTTAGCCAACATCTAATAACATACAACCCAAATTTTTAGACTTTACGACCGAATAGTCATATATAAAGGCTACAATGAACTGGAGAACACCAAACACTAGCGAACCTCTATAGCTTCGTTCTTGTCTCTCAGGGTCTGATCTTTTTCATGAGCAGCTTTTCTTAATGTTATGACTTCTTTCTGCAGCAAATCGTATAAGACACCTGGGACACTATCATTATCTGTTGACTTATCATCTGATTCTTTTTCTCCTTTTATTGAGCTACGCGACTCACTTCTGCTAGTTCCTTCAGAAGACTGGTGGTTCAAAGGAAATTTTGATCCGGGTCCATTTATTAGCATTTTGCTTCTATCCAACGATTGGTTGCCCCCATCAAATGATCTTGATGTTCCTTTAGCATGCTTCAATACAGTGCTCGCACTAGCAGTCAATGATCTCAACTGAGAACTTGGTGTCTCTTGGTTAAAGAGCTATTTAATACAAGTTTTGGACTTGTTTCCGCTCCACCAAGAGATTGTCTTCGAGAAGGCCCAGTGCTCGAACTTCTTCCACTAGATAAGCCTCTGTTGCTGCTCCTTGTAGGCCCCTTTAAACTCTCTTTTAACACTCTTCGCCGCAGTAAAAATTTCTCCTAAAAATAAGTACAGTCAGCAATTCCAATGTAAGGTCTCATAGGTCATATATCCCTGTCACTATGATTCTACCTTCAACTGAGCTTCGGATTTTGCAGCTCGGTCAGCTATGACAAGTTCTTCGCGCAATTGTTTCATTTCTCCCTGTCCAAACAGAAAGGGGATGGCAATAGTTTTTAGTTAGTCTCCGTTAGTGCAAATCACATCTTGAAGCAGAAGAGAAGGTAAGAAATATATATATATGAACAAAGACCTGCAAAAATCTACGTTCTTCAAGCCACTGGCTTACAGGCATCACTTTGTCACTAGGATCTTTCCATCCATTTGCTACAACAGTAGCAACTCTGTTCGCATTTACCTTAGCACGGGCCAATTCCCGTTCAAGAATTCTCTTCTCTTCCTAAGGAACAGACAAAACACAACAATTACGATCAGTACAAGACTAAAGTGTTGACTAAAAGTTACTGATTCACTATAGAAGCAGATGAAATGTTACATTCATTTCTTGAAATCTCCTCTGGTAATCTCTCACTGCATTTGCAGCTGCACCACCAGCAAGAACAGCTTCTTCTAACTCCCGCACACTCTGCATAAGGTTTTCAACTTCTGCAACCTTCTGTCTGTGCATCTTGTCTATAATTTTATACTCTTCCTAGTTTAACCAATGTATCAACAAATAAAGCCACCACATGGCAAGCAAGTGAAAATAGAGTAAAAGAAATGATAGACATACCTTACAGATTTCTATCTGTTTCATCAATTCTTGGTTCTTATTATGGAGATCATCGACCATCGAAGCCTTTGCCAATGCAGACTGAACTGTCCTTTCAGCTTCAAGCAAAGCTGCTTCCTTTGATGTGGAAAGGCGGTCCAATGATTTGTTGTCGTCTTGAAGTTTGGCAATCTACCAATCAAATAATGCAAAACCAGATGAAAAGGCTGATAATTGTTAGATCTAGCTATACAAAGATATTTTGGTTAAAAGGAAGGAAAATACTTCTTGTGTAGCAAGCTTTAGTTCAGCTTCTAAAGGAGCAAGTATAGCTTCAATTGGAGGTATGTCATCATCCTTTTGAGCAGCATGAACACTACGAAGAGAGGCTTCTGCTGCAAACTGAGCTGCCATGAAAGCCTTCTTTTCTTCATTTATTTTCTTAATTTCAAGGTTCTGCGACCACATACGACATCTTTAGATATGGAATCAAGAGAAAAAATGAATCAAAGAAAGAGATATTATTTCAAGCATACTTTACTCTCAAGAAGGTTTTCAATAAGTTTGACTTTTCCAGCCATTTTTGCCAACTCCTCGGTGAGCTTCAGCACTCAAATTAGACAGTATAGAGAGGTCAGTATAGAGAGTGTAAAGAAACAAACGTTGTATAACAAAAGGAAATCCTACATGTGATGGTCGTCTTCTCAAAAAACACTTTGAAGCCTTGTTATAAATAACAGTAAAAACCAAATCAGATCTTATAAGCTTTGTAGGATATTTGTGCAACTAGTCAAATCAAACTGAAGTAAGATCACAGAATAGCAATACAGAGGAGATGACTAACAAATGACATCTTCACTAAATAGAACTATCATAATGACACAACAAGTTCAATAGGAAATGAGAGTACATTACTTTGCTTATGTAATGGAAGCTTAAGTAAGGGCTTAAACCTCTTCAACAGCCTTTTCTCTTTGCCTTTCACACACCTTCAAGGCTTTGATTTCCGCTTGTGCTTCAGAGAATTCCCGATCCTTATCTGTACAACCAAGTCAAAAGTTTTGAAAAACAAAAATGATAAGCATGCACGTTGTTGAAACAAAAGGCTTTAAAATTTCAAGTCAAGCTTTGAACAAAATTGCAATTCTCGTACCTCGTACTTCGTTCTGCAGCCGATTTAACTCAATTCTTACGGGATCCGAGCCATGGAGTAGGTTCATGAACTCGTTGTCAGCATCAAAGCTAGGCCTCATGGACCTCCGTCGCGACAAGCCCTTGCTTCCGCCTTCTCGATAAGATGCTGATATGGCCAATGAAGGTGACATAAATCCTCTTTCCTCCATCTTCCTGATCTCAATCCTCACTCCTCACCACAGTTCCAAAATGCACCAAATGCTACAGTTTTAAGTCTAAACTCAGCAGTGAAATCAATTCTATATATATATAACCCAAACTTACATCAACACAACTATGAGTAAACGAATTCAAATCAGAAAACTTTAGAAGAATAGGATAGTACTCATCATCAAAGGCTAAGGCTTAAAATGGCCTGAGAAAATACTTTTGTTTTGTTTTTCGTAGAGAAAGATAGATAGAGAGATTTAAAAGGGTTTAAGGCTATGGTTGTTAAAAGAGTGATGATTCGCGGCACAGATAATTACTGTGTAAGGTATATAGAAGCATTTGCTTGGAACGGTTAATCAACTAAATTCTTGGTCAACAAAAATGATCAAATCTTAAGCCCTATAACCCTTGTTCATAAACTCTTCCGCCTAACAAATTAATCCTCCGCATATATGCTAGGCGGTGACCAACGGAGACAATTAATGTCTAAGCAATTGTAAAGTTCGGGTTTTTCAATTAGTCTCTGCCTAATCCAAATAATCTCCGCTTAGTACGATTAATTTCGGTCTAATATGATTAATATTATATTTTAAAATAGTTTATTAAATGTTTAAATAATTTTTTTATTAAAATAAAACAAATTTTAATCATACACATTAAATTGTTTAGAATTTGATTTTTTGATGTTAATTACAATTAGAAACTATCTATAGTAACGTTTAATATTTTTCATCAATGTATTTATAAAATTTAATACGAAATTGTTAATTAATAAAATTAAAACATAAAATAAATTGAAAAACTAATCTCCGATTAATCCTCATATAATCTTCGATCAATCGATTAAGCGTTAGGCACTACCTCACCATACGACTAGCGCCTAGCGAAATTCAAAACATGGCTTATAACTAATAAATCAGGTGTACGTAGATAGAATATGGTTAATTATATTGAAGAATTCGGGACCATCTGTATTTATTTGTATGTGTTGTCAAATTGTTAGGGACCATCCCATTCTGTCCAAACAATGTAAATCACTAGAGACCTTGTCTTATGCATTCCAATGACACAACTTCTTGAATTTTTTTTCTTGTAAAATCCAATGACACAATTTTTTTTTGGATTTTTATATCAAATTTTAGAAAATTTAAATGTACATTCATGTTGATTTCCTTTTATATGCGTTTTTTTCTGCATAGAGTTGGTGTTCTGTTTGTCAAAAAAAAAAAAGATTTGGTCTTCTAGGGCTGAGGATACAGATCAACAAAAAGGGTGAAAGCAAAAGCTGACCGAGAGCACAATCGGTAAAACTTTGTTTCGACAAAAATTTGGACTGATATCCAACGCACAGAGCACAATCGGTCAAAGTCAAGAATTTCTAAAATCTTGGTTCTGTCTCTGTACTTGAACAATTAATAACCAACAACAACACTGGATAAATAAATTACAAAATACAGATTAAATTGACAGAATTATTTCTTTTTCGTATTTTGATTCTCTGAAGACTAAATAAGGGAAAATTTCCCCTAAGAGTAAATTAAAGTCACAAGAAAGCTGCTAAAAGCCTATAAAGTGAAGTTGGATGCAATAGAGAAGAAACAAAAAGAGTGAAGGATCAGAAGGAGAATGGACTTAAGAGAGACTCATCAAGTTCTTTGAAACCTGCGTATACAATCTCTGTCTTGTTAGGCGGCAGAGCCAGTCTCCTAACCTCTGTCATATACCTGTTTGCAAAAAAAAATCACCGGGTTTCAGAGATTCTTGATTATAACTGATACATCACAATCAGGAGTGGCCAAAATGACAAAGAGAAACTTGCCTGTTTGCAGCGTTTGCGATTTTATCACGAACTCCTTGGTTAAGAACGGCTTTGTTCTCAAGTGCAAACGAGCCACCTAAGATCAGAGAAGACCTGGTTGGACTTGAGCCCATTCTGTCTGACAAAACAGACATTGCCCATTCAAGGAGTACCACCAGAACCGAACGAAGGAGACGGATTCTTAGATTCGGTGATGGTACAATGGCTGCATTTGATAAAAGACGATCATAAGCGTTGAGTACAGGTTCGGCTGCGCCTTTACAGGCTGCTAGTAGAGCTCGAGCTATGTCTTCGTCCCCAACATATTCAACACTCTCTGATCTCTCCTGTAAAATTATCCACAATTTGTATTTAAATTCAGTTAACAGCCAGATGAAACAAATCAACAACATAACGAGGAGGAGCTTACAAGTGCAGCTTTTTCGAGGTGAAGGCACAAAACATCCAGCGGTAAAACAACTCCATCGCCAGGATATATTTGAGATCCGACTCTCTTGAGAACTGCACAGGCTTCAGCTATCCCGCCTTGAGAAAGAGCTTGTTCAATGAGTCTAGCCCATGTTTCTCTTATAATGTTTGAATCAGCATCACCAGAATAGTTGGCGAAGTACAGCATTTCCAGACATATCTGCATATGAGTGAAGCCAGAAAGCAAAAAAAAAAAAAAATGTATAAAGAACCTTCGCCGAGTCTTAAAGATTTAGCTTAAAATCTATATACAATTCAACAGTTTGAACTTATGATTTTCCATATTAAAAATATGGTACTAATAAAACAGCTATCAGCTTGACCTCAAACTGTCGCTATCAACTTTGAGTTACGTTTAGTATGAATAGAACTAAAAAAATTAACATAGGCTAAGTAACAGATAGGGAGAAATAGTGCCTTTCCCTGTTTCTATGGATAGCTTTAAAAAATCATTTAAACCAAAAACATGGTCCAAAACTTTATTGAAAAACGAAAAAATAGATTTGATTGTATATGATGTTTAGACTAACCTCCCAGAGCTCAAATGGGACAGCATATTCATTATACAACTGCGTTACGTTTTTAAGTTCCGAGGAGAGCTCTCTGGCCTTTTCATTTGCGGCATTTGCTAAGCTGGAATCATCACTAGAACTACCATCACAAACTGGACCGTTCTGGTCAGAGTCCTGCATATCAACCGAGGACTTGAAATTGGAAGCTATAGCTTCAAGTTCGTCTCTGATCTTAATTTGGAACTGAAGAACAGCGAGTTTTCCTTCAAGCAGATCAAGCAACCCACTGTCAGAAGCACCTTGAGTAGAACCTACTAGACCATCGCTATTACTTGCATTCTTGGCCTGTAAAACTGCGTGACTAAGGTATTGTCGCCTGAATTTACAAGGCAGCAACCCATTAGAGAAAAAAAACGGAAGGGGGAATAGAAGAATGAAGGTAATGTGACTTAGGGAATTTTCAAGACAAGAAAGCTTACCTTTGTTCAAGAGTAGGATTGTCTCCCGAACTAATTGCACGTCTCTCTGCAAGCCTTAAAAGCACATGAGCAGCAAGCACATGCTGTCTCTTCGACACATAGTACTTCGCAAGAAGATCAAAGTATTTTGCCTGATTTGATGAAATCTGTGTTCCTGAGTGACCCAGCGGAGATGATCCAACCTATGACATAAGGAGACAAATGTGAGCATCCTAGAAAGTAGTTGCAGTGTCTACCATTAAAAGTGACTTGTTTTCATTTCATAGCTGGTGGGAGACTGAGGCTGCTCGATTTTAGCTATGGAGGTTTTAGTGTAACAGGTAGACAAATCCTTGCCTCGTATATGTGACAAAATACGACAGCATTCCTGACACCATAACACGGAATAATTTAAAGGGCTAACATATAAATATCAAACCTCTGATGCAGAACTACTGCCAGCATTCTGAAGAAAAGGTACCAAATCCGGACCTCCGTACTCTAGGAGCTCATTTTCAAGACCCAAATCTATCATGGCCTTGTATAGGTACTCGCGGAATGCTCTGTCAGTTGATTGCACACCAAGATGAACGATCTGACATATATATTGTCTACGTGAAGCCTCATCTAGCATGGAACTAGATAGAGATCGCAAGGCATTGGCAATAATCTCATAGCATTGTTTCCGCTGGGAAAGAGCATGCTCTTTTATGGAAGCATCAATTTGGTCATTGAAAGCATCGCCTGCAGGATCAAGAGCTTGAGCCTTCTGCAAAGGCAAGCAGACGACAGCTTCATAGAACCTGTAGAAAATTATTCTGAATGAGGACTCTAAATAAAGGGGATCTTAAAAAAGAGGACAACAAAATACGCATTTTCTACAAATGTTTATGAGTTATGTTGGCCATTCTGCCTTGATGAATTTGGTTTAGGGATTTTAATCTACTTTTGCGTGAATGCTTAGCTGTAAACTTCAAGATATATCTTTTTTTTTTCTATCTTTAAATATACATTTACTGAATCATAACTATCGTTACTCTATATTATAAATTACATTTGGATATTCTTTGAAATTCGTTCTAGAAGGCTAAAGAAGATTGAACTTTTTTTTTGACTGCCACTAAGAATAAAAAGCTACAAAACTGACGAGCTTAACAACTACGTTTAATTGACCAAATTTCACAAATACAACCAACCAAGCGTGTAGAGATCTACTTGAACAAAGTACTAACCTCAAATCCTCAAAACGTTTGCAGACAGTTCGGAGATCTGCTGATCCAGGGATTTTACTCAAGAAACTGAACGCCTCTCTAGCAACATTCTCCTTCTCTTCAGTATCAGAAGTTAAAGCAGCTCTTTCAAGGCATTCAACTGCTAAGAAGAATTTGTAATCGGATTCCTTGAAATAACTTGGGCAACCTTCACGTAGGCGCGCGCTAATATCATCAACGGTTCCCCTGCCATCTGAGCCAGTATAATACTGGGGCAACCATAAAACCAGATATGAGTTAGTAAATCAAAACAAATAGGAAGGACAAGGCTACTAAAGGTAGTACCTGCATCACGGCAGATATGAGTCTTGTTGCAATTTGGTCACCCTCTTCAGAACAAACTAGCTGATGGAATGTCAACTGAACCAAAGCTGGCTTTAAGTATGAATCAAGCCCTTGAACTAATCTAGCAACATGATGTTGAGAAAGAAGTTGGAGTAGGAAAAGAGCTTCAGCAGATCTAAGCAGTAACTGCCTGATACACTCCATGGCCCTCACCTGCAGGAGGGCAAGACTAACTAATGACTTCCACAGCAGACAAATTGAAGAGGAAAGTAACAAATAAAAACAATACTAACCTCTGCGGCAGCCAATTCAGCGGGACTATATGGCAACCGCTGTCTTTTATTTGCTGACTCGCCTCCGTTGGAATATGCTCCAAACAAATTTCTTACCATATTCCTCTCAGTAGCTCCCAAGTCTGACCCAGTACCATACAAAATAGAGCCAGTTACATCTCCCAACCCAGCAACACATCCATAAAGCCCCCTTCTCTGGTTCCTTCTAGACCTCAAAAATTTCTCCAATGAACGAATCTTGCTCTCCAAAACATGCATAGCACTGGTAGAAAGACGACAAATAACCACTCCATCCTGGGACGCGGCATCAGAACTGGGCTTTTTAGACATCACAGAAAGTTCCCATAGGGGAAAGAGTAATCTTGATGTACAAAGACATAGCCCTTCATGAGCACCTGAGAAAATGGGCTCCGCTTCTTGAACAACTTGGCCCATGCTGAAACCGCCATTTGCTGTTCTAGTGTTTGACAATCCACTACTGCCATCAAATTGTGGCATTCCTACAATTCTCGGATCCTCAAAAGCTTCAGCTGCTCTGTCGGCAACAATGTTACTAACTAAATCTTCAAAATTTATTATCCGGGCAGCCAACATCAAGCACATTCCAGCTGCTTCGCCTGCTCCGAAGCGGGTGAAAAAATCTTCTAGAAGAGACCTTGGAGAATTGGATTCCAAAAGTCTTCTCAAGATATCAACAGGCCTATTGAAAACCAGTTCCATCACACCCATGGTTGTAAAAACAACAATCTTTCTCCTTGGTAAAATATGCTGGGTCGAAAGATCACCTCTAGCCCAGAGTTTTCCACATGCATTTTCATAAGACTCTCCCGAGACTTCCAATCCACAGTATTCAAGTTCTGAATATAATGATTGAACAGTAGCAGCAGTATCAGGAGAGGGGAGGACATCTGCTACAAAAAGCATACGACCTTCAATGGGTAGGGAGGACACAACTTCTCGTAAAGCCCGAGAACTCCTTGAACTTGGCCCTGAACTGCTGCCAACCTGAGAGTGCACACTTGAGTCTCTGCTAACAACAAGAAGAGAAGACATAGTAGGTGGCGATGAATCTGAGAGGACAAGAGTTCCAACAGAATAATATGCTGTTTCAACCTTCATAGAGAGGTCCTCATTCTGAGTTCTACCAGCTATAGACGTGGCTCCAAATCCAAGTCCAACACCGACCCCCAATGGAGGAGATGGCCTAGTAGTGACCACTTTCAAACAGTTTGGAGTCTGGCGGTTGTTATTGAACCCACTGAAACTAATACTACCACCACTTCCACTTGACGAAGTGGAAATATACATCCTTCTACCATCTGATAAGGCTGCAACAAGATGCAGCCACTTGGATTCCAACATAGACAATGGCGAAATGCTGACAATGGATGGCTTGTTAGATCGACCTGCCACTGCTGACTGACGGTTACCTTGGGTCACATCCTTCTGATTTAAGAGATTCCTTTCTTCTGCCACCTTCTTAAGAGGGCCTTCCCCATTTGGCCCAAAAACATATATTTGAAGTTTCATTTCTTCAGTGCGGGCATATAAAATTTGCCTTTCATTATCAACAACCATCTCTACAACAGGATCTACGGCTCCAAACTTGAAAACATTTGGCACTACCCACCTAAAACCGACAGAAGTGGGACTGTTGAAAAATCTATAGAATATGATACTGCAAATTTGTTTTGAGCATAAGGAGATATAGACACAAGATGGGTAGCTAGAAACTTAGTTCATCCCAGATTCCAGAATCAAATAGCAGAGCAGAAAGAAAAAGACAAAGAGAATGTGTGTACCTCGAGATCATACTACCTACGCCTGCAGTAAGGCACACTTTACGACAGCGTTTATGCCAGCCTGAACCAGTTGAATATAGAAGCTCATATATGTGACCATCACGTCCAGCCATGAAAATGCGCCCTTTATTGGTACATGTAACGCATGTCATTGTCACTCCATCTGATGATATTGTATAGTCAGGCAGAGGCTGTAGTGAGATCTCGGCATAAGGATCTCTACCATCAGGTCCTTCAGTGCAGCACACTCCAACAAGAACCAACTGATGAGAGGTAAAGTTTTTCTCAGAAAACTAGATATATTACACAAATGTGATCAGATTGGGGCTTTTAAAAAGTGTCACCTCAACAGGAGTTGCCAGGACTAAAAGATAATGAATAGCTTCAACAAAAACTCCAGGTCTACACTTCGCTAGACCAACCGCGCAAATAGCCTGCTCCTCCCCGCTATACTCGGGACATTGCCCATCCCTATTGGCCATAAGATTATCAAAAAACAAAGCACAAGTACGATGACAAGGCATCTAAAGGTTCCAAATTCCCGTGTAACTAAAAAGAAAAAGAAAAGAAAAGCCAAATTTACCTTTTGTCAAAACGCCACAGAAACAAAGAGTTATCGACGGATGCCCAAGCTCGTCGAATCACCGGAAAAATTCCACATAAGGCCGTTCCTTCCCCACCGGCTGTATTATACCTCTCTATTAGTACAGAAGGCAAATCGCATGTCTCGCCAACCTCAATCAACGGCGGCCACTACAACAAAGCCAAACATATGACAAAGCTCAAGTTCTAACCCTACGATCTTGTAATCCTCGATTCAACTCTTTACTGCTTGGAATCGAGAACCCAATAGTAACAATCGAAAGAAAAACAAGCTAACGGCTTCGTAAAAGAAAACAATATCAACGACTGAAATCGTTCCTGAAGCTAACCTCCCTGGGATGAGTAGAGTATGGGTGACTAGCATATCTAGAAGCTTCTAAAGCTTCTTCTAGATCGAGCTGCGATGCAGCTTCTCGGCCAATGCGGTCACCAACGCAAAGGCCAGCATTCGTCACATCCCGCATCACAATCTCTTCGTCTTGTGACATCTTAATTGGATTTTGAAGAAACCTGGTGGACTAAACTGAGAGCGAGAAACCAAAACCCTAAATCGAATTTGGCTCCCTCGCAAACAACGAGAGCGGGAATTAAAAAGAGAAACGTTCAAAGTGTTTTCAAATTTGAGAGCTAAAACTCGGATTGGAGAAGAAGAGAGGGAGAGAAGGAAAAAAAGTATGTCTGCACACAAAGCCCACAGTCAAACAGGGTTTAAACGGAGGGTTTCTCGGGAAATCAAACTCGCCTTTTTTTTCCTTGCCAGTTTCTACAGTCGGGTCGAACTTTCTTCTTTTCCGGGTCGGATCGGGTCACTACTTATAAAAAAAACTCATGAAAAGTATTTAAAAAAACAAAAAAAAAGCATTTGGGCGGTTTTTCTATAAAAGGGATAAGCACAAGAAGCAGAGACAACGTCTTTTGTCTTGTCCTGAATCTTTCTTACCCATCCATCACAATATAACTTCATCAATCCTATCCTTTAACTTGGATCTCCAAACCTGCAAAACTTTCTTGGGTTCTTAATTCATTCATCAGCCATATCAAACTGTCATTTATCTTCGTTTATACATTCGAAAATTTAGATTCAGATTCTTCAAGTTCTCTCTTTACTTTTCGAAATGGTGTGTCTAGTCTCTCGCACTGGTCGTCAATTCCAGAGATACAACAAAGGACGCCGTCAAGTCGTCGGGTATGTAGATAAATTCACCATTGGAATTTGGTTTCTATGTGATTAAAGTTTCTGATTTTGAAAATTGGGAGGAACTGCAGGTGTATTCCATATCGATTCAAGATATCCAGCGATGGCATAAATAGCAATGAATTTGAAGTTTTGGTTATCTCATCACAGAAAGGTCACGCTTTAATGTTTCCAAAGGTACTAACTTTTTGCCCACAAGAAGAACGAAAAAACCCAAACTTTGGTATTAGTGTAATATTAAATAAATATCCTCTGTAATTGATTGAAATCATGTTAGGGTGGTTGGGAGCTTGATGAGTCTGTAGAAGAAGCTGCTTCAAGAGAATCCCTAGAAGAAGCTGGAGTTGTTGGAACCGTTGAGGTAAGTTTGATGGAAACTGATGCAATGATTTCGCTTAGGGGCTTTTGTGTGCTTAGATAGATCTCGTAAATTAAAGTATGTGTGTTTGACATTTGGAGCAGAGACAACTTGGGAAATGGGATTTCTTGAGTAAAAGCAGAGGAACATTCTATGAAGGATTGATGTTCCCAATGCTTGTGAAAGAAGAGCTAGAGCTTTGGCCTGAACAACATCTTCGTCAGAGGATGTGGATGAAAGAAGATGAAGCAAGAGAAGCTTGCAGAGATTGGTGGATGAAGGAAGCTTTGGATGTTTTGGTCCACAGGGTTTCTTCACAATCAATGAAAGAAGACAAAAACCATTCCACTGAAAAAACCAATCTAATGTGTTCTTGATTAACTTTTACACTGAGCTTTGTAAATAACATTAAGAATGTACAGATCAACAAAACGATTGTAAATATTTTGTGTGTGGAGCAAGACAAAATCATGTGAATTCGACCAGAGATTAGTTTCGTTTACTATAGAAAACGTTTTGTGATTCTCGTTATGATAATTCTGCTACTGCTTGTGATGGGAGGAAGAAGATCAAAACAAAAAGAGTCCAAAACAACAAACTGATGTACTGATATGACTATGAATCTGTTATCAAAAGAAAAATCAATAAGAATAATACATAGTGACAGATATTGCGATATTATTTGTCTATCTTAAATTGGGTAAGTGTACTTGTTTCCATGAGTTTCAACTAGAAAATACAAAGTGATTAACTGATTATGATAATAGCTTATAAACAGAAACCGACAAACAGCTATGTAGTAAATTAGAATATCTTAAAAATGGTAGTTTAAAATAAGAGAAGATATCAAGTAATCAATAGAAGTTAGGTTATGATATGCAGGATGGTGGTGACATGATCACATGAAGAAGATGATTGGTGACATAATCGCTGATGGTGACACATAAAACGTGGCAAGTTAAGGGAAATGCTGAGTCATCTCTTGGTACTTTGCGTATTTGCTTTTTATCTTTTGGGAAATTTTCGTTCACACTTGCTTTGTCCGTAGAAAACCAGATTTTTCCAACTACTTGAAAGTGCCATCAGCTAATAGTATTTGATTTATACTTTTAATTTTATTCAGATTCGTAATTGAAAGTCAATGAGAGCGATTTTATAATCATTAATCTTGGAATATTCAGATGTTACACGTCTTGAATGTCATCCGCTTTGTCGGTACAAAGAATAAATCATCATCTGCTTTCACGGTAAGAAAAATCGGCATTCACACATTTCTCTGTGAATGCTCAACTTTTCGAATCTCGACATTCAAAATCATTTAATTTCTGACTAATAACGTGTGATTATTGGATCAAACGAAAAAAAACGACTGTTTTTATTGACTTGGCCACGTTCTTCAGCTGTAAACTAACTCTTACTCAATCACAACAAAGTTTTGGTTTATTCGTTGACGAATCAGATACTTGAAAGCAAATCAATTATCGAATCTCATGCGCGTAAGAAAAGATAAAACAGAAAAGTTTGAATTTGATATATTCGTCAACGAACAAAATAATTTACGTGTTGGAGAACCTCTGAATATTTGGGTTTACATGGCCGAACACGAATTGCTAATCACAAAAGTTAATAAAACCCACATCTTTGATGCAAAGCCCAATTAAGACTCAAATCTCTATCTTTGAGCCCAGTACAATAAGCCCAGTTGAGTACTCTTGGTCGAACCCAATTAAACCAACCAAATTGAATTGAGTCCAAGTTTAATGAATCTCAACTACCAAACCTTCCGTTCGATTTTTTTCTTTATCATCTGAAACTTTATTTAAAAACCTTAAGGAATACAAAACCGACTTTAAAATGATCTAATCCTACATATGATTTGATTCTCACTCTATACGAGAGACTTTTCTCTCTCATCTGGAGTACATCTCCGGATGCTTCCCTTGTGTGATGTTGATTTGTGTTTTTGTTGTCTATTTCAATTTTTGATTTTAGATTTTCAGTATATTCAAATCCGGAATTTTTTGACTAAGTTAGGTTTAGTTTGTTCGTTTTGTGTATTATGTTTTTTTTTCTTTTTTTTTAAAAAAGAATTATGCATTAAGCCGAATCGGAATTTATAACTAATAAAAAACCAATATTTTAGAAACTAAGTTTACCTATTAATAAAGCCCAATAAGCCCAATTTGACTAATTTTTAATTAGTAGAGGAAGCGGAGGAGTTTCGTTGCTTAGCGAAGGTTGAACCACAACTGCATAATCTCTGATGGTAATCAGGGGTTCTGTTGTTTGAAGGAGGATATTTTGTTCTTTATAGTCCGGTGAATTTTTCCAAGCAGAACTTCAATTGGTCGGTGTGTGTGACGATGAAGATTATTGTTCCGTTCTCCCACAGTTCGTAAATCGTCGTTTGCTAGAGAAGAAGAAGCAAGTGTTTTTTATTCTTGTTCTTAGTTGCATTTGCTAATTTGTGAAGGATATCTTCCCAATCTTGTGTCCATCCAGTGAGTTGATACGCTGTTAGATGATTCCATAGAGAGTTGGAAACGTCACATGCAAAGAATATATGATTTCTGCATTCTGCTTCTCAATGGCACAATAGGCACAACGGATCAGTGGTGATGTCCCAACTGAGGAGTCTATCTCTTGTAAGGCAACGATTATGAATGAACAACCAAGTAAGTAATTTGTGCTTTGGAATATCTCTTTTAATCCATACCAAATTAGCTCATGGTTGGTTGGGTGCAAATTATGATCAAAACACATATACTTGGCTTGATTTGAAGTTGATGTGTCCACTGCCATTAATCTACCAGATTAATTTGTCAGGCTCTTCTGATACACTGATGTTCATCATATATGATTGTAGGGACTGAATTCTTTTGATCTAGCTGATGATAGAACCCATGATTTGTTTTTCCATATGATGCTTAATGTGGCGTAGCGCGGAATGCCTAGTTGCCAAAATCTGTTTAGAACCTTTGATAAAATCCGGATCTATTTTGTCCTAGTATTTCTATTTCAATATCGAAATAGGCAACTATATATGTTGTGTCTTATGCTTTGATAAAATCTGGATCTATTCTGTCTTAGTATTCTGATTTCAATATCGGAATAGGTAATTTCCTTTCTAGTCTTTTTTCGACGGCTGTCATGACATCGTTTTCTCCAATGGTGTTCCAATTATTGCGAAATGATTCGTCAAAAGCTTTCCACCGTCTCATCCACAAGTTGGTAAAGGTGGGTAAATTTAGAAATCAGAGTTTGATTTTCGAGGTGTTGATGTTTTCTTGATTTGGGTCTCGCCGGTAGAAGAATATGGTGACTACATCGACTTCGTCATCTCAGCAATGTTTCAACGGAAGAGATAGCTAATTTGGAGTGAAGAAAGATGAGCGAACAATCGTGATGGGTTTTAGGGCAAAGCAAACTTTGACTTCTTGGGTTTGCATGACGGTGACTTTGGAGGCTCGACATGTGGCTCCACACGTGGTGATCTAAAAATATAGTTTTCTGGCCGACGCCAACTCATCCTTGTTATTGGGTCTTTCAGTTTTAATCTTAGTTCATTTCTTCATCGTAACCCAATGTAATCTTAGTCCATTTTAGACTTTAATCAATAATACTACGATGACAAAAAAAAGAAATACAAAACCGACAAAAAAAATTGAACATGATATTTGAAATTTGCATGTCTTTATCTATATGATTATTTGAGCTCTTTCTTACTTCCCAATATTGATAAAATTTAGTAAATATTTTATTTTATCTATTTATAAATTAAAACATAACCAATCCAAAAATCTAAAGTCAGATCTGACCGAACCGAAATCAATATCATATACACATGAATCTTGAATAATAAAGAAGGAAATATTCACCATGATTATTCCGTATTAAACTGTGTTTTAGATACGAAAAGGTGTTAATGTTTAAAGAGATCTCGACAAAGGTATAATATATCGTGTTGTAGAAGGGATATTTTTTTATATGAAAATAAATATACATTTGTAGCTATTTATATTTATTTTTAATATTTATATGTGATATTTGTTTATTTTTTGTTTATTTTATGGTTTGATTTGTATATACAAATTTATTTATTTTATATATATCTAATAAATTGAAAATCAATTTATAATGATAATTCGTGTTGTATACGAAATATATTTTTGATCTCTGTTTACTAAGATTTTGATGCACTACAATGCCCATGTCTGAAGAGCTGGCGGGCATTCAAACAGTACATGATTTATCGTTTCCTTATCAGTTTCGCATGAATTACATCGTACATCACAGGGAATACCACGTCTGACGAGATTAGATTTAACCGCCAGGTGACCTGAAACCGCTTACCACATAACATGTTTGAGTTTTTGTGGTGCCTTCACTTTCCATACCCAAGGATGAAGCTCATGATTATTAAGACCATATGGTTGAAATGAGCATAACGATAAATTTCTTTCCGCGCAATATCGTGATTTTACTGAGTAAATACTAGTCTTGTTGTAGTGCCATCCAAACATGTCCGTACCTTGTCGTCGTGGGATGTGAATTCCTAGAATGATTTTCAAATACGGAAGGAATTATTGGTTAATTAAAACCTCACGTCATAAACGCGTATGTGGGTTGATCAGCTCTGATACTCTCATATTCGGGTATAGATCTGAAGCATAACCCATGGCCGAACGTGGGTGCAAATCAGGATTCCAAGGGTCTGACCACACTCGAATGTTATCTCCATTACATACCCTCTTAATTAAGCCCTTCATTACTAACCCTCGAGTAGAGATAATACTCTGCCAACCATAGGAGAGGGAGTATAACCGATGAGGGTCTATTGGATTAGTGCCACTGTAATACTGGCCCGTAGTACCCTCGCTAGGAGGGATTCTGGATGATTCAACAGTCGCCAAAGTTGTTTGGCTAGCAGAGCCAAATTGAATTCCTCAATCGCCATAAAACCCATGCCTCCTTCCAGTTTGGGTTTACAAAGTTTCTCCCATCTGGCCCAATGAATACCTTTCGCAGTATCAGAATTATGCCACCAGAAATTTGCAACAGTAGCATAAATCTTTTTTGATTAATACCTCATTACCTCCTTTGGATAAAAACTTTGCCGTCCAGGAATTAATTCTTGAGTTTATTTTTCCAGAGACAAAGGCAAAAAATGCCTTCTAAACCTTCTGGGAGTCCAGATAAGTTCCCATCCCTCTTAGAGTCTGGATACCTAATCAGTTTTGAATATCCAATTTCTTCATCAAATCAACGTCTTTTCCAAATTGTATTGATGATTTAGAAAAATTAATTTGTTGTCTCGATATCTTCTCGTATGCTTTTAGAATACGAAGGATAGTATCGGCCTCTTGTAAGTTAGCTTTACAGGAAAACAAACTATCATCCGAAAATAGAAGATGGGAGACTGCTGGACTTGATCATGCAATTGAAATTCCAGACAAGTGTTGTAGAGATTCTTCCTTCTTTAAGGGATGAATAAGTACTTCTGTACAGAGGATAAAAAGATATGGGGAGATAGGGTCTCCTTGACGAGGCCCCGTTTAGGGGTGATGCAGGCTCTTGGAATTCCGTTTAACAGAACGGAATATCTTACGGTGCTCACACAGTGCATTATGCCTTTAACCCATCTTTCGTGAAAACTGAGCTTGAGAAGAATGTGTCACAAGAAGTCTCATTCAATAAAGTCATATGTTTTACTCATATCAGTTTTGATCGCCATATAATTACTCTTGATCCGTTTATTCATTTTGAGTGTGTGAAACATTTCCTGCGCTATCAAGATATTATCTGAGATAAGATGCCCTGATACGAAAGCAGATTGAGTCTCCGATATTAGCTTGGGAAGAGCTTTATGTAATCTTAAACACATTACTTTAGAAAGGATCTTGTAAATAGCATTACACAGACTAATTGGGCGAAACTACGTCATGGTTGTTGGTCGAGTAATTTTTGGGATCAGACAAATGTTTGTCTGATTTATTTCATTTTCAAAAACACTGGTTGTTATGAAATTGTTTACAACCCGTAAAATGTCGTGCTTCATAATCGGCCAAGATTGTTGGAAAAAAAGAGCTGTCATTCTGTCCGGTCCTGCCGCTTTCCGAGGATCCATCATAAAAATAGCTCTTATAACTTCCTCCATTGTCACTGGTCCAATTAATAAGTGATTTTGTTTATCAGTGACAATACGGTCAATCCCTTCTAGAGCCTCATCTAGGTTATTGTTTTCCGTATTTGTAAACAACTTTTCAAAGTATTTAACAGCCTCCGCTTCAATATTCTCTTCATGATCCACCCATTGTCCCTGGGCGTCAAATAAGCCGATGATTTTGTTTTTTGCTCTTCGTTGTTTTGTTTGGGCATGAAAGAATTTGGTATTTCTATCTCCTTCCACAAGCCGTCTATTCTGACTCTTTTGTTTCCAGTATGTTTCTTCTTCCTTGTATGCCAAACTTAAGTCCAAAACAACTTTTTGGATCTTTGTTGTAGGGCAATAGTCCAGATTCTTCATACTCTCTAATTTAGCTTTTAATTTTTCAATTATTTATTTTCTAAAAGGGACCTGTTTTTTCCGCTACCTTAAGATTTCTCTCCTGCAATTTCAGATTTTGTTTGAGACGCGATCCCCTCTCAAGTTCGCGTAACGAGAGCAGCCTTTTGCGATAGTTCGGTCGAAACCCGGTCTGCCCAACCAATGTTTATCGAAATGAAATCCCGCCCGCCGAACAAGTTCTGAGTACTTCATTTCTGTAAAAATTGGTTTGTGGTATGACCTGATCATTTGAAGGTATTTGGTTTTATACTGTGGGAATAGGGCATGCCACTCTTCATTCCCAAAAGCTTTATCCAATTTACATCAGATAATCTCATTCTGTCGAACACCCCTCCATGACCATGTGTCGCCTATGCATGAAAATTCTATAAATCTACAAGTTTGTAGCATCTTATTAAAAGATATGAAGGAACTTAGACTCCGCAACCGGCCACTTTTCTTTTCGTGATGTCCAGAGAGTTCGTTAAAGTCTCCTATAATGAACCAAGGTTCTGATCTTTGAACCCCGATTCGTGTACTTTCCCACACTTGATCTCTCTGACTATAGACTGGTTCGCCGTAGACAAAAGAGATGTACGTCTTTTTTTCCCATAAATCTAAGGATACATCTATGATGATTTTATCTTTGTGAGATAGATTAACATTATAGTAATGTTTATAGAATATGGATAATCCCCCACTCGATCCGATAGGTGCAACTATGATCAAATTTTAAATCACTCATTATTCTTTCCAAAAAATTGTCTTGTTTCTTTATTTCCATAAAAAATAAGAAATTAAAACAATACTTTTTATTAATATCCTTCAAGTAATTAAACGAAATAGGACTCTCAATATTCTGACAATTCCAAGATAAAACTTTAACCAATGGAACAAAAAAAATAGATTAAACGGACGATGCCGATTTGCGGGATGTAGCACTCTCGTTGGAGCCCCATGGATGCTTGCCACCCTTACTACTCGTTTCTGTCCTCTTTTGCGGAGCAACCCCATTGATGAGATGTTGCTTCTTAGAGCTTATTCCTTTGAGCCCACTTATGGATTTTAACGACTTCTTGTTGATGTCCAAAGAGGTATCGCGCAATAGGTTTGTCGTTGCTACCTTACTAGGCGGAAGTGGAGGCTTGGTCAAACTGTTGGGGCCTTCCTTTGCCTTCAGCATTTCCAAGTGTTCATCCTCAGTAATTTTACCATAAGATTGTAATTTATCCAGGTCATCGATTGACAACGTCTCCAAGGTTTTGTCTGCCCTTTCGGACTTACTCTCCAGCAAAAGATCACAGTTCATGGGGTCTGAATCTTCCCCCTTAAATGCAGACATAAGTGTTCCTGCACCCATTGATATCGACTTGTGTTCAAGCTTAGAGGATACCTCACTCCCACAACCCTTATTAGTGACCTCTTCGATTTCTTTGATGATGACAGAGCTTCATCATTACGGTCCAACTCTCTAATTTCCTGCGGGATAGACGTCAGTTTATCACCCGCATCCATTGCCTTTCGTTTTTGTTTTCGCAAATTTAGATCCCTATTTCCAGCAAAGAGATCGTCAAGTTAGGCACTAGGGTGTACCTTATCTTACCACTGAGATACATTTAGCTCTGTTGTAGTTTTATTTTCCAGCTGAGGGTGAGGAAAATTCGATCCATACTGATCCAAATGCCTTTGTGGAACCTCTTTGGTCGCATTTCTTCCATCAGTGACCTTCTTCTCATTATTAACCAAAGCTTCTTTGAAGCTTTGATTACGGTTAGATTGTCGTTCCACACGTTCAATTTTCTATTTATCCACTTTCCTATTTTCGAACTCCATCAGCCTCTTGCAACAAGATACATCATGATTGATGTAGTTGCGGTAGCTACATATACCTTGATGGCGGTCGTACCAGATTTTTACGAGTGTTTCTTCTCCATCTTCAAACTCTACCACTGTTTTGATCACCATGGCCTTCATGATGTTGATAGCCACCAATACCTTAGCGCTACTCGCATCAACTTTCAGAACATGGTCGAGTTGCTTTCCAATATCCTCGAACACAATTTCATCTGTGAATTCTGGCGAGACATTTGAGATGTGAGCCCATAGGGTCAGAGTTGATGGGTACTCTTCTGGTACCTTCGCTTTCCATCTGTCGAGGGTGATCATCCACTCGTCGAAATGTGTTGGTCCTACCTTGAGGACTTCCTCCATGTCAGCTTTGTTTTTGAATGAGAACTGGAAGCGTCCAGCTCCTAGGTCTGTGCCGACGACACAATCCTCCATTCTCTAGATGCGTTGAAATCGTTGAAGCAGGGCGCCCACGTCCTGTTTTGCTGGACTGAGGTACCTCCCCAAAAGGACCTTAGAACACTTTGCAAGAAGTGCGTTGTTATCGAATTTCAGTAACTTAATTCTCGGTACCGGAGCTGGTGAGGTCCCAATATTCACCTTTTTTTACGTTAAACTGAGCCATGATCTCGCGATTGCAAAAGACACGAGACAAAAGAGAGATCGTGATCAGTATGGGAATTGTGGTTTGCCTGAGAAAGCGGATTAGAATATATTGAACTTGCATAACCGGGATATTATTAATCCATTACCATAAGTGAGAGAAGATATCTCTAACTTTCCAAATTAACGATATTGCTGCATCAACAAAAAGAGGAAGCTTCCTTAAGTTGTTAATTATTTGCAACCTTTGACTCGGTAATACTTTCAAGATATTGAGAATTTCTTGAGTTTCCTTTCCTTCCGAAAGACCTTGAAATCCAGCGGGATCACCAGAGAGAAATTGGTAAGTCGCAATAAATTGGAACATAACAATTTTATCTTTGGAAAATAGAGATTGAATTGGCGCATTAATTCTGTGATCTCTGGATATGGTAAGTTTACGTGACCTTTCCATCCGTAGACTTAGCATTGGTGCCATGGGTTGATTGGAGAATGTCCCGTCAAACTGGGGGTAGTAAATCCGAGAGCCATATACCGACAGTTGATTATCATGTATTCCTTTGATTCGGGGTCGTTGCTTCGAAAAGCTTGCAACCCATGGTAGACACCGTCTTGTCGTAGTCGTGGCCTCTTAAAGAAGCCGAAGGATGCCTCCATCAACCAAGTTTGACACGAATCCCCACAACATCCTTGCTATCTCATCTCAGAGATATTAACACTCCGATGATTCTTCGTTCGCCGTGATAAGAATGGGAGTTTGGGAAAATACATCCAGATGGTTAGTATTATCCAAGTTATTTGATCTGATCCTGGAGAGATGATGTGCCGTTAATGAAGAGCCCCCAACATTGTCGTTAGAACAAAACCCTAACGGACAATTTTGTGAGTTATATCGTTTTCTTCCCCAAAAAGTTACATCCCGCTTAATCCCTCCTTGTTTCCATGCTTTGGTTCGAACTTTCTGATCAAAGAGTGTCGCCGTTGCGGCTTCCTCCTCCTTATTGTTCAGTCTCTTGTTACCCATAGGCTTTCTGGGCTTTCCTTGTTGCCGTGGTTGCGCATTTTGTCTTATCTCCGTGGGAGAGAAAGTGCGTCGCCGAAGAAACCCTAGATTCAGGTCCGGAGCCATCTTATATAGTCACGGGAAATCGATTCTCAAGGACTCGGAGAACTTCAGAAGATTTGGGGGTGGAAACGCTAAAACTCTAGAAAGGGTAACCGCAACGATCCTTGATTGATGCTGAAATACTCTCTCGATCTGCTTAGATCGAAAACTTCTGACTTCTGTAGAGTCGGCATGTGACCCCTCCTTCGCTGTTGTCTTTTGAATCGGGAAATGGATCGTCATAAATCTTTCTCGCCGGAAATCCCAATACGAATTGTCATTTTAGTTAATGAGAATTACACACTTATTCTATTGAGTTGAAAAACAATTGTGTCATTTTTACGTACCATTTTTTTATATTAATACATTCTTAAGTATGTTATCAGGATATTGAGAAATAAATTAAAGTGAAATATTAATTTGAAGTATTATAGGCGGATAATATTGACGTTACAATCTGGACCAGATCATAGATGTACGATGGCACGCAACTCGCAAGGTTGACAAATGTAAGTTCCAAATCGTTGACCGATTATTGTTAATTAATTGCTTTTCAAAGGTTTAAAACAATTATAATATAATACGAAACATGTAGGTAAGCTTCCTAGTTCACATTATTGATTTTAAAGATGTATATAAAATAAATTTAAATAGAGGCTTCAAGTGAGACTCGAACATGTAACAGAATAACAACTTATACTATTGACACCGTTGTCTTATAAATTGGTTGTTTTTTTTTACGTTTGTCAAAATCTATAATCTAAAATCTTTATATAATCTACTAACTAACTGTAGTAGGAGGAGTTGAAATTCTAATATCAAAATCATTAACTTCACCGTACAATATATGATATTGTATTTGTACAAAATACATGTGATTCCCACGGAACTTAAAAAAGAGTAAAACACACAGAATGTATATTTACGACGGAACATAATGTTCTCTATATTTTACAATTTGGCTAAATATATGGTCCAACCAAGATATATATATTGCCGAAATTCGTAGATATAACTTTGTTACTTATTACTATCTAGATCTTGTTTTTTTATTGTTCTTTTTATGTTTAGACAAGCCTTCGATTTGGTCGCTCAAAAAGATCAGTCCTCGGTTTAAAGGTTCGTTGAAAGACGAATAAAAAGACAAAAAAAAGAGTTAATATCACAAATAAATAAAAGATACAAATATTCACATAACCTTAACATAAAAATCCAAAAAATCACATAAAAAATGGTCGACTCGTTTTTGTCTACCGGTCAAACTCGTTGTTATATAAAAGTCGAAGCTACCATATATTATAAACTACATCGTTTCATAATTTTACATTGAAGAAATAATTTCATAGCAACAATCATATTATACAAAAACACACAGAGGATCCAAAACCTCATTTTATTCCAAATAAAAAAATGATATAAAAAAAAAAACTCATCGGGTCATGCCACCTTGGAAGGCAGGAGCACCCATGGCCACACCACCTTGATTCTGTTGCCTCTCCATGTTCCCAGCCCATCCTATAATCAATTAAATTAATTGATTTAATTTAATTATTAATTAATACTTTTGATTAAAAATGAATCAAAGAAAGAAGAAAAATAAATAAATACCAAGATCCATATTGAAACCACGGTGTTTGAGTTCTCTGTATTGTTGAGTCAAAGCACAAAGCTCACAAAAGCAATGTTTAAGACAATCACTACAATCATCACCATGGATATTGTATTGAGCTCTCATCTTCTTACGATAATAACATGAATACAAACATCCACATCCTGTTACTGCGGTTATCAATGCGTATAAGGCTCCCGCAGTACCACAAGCTGTAATTATTTTTATCTAATTAGTATTATGATCTCTTAATTAAATTTGACGATATTAATTATAATTTTTATCATAATTAAGTAACTTACTGGTAACTCCTTTATCTACGATATCAGCGACTTGCCCAAATGTTATACATGGACACCAACACGTGATGCAACCTGACAATTCATTTTTTCCAAATTATTAAGTTTTCTTACTTATTTTCAGCTATATACAAAGTTTGAAAAGAAAAAAAATAATATCCCTATAGATAAAGAAAAATTTGATTACAGTTTCCGCAGTCAGAGAAGCAATCACAAAAGCCTGTTGACCATTCTCCTTCAGCTTGAGCCTTGCCATGAAGATGTTGAGCTTCCATCGAGAGAGAGAGGGAGACACTTTTTTTTGGCAATAAGGGTTTGAGAGAGAGAATTTAAAACAGAAATAAATGTGTATAATGATTTGTATAGAAATGGAGAATGATGCCTCTATTTATAAAGACAGGAATTTCATTATTTTTGAACTCCTCACAGCCTCCTCTATATTTTAAATCATTAAAGAAGTTACCTGTTATTTTCCTATCAACATATTTTATATCAGAAATTCGACCATAGTACTTATTTTTGTTCTTAATCATTTATTCTTATTTTAATAGTTAAAATAATTTTTATTAATAATTACTTAATATTTATCTTAGGAAAAAAAACTTTTGAGTTTTTGTGATATCATGAATTCAATTTTTCTCCGTTGTAAGTGAAAATAGAAAAAGATTTTAGGAAATAAGTATTAAATTATAGATCAGATCTTGTGGATACAATAGAAAAAATTAGCGATGTTTCAAGTTTTTATTCATTTATTAGTAAAGGAAACGTTAATTATATACTATAGTGGCCGGATAACAGAGACATATAATTTAAAGTGCTACCTAGAACTATTTATTATTATCTTTGACAAAAAAAACTTTGGTCTTTATATTTATAAAAATCAATCAAGACTAATATAAAAACTTGCATTTTTTTGCGATTTTTTCTAAGTGTAATAGTTATGATGGTTAGGAGTTCGACCTTTTCACATTATAATTACTATATTAAAAAGGGTTTAAAGTGAGTTCTAGACTATAAATTAAATATTTTGGATTAAATTGTTGACAAAAAAGAAAATTCATTTATTAAGTCAACTATATCAATTTTATATTAAGTACAATTAGGACCAAATCATCTTTAAGATGTCTACTCGCACGCAAGTGACTATTCTATTTAACTCATATATCCAGGTCACTGACAATCATTTTGCAAATTAGTGTTTCAATTTCCCAATATGTTTGTACTAAATAGAAAATAAACATATATCATATATGTCTATATATATAGAAACTAATCCAATTTCCTTAATTAAATACTGAATTGAACGTCGCTATAAAATTAGACGTATAGTGTCATTTATTTTATTTGTTTATATCAGTTTTAACTGATATAACTGTTATTTCCATAATTTATAAAAATGATTCTGAAAATTGTGACTTAAATAATTAATGTCAATTTAAGTAATTAATGCAATTATTTTTATTATATTATACGTGATGTTTTGTATGGTTGTAAAAAATATAATAATAATGTCATTTATTATAAATAATTAACCTATCATTTTTGATTCTATATATAATATTACTTATTTAAATGATAATATTAATGATGCTATACCATGTTTTTTTGTAATACGGACAGTTAAGAAAGATGAATAATAACTATTCACAATACTTTACTAACTAAAATGTCCTAAGAACCTTTTTTGGCTAAAGTTTAAACTCATTTCTCGACTAACACATGTCACCCTGGAAAGTGACTTTGGCGCAGTGACCACACATTAACAAATGCTGAAAAATTGAAAATATATATTAAAACTTCAACTAACAATTCAAACTATTTAGTGTTTTTACGAAAAAGGAACAATTCAAACTATTTAATTAACAAAAAAGAAGAATTTTTTTAAACTATTTATTTAACTAGAAACAAATGCCATGTTAGGAGAAACTATGTAAGCCAAAACCAGAAAAAAGTCTATAGGTTTTAGGGCGATTGAAAAATTTATACGGCATTACTTGCCAAATAATTTTGGCGCTTATTAGACCATCCGAATTCTTTTCTATCAAAAATATCAATGGAACGGTATTACTTCGGTACCAACCCGTTAGACTCTCGTGGAGTGTATTTTTCCTCTTATGGTTGGCAGAGTATCATCTCCGTTCGGAGATTAGTGATCAAAGGTTTGATTAAGCGTGTGGGCAATGGAGAGTCTATTAAGGTTTGGTCAGATCCTTGGATCCCAAACCGAAACCCTCGACCAGCTAGGGGCATGGCCTCAGATATTCACCCTAATTTACGAGTATCTGAGTTAATTGACCCGCATATGCGATTATGGCGCGAGACTCTAATCAACCAACTTTTCTTCCCGTCTGATGCAAAGCTCATTCTTGGGATTCATATCCCACGACGATTGATTCCAGACCGTCTCGACTGACACTATAACAAGACTGGCGTCTATTCAGTAAAATCCGATTATTGGGCAGAAAGGAACCTTTCCTTATGCTCGTTTCGTCAATACGGCCCTACTATACAGGATTTGCAAGCCCAAGTTTGGAAAGTGAAGGCACCTCAGAAGATCAAATATTTCATGTGGCAAGCAGTTTCAGGACAACTGGCGGTTAAATCGAACCTTATATAGCGCGGTATAAACTGCGAAGAACGATGTGATTTATGTGGGGCTGAAAAGGAAACGATAAATCACGTTCTTTTTGAATGCCCGCCAGCCCTTCAGGCCTGGGCTTTGTCAGAAATCCCTGCAGGGACAAACTTCCTGGGGGATTCCATCTTTTCTAACATTGAACACATGATATGGAGACTACCTAGTAAAGAGGAGAGTGATTGTTTCCTATGGATCCTTTTGTTCCTATGGAATGCACGAAATGACAAGACATTTTCTAATAAGGATAGGAATCCACAGGATGTAGTCTAGACGGCGGAATCCGAGGCCAGAACATGGGCCGAGGCACACAAGGAAAACTCTGTCGCGCCGAGACATTACTCTCTGACGTCTAAGCTTCACTCGGGAACCTTCTCACAACCTTTGACTGTCAACCTAGCCTTCTCAAGATATAAATATATGGTGGATGCATCCTGGAAGGAGTCAGATTTGTTCACTGGATTGGGATGATATTCTTTCACGGACGGAACAGAGGGCTTTAATTATGGAGCACAATGTGTTAGACGTAGCTTGTCTTCATTGTACTCAGATCTGGAGACGCTCCTTTGGGATATGACTTGCCTAGCTAATCTCCAGGTCGCCGAGGTCAAGCTTATGGTCGATTGTGCCGAAATTATCCAGATGATAGAGGAGCCAAATAGTTGGTCGGCGTTCCTTCCATATCTTGATGATTTCTCAAGACTCAGGAGTTCCTTCCGATCGTGCTCCATCTGCCATATTCCACGCACTCTGAATCACAAAGCTGATCATCTCGCCCGTAGTGTCAGAGATGTCTTCCAGTCTCACGTTTTTGTGCACAACGTGCCTCTTTTGTAACTCTGTATGGTTTCTATATGAGTTAAGTTGACAAAAAAAAACTAGAAACAAATGCATGAAGAACAATGTAGTTATTGGTAAGTTGCAGACAAAAACAAAACACTTCACATCTTCAGACACACAATTGAGACAAAAACATGTAAAATCAAACAAATAAAGGATCATACCTAATTTTATTACAACTAGAAATGACTAACATAAAACTCAGCGGAGCATGCCGTCTTGTGAGACCAGAGCACCCATGGTCCTGCTTAGCTACGTTTCCTTTCCCATCCTTATCTTCTATAATTGTATAATTCAACAAAGGATATGATCCAACAAAGCTATATATATTGCCGAAATTGGTAGGAATAATATTGTTTTGTTACTATCTAGATCTTGTTTGTTTATTTCTTTTT
This sequence comes from Lepidium didymum, assembly GCA_963920545.1. NCBI lineage: Eukaryota > Viridiplantae > Streptophyta > Magnoliopsida > Brassicales > Brassicaceae > Lepidium > Lepidium didymum. The sequence goes on from OY986992.1 coordinate 6,159,127, forward strand.
AAGTTTAGACTAGTCTTCGGTTTAAGATTCGCTGAAAGACAAATAAAAAGACAAAACAAGTTAACATCATAAATAAATAAATAAATAAAAAGAGATATACTATGAATAGACACATATATTCACACAAAACCTTAACAATAAACCCCAAAAAATTCGCATAAAAAATTGGTCAACTCGTTTTTGTCTATCGGTCAACTCGTAGTTATATAAAAGTCCAAACTATCATACATTTTAGGGTTTTCTGGAAAAAAAAAACTACTCAAATTGTCTCAGCTTGCAAAAAAAAAATCATCCATATAAAAAGTGTGCAAAAAAAAAAGCCATCAACATGACCATAATTTGTAAAAAAAACCATCCAACTAAAACATATGAAAAAAAACCTGCAACAAAAAAAACTATCCAAATAAATAATGTCTAAGCTAATATTATGAAATCTAAAATGTGTGGAAATTAATATTATGAAATCTAAAAAATACAATATAACATTTGGTCACAATAGACCGTATACATTACTAACCGTTAATGAAACTTTTTGCTATTTAATCTTAACTCTTTATTGTTTTTTACTTTGAGAAAACTAATTGCATATTAATGAAACTAAAAACACATTAAAATTCAAGTTTTATTGCTTTTTAAAATTTTAATACCCGAAATATACATGAATATCCAAAAAAGTACTTAAATATACGAAAAATACATAAATACCAGAATCCTTTTAAAAAACTTTCCTGAAAATGGCATGAATTTAACATTTAAACCATATAAAACTATAAGAGATATTGGCACCAATAACCGAAGAAGCTCCATTAATTCACTCTATGACTATGGAACAGTAAAAACCTTAATATTTCTTATATTTGTGTAACAGAGACAATATACTATTCCTCAAAGCATTTCATCTAAGCCATCCATCTCTCCTGCAAAACGAAATGAAGGGTAGTGTTGTCCAATCTGAAGTGAAATGGTTAGTGGCTAATTTCTTTTTTTTTTCATTGTTACTTTCCTGATTTTTGTGACATACATGGCTAAACTATATATCGTGTCAGTCTCCTGTTGTATACAAACTTCAACTCGTTTTGAAAAGCATAAATGCATTTGATACATGGGAATGGTACATTGAAGAAATACTTTCATAACAACAAGCATATTATACAAAAACACACAGAGCATCCAAACTCATTTTATTCCAAACTAGAAAATGAATAACATAAAAAATGACTCAGCGGGTCATGCCACCTTGGAAGACAGGAGCACCCATGGCCACAGCACCTTGGTTCTGTTGCCTCTCCATGTTCCCAGCCCACCCTATAATAAACACCATTAATTGATTTTTTTTTAAATGTTTATTAATTAATATTTTCATATAATAATGAATTAAGAACGAAGATAAATAAATAAATACCAAGATCCATATTGAAACCACGGTGCTTGAGTTCTCTGTATTGCTGAGTCAAAGCACAAAGCTCACAAAAGGAATGTTTAAGACAATCACTACAATCATCACCATGAATATTGTATTGAGCTCTCATCTTTTTACGATAGAAACATGAGTATAGACATCCACAACCTGTTACTACTGCTAGCAACGCGTATAAGGCTCCCGCAGTACCACAAGCTGTAATTATTTTTATTTTTATTAGTATTATCTTTTTGTTAAATTTGATGATATTAATTACATATTTTGTCATAATTAAGTAACTTACAGGTGGCTCCTTTATCTACGATGTCAGCGACTTGTCCAAATGTTATACATGGACACCAACATGTGATGCAACCTGAGAATTCATTTTTTTTCCAAAATGTCAAGTTTTGTTACTTCTTTTCAGCTTTCTCACATACAAATACAAAACTATATGGCTATATATATATAATATATATATATATATAATATATATATATATATATATTAATAAGGATAGAATTGAATTACAGTTTCCACAGTCGGAGAAGCAATCACAGAAGCCTGTCGACCATTCTCCTTCAGCTTGGGTCTTGCCATGATGGTGTTGAGCTTCCATGGAGAGAGAGATGAATGTGTGGAATGATTTGTATCAAAAATGGAGGATGATGCTTTTATTTATAAAGTCGTGAATTCCATTATTTTTGAACTCCTCACAGTCTCCTCTATATTTTAAATAGTCAAAAGAAGCTGCGTGCCATTTTTTTTTTTTTTTGTCAACTGGCCTAGTGGCCTTTAATCCCCTCCTTTATATTGCAGGTAGGGGATTCGAACTTTGGTGCCTTGAGAATTTATAAAGTGACAACACCACTGGACCACCTGTCCTCGACCATTTTCCTATCAAATATTTAATATTCAAAAATTATTTAATAAATTATTCAAAAATATTTTAGATACAATATTGGGAAATAGGCAGATATAGCACAATTCCATAATATAATTAAGGAAATGACCTTTTGCTCTAGACCACGCAATATTCAGTCTATTTTATGGAATATTTGTTATTTTGCCCCTCTAAACCACAAAAGAAAATTCAAAATTAAAAACAAATAAACTGTCTGATACTTTATTTTTCTCGCTCCATGAATAAATTTATCATCCTAACACATTCAACTTTTTAATTTTCTCTCTCCCTCGTTCTTTTCAGTCTTTTTTCTCTATCTTTTGTGGCGACGAAAAAAGCAACAAAATTAGAAATTTCATGCTTCAAACATGTAAGTGTTGTTCTTTTTCTGTTTTCTATCCCCATTACCGTAATTTATGTTCTGATTTACACATTTCTCTGTTTTCTATCAATTTTTTGTGGCGAACGGAGCTACTTGTCGTGATGCATAAATGTTGTGCATTTCTTTGTGTATTAACTGAGTATCATGCATTTACATATATCAATTCCACTTTTGTTTAATTCTTTTTAGTCGGCGACTACCATATATGAGAAATTGCAACATCTTAGTGGTAGTGTTTGATGATTTTGAATTTACGAGATCTCATCTTTACAATCCGGTTGACATGCATACATTTTGTGGGCACTGTATACGAATTGCATATTCTAATGGCCGATTAAGTTATTTATGCTGTTTCTCACGTATATTGTCTACCAATACATTGTTTGATATTGTGTTCCCAACATTTGTGTACTACTTAACCCAACATTTGCATTATACATATATACTGTCTACATGATCTAATTGGAAAGAAAGTATAGTATTACCATTTGGTATCACTGATCTATATTTGCAAATTAGGAGTTTGTTGGGTTTGATGATAGTTATGCGCCTCTCGACTGACTTGTCCTTCTATATTTGCATGAGTTGTTACTGATTGTTATGTTGAGATACCGCATGTGGGCACTTAATTTTCATCTGGTATTATATACATGTTTAGTTGTAATGATGCATCGAATTTGATTCATGTTCTGACATATGCTTTATATGTGTATTATTAACAGTAATGTACAACTAATGTGATATATATGGCAGCCAATGGATTGTTTTCGTTGTGTCATACATTTGTATTATATTACAATACTGGATAATATTCCTATATATGGTATTAGTTTTATTCATGTAGTAATTATATTCATGAACATCCTATAAACTTTATTGTTTGTTGTGTATTAACATATCAGTTAAGTTATGGACGAGTAGGTGCTTCCTAAGCGTATGTTCGAGATAAGATGTGAGCCTAGTCTGAATAGGAGGGTGAATAGTTATTTCATGCTTTGTTGTATTGAGATCGTCAAGTCTGCTCTTGATGACGCATATTTGGAAATGTTGATGGAGTCTCAGTTTCAGAAAATTCTGAGGATGGGAAACCACTCATTCTCTGTCATGTTTCTCCACTACTTCTTATCTAGAAAACTGGTTACCAAAAAGAAATACGATATGTGGTGGTTGTATGTCGGTAAACCTATTCGGTTTGTTGTACAAGATTTCGCATTGGTGACCGGTTTGCGGTGTGACAAATATGGACCTTACCAACAGACTACTAGGTCTACATGTAAAGGAAAGTCTCCCTCCAGTGGGGAAGATGTATGGAAGTCTCTATTTGGTAAGTTGACTAAAGTAAATACCGACACAATCAATGATATGCTCCTCCAAGGGAAGCGTGGGAGAGACATGTTAACTAGGTTATGTCTGTCACTTATATTCCTTGTGGATGGAATTCTATGTCCGTCTTCCAGCAAGACTCTTAATACGAGGGAATAGGTTGCCATGTTATCTGATATAAATGCATTTTTATCTTACCCATGGGGGGCGTGAGTCATTTTTGATGACTGTGCAAAGTGGCAAATCTCGTACTCCTACTTAATTGGCGCAACAGACCACTGTTATCCAAGGATTTTCTCACGCACTAATTTTAGTTATGTATGTTGTTGTCCTACAATATTTGGTTTGAAGCTTGGAAACGATGATGTTCCTGATGATGAAATTGCTGCTAATGAAGTGATCGAGGCGATATTGAGCGAACCATCAACATCAATAACAACACTGCAAGAAAAGTAGACCAAAAAGGATATGTACTGATATATAGTATTTCTAATTGATGTATACGTGCTATTTCTAATATAATTTCTATTTCAGGCAGTTGTATGCTCCCGACTTAGTGAGAGTGCTGCGTTTGCTGAGGAACTCATGTTCCCTGATGAGGAGGACGACGAAGAGGTTACGACTATGGATAAATATATATCCAAATTTTATGTATTTGATCATAACTCCTGGGACGGTGGACTGAAAGTGGATGAGCTGATAAAGTCGTAAAGTAAAAAATCAAATGTTGGGCCATGTGTAAAATATGACGTTGAGCATGTCAGCGACTCTTCTCGTGTTAGTGGTGAATAGAGTGGTCCTTTTGTAGATACTCCTTTAAAAGTACAGTTAAGCATGGAAATTTCTCGGATGTTAAAGGTAGCATTCGCTGAACATGAGAAAAGAGTTGAGACCATGGTAAATAAATTCACCGTTCGAGTGGATGGGAATATTGGCATCCGTTTTGCGTCGTTGAAAAGAGAACTACTTGGTGAGTCTAACCCTCCTAGTTAGAGGTCAATTCAAAGAATACATCCAAAACAGGTGGGTCAAGCAGAACGAGTTCGAAGCGAGAAGCACCTACTCCAAAAGTTGCTAAAGAATCCAGAGTCATGAAGGCTAAGACCGGTAACTTGACATACTTAGTATTTTTATATGATAGTACTATAATAGAATGGTTATTCATATAGTATTTCTATATTTATTTATTTGTGTTGTTTAACAGTCGTAAGTAAGACTCCCCCAAGCGGCAGACGAACAAGTGCTTGCCTCACCGGATTGCACACTATAATTGAGGTAGAGGATATAAACAATATAATAACAAATGTGTGCTCATCCATCCGAGAGAGCGAGCGAGAGGGAGAGTCTGGTGAATTCTTTGTAAGTATTATATCTATACGTGTATAATGTTAACATAGATATATCGTATATTTATATCATATACGCGTCTGTGGTGTAGGATGATACTTTCCAAGATCATTGAATTGATTCACTGATTCCATCTACTTCTTGGAAGGTTGATGCTTCTCCTATTTCAGAAATTGAGGTATCCATTTATTACAAATCAACAAATTTACTTTCACTACGTGAATTCATTGACGACCAATTATAATCGGCCTAACATGTAGGAACTTGCTGTTGCTGGTGGGGGTTCGGGTGTTAACAATGGTGTGGATGTTACTGACTATGCTAGGGTAAAGGAAACCGAAAACCAACAACCTAACCAGCGTGAAGATGAGTCGACTAAGGTGGTTGAACTATCTGTATAGTGTTTCTATGTAATGTATACTAACTATATTAATGTAACTTATGTCGTTTAACTATTGTGTAATGAACCATCATCTTAAATCGCATGATGTTCAAGGCTCAAAGTCAGATGGAACTGAGTCTGTTCCTCCTGAACTTAAGGTAATTAGTTGTATGTGCTCACCTAATGAGACATTCCTTATTTAATACAATTGCTTTATGGTAAAACTAAATTGATTATGTTATTGGTTTTCTTTACAAAAAATTGGGGTTTTTAGGATTCTTCTGTTAGTAATGAAACAATCCAACTCGATATATTTGGCAAAGATGTATCTAATAAGGACGTGTGCACACATGTTTTTATCTTGTCATGTATATGTTGATATAGTTTTATGTACCTATATAGTTTATATATTATACGGAACATAATGTATACGCATATCGTGTATGTCCAACAGACTGATCCATCACACCGAACAGAAGTAGGTGCCTCGATCGAATCGGTTTTTGATATAGGTATAGATAATCAGCATGTATTCCTACACATATTTTGTACATTATATTCCAGTATATATGATATCACATATCATAGTATTTCTATAAGTTGTGTTATATTCATATTTTAAAAGTTGTAAGTTTATAATTGGTACATGAAACATTTGATCTAGATAAGTTTGTCGTTGATCCAATATCTGCCAATGTCAATATTGATGCTACTAAGGTATATAGTGTTAATATGTTGTACATCACGATTACATTATATACTTTTATGTGTTAATTGCGGAATATCGTATTTCTGAGTAGATTATAGGAGGATTGTCTGAGACCATGTTGCAGCAACACTGGCTACTCAGTCCACAGTCGAAACAATCTGCAAGGATACAAACGTTGTTGCTGACACCGCAAAGGTCAATTTATATGTACCTTTTTGTTCATCGTAACATCGACTACTATATATCATTCTATTGATATAGTTAATCTATACGTGTAGAATGTATATCAAAATGGAATTGTTATCTTATCATATATTTGGGGTGTTTTTTTAAAAAAAAATTATTTGGTTTTTAGCTATCCGACAACCAGTAGTATTTAACAGATCCTACTATTGTTATCCAACCTGGTCTCAACGATATTGAGGCCCCATTATTTTCTTTTGGCCTTACACAATATGAGAAATCGGTATGTCAAGTATTATACTTAATATTTTAGGTTTGCAATAATTATTATGCCTAACTGTATATATATTGTTTATTTATGTTATCAATATTAATATGGTAACAGATTTTTTGTAGGAACACATGCAAATGGCTGATAAGCCAATTAGGGAAGAACCTGAATGGAGAACCAACATACATGATAGGCATAATCCACCGAGATACACACCTACTTTGGGAATTGGGATATCAAAGCAAATGATTGTCGGAACTAAGATGGTTGGTGTTGTTAAAGCTGTTCAATGTTATGAAATATACCTTGTATTCCCCTTGTGATGAAATCCTCAACTTCGGCCTACCCGGCGGCCTCCTCACAGATGGTAGAAGGATTCCCTTCTACCTCATAAACCAGGCCCATTTCACCTCCAACTGATGGAATGGGGTAAATCTTTCCAGCATATGCAGCAACCCATGTGGATTACGATATTCGTTCACCAAGGTTTGAAATCGAGACGTTCAGGTAGCGGGTACATGCAATTGCATGGGAATAAGGAAGTTTTAGCTGCTAATACTCGGAGCAAGAGCAGGTCCCCTCACCCATGTGAACATAGAAACAGTCACCAAACTTCGTCGAAACTTGAAACTCGAACCGAGTGATAGCTCAAACTGTCATAGAAGGCGATGCCTTAAAGTTAGTATTCACAAGTTCATAGACCCATGAAGTAAGTATTCCATAATCTTCGCTTGTTGTAAGCTCTTCGCTTAGTAAACCAGTTCATCATGGTTGTTCTAATGTATTCCATCATACATATAACAGGGTATTCTCGGGCCTCTTCCAACACCGCATTCCAAGATTCGGCAATGTTATTATTCATTATATTGTAACATTTTCCTAGAAAATGACTTCTGTCCAATGGCCAAATCCTGAAATATCAACAAGTGTATTAAGTAATTGTTCATCATATATATATATATATGTATATATATATCATATATAATATGAATGTCGTAATAGAATTATTATATTCTTGAACTTTTTTAATATTTGAGTCGCAGTTGGGTATTCATGCAATGAGTGGTACATGTTACGGATCATCAATAGAAATCTATATTATATAACAAATATATATTGTTAATTTGCATATAGAAATACTATAACAAATATTATACCTTTCCAAGTGCAAAATATATGTCATTGTCACAATCTAATATAAAGACTAAGTCCGATGAATCCTCCACAAACAACTTTAGTTTACGCATAAACCACTCCCATGATTCATCGTTTTAACTGTTAACAATATGGAATGCAAGTGGGAAAATTTGGAAATTACTGTCTTGGCAACAAGCAGATAGAAGACAACCTCCAAATCGTGATTTCAAGCTGGTTCCATCGACGACAACTACTTTCTGCATGAATTTGTACCCGTATATAGAGTCACCAAACGTTATGAAGTTGTACTTAAAGCGTTTAACACTCCCATCTTCATCATCAAACTCCTAGAAACATAAGCTTCCCGGGTTTGCCTTTTGTAGTAATGACTCGTAAACTGGCAGTAGTGTGTAACTTCCAGAGCAAGAACCATAGGAACCCTCCATTGTTACTTTTCTTGCTCTCCAACCCTTCCAATAAGAGATACTTACATGAAAATCATCTAGAAATTGCTTTTGATTATCATCCACGTTTGGTTCCTTCTTAATGCCAATAAACTTAGCTTGCATTATCTCCCCAATCACCTGTGTAGTTGCTAACTTATGATAATTTCTCCTGTCATCTACCATACACATGTGTGTCTTGGCACTACGAATCTGGAAGCTTCCATTCACGTCCACACAGGTTGAGTACACTCTCCAAGGGCATGTATCGGAAATGCATATCAGTGTAAGTACCTTGGGATTAGACATGTCTGTACAAAAATGGAATTTCTTATTTATGGCTTATATAGCAATCTTTGTTTGACATTCAGCTTTAGACTTAAAAACCCTCCACACAAACAATTTATCGTCTTCGTAATTTACATCAAACATAGCAGCATCAACATCTATAGATGGTGAAAATAAAACATAATTAGTTATTCTATATGTGTAGTTTGTCTATAAGATATAGATGCTCAGTATAAACCGAACTATGTGTCCAACTATATGAAACATTGTACGATAAATATATACTAAACAGATAGGAATACTATTTACCTCTATGTATTAAAAACTGTGACGTCTACTACCAGAATTCTACACATATTTATAGCAGATATAAATTATATTGGAATAGAAATACCATATTTGTTCTTTGCAGCCCTGGTTGCACTCTGTGTGCATTTGTCATTGAACACTGGAGGTCCATCTCTCCAAAACAATGTTGGGTTTACGCTTCTATCATTCACTATCTCTTCTAGACAGTGATCTCTCGGCGAAAACTGTATGGTGACATTCCCTTATATCCTCTATATCATCGCTCTCAATTGATTCATCATCATTACTCGATTAAGTGAATTCCAGACCCTTACATGACGATTCTCCTAACTTGTATCTCGATACAATGTGCTTTATAAATGTTTGGCTCACTTGAATCCTTTTCCCTTTATCGGCAGCATTCAGGGCAACAACTGTATCATTTACGATTTCAACAGAACTTCTATCTTGTATAGAAGTTCTATGTTGTACAGAGACACTATCGCCGATAACAAACTCATATTCAGGGAGATCCTTTACAACTGGAACACTTTCCAACATGTTAGCTATTGTTCCTTGTGGACCATGTGTGCTCATAACATCTAACTCGTCTATATGAGTATCAGAACCGGTTGTTGAGTTGAATTCCTGACTTGTCACAAAGTTGAGAGGATTTGTGACAACATAGGGAGTTCCTAACCTGTTATTCGATATTGTGGTTGTCGCCGGTTGATGATCTTCCATAGAGACGTATAGATTAAATTTTTCTACATGCCGTCGTACTCTAATGTATATCTCAACATCAACATCTTTAGTAATGGAACTTGGCTCCATACATTCACCATCGATAAATGTCAACCATTCTGAAAACTGGTAAGACAGTTTGATTGTTAAATTGGCTGCTTTGCTTCCTAGCCTTATTTTCACCAAATCCACAAGTCTAGTGAATGTGAGGCCATCTGTTAAGTGGACGTAATTATATGTTCCCCACTCATGTGGATCGAAGTACCATCCACCATCAGCAATATTCATCCATTTACTAACAACAATGCGTGCGTTATCAACATCATCCTCCTGAAAGATAAATTAACCATATCAGCCATTCATATATACCGTATATATCATCTAGAATCATATAGAAATATATTTGAATATGCATAGATTGATGTACATATAGAGATATAAATACTAGATATAAATACTACAATAAAGGTTGAATCTATTACCCAACCGTGATCTGTTCTCCAACTGAATCCATTATCTTCTTCTTCAGACACTTTTTTCACTTTTAACCAGTTATATGAAGTTATAAGTTTTGGCCGTTTAAACACACCATTTATCGTGTGATTTGTAATTTGAATTTTTAAAAACTAATAGTTATGTTATTGATGGTCAGTTTTGTATACAAAATCTGAAAAGGCTATAAATATAGGTAATCTGCAGAAATATTGTTCGCGCCTTCTCTCACATCCACGTCTTATGTGTAGAATGATTTTAATTTCGTGAATTGAATTAATCATTTCTATAAATAGGAGGGCAGTTTTGTAGTTAATTAGGTGCTACTTACCTAAATATGAAAATACATATCCCAAATCCTTAATTATATTATGGATTTGTGTCATTTCGCAAATTCTCCATACAATATTTGAGTCTTTATTATGGGTTATTCAATTAATATATATATTTTAAAATCTTTACAAATCCTCATATACCAGAGTTTGATTCCTCCTCGATGCAAAAGGGAAGAAAAAAATTTAGTTTATGGGATTTGGCTATGAATTGGAGCTTATCAAAATAAGGTTGAAAAAAACACTATTTAATTATCTCATAATTAAAAATTATTCAGATCATTTGATATTAAAGATAATTTCGTAAAAATTATAGGCCATTTGATATCACGAGTCACTTATATCAAACCCTATATAAATACTTATTTTTTCTAGGCAACGGTACCAATTTAATCTTAAGACAATTACGACCAAGTCATATACAAGATGTTACTCGCACGGAAGTGGCTATATTCTAATTTCCATGTATGGATCATATCATTGACCGATTATAAACGACTTATTCCTTCAAGTTAATTTAACTCCTATATCCAGGTCCCTACCAATCATTTTCCAAATTAGTTTTTTAAGTTTTTAATATATTACTTGTTGGAGGTGGGCCTCGCACCTTTCCTTCGGCTCATCACAGCTAAGAAAGATGAATACTAATCATTTACAATACCTTTTTTTTAAATTAAATAAACAATCATTTACAATACTTAACAAACAAAATATCCTAAGAACTTTTTGTTGGCTAAAGTTTAAACTAATTTCTCGCCCAGAATTCTATAGTCTTGTAGCAGAGTTCTTTGTACCAACTCCAAAAATGGAGATTAAAAATAAGTCGATCTCTGCACCCAAAAAAAACAAACTAAGCGGGTCATGCCGTCTTGGGAGACCGGAGCACCCATGACTACTCCACCTTGATTATGCTTAGCTACGTTCCCTTCCCATCCTAGAAATACCAAAATTAATTATCAAATAATGTTAATTTAATGTAAGAAAATTACAATGAACAAAGGAATATTTAAAAAAATACCAAGATCTATATCGAAACCATGGCGATTGAGTTCACGAAACTCTTGAGTCAAAGCACAAAGCTCACAGAAACAATGTAAAAGACAATCTTCACAATCATCATCACTAAGAGTGTATTGAGCTCTCATCTTTTTACTATAGAAAAACGAATAAATACATGCACCTGTTACTGCTGCTATAATTAAATTTGACAATGTATATTAATTAGTTTTTCTCATTATTTATATATATATATATATATATATATATATATATATATATATATATATATCTCATAATTAACTAACTTACAGGTGGGTCCTTTATCAACAATCTCAGCGACTTGGCCAAATGTGAAACATGGACACCAAAATGTGATGCAACCTGTTTCATTCATTTACTCATATGAATTATACAAAGAAAACATAAATGAAAGTGTAACTCATAGATTATTAGTAGCAAGCTCCCACACCCACACACACATATATATATATATATATATATGCGCAAGTTTTCAAATAAAGAATTATATGTAAATAAAGATGGAGCTTATTTGATTACAGTTCTCGCAGTCAGAGAAGCAATCACATAAGCCTGTCGACCATTCTCCTTCCATCAAAAGTAAGAGAGAAATAATCTCAAACAGTGACTTATTTATAATCAGTTATACAATCTTATCAAAATATAAATACTTTTTATTATTATAAGAGATACAAATATTATGTGATTATTATTTTTATTAACAAATTTGTTACAATATTTCTTAGGTCAAAACAGACTAATATAACACGGTGTTTAAGTTAATGTTACGCTTTTATTATAAAAGAGATGTTTTTCTAATAACAAATTTGTTACAATATTTTCTAAATCAAAACGGACTAATATAACATGGTGTTTAAGTTAATGCACCTTTAAATTATATAATAGATGTTTTCCTAATAACAAATTTGTTATAATACTTCCTAGGCAAAACTGATTAATATAACACATTGTTTAAATTAATGTTACAGAGATATTAAGGAGGAATATCTTTTGTATGATATATATTATGAATTAGTTATGATAAACTTTTATATTTATTTCAAATCACTAAGTTGAAGATTAAATCTTACAAGTGGTCTTTAGTTTAGTGGCAGACAGTAAGTCCACTAAGATATGCACACTTGCATAACTAGAGATCGAGTTCTACCATCTACATTGTGTAGGAACTTGACTAATGGGTTGACCAATTATGACCCAGTGTTGACAAAAAAAAATTAAATCTTATATTTAAAACTAATACTAATGTATCTCTTAAGTAAAAAATGTTCACAACTTATATGTCATATATTTTTAGTTTTTATTATATTTATGTTTTATTATATTTTAGTTATTATATTTTTATATATTAAAATTAAAGCAAACTAATAATATTTTTTAGATAAAAATAATAATAATAATAATAATAATTACTAAAAGTATTTTATCAAAAGATAATTATTTTTTACAATTATAAAATATACAAATAAATTAACACTTATTATATAAGAGATTTCTATATAAATTTGTCCACAATTTATATTATAACATACTTTATAAAAAAAATTATGATTCCCTTTGTTTTTTGTATAGTAAATTTTTATTATTAAATTAAATTATTTTATTTTTATAATATTTAAATTAAAAAAGTCTTTATATATTAAAACTAAAATAATTAATATTATATTGGTAAAAATATTAATAATAATCAGTTAAAAATCTTATCAAATCGTATCAAAAAATAAAAAGATATTTTTTATTATTATAAAAGATATAAATCTATTACCGCTACACTTTTATTATATATAGAGATTTTTGTTTTAGTATATAAAGCTACCGATATTTCAAATTTTTTAATTGTTTAGCAAATTATGGTTTATATGAATATATTTATTGGATTTCATATTGGATAATGGAAACATTTAGGATCTGATTGGAATTGCTTTCATTTGGTGTTTTGAAAAGCAAATTTTTTTATATAAAAATATAAAATTAAACCAATCATATTTTTCTGAAGTAATCCTTAGTCAATTTTTTAAAATTATTATTCTATTTTTAATCTTCTATAAATTCAATAAAGATTGATATAAGAACTTCATTTTTAAAGTCAAAGATAAAAAAAGCTCTCTCTCTCTTATTTTCTCTTTCTTAAACTCTCTCGACAAATCCAGAAGCTAAAACAATTATTTTATACACGTTAGTGTTCTCACTATACGTTAAAATAATCATGCAAATTTTTAATTAGTAAACAAAATTAAACTAAAACAATTCTAATTCAAAAGGTAATGGAGTAATAGTTATAACATATAGTTAGAGGATTTCGTTTTTGTATATCCGGCTAATCTTATGAATAAGGAAATTTGTCGAGCACTTGATAATTAAATGAAATATCTAGATTTGAAAGAACATAACCTTCATCATCATAGTAGTGAAAACCTTACATTATGCAAATTTGGAAACAACGTTTCCATGTTTCATTCGTTTATCCAACCTCCAAGATAGAAAAACACTAACGCACCATCTTCTTATATAATTCTAGATTAAAGCAAAATACAATAGAGTATCAAAAATGTGTAACGTTTTGTATCAAAAATGAAGATTGATGCCTTTATTTATAACGACATGAATATTGTTTTTGACAAAAAAATGTTATTTGTATTGATTAATGGAGTATAGCCTGGTTTCCAAAAGACTGAGTGGATATTAAACAAAATGGATGTTTCCAAGGGATATTAAAAACGTAATTGACTGTATGTATCATTTGTTGTGACTGTATGTATCATCGGGTCAGAATTGAATCTAAACGGGTCATACCGCAGATCAAAATTAGGTTAAATATTAGTTTGGGTTTGGATTATGAATAAATTAAAAAGATCGGTTATTGATTTTACGCGGAACCGAGAAGTTATGCAATTAGACCCAAAAAATAATATTTTTGTGCAATTAAACTAAAAGTCAAACTTCGGATGAATATGTTGTAATATCAAAATTCCGATATAGAAATAGGCCGTCCTCCCTTAATTATTATTAGACATAGACCATTACATACAATTCTAGCTAACTGTTTTACGTTAAAACTAGCAACCTTCCAAGTTGACTCAGAGGAAATTGGTAAAGTCTCCTTTGAATTTTCAAGGCTATGAACTGGAAAATATATAAATGTATTAAAATGAAATCATCGAAAGAACATGTCAATTGCGTTAGAGCAACATGCACTACATATAGTACTTGGCGTGCAAAATAAATCAGTTAGAGCAACAGGCACCACATAAATATAGGATATTTTTGTTGGATCATTGTTTAACTTGTAGGTTTTTTGTAATCTTCTGATGTAAGTAAAATCAGTTGTGATCAGCTTCTTAATAAGACAAGAACATGTAATTGTTCACACATAAAGGATCAAATTTCATCATTTTATTACAATGCTGGAGTTACGAATACTGTTGGCACTAGTAGAAAAAAACTATATTTATGAAAAAGTTATGAAAATTTTTGTAGGTATAGGTCAAAGACTACAAAATACCACGAAATACTATGAAAACCCGCGATGAACAATAATTTTTTACCCACAAAAATTTTTGTGGGTTTTCGTGGGTATTCTCCTATCCACAAAAATTTTAGTGGGTTTTTGTGGATATTATTTTACCCACGAAAATTTTCATGGGTAGTCTTGACTACCCATGAATACCCACAAAATTTTTTGTGGGTAAAATAATATCCACGAAAACCCACCAAAATTTTTGTGGGTAGGAGAATACCCATGTTTACCCACGGATATTTCGTGGGTATGTTTAAAATACCCACGCTTATCCACGAAAAATTTTGTACGTAGAAGGATACCCATCTTTACCCATGAAATTTTTGTGGTTATGTTTAAAATACCCACGTTAACCCACAAAAGTTTCGTGGGTATGTTTAAAATACCCATCTTTACACATGAAAAATTTCGTGGGTAGTATTTTTTCCACTAAAGTTTAGTGGGTACGTTTAAAATAACACAAATTTTGCGTAGGTAGGTTTAAAAATTCGCATTTACCCAAGAAAATTTTATTCGATTTTTAAATATTAGTGGTAGAATTATATATCTTGTACGACATTTGCTGTAACAATAAATCTAGTAACAGTTAATAATCCGTAATTCGATGTAGACGTGTTTGCTTGTAAGCTTTTTATTGAATAAGGTATATGCAGTGTGTTGTAGTTATTGTGTTTTTAATTTCAAAAGTTGGAAGTACGTTGTATATTTATTAATATAACTTGCTATGTTTTACTAAAAAATTGTGATGTGATATTTAAATTTTTTTTTCCTATAGAATATATAATTACTAATACATCATTATAAAAAAGTCACATGAAATAAAAATTCGATGGCCGTATTTAAAAAATAAACTATCTTAAATAATTACGAACATCCATTACTAATGATATATATTAGTAATGATATTGCTTACCAAGAATTATCCTTAGCTCTGCTGGTAACGTCCCTATAATGACCTGTAAGTGATCCGAGTTTGAATCCCACTTATGCCAACAAAGGGATTAAAACACCCATTTGAAATTCTAGTTCGAATCCCCGCGGATGAAAAATAAAGAATAAATAATTATCCACGAAAGTTTTCGTGAGTTTTTGTGGGTAATATACCTACGAAAATTTTCGTAGGTTTTCGTGGGTATTATAGCTACGAAAGTTTTTATCCATGATCTCATATCCATGAAAATTCTTTGTATTTACCCACAAATTTTTTTTATTGATATATATCTTTTTTTATTAGGGTGGGTCCAAGCACAAAGCTCACAGCAGATATATTTAAAGCAATCTTCACCAATCACCATTATTACCAATAAGATTGTATTGAGCTCTCATCTTTTTACGATAGTAACATAAATACACAGACGTCCACAACCCATCAATACGTTTAAGAAGATGTAATAGGCTCCAGCAGTACAGGAAGCTGCAATTAAATTTCACTATATTTTACAGGTGGATCTTTGATCTATCATCTCAGCAACTTTGCCAAATGTAGCACATGCAAACAAAAATATCATACAACGTGTCCATACATTTTTAGTTTTTCATATATAAATGAAATCTAAAGATATACAGAGAAAATGCCATAATTAATTATCAAAACATATCAAAATAATGAAAAAATTGAAAACCTACAAATTTTTTAAAAATAACTTGGATAACTCTTTTTTTAAATTACTTAGATTCTAAAATACCCACAAATCTTTTTTTATTTATGTTAAATTTATAATATTAAAAATTCTATGTTTTCCTCTATTTAAAATTTTTTAAATATAAATATTCCTACTATTTTAAGAATTCGACTAAAATTTCAAAAAAAAAATTGATTCAAGTAAGATCAATCATATTTTGTGTTATTAATTGAACTTGATTGATTTATCTGGTGGAGAATCATGTTACCAAGAATTCATTCCTAATTGTAGTTTTTATGTTTTCTCTTCATGATTTTGCAGTATCCATGGTGTTTATTTTATTAGGAATAGAAATAAAAATTTGTTTAGTATAGATCAGTCGATCGAAGTAAATACAAACAATATTTTCTTTGTACACAATCAAGAATATTAGCATAACGCAGAGACCGATCGATCGGTGCCTGATAAACAGTATTTTTATCGGTTTCTAACATTTGTTTTATGTGTTTTATTGAGTCAAAGTATATGTTTTAGAGTCTTTTAGTACTTTATCGAGTCTTTTCATGTCGTAGATCATATTGGGAGAAACATAGTTGTTTTGAATGAAAACGAGCACATGGAGATGCATAATCAGGCGATGCGTCAAATGTTTGGCTTTCTTTGAAAGATTTTCCACCGTTTGATCGAGCTGATATTTTGACATGAGATAGCCACGGGAGTTAGCTTTTATTTGGCGATGGTTTGAGGGCAGTCAGACAAACGGTTAGGAAAATATGGTGATTTTACTGAAGATATATCATTCTGCCGTGAACAGACGGGATCGATCGATCCACTCTTGGATTGAACGTTCCAATATCCTGAAAATTTTCTGTTCGACCAGAAGACCGACTAGACTTGCTAGAACGATCGATTATGAGCATGGGATCGATCTGTCCACCCCAGATTGACCATTCCAACCCAGTTTCGCGAAAAAACCTATTTTTGCTTCTCTTTTGACCCGGTTTAATTCAAATTGTACCAGAACGAGTCTGGTATATTAAAACTAGGTCTACCCACTTTTTAGAACAATCTTCTTTTCACTTTTTTTTAGTTTTTTATTCTTGTAACCTCTAGGGAGAAGATCTCATATCCTACAACCATTGGAGAAGATTTTTGAACCCTTTTTACTTTTATTTCAGTTTATTTATGAGTTTTATTTATTCTTATTGCTTGTTCCTTTCTTTCATGTCTCAGTAGTTTCCAATCAGGTTTAAGGTTTTCTAGGAATTTAGGGAATTAATGAATTAGGAACACATAGGACTTTATCTTAAGTGTTCTTCGTTTATTGTTGAGTTTAATGTTTAGGTTAGCCTGATCACCTGACTTATGATATTAGGTTTTTTAACTCACCAAAAGTGTTGTTAGATGCATGAAATAGCTTAGATGAGTAATTAGTCATTAACCAACGAAAGCTGATGTTAAGGCTAATTGTGGACTTATCAGATCAATTAGATAATGTGTGTTTAGATCTCTAGGACCAAACGACAGTTTAGGATTCTAGGTTTCTAGATATAGTAGTCGACGCCACGACTGTGAGTTTTCTAGACAATTGTGTTTGTATTGAGAATTGGTTGTAATGTGTGCATTGAATAGTTTCTTGATTTCGATTTCTCATTTCCTGATGAGTTCCTTGAACCTGATGCTTTTCTTTATTTGATTTTACATTGTTTATTTCCATTGCTTTTACCAACCATTTTGTTATTTCTTAACTTGAGTTTAATCTAGAGATTGATAGTGTAACCCTTGGTTCTCGTGGATTTGATTCCTTCTATACTACTACATTTGTTGTGCACTTGCAATAGGATTATATGGTTAAAACTCTATGTATCAATGCCAGGATCGATCACTATGTACTTATCAAAGAAAATATGTATGTCATTCTCAGAAGTATAAACCACTTGATCGGAGTACAAAATGATCGATTTGTGTTTCTCAGAATAACGTTAATATTTTCTTCGATAACTACATACTAATCAGTCAACACACAGACCAAGCAATATGAAATTAACAAAAAAATCAGTGTTTTGTAGGAAATGACAGACTTGCAAAAAATCTGCCAAAAAATTGACAGATAGACTTCTTGCAAGTCTGCCAAAATTCGGCAGACTTCCAGGAAATCTACCAAAAATTTGGCTACACTTGCAAACTAAAAATCTGGTAGATTTGCAGGAAGTCTAATAAAATCCGGCAGACATGTAGGTAGTTTGCCAAAATCATGTAGACTTGCAAAAAATCTGTGAAAATCCTGGTAGAGTTGCAAGAAATCTGCCAAAAATCTGGTAGACTTGTAGAAAATCTGCCAAAATCCGGCAGACTTGTAGAAAATCTACCAAAATCCGGCAAATTTATAGGAAATCTGCCAAAATCCGACATATTTGCTGGAAGTCTGCCAAAAAATAAGAGACTTGCACTAAATCTGCCAAAATCTAGTAGATTTGTAGGGAGTTTGCCATAATTCAGCAGATTTGGAGAAACTCTGACAAAATTCGGTAGACTAGCAATAAATATCTGAAAATTTATAATTTCAATTTCTAAACTCTAAAATAAATATTTTAATTATATTTTTACCTGAGTGTTCATAGGCAATAAATCATGATTTTTAAAACTATGATTTTTTTTCTTACACTATGATAATGAAATTGTCAAAAAGTTATGAATGTTAAAAAAAAATTCTAACTTAAATTTATACGTTTATGAAATATATTTATATTTTCCAAAAATAAGTTTTATCTATTTTCTTATTTTAATAATTAAAAGTTAATTTTTCAATTAGGTAAAGATATCTAACAATTTATAATTTGTCAAGTTATTTTAGTAATTTATACTCTTAAGTGGGTTCTGACAGTATAAGAAATTACAATGAACAAAAAAGTTTATAGAGGAATAAAGAAATACCAAAACTCATATCGAAAACACGATGCTTGAGTACACTTCACGGTACTGAGACTGAGAAATACTTTGTTTTTACCTCAACTAGCAGTTACCGTGTTTGACTGAGACAAAGAGAATGTTGGTGAAGGGTTTTAATTCGTAGATGACCTAAATATATATAAATATTTTATTTCGAATGATGGGAAAAAATATCGAATCAACAAGGCAGTATTGAGATTGTCAAAATTATCGAAACATTTCCCTACGACATTTTATTTGAAAAAAATTTAAGGACATAAATTTCATTCTTTAATTCGAATAGAATAATTATGTATTTTAATAGAATAATATAAAAGTATTTGATTTTTTTTTTGTCAACATTGGGCCACAACAGACCGTCCTATTAACCAAATTCCTATATAATGTAGGCGGTGGGACTCGATCCCTGGTTGTGCAAGTGCATCTGTCTTATGTAGACTTACCGTATGCCACTAGACTAAAAGTCAAATTTCTTTTTTATAAAGAAAATTACAATATTTCCGAATTCCTCTCCATTAAAAATAATTTCTTAAAAATCATATTATAAAAAACACGCAGAAAGAATCAAACTTCATTTTCAACAAATCAAAAAACAAATTAAAATAGAACAGAAAAAAAAGAAAAACCTCACCGGATCATGCGACCTTGTAAGACCGGAGCACCAGTTGTCATCGTCACACCAAATTGGTTATGTTGCCTCTCAGTTAGAAAGAAGTAATGGTTTAAAATAAACCACAGTTGAATAACCAGTTTTAATCTAATACAATTGAATAACATTCTAATATACGCGCAAATTTTAAAAGATAAGAAACTTATATAGAAGTAAGGATGCATGGAGTTTGTTTGATTTCCTCAATCAGTGAAGCAATCACAGAAGCCTGTCGACCATTTTACTTTTGCTGGAAGCTTGTTTTGAGCGTCCATCAAGAGAGACTTTTAAACAAGACATATATATATGTCTTAACGGTTTGTATTAAAACAGAAAAATGAAGTCTGTATTACAAAGTCGGAAATTCCATTAGTTTTGAAGTCTTCACAGCCTTAGCTATTTTTAAAAAAACTAGGTTAATGTCCGCGCTACGCCGCAGTATTATTTTCTTTTTTTTGAAAAGATCGAAATAAAAAATTTATCGTGGTGTTAATTAAGCGTAGTTCATGGAGAAATATGAAGCTAAGAGGGAGATGCATATGCAACCGATGTAATTAGGAATAAGGATGTACAGAAAGGATGGGAATAAACTACTCATTACTAATTATTGTTCTCTGTCGATCTTCGTAGAAAATTAATGTCATCGAGAATGGAAGACCGCATCTTCCAGCTCTTAAATATAGTTAACATCTCTATAACCTTGTTACAGTCCAACCTGCAGGCATGAAAACGCAAATATTATTTTACATCACAAAATGTGAATGTTTTATCAAATCCGCTAAAACTATACTTATAAGCTCCAAACAATGTTCATAGTAAGATCCAAAAGGAGCATCAATATGCATGTGCAGTAGCAGAAAAGTTACACTATCAACACCGACTTGAGAATAAATATACGATTCAGAATTCTCAAATATATGGAGCCTCAGAAAATGAAGGCAGAAGACAAGAAGACTTTAGTTTACCTCTTGGGTATCTCTACATACTCTACTATTATTCAACTATTATGCGACGAAAGAGACTGTTGGGAATACCTTTAACAATAAGCCATTTGACTGGAAAATGTCCTGACCATCTATCCTGTTGCCAGTACTCTACGCTTGTATTGAAGCTAACCGGCCCAACCATCTCAGCCACTCCACAAAACTGCGCAATGGCATTAACCTGAAACAAAATTATTTCAGTCTTCTTCTAATAGGATTTAAAATTAAAAACCAAAGCTGTAAATGTATACCAATCACAACAAGTCTCCATGCTTCTTGTCCTTTGCTTGACTGCTTCTATGGATCGGTCTAGAATTCCCCCAACTGTGGCACTATAGAATAAATAAGAAATAACATCAGATATACATAGATAAAGAGATATATTGAATGTGACTTATCTTAAAAACTAAGTAAGAATACAGCGACTAATTGTATATCTCACAATATAGGAATAGATTTAAAGTACTCACCTATGACCAATCACAAATCGTATAATAGTTCCCTTCTTTTCTTCCAACTTCTTTATTTTTTCACCTACAAGCATTAATATCGACAAGTTCAACCATCGGGGAACAGCAAGATCTCTGAAATCTTAAAAATAATGAAGATAGAAAGAGGTATTAGAACCTTAAGCCATCCAAGTTGTTCGAACATAGATCTTCTCTTTTTGCTACTAAGAGTAGTATTAATCCCTAGAACCATCAAATACCGTCTCTCCTCAGTAATTGCTTCATCTCCACATCATTAGCTATAAGAGGACCGTTTACTAAAGATTCTTGTGCTGATCTTGCTGCAGCCAATTCCATCTTCAATAATCAGACTCAAGACCATCACATGGATATATAATCAAAGAAGATAAGATCACCAATAATAAATCAGTGTGTTTACTTCACGCTCAACATGAAGATGGCTGAAAGGTCCCTCTCAAATCTGTTAAACAGTTCACTAACAACAGCTAACAACGATGGCACTGACTTTTCTGGATTCTAAAAAAATTGCGAAAGGGGGCAAAACCAGATATGATTAAGTAATGCTGTCATAAACCTCTGTTTTTATCCCAAGTCCTAAAGACGCAACAGCAGCCACCACTAAAATGATCAGCGTGAGATCCTGGCAAGCATCCCAAAAAAACCTCTGTGATGCAAAAAAACACAACAGTCATTATGAGAAAATGAGAACGGAGAAGCTAACTTTAAGCAATATAGAACTTACAATACATATCTACACCAGGAACCCTTTCCCTTTCTTGCAAGGTTAGGTTTTTGAACCATAATCGTTTTTTACGATTTAGCAAGTCATCATCATCTCCGCTGATACCTTTCTCTGGATTTTTCTTGAGAAGATTTGACAAGCCTTGAGCCTATGCAATTTCCCAACCAATACATTCATGGAAATCAATAAAAAACAAGTAATAAAGAGACAGAAGCTGTTCACGTCCATATTGCTACATGGAACCAGAATTGTTATCCTTTAACATCAACAAGCTGTTCACGTCCAATTTCGAAATCCCCAGCCGGTGTTGCAGGAGCTGTTGTTTTCTCACCTCCTGAGGAGAACCAAAGTAAAAAGAAAAGAAGATCATATGAATAAGGTTTAACAGAAAATCTTGCTTCAACACATTCAGGAGTAGATTAATCATGCTCACGGCCATATCCATGAAACGATTTGCAGCCTAACAAAGGAATAAAGACAACTGATAAGTGGAAAGCACCATATCATATTAACACAACATTTCACCAGATACCAAACAAATTTACCAAATGAGCATGAGTGTGACCTCTGATCTTCTGAGTTTTTAAAGCGAGAAAAGGAGGAGAAACCGCTTTTTCTATTTTTTTAGTTTACCAATAGAACATGAGCGTGACATATAATCTTCTGCTTCTTGAGGAGGTTTTTGTGCGAGGAAGAAGAAGAGAAGCCGCTTATGCACTAGGGTTGCCCAAAAATGATGTGTAAATTAGAAGTATGAGGTGTATAATTGGGATGATCTGATTGGATCTGAGAGGTTCTTTCAATAATGATGTGTCATGGTGAGGTGTCCCACGAGAGATCCAAACTCTCCTTTTATATATATAATCATTAATTAATACACCATACTATAAATATCTGATATCTAAGCCTTTTAACAAAAAAGTAAATATCTGATATCTAAAAGTACAATTACGACCAAATCATAATCAATCAATAAAAAAAAAAACATTTCAATAAGTTACTGAAATATAAAAGATACATATTATAAGATTTTTTTTGAATTCCAATAAAATATTTAATGTATGTAATAATTTTTGGCTATTAATATTAATATGCAGAGTTTTTTTGTGATTGGTTAAAGTACTTTTAGAATAATTTTTTTAACTTTTTAAATTAACGTGATTTTAACTAAAATATCTTATAATTTGAGACAAGAGAATATAAGATGAGTTAATTAGGTAATTAATGATTGGTTAAGTTTGTTAAGTTAGTTTAACGGTTTCCTCCTTTGTATATAAACATAATTTGTTTGTTCAGTTGGAATTATCCATATTAATGAGAAATTATCTTTTTTCTCTTCTCGAGTTCAAGCTCTTTCTAGTTCAATAACGCAATATAATATCATAGCATGAAATTTCTTCCGCTCTTCTTCTCGTGATGATGGATCAATGAGTATCTCTAGCTCACGTTTGTTTAATTCTTTTTGCATTCGATTTCTCGAATTCTTTTTCGATTTGATACAAATCTCTCTTGATTTCTTGTTTACTCTCGTCATTCTTCGAGTTTCTTTCTCCAAGACTCAATAATGGTGAATCCTTCTGGAGCTTGGCCAGCGATGAGTTCGCAATCTCAACAGCGACATCAAATAGCAGATTTATATGAAAATCCGTACTATCTCCATAGCAAAGACCACGCCGGATTGATTCTTGTCTCCGATCACCTCACTGGAGGAGCCGACTTTCATTCTTGGCGAAGTTTAGTGAGATTAGCTTTGAATGTTATAAACAAACTAGGATTTGTTAATGGAAAGATTCGAAAACCTTCCGATGATGATGTTAATGCCGGATCTTGGTCTCGCTATAACGAGATGGTAGCGACTTGGTTACTTAACTCAGTTTCCAAGAATATTAGTGTTAGTCTCCTTTATATGTCCACATCTAAGGATATCTGGAATAGTTTGATGAATCGCTTTAAGTAAGATGATCTTGCAAGAATCTTTGAGATAGAACAAAAGTTTTGTTCTATAATTCAAGGCTCTTGTGATGTTAATAGCTATTACACTCAACTTGTTACGTTGTGGGAGACGTATAAGAATTTTGTTGAACTTCCAGTTTGCACTTGTGGAAAGTGTGAATGTGCAGCAACTTGCAATTGGAAGAAAATGTCACATATTAGCAGCATCATGAAGTTTCTCATGGGATTGAATGAGTCATATGAAGCTACTAAGAGACTAGTCTTGATAATAAAGCCTTACCAGACATTGAAGAAGTCTTCAATATGGTTTGTCAAGATGAAAGACAATGTGTTCTTAAACATGCATTAAATATAGAGAATATTGTGTTTCAAGCCTCCAGTTCTGATCATCAGCAGTTTGCAGCTTATGTTCATAACAACAAGCCTAAGTCTCGGCCAATATGCACTCATTGTGGAATGATATGACATGTAGTAACAAAATGCTACAAACTTCATGGTTATCCACCTGGACATCTTGGTCTAAAATCTCAAAATTCTGCTTCTCCTTCTGCTCCTTCTGTTGATAATCAATGAACTTATTCTCAGAATGTTCAGAACAACAATGGAAACAGAATCCCTAATATGCTAAAGGGAACACTATTGCAAATGTGATCACAGATGTGATTCATAATCCTCCAACAAACAACCAGTCTACTGCAGGAAATGGTACTCTAGATTTAAGTGTCTTCTCCAAAGAACAGGTGCAACATCTCATATCTCAGTTGACTTCTCATGTTCACATTGCGAGTTCTTCTACTCATAATCAGGCCATATCGATTACTGATCACGGTTTAATGGCCAACAAATCTTTAGAAGGTTTTATATCATTCATTTCTTCTAATCTTCGTTATGAAAATAATACTCTCACATATCACCATTATTGTTTTTCCTCTCTTCAAAATAGAATCATGCATGATGCCTAGATAGTTGACAGTGGCGCCACAAGTCATGTCTGTTCAGATCTCTCAATGTTTTCTGAGTATAAACCAGTAGAAAATCTTACTGTGTCGCTCCCTACTAGTGTTAGAATACCCATCATTTATATAGGAATGGTGCATTTACCTGAATCTCTGGTTCTCTATGATGTTCTGCATATTCATGATTTTCATTTTAACTTGATTAGTGTCAGTTCTCTGGTGATTACTAGTAAATGTTTTGCTCACTTTCATCATGATTCTTGTTTGATTCAGGACCTTTCACAGGGCTTGACAATTGGGAAGTGTAACATTTACAACAATCTCTATATCTTCACATCTCAAGCTTTGTCTCCTCCTGATTCTTCTCTGTCTCTTTGTGCTTCTCTGGTAAATGATGGGGATCTCTTGCATAGGTGCCTGAGTCATCTTTCTGCTGCCAGACTGCAATCTTTGTCTTCAAAACTTGTTGAGTCTAAGTCTTTGTCTTGCTCTTCTCACTATCTAAGGTTATAGGTATTTTGTTACTTTGGTTGATGATTGTACTCGAATGACTTGGATTTACTTGTTAAAGAATAAAAGCGCAGTTAAACTTATTTTTCCTGCCTTTCTTAAGCATGTTGAAACTCAGTATTCTGCTCTTGTTAAAGCAATTCGTTCTGATAATGCTCATGAGTTGGATTTCTCTGATTTCATACGTGAAAGAGGCATGTTGCATTATCATTCTTGTGTTGATACTCCACAACAAAACTCTATTATGGAGAGAAAACACCAGCATCTTCTTAATGTTGCTAGAGCTTTATTCTTTCAATCTTATGTGCATATTTCTTTTTTGGGAGATTGTGTTTAAACTGTAGTTTTTTTAATCAATAGGATGCCTTCTGTGCTTTTAAAAGATAAGTCTCCATATTTACTTGACAAAGTTCCTGATTATAAATCTCTGCGTGTTTTTGGTTCTTTGTGCTATGTTTCGACTTTGCCAAAATTAAATAATAAATTTTCTCCAAGAGCTGTTCCTTGTGTTTTCTTAGGCTATCCTATTGGTTACAAAGGTTATAAGGTTTTGGATTTGGAATCAAATAGAGTTTCAATCTCAAGGAATGTTGCTTTTCATGAAAATATTTTTCCTTTTAAGAAACGTGCATCTAGTTCCTCTAATATGTTTCCTGAATCTATATTGCCTTTACATGCTCCTGACATTTCTGTTGACACTGTAACTATATCTTATCATATTGATCATTCTGTTTTACTTCCTCCTACTTTGAATAATGATGCTCCCTCTAACACCACATTTATAACACAATCTATTAATCATCCAATTGGTTTACACTCAGAAAATGATAGGCGGTTTAGACGACAGCCTAAGGCGCCCTCTTACCTATCTGAGTATCACTGCTACTTAACACAAAAGGTACCTCAAGCTACTTCATTCTCAGTCTTATATCCTATATCATCTTACCTATCTTATGATAAGCTTTCTCCTTCATATCAGTCATATATTTTTTCTATCTCCTCTGATATAATTCCGAGAAATATTTCTGAGGCCATTAAATCAGATCATTGGAACAAAGCTATGAATTCTGAGTATGGAACTCTTGAAGATCAAGGTTCTTTTACTGTTGAATCACTTCCACATGGTAAACAAGCAGTGTGATGTAAATGGATTTATACCATTAAATATAATCCCGATGGATATATTGACAAACATAAGGCTCGCTTAGTTGCCAAAGGCTTTACTGAGCAAGAGGGTGAGGATTTCATCGATACATTCTCTCCTGTGGCAAAGCTTGCCTCTGTCAAAATGTTGCTTACTCTTGCAGCTCGTTATGGATGGAGTCTATCTCAAATGGATGTCTCCAATGCTTTTCTTCACAGAGACTTAGAAGAAGAGATTTACATGACTCTTCCTCTCGGTTATACACCACATGATGGTACTATTCTCCCTGAGAACCTAGTTTTTAGACTTCATAAGTCTTTATATGGACATAAGCAAGCCTCTCGCCAATGGTATCATCGTCTTTCCTCTGTGCTTCTTGACAATGGATTCATCAAGCTGATGCAGATCACACTTTGTTTGTTAAAGAACATAATGGTTCTTTTCTTGCAGTTTTAGTTTATGTTGATGACATAGCTATTGTTAGCAACAATGATGATGATGTAGCAAATTTGAAGAAAATTCTTCATGGTGCTTTCACCATTAAGGACCTCGGTCCTCTCAAATATTTCTTAGGCTTGGAGATTGCCCGATCACGTACTGGAATAGCTGTTTGTCAGAAAAAATACGCCTTGGACATATTAGAAGAGACTGGACTTCTAGCCTGCAAACCAAGCACTGTACTGATGGATCCTAAGGTTAATCTGCACTCTGCTTCTGGTACTCCTTTGTCCAATCCTACTCCTTATCGTGCTTTGATACGAAAGTTGTTATATCTAACCATAACTCGGCCAGATATAACCTTTGTTGTTCATAAGCTCAGTCAGTTTTTGCAGAAACCAATAGATATCCATCTCACTGCGGCTCACAAAGTGGTTAGATACTTGAAATCCAATCTTGGCCAAGGTCTTTTCTATTCCACAACAACAGAGGTATACTTAAATGCATTTGCAGATTATGATTGGGATGCTTGCCCTGACACACGAAGATCTGTATATGGCTATTGTGTATATCTTGGAGACTCTTTGATTTCATGGAAATCAAAGAAACAAGATATTGTAAGCAGAAGCAGCACAAAGGCTGAATATAGAGCTATGGCAGATGCTACTCGTGAACTCATATGGCATGATCAATTGCTTCGAAACTTGCATATCACTCTATTTGCTCCTGCAAAGCTATTTGGTGACAACAAATCCGCCTTGCACATTGCCTCTAACCTTGTATTTCATGAGTGTACAAAGTATGTCGAAGTCGACTGCCATATTGTTCGCAATCAACTAAAGAAAGGGTTCCTCAACACTTTCCATGTTGGCACACATAATCAACATGCCGGCTTGCTCACCAAGCCCCTTGCTTCTTCACAGTTTCATTTTCTATTGTCCAAAATAGGGGTGAGAATTTTACCCGACCCGATTTATCCGAACTGACCCGACCCGAACTTCGGTAAGTGGTTTATTGAAGAATTCGGGTAGTGATTCGGGTCGGGTTTTTCGGATTTTTTTAAGAATTTTTGTAAAAAAAAATCATTTTTTCGGAATTTCGTTTTCTTAATTGGGTATTTCAGACGGTTCGGGTCGGGTTTTTTGGATTTTTTCAGAATTTTTGCAAAAAAAAGAAAAAAAATTATTTTTTCAGATAATTTTTTTTGTCCTAACAACCCGAATCCTGATCCGACCCGATTTTTTGGTTCGGTTCTTTTGGATGGTTTTTCTAAACCGCTAATTATCCGATTACCGATCAACCCAACTTGACCTATATTCCCACCCCTAGTCTAAAATGTCATTGTCAAGTCTTTATCAGCCTAAACCACATGATTAAGACTTGAGAGGGTATATTAGATGAGTTAATTAGGTGATTAATTATTGGTTAAGTCTGTTAAGTTAGTCTAACAACTTCCTCTTTTGTATATAAACACAATTTGTTTGTTCAGTTGGGATTATCCAGATTAATGAAAAATTCTTTTTTTTCTCTTCTCGAGTTCAAGCTTTATCTCGTTCAATAACGCAATAGGGAATATATGAATGAAATATAATCACTAGGCCTGGGCGTATGAATGTTCAGTTCGGGTTCGGTTTGGATATTTTGGATCTCGGATATTTCGGTATCAGAGTCAATGTCTCATTTGGGTAATTTTACAATTTTGGTTCGGTATTGGTTTGGTACTTGTCGGGTTCGGATCGGTTCGGATAGTTGATAGGAGATCCAGATTTAAACCGGATTTTTTAAATACGTTTTGGTTCGGATATTTTTCATCTGAATCAATTCACTATAAATATTTTAATTATCCAAAAATAAATTGTTGTCTCTTTATCAAAATTCAATCTAGCAAACACAAATAAGATAAAAAATAGTTCTATTGTGACTCAACAAGAGAGAAATAATTTAATTCAAAATAAAATCAAAATTACTTAAAAGAATATTATCAAATAATAACGTAATATCCATAACCATATAAAAATTGTATCAAAATCTGAAAGAAACCAACAAAAAAATATAATAGTGTAGAGTAGAAAGAAATATATCAACCCTGCAACCATGTTCCGTTAAAAAGAAAATAAATTATAAAGTAAGTGTATTAACATAAAGCTAAAACCATAACTAAAACTCTCTAACCATATTCAATCACATATTTTATATATATATATTTTCTTTTTATACTATATTGCGCAATGGAATACTTTAATTAGGGTATTTATTTCTAATGAAAATATATATAAATAATATATTTAAAATACTGTAATATTTAAAAAAATATCTAAATATTTTTAAAAAATTTCAAAAAATTACCCTAAATTCTCATATATGTTTACATATTTTTGGGTCAATTGGGTACCTATTCGGGTATCGGTTCGGTATCGGATATTACCCGATACCCACGGATATAGATGAAAAGACCCAATATATATTTTTCTCGGTTTCGGATACTACCTAGTACCCATTATTTCGGGTCAATTTCGGTTCGGTTTTTCGGTTTTTGGTATTTTACCCATACCTAATCACGTAGACACATTAAGTTTAAACTAATTTACCGACTAACACAACTCTCCTGGAAAGTGACTTACAACTGACCAACCATAAACAAATATAGCACAATTAAAATAGATATAGAACTTCAACTAACAATTCAACTATATAACTACAAACAAATGCACGAGGAAGAATTTGGTTTATTGGTCGAAGAATGGACACAAACAAAACACTTATAAGCCACAACAATAGAAACATTTGTAAAATCAATATAAAGCACAAATGAGACAGGAACATATAAAATCAAACACAGAGAGGATCAAACCTCATTTTATTACCCAAAAAAAAAGAGAGAAATGAACGTAAGACACAACTCAGCGGGTCATACCGCCTTGGGAGACCGGAGCTCCCATGGCTACACCAGCTTTGTTCTGTTGCTTCGCCGCGTTACCTTCCCATCCTTGAAATATATAAACAAACTAATGTCAATCAATGTTTGCAATTACAATGAACAAATGAATTCAATAAAGCAAAGACAAAAAAGAAATACCAAGACTCATATCGAAACCACGGTGTTTGAGTTCACGGTACTGTTGGGTCAAAGCACAATCCTCAAAGAAGCAATGTTTAAGGCAATCTCCACAATCATTCCCTCCAATATTGTATTGACCTCTCATCTTTTTACGATAGTGATACGAATATTGACGTCCACAACACAGAAATACGTTTAACAACATGTATATTGTTCCAGCAGCACAACACGCTGCAATTATTTATTTAGCATTTAGATATCTCATGTTAATTAATTTGACAATATTAATAAGCTTTTCTCATTATATATTTTGTCATAATTAAGTAACTTACAGGTGGATCCTTGATCTACGATCTCAGCGACTTTGCCAAATGTGATACATGGACAATAACTTGTCAGAATACCTGTTCATACATGATTTTCCGAGATATTAAGTTTTGTTAGTTCTTTCTCTTCTAATATGATAAGAAAGCATAATTTGTAGATTATTATTAGCAAGCGTATTTTTCTCAGCTTGGTAAGCATGTTTGAAAAGATAAATAAGCGTATATATATTTGGAGTTTATTTGATTACAGCTTCCGCAATCGGAGAAGCAATCGAAGAAGCCTGTCGACCATTCTCCTTCCATCGAAAGAGAGAGAGAGAATATTAAAGAGAAATAAATGTGTTTAGTGATTTGTTTAGAAAATGAAGAATGATGCCTCTATTTATAAGCACACGAATTTCATTATTTAAAATAATTTAATAAAGGGAGTTGGGTCTATTTCCACATCGGAACTTTGATATCATAACAGATCCATCTGAGGTTTCACTTTTGACTTAATTGCACAGAATTATTCATTTTTGGGTCTAATTGCACAAAATCTCGGTTATGTGTAAAATCAATAACCAGCCTCTCTAATTTTTTCGTAACCCAAACCCAAACCAATACTTAACCAATTTGTTATGACCAAACGGGTCACAATGCGGGTCCAAATTGGTTAAATATTGGTTTGGGTTTGGGTTACGAAGAAATTAGAGAGGCCGGTTATTGATTTTACGCGTAACCGAGATTTTGTGCAATTAGACCCAAAAAATGAATAGTTCTGTGTAATTAAGCCAAAAGTGAAACCTCGGGTGGATCTGTTGTGATATCAAAGTTCCAAGGTGGAAATAGACCCAACTCTCTTTAATAAATTATATAATATCTCCATATCAAACCATTCAATAGGTCAGAATTCTACACATAATTTAGTAATGACCAAAATTATAGGAATAGCACAATATATAAGCATTTGTAAACTTAGGGAGGTACATTTAGTTGTCAAGTAGTTAGATGTTTATTTGTTTAGTATTTTTCCACCAGAATTTCAAAAGGTCATGATACCCTAATTATATTGTTTGGAGTTTGGATTATAAATTATGTTGATGCAAATGTTTGGCAAAAAAAAGTAGATTATAATTTTTTTTCAACAATTGGATTGATAAAACTCAATCCATAGCTCAAAATACATTCTTAAATACCTTTTTTAATCTACTTTTGGTTGTGGAGGAGTGTTCAATTCTTGATACTAAAATTATTAGGTAGATCATCCTAACCAGACTGGAAAAAATTTGGTAAGTGAAATGTAAACTTAAAATTAATTTTATACAGAAGAATCATTACCAACACATCAGTCGATATAGATTAAACATGTTTAATCTTTGTATTGGTCAGTCTCAAATCTCAATAGATATGGGCTGTTTTTTAAAAAAGAAATGGTGTGGGTGGACTTAAAAGACGCATGCTGAATTTTAACAGAACGAATTACATAATAAGTCATAAAACAAGTGGATATTTTCATTGTTGTAGAAAAAAAAAAACAAAAAACAAGTGGACGTTTTAACGGATCATAATTAGCCAATTAGGTAATTGGCAATATATGTATCATGATTGTGGACCTCTCTTGGTATGTGTTTATTAATCATAGACCAATACGTAAAACGCTAGCTAGCTCTTCTTGGTCACCTTGTTTTCTACGTAGTTGACTGAGACAATGTTGGTGAAGTCGTCCTTATGAGCTAGCTGGAAAATAAATAAATGTCTTAAAATGAAATAATGGAAAAAATTCATCGAAAATAACAGGGAAATTGCATAGTGATAGTATCACGTGTTTTTTGTACTACCTGACGTGAAAACTAAATCAGTAAGAGCTACAGTCACCAAAGAATATAAGATATTTTTTTGGTAACAATAATAGTTCAACTTGTGCTTTGTAATTTTCTAATTAGATGGTGACCCGTGACGGTAGAACAAAGATTTCGACAAAAAAAAATTAAGATGGTGTCTACAGATAAAACGTTTCTCAAAACTAAAAGATCTATTTAAAGTCTTGTGTCTTTCCCTGATTTAGACGGTGACTGGTGACGCTAGAGAAACGTTTTCTACAAAAAGCTTTAAGATGGTGTCTCCAGATAAATAGATGGTCAACATTTCTACCCTATTTCTAAGTTTCTCAAAACTTAGAAATCTGTTTAGCGTCTTGTATCTTTCTCTAATCTTTCGCTTTTTGAATTTTAGAGTTAGTTAATTTATTAGACCGTAATGTTAGAAGATTATCTTTACGTAGATTCTTGGCCACCAATTTAGTTTCCAGCATTGATATGAGAATATGTCATTGATTCACAAAAGAAACAGAAAAATACATGAAACACACATTACCTTCACAATATAGTCATTACTTAAAGTCTTAAACTGGCTTTAAACTGGGGAAAAAAAGCTTGAAAGAAATGTTACAAATTCTCATATACCAAGATTCGATTTTTCTCTAATATAAAGGAAAGAAAATAAATAAATTTTAGAGTATAGGCTTTGGTTATAGATCGGAATTTAACAATCCAATTATAGTAAGGTTGACAAAAAAAAAACAACCGTTCATCCACTACAAGAAAACAGGCGATCTGCGACGTCCTTTTGCGATGGAAAATAAACGTCGCAATACGCAATGTCTTTGCAACGCTGTTGCACAGTCGGCTATCGCAAGGGCGTAGCAATATTACGACGTTGTTGCAATGCGTTTTGTTCATAGCAATATTGCGAGTCACCTACGATGTGGTTGCGATGTTATTTACCTCCATCGCAATTACGTAGCAAATTTTCACCTTTTCCCTATAAATAGGCCACAATATGATTGTATCTTCACACCAAATCTTAGAGAGAGAAAGAATTTGGGGAGAAAGAATTAGAGCAAAAAAAAATTGTCATTAGGGATGTATATAAGGTCTATCCAAACTGTCATTAGCATCTAGGTTGATGTCTATTAAAAGTAAAGAAAACATAACCGAGAGAAGTATGAACCAATTAATGGATGCGTTTAAAGAGTATTTGCCAGCAGATAATAATTCTGCTGAGAGTTATTATGAAATGCAGAAGTTAGTTGCAGGTATCGGATTACCATCAGAAACAATTGATGTTTTCATTGACAATTGCATGATTTTCTGGAAAGACGATGATAAGTTGTAGGAATACCATTTTTGCGGGAACTGAGGTATCGAGCAACATGTAGAAGGAATCGTGTCCCATACAAACGTATGTGGTATTTGCCAATCACCGATAGATTGAAATGACTATACCAATCAAAACGGATATCAGCAGCAATGAGATGGCACGCAGAACACACAACAAATGATTGGGAGGTTACACATCCGTTAGATGCAAAAGCGTGGTAACACTTCCAGACGGTACATTCTGACTTCGCCAAAGAGTCTAGAAATGTTTATATTGGTTTATCCATAGATGGATTTAGTCCATTTGGTTTGTCGTGAAGACAATATTCGTTATGACCTGTCATATTGACGCCATACAATCTTCCACCTGATATGTGCATGCAAAGCGAATTCTTGTTTATGACCATTCTAGTGTCAGGTCCAAGTCATCATAGGCGATCTCTTGATGTGTTCCTACAATCTTTGATTCACGTGCTGAAACAATTATGGTATAGTGGTGTTCGCACATATGATTTCTTGCAGAAAAAGAATTTCAAGATGCATGCAGTTTTATTATGGACGATAAGTGACTTTCCTGCGTACAAAATGTTATCAGGGTGGACTACACATGGAAGGCTATCTTGTCCATACTGTATGGGATGGTCTGATGCATTTCAATTAAAGCATGGTAAGAAATCATGTTGGTTTGATTGTCATCGTTGGTTTCTCTCTATGCACCACCCCTACCAGAGGAACAAGAAATTGTTCAAGAAGAACAAGGTTGTGCGCATTCCTCCTCTAACACACATGTCAGGGGATGAGTTGTTGGAGCAGACTGATTATTATGGTGCTGAGGAAACATGTAAACATGGGGGCAATTGGCACACTCCAACAAACATGCCTGACGAATATACAGAATCTCATAACAGGCACAAAAAGAATATCTTTTGGGAACTCCCATATTGGAAAGATCTCTTACTACGTCATAACTTTGATCCGATGCACATCGTAAAAAAAAAATTTGATAACATCATGAACACGATATTGAATGTGCAGAGAAAGAGTAAAGACAATTTAAAATCGAGGTTGGACCTAGCAGAAATATGTTCGAGAAGTGAACTAAATATTTCACGGGATGGCAAACAATCGATTCCAAACTTTCGTTTGTCCGGAGAAGCGAGACATGCATTGTTTAACTGGATATCTTCAGATGTAAAATTTCCAGATCGTTACGTCTCCAAATTCTCCCGATGTATCGAGCAAGGAAAAAAATATCCTTTGCGACGTCTGGATATTTCAGAATTTGCGAGTCCTCTGCGACGTCTAGGGCCAAAACGTCGTAAGACTCACAAATTGTAAGTTACATGCGACATACTATCAAACGATGTCACTGCAGACTCACAAATTGCAAGTCCATTGCGACGTACTGGCCCCATACGTCGCAGAGGACTCGCAAATCTTGAAACCCTAAACCCTATAACGCTAAACCCCAAACCACTAAACACCGAATACAAAACCGACTGCCTTTTAAAGGTATGACAGTGTTATTCGTAGAGGCTGAAAACATTCAGGCGGTAATCATTTATCAATTGCGTTTAGTACGTTTAAGTCTCCACAAACTGACAACGTATCACAGCTATATAACATTATCGGTTTTGTAGAGACTTCAACTCACCGAATGCAGTTGATGAATGATAACCAATGTATTCTTGGCTTCTTCGAATGGCACTTACAGACCTTCAAAAGGCGGTTTGTTTTATATTTTGGGATTAGTTGGTGTTAAAGTTGTTTAATCTTTTCGGTTTTGGTTAAAGTTGTTTAATCTTTTCGGTTTTGGCCTTGCGAGTCCTCTGCGACGTCTAGGGCCATAACGTCGCAGTGGACTCGCAATTTGCGAGTTATCTGCGACGTACTACCAAACGACCCTAATTATCCATCGCAAGTGTGTCGCAAGGCCGAATAAAAATATACAGCCGCGTCTCTTTCTCTTCCTCTTCCTCGTTCTCTTTTTCTTTCTCTTCTTCCTTCTCTTCCCCACGGCTCTTCCTCTCTTCCCGCGTCTCTTCCTCTCTTCCCCGCATCTCTTCCTCTCTTCGACCCCCTCTCTTCCCGTCATGTCTTTCCCACCGTCTCTTCCTCTCTTCCCCGTCGTCGCCAAGGTAAGTCCCTCTTTCTCTTCACGGTTTCTAGATCTAGGTTAAAGGAATGTAGATTAGGACATTCTATTTTAGGATTTGAAAGAATTATGTTAGATTCTAGATCTAGGCTAAAGAAAAAGTAGATTGATTTAGAATTCTAGACTTGATTTAGGATTTAGGATTTTTAATATCGATTTTTGAATTTTCAAAACGATTTTAGTTTTTTTTAAAACTATTTTAGAATTTTTAAAATCGATTTTTGAATTTTAAAAATGATTTTAGTATTTTTCTAAACGATTTTAGGATTTTCAAAAAAAATATTAATTTTTAAAAACGATTTTTGATTTTTAAATAGATTTTTGGTAATATTAAAAACGTTTTATTTTTTTAAAAACAATTTAAAAAGTTTTTATGAATTTTAGAAATTCAAATACCATTTTTTTTAAAAATTCTAAAGTGTGTAAAAAAAAATTGTAATAATTTTATAAAGATTTGGTAATTTTAAAAAAATTCCAAAAAACAATTTCTAATTTTCTAAAACATTTTAATTAGTATTGGTAATTAATAAAGAATTTTCAAAAAATGATTTGAATTTTCTAAAACGTTTTAATGATTAATGATAATTTTAAAATAATTTTCGAAAAACAATTAGAACTTTCTAAAATGTTTTAATGATTATTGGTAATTATAATAGAATTCTTTCAAAACATTTTGAAATTTTTAAAACGTTTTAATGATTAATAATAATTTTTAAACAATTTTCAAAAAAGTTTAGAACTTTCTAATGATTGTAAAGTATAATAAAATTTTCATATAACGTTTAGAATTTTCTAAAGCACGATAATTTTCAAATAATTTTCTAAAAACGTTTTTAATTTTCGAAAAAGTTTTAATGATTATTGGCAATTATAATAAAAATTTTTAAAAACGTTTAGAATTTTCTAAAACATTATAAACTATTTTAAAAATCTCATAATAAAAATATATTAACAATAATTCCGGACATCTGAATCGTTGTGATTTCAGTTATCTGGAATTCGTAATCCTTATATTAGGTACCTCTCCGATGGTGGGGAATCACACCCACCGCCGCCGCCTCGGCTCTCAGTCGCAGGCGCCTCACGGAGAGGGAACTTCTCACGTTGTCCCATCTCCCACCTTACACTTTGTCCCGTCCACGCCGGGATGTAGTTTTGGGTCTTAGCCGGGTTACACTCCAATACGGGACACAGAGTCCGCACCACCTCCTCCTCCCATCTACCAGCCGACATTGCTGCGGGAATGGCGGTTGAAGACATTCTCAACCATGCAGACAACAAATTAATACTTGTCCAACCTCGTTCCACAGCGCCCGCCGGTAAAGCTATGGTATTTTCCAAACTATAAAATTAGGAATTTAATAGTTTGTAAATCAAATTTTGATTACTTTTCGGAATAAAATTGTAGGTTTAATGATGACCAAGTGTTAGCAACAGGCGTGCGGGAAATCTTTGAAAGACATTTCAGGGAACCGCACGCAAACTTTTCTTGTTCTAGCAGCGTTACCACTTGAGTCCGTAGGAATTTCTAGGAGGTCTTGAAGAGTAGCATGTGCGACCAGATCGGCCGTTAGAAGGCCAAATGGAGGGCACAGGGCGACAAAGCGATGTCACTGTGGTTCAACACTGAAATCTGGGAGGGTCTTGTCCGCTATAGGCAATGCCTGAAGTCCGAGAAGAAAAGTGCAAGTGCGCGGGCGGCTAGGTTGGCTGATACTGATGGCGACGGTCCGCATAAACATTGCTCGGGCCAAACCTCGTTCAAGGCCCGAACTCGTAAGATGGTAATATATTAAGTCAATATTTTTAAACAACATATAATAAATCATATTAATTAATATAATTACTTCTTAAATCCTTTCAGCAAGAAGAGACGGGAGATCGTCACCCTGATCTGGTAGAGACACTACCAAACCAAACGGAACAAGGTTGTGGTCTTCGTCAACAAAAAGGCCAAGAGATTATACAATGAGGTCACTGCGAAGATGCAGAAGTTGACCCAAGAAGGTAGTGACGAGAGCACTGGATCTACCGTGCTATCAACCGCACAGCAGAACCAGATATATATTGAGGTATGAATTTCTGTATTTTTTTCGTGTTTATTCCGTTTCAAATTGTTAAACTAACGTTTAATTATTTTTTTCTTATCAGGCTGTTCCCCGTAAGAAGGGGGAGTATACGGGACCGGTCGCTCATTCGGCTTGCATATCAAGCTGAGCACCTGGACGCAAGGCTCGCATTCTCAACCCTCTGCCAATTCCTCAAAAATGGCTGAGATGGAGAGTAAGCTGCAAGCTCATGATCAACTCATCTCGTCCCTACAGCAGCACATCGCCCAGTTCACTAAGTTCTTCTCTACATTAGCTTCGAAAGACGCAGACTTGACTGCTCGGATGAATGAAATACAACCCGGTAAGCCCGGATCGGGTTCGACCAACCTGGACGTCTCAGACGATTTTTAGTTTTTTTTTTGTAATATATTTAAAATATTTTGTATACTATATATTACTTTATATATATATATATATACATATTACTTTTAAAAAAAATTAATAATTTTATAAATAAATTAAATATATTTAATTTATAAAATAAATTATATTTAAAATTTAGAAAAAATATTTTTAAATCAGGACGTCGCAACACAGACATCACAAAAACATCGCATGGTGAACGTCACAAACACATCGCAGAACGTACGTCGCAAAAACATCACAGAACGTACATCGCAAACACGTCGCAGAATGTACGTCGCAAGAGCATCGCAGCGTGCACGTCGCAAGATCTTCGCAGTTTAAACACACAATGATGTCGCAGTTTAAACACACAATGACGTCGCAGTGCGTACGTCGCAGTTTAAACACACAACGATGTCGCAATGCCTGCGACGTATCTGTGAGGTCTCTGTCCATCGCAACTTTGCGATGTTCTCAGGACGTCGCAATGCTCGCGACATGGTTGCGATGGATGTCATTTGCGACTCATGGTTTGCCATGTTTTTGACGATGTCACAATGCTGTAGCAAAATGCCCCTTTGCGATACCATTGCAACGCTTATAGCAATCGCAAATTGCCAGTTTTCTTGTAGTGACCCTTGAATAAATTACCAAAAAAAAAAAAATTTTAACATTTTGTTTTGGTTATACAAAGTATTTACTATGGGGTGTGAAAATGATACAAATTGCATGAAAGTAATATTAACTTTTACAATAAATATTCAGTATGTACGATACAAAATTATCAATTTTGTAGCTAAACAAGTTTTTGTGGCCATTTTTTTTTTAAACCAATATATTATTTGAAACATCACCAAGAGATGAGAAAAGGGTTTACAACACTAAGTCATTGGCTGACTCTCTAACAGAACGAGCGAGAGCATCAGCTTTATGGTTTAGAGATCTTAGAATTACATAAAGAGAAAAAGCGCGAAAAAGAGACTTTATCCTGAGAAAATCCTCTTGATAGGGTTGGAATGCCAGCCATTTCTTTGGATGGATTAGAAGCTTCAACATATCCGTACAATCCGTAGCTATCTCCACCTCAAAAATCTGGAGCAAAAACATGGATTCCATAGTCTAAAGCACATCTTCTACCTATGAGTGAAGCGCAGAAAGACTCTTTCATATTCTTCTTGCTCCCATGCATCCCCCTGAAACAGCGTCGGGAAAACAAATCCAGCCAACCCCGGAATGAATATCAGAACTTTTCCACGACGCATCAACAAAACACTGGAAACCCGTAAAAGCAGGGTTAACTATCAAAGGTTTGGACACTCCTGGCCATGTCGAAGCTTCACTGAGCGATCGTAATTAGCTAGCATGACAATTTTGACGTCTAGCATTTGACCATTCCGCCTCATCTAGCTCGGCTTGGGCTAACACTTCACGGGGGTCTTTGCTCGTCCCTGAAAAGCAGCAATCATTTCTCGCTTTCCAGATATGCCAAATCAACCATGGGAAAACCTTGGTATGGACGGAATCCAGACTTCTCCAAAGGAGATAGTCAAGATTATATCATATTGAATTCCCCGGGAAAACCTCTACAGGCGATGGAACAGGAGACATTGCCCAAGATTGAAGAATTTATTCTCCGATTTTTCACTTTCGTCTTAACTACAACACAACTCGATATAGCTTGCCATATGAAATGGCGAATTTTATTTGGACAATCCAATTTCCAAATTTTCGATTGTATTGCCCAGAAATTTGGTCCCTGGGAACCAACATCCAACAGAGAGATATTCTCCTCAGTTTTATATCCATATTTGACTATATACCTACCGCTTTTTGTATACTGCCAACCCCAATAGTCATGTCTTACCCGTCGTGATATTGGTATGCCCATAATTAATTGAACATCAGCTGGGATAAAATATTGTCCCAGTAGAATCTCTTTCCAGGTTCTGGTTTGAGAGTCAATGAATTGATCCACGGTAAGGTCCGAGTAAATATCCGGATCAATACCAATTGCCGTTCTCGGTTAAGTGTCATGGATCCATGGGTCTCTCCAGACCGCAATAGATCTGCCATCATCAATCTTTTTAATTAATCCTTTAGTAACAAGTGCTCAAGCTGAGCTAATACTTCTCCAACCATAGGATGGGTTTGAATTCGTTTTTGCCGATAACGGGCAATGGTTTTTATAATATCGTCCGCGAATGACTCGGGCGAACAAAGAATCAGGGTAATAAAGCAACTTCCAAACTTGTTTAGCGAGGAATGCTGAATTAAAATCCTCCAAAAATCAGAAGCCTAATATAATTTATTTTTTTTATACCATAGAACTCTAACTTTTATTCATTCAAGAAAAATATGTATCTATTAACATTATTTTGATTTGGTTCGAATTTGAGTATTCAGTTCTATATATTAAGTTTAGGTTTAACCTGAAGACAATATTTAGAACTAAATACTAGAATTCGAACCAAATCAAAATAGTGGATATCAGTACCCATTAATTTTTCTTTGTTTATATATGTGAGATTTTCATATTGGATCGGATATCGGATTGACATGATAAAATATACGTATATACACTAATAGTAGGCATAATATATATATATATATATATATATATACAACTTTTATATATTTTTATATATAAAAAACATAGGACGTAAACGTTCTCCTTAATTAGTCGGCTACCTCCCCACTATATGGTATATGAACACACTCATCTTCCAAAAGTGGCGTTTTAAGTGGACTTTTCTTCTTAAGAAACATAGTGTGGACCTTTTATTATATCTATCATCCCATTATTTCTTTTCTTTCACATTTATCCAAATTTATGAATAAATTTAAAATGCTATATTTATTTTTTATCAACAAGTAACCATTAGACCGACAACAATGTGTGATTCATAGCCTAAATTCTCCAAAATAGAACAAAGTGAGATTCGAACTCACCACCTTATACCTAACTAAATTAGAAGCAAGTCAATTGTGTTAAATGTTTGATAAAAAAAAGAGTATGAAGTAAAAAACAGAGACTTAATTGAATTGAAACAGAGTATTACACACATCCACACACGATTTTTACACAAATGAAAAACAAAAGAGTTTGTCTCCTAATATATAGACACACGAACCATTGTGATTATAGAATCCAAAAGACACAACTTAATCTAGAAACACACGTACACGTAAAAACGTAAAGACACAACTAAGACAAAACCGTGACTCTTAAGCAAATAACTAACTTATATAAATATAAACTATATATTATATGATTTCTAAGATACACGAGATTTGATTATAGTCAACAAAGTGGACCATATGTTTCTTAGCGATTTAAAACGCTATATGTTGTAAATCCTTGAGCAATAAACCAGTATTTATACTGTTTGATCTAACTTGTTGTTACTGTGATTTGTTATTTTGCAGGTTATGAACACACAAGAATCAACACAGAGATTTACGAGTTCCCATGGTTTGTGAAATCATGGTACATCTTGGTGAGCATAGCTAACAAAGGATCCAATATCATGTAAAAGATCAAAGGATTACAAGCTTGAGATCACTCACCAAATTTTCAACCCACTGCTACTCTAGATTCACCAAGCAAGAAGAAAATACAAAAGCTCTCAAAACCCAGATTTCTCTCTCTCAAAACTCACTCTCTCTAGCTGCAGCCAACACTCAGTGTTTCACTCACCGTAACCCTACTCTCTCATTTAGTCCAAGCTTATATAGCTGCTTGTTAACGTCACCTTTACCAAATTGTCCCTGCAACGGTCTTGGCAGAGCAAAATAGCGTGACTGATCCGTAACAAACCTGCATGTACAAAAGCTGTATTTGTCGTTAACACAACACAGATGGGCCTTCATTTACCAAAAGCACACCTCAGGCCCATAAACCTATTGGACCTTAAACCCGACTGAAATTGATACGAAGCCCACACTATACTATATGTAGTATTATATAAAGGTGACCATTAGAAAGAAAAAAAGACATTATTATTCAATGACTTGGGTCTTGGTAGGGCTGTTAATCATTATCTGTTATCCGCCGGATATCCGTATCCGTATTTAAAATTTGATCCGTAATACGGATATCCGGACTAAACGGATACGGATACGGATAATAGATTTTACTATCCGCCGGATACGGATACGGATACGGATATGATAAAATAATGGGCCGGATATCCGCGGATATCCGGCCCATTTAGGAAATATATATTAAATAAAAAAATGGTGGTGATTGAATAGATAACCTATATTTGATGGCATAGTATTAATTCAATTCTTGTTCGAAATTTATAGTATTAATTTTAGGTTTGTCGGTTCTATAGTTATTTCAATTATATGAAATCTCTACTAGTATTATTTCGAAAATTTTAATCATTTTTAAATATAAATGTTTAAGATAATATGTAAGTGATCGATATGTGAGATTTGTCAAAAAAAAAACGTAAACTACTGCAAAAATTTTAGGAAACAAAATTTTCTACGTGCTATTTCACTTGACTCCTTAATATATATTTTTAACATAAACTAAATGGGCCGGATACGGAGCGGATATCCGGCCCATTTAGGAAATATATATTTAAAAAAAAAAAACGGATATCCGCGGATATCCGCCCGGATATCCGGCCCTTCCGGATACGGATACGAATAACGGATTTTACTATCCGCCGGATACGGATACGGATACGGATATGCCAAAATAGGCCGGATATCCGCTCCGTAACACCCCTAGGTCTTGGGGCATTTAGGAAAATGTCAAATAGAATGTTAATAATTACGCGTGCGGACATTTTTCCTTCTCCGACAATGTATTTTATATAGTTGAATTTATGAGAGTAGGCAAATCTCCACATATACTCAATCCGTGACTTTTTGAGTCCCATTTTAAGAGAAACCATACGATTCATTAGTGTTCAAAATTGCAACTAGTTTATGTAATTCCAAAACCTACCTTACAGGCCCATACCTAAATTTATTATAAGTTATATGATATTTGTGTTTATACTCACACGTATATAATAAGTTATGATTTTATTTTAATAATGTCAAGTGATAACCATAAAAGAATGCAGTTTCTTTTAAGGTACGGCTAAGAGTGAATCCAATCTACCAAGCCTTCTTTTTCACACCAACTATGAACTATAAGTAATATACACCCGACATAATGATTAGTGGCATTAATGTAACTAAATTCATGAGAATTATTAGGCAAAAAAATGTTAAAACTTTCTATTCTTCATTTGCCTACATAAACCCATGAACCTCTCAAGTAAGCTCACAACAACAACAACAACAACAAAACATAGTTTCATAAACTTAGAAACTTAAAAATGAGAAGGCAATACACGACAACGTTGGTCTACTTAGTCGCCTTGTTCTTCATTTCCAGGACAATCTCAGCCGTTCCAACACCAATCAACGACCTAGATTTCATCCGTACGAGCTGCAACGCAACGCTTTATCCAGACGTCTGTTACACGTCTCTATCTGGCTACGCCTCCACCGTCCAAGACAATCCGGCGAGACTAGCTAAACTAGCCATCGGTGTTTCACTCTCCCGTGCTAAATACACTGCCTCTTACCTCACCAAACTCTCACGCACCACTGCAACATCTTCCGCCGCCGTCCGCGACTGCGTTTCAAACGTGGGAGACGCCGTGATGCAAATGCGTGGCTCACTCCAGCAGCTCAGAAACATGAACCACCATCGTACCGGAGCACCGGCGTTTAGGTTTCAAATGAGTAACGTTCAAACGTGGATGAGCGCAGCGTTGACGGACGAAGAGACGTGTACAGATGGAATCACAGAGGAGATGGAAGACGGAGAGACAAAGACGGCTGTTTGCGAGAGAGTCGCTGACGTCAAGAGATTCACGAGTAATGCACTTGCTCTTGTTAATACCTATGCCAATAATGGAGCTTAGCTAAAGCTAGTTCTTGAAATCATGAAATTATAAACACGTGTATATATATAAACTATATATGATGATTGAGT
Organism: Lepidium didymum; assembly: GCA_963920545.1. NCBI lineage: Eukaryota > Viridiplantae > Streptophyta > Magnoliopsida > Brassicales > Brassicaceae > Lepidium > Lepidium didymum. The sequence goes on from OY986992.1 coordinate 6,203,861, forward strand.
GTGCTTCACTTTTTTGTTTTTCTGTGTATTTTAGGCTCTGAAAAAGTCGAGTTTATACTGAGTGAGTTGTAACTCCGAGTTTGTGTGTTCATACTATACATGATCCAATCAATGTTTGAGTGTAGAAGTATTTGTGGCATGTGTTTATATTGGTGTACTATATGATATTAGATGGTTTTGATGAGTTATTTACCCGTGAGATGATTAGTATGTCTGACTCTGACATGAGTTTGACCCCAAAGTTTGTCTATCTATTTGTGGCCTACGTACTCAGACCTTTACGACAACAATGTTTTGTCCTTACATATTGTTCACGGAGTTGCCAATGTACACTGAATTCACATTGTTATTGGTATAATGAACTCATGCCTACTGTCTATTGATAGAAATCAAGAGTATATTAATCCTATATATGGTGTATGTATCTAATTATCTATAATGAACTTTTGATTAACCAATGGATCAAAACGCATCCACAATTCCACTCATTGCGATTGTTTAGTATTTTAAGTCCTCGCTGTAGCATAAAGTTAGTGTCGTTAAGCTCTGATTATTATTAAAGTTTTCCTAGTCTGGTTCTTTCAAAATTTTATTACATTCTACTAAAAGAGGTGAATCTGATAACACAAGACATTCCCCTACTTAAAAGAGATAACTAAAATTCAACATAACACAATGATAATTCGTAATACACTAACATTCAGTCACTAATGTCATCTTATGTTTCCTCGAAAGGACTAAACAACAAATAACAAGACTACACACACGAATTATAAATTTTACAATCAAATTATTGAACCCAAATCTACTTTAGCTGCTAAAGCAATCTCTGCCATACTAAGAGATTCCACTTATGAGTAACTAAAAAGGCTTGTGTGAAGCATAATTCAACATCCAACCGGCGCAACCACTGTCGTCTTCACCTTCGGCGGTCTCCCACGTCCTCTACGCTCAATGGTTGGCTGAGCCACAGCTGGCTCCGGCGCAGCTGATTCTGTCCCCGAATCTGTTCGTGGTTTCTTCGGTGGTCTTCCTCGCGGTCTTCCGGATCCACTGGCAATCTTTTCCTTAGGCGGCTGATTCGACGCTTCTGATGTATCTTTCGGCTTCGGTGGACGACCACGAGATCTAGGAGGATCTGCAGAGACGGTGGCGGCGACAGCACCAGTATGAAGAGATTCCGTCTGAGTTTTTTGTTTCGGAGGACGGCCTCGACCGCGCTTAGGTGGAGCATCTGGATCTGGTTTCATGTAATTGTTTTTCACCAAGAGAAGCTGACCGGCTTTCTTCATCTGGTTGAGATGGTAGCTGAGCAGTGTCGCGTGAGATGGCGGTAAAGTTTGCTGAGTTGACTCAATATGCTTTGAGATTGTCGTTTTGTTGGAGCCGTTCTTATCATTCAGGTGCTCGATGGCTTCCATTATCATCTAACCGCAGGAGACATAATTATTATCCAAATGGCAAACCAAAAATTCAGAAACTAGTCTGAGAGATCTTGTGGATTTATTACCTGAGGATAAGGAGGGAGAGAAAACGACGGTTGTTGTTGTTGCTGACTCTGAATTTCAGATGAATGCTGCTGATCCATAGCTGAGCCATGGTGAAGATCGAACGCCATGGAATCTTAGAGAGAGTGTGTGTGAGATAAGTGTGACGGAGGTGAAGGAACGAATCTGCGTTCGGAAGGATTTTAAAAAACAATTGGGAAAGTGGTTTTCCTCATCATCAGAATTCAGGATCAAATGTTACAATAGAAAAATAATACTATAAAATATCAAGTATATGTAATTGTGGGGCTAATCGGACGGTTGGGGTTTTCGACTATCCTAATGGATCGAACGGTTTTGAGTTGATAACATTTTTCTCCTGCAGGATTAGTGACCTGGACAACAGTGCAAATGACGCAATTATCCCTGATAACGTATTTTATTTACTAACAGTTCGACATTAGTTCGGTTTCTGCTAGACAGTACAACAGAAAACGATAAACGTCACGACGAGCGTCGAGCTTTTGCAAATCACATTTCAAAGTAATTGTTAGTGCAACGCAAGGACTTATTTTCTATTTTCTTTCACCACATAAACCAATTAAATTTTACATTTATATATTCACCCCGAGTCTTTTTCTCTATAAGTAGAAAAAGATTTGCAAAGACTCCAAGTAAGAAGATGTGATTCTATTACTCACAAATAGTAGAATCATATGACACAAATGAAGTATTTTAAGTAATCTCCGAATATGCGATCACAAGAAACTAGTGTCGCCGAAGGGGTTGCTGATGTTACGTTGCTGATGAGCACCTGCATTATTAACCGGAAATTCCCCATACCCGGTGATATTTTGCGGTCCTGAAACAGTGACTACTTGCAATCCTCCATTGCCGGTGGTGTTTGCCGATCCTGAAACCGGGACTGCTGGAAATGCCTCAAAACTTGTGGTGTTCTGTGGTTCTGAAACTGGTAGTTCTGTGAATGCCCCAAAACCGGTAGTGTCTTGTGGTTCTGATACTGCGAATGCCCCAAAACCGGTGGTGTTCAGAGGTACTGATACTGGGAATGACCCAAAACCAATGGTGTTCAGTGGTTCTGAAACCGGGACTAATGAGAATTCCCCAAAACCGGTGGTGTTCTGTGGTTCTGAAACTGGGACTACTGGGAAGGCCCCAATACCGGTGGTGTTCTGTGGTTCTGAAGCCGGGACTACTAGGAATGCCCCCAAACCAGTGGTGTTTTGTGGTCTTGAAGCCGGGACCACTGGAAGTTCTCCGTACCCGGTGGTGTTCGATGGTTATGAAATCGGTAGTACTGGAAATGCCCCAAAACCAGTGGTGTTTAGCAGTTCTGAAACCGGGACTACTGGAAATGCTCCAAAACCGATGGTGTTCTGTGGTCCTAAAACCGAGACAACTGGAAGTTCCTTAAATCCAGTGGTGTTCGGTAGTTCTAAAACCGAGACTATTGGAAATGCCCCAAAACCGGTGGTGTTTTGTAGTTCTGAAATTGGGACTAGGGGAAAATCACCAAAAGGATTTGCAGCGCTGGATTCAACCTGATGCTGAGGTTGCTGATGATAGGTTGGCTCGTAGGAACCGAATGGGTTGCTTGTGGCTGCAGGCGATGCAATGTTGTTGGAAAATACAAACGGGTCTTGAACCTCAAAGGGGTTGGGAGCTGGAGCACCGTAGGCAGGCTGTTGAGCAGCTCCGTAGACTTTATTGTCGTATAGATTGTTCAGGGTAAGCGTGTCTAATCCACCCGTCTTACATTTGTTTCAAAATAAAATTGGTTATGATCAACAGGATATATGGCAAGTACTTGATGCATGCCATTATAAATAACACAATAATACATCTGACCAGTTTCCTCTCCGTGGCTGCAGATATATCATTGCTAGGTGTTGTGACCAAAGCAACCTCCCATCCTGATGGTTCAAAATCTCTTGGTTGACCAAAACCAAATGTCGAAGAATCATCTGGAAACAGAAAAAAAAATCAGAAATGCGATCAAACACAAGCATAAAAGGCAAAAAGCTCACCATCAGTAGAAACTAGGGCCAAATAGTTATTGACTGTGGTATAAACGTCGTTGGTTAGTATAGTTTTCCGTACGTTTTCATAGTACTTGAGATTTTATTAGGATTCAATATCTAGTAAAAATGTTAATTCCGCTGTTATATATACTATTCACAACAAAATAATAACATTTTTATAATAACTTGTGACTAACTATAACAAATAATAGAAATTAATGTTTGTGTTTCCCAAATTAATCTCAAGTTATTCGGATAAAGCCGTAGTTATGAAATTTGACATCTCTATGTAAATGTAATTAAACTTCACGTGGGCGAATCTAGTAGCTTCATGAATATGAAATTTAACAAGTAAATAAATTAATAAAAACGAAGCAAAGAGAAGAGAAGAATGCATGTGAAATTGGATGTAGGGACACGTGCGTATGGTCTCACACGCAGCATTATATATTATTGTATCCCTACCCCGATGGCATCGCGCGACACATACTGTCAGTCCACTTCCAGATTTGTCGGCTTTTCATATTTCCTACATCTTTCAAGATTTTTCCTTTGATTTCGATGCTAATTTCTTCTTCGCTTCTATAGTTGTTGTTACTTTTTTTTTTCTACTTAACTCATAAAAACAATATAAAATTTAAATAAAAAATACAATGTGCACAAAAATATAAAATCGAGAAGACTCTGTAGTAGTGCAAACAAAATAATCATGTTAGTAGTTCAGTATGCGTGAAATATAGAGGATGAAACATAACTAGAAGGAGCTTCGAAGTCTTGAGAAATCATTCTGATAAGATAAAAAAACAGACCAACCTTGAAGCTTCTCAATCATCTTAAGAAGTTCAGAACAATCAACTAGAAACTCAATCTCCATAATCTGGAGAGATAAAAGGCACGTTACAGCCCAAAGAAGCACCTCAAATTTTGAATGCAGTGAAGAAATACTATGTCAAATACATTGTACTTCGAAATTGATGCTTTCAATACCGTCCGGAAAAGAGTATCAGCTCAGTCTTGTAAACAAGACCGATTCTTTCCAGGATGCATCCACCATGCATCTATATCCTGTTTACTATCAAAGGCCGTGAAATAGATCCCGAGGGAATCTGAGGTAACGTACGATTACATCCCGCCACAACAATGCTTTCTTTATTTGCCTCGACCCATGCATTGGCCTCCGTTTCCGCCATTTGGACAATATCTTGAGGATTCCTATCTTTATTTGAAAAGCTTTTTCATTTTGCGCTTTCCATAAAAACCATAGGATCCATGGAAAACTATCACTTTCCTCCTTACAAGGTAATCTCTAAATCAGATTATCAATATTAGAGAAAATAGACTCCCCCGGAAAATTCATTCATGTAGGGATTTTGGACAAAGCTAGGCCTCAAGGGCTGGTGGACATTCGAAAAATACATGATTTATTGTTTCTATAGCTGCTCCACATAAATCACAGTGTGCCTCACAATTAATACCACGTCCGAGAAGGTTTGGTTTAACAGCCACTTGTCCTGAAACTGCTTGCCAAATGAAATGCTTAATTTTCTGTCGTGCCTTCACTTTCTAAACCTGAGATTGTAACTCCTTTATATTAGGACCATATGACCGAAATGAACAGAATGAGAGATTCTGTTCTACCCAATAACCTGATTTTACCAAGTATACACCAATCTTATTGTAATGCCAGCCAAGGCGGTCCGAAACCGGTCTTCCTGGGATATGAATACCTAGAATAAGATTCACGTCATGCGGGAGGAATAATTGGTTAATTAAAGTCTCGTGCCATAATTCATACGCGGGTCAATCAACTCGGACACTCTTAAATTCATGTAAAGATCCAAAGCCAAGCCCCTGGCCGGTCGAGGATTTTGATCCGGGATCCAAGGATCTAACCAAACCCAAATTATTTCGCCAGTGCCCACTCTCTCAATTAAGCCCTTCATTACTAGCCCTCAAGCTGAAATGATATTCTGCCATCCATAAGAATGAGAATACAACCGGTGAAGATCTAATGGATTAATACCAAAGTAATAACGTCCACGTAAAATCTTCGAGAGAAGGGAGTCCGGATGATCCAATAAGCGCCAAAGTTGTTTGGCAAGTAAAGCCGAGTTGAAACCTAAACCCCCTTCAAGTTTAGGCTTACAAAGTTTCTCCCACCAGACCCAATGAATACCTTTCGAGGTACCGAAATTAAGCCACTAGAAATTTGCAATAGCTGCTAAGATTTTTGAAGTTATCGTCTTTGGGAGACGGTAGCAAGACATAACATAGGAAGGAATAGCGGTAAGAAACGATTTGATTAATACCTCTTGACCCCCTTCGAAAGAAACTTTGTTGTCCAAGAATTAATCCGTGAGTTTATTTTCTCAGTAACAAAAGCAAAAAGCTTTTGTTTTTGCTCCTTCTAAGCCCTCTGGGAGTCCCAGATAAGTACCAACCTTCTAGATTTTTGATATCCAGACGATCCTGAATTTTAAGTTTCTACACCAAGTCAACGTCTTTGCCAAATTGGATTGAGGATTTGGAAAAATTGATTTGTTGTCTAGACACCTTCTCATAATCCGACAGGATGCGGAGGATAGTGTCAGCCTCTTCGAGATTGGCCTTATAGAAGAACAAGCTATCATCCGCAAATAAGAGATGAGAAACTATTGGGCTTGATCATGCGATTTAGATCCCCGACAGGTTTTTTTGAGATTCTACCTTTTTTAGTTGAGAAATCAGGTCTTCAGTACAGAAAATAAAGATATATGGTGAGAGAGGGTCTCCTTGATGGAGGCCTCATTTAGGTCTGACACTACTTCATGGAACTCCGTTCAGCAGAATGGAATAGGTTACCGAGCTCACATAGTGCATTATACCTTTTACCTATCTTTCGTGAAAACCGAGTTTGAGGAGGAGATGAAGCAGGAAGTCCCATTCTATGCGGTCATATGCTTTACTCATATCGATTTTGATTGCCATGTAATTACCTTTGATCATTTTATTGGTTTTGAGGGCATGAAACATCTCCTGGGGGATCAGAATATTATCCGAAATAAGATACCCTAACACAAAAGCAGACTGGGTATCCGATATTAACTTGGGAAGGATCCTTTTCAGTCTTAGACACACAACTTTGGAAATGATCTTATAAATAACATTACACAAACTAATAGGGTGAAATTCTATCATAGTTGTTGGTCTGCCTGTCTTCGGAATCAGACAAATGTTGGTTAAGTCTTGTTCGAACCCCCCGGTCGTTATAAAATTGTTAACAATGCGTACTATGTCATTTTTGATGAAGGACCATGATTATTGGAAGAAAAGTGTTGTCATTCCATCCGGACCAAGCGCTTTTCTGGGGTCCATCATAAAGAAAGCTCTCCTAACTTCCTCCACTGTCGTTGGTCCAAGTAATAAGTGGCTATGTCCTTCAGTTACTTAACATTCAATCCCTTATAGAGACTCAAAATCAATGGTCCCATTTGTTTTGAACAGCTTTTCAAAATACTTAACTGCTTCACCTTCAATGATTTCCTCCTGATATACCCAGTTTTCTTGGTCATCGAAGACACCAATGATTCTGTTTTTTGCTCTGTGTTGTTTCGTTTGGGCATGAAAGAATTTTGTATTTTTATCCCCTTCCACTAGCCATCGATTTTGACTCTTTTGTTTCCAATAAGTTTCTTCTTCTTTGTATGCCAAACTTAAATCAAATGCCACTTTTTGAATCTCTATGGTAGGGCAAGAGTATAGATTTTTCATGTGTTCCAGTTTATCTTTGATTTCAATTCTTTGTTTTCCAAATGGGGTTTATTTTTTCCACCATCCCGAGATTTCTCTTCTACAATTTCAAATCTTATCGGAGACTCGATTTCCTCTCAAGTTTGCGTATCTAGACCAGTCCTTCACGACAGTTTTGTCAAAATTCGGCTTACCCAACCATCGCCTAACAAAATGAAAACTTGGCCTACAGGTGGTCTCTGAATCCTTTATTTCTATAAAAATTGGTCTATGATCTGAACCGATCATTTGAAGGTATTTGGTTTTAGTCTGTGGAAAAAGTGTGTGTCATTTCTCATTCTCAAAAGCTTTGTCTAATTTACAACAGATAATCTCATTTTGTTGAACCCCCCTCCATGACCACGTGTCGCTAATACATGGAAATTCGACAAAACCGTAGTTTTGTAGCATTGTATTAAACGGTACAAAGGAACTTAAGCTCCGCAGTCTACCTCTTTTCTTTTCATGATGACCAGAGAGTTCATTAAAATCCCCTATAAAGAACCACAGTTCTGATCTTTGAGTTCCAAACCTTGTTAGTCTTTCCCACACTTGTTCTCTCAAGTTGTAAATGAGTTTTCCATAGACAAAAGAGATATAAGTTTTTTTTCCTCGTAAATCCAAAGATATGTCTATGATGTTTTTATCTTTATAGGATAAACTGATATTATAGTAATTTTTATAAAATAAAGTTAGGCCCCCACTCGATCCAATTGGTGCCACTGTGATTATATTATCGAATTTTAGATCACACATAATTCTTTCCATGTAATTATCTTGTTTCTTTGTTTCCATTAAGAATAAGAAATCAAAACCAAACTTTTTATTGATATCCTTCAAATAATTAAGGGAAATAGGGCTCCCAATACCCTGACAGTTCCATGATAAGATTTTAAAGATTAAAAGAAACGTAAAAAGACAATTAAGCGGACGATGCCGATTTGCGAGATGTAACACTCTCGTTAGATCACTGTGGAGGCTTGCCTCCTTTGATGTTCTTCTCATGTCGCTTTTGTGGGGCTACAACATCAATGAGGTATTGCTTCTAAGAGCTCATACCTTTGAGACCACTTGATGTTTTTGGTCCCTTCTTGATCATCTTCGATGAGGAGTCTCTTGACGTCTCGACAGTGATTTTCTTGGTAGGTGGAAGTGGGGGTTGGTCGCAACATTAAGAGTCTGCTTTGCCTTCATCATTGACAAATGTTCCTCTTTGGTTATTGTTCCATAAGATTGCAGCCTTTCGAGATCATCCACAGTAAGAAGCACCCGACCTTTAACATCGGCCTATGATTTACTTTCATAATGTAAATCGCAATTCATAGGGTCTGATGCTTCCCCACCTGAGACATCACTAGACATTACACCATTTTTCAACACTGCCACTATACCTGGACTTACAGCCAGCCGATGGGATGTTACTTCCTATCCTTCTGCATTTGGAGGCAATAACTTCGTCTTTTTAGAGGAGGACAAAGCTTCAGAACAAGTACATCTTTTCCCTGCATAAGCCGAGCTTCTTCTGGACCCTGAGATTCTTTCCTTTTTATTCTTCTTGCTTCACTTTCCAACTTTTCATGCCCATTAGTTCTACCTTTTGTCGCATGCACCACGTTTTGTGAAGGTTCAGAGGCATCATTGGACTTTGGTACTTGTTTCATTGCCATCTCCGAGTGGTTGAAATTAGAACCATATTGATCAAGATGTCATTGTCTCATTCTCCTATGCTCGACTTTCACACCAGTCTCGAGTTTTCCATTGTTGATTAACGCTTCCTTAAAGCTTTGGTGCCTATCTGAAGAGCGTTTTGTTCTTTTCAAGTGTTCCGGGTCCCTTTTTTTATTCTCGTGCTCCATCAAACGCTTACATCTTGATACAACATGATTGATGTAATTGCAGTAACTACATATTCCTTGGTGCCGGTCATACTTAATCTTCACAAGAGTCTCCTCGCCGTCTACGAATTCAATCGTTGTCTTCATAACGAGAGCCTTATAACATTGACTTCAACCATGACTCTGGCGCCATCTGCATCAACTTTAACAACCGTGCCTAGCTGTTCACCGATGGCTTTATACACCATCTATGCCGTAAATTCTGCTGGGATATCGGATATCCTAGCCCACATCATCAAGGTTGAAGGATAGTCTTCTGATGCATGAGGTATCCACTTAGCAAGGGTGATCATCCACCCATCAAAGTATGTGGGCTTTAACTTTAGAACCTCCTCCATATCTTCTTTGTTTGTGAATGTAAACTGAAACCGACCAAATCCAAAGTCAGTCCCAATTACTCTATCTTCCATTTGCCATATACGTGGAAAACGTTGAAGCAAGGCACTCACTTCCTGCTTCGCTGGGTTTAGGCATCTGCCCAGTAAAACCTTCGAACACTTGGCAAGCAATTCGCTATTATCGAACTTGGGGATTTTGATTCGAGGGATTGGTGCTGGAGAAGCTCCATGTGTTAGCTTCTTCTTCGCGTTTAGTTATGCTATATCTTGTGCTCTGTAATGTACAGTAAAATAGAGAGAGATGTGATTGTAAGTTTATGTGAAAAACTTAAACAATGACATTGAAATATATAGACCCACAGAAATATTATTTCTGCTAATGATTAGTTTCCAAAAGAGAAAAATGTTAACCTTGCATCTTGGAAAGGCGAAATCGTGTGATATTGAGTCATAAATATGATCCTCGAGTTTAATGCTTATTTCCATAGTCGTGAGCCTGTAATCATGTCGGGACAAAATTGGGCTGTGATTTCCTGAATCATAAATCGATATTGTTAGAATCACCAATGTATTTGGCAACCATCCGAAATTGACTCAGCATTCTAGGAAAAGGAAACTACAAGATACTATGAATGTAATTATATGGAAATCGACATTAAAGAGAGTAATCTTGTGAGAATCTGTATCTTTTGAATTGATTGCTATGATTCTTCTTGTACAATTGGAGTAGAGCTTTTCCTATGTACCAGAAAAAGATAGACCGAATTTAAACGCCTGAGAAAATAACTTTCGCAAAATTAAAGATAATGGTACACCAATACCTTCGATTTTGTGCGACTAAAGGTTTCCAGGGGAGAACAAAGTGTCATCTTTGTGCTCCGTGTAAAAGGAACCCCCTTTAGAGTTTCCGATTGATTCCGCCACATCTCCATGGAGCGTTTAATGACCGAGATGATTTGGGAAGGAGAGATTTGGGGTAATACATCCTGAATGTTAGAATTACCCCGAAGATCTGATTCGATAATCAGAAATACTAATTCGATGATCAAAACTGCAGATTTTATTTTGAATATGATCGATATGGCCGTATTATTTAAGTCCCTGATATGGACGCATGCCCTTTCTTGGTGATGATTCGCTTTAGTGATCAAGCTTTGTATTGTGGGCGAACTTCCTCGAATCCATTGAAGGGAGATCTCATTGCCATAACCTTGCCGTGATCTGTAACCGTGATGACATTGTCGCCATGTTTTTAAACTCCGATCTCTTTGATTCATCTCCTTTCTCGCTTCGCTTATGTAATTTCTCTATCGTTTTTGCCCAGTGCCTTCCTTTTCTTTTCTCCGGGCCAAAATTGAAGTGTACTTTTCTCCCAAAGATCTTCCATTGACTCGCCAGAAAAGTATAAGTTTCATGCCAGAAATCATCGGAAGGGTTTCATTTTTTGTTAGTGAGTTTTTTGACTAATTATTATAATTTAATCTTGTTGTTACTCATCTTACACAAGCTTATTTCAATGTTTTCTAGTTTTATTATGTTTTAATAATAATCTTGTATGTTCATGAAATTTGCATACATCTTCTTACAGTGAAGACCTACGGTCTCTTAACATATATATCACAGTTACTATTTTTCACATTAGATCAAATCGTTAAGTATAATTATAAAATTCAATAAACACAGAACTTTCATGAGTTGGTGGTACTCCATTTGATGAAGGAGCTTTCATGATTACTGAACTTTACTCTTAAAAATTCCTCTATGGAATAAACCAAATACTCAACTAAATCTGAGCTTATACAAAGCTGAGCTCTTTGCTAGAGAGCTTCATCTTCACCTTAGACTCAAAAATCCCAAACTTTCTCTCCACCAAAACAAAAGCTTTATAGCTCCAGTCTTCACAATCCAAGTCAACCGGAGAAGAAAATCGTTAATCTGAAATGGGGATTCCAAGATCTCTGCTTTTAACTTACGACAAATCCTCCAATTTCTCGGAAATTTAATGTATCTCAGAGAGATAAAAAAAACACGACTTTTCACGCGCGGAATCTCCGGAGCAACAAATAAAAGCATAAACCAAAGAAAGATTCCTTTGTCAACGAAGCTCTTTAGCTCAAGTCAGATAATTCAGAAAACCCAGAAGCCAAAAATCAGAAACCAAGAAGACGATCTGTGCTTGAAAGGGTTCCATATGAGCAGTCCGCTTTTACCCATTTGGAAAATTCGGGTCAAAATTCGATTAAAATCTGGTTTTAGTTTGATTTAGTACTAAATTATTGGAGCCAAATTTTAGGTGGATAAAATTTTATATCAAATTTCCGAGGTGAAAATAATTGCGCTCCCTAATTTTTATTATATAAATCGAAAACCAAATAAAGGAACACAATCAAGACATAGGATTTCCAGGAATACTAGGTTCAAGGTTGATATATATGAATCGAATCTTTCGATATGTTTTTATTATCTATTCGTTTTCAGCATGCCAAGGTTCGAGTACGTACGAGTTTTTATTTTTAGCATGTGCTGGAAACAGCGAAAGTTTGTTACCTCAAGCTGATTTGGCGTATCATTTCTAGACAGCCTTCGCTTTGGGTGTCTTGGACATGGATCTCTCTCATTCGATCAAGCACATTCTGGTCAATAAAGGAGACAACCAACACAGGTTCTTGGGTCTGGAAACAAATTCTAAAACATCGGACTGCAGCCAAAGATCTTTATCGGATAAAAATCGGGAATGGTAAACACACTTTGTTTTGGTTTGATAATTGGTCTGATCTCGGTTGTCTATATGATATTTTTGGCAGTAGAGGATTGATAGATTTTGGTATTACAAAGTTCACCACTCTCTTTGAAGTCTTTCAAAGGCGTAGGCCTAGGTACAATCGGAACCCACTAATGACACAAGTTGATGAAGCACTCTCGGATGCTTCAAGACAAGCGGACCCAGATGCTTTGGACACAATTCTATGGAGAGGCTCAGGTACAAAGTATATAAATAAGTTTTCTTCCAAATCCACTTGGCAGCACACTAGAATTCCAAAACTGACGTTGGTGTGGCCAAAATTTATTTGGTTTTCACATGCCACACCGAAATTTGCATTTTGTTCTTGGCTGGCATTTCAGGACAGGCTTCTTACCGGGGATCGTATTAAACTTTGGAATCCAGGAGCTACATCTACATGTGTATTGTGCAACCAGGAAGAGGAAACTCGTGATAACTTATTTTTTACTTGCAGTTACTCAAACTGAGTTTGGTGTACCATAATTGGTACGCTACTTGGTGCTCATCATACCTCGACTTGGGTAAGACTGGAATCGGCCATCCTTAAGCAGCGGGACAACAAAGTTCGCTTATATCTTATCTGCAATGCCCTTCAAGCAACCATATACCATATTTGGAGGGAACACAATCATGGACGAAGGCACATTCATTCAAGGCTACTCAGCAAAATCATCGACAAAACAATCAGGAACAACATCAGTGCTATTACACTCTCTATGGATGCTCGCTATACTTCAGCTATGACCACATGGTTCTCTACTAGACTACCACTTTTATGATATCTCTTCTCTCTTGCCAAGGAGATGAAGACTCTGTCTGAGTGTACGGGAGGATTGGTCTTTGACATGGATCCTCTTCTATAGGCAACAACAGATTCTAACTCTCTTTAGCTCTTTCTTGGTTCAGATTTATATCAGATTATTATTTGAACTTATTTATATAATAACTCTCGGTTTTTTTTGTTGAATAAAATTTAACATTCATTAAAAAAAAAATTAGCATGAGTGACAAATATATTGTTTAAAAAAAAATTGTATTATCCATTGGCTTGGCTATTCAAATATATCGGTACAAAATGTATGAATGGTAGCAGTTTAATTTGTAGAATATGTGGAATCTGTCAAATTTCAATTTTACAGCCACCAGTTAGGTCTAGTGGCGGAGACACTTGACGGTAAAAAGTGTCATATAACTCCCATAAATTTTTAGAAAGTATTTATTAGTATTAATTTTTTTAGCAATTGAGCCTTTTCTGAAAGTATTTTATCTGTTTTTTCTCATTTTCTTCTTCTCGTTAGTTAGTGAGTTAAAATTAAATTCCTAATCACATAAATCATTCAGATTGCTGAAAAATATTTTTAAAATGAATATTGTGAAGACGAATTTGTGTAATCATATACGTGATAATTTTTTATAGTGATTCTATAGTTTGTTTCATTGAAAAAATATTATCAATTGATAATGTGATAAATGAAACAATGATATAAAACTTTTGAATATGAATAAATGTATGATATATATTTAATATAACTATATTGGTAATGACATTTTTTTGTTTAAAGATTAAATCTATAAGGTTTAAGAAAAAAAATATTCTGACTCCATATATCCTTTTCAGGCTCCGCTACTGGTTAGGTAATATATAAATAAAAACTATTATCATCATATTCATATCATCGAACCTCTTAATTACTCAAAAGATTGATGAACTACATCTTAAATTTGACTGTTGTTACCTATTCTTAAAATTAAAAATTTGTAAAAGCTATCGATACAGAAAAGTTACAAAAAAATTGACAGCATAACTTAAATCCCACAACTCATTAACATTAAATCCGTAATTTATGAACTTTGACAAAAAAAAAATTTGAATGTTACAAACAGAGTCGTAACGGGCCTAACAACAAAAGCAGTACAATTTTTCTTTTGGCTGAGCTGGATACTAGCAAACGCCACGTGGATGGATGACAATTGATCGTACCTTACGATTACCATATTGACGATAGTAAAAGTAGATAGAGCTGGGAAGTGAACCAAAAACCCACGGGCCCGAATTGATTAGGGTTTGTTCGATTAGGGTGAAATAAGTTCAATTAGGGTTTGTTCTTGGATTTCGTATGTATTTAGGATTTAGGGTTTGTTCTTTATGCTTGGTCTTTTTGTTGTGAGTAGCTTCTAGTTTCGAATAATCTCTGTATGGAATCACTTTAGCTCATTTCTGATTTCAGAATTTGATTTTCTTAAACAGAAATCGATAAGCTTCCATTGACGAAGAGTCTGTCTCTTACGTCTCCTTTTGGCTGGCCTTCTTCCTCTTTCTTCATTCCTCAAGGTATTTTAGTAAATTTTTACTTTATCTATAATGGTTGTAATTGTTCGAATCCCATATTTTGATTTACATTCTCATCTTCTGATATTGATGTAACTGGTTTCAGATATACCTTTAGCTCATTTGTTTGTCACCTTCTTTATTCCTTGTCAGCTCATTTGTTTGTCGATTGCACATAACATTGAAATTATACATCATCCGATCATTAGGAACTACATTGAACTGTTTATTCTTGTTTAGTGGTTAACAAAACATTTACAATATTTGTAAGCAATCATCACTCTTTAATAACACCTTTACTTGAATCTATGAGTTTTGTGTTCTGTGTCAAAGAGTTTTTGGTTAAAGCTGATCAATTTTGTGATGTCTCATTGCACAATTCCTTCTTGGTATGAGTCTTCATATGCGTATACTTGACATGGCCCTTTTGTTGTTGTTTCTCTTATAGTTTCATTGTGACAATATAATTTAGCACCAAGTAATTGAATTCAAAGATGATGAGGACTTTGTGTTGTTGTTTCTCTTATGAGAAATCTTTATACTTTTATCCTTAACTTGCTTGATTCTTTGTTTCTTTTGCTTCTTTATCCTTAACTTGCTTGCTTCTCTTTTTTTTTTGCTTCTTTTATAGTGAATGTGTTCGATTGATAGTGTCTTGTTCAATGATAATTAGTTGAGGAAAGTTAGTGTTTAAGACTCTTAAGTTAATGTAACGTTAGTATACTGCAACTCTAAGTTTAATGATTTCAGTTAGTGTTTTCTTATTAAAAACATCCTAAGTTTAATGATTGTTCTAAGTTCCTTCTCTGGTTTGCAGTTTGCATAGTCAATGGCGTCATTTGAGTCTCAGTCCGACAGAGGAAAAGAACCAGACTTTCCTACATCCCAAGAGTCTCTTTTACCAGCTGATTGGGGTGAAGAAGATAATGACCCAAAGAGAAAAAAGCCAAAAAAGAAGACATCGCCAGTTTGAGAGAACTTCGTAGTCATCAATAAGGTACACAATGGAATCAAAGAACTTAGAGCTTAGTGTAAGCATTGTTTAAAAAATTAAGCATATGATTCTCATAAGCAAGGAACTGCTTATTATGCTAGACACTCATTAGTTTGCCTTAGAACGCCTAGGCCTATGAATGCTGGTGAGATGATTGTTGTTGCTGATGGAAAATTGCTTAAAAAAAGTTTGATCAAACTACTTTCCGTGATATGTTATCTAAGTGCATAATTGAGCATGATCTACCTTGATATGTTATCTCATTTGTCGAGTATAGTCGGGTTAGGTTGTTGATGAAGTATTTGAATCCTGAGGTGCAATTTATAAGTAGAAATATTGTGGCATCTGATATTTATAAAGTGTATGAGGTTGAAAAGCAAAAATTGAAGGTTAAATTGTCTGAAATTCCGGGTAGGATATGCTTCACTTCTGATTTGTGGACATTTTTGATTGTTGAGGGGTATATGTGCTTGGCAGCACATTACATAGATAGAGATTGGAAGTTAAAGAATAAAATTATTTCTTTTGTTGCATTACCTCCTCCTCATACTGGTTTAGATATGGCAATGAAAATTATTGATCTGTGGAAAGAGTCGGGAATAGAGAAAAAGGTTTTCTCTATTACCCTTGATAATGCTAGCAACAACGATGTTATGCAAAACATTTTGAGACGCCAGTTGAATTTAGAAGACAGTTTGTTGTGTGGTGGTGAGCATTTTCATATAAGATGTTGTGCCCACATCTTAAACTTAATTGTTCAAAAGGGGTTGAAAGTGATACAGTCATCACTTCATAAAATCAAGAGAGAGTATTAAGTATGTTCATGCTTCAGTATCACGTAGGAAATTATTTTCTACTTGTGTCAGCATTGTGGGTCTCAAAATCAAAGCTTGATTGATATTAGATGTACCCACAAGATGGAATTCAACCTATAAGATGCTTGATATAACCATCTTATATCGTAAAACTTTTGATAGTTACCAAGATGTAGACCTTAATTACAAACTTCAACCTACATAAGCGGAGTGGGATCTAGGGTTAGAAATATGTGAATTGCTTCAGCCCTTTCATGCAAGTTTATAAGATTAAGCATTGGTTGCAAGTACATGAGAATAGCTCACAATCTGTTATAGCTGATATGATTGTGGTCATGAAACAACAATTTAATAAGTACTAGGAAGAGCAATATGAAATTCTTGTTATGGCTGGTGTTCTTGATCCAAGATTCAAAATGTCGTTGTTGGATTATATTTTCTCCAATATGTCTGAGAAAACATGTGAAGTTAAAAAGGAAAATGTGAGCTATAATGAATCGGCTCTTCCAAGCATATAAGGGAACTCCTACACCTAGCCCACCAAGAGCAAGCACTTCAGATTCAACTACAAATGCAGCAGCTCCATCATGGCAACAATCAGATCAAAATGAAGAAGATAGCTTTCTTAATCATAGAAAGTCTATCATTACCTATGCTGTAAGTGACTTCCTTCTTATATATTTGTATTGTTTTTTATTTTCTAACTAGTAAGTAGTAACTAATGAGAATTTTATTTCTCAAGGACTTCCACAATTTTCGGCAAAAAAATATTGAAGCCTGTGGAAAATCGGCTTTTTGACTTGTATCTGGATGAACCACTAATAAACATGAAGGTTTATGCAAGATTAAACGTGCTGGACTATTGGAGGGACAATGTTGTGCGCTTTGGAGAGTTATATGTCATGGCATATGACATTTTGAGCATACCTATCACTACGATAGCTTCTGAATCCTCTTTTAACATTGGTTCTCGAGTTCTAAACAAGTACAAAAGCTGTCTTATTCCCAAGAATGTTCATGCTTTACTGTGTGCTAGAAATTGGTTGAGAGGGTTTTCAGCATATGACAATGGTAACTTCTATTTCTGTTTCTTAAATTCTCATTTATACAACATCATTTGATTTTTGTTTCTCTTTTTCAGAACTTGAAGGACTGGATATTAATATGACCGAGTGTGAGCTTTCTGGTTCTTGCCCTTCTGGTTATGGGAATGTGACTGAGACTACAAATTTTTTTGTTAAATCAACTATTTCTTAGGTTTGTAGTCTAAGTTTCAAAAACTTTGAAGTTACTTTTTACATTTCATTTATATCATTACGTGTGTGAACTTGTAGTTTGCACTTTGAACATGTTTTATGTTTACAATAATTGAACATGTATGGAATAGATCTTAGTCAATTTCGATTAGTCAATTTCGATTAAGCATCATGTGATTCATGTTACAGGTATTGAAAGAATTATTTTTGCAGGTTGTATACGGGTCTTATGCGGGTTTAGGCGGGTCTTATGCGGGTTTTAGGCAGGTTTTAGATGGGGTTTAATGCGGGTAAGTTGTTATTTTTTTCAGTGGGTTAACTGCGGGGCCCGCAGGTTTATGCGGGGCGGTGGTGGAAATGTGTTTTGGTAACCCATTTTTTAGCGGGACGGGTGCGGGTTTCATAAATTTGGCCATAAACATGTGAGTTTGTTGCGGGGCGTGGCGGATCGACCTGCAGCCCAACGCTAACAGTAGAACGCTAACTTTCATGCTTTAGACGACACATGTTTAGGCTGGCCTTTACCTATCTTCATACACGCAATTTTTTTGCATAATACGCACCCAGTCAATAAAAATTTTGTTTTTGTCAGATCGACAAAACCCGATTTATTGATAATTCAACCATTAAAATTCCTATTTAATCTGATTTTATTACATTTCCATCAATCCATTTCTCATGTGTAACAATTTTATGCTACTATTGTCAAAATCCATACTTTAGAATTTGCTATCATTCTTGAAGTTGTTTTTTTTTCTTTTGTACAATGGTTAAATTTATAAATATAAGTGGTCTCATTTCCAAATAATTCTTTTGAAATCTCTTGGGTCTTAGTTTTTTCGACAACGCATACCAAATCGTTATAACATGATATGACACCATTTTTATTTGTTGTCTCTTACTAAAAATAAATAGAAAGGAATCAAATGAGGACATCTTTATTTTTCTTTAGTCAATCAACGAGAGTAATTGATATCAAGTAAGACACTGAGCATAAGAAAGAAAACTTTAAATATCAGAAAAAGAGAAAAAAACTTATAATAACTTTTCTTTTCAAAAAATATTCGCCGGTTAATAATAGTTACCAAAGATTGGGTAAGTGAATTTCTCGTGAGATCTAATATTCTCACGTGCAAAATTTGTAGCACATGATTGATAGTCAACAACTAACATTGTTTAAAGCACTACTGTATTGTGAATAAACACTATCTCCATAATATAATGCATCCCTAAAAACAAACAATAAATTTCATTAAGCAAGTGATAAAATAAATGTGAAGAAAAACAAAGAGATAGATTGAAAATGGGAGAAAATGACGTAACAAAACATTAGAACATGTAATGTAAAGTTGAAGATGGTCCATACGATACGACGGCCGTCAACGGTGGGAAAGGTTTTGGGACCACTGTCTAAATGGCGTACGGTCTATCGCTTTGTGGGACATCTTTACACGTGGACACATCACACGCTGTCACTTCTCATTTTAATTTTTTCACCAAATTTTTCGAATATATAATACTAACACATTAATAACTGAGGACTATAGACTTATTTCGAATAATTTTTTCAATTAATGAATCCAAATCATTTTCTTAGGTAGAATTTGTAACTCAAGGATTTGAGAGTTGTAATTTGAGGGATGTATTGGTAGAAATGAAATTGTTTAGTGCCATTAAAATTTTATTTGATTTTTTGGATATTTGATTAATTACTGTGTTTTTTTATAGGGTTAAAATAGAATAATGGTGTTTACTTTTCTACCTCCTTGCTCGAAACATGCCTACATTATTACAGAGGAAACTAGGCAGGCACTAAAAGAGTGTGATGAACTCATTTCAGCTTTTTAGTTCTTTTATTATGCTTCTCGGATAGCTTTCAGTTCTCCTTCAAAAGAAGAATCAAATAAAGTCTTCTTTATTTAAAGAAAAAGAAAATTAATTTATTTGTGAAATGTTAAGTTCTAATCCAGTTTCACAGTTACAAGGTTAATTACTCTTTTTTTTTCTCTACAGTTGTGATGAATGTTAGAAAATGAATTATTCGTTTTTCCGCAAAAAAAAATGTAGAAAGTGAAGCTAACAATTCCTTGTTGACAAAAACAATTTGTTAAATTGATAGATTAAGATTTTTGATATCTTAACTTTTATTTAAAAGGAGAGTTCTTATTACATTTAAAAATTCAATGATGTAGTCTCTAATAGTATTAAATTGGGAAAAGGTCATGCTCTCTTTCCCTCTCTTTTAATAAAATGGAGTATTAATTTCCATAATGGTTTAATGATGGTTTACTTTTCAAAACAAAAATCATTCATAATAATAAATAGATATAAATAAATAGTGCTTTGACAAAAAAAATCAAATAATGTTATAATGACATACTTATAATTTTTTTTAACAAATAAAATATCTGTATTTTAGATCAAAAGATACAGTCACAAAAGGGCAATGCTACAACCTATAAAAATTCGCAAGAATATTAGACTGTACCACTAAATGCATGACAATCTTTTTAGTTATAAAATTTTTATATGAATTAATTTATATACAAAAAGCTACATATAAATATATATATATATATGTAGAGTAATATTTGGTGTGTGTTTCAGCCTTATCGCTTTGAGCTGGAGATGTTGCTGTTATAGCCCTCTGATACATGATTCATCGGACATCGAGCCCCATCACGAGCTTTTTATTCTTTTCTCTTTTCAATAATAATAATTTAAAAACATTATTATTTGTGTAACCTTTTTCTCTATTTTTACAAATTTATTTGATGTGATGATTTAGAAGTGGTAGTAGAGTGAAAACCCAAGCAGTCCCAACCAATTCCCGAAGCCTAAGATTCTTCATCCTCCCCCCAAAAAAAAGAAACCAAAACCTAGATCCGACATTAAAGCTAAGTTTTCAGATCGATCTCATAAACTCCAATATGAAGAGAGATCATCAACATCATCCTTTTCACCCAGACATGACCGTGAAGGAAGAAGATGGCATGGATGAGCTTTTGGCCGTTCTTGGTTACAAGGTTAGGTCTTCGGAAATGGCGGAAGTTGCTCAGAAACTTGAGCAGCTTGAAGTTATGATGTCTAATGTTCAGGAAGATGATCTTTCTCACTTAGCTACCGAGACTGTTCACTATAATCCAGCTGAGCTTTACACGTGGCTTGATTCTATGCTCTCTGATATCAATCCTCCGTCGTCTTCCGTCGAATACGATTTGAAAGCTATTCCCGGTGACGCGATTTTGAATCAAGTAGGCGGAGATGCGAATATCACCAACAAGCGGTTGAAATGCTCAAGAAACGGTGTCCCAGGCACGACAGTGACCACCACAACGACGGCTGAGTCAACTCGGCCTTTAGTCCTGCTTGACTCGCAGGAGAACGGTGTGCGTCTCGTCCACGCGCTGTTGGCGTGCGCCGAAGCTGTGCAGAAGGAGAATCTAACTTTAGCGGAAGCTCTGGTGAAGCAAATCGGGTTCTTAGCTGTGTCTCAAGTCGGAGCGATGAGAAAAGTCGCTACTTATTTCGCCGAAGCTCTCGCACGGCGGATCTACCGTCTCTCTCCGTCGAGGAGTCCGATTGACCAGTCTCTCTCCGATACACTCCAGATGCACTTCTACGAGACTTGTCCTTACCTCAAATTCGCTCACTTCACAGCGAATCAAGCTATCCTTGAAGCTTTCCAAGGTAAGAAAAGGGTACACGTCATCGATTTCTCCATGAGCCAAGGTCTTCAATGGCCAGCTCTTATGCAGGCTCTCGCGCTCCAACCTGAAGGTCCTCCAATTTTCCGGTTAACCGGAATCGGTCCACCAGCGTCGGATAATTTCGATTACCTTCACGAAGTTGGCTGTAAACTTGCTCATTTAGCGGAGGCGATTCACGTAGAGTTTGAGTATCGAGGATTTGTCGCCAACACATTGGCTGATCTTGATGCTTCGATGCTTGAGCTTAGAACGAGTGAGATCGAGTCAGTTGCGGTTAACTCTGTTTTCGAGCTCCACAGGCTCTTGGGACGACCCGGTGCGATCGAGAAGGTTCTCGGAGTGGTGAATCAGATTAAACCGGAGATTTTCACAGTCGTTGAGCAGGAATCGAACCACAATAGTCCGCTTTTCTTAGACCGGTTTACCGAATCACTGCATTACTACTCGACGTTGTTTGATTCGTTGGAAGGAGTGCCGAGTGGCCAAGACAAGGTCATGTCGGAGGTTTATTTGGGTAAACAGATCTGCAACGTTGTGGCTTGTGATGGGCTTGATCGAGTTGAGCGTTACGAAACGCTGAGTCAGTGGAGGAAACGGTTCGGTTCAGCAGGGTTTTCAGCGGCAAATCTCGGTTCAAATGCGTTCAAGCAAGCGAGCATGCTCTTGGCTTTGTTCAACGGCGGAGAGGGTTATCAAGTGGAAGAGAGCGACGGATGTCTCATGTTGGGTTGGCACAGTCGGCCGCTCATAGCGACCTCGGCTTGGAAGCTCTCCACCAGTCAGATGGTGGCCCATTGAGTTGATTCGGTTCCCTTCAATTGCTGAGTCTTAAGTCAATCGATATGATGATAAGCTGTCCCGACCGAACCAAACTGAATGTTGCTGTTTTCTTGTTGTCACTTGTTAAAATTTTAATTGCATTATATTCGAGGTCAACTGAAAAATTTTAATCTCGTTTTCGAGAGTTCTTTTTTATGTTCATGTGACATTGGAGGGTAAATTGGGTAGGCAGAAATAGAATTATGTAGTTACCAAGTATTGATGTAATTGGTGGAAATAAAATTATGTTGAATGTCACCACTTATAGGCAGTGTAATTAGTCTGATTAATCTGTCTCTTATAAGTACTAGTACTATATGATAACAAATCTGAATTTAATAATTATGGTCTTTAAATGCGAATCTTATAGGTGGACCAGAGTATTCTCTAATAATGCTTAAGACGTTTTCAGTCGGTTCTCATTAATTTTTTTTAGTAGGATAAGTATTAAAACAAAACAGAAAAGCTATTTATCTTAATATCTGAAATATATACACTACAAGAGGATAATATCGTTTAATGTCAAGTCCACATATTAAAATCCAGAAAATGCACATGTTATATTGTAAAATCAACTTTAGAATTGGTTTTTAGGAACTTGCTTGAGGAATTTCAAAAACATTCGACACAGCCAGCTGGTCGTACTCTTCATTCGTGACCCTTTGGTAATATAGTTGAGTGAATGTGACATTTTATCTTTTTTATGATGTATAAATAAAAGAGGCGGACCAGGCAGTTAATGGTTGATTTTGATTCTTTCCATTTTTTTTTGGGTTCAAAACAGTTGATAGTTTTACTTTTATTACTCCACATAGATGGGCTCAATTAGTGCCAATGGCCACACTAAACCCCTCTTAGTATTATTGGAGATGAGTTTGTTGAAGCTGTTCAGGAATTCTTCCATAATGGACAACTGCTGAAGCAAGTTAACGCTACATCAATCTCTCTGATAAATTGGCTGACTTTATACCTATCTCATGCTGTAATACTATATACAAGGTAATCTCTAAGCTTTTCTTAGATTTTGTGAACAACTCCCAATCAACATTTGTGAAAGGTCGACTCCTAATGGAAAATGTGTTGTTAGCTTCTGAATTGGTGCAATATTTTAATAGGAAGCATACAACAAGAAGAGGACTGTTAAACGATTGATTTGACGAAGGTTTTTGACATGGTCAAGTGGGATTTCATTATCGAAATCCTGAAAGTTGCGGAATTCCCTACATGCTACATCAATTGGATCAGCCAATATCTGTCCACAACTTCATTTTCTATACTAGTCAATGACAACCTATGTGGTCACTTCAAAGGTAACTCGTGAATTAAGGCAGGGAGATCCTCTCTCACCCTCGCTATTTGTTATTGATATGGAATTGTTTGAAAATCTATTGGATGCTGAATTTTATATAGGAAACATTAGGCTCCATCCTTTGTCAAGGGATCCCAAAATCACTCATTTAACTTTTGCAGATGATGTAATGATCTTCTTCGATGGAACTGTTCAATCTTTGAGGGGTATTACCTCAGCTTTGGAGAAGTTTGAGAAGCTTTATGGCTTGATAATGAATAAGGACAAAACCTCTCTATTCACGATAGGTTTGAAATCTCAAGAGATGGTAGCGATTTCCTTGTTGGGTTTTTAGAAAGGTTCTCTTCCCGTAAGGTACTTGGGACTTCCTTTGATGCATCGAAAGTTACGGCTCTCCGACTACTCCCCTCTATTGGACTCTATCTCAGCAAGATTTAATAATTGGACTACTAGATCTCTCTCCTTCACGGGAAGACTTCAACTTCTCCAATCAGTTATTTACAGCTATATCAACTTCTGGTTTTCAGCCTTTGGACTCCCTAAGGGCTGTATTAAGAGAATAGAACGAGTTTGTGCTAAGTTTTGTTAGATCTCAACGATGACAGGAGACAAAGAACGGTCGATGACAAACAAAGAAAGATTGAATCGAAGATTGCAAAAAACACAGAGAAGCAATGTAGAAGAAGAAGAACACATAAACAGAGTCGAAGAAGGATTCTTCTGGACTTGAGAGCAATATTCACCCACACCGATACTAGTTGCAGCGGATGTATGCCCTTAGCCTTAGCTATGTGACTCAATCAATGAGTATCCAAAGGATTGAGTGGTCAAAGCACCTTGAGAGATTCAAGAAGAAGACGATGAAGAACTCGTAAAGAAAGAGTGAAGATGCTCTGTTTTATTACTTCTTTCTGTTACTACTTTTCTTCTCTCTTCCGAATCCTTTAGCTAATCATATATATATATATAACAACATAAGAAGCATGTGAGACATTATTATGTGCACGTGACCTCATGATGCTTGATCTATAAGATTAAACATGTATATGTACAGATCAATTTTCAGAAGCAAATACACCAACAATCCCCCACTTTGCTTACTTAAATTGCAGCTAAACATTTTGTTGATGTCTTAAAGACTTGAATCAACTAATCAAGGAACTTAAGCGCAGAATGTTTAACATTCAAGTATTGTATCTTCTTATCCTTATACACATAAACTTCTCAAGCGTTTATTGAATAAGCATTTGACACGGGTTTGTAATTGTAATTTTACAAGTGTTTTGAGGTTAATCACTCACAGCTTCGAGTTCTCAGAACTCAGCTGTCTTTACATGTTTAACCCACCATGACAATGCTTAGATCAACATACTTCTAAAGTTTTGAACCTTGAACTGAATATCTAGTTAAAGAACTTTCAGTGGAAACCTTCGAAGAAGTTGATCTCTGTCATCTCAAACCCATCTCTAAAGCTGTGTCTAACACCTTGTGTCCACATAACGCTTTAGTCAGAGGGTCTGCAATATTTTTGACAGAACGAACATACTCAAGTGATAACACACCAGCTTCAAGAAGCCCTCTTATCACTTTGTGTCTCATTCTTATGTGTCTCTTCTTCCCATTATATAACTTGTTCAATGCTACTGCAATTGCA
The DNA here is from genome assembly GCA_963920545.1 of Lepidium didymum. Lineage (NCBI taxonomy): Eukaryota > Viridiplantae > Streptophyta > Magnoliopsida > Brassicales > Brassicaceae > Lepidium > Lepidium didymum. The sequence goes on from OY986992.1 coordinate 6,229,059, forward strand.
GCTTGACAGTCACATCTTAAGGAGATTGAATAGCAAGGCTTTTCAATCATTGGAAGATTTGATAGCACATTTCTCAGCCAGTCTGCTTCTTGAGCAGCCAAATCCATGGCAATCAATTCTGATTCCATTGTAGATCTTGCAATGCAGGTCTGCCTAGTTGATTTCCAAGCCACTGCTCCACCTGCTATTGTGAAGACAAAGCCACTTGTTGAATTCACTTCATCACTGTCACTTACCCAGTTTGCATCGCAGAACCCTTCCAGTGTACAAGATGATCCATTGTAATTTAGTTTCCAATCTAATGTTCCCTTCAAATACCTCATAAGCCTATCAATGGCCTTCCAGTGCTCTTTACTCGGATTTTGAGTGTACCGACTTAATCTGCTAACCGCATAGGCTATGTCTGGTCTTGTGCAGTTCATTAAGTACATAACACTTCCCAAGACTTTAGCATACTCAGCTTGATTAATTGCTTTACTTGTGTTCTTGTGTAAGTGTACAGAGAGATCATAAGGGGTCTTTGCTTTTGCTTTATCCCAAAATTCGAATTTTCTGAGTATTCTTTCTGTATAATGTGACTGAGACAAACTGTATCCTTTCTCTGTTTTCATCACTTTAATGCCCAGAATAACATCAGCTTCCTTTAGATCCTTCATTGAGAATTTAGAGCTCAAGAATTCCTTGGTTTCTGCAATTATATCTAAAGTCTTCCCAAGTATTAACATATCATCAACATATAGACATATGATTACATAATTGTCTCCCTTTTGTTTGCTGAATATGCATGTATCACAATTGTTGGTAGTGAATCCTTCTTCCAGCAGCGTGGAGCTAAATTTCTCAAACCATTGTTTGGGGGCTTGTTTCAGCCCATACAAGGATTTCTTCAGCTTGCACACCTTCTCCTCTTGTCCCTCAATCACAAAGCCTTCAGGCTGCTGCAGGTAAATTTCTTCCAGAAGTTCACCATTCAAAAAGGCTGTCTTTACATCCATTTGATGTACAAGCAGATTAAATGATGAGGCAATTGCAAAGAGAAGTCTTATTGATGCTATTTTAGTCACCGGGGAGTAAGTATCAAAGTAATCCACTCCATGTTTCTGTGTGAACCCCTGAGCAACAAGCCTTGCTTTAAACTTATCTATGGACCCATCAGCCTTTAGATTCTTTTTAAGAATCCACTTACACTTCATTGCTTTACACCCAGCTGGTAAATCAGTGATTTCCCAGGTGTGATTTGAGATTATAGAATCAAACTCACTGTTTATTGCTTCCTTCCAGAACATAGCATCCACAGATTTCATTGCTTCTGTATAGTTTGCAGGGTCTGATTCAATGTGGAATGTGCACACATATACCTCACTAACATCATCATGTTCTATATTGAATGTAATGAAATCTGGTCTAAACTTTGTGGATCTTTTGGTTCTCTTACTTCTTCTCGGTCCTTCATCATCATGAAGTGATTCAACAGAATCATGATTACTTCTTTTAAGTGTTATAGGTTTTTCCTGTGAACCTGCAGTTTTCTTAAAAGGAAACACATCTTCGAAAAATTCAACATCTCGAGACTCTATAACATGACCAAAAACTCTTGATATTGGATCAAAGGTTAAGCACCTATACGCTGCAGAATTTTCAGCATAACCTATAAACACTGTATCTATAGTTTTTGGTCCAATGTTTGATCTCTTGAAAGCTGGTAAACCTACTTTAACAAGACATCCCCACACTCTCATATATGACAAGTTGGGTTTATGACCTTTCCACAGTTTATAAGGAGTTGAGATTAAGCCTTTGTGAGGTACCTTGTTGAGTATGTAGGTAGCAGAAAGTACAGCTTCCCCCCACAATCCATCAGGTAGACCCGAGCTTATGAGAAGTGCATTCATCATATTTTTCAAACTTCTGTTCTTTCTTTCTGCTATCCCATTCTGTTGGGGACTGTAGGGAGCTGTCCTCTCATGAATGATTCCTTCCTTAATGCACATAGCTTTGAATGAATCACTTTCATACTCACCTCCTCTGTCAGATCTAAATCTCTTTATTTTTGTTTCTTGTTGATTTTCAACTTCCCTTTTAAAGTCCATGAACATTTCAAGGGTCTCGTCTTTTGATTTCAGCAAATATACCTTTGTATATCTTGAGTAATCATCTATAAAGGTTACATAATACTTCTTACCTCCTCTACTTACAGTATTTTTAAAATCTACGAGGTCTGAGTGAATCAGTTCTAGTACTTTTGAAGATCTAGAAACCAGCTTGGGAAATGACTTTCTAAAGTGCTTTGCTTCAGAACAAACTTCACACTTAGAAAAGTTCTTACCAATTTCATCAGTAATCAAATTAGAATGTCGAAGATTCGTAATAGATTTAACATTTAGGTGACCCAGTCTCTTGTGCCAAACAATAAGATCACACAGGAAATACACAGAAGCATCACTTATCCTTTCATTTCCTGTTTCAAGTACAAAAAGGTTCTCATTACAATAAGCTTTTCCCACATACTCACCTCCCTTAGTAAGAACCATTTTTCCCGATTCTATGGTTTGTTTAATCCCAGCTGTCATTAGTAAACCACTAGAAATGATATTCCTGCGCATGCTTTCCACAAACATTACATTTTTTAGGGTCAGATTTCTACCAGAGGAAAGGTTTAGAACAACATCACCAATACCAGAAACCTTCAGAGCCCTTGCATCCCCCAGGAGAATGTTGTCACCCTTTGATTCATCCAGGCATTTGAACAGATCCTTTCGATTGCAAATGTGACGTGTTGCACCTGAATCTACTATCCATTCTGTTTTGTCTGAGAGAGTGTTCACCTCTGTGACCATTGCCACGATGTCTTTAGTCAGGTGAGCTTTAGGAGATTCTTTCTTCTGTAATGGCAGCTTACAATCTTGCTTTTTGTGGCCTCTTTTGTTGCAGTTCCAGCACTTGATCTTTCTTTTGAACTCTGTGTTCTGCTTTACAGAGGTTTTATTCTGAGTCTTTTTGCTCTTCTGTTTTTCCTTAGGACCTGCGCTTTCCACAATATTTGCATCTTGGGAATGATACAGAGATAGCTGAGAATTACCCGAGAAAAAGCGATTGGCATCTTCAATCATGATATCAGAGATTAGATCCTCTAGACTCATTTTCTTTTTGTCATGTTTAAGCTTTGATCTGTAATCCCTCCAAGAAGGTGGAAGCTTATCAATTAACACAAGAGCTGCTAACTGATTATCAATTGGCATTCCTTCTACCTGGATCTTAGAGACTATGGCTTCATAATCATGCAGCTGGTCTAGAATCGGAAGATCTTCTCTGATCATAAACGTTGTCCATTTCGAAGTTATGAATTGTTTCTTTCCTTCATCTTCAGCTCCGTATTTCTTTTTGAGACTTCCCCAAATTTCTTTCGCGGAATCAAAAGAAACATATATGTCGAACAATTTCTCACTGAGATGCTTCAGAATGTGACCGCGACAAGTCCGATTGTGATCTTCATGCGATCCTTCACGAATTTTCTTGCTAGAGATCAACCCCTCGGGACCTGAAGATCCAGCTGACCCAGAAGTAGAAGATTCTTCTTGAAGAATATAATCAACTCCAATTTCTTCAAAGAAGAACATCATCTCTTGCGACCATCTTCGGAAATTCGAACCAGAAAGTGGTTCTAATTTTGAGAGATCGGGAATCGCGGAGAAGCGAGACATGATCTTGAATTCTAACAGATTATTGCTCTCAAGATTGTTAAATCTCAACGATGACAGGAGACAAAGAACGGTCGATGACAAACAAAGAAAGATTGAATCGAAGATTGCAAAAAACACAGAGAAGCAATGTAGAAGAAGAAGAAAACATAAACAGAGTCGAAGAAGGATTCTTCTGGACTTGAGAGCAATATTCACCCACGCCGATACTAGTTGCAGCGGATGTATTCCCTTAGCCTTAGCTCTGTGACTCAATCAATGAGTATCCAAAGGATTGAGTGGTCAAAGCACCTTGAGAGATTCAAGAAGAAGACGATGAAGAACTCGTAAAGAAAGAGTGAAGATGCTCTGTTTTATTACTTCTTTCTGTTACTACTTTTCTTCTCTCTTCCGAATCCTTTAGCTAATCATATATATATATATATATAACAACATAAGAAGCATGTGAGACATTGTTATGTGCACGTGACCTCATGATGCTTGATCTATAAGATTAAACATGTATCTGTACAGATCAATTTTCAGAAGCAAATACACCAACAAGTTTTTGTGGTCCGGGGCTATAACTTCTCGAACAACAACCAAAATTGCTTGGAAAATGTATGTACTCCAAAAAATGAGGGAGGATTAAACCTTAGGTGCCTCTCTACTTGGAACAAAACACTCCTCTTAAGGCTGATTTGGTTTTTGATCTCATCGAGTGGTTCGTTGTGGGTTGAATGGAATAAGAAGCACATGTTATCAAAGGACTCCTTTTGGACAGACGATGCAACTAAAACAACATCCGTTGTGGAAGATGTTACTGAACCTAAAACCTCTAGCAAAATGGTTTATTCATTGTACGATAGGAAATGGTTTGCAAGCAAGCTACTGGTTCAATGCATGGTGTGCTCTAGGATCACTTATTACAGTTGCTGGACCACGAGGACCACAATTGTTGGGTATACCTTCGGATGCTGTTGTCGTGCAAGGATGTGACAGTGGGACATGGATTCTTCCTTCTCAACATACACGTAACCCAACACTAATTTCTTTACGTAGTGCCGGTCCTATGTATTTTGATGTGTAAAGCAAATTATAAAATTGATGCCTTATTTCTTTCCGATCATACTTTAGCACAACATTTGATTGAGATTTCATAAATTCTTCTTGTCTTTATTTTTATTTTTATTTTCAGCTCCACTTGGTTGAATTCTGCAAATGAAGTAGATAAAAAGAAAAACCAATTAATCTAACACTAATAACTCACAATACACAAGAAAATATTGTCAACAATTTGGGAACTTGTGGTCGTTTATAAAACTAAGTAAACAATAACAATACAATTCTCAATTAGTGACTCGATGACTATTCTCACAAATACAATATCGATAAACTAAGGATAAACTAAATACAATATCGATCATTATTATATATATAATGTTTTGTGATTTTGTGAATTGGTAAATACAATTGTATATAATAATAAGGCAGCTATTCGATCAGTATTCTCAATTCTGTTCACAAAAGAATGAATTGTATATAATTCACAAAATCACAAATAAAATATTGATGCACTATTATATATATTGTATTCAATCACTATCACAAAATCCAAAGATTGCCTTCCAACTCATCATGTTCTGGCCTTGTTTTATCAATGTACTAATCAACTAAATTGTTAAAGGTTTTAATAAATAACTGACTTATTTAGTAATTTTTAACTATATTTAAACATACCTTTGTTTAGCAGCTTCACTTAGAATTGAAAGTTTGAAATTTGCTAATTTCTTAGATGTTTTTGAAGTAATAAAGAAGAAAGGGAGACAAGTTATGGAGATTTAAAGTAGACGAGAAATTGTATTGGAGATTAGAAGTTTCTAGGATGGAGAAAAATTGGAAAAAAATGAGAATTTTTGGTGATCGAACAAGGGAGAAAGGAATACAAATTGTCACTCTTTTTTTCTCTAAATCGTCATTAGGTTAAAACATTGGTCCTTACATGAATTGAACTTATGACCTTACATAGAAAATACATTACCCTTAATCACTAACCTAAGATAATTTTTTAAAAATTGATGCCCCTAAATTTATTTAGCTTCCCAAAGCAAATGCTTGTTGGACCTATGTCCAAGGCCAGGCTTGCTTTAGGCAATGGACTGCAATCTGCACCTCCTCCTCTTCTTTCTAATGGCCATGATGCTTATGTTTGGAAAGTGGATAACTCTGCTCATTCAACATTCTCTTCTAAGCTTACGTGGGAAGAACTGCGACCTAGAGTGACAAGAGTTTCTTGGCACAGCTCAGTTTGGTTCAAGGGACATGTTCCTAAGCATGCTTTCCAGTTCTGGGTCTCTACGCATGACCGTATCCCTGTCAAAGCAAGGCCTTTCAAGTAGCGCACCATTCATGTTCCTGCTTGCATCACCTGTAATTTCTGTCTTGAAACGAGAGATCATCTCCTTTTATTCTGCGAGTTTAGTTCTCATTTATGGCGTTTGGTTTAGTTCCATTTAGGGGGAAACTCTTTTATTTTTGACAACTGCACTCATCTTCTTGAATTGATGAAACAAGGGATCAACAAGCAAGCTAAAACGTTAAGGTGCATTGTGGTTCAGGCTACAATATATGCAATTTGGAGGGAAAGAAATCTGCGCCTTCACACAACATCATCTCGGTCTATTTCTCAAGTGTTCTAGGAAATTGATAGGGTGGTGAGGGACACAGCTCTTGCGAGACTTCAGAGACAATCTTGTTCGAATATTTTGTCATTATGGTTTACGGACGGTTAATCATTCAGATTGGTTCTGTATAAATATGTAGGTTTCTAGGAGTTATTTTTTCCCCTCTTTAAGCTGCTATCTGGTCTTGTAACTAAACTGATTATATGATATATTTATTTACATATTATCAAAAAAAAAACCCCTATTAGTATCAATATAAATCAGACAATTCTAATTGAAAAAAGTTGAGTATCGTAGGCCGATTCTTAAACGAAGCTATAGGCAGTAAACGAATCAATCAATATAAATTTTTTAAATACAATTGAAACTTTTTAACACGATAAAATTAAACAAAACGAATCAGTAAATGTACAAAACCCTTTTTTGTTGGCAGCTTTCTTCAGTGCTCCACTATGATCTCTACAATTATTTATGGGCGAACCCAACAGTAGCCACCAAATATACAAAACGCAAGCTGACCAAACAGCATAACACTAATGAACATCGCAATGCTATCCTCTTCGCCCAGTAATAAGCTGTGACTCATGGTGGGAGCTAATCTCAGTTCCTCATGCTAGATACATCACCTTCAATGTGTCAAAAATCTCCCCAAGGGGAGAATGCTTGGGAAGTCATATCTCCCACTCTCTAGCTCCCTCTGGTTGGCCAAAGAATCGAAAGAATTAGCAATTCATATGTAACTAAAAGAATGGACCACAAAATTCCAGTGAAAAAACGTATCAGGTCGCTGCTGCTGCGGTTGTTTTGTTCCTCCGGCACATACAGTCAGGACAAGGAAATATGTAAATGGAGTCACTAGGTCGTTTCAGCTCAAACCCTTTGGCGTCGCTATGAGACCTCATGTTTAGCATTTCGCGTTTAAAACTTCTCCATCTGCAGGTGATAGCACCAATCACATACACTTTATAATCAAAAAAATATGTAAGTGATAGAGGTGAGAGTCGTTACCCCAGCTTAGGATTGTCAAAGAGTACGGCTAACTTTCGTTTGTCTGGCCGAATCGTCTTCGAATATCCTCTAAACAAATACCTCCGATGCCCCATGAGGAAATGAGGGAAGTTTCCACCTTGTGTTGTCACAAATACCTCACTGTGGAGACACACCATGTAATCTATTGCAGCCATTCTCGAGGAGAAGTTCTGAGCACAGACACATAATCTTACATTAGTCAGGAAATTTTCATCACGTGGATGAGCAAACGGTGGAAGATAGTGGAGACCTTAAAAGGAGCCAGTTCTTCTTCAGACGCAAGCATCTCCTTCGTCTGTAGATTAGGGAACATCTCTAGTAGTGGAGCCATAGTTCTATTCCCACCATATATTGGGCCAGAGGCAAGGTATATGTATGTACTTTTATTGAAGCCCATTCCTCTAAGCATCAAACCCACCTGGTAGGTGTACAAGAAGGAAAATTGAATCAATATCAGCAAGATATTCTACTCACATCATTGCTCACATGGATTTGTACTTTGTACAACTACTATGATTAATTCACAGCGGTATCAATGAATTAATATAGTTAAGACTATATTCTCTTACTAATGCTAAATACTAAATACGGACCACAGTCGTGGACAGTAGAGCAGTGTCCAGAATAACTAATATTTATGCTTACCTCTAAAGGAGTTAAAGGACATTTGCCATTGAGCCTATTAGCTCCTGGTCGAATCACACGGCCCGGTTTTGTGAACTTCCCTTTCCATCCTCGTTCTCTTGCCTCAATCATGTCTTGTTTTTCTTGGTATCCACCATCAAATACACAACAAGAGAACGCAACCATATCCTGCAACATGTTCTTATAGTATATCATATCTCTCACCTTAGATACAGATTTGTTTTCAGAATCTACAGCCATGAAAACTCAGCAGATTCGTGAAGTGTTTCTCCTTTACATGTTACAAACCTCTTCAAAGCGAAGATGCACAGAAACGTATTTCCCGGCGTTATTTGCACTAAGCTCCTTCATCTTGTTCAGTAATGTTTCTCCTTGGGAAAGTATGGGTTTCGAAAATCGCAAGGCAACATTATTAGCCAAACATCTAAATCTCTGGACAGCCCGAGGAGCATCGAACGAAAGCCTATTTGCAAATGGGGAAATTCTTATAACCCTGTGCCATGAAACGATAACAACTAATTCAAACCCCGTGTCGTAACCAGTCCAACTCTTGTTAGTTTATGAAAAGTTGCGACTCACTTTTCTTCAAGCAGTTTTGGCAGGACTGAGTCCCGATAATAGTGGGTTGGTGCCCATGCTTTGATTCTGAAGTTGTAGACATTTGTCAAGTTATAGTCAAAACGCTCCATTAAGTATTCAGGAACTGAATCGACCACACGCACATCATTTGCTAAAGTATCAACAAAGTATTCCTCATCATAAATGTCCCCAAATTTACTGCAAGGAAAACCTTTTGTCAGAAAGTAATTGAAACAGAGATGGCCTTGATGAATTTAAAACATCGGGAAAAGATAAGGAAAATACATTAACCTTGGATCTTTCCATATGCTGTGATAGTGGAAGTTAGGAATTACAAGGGTCGCATTAAGGTAGCCTGCCACAGCAACCGCATTGCAAATCTAGGCAAGACATGGTACAGACAAGTCAAGAGCTTTACCTTAAACAATGTCGTCAGACAGTTGAAAAGGCATGAGCGAAACAAGACAATTTGATGTATGAAGAATTGAGCGAAAAACGTACAGAAGTCCGCTGCTGATTCAACCCTCCATTTGCCTCAATGAATATGAAACCATTTGACTCGGGCAAAACTACAATGGTCAACACACACACAAAAGAAAAACTCTATCGTAATGCTGTAACTAATTCAGTAGGACAAGCATATTTTATGAAGAAACTAGGAAAATAATGTAATACCTCCAGTAGACTTGCTCACACATGGCTTCCATTCCACACCTTTACAGGAACGTTTCCAAATTACTGATATCTAAATGAATATAATTGCATTGGCGATACATGAGAAACGAGATAGATGTAAGGAACTAGTATATCTCATATGTAATGCAATGTTATATAGAAAAGACAGCTGTATCACAGGCTAAACGAGCCACGCACATAAAGTAGTGACAATGATAAACAATGCTAACATTCTCCTAAACATTGTACTCTAATTGGATTCTTTAAACTCATGGGAAAACGCTTTAAGAGATGACAAGATTGATTGGATCTGAGGTTAATGAAGAAACTTAAACACATGAATTGGAATAATTCAGCCCACAAGCGCTGAATTGACAAAAGTCAAGAACCTAATAAAATGTTCAACGTCGATGATCTACCTAAATGTAGACAGAGCCAATGGCCACATTCTACAAGGGAATACAAAAGTGGGAAGGGAAAACGGACGGAGGCAAACCTCACCGCATCAGCCGTGGTATTATCGGCGTCAATTTCGGCGCGGAACTTAGCGTAAACCTGAGGGCTCCTGTAGACGGATCCCGGCTCGGGACGGTGGTGGATGATGGAGGCCGCATCAAAGGACGCCGTACGCATGTGAAAGATCATACAGAAAATGTAGACGAGAGGAGTGAATAGGAGAATTCCCTGACGCCGGAGAAGAACCGATAAAAGGATCCATGAGAGACGGTGAGCGACGACGATCCGACTTGGCTGTTGACCGGATGATTTAGAACGACTCCGAAAGAGACGAGGAGACGACGGCGGAGAAGGATTAGAGTGACCGCTTACCGGAATCCGATTTTGAATCGAGAGATCTCTCTCCACCTGGGAAATCATTGGCTTTCCCTTCTCTCTCTCTTTCTTGGTCAATGTGCTACGCCATTAGTTCCATATATATCCTTTGCATTGCTTTGCTTGCAACAATGGCAGGTGGCAAACGCCAAATGCGTAAATTATTTACCGGCGGCGAAACTGTGATGTAGAAAGAGAGAGTGTGACATTTATTAATATTTCTTACATTAATGTGCTCGTGCGGTGGAAGCATGATCGGTTTGATCACATGCACTTTTAATGGCTACTTCTCTGTTTTTAGTTCTTTAAATCTCTCATTCTTTCATTTTCGACATCATAAAACTCCTATTAATATGAATTTATGGACCGGCCATTGTTTACTTTTGGCTGAGGGGATCATCCTAAAATATGATTTCTACAAATTTTTGGGGACTAAAAAGACATGTTTAAATAGCTAAAATATTCCAAACCACTGAAAACAAAAAGAGCAAAAGACAGCAATGTTCAAGTGCTGAGATATGGTCCTTTCTCCCGACCTGATTCAATTGACAAAATGTAAAAAGATGCCGAATCTTTGAATGAGAGCTTATTAGAGTGATGCAACACTTGACTTATCAAATGTAATTCATGCTCATTTGGATTATAAATTCATTCCTTGATAGGGAAGATTCAATGATAAACGACAAAGTCCAACCACATCTTGAAGAAAACTAAACTTATCAAATGATTTTTCTCATTAAACACAAACGCAACACCAAGATCAACCCTCGTGATTAGCCATTTCAATTCTCGTGCAGCGTTCCCAACACGTCTTCGTCCCGGAAAAGATGGTACCTGCATCCATCACACAAAACAAAAGTTTCTTACTTTACTCTAATTCTGTATTTGTATAGCATCAAGACATGAACTCATACATGTGTAAATGTGGTTTTGAAATTAGTATTGATTTCAGTGGACCAAGAGTTTTTCAAAACTTTCAATACAGAACTTCCCGATTTCTGCTAGTGATCTTACCTAGTATTAATCCAATAAATTACTCAACATAGGAATTATCTGAACTAGATTACCTACACATCATCAGTATTCCATAAGATCTTTAGGGGGCAACGAGAATTAAACAAGAAGAACCAAGTGGGTTTTTACTTACTCGTTCTCACCGAGCTTGACCTGGGTACCTCCGTACTCTGGAAGAAGAACAGTGTCGCCTTCTTTAACAGAGACCGGAATCAATTTCCCGTCTTTATCCCTTGATCCAGGTCCTACAGCTATCACCTTGCCTGAGTTCAGCTGAAATCATCCGTAAATGGTCATTGTTCAGATCTTCGAAGCTAAAAATCCGAAGAATCAAATTGTGGAATTCAACCGCTCTTTACCTTGGTGGATTTCTCTGGAAGGAGAATGCCGCTTTCGGTTTTGGCAGGCTGGACAACTTTTTGTACCAGGATGCGGTTAAACGTTGGTACCAAGCGCTTCATCATTTCTCAGTTCTTTGCTCTCAGATGAATCGGAATTTTTTGCTAGGGTTTCTGAGATTTAAATTTAGGTAGAGATGCAGAAGACGGAATGTTCTAGATCGTAGGGTTTAGCGAGACAAAAAAAAAGGCCAAGGGTTTAGGAGTCATTCGCTCGTATTTGGGCCTATAGTATCCTGCAATTCTATAATGGGCCTAACTCTATAATGAGCCAAGCTCATTTGTAGACAGAAACAGTCTTTGCTCCTGCTTATATTTTCCCGTCTATTAGAAGAGATAACTTGAAACTAGGTTTGAGCATTCGGGTATCTGAACCTTATCTGATCAGATTTTTTGGGTTTCAGATATTTTGGATTTTTTGCCCAGAGCTAGTTGAAACCTTTTCTAAGAAAAATGTAGTAACATTATGTAGAAACCATTGATACTTTTGTTTTATTTCTAACATATCCAGATTATGTACGGAATAGTAAAGTTCCTTACAGGACTGGTAATTCTGAGTTCTCACCAGTGCCAGTCTGACATTGTCGAGAGTCCTAATCGAAACAATTTTTTTGCAATTTCAAGCAAAATAAACATCAATTTAAAAGCTTATGAAACGTTTAAATTAAACAAAAACTGAAAAGAAAAACAAAGTTAACCAAAACACAATTTTGATTAAAGTACTTACTAAATATGATCTTTTATGCATTTTTTCATGCAAAATCATTCATCAAAATCATATAATTTATCTTTTCATGCATGTCTTTCTCAATTGACAATATGGCTAACCCAATCAATCTCTCTTGTGACATCGTGGAACCGCAAATAATTCTTGATCAACTTCAACTTGAAAATTTTTCTTTCAGCAGAAATAACTAAAACTGGGTCAATAATATCAGATAAAAAATCCTATGTATTTGCATAACAACATTCTATTATTTTAAAAAATTTAGCTTTTTCATTTTGTTTGGCAATACTTATTGTAAGACTTTTAGTTTTATAAACTTAAAAGAAATTATTCACTTAAAAATTATTGGGCCCTAATCTTTGGCCTTGATTGCCTATGTCACGGACCGACTTTAGCTCTGATTATTCTTCTATCAACTGTTGGAACCAAATTTCTTGTCTTTGGGACTATAGAGTTGCTTGGTTACGTAGAAAATGGTGGTAGTATTACTTATCAAATGGATACAACATAGGAAAGAACACGTTCAAAAAGAATGTCACAAAGTTCTGCGGACATATTCATGGTTTAAACAGCATCATACATGATCTTTATTTTCTTAGTATGAATCTGAATAGTCTATTTATACCATCGCCTTAAAATGTTACGGATAATCGGAATCATTAAATACAAAGCTGCAAAAGGAGCTGTTTTTATAAACCATTGACATTGTGACTCCGCTAGCCACTTCCATCGAGTTGACCTTGAGAAAGAAGGTGAGCCATGTATTGCTGCATTCATTAGCAAAAAAAAGCTCAAGACTTGGTTTTGTATTCAAGAGCTCTAACCACACATGCTTCTACAATCAGTTCTATGGAAACTGGACTTCGAACACAATATTATCCGCATCATAAAGACCATGCTATGAAAACTGACCTTCAAACGCAAACACAACCGCAGGATTGGGACTACTATCATAAGGCCAATCAACACAATAGTTAGAGAGTGATCGAAGAAGCTTACCGAGTGGTAAACATAAGGAGATTTCCCCTGGCGCTCGAAATGCTTAGCCATTATGCAGAATTCAACAGGACCCCAATCCTCAGATTCATAGCAATTCCCAAGAGCCGCTTTATACAGCTTTACACCAAAACCAATTTTTATCAAAATTACACACACAAATATATGCAGTCTATAGAGAACAAACCAACCATATCAACTCTAAACGACAATGCAAATGTCTCAAGCGATAACCTTTGCTGTGTCGGTCAGAAGTTCGGTGCCGGCTGGGTAAGATGCATAAAACTGATCACCCCTGGAAAATCCTGCTCTTGTTCTACAAAAATATCCGAATTATCTTCATTAAATCGAACAATACCTGAAGCAAATTATTTAAGAAAAGAACCCAAACAAAGCACAGGTTGAAACTAAAAACATCGAGATCATCAGCGAATTTGGAGGAGAACCAAAAAAATCAAAAAAATTGAGATCATAATCTACACTTTGAAGACATTACGTGTTGTTTGTATAGAAGAATGTGAGAGCAGCAGTGAAGCAGTAGAATCCGGCGTAAGAGACAAAACGTCGTAGCTTCTGGATCTTTAGAACCTCTGTGCATACATCCAAGATCGTCATCTTCTCTCTTTGACAATCCTACTCACTCAAACAGAGTAAGAAACCTTTAGTAACTCTCTCAGGTATTATATCGAACACCTTGTGATCACTTTCCAAAACAAAAATACGCACGAATTTATAAGAACCTCTCGGGAAATTTTGCAATAGCGAATGTATGGTCAATAACATCATTGAGGCCTTCTAGTGTCCTTTTATATGGGCCTATCTGAGCTTTTTCATGTTGGGCCAATATAAATTTTCACCGACATTCTGAAAATAAAATACTTGTCAACCGAAAATAAAAATAAACTTGTCAAATGAAAAACCACGTGTTGACAAAAAAACCATTAAAAAATGTTACCACTTACCAGACACGTGACATTGGTACGAGACAAAAACACAAAGTAGACACATTCAGTTAATTATTAGGGACTAAATATTACAAAGTGATCTTTATGTAAGAAAGCCACGAGCTAGTGGCGATAATGGAGAACGTCCCTACCCTCTTTTTCTTGTTTTTCACTCTGCTCTTCATCGTCTCCGTTGAGTCTCCTCCGCCACCGCTTTTCCCCGATGAATCTCTGCCCACTAAATCAGGCTACCTTCCGGTTAAACCCGCCCCTGGTTCCTCCATGTTCTATACCTTTTACGAAGCTCAAAAGTCAACGTTTCCTCTTTCCGACACTCCGCTCCTCGTTTGGCTCCAAGGTGGGCCAGGCTGCTCTTCAATGATTGGCAACTTCTACGAACTCGGCCCATGGCGCGTTGCTTCACGTGCCACGGAACTTGAGCGCAACCCTGGCGCCTGGAACCGTCTTTTCGGGTTACTCTTTGTGGATAACCCTATAGGAGTTGGATTCAGCATCGCCGCCTCAAAACAAGACATACCTATAAATCAAAGACAGGTCGCAGAGCATCTTTACGCGGCGATGGTGGAGTTTCTCGAGCAGAATCCAGGTTTTGAACACCGACCGGTCTACTTCACCGGAGAGAGCTACGCAGGGAAGTATGTTCCTGCCATAGGATACTATATCCTTAAAGAGAAACCCAGTGGGAAAGTGAATCTAAAGGGCCTGGCTATTGGAAACGGATTGACCGACCCGGTAACTCAAATTCAGACTCATGCGGTCAACGTCTACTACTCGGGTCTGGTCAACGCTAAACAGAGAGTTGAACTGGAGAAAGCGCAAGAGATAACCGTGGCTCTCGTGAAGTCCCAGAAATGGCGTGAAGCAACAGACGCGAGGATTGATCTTTTGTCACTACTGACTAACATGACAGGACTTGCGACACTCTACAACACGGCACGGTCGATTCCGTACAGGACCGACCTGGTAATGGACCTTCTGAACAAGAAAGAGGCGAAACGTGTTTTAGGAGTGAGCGAAAGAGCTCATTTTGAGGAATGCAGCAATGAAGTAGAATTTGTGATGCGAGATGATGTGATGAAGAGTGTAAAGTTTATGGTGGAGTACGCAGTGGAGAGAACTCAAGTGTTGTTGTATCAAGGTATGTTGGATCTCAGAGACGGCGTCGTTTCAACAGAAGAATGGATAAAGACTATGAACTGGTCTGGATTGGGGATGTTTTTGAAGTCGGAGAGGCGAGTGTGGAAGGATAGCGATGGTGTAGTTGCTGGATATGTTCAGAGATGGGGGAATCTGTGCCACGTGGCGGTTTCAGGAGCTGGACATTTAGTTCCGACGGATAAAGCTGTGAACTCAAGAGATATGATTGAAAGTTGGGTTCTGGGAAAAGGCTTGTTAGGTGGTGATGACGTAAAACAGACAATCTCGTCAAGCTTTTACCATTCAATCTAAGGTACTCTGGATGTTTGTTGTACGCAATGTTCTCACATTCATTTTAGCACCAACTGGTAATTTTAATTTGTTGCCCCTGAGTTAATCATTCGTCTGTTTTCCGAAACTGTTCTCCATACATACTTTAAGTGTTAAACAAGATCTACCTGTTCTGTTATTATAAAAAAGACAAGACTATTGAAGACGTAAAACTAGTGAGTTTAAGAAACATGTAATGGCGATTGGAGGCGGGATTGTGATTGATATTCAAAGTGAAAGAGTAAAAAAATACCCAAACACCATGAAAGCACAGAGAAACCCGTACTATGAAGCCATTCTTTTTCTAGGGAAGAAGAGCAAGAGCACCCCGTAGAAAACCTACAGGTATTTCAGAGCTATCGATTAAGTCTCTCCCCTTTTTAGAGCCTCTTCCCAATTCAATTTTCTCAAACACAAAAAGACGGAAGAAAGAAAACATTGATTTTGAGCCTAATCGTTAAGAAAATGTCGGCGATGAACAAGAGCTGTAAACCCTACTACTGTCTCTTCGGAAACCTGTAAAACTCGCAACTTTATAGTGCGACATTAGGGGAGTTTGGGCTGATAATTATTATTTAATTTGGGCCTACTTAAATTGGGTTTATAGTTAGGTTTATTGGGCTCAGTGTTTAATCCGTGTCCATCGTTTTATCTACAGTACATCCTCATGAGTCATCACCTCAACATTTTTTTTAATTTGACATTACCTCGTGATTATTTTTTAGATCAATCAATGTTATAATAGTATAAAAAGAAAATACATGATTAGTTTAATCATAAGGTCACGATTATTCTATTAATATTATACATCGTCTACTCAAAAGCATAAAATCAAACAACACGCATATAATTTGTCTTTTATTGACAAGTTGTAACATCCAATAAATTCTACTTACCCGTAGCAAAATTATTCACACACAATGTTTGGTTCAACCATCTTCTCTCTAATGGATCCAAAATCTTTTTTATTGGGAGACCACGGCCAGTAGCTCGATCATGCCTAGCTCGTCAGCGGTTTATGGGCTGTAGCGAACTCGTCAGTCAACTCCAGTCCAACAGTCTCTTTCTTTAGGAAGACAACGGCCAATAACTTTGATCCTTCGTGAAAATCTTTCATATGGAATACAACGTCCAATAGTTTTAATCTTTCCATACACTCATTCTTGTGGAAAGACAACGTCTAGTAGTTTTGATTCTTCCATATTCCAACTTAAAGAGATTCATGTGGAAGACAAAGTCTAATAGTTTCGATCTACTCTTTTCTTTCACATATTTTATTCAATTTCTCTACTTAATCTTTACCATTCACACTCAATATACATCTTTAAAACATGTCAACCAGCCAATATATATTTCATAACAACCTAATTATTATCAATCAATACTCACAAAACATATTAATAAATATAATATAATAATATTCTAACAAGCAGCAATCATATGTCTAACTCTAAACTAATGAACTTCAGATGCATAAAATAAAAAGGCGAAATTGCAATTCCACAGACTCCAAACCTCACCTTAGCCTAGATTGAAAAGCAGATGAGAAATGGGTTGTCGCCCTAAACAGTTATTTTTCGATGAACTCGACTTTCAAATCTGGATCAGAAGGTTAATTTGAAAACTAGAGTCATGAGGCTTTCCAATGATTGGTTTATCGTTTTATGGCTCCTTATGATTTTCTTGAAAATCACTTTCGAAGTAACCTTATCTGAAAATCCGATAAACACAAATCTTCCTAAAAAAATAATCATAACTTTTAGACCAAAATTATAATTAAAAAACCGTTTTTGATTATAAGTCGATCTATATTTTTAGAATCAAGTCACCAAAATTCAGCAGATTCTGAATTGTATAACCCCTCAATTTATCCTTTCATCTTCACAATGTCATATCAGATCTAAACAAAACAACAATGATGAAGATGACGACTGGTTTTGGAAATTTTAAAGTTTTTCTAAGAATCTCATGTGACTTTATAAGTGTATATATATACACATGTATCAGGTTTTATTTATTTACTTGGCCTAATAGGCCGGGTCTTGAATTTGTCCTTGAATTCAAGATTCCAAGTTGAATTTTGCTCTTGTCCAAAGAGTTTTCAATGCTTCTATTGTTTTTTTTTCACAAAACTTCATAAATGACTCAATTGACCTTTAAGGAATCAATTTAGAAGTAATATTTCAATCTCACTACATAACCTAAAAACTCAATGTCTTAAATCTTGAAAAACATAAACAAAACCCAAATAAGTAAAATTCTAACAAATCATTGCTCTCATAAATTCTAACTATTGAGAAAATCTTGCACTAGATTGAATTCTGGTTTCCAACTTGATCTTTCTCAACACCAACATTTGACTATGCTGTAACAAACACACGTGGTCCCATGGCTTGCCTCTTAGAAGGTGGTGGCAAAACCACACGATTCAACTCTCCATGTTGTCTTCCAATTAATTGTGTTATGCATTCTCTCGCGAAATGACTTGGCTTACCACACCTCATATATTTGTTGTCCTTCACTAGAAAATTTACTTTGGTGTGACCATTTTGTCCACATGCGTAACACTTTCCAACGATATTCCAGCACACGCCTCTATGATATTTTCCACATGTAGCACACAACTGACGGGGTTGACTCGCTCCAGAGTCATGGTTGTCTCGAGGATGCTTCTGAGGCTCACATGCGCTTGCTTCTCTATGTTGTGTGCCCATGCGATCTCTAGCTTCCTCCTCAAGTCCGTTTTCCTTCGATGCAGCCATCTCCACGATCTCAACCAAATTAGCACAATCCCGGACCGAACAAAGGTTACGAATGCTTACACGTAACCCTTTCTCGATCTTGCGAACTGCGTCCTGTTCATTTCTATCTATGTCACTGAACCTCCTAAAACGGCTGAACTGCTGCTGATACTCCCTAACTTTCTTTATACCCCGACAAGCTCCAAATAGTCATTGTCCATATGATCCATTACTTCCTGCGGAAAGTACTTCCTAATGAACTCGTCTAGGAAGTCCGCCCAGGTAATCACATAACCTGCAAGCATGCTCCTCTTCACATTCTCCCACCAAATGCAAGCATCTCCATTCAGGTAATGCACTGCCAACTCTTGTATGAACTCCACTTGACATCTAGCGGAATCAAAGTTCCTCTCCAAAGGACATCTCCAATCATCAGCCCGAAGTGGATTGGTCCCACCAGTAAAGTATTCCATGCCCATATCCCTTATGAACTTCATCATCTCACAATATGAGAACCGATACATACAATATACGATAGGTGAAGAAAGACTCCCATTTATTTAATAAAGCCTGGGCAAGTTTTATCGAGGATTAGAGATGTACTTTAGTAATTCCGCTTTGAAAATCCACCCACACCAAAAACCTTTTTCAAAAATCCTGGAAAATAGAGAAAAATGAGAGGTAAGTAATGAATTACTCAGTGAGAATATCATCTCTGTCCACTGAAACACAATAACACCATCCTAACTCACACTTCGTCTATTAAAAAAATAGAATCAAACAACACACACATAATTTGTCTTTTTTTGACAAGTTATAACATCCAATGAATTCTACTTGTCCATAGCAAGACTATCCATACACAATGTTTGGTTCAACCATCTTCTCTCTGATGGATCCAAAACCCTTTTCATTAGGAGGCCATGGCCAGTAGCTTGATTCGCATTACCTCATCAGCGGTTTATAAGCTGTAGCTAACTTGTCGGTCAATTCTAGTTAGCAGTCTCTTTCTTTAGGAAGACAATGACCACTAGCTTCAATCCTTCCCGAGCCTCTTTCATATGGTAGACAACGTCCAGTAGTTTTGATCCTTCCATATATTATTTGAGTATTTTCTTTCACCTATTTTATTCAGTTTCTCTATTTAATCTTTACCATTCACAAACTCAATATACATCTTTAAAAGATGTCAAACCGTAGATATATATTTAATAAAAACTTATTATTATTATCAATCAATACTCACAAAACATAACTAATATATAATATAATAATATTCTAACAAGCAGCAAACATATATCTAACTCTAAACTAATGAACTTCACATGCATAAAGTAGAAAGGCAAAATCGCAATTCCACAAATCCCAATCTTCACCTTAGCCTAGATTGAAAAACAGATGAGAAACAGACTGCAGTTTTAAACCGCTATTTTCTGATGAACTCGACTTTCAAATATGTATCGGAAGTTCGATTTGAAAACTAGAGTCGTGGGACTTTCCAATGATAGGTTGATCGTTTTTTGGATCTTTATGATTCTCTAAGCCGGGTCTCACAATGATGAAATCTAATCATCATATTGGTTTGATTCGTAGTTGTTTGGATGTGAAAAACATAAACAAAAGAGAGGTCAATGTGTATGACCTCAATATTCGAATATGGCAAGCGATTATAAAACCAATTATATAAACGAAATAATAAACCACAAAAGGGTAATGTATAGAGTTGAAAAAAAAATCTCGTTACCTTTAACTCAGTAAAACACCCGTAGTGCGACGGTTGTATACGTTTTTGAGTCCCATGATAGAACTGTACATAGTCTATCTTTGCTGCACTCGACGAACAGAATCTACAAACCTGTGTACTATTTTGACACTCTTGTTTGTAAAACAAAACATGTGAGGGAATTTTACAAGCCTCGTTTAGTTTTACAAAATGAGAGTGTAAAAGTAGAATTAACATATAATAAATATTGATTGATGATAATTTGCGATTAAACTTAAAGTATATTCCAGTTTTAATTCCGATCATCTTTCATTTCGGACAGAACTTCGAGTTTAAATCTCGAATTGTCATTTGGCCGTGTCGAAGGTTTTGTAAAAGACGTGTAAAGCTGAAATTGAGAAGAAACAAAAGTGAAATTGGAAAGAACGTGTGTAATGGTGGTCCCTATCAATACGTACGTTAAGGTAACGCGATAATCATTTCATTTTTATTATAACAATATTAAAATAATTGCTTAAAGCCAAATCAGCCTTAGTAGTTTTATTTAATAAACATATGCTAAGAACGTGGTCTAATTGGCTTGTCTCTGATCTAGTTAGACAT
The DNA here is from genome assembly GCA_963920545.1 of Lepidium didymum. Classification (NCBI taxonomy): domain Eukaryota; kingdom Viridiplantae; phylum Streptophyta; class Magnoliopsida; order Brassicales; family Brassicaceae; genus Lepidium; species Lepidium didymum. The sequence continues at coordinate 6,249,813 of OY986992.1, forward strand.
CAGGTGAGGAGTTCGAATCCCACCAGTTCTAGTTTAAGCGTTTAGACTACGAATTAGACCTTATTGATCCAAATCCAATGAATAAGCTGGACAAAAAAAAAAATTACTCTCCATCCCACCAATTGTCTGCTAAGCAATAGAAATATGGAAGGCACAGCAACAGAAATATGGAAGGCACAGTATTGATCTCATTGTCACCACTCAGGTACCATCCATTGAAGACGTCGCAAAGTATCGTGACCGGATCGAAGAGAAGAAGAAGAACCACCGTGTGTGCAGACTACTACAGAGGACGAAAAACAGTGGACGAGAACATGGTGGTACTTTCATGAGATAAGATGATTGAACGTAACTATGAACCTCCTTCTCATTGGATTCAATGGGAGAAACGTTTGTATTGCAATTATGACGCTAGTATATGTCACGTTGTGTCTCTTCTCCAAACATATCTTATGAACTCTTGTCCTAGTGTTGCCTTTGGAACCAAGTTTCTCCTCCTCGTCAGTGTTCCTGTCTCCACCACTGTCTTAGCGTTTCAAATTCACCATCTAGCTTTCTGGCTTTTGGACGTTGCTCACGAGGATATCATACCGTATAACTAACAGCTATGTCTTTATTATGTACTATCTGTTAGCTTATGTTCTATGTTTTGTCATAAGATTACTAGTTTCATTTGGTTTGGGAAAACATAAACACAGAGTTCTTGTTTCATCTGATTTGGTAAAAAGTGTAATCAGTGTATATAATTGAAAACTGAATATTGGAAAGTTATACATGATGTTAACAATAGAATGGATTACTTTGCTGGTTCATCCAAGGAAATCAAGAGAGGATAACGTTAATGAAAATATTATGTTTGGGAGCAGTCTCGATCATCGGTTTTGTGTGTCTGTGTATATGTCGAGGGGAAAAAGTATTTGAAATCCATTATCCACAAGTTACTGGTTTATGATTGGAATTTGGAGAGGTCTAGTTTAGTGCAATTTGAGATTTTTTGTTTCAGTCAGAAAGAATGTTTCGTAGCTTTATAAACCGAGAGACACCTACTGATTATATCCCAAGCTTCATCACCATTTTGAGAAAGTTGATTGTTTTGATGTTACAATGCAGTCTCAAAGAGTTATGGCTGCTTTTGTTTTTCTTCGTTCTCATCAATTCGTTGAGTTATTCGTTTCTTCTTTTAAGTCTTCCAAATGATATTTTGTGGGTGAAGTGAAACATGAGGCTGAGTCTTCCTGGATTCGTGGAGCATGACCCTCTTTTGGACATGGCTTCCACAGTGATAAAGGCAGGTGAGCTTGTCATGAGAGAAGATTATGGAAAAATACAATTTTAATGTGGTAGGTACTATACACTTCTGTCCAAGAAGACAACTTTGGGTTTAGCCTTTACGATACAATGTGGCCAACAGACTAGAAAGCCGTTGATATAGATACTCGAGAAGATGGTCACAAAACAATAATGAAAGGCGAGAGATTCAATAGGGTTCAGAACGGAGCTATTCTGGTTTTAACATATAGACATAGAAGGGTCTCTTTTATATTCCAAAATTGAAGAGAAGAATCTATACAATCTGTAGAAGAGAAGAGAGAAAAAGGGACCTGAAGCACGCGACTTTGGCATCTCAACCTCAACGTCTTTGTATCTGTTGTCTGTAAGTTACAACAAAAACAAAGCTCAGTTTCAGAATGTTAAATCATGGGAGCTTGTTCTTCTATAAATTAATTCATCTCTCCTTTATCCTTTCGTTTTCACTGCTACTGAATGTGTTCATAACCATATAGTTAGTATTATATCTTTTAAGATAGTGTGGATTGTGGTAATACTTCCGGTTCTTCTGCTGTGTCCTCCAGTAGCAGGCGAGCGCACCAAATGCGCAGCTTGCAAGTGCTATGGCCAATGCAGCTCCCACCGGCACAACCAGGGCATTGCTGGGCACTGCTATATCTTCTGCAGCTGTGACCACCTCCTCCTTGCTTACACCCTCACCATTTTTCTTGTAAACAGACACCAGTTTCTGTCCATAGTACTTCTTTAAGAATTTGAAGACTTCATCATGATCCCAGTCAATGTTATTCTGTGTGCTCGAAAGATAACACGAGGGGCAAAGCTGCTTTGGTGGCCATATCATCTTTGGGAACTTGGGGTCTCCTGTTCCCAGAGAATCTTCTTCCTTCTTGAGTCTCTTATTGACCTTGTTGTGTGTGCTCCACAGCCACAAGACGATATCACGTGCCTTTTTAAATGGAGTTTTGACGCTGTCAATGAAATACATAAACTGTTAGAGGAAAAAGGATATGAAATCGAGTTTGTTAGTCAATCCCTCCGATCTGTCTTCTTTACCTTAAGCACATGTCGTGAAAATGTCGTCGGCAATCATCACACATGAAGAAGTTGTTGATGAAATCACAAATGGCTGTAAATGCAAACTGGCTTTCTCCATCCTCAATCCGCACAGAAAGTGAATGCATCAAAACCCATAATCCGCAGCTGTGGTCAAATCATTTTGAAAGAGTTTTCAGATACTGGCGCTTATTGCTAGAATCGTATGATTTTATCACCATATAAATTTTTACAAATGACTGATATTGCAAAATATAACCTGAATCCCCTAGTTTCGTTCTTGCTGCCACGGCAAAACATCTGCCATATATAATATGAAAAGAATATAGGAGAATCAGGTTTCTCTGATTATACGAACAGGAAGAAAAAGTGAGTGGTAGGTTGGGGTCACTCACGTAATATCCACGGGGAACATCCTTTCCACATATATGGACGTTTCGTAGGCTATTTTTGGCTCTAGATTCCTGATCATAAGAGCATTCGCCTGACGGGCACAATTCATCAAAATTAACGAGAATTTCAGCACTTCCCTTACGACACCTATAGAAATTTCAACAGTCGGTCATGAGAGCAAAAGATTGGGAAGCGAATCTAAATGGAGATATGAAGAAGATATTTTACCGTTTTGAAGGATGATGTGCCACTAAAAGCTGCAGAAACCTAATAAATGAAGTACCAGTCTCAGATGACTTGATTGCCTGTGGCCATGAACACTACTCATCAACAAGGCTGAAGACGATTTAGTTACATACGAAAAGAAATCAAAAGAACTTCTCTACCTTATGTGCCAAAATGATATCAAAAGCTTCTTCAGTTGCCTCCTCAATGTCAACTACGGCCTGAGAAATCTGAAATAAAACAACAATAAGCTTCATTTAGGTTGTTGGAATTCAACCGACTGCTACCAAAATAACAAAGTGGGGGCAGAACATGGTCTGAGAGACCTGGTTGTAGTCAGAAATATTTGGCAGGAGATGAGCATTTCCAAATTTCTGATCATCCAAGCTGTAAGTGCTGCACAGCATTGACAAGAAAACAGATTTAAGTGCCATTCTGCCCAACTGAATATATTCATAAGGGTTTGCGTATTAGTTAACTAGAGGAATAGATTGTTGAATTCTAATACAATAGATATGAATTCAACTTAAAATGGTACACATGAAATTTCAGTGCTACCGTACCTGCCTATCTGCTTGTTGATCCAATTCAACAAAAGATCAGCAGTGCGCCATTCATCGATTAGGGTTATCTCGCTTTTCTCTTGTTTAGGTTCCCAACTGGCACCAACAAACTTTTTAGCAGGGCCCCAAAAGAGCATTGGATAATGGTTGATGGAGAACTTGTCACAGAGCTTTACATTCATCTGCGCTGCCAGAAAATTCATAAGGAACACTTCAAATGAAGATAGTATACAGAACCCAATCTCTGACACACATTCAACATAAAGTAGCAAGAAACACAGAAAAAGGGAAGATGGCGCCAAGTACCTTATTTGCACAATCAACTCTGGTCATCAAAACGACACCAGGATATACTGCGCCTGCTCCATTGAAGAGCCTTGCCACTTTTTCATAATGAGGCTGCAGAGATCCACGCATTTAATATAAACAATACTGACAAGAGAAGGCAATTTGAATAACAAAAGAGAAGGCATTGAATGGCTTTGTTACCTTGTAGTTTCTACATGCAGGACACCTTTGAACCAAATGAAATTAAGATCAATGTCAGTACGGCACAAACTCCTTTTGTGAATAATACATTCTATTTAAAAGGCTAGGATGGTAAAGTAAAGTTATGTTATTTCCGGATAAATCCCAGGGAATTGAAACACGAAAGTCTGGTTCGAAAATGAAGAAATTTTTCCACAAGATCCAATGCTAAGCAAACCAAAACTGGATTTTTTATAAAGATTCCTTCGAGAGAGATTGAGAAAACTGACCAGTGAGCGAAGAATTCCAAAACGGCATATTTGGCGGGGGAATCCTGGAAAATTGAATCAAAGCTGGTAGCGTTCAATTCATCAACAGCACTATCTTGGTGATCGGCGTTACCGCTACCGATGTCCCGGAGAATCGAGCGCGATCCCGGGGAAAATGACGCCGCAGCTTCAAGGCTCACCAAACCCGTGAACAATAGAAGGTGTATTAAAGACATCAAATCGAATGTAGCATAAGAATCTGTAGCTTGATCCAGATGAGAGGGAAGATCTAACAGCAAAGAGGAGGAGCTTCCCTTTCTTCTTCCGTTGAGAAACGAAGACGCCGTCTCACTAAATCCGGCGTCGCTAGTTTTTTTCTCCTCCGACACCTGTCACAATGGGCCTCATTACACAATATAGGCCCATTATAATTTTCCGATTTTTTTGGGTCCACAATTCCGTTTGCATTTATGATCCTCATTGTTTTTCCTCGTTGACCGCCTAAAAAGATAGATAATGCGAAAGTAGTTAAACACTTGCAATTATCTCTAGTCAATAGTCAAACAAAAGTTGGCAATTTTTGTTTCGGGCGCTTGTTATCTACGCGCCCCCTACCTTGAAGACACAATTTGAGTGAGCAAGTAACAGCTGAGTCAGCAAAATATTGGAAAAACCACAAGTCAACACCATTTGTAAGCAGGAGATACAACACACACACACCTCACACATTAACAATTGAACACATACCTTTTGTATAATTGCCACTTCTCTTGCACTTGGCGGTATCAATTGTTTTTATTTTAGTGGGACCTTTTTGGTACGTGGAAAAATGACACTGAAATGAATCGATCATGTGCACATTCTCTACCTCTAGTAATTATATATATCACTGTAATTACAGGGTCCACGTGCTTGAATTCGTTTTCTGATATATATTGCATTATTTGGTTTTCTGATTTGAGCTGAGTGTATTGAATTGAGAACCATTTAAGTATACTTGTTCCTACTTCTTCTTATTTCGAAATATCCCCTTTATTTATGCACATTTCCCACTTCTTCCTTTTTGTTTTGGAAGCATAACACAAGCCAACAGTTCCAGTTTTAGGACATCCTAATTTCCATTAATTTCAATTAGATTTTAAATAACTGAAAAAAAATTATGACAAGAAAACAAAAGAAAAGACAAAAAAAAAGTTTTGTCTTGGGAGTTATTTTGACGACTGAAAAGAGCGGGGCAAGAAGTAACTAATCATGGAGTTTTAAGGGTCGAATTATGCAAATACAAAAAGTATACATAGAAGATGCTTCAATCCTTCCTTTTATTAAAGAGTCCTCTTTTATTGACTCTCTCTCTGTCTCTCACTTCTGTTTGAACCAGTAATCTGCTTTCTCCTCATTTGCTTCAATCCTTTTGAAATTCCTGAAATCTTCAATTTCTACTTTCGTTTCGCTAACCTCATTACCTTCATTTTGATTCACGCCCTAATCTTCACTTCACCTGCTTAGTTCGATTTTCTGGTTTCGGATATCTCAACCAATTCTCGTCCTCCTTCGCTCGATTTCCCTCTTCTCAAAATCTCCGATTGGACTTTTATCCATCGAAGCTGCTTTGTAAATATATTATTAGTATACACACACGCGTGTAGAAAACTTTACCAACGTATTGAGATAGAAAGAAGTGTTGCTGCTGTTTTAATCTATCGACGAAATCGGAAGTTATCGTTGTCGTTTGACCTGCTTTGTGGTTTCTGAGTGAAGAAGAGAGATGTTGGGAGCTGTATTTCAGTTGAATCAGCTGCAGAAAGCTCAAAGCAGATCGGTTCACACCAAGGAACAAGAGAACGGGTCTACATTGCAGAAACTCCATGTTTCCGAGGCGTCTTCAAGTAATGTGGAACGGTTTTTGGAGTCGGTCACACCATCTGTACCGACTCATTATTTATCTAAGGTATGTTTCAACATGTAAAGTTTATACCTTTACTAAAAAAACAAAAGCTTGCGTTTATTTATGTGATCAAGTAGCTTCTTTTTTTCATTTAATCAAGATGATATTTATGTGTAGACAACAGTAAGGGAAAGAAGGGGCAGTGATGTTGAGTTTCAGCTTCCTTACTTTGTTCTTGGAGATGTATGGGAATCGTTTGCAGAATGGAGTGCTTATGGCATTGGAGTTCCTCTCACTCTGAATAACAACAATGATCGAGTTTTCCAATACTACGTGCCTTCGCTTTCCGGCATTCAAATTTATGCTGACTTTGATGCGTTAACTTCACCTCTTCAAGCAAGGTAAAAAATTTCCAAGCCCCCTCAATTTTATCATGTATTTGATGTACGATTAAGTGTTCAGACTTCTCTGTTTCATGAAGTTTTCTTGAACCACAAGTGCCTTCACTCTACAGCTCATGTCTTGTCTTTCTTTATGAACGTTTGGGGTCTTATGTTGATCAATGTGTGTTTTCTACTCAGGCGGCAAGGGGAAGAGAGTGAAAGCGATTTCAGGGATTCAATCAGTGAAGGAAGCAGCAGTGAATCCGAAAGAGAACAGATCTCTGCTAGAATGGACCAACTCTCATTAAGAAAGCAGCATCTTGAAGACTCCTCTAGTGATGATGGGGAGCCTTTAAGCTCTCAAGGTCATTTAATATTTGAGTATCTTGAACGTGATCTTCCCTACATCCGTGAACCCTTTGCCGACAAGGTTTGTCTGTTTTAACTCTGAATGCGAAAGAAACTAGAAACCAAAAGGATTTAAATATCATGTTTTAAAATAAATTTTGCATGAGGCTACGCGGAAGTTAGGTATTAAGAGATGTATATATAGATGTTTTGAGCTTTTTTTTGTAGTTTCTCTGTTATAAGATAAGTTGTGAAAAGCAAACAGTTGAAGTAAAATCAAAGATTAATTTTAATAACACTGCAATAAGCATCCATTAGAACGATACTTGACTGTGTAAAGTTTAGATACACCACTTTATGATCTACAAAAGTGTAATCCCATTAGCTGACTTATTCAGTTGTTACCATTGCAGATATCTGACCTTGCCTCTAGATATCCTGAGCTGAACACACTGGGAAGCTGTGATTTACTATCTTCAAGCTGGTTTTCTGTGGCATGGTATTCTTCTCTGTACCATAGACACATGCTTTCTTCCACAGTGTCTCTCCATGTCTATTAAAACCCATTCCTATACTTTTGTAGGTACCCAATATACAGAATACCCACAGGAGCGACGCTCAAGGACCTTGATGCTTGTTTCTTGACATATCATTCGCTTCATACACCCTTTCAAGGTAATAGTGGTATTATTCATAACTGTTCCGTAGCTATCTATGTTTGGCTCTTGTAGCCATAGCCATATTGCCAGGATAACGAACTGTGCCAAACTATCTATGTTTGGCTCTTGTAGCTGCAGGCGTTACAACAGAGTCTGTGCCTGTGGTGCAGCCAAGGGAGAGCGTTGGGAAGATGGAGCTACCTGTATTTGGCCTCGCTTCCTACAAGTTAAGAGGTTCTGTATGGAGAAGCTTCGGGGGTTCTGGCCACCAGCTCGCAAACTCCCTCTTCCAAGCCGCAGACAATTGGCTAAGGTTACATCAAGTCAACCATCCTGATTTCAATTTCTTCTGCCGCTAGTGATATGTTTGTATTATGATGACGAAAAATATAAGAAAGTTATAGAAAGGAACTCTTTATGATTACTTTCCTGAAGAAACCATACATATAGGATGCTGTCAAGCTTTTCGACTGGGAGCTTCTGTAAGTGGTAATGCAGACAGAATGCTAATTTTCGTTTTATGTAAACATTGTCTTTGCAATAAAAGCTAATAGTTGAGGAACGATGAGGACAGAGTAGTCTTATCCGTGGGTCCTAGTAGCTTCCTCTTGATGGCATCTGAGTAAAGGCGGGCCATCATATGGTGGAAGGAAAGCAGATCAGATAGGCGATCCACTGACAACTTGTCCATTGCTCTATCTTGCTCCTCTTTCTTCTTCATCATTTTCATGTACACAGATGAGTTCCTAACCGTCGCTCCCATCTCCTTCAGTCTATTCTCTTGTTGCTTACTTAGATCCGTGTTGGCCTGTGTGATTCACTTAAGCCATGTCAGAAAATCCAATGCGCAATAGCCAATATAAAACCTGTATGTAAAGCAAGCGAAATCTGACCTCCAAAAACTTGGCCCCGGAAAAGCTTTTGACAAGCCCCGTCTTCCTCTTCATCATCTCCATCTCTGGTGAGTTTAGTTGTTTCTTCTGAAATGTGATCACAGCTTTCACAAAGTCTTGATAAGCTAAAGCGCATCCAGGATAATCAAACTCATCAGAACCGGAAAGCCTCATCCTCTCAGGATGAAACTGCAGACCCATCAAGAACCGACCTTCCTCTGGATCATATTGATTCGGATCATAAAACCCTTCAATCAAACCATCAGGAGCGTATGCCATCGGTACAAAACGTTGTGCCAGTCTTTTCACACCTTGATGGTGATAAGAGTTCACCATTATCTCCCTCTCCTCGAACCACTTATGCAATGGAGTCTCCTCCACAATTCTAGCCTCGTGTCTGTGCCCATCGTAGTTGTCATAGTCTATATGCTTCGTCGTCACCTTCTTAGTTCCGACTTCCTTGTCGATGTCTTGATAAAGAGTTCCGCCTGCGGCAACGTTGAGAATCTGAGAGCCACGACAAATGCCGAAGAAAGGAATGTTTCGTTCGAGACAGAGTTTGGCCAGAGTAAGCTCGATACTGTCTTTCTCTCGGTCAATGTTCATGTCCTCTGCGTGCACTCTCCTGACCTCCTCAATGTCTTCAAGCGAAAGACCTGATAATTCGACGTCTGTATAGAGAGAAGGGTCGACATCTTCTCCTTCGCAAAGGAGGACGCCGTGGATAGGCTCGAAGCTCTTGAGCATAGAGTGGATCCCTTTGACACGTGGCACAATGACAGGTACTGCACCATTGGAAACGATGAGATCGAGATGGTACTCTCCAACAAAGTCCACGAACTTGTTCTTACGGAGAGTCCGACGAGAGACGATGAGAACTCTGGGAAGAATCTTGGACGAGAAATCATTAGCGACCACCACCATTCTTAATCAGAGTGTACTTTTTTGTTTACTCTTAATTCACTATTCTGATTTGTAAGTTTAAGTCTTGATTCTCCTTAAGAACTTCTCTTTCTTATATATATATATAGATTGGAATTGAGATGTCGAGCCGCAGCATCACACACAATTTAATATGTTTTACTTTGTTTTTGTCATGGAGGCACACTGTATTATTATTTGTTTGTTTTTGGTCAAACCTTTCCCATTGGATGCTGAGATGGATTTCTCTGGATATTCCAAATTATTCCTTCTTTTGATTAGGCTTTAAAAAAAGGTTGTGTTTCTATTTTGAATAGATCAGATTAGATATTTTTGGAGGATTAGATATGAAAGATGACTCATCAACTTGTAACAATGTTAGGCGCAGGCATAATTAACATATAAGTCAGTATTATTTATATGTAAATGCATGCATGTCTGGTCTATTTTGGAGAGTATTGATTTTATTATGGATATCACGTCATCTTGCTAAGTGTTAAGCCCCGGTTCAGTCACTCATACGTGTAAGATAACGTCGTAGACTTTTAACAAATCTGTTTGAATGAAAAAAATGTAAGAAAGGAAAGAGATCTCCGGAAAATCAATTATCAAAAATGGACAGAGATCTTCATTGTCGCTGGAATTCATTTGAGCTCTCCTCATCTGAATTCATCTGTAGACTTGAGTTTAGACCATACATGTACTTGAGTTTGAGTTCCATAAAACCAGGCATTTTTTTGTTCACTCCATGTTGTGTGCTTCATGAAGGATACATTATTGATCAAGCTCAAACTCGTAACACTTAAAATATGACAATATTGAAGACCAACTTCACAGTTGTCACTTGCCACTTTATTATGTCATTTGTAGAGAATAAGTAATCACATGAAAAGAGATGAAAGAATGAGAGATCAATGGCCAATTATACATCGCAGACCACTATCTTTAGTAGTTATATGATGGTTCACAATTTGGTCGTATCATGGTTATGACTTATGAGAATCTCGAGACGAAGGCGTAACATATCCAAGCTCTCTCCGGATTTCACTTAAAGGGTAATTTTGTAAACGAAAATCGTTTCCTTTAGACACAAGTCTTTTTCGTGATACTCATATTTTCGAATAATAGTATTCTAATCTCCATTGATTTTTTTTTAATATTCGAGTCAACATTCAAAAACCAGAGGTCACTTGGAGATTTGAACAAAGAGTAAAGGGAGGAAAGTTTCAAGTTTAGAACTCAAAAGGGAAGTATGACATCGTTTCTTCTAACGATTCTCAGCCGCTCCACGCTTTCTACGAACTCTCTGTCATATTACAATCTCAACACATGTAAACGCTTTATTTCAGTAATTTACAAGTTTGTTTATAGAAATCTTAGGAGCTTACTTCCATGGAAAATCCCCAGCATTCCTCCAGATACCTTCTTCGTCTCTGTAAATCAAAGAGAACTCAGACTCCATCTGGAACAGCCTCAATCCCGACACACTCTGGATCCCTACACATTGTTATGGAAATGATCATCGTCTACCATAAAACCACGAGTATATATATACCCCTAACATTTCCAATCAAAGTTTCCGATCATGTGCAGCAGCGGAAAAAAGTTTCCGATCAAAACCTTACCAAACATTTCATCGAGTTGATGAGCAAGAGTTGAATAGCCTCCATGATCAAGAACACAGACCTTACGACCTACCACAAAGCCATCCATGGTGACCTTTACATAACCCCACTTCCGTCTGTCTCCTTCATTACTACAATATTCTCTACCACAGTTTCCGTTCCCAGTTTCGCGATTCTTCGGCAGAAAACTGCTATAGCTGGACGGTGTCCAGTCAGTAACTTCTCTGTACCCGTCCAGACCTATCACTTTGATTCACGAATACATAAAAGATAAAATTAGGATGTTCCTCCCTGTAGAACTAAATAAAATTACTAAATGATGTAGAGAAAACTTTCTTGTTCCTGGGGGAATTACGATAATAATTCTAGCATATAATGCGAGAAATACATGTAACTAGTAAATAGTAAACATTACACGCAGGTTCAGACTTGAGAAAATTTGTCAGGAAATCAAAGATAGCTTATCACTTTCAGATATGTTAGCTGTTAAGGTAATGGAGATACTTAACGGATGGAGCGAAGAAACTCACTTCGGCCAAATGTATGGTAAGGCTCCTGTTGTATGGTTCTAAGGCTAAGACCTAGATCGATTATGCCCCCACACTCCAAATACGGATGATATTTGGAAGAAGTTGGGGAATCACCCAGTGGGTCTGAGTCCATTTTTGCTTTCTATAACAAATGCATGTAGATAAATAATATGGATATTTAAGAGACATAATTGCAGACAGGGAACAGACAAAGGACAAGAACCCATTACCAATCAGGAAAAGCTCAGTTTGTGGTCTTTTTGTTGTTTGTCTGATGCTACTAAGTGCAAGGGATGGGGAGGTCATCACAGCTTCAGATAATGCAACCCATAAATTGCTGCGATATTTCTGTCCAAGCAACACAAAAACCTGGAATTATCAGTGAAGTCAGGATTGTACTTCTAATTACAGCAGGCACATCTCCATCTGGTCCACCGTCTCAATGTCTCAAGTTAAAACCTGAAATGTGCCAACATCAAACACATCACAGAAGACATAGGTGATTCATGCTGGAGAACTCTGCATGATAGAGAATCCAACAGATTAAAGTGTGGGCAGAGAAAGTGAAGAACTAGGTATGGTCTTACATGATGTTAGAGAGACAATATATTTCAAGAATGAGAGCTCTGTTGTTTAATACTAGACAATCCAAAAAATTATTACATCATGTATCCCATACCTTATCTGATAAGTAGGGTTGTGTCGTCGGTATACCCAGGACAGAAAATACACAAATACTCCATGTCTATACAATTACTTTCATGAATAATTTTAGCCTTGCAAGATAAGCATTACAAGGGAATACGTCCAATCTTCTCAAGATAACTATAAATAAACAGCTCGTTGCCAAAACAAAAACAAGTATATCATCACAATAGACAAGAGCTTCCAGCATCTCATTTCGATGCTTTTCCTAACTCGCAGGTGTATGATTTGGAAAAACTACCTCCTAAGCTAATGCACAGTTTGCGTGGATACTAAATTTTACGTGTCTTAAACGGAAATCACATCCTTATTAACAGGCGCTTCTTCTGATACATACACTCCTTGAGTGTTGCGCATTTAGATGCAAGAAACAGAAAAGCCCAGCAAGTTTCACTTTACAGAATCATGGTGGCCAAGAAATTTAGTTATGCAAGGATAGACTTGCTCCACTGCCTGCAGTAAGATTATCAGAGAAACTGATGAGAAAGAAAACAAGCACGCACATGATAGAGAATTGAACAAAGTTCCACCTTGGAAGACCTATAAATGAGAGGGAAACAACATACCAGTCTTCCTCCAACCAAATCATAGTGTGCGTAATGTGGTCCGTCTGGTTCTCCAAGTACCTTATAAGTGACCAAGTTCTCAGGAAACAGCTTAACAGTGTCTGCCATATTTACAAGCAATTGTAGTTAGTAATACTGGTGAAAAAATTGGCAAGTATAAGACTGATCATATTAAGCAACTATGTATAAGTAGCTTAGCATTTTATTTTGTGTGAGGGGAGAATATAATAGAAGTTAATCCATACCTGATACAGCCTCTCATAATTCAAACAACTCAGTAACCACATCACACAATTTAATAAGGAAATGCAAATCTGAGCACATGAATGGTTTCATTTATATGCTAGGTGTAGCCGTTTTTCTATGCAAAATTTCATAATAAAAATTAATCCATACCTTCCACAGCTGCAGGGGGACATATCAAGTCCCGATCACCTGCAAGTGCTAAAACAGGGACACTGGTTCTGGAAAGATGATCCTTGTAGTAAAATTTACCACTACGATCACGTAAGCCACCCTCTCGAAAGGCTGTTGTCAGCTGAATAAGAAGTTTTGCAGGTATGGTACCTAGGTGTTTAAAGCAGAAAAACTCTTTAAAATCACCATAAAGAAAACAACTATGGCTTTGCAAAAATGATCTCTTAGCAATACATTCAGGCATCTAATAGTAATTCTTCCATATTTTCTTTTCCTTAAAGTAGATACATTTCTTTTCCACGTAAACCACGTTCAAAAATATTTGACTTTTACACTCGCATACTTGAATGGGATCAACTGTTTGTACTTACAGAAGTTATTCAATACAAGCTTTTCTAACAAGTCAGGGTGCATCATATCCGTTGATGATATCAAATCATTAAGCCAAGAAAATACATATGGAGGACGTGTCGAAAGAGGAAAAGCTGCAGCCAACAAAGCGCCCAATGGGACGACTGGAACACTCAAAGCTTCTGCAGGATTTGCCTGTAGAAATTCTAGTAAGTTAGTCACGGAAGGCATCAACTATTGTAGAAGATCTAGCGCAGAGTGATGTAACATAAAGTCACGTACAAGAGGTATGAGCAATTTGAGCGCAGAATCCGAGGTTGTGTAATCAACGGATGATGCCAAAGTTGCCACAGCTGCCACACAAGGTTCTCGTCCTTCAGAAGCTAAATCAATGAAATAGAAGGAATGAATGCCGGCTTAAACACACGAGCCTCTGTTTTCAAGAAGATGAGATCTACTGAATAAGCGAACTAGCAGATGATTACTGACCACAACGTGACAGCATTGCATAGAGTAGGATACCCCCCATGGAGTGCCCAATTGCGAATAGTTTGCCATCCTTGGGCTTGCTTTGCGCTCTTACATACTCAATCTATAGCAACCCAAAAACAGAATACCCAGTTCAGTAACAAATCCAGACGTAATTATGCAATGATTCAGCAATTTCAATGTTGCCTAACCGCAGCAGGGACATCCTCTTCCAGATAATTGTCAAAATCCCAGTCATATTTAACAATCAAATCCAGTTGCTTCTGGAAATCTTCTATGGTCGCAGTGAGGCGCTCTTGTAAATCAATCAATTGAGGGGAGACAGACCTTTGACCATCGTCAAAAAGATTCACAAGGCGCTGGGCTAATTCTCTGATTTGGTTAACAATCCCTGAGTTTTGCCTTGACTCTATCAAACTCAAAAGCTTCGATCTTATCTCATTAAACCGCTCGTACAGCTGTGAATCATCTAAAAGCATTGCAATTTTGTCAAATAACTTAGCAGACATGAAGGTTGACTGACCTTCACTGAGAAAGCCAGAAAGTCTTTCTGATAAACGCATAAAAGTTGATGTCAATCTAGCCACAAGTTGAGATTCGTCCCAACCCGAGGCTTCGCCAACAACTGAAACATCCGACGATGGTGCACTGTCCACGATATCAGTAGCCTGCTTTTCATCAGAACAAGTTTCTTTACCTGCAGCAGCTTTAGCAGTAGACTCTATCCGATTGGACAATTCGTGAGCAGATTCCTCAACATCCTTAAGATCAGATACTCGTGTACTCAACCCGGCTCCACGAACCTCAAGAACCCACGTCTCAAATCCCTGACCAGACATATGTCTTGCAAAAGAGCACTGCAATGACATCAACCATATTATGAAAGCGAAGAATCAAAGATTTTCTTAACTTTGGGAGCATTTCGTTAACTAGTAATCATGTCCTTAACGTGAATGTAGCTATACTTTCATGAAACAAATTAACATTAAAAATGAAGGAACATACACCAGGAGATAAATCATATCCAATGGCATTTGTTCCAACTCCAGATAACAGCAAAAGCGGATGATTCCTCGTCGGCGCCTGAGAGGAGAGAAAATTCTCGATCACAAAAAATATTCAAAATTTAAGATGCAAGAAGAAAGGTGGTCGGTGAATTTCGAAAACCTGAGGGGGAGGCAAGTAGCGCCAGAGAGCGAGGCGCCAATCGCTATTTGGGACGGTGACGTAATGAATCTCGTCGGCAGTACAAATCGATGGTTTCGTGGGAAGTTTAACAGAGGAGGAAGAGAAAGCTCTCGGTTGAAACAGCGTCGTGCGGTGACGGGAAGGATTGACGGTACTGATAGGGCGGAAGAAATAGACGGTGGAGGAATCCCAGCGAAGAGCCGAGCGGATCTCCAAAAGGAATTTAGGAGGCATGGTGGACATCGCACAGAGTCTGTAGACAAATGGTGGCTCCGGTATCCACCTCGACGTCTTTAAGGATCTTCATTCGTTGCCATTACACGTGGAGAGACAACCTGTGTGGTTGATGAAGACTTGACTTTCTTCTTTTGACCGCATTTACTTTGGGCCCTCCAAAAATTGAAAAGCCCAATTTTCTTTTGGGGTTTCTCCGGCCTTTGATGGGTACGTTGAACACAAGGAAGGTATTGTCGACTCGAAATTTTATTTTGTCGAAACATTTTGTTTTCCTTATCGAAACACATACGAAAACCAGAAAGTTGAATTTTGTTTTCCTTATCGAAATTATGAACCCGTAAATTTCAGATATGTGTAATTAATTAGAAAGAGATTAATTAATAGAAAACCATAAAATATTTCTTCTAAAAAATATAAAGTTAAAGCAGTTGTTTTTTCTTTATAGACTGAGCATCTTTGACTTTTTAGTTTCTTTGAATTTTTCCGAGAAATTAAAAGAAATGTTTTCTTTTTTCCGCTTCTTTATTTTTTCCGATTCGTACGATCACAGAGAGATTAGAGACGCCTTCCTGTGCGTTTCCAGCATCAGAGTTTCCCGCATATCATCTTTAAATCACTAACCCCAAAGGTAACACTCATAGTCACAGATAAGTTTTAAAACGAAGATCATAGTGGAATTTAGGTATTCTAGTGTTTCTAATTGTGGCCATCATGCATCTGATTTTGTTATTAGTACTGCTATAGGTGGACTTAAGAGTTAAAAGTTGAAAGATCGATTAAGCTAGACCCAATTCTCTTTATTTTCCTCAAGATTTTAGTTCTCAGGGAATTCCTAATTGTGAACCTATTTTCTTTGATCATTTGCATGCATAAGTAATCCTCTTTTGGAAACACACAAAGAATGGTGAATTCTTTGTCAAAACAGCTTATTGGCTTGCTCATAAGACGGCAAAAAGGAACCTTATCTTAGAAGATACTTTCTTACCTACTACCAATGGTTTGAAAGAGCAGGCTTGGTCTCTCGCTATAACCCCTAAAATCAAAAATTTTGTGTAAAGAGCATTAAGTAATGCTTTACCAGTTGCAGACAACTTAACTATGAGAGGTCTAAAACCAGAGAACATATGTCATTTATGTGGTAAGATGGGTGAATCAGAGAATCATGTGTTATTTACCTGCACTACATCTCGCCAAGTTTGGGCAGTTTCAAATGTCCCAAGCCCCCAAGGTGGCTTTGATGAAGGTTCAATCTGGACAAATATGCATTTCATGTATCAATGCCTCAAAAACCTTGATATACCAAACTCAATTAGAAGAGCCATACCTTGGATTCCTTATCTTTATAATCATGGTTTAAAGCAAGCTCTTTGACTTCCTTTGTAGACACATCCCTCTCTTGGATTCCTTATCTTTATGTATAATCATGTTTTAAAGCAAGCCTTTTGACTTCCTTGGCATACACATCCCTCTCGTACTAATATGAAAGGATAGTGATTGTGTTGCATTTGCTCAGATATTAGAGTTATCATTATTTCGATCATATAATTAATATTCTGAACCCAAAAATGAAAATTAAAAAAAAAATTAGCAAGTAAATAGAAGACCCATACCAAAAAAAATAAAAAATAAAGAGAGGGAAATGAATGACGCAGAAAGTGGCATTGTGATGATGCAATTCAATCAGTCTACTCTGAGTAGTGCGGTTGTGGGAATGGCCAAGATTGAATGAGGCGTAAGAATAATCCCACATATGAGGGCCAAATGGGAAATTACGTAAGAGTGGAGGATCAACGTAAATAGTAGATATAAAGGTGTTAACTTTTTGTCTGTTTGGTCAGTAAAGAGTAAAGATGTTTGACAAATACTGAATCAAAGTTAACACGACACCATGAATTTGAGACCCACCTTTGTCTAATCTATTCATGTGTTCTTTTGTTATGGTTGATTGCATCTTTGAGTGCCTTTCAAAAATGTTTATGTGAATTAGAAAGGTTACAGCACCACGTAGCTTAGGTTTCTTGTTTCAATTCGGGTATGTTCTTTTGATTTTGGAAATATGGTAACTAATATATACCGACTAAAATTATATTTTGTTTCGGTTCGGTTTTAATTCCAAATAGATAAAATTAAATTAAACCTGAAATAATATTGATTTGGTTCCGAATGACACTTGTAACCAAAAATAGTCAAATACCCGAAAATATGATTACTTGTAACTATAAATAACCAAAATATTTTTAGTATAAATTAGTTTCGGTATATTTGGTTTTGTTAGGTTCTCAATTAAGAATTAAACTGAACCAAGAATCGAAATTACCTAAATATTAGAACCTGAAACTGAAACCGAATTAAATACATATTTAGATTCGGTTTGGTTAGTTTCGGTAGTTTGGTCCAATATTTCAGTTTTGACTTTTGTGTCTAGGGCTAACACTAACTTGAGTGAATTTATTGATGGACCATGTTACGTAATTGGTGGACTAAGATATGTTTAGGAATTGGAAGATGGACATGTACATTGGACGATGGAAAGAGTGATAAGAAGTAGCACACATGACACATGTGTATGTGTGTGGACAATATAAAGAGAACGTACGGCGATTTGATGACCAAATGAGAAAGGTTCACTTATTTGTCTGCTTGTTACCTAACATCCATATCTATTATCATTGTTCTCCTCACTTTATTTTGTTTTTAGTGATACCCAAAACTATTGTTTTGTTTCTAACTTTTTCTTCATAACTAATAAAGAAAACAACACTGTAACTAATCAATTTGGCAAGTGTTTTTGGTAAGGGATCTAAAAATTCATGTAGTATGAGTGATGTTGTTAAAGGTTTAAAAAGTTTGAGTTACAAATTAAGTGTTGCATCCATTATCTATATTAATCCCAACAACCATGCTTCTTCTTAAAAACTGTAAAAAGGGTTTTAGAGAAAACATACATACCCAAGAGGCTCGGACTTCGAACTTCTTTCACATCTCCCCAAACTTTTTTTTAACAAAATATATATATATATATATATCAGCTTTGCCCCTTAAAGTCATACTAAACTCCAAACCCCACCCCAAATTTTGTGTGTCAATCACTAGAATATCATTGCTAAATGCACAATCATATTACTCTTTTCTTTTTTTATATATATAATATCTATTATCTATTATCTATTATTAAAGGGTAGGGACATAAGCCTTCTTGACCCTTTATATAAGACCCACTCATCATTCCATCCTTTTGCACATTGTCTATAATTATATACTAATCTTCTTCTTCTTCTTTGATATTCTCTGCTTCTATATATAAGCAACAAGTCTTTTGCTTTTAGTAAAGTTGTTCAGCTATGGTGTTCACTGAAGAAGATGACGACAGGAGTAAAAAGAGAAGGAAGAAGTTTTCATACAATGAAACAAATGATGACAACAGTCAATAGATGATTTGGAGAGAAGATGGGCTTTGCAATAGTTTACGCTCTTTCATAGAAATGTAAGTCTGGTGAGAGCGAGATTATTGCATTGCTTTCTGTTGGGGAATCGAAGGTTATTGGTCCGATTTTTTTTCCTTGCCCGAAAAAAATCATTTTCTTATTATATCTCTTAACTTAAGAGTTTATGCGTGTGTGACTATGTGTGTGTGAGACTGAGAGCTTAATCTACCATTATTTATTTATCATGTTATGAAATGAAGGAGAGTGTTGGTATCGACTAGATAACAAAAGTTACGTTTCGATCAAATAAGACATTGTAGCAGCATTCATATCAAACTGCTTTCGTTTTATTGTGGATCTCGTTTCCCAACTAAATAACTGTTCTTTGAGTTGGTAAAATTAGCCTCAAATTATATCATCAATAGTGGAAAGTCTTAAATTATCAATCCATTTCTCTTACTTCCTCCCACAAAATTTGTTTCTTCACAGTTTCTCCTTAAATTTACAAGTTTAATTTGTTCTCTGTTTTGGATAGACTAGTTTGTAATTAAAGTTGATAGCTTATTAAAGCCCAAATATATATTGGTAAAAGGCTCATAAAAGGAAGCCCAAAAAGAACTCATAAATAATGTTAGCAGGCCTATTCTATCTGTTGAGTTCAGGGATGAAACCTTTTAAGCCCATTCTTGTTGTTTGTTTTGTTTGTAATCATTACAAATAAATAAGCTCACACAGTTTCTCAAAAAAGAAAAAAACAAAAAACAGTTTAATTGGATGGTTTGGTAAATTAACCCTCTAAGTCGCTTGTCAAAAAAAACCCTCTACAGTCTACAGTCTTTCAATTCCAAAGTTTCTAAACAAATGGAAACTGAAATGAGACAATTCACAGAAGTGAATGAAATGAGACAATTTTGGGATGTATCTTGAACAAGTAGATTACTGTGGTTGGTCAAGCTTGAGTCAATTGAATGATCATCCTTATGGATTTGTTAAGGGATTTCGGTTTCTTTCTATTGATGAAATCTGAATCAAGACGTCATTGCGTCATCGTAACGAAATGTTACCATCATTTGATACGATTCGTTTTCTCTAATGGAAGGAATAATTTCTGTACAGAATTAATACACAAAGTGAAGATCTTTATGGAATTTTGAGAGAATGGTGGAATCCATCTATCTCTATACTCAAAATTACTGTAAATAAGGAAAAGCAAAATATTACAAAGGGTTTTGAGAAATCTGTATATTCAAAATTTACATAGGAAATTGGAAAACTGAGAAAACATAAAAAGGTCGTCGTCGTCTCCAATCTCAGATTAGAGAAGAGAGACCTTAAAAAAAAGTCTTGGAGAAAAAGGGGCGCGCGTGGTCAATACAGCCAGCCAGCCACCGTAGATCTCTCAGATGGATTCACCGCCGTTGGATCTTCCGATTTTAATACTCAATGGAGAGAGAAGCACGAGATCAAACTCCTACCGACGCGACTCTGAGTTCGAGAGACGCAAACATCGGAAACCAAAGCAGATCTACAGAGAGGACAAGTGAAATTAAGATGCTGAAGCCATCCTTCTAAACACTGCTTGTGGAACACGTGTCGACATTCCAGCTTCCTCACCTCTTCACCTTCCTTTAGCTTCGATAAACACACCACACAATCGGAACCTCCTTCGTCTCCGCATCGGTACGAGAATAGCCGATTCAGGCTCAGCTGATCCGCGAGTACGATTATGTTGCTTAGTCCCGTGGCTATCGAGGCATCTTCGGCGGGGAGATTAGGATTGGAATCAGAGGAGAATCGGTGGAGAAAAGATCGGAGATGGTTGATAAATACGGCGAGGAGAGAAACTAGCATAAGAGGGATTGAATCGGAAGAGACGTCACTAAGCTGACCTTGGAGCCCCATTTTTCTTTCTTTCTTCCTTTCTTTCTTTCTTTCTTCCTTTCTTCTTGTTATTCTTTCTTTCCTCTGCCGCTTAAGTTTTTTTCTATATATAGCTGTCTTTGCTTAACCTATCAATTACACTCTTTCTTTATTCATCTTTTTTTTTTCTCATCACTCTGAATTCTATTTCTTTTTTTTCTAAGTAAATATACCAAGAAGGCAAGAATGCTTTAGGGATCTTTTCATTTTTCTAAAAATAAAATAATTATTATTAATATATAATACTCCTCCCTTATATTTTTGTGGTTTTTATTTGTTTCTGTTTTGTAAATTCCTATACAAAAATCAATGTATTTTAATATTTTTTGACTATTAATATTTTAATGGTTGGTTAAATTGTAATAACTTAAAATACTGAATAATTTTTTTTGATAAATTTTAAACAAACGCATTTGTAGTCAAATTTTTATATATATATAAAATATGATAGGAGTAATAAATATAAAAATGTTTACAAGCTAATTAGAGGGTATAAAATCATGAACTGACTTCATTAAAAGATATTACATGTGTAAAATATATATACATTTTTTACATATCTCCAACATTTTTTTTCTTACCACTATGATGATTAGCACAATGATGAAGTTAAATCATAAAGACGAAATCTTTTGGACACGTGATCCGGTGCTTACAAATCTTGTAAAACCCAACGTCACTTCTGTTTGTCTCTTTTTCGTATTCAGATCCTTCGACCACACTTTCCCTTTTAACAGTTTTCTTTCTTTTGTTCACACTATAATTATGATCAAGTGTATTTCCTGGAAAATGCAAGTATTTCTAGTATGGAATATACAAAACGTTTACTATTGGACATCTGTGTAGTTGTAGACAGCTAAATTTAGTCATAACTGTTTCATTTGGATTTGTTAATAGAAGTATCAATTTCCACAAAACTAAAGTTAAAATATACATATGATCAATTTGAAAGAACTAATTTTTGGTATTATATGGGTTAGCTGTCGGGGCATTTGCTACCATGTCAATGACATCATATGTAGACTTTAATGGAAGAAGTAAATCTAATACTATTATGATTCATTGATTGTTATAAAGTTTTTTTTTGTCAATAATTGGATCGATAAAACCTCATCTATAGCTAAAATCTACATACTAATTTTTTTTCTTTCACTTATATCGAGAAATAATCGAATTCCAATTTCTAAGAATTTGTAAAGTGACCGCTGCCACAGAACCATCTTGTCATCGCCTAATACTCAAATTGATTATGTGATGAAAATGTTAGTTTTCATTTTTTTTAGTGGAAAGTTTTTTCTTATCTTAAATTTGGTTTCGTTAAAGAAAAAAATAGATGCAAGATGAAATAGAATAGGAGTAGTGGGCTGTGTAGAAAGATGTTTGATCTTAAATTAGTTATATATAATTAAATATGATATACATTATTTATTGAGAACAATTCAATTTATTGTGATGAAGATTTTGCGTGATCCTCGCTAACTTGTTGTCTCACAACTTCCCATAATGTGCTTCGGACCTCCTATTATCATATATTAATTATTCCTTTTCTTATTTATACCTTACCAAATATATATTCGAATACTAAGATAAACAACATGTATTAAACTGCAGACCATACAACATCTAAATATTTTTTTTTAATATTAGATCGATAAGATCTTATCTATAGTCTAATACCTATTTCTTAAAATTAATATTTAATCTATCAATTGTAGAGGGGAGGAATCGAACTCTAAATATCAAAGTCGTTAGATAGATCATCCCAACCACTAGACTGAGAAGAACTCGGCCATTTGAATTTTAATAGAAAAAAAGTTTCTTTGATATATGATATTCTTTTGGAATATAATGAAGGGTGTGCCAAATGACAATAGATAAATTAGAAATTAGCAAAATGACAATGATAGATAGGAAATAGCAATCTAATAATGTTTCCTTAGAAGCCCCTAAAAAAGTATTGTTTCATAAGAGATAATAATATAGTTAACAGTATAATGCAAATCATATACGATAATAAGTTGTGTAGATTGATAATACTTTGTACACATACAAATTGGATATATATAAATAACAGACAAAATTAGGATGTATAAGAGGGGTTTTATTAGGAATATGGAACTATTCTATATATATTTGTTAATATCTACACATGTATTACCGTTTCTAACCTTAGCTTGTACTATATAATCTCTTGTATACATCAATAATACTCAAGGAATTCTATTCTAAAACCTAGTATTTACATGGTATTAAAGCAAAGATTCTACAAACCCTAATTTTTTTTTTCGTCGTTTCTTTTCTTCTCGTGGTCCTTTTTGATCTCGAGCTTCTTCTACAAGTCTCTACGACTTCTTATAATCTTCTACAATGGTGAACCCTTCACCGTCTTCTACCTCAGAAATTACCTCTTCTCCGTACTTTCTCTCTCCCTCGGATCATCCACATCATGTGTTGGCTCTGTTTCTTCTTATTGGGGCAAACAACTACGGCAAAGCTAGCTAGGATTAATTTTCAAGCCAAACATAAGTTGGGCTTTATCGATGGCTCCTTGGTAAAACCATCAAGCGAGCCTGCAGATTTACCATGATGGGTTCAAACAAACTCGATGCTTATTGGGTGGTTATATGCGAGCCTTGATCCCCAAGTACAAAAAGCCATCTCTTTTGTTGACAACGCTGCTCCTTTGGGATAATCTCAAAACTTGTTACTCAATTGGGAATGCCTCACGAGTTCATGAACTCAAAGTTTCTCTCGCCAATTGTACTCAAGATGGTTTGGAAGTGGCTGAATATTTTGGCAAATTGAAGATCATATGGGATGACTTGGATGATTATGAGCCGACTCTAAACTGATGTTGCAACAATTCCACTTGTCCTCAGATGCTCAAACAAACTCAACGTCGTGATCATGAACACATTCATCAGTTTCTAATGGGTCTGGACGCTTCTCACTTTGCTACTACTCGCACAACTCTTCTCAACTGATTGAATCATGATTCAGGTCTTACTTTTGACCATGTTTATTCTGAAATTATCTCTGAAGAACGTCATATCACGGTTGCACGCAGCAAATCTGATCGTCTTGATGCAGTCAGTTTTGCGGTCCGAAGTGGTGTTCAAGCTATTGCTTCTGTCACACGCTCGTCGCCTTCTGGTTTGTGTACTCATTGTGGTCACCAAAACCATAGTGTTCACAGGTGTTTTCAGCTTCATGGTCTGCATAATTGGTGGATTAAAAAACACGGTGATCCTTTTCGTCGCACCGATACTTCCCAAGGCCGTGGTAAAAGCTCTACACGTTGCAAAGGTCGCGGTCGTGGTCCCTCTGCACGAGCTAATAATGCTCAAATTCCTATTGACTTTCCTGCACAATCCAACATTCCAGGTGTGAGCCAAAAAACTTGGTATGTAATTGTTAACCTACTCAAATCGGATTCTTCTGGTCAAGAGAAACTCTCCGGTAAGACTGATTGTGTTGATTTCTTACTTGATTCTAGTGCCTCTCATCACATGACTGGTGACCTTGATTTCCTCACTGATGTGTATGATATACCTGGAAGTATTATTGTTCTTCCTAATGGCAAACATACTTTTGCGACTCGTGAAGGATCACTTGTTCTTGCGGATCAAATTAGACTTTCTCGTGTTCTTTATGTTGTTGATTTGTCTTGCAAACTCATCTATCTTACTCGGCTTCTTCGTTAGATTTCTTGCTTTGCTTATTTCACTTACAAACTTTGCTTAATACATGACCGCACTACAAAGACGCTGATTTGAATTGGGTGAAGAGAGAGAGGGTTTATCACTCTTGTGGGTCCATTCCAGCCATTGCACATCATGTTTCTACACAATCAACGCAGACACTTTGACATCTTCGTTTGGGACATCCGTCTAAGAGAGTGTTATCTACAATTTATTTTACATTAGTTGATTTCGATTCTTCTGTTAGCGATTTAAAGGATTATTGTGATGTTTGCTTACAAGCTAAACAAATAAGAACACCTTTTTCAGAAAGTTAGAATAAAGCAGTTGATTGTTTATGGGGTCCTTACAAACATGCTTCATCGAGTTGAGCACATTATTTTCTAACTATTGTTGATGATCATTCTCGTGTTGTGTGGACTCATCTGCTTTTTGCCAAGAGTGATGTAGCAGAAGTACTCTAAAACTTTATTCACATGGTCAAGAAACAATTCAACAAATATGTCAAAACAATTCGTAGTGATAACGGAAGTGAGTTTATGTGTATGCGCAAGTTTTTTCGCGACAATGGAATTCTTCATCAAACATCTTGTGCTTACACACCTCAGCAAAATGGAAGTGTGGAATGTAAACATCGTCACATCCTCAACATGGCTCGATCTCTACTCTTTCAAGCTAGCTTATCGGTTAAGTTTTAGGGTGAAAGTGTACTCACTACCGCATACCTTATTAATCAAAATCCAAGTCCTCTTCTTGACAACAAGTCACCGTACAAAATTCTTCATTCCTTTGCGCTGAGCTATGATCACCTTCGTGTTTTGGGCTGTCTCTATTACGCCAAAAAGCTCTCCGCTAATCACAATAAGTTTCAACCATGAAGTCCTAATTGTATTTTTATTGGTTACTCTCCTACACAAAAAAAGGTTGGCGTGTGCATGATCTGCAAACTGGCGAAACATTTGTTTCTTGTGATGATATCTTCAAGGAAAATGAATTTCCTTTCTCCTTGTCTTTGTTTGATGATTTGGCCACATCTCATACTCCTCTGAATACAACGATTACTGAAGCAATACCCTATGTTGTTCTTGCAGACACGACAGATAGGGGAGTCATATCATTACTCCTCTTTTACCTCTTGAAGACGCAGACGTGACCTGACCTTTTGAAGACGTAGCCATAACTTTACTGGATCATGATCTCGGGACAGAACCTCTTGGACGAGGTATGCGTAATAAGCGACCTTTGGTTCTTCTCGAGCCTTATGTGACATGATGCACGTTGTGATAAAACCCATGTCTCTCTCCCTACTTGTTCTTCTCCATCGTCTTCAGGTATATGTTCTCATCCTTTAGCAAATGTTTTGTCTAGTGATAGGTCACCAGATATTCCTTGTTGCACTTGATATGATAGATGAACATATTACTTATAAGTAAGTCGTTCGTCTTAAGGAATGGTGTGATGCTATGAGTAAGGAAGTTGAAGCTCTTGAAGAAAATGAGACTTGGACTCTTGTCCCTCTACCCCGTGGGTGTACAGCTCTTGGCTCAAAGTGGGTTTATCTTATAAAATTCAAATCTTATGGTTTTATAGAGAGATACAAAGCTCGTCTTGTTGCTTTGAGTAATCATCAGAAAGAAAGGGTTGATTTTTCTAACACATTTGCACTTGTAGTTAAGATGCAAACGGTTCTTCTTCTTCTTAAAGTAGCAGCGGTCAAAGGTATGGAATTTCATCAAATGGATGTGCACAACGCATTTCTACATGGTGACATCGATGAAGAAATTTACATGAAGCCCCCACCAGGTTCCACACGTCCGATCCTCCCTTGGTATGCAAGCTAAAAAAGTCCATCTATGGCTTCCGTCAAGCTTCACGATGTTGGTTTTCTAGACTATCTACCGCTCTCTTAGATTATGGTTTCACTCAATCCACCAAAGACTACTCCTTTTTTGCCTACAACGTGAATGGTGTTATCCTTCATGTCTTGGTGTATGTAGATGATTTAATTATTTGTGGTAACAATCCTAAAGTTATCGCTGAATTCAAGAGCTATTTGAGTGAATGTTTTAAGATGAAAGATTTAGGTTCTCTCAAGTATTTTTTAGGCATTGAAGTTGCTAGAAATTCTGAAGGTATCTCTCTCATAGCACAAGTATTGTTTGGACATTATTGACGAGTGTGGTCTTCTTGGATCTAAACTCGTTGGCACTCTAATGGTTCAACAAAATACTCTTGCCAAGTCTACTAGTCCACAATGAGAAGACCCGTCTCCGTATTGTCGATTAATTGGCCGCTTGGTGTATCTCACACATACGAGACCCAAAATCACAGATGCTCTTAACTTTCTTGCTCAATTCATGCAAACGCCTCTTCTTGATCATTGGGAAGTTGCCCTTTGTTTGGTTCGGTATCTTTAGTCTTCTCCTGGTCAAGGCATTTTTCTTTCCTCTGCGAGCTCTCTTCAAGTTACATCATATAGTGATTTTGATTTAATACATGTCCCCTTACACGCAAGTCTATCACCGGTTACTTGGTTATGCTTGGCTCCTCACCGATCCGTTGGAAGTCAAAGAAATAGTCTCAGGTTTCTCTTTCTTCTGCTGAAGTGGTGTATTCAATTACGATGACCGCAACCGAGTTACTTTGGGTCAAAGAGGTTCTTCGTCTCATTGGTATTGATAACAGTCAACCAATGAATCTTGTTTGTGATAGTCAAGCTACTCTTCACATAGCCTCTAATTCGGTTTTTCATGAAAGAACTAAGCATATCGAGAGTGATTGCCATTTTATTCAGGATGAGATAACAACTGGTACGATTTCGACGTCCTATGTACCAACACTTGAGCAACTAGCTGATATATTAACCAAAGCTTTGGGTCGAGATCAATTTATTCATTTACGGTCCAAGCTGGGCGTTCTTGACTTACACGCTCCATCTTGAGGGGGAGTACTAGGAATATGGAACTATTCCATATAGATTTGTTAATATCTACACATGTATTACCGTTTCTAACCTTAGCTTGTACTATATAATCTCTTGTATACATCAATAATACTCAAGGATTTTATTCTAAAACCTAGTCTTTACAGGTTTTAGAGGAGGAACATGAGAGGTTGTTGGATATATAGAAGTAATAGAAAATTTACAGTGATAACTATACATATATTACAACAAATTTGATGATAAACATACAACATAAATAAAAACGTAATAATAATATTGTTAGCAATCCTTCTAAATTCAAAAATGAGAACTCTGATACAATCACATGCTATAAATAGGGACAAAATCATCGAAATTTGCTACATGAACCTATAGTTTTTTCACTTGTCATTTACCTAATTATGCAGTTATTTATTGTCATTAACTCAAATTTCCCTATATTGACTTTGGATAGTCTAACTTTATTATTTATCATAAATATTTTATTTAATGATGTGGAATCATAAATTTATTGCACATAGGTTTTTTCTTTGTCAACCAAAAAAATTTCATTCAAAGGTAAATAAACCAAGAAAAGATTACATTGTTTCAAAAAAAACAATCACAAGATATGTTACACATATACGAGTTTTCAATAAGAGAAATTGTACTAACTACCATAAAAGTTTATCGAAATTAATTTCTAGGGTGAGGCTAGAATCATAGTTTGTTGTGACAAAATGCATGACTTATATGCCCTTACACACTTATCCAATTGAAAACTATATTATATTAGATTGCAAATAAAATTCCACCACACTCTCTCATTTCTTCTCTTTCGTCACCATTGTTATCTCTTTAAAAAACTCTTTCATTTCTTTCCTTTAAAATTGAGATCAACGATTTTAATAGGTTCTTTCTCTATCTTGTTTAAGGAAAATGTGGATTTATTCATGCTTTCGAGGTTGGATTATGGTGATATCTTATTCTCATGTAGAGAGACTTTTAGGAAAAATAGTTGGAGTTTCTTATATGTTTCAAGAGAATATTGGAATAAAATATGATTCAATGATATTTTTGTGTTATTTTTGCCTTTTTGGATTATAATCACAAATTTTCAATCAAGAATAAATAATTCAATGAAATCGTTTTGTTGTTCTCAATAAAGAAAATTGTGACATGTATCGAATTTTTTCCTCTGAGTGCGGCATATGTGGAGTGTCTAGGTGTAGTGTTTTTTGGCTTGACGAGTCCCGTGAATATATGGTTTCAAAACCCTAAATTGGATTTTTGTAGATATTTCTCTTTAGCAGCGATTTAGTTATGTTTTGTGGTGTCCATAGCAGAAGGTAAATTGACATAATGGGTTTGTGTTGCATAACTAGGTTGTGATTCAAATTTTGAACATAAATCTTGATGATTTGGCTCTGATTCTGCATGTATAACTGGGTGTGTGCTGCTTTGATCGTGTCCAATTTGATTGTCTCAACATAAATCTTAAAGCATTTCATTGTCCACAAACATTTGTGTGTTTGCTGTTAACATTCTTGTTATCATATAAGTTAATTGTTATCGTTATTTTTTAAAATAGTAACATGTCCATAGTTTTGTGCACACTCTAGAGTTTGTTGTCATCCAAGTTGTTCCAGCCATTTAGGACAAATCGGCATCATCATTGGCACCAACAACCTCTGAATCATCATCTGAATTCGACGAGGAGAGTGGTCGAGAGGAAAAAGTAAAATAACCTCCTTTCATGCTGTCAAATGCTAGGAAAATAGACTGGGAGTGCAAGGTAATATTTAATGATATATGCAAAACAAAGTATTTTAGTTATCACTACATGTGTGTTTTGCAAACATTTATGTTGTTAAGCACTAAAATTTTATTTGTAGGTTAACGTCTAATCCACCATATCATCAAAATCCTCTATAATGGAAGAAGAAGACCTGACGTAGTCCGATGAAGAAACCGATGAGAAAGTCATAGAATTTATACATAAACCGTTCTATTCTATGATCATCCATCTATGTGTCTAGCGCCACAACTGGTCATGGGTTTGCTCTACCAATAGCTTGAAATAAGCTGGCAGTAAGTCATAACTACCCATGGCAAAACCCAAAGCACTGTCCATTGCGATCTCCCTTGTCCGCCATGCTTTCCAATAGGAGATATGCAAGCTAAAGTCCTTTTGCCACTACAAATATAAAACATGTAGATAACATTATGAATACACGTTAAATTTATTGTTTTCAGTAAAACTACAAATTTATTCATGATAAATCAAGATATACGTACATATTGCCTTACTTCGCTTGTACCCGGGCCGCGTCAAAAGCCTACATACTTGTTCTTAATCTACTCCCCAATAACAACTGTCAAAGCTTGCTTATAGATATCGCACCTCTTAGGTGTCGAATATTTTTGCGCCTTCGTAATCAATATCCCTCATAGCTCGGTGCACCTTACTTGAAACAATTTTTTGCAGATACTTTTATATTTACAAGCTAAAACCTGTAAATAGATTCATTAACTAATACTCCCAAACCAACTTTCACTTCTTATGTCTTCATCAAAATCATCAAAATATGTTGGCGCATCTCGCTCGGGCAGATAATTCAGGGTAGTGCGCTCGTTGACAATATCTACTTCCAAAACAGCCACATCGAGAGGATTTTCATATGGCCCCCAACTTCCATTGCTACACCAAAGAACCCCAACCATGTGGGTTCTTCGTCTGTGTCTGACATATTGATGGTTATTAATATTTTTTACATGTACCTAAAATGTTAATCAATAATAAATTTATTATCAATTAAAATTTAGGTGGGCCATCGGTTGTGTAGACCATCTTCCATTAAATGCTCACGTCTTTCTTAGAGAGTAAAGTTAAGCATGTAGGTCATAGAATGTGTAGTGAATCAGCCGAACTAAAGATGAGATTTTATTTTTTCTGGGACCATTTTGTATTTGGTACTTTTCTAATTTCAATAACTATATACTATTTTCTTAATTATTTTTTGGATTTATGATATTGAATTAATTTTTTCCAACAACAAATACAAAATTAGAATAAGAGATGAGAAAAATTTATGTTTATAACTCCCAAGTGGTTTAAGAATAATTTTTGGTTTTAGTTTTTCTCAAAAATTACCTTTAAGCCAATGAAATTTTTGATAAAACAGTTATCTAAAGTTTAAAAGTGTTTTTTTTCATTGGATTAACTATGCAAGTTTTTGGTTTTTTAATTAAATTCAAAAAATATTTTTTTGGAATTCAAAAATCAAAAACCAAAAACCAACTATTTAGGATTTTGAAAACAAAACAAAAATCTAGAAACTAAAATCTAAATCTAAATCCAAAAACTAATTGCCTAAAATTTTTTTATGTTAACTGAATGGTCTAATTATCTCAATGATGTTTAATTAAGTTGACCAAATAAAACATAGTTAAAAATATTTACCAATTACCATCTAATTTTAAAATTAATAAACAAATAACTGAAAATTGATTGACTAGTGTGAATCGAACATTTATTAACGAAATTATATAATGAAAATCAAAAGGACAGATATGATCATAATGAAGGAAACTTAATAAAGAAGAGACTAAGAGATAAGTAAACATTAGATTGGTATGTATTAGAAAAATGTTAAACGGCGTTGTCAAAGTATTCATTTTGCAAAATACAATCATAGTTTGAGTTTTTATAAATATAAAAAAGAGAAAGTGGGAGAAAATAAATCTCAGTTTTAGCCGTCCAAAAGATCTCAGAATCCACCGACTGATAAAAAAGCACAAGTTGGAATTTAGAAATGTTGATTAACACGTTGATTAAGCAATGACCAAAACCATTACCACTGATTATATATATATGATTACGAAATGCCATCATTATTAAAAAAAAGAAAAGAAAAAGAAGTGATTGACGAAAATGATGTATTGTCATGTATATCATAATTAGCATTGAGTTTAATTCAATGGTGATTAGTAAGTCCAATTAGATGAGAGCATTGTGTGGTGTCAAACCATGTAAATAATAAAGTAAAAGCAAAGCAAAGACTTAAGATCATCTCTTTGTTTGATTGTGAATGTGGAGACGAGTCAGGTTAATTGAGACACCGTTCATTTATAGGGTGATGTGGTCAAAGGAAAGCCACATAAGTTTTGATAGTGGTATAGAAGTAAAGAGAAGCAGGTCGCAATCAATAGTTGAACCCAATCAGACCAATTCTTTATTGGATCCTTATTGGGCCTATTATGGGCCTGAGTATGGGCTTGACCATTTCTGTTGTTTGCAGTATTTCAAACCCGATTAATTATGAGTTATCGTTGAACAACAATTTGCATTGATATACAAGTCCGCTAATTCAACATTTTGTCTTCATCTCTTTCCATCATTTTGATTAAACTTTCTGTGAAGTATTTGTAAATCGTATCTCTTGTATCCATTGAATAGATTCAGTTTGACTCTTACTCTGATAAATTCAGTCCTCAGATAGTTGAGTTTTGACTTAGAAAACATACATATCAGATGTCCAAACAGTAAGAGGGGGTGGTTGTGTAAGCAATTAGAAGCATGTGAAGGTTCTCAGGCATAAGAAAGCATAATTAAAGTCGTACCGGATGATTCGGAAACAAGAAAGGACCACACTTGTCTTCATATGCCAACACTTACACTTGACTCTGACTGTTTTGAGGTTGTCCTCTTTTTTTATTTCTACATGTAGACCACACATACACACACGCACCTCTCTTTCTTTCTTAATTACCATTTGCCATCTTCAACAACAACACTTGAATTCAACACAGATTAGTTCTCCTAAGTTTATAATTGATCAATAGGCTTATTGGTTTACAATATCTCATTATGACACTATTATTGGTGGAGGATCAATTGATATGATCACTAGTATCATATAGTTGTAGCTGTAATGCTATTTATTCTACCAATCATTACTACCTCAATGATTTTTCTCCATCATTTACTTTGACCCTAATCATTAATTCTTATCTCTTTCTCTCTTTCACATACACATACGCATGATTTACTCTCACTTTTAAAAGTTTTAACCCAAGAAAACTATCATTTACTCAATAGCTATCTTTTTCTTTGTTGGTTTTATATCTTTTTATTTATCATATAGTTATTATATATTACTAATGAAGTAAAAACAAAAAAACTGGATCCGGAGGTAATTATGTGACAAGTAGTGTTTCCATTTGCTGTTTATCTTTGTTTCTATTCAAATTTCATCGTAGTTTTTATATTAATTGCAATTAATTATGTGATTAAAATCAAGAGCTATATGATCGAATGATAATAGTGTTAGGTCCATTGTTTACATAAGCATGCTAGAGTTATTGTGATGACTTTTAAGCACACAGAAGTGTCAATGTCACTTATTCACTTCTTTCTTTCATTTTTTTCCACTTTTGACTTTCTTTCTTTTTCTTTTTATCATTCAATAAATTAAAAGGTCATTATTTTATACTATTTAGGGTTGTTATTCTCTGCTTCTCCTTTGTACTTTGGGGAATATATGTCATATCATTTACTCAAATAAGAATATTAACAAATCTCTCAATTGATGTATTTTATTCCAAAACCATAAATGTTAACCATTTTAAATACTAACATCATATCGGTTTATTTTATTGAATTTATTTTATATCGATATGGAGAAACAGGAATTAGATTGAATGAACTTGTTCGAATAGTCCTTTTTTGTTTGATGATAAAGTAGAGAATAACATGGAATGCATATTTTATGATAACTCTTTGTATGAACTGTGATTTTAAAAAGATAGAATACAAAACAAAGAAAACAATAAATAACAAGGCTCGCCTAATGATTTCTCTAAAGCTAAAGTCTTTTGGGAGGATGTTTGTATGCCGAAAAGGAAAGGTGGTCTTGGTTTGAGGAAGCTCCGTAATTCTTCTCAAGCTTTGCTCTTCACTTTATTTGGAGACTTATATCTTCAATTTTTTGTGGGTTTCTTAGACTCGCCATTATCTTCTCCAGTATTCCTCATTTTGGGATGTTAAGCCTAGTTCTCAAAGTTCTTGGATTTGATGCAAGCTTCTGAAAATTCACGATCAAGCTTACCATTTCATTAAAGTTTAAATCAGGAAACAAAGAATTCTTGTGGTTTGACAATTGGACTCCCTTAGGAAA
Organism: Lepidium didymum; assembly: GCA_963920545.1. Lineage (NCBI taxonomy): Eukaryota > Viridiplantae > Streptophyta > Magnoliopsida > Brassicales > Brassicaceae > Lepidium > Lepidium didymum. The sequence goes on from OY986992.1 coordinate 6,283,419, forward strand.
CCTTATAGACTTAACTGGAGATATGGGAACTCGTTATCTTGGTTTCCTTCGATCTTCTGTGATAGCTGATGCTGCTTCATCCTCTGGCTGGAATTTTCGCAGTCTTAGAGACCACTCTTTAGACCATATTGTTTCCCAAATTTGTTCTTCTCCACTTCCTGTTCAAGTTTCAGGTGATGACATTTATCTTTGGAAGCATAGAGGTGTTGATTTCAAACCAGTTTTCTCTTCTTCAAAGACTTGGGATCAGATTCGTGTGAAGAAGCCTCATGTTCCTTGGCACAATGTGGTTTGGTTCCGCAAGTTGTTCCTCAGTTATGTTTCATCACTTGGCTTGCTATCAAAGACAGGCTATCTACAGGTGATATGATTCAAACTTGAGGAGGGATCCAATACTGTATTTTTTGTGGAGAACGCAATGAGACTCGAGACCATATCTTCTTTGCTTGTCCGTTTACTTTTACGGTCTGGTTCGGTTTATGTGGCTCTCTTCTTGGCTTATCTATTAATCCTGACTCGTCTGACACTGTTAAGTTCATTCTATGCTCCAATCGGGTTTTACTTGACAAAGTCCTCCTCCAAATGATGCTCCAAACTTCAGTGTACTACTGTTGGGGAGAAAGAAATCAGAGAATTCACAATCATAACTCATTGAGTGTTGAAGCTCTAAATCCGTGTTATTAGCAAGGTAATAAGAAATCAAATTTCTTCCTTGCACGACACAGGACTACACAAGCTTGAAGGATTACGAATACGTTGTTTTAAGCTTCACCCTAGCTGATTCTTTTTCTTTTGGCTTTTAGTTTCTCTTATTTATTATGTTAAAGTCGATAGAAAGATGATACAAAAGAACTTAATACTTTGTTAGTCTAAGATTGAGAGTTTATGAAAGGAATTTCATCCTCTTACGATTTACAATCTTGTCAACCATATTTAGAGGAGGCAAGATGACTGAACCGCACCGCTTTTAATATTGTATTCGATTAATTGGTCTTAATCATTATAAATCTGTTGTTGTCTTGAATTGAAAAACCAAGTGGAGATGTAGTCTTATTGGTTGAGCTTCTTCTGCGAGATTACACTCAAAGCATGACGACAAGTTACTCCACCCATTTGCCATCTACGACATGCACATTCTCTAAGCCTCATGTTAATACTAGCTGGCTAACCAAAATCTAAAACTTCACACATCCATTTGATCCGGACACCATTTTACAGAATTTGACAGCTTTCTCTTGCTTCACTTCCACAATCTCCATTTTTTTGGGTGTAAATCTGCCTTGATGTCTAAATGTTTTTGCCCTCCTTTGATCAAAACAAATAATAGCTCTTCTCATGATGGTTTCTAGCATCTCCACCATAGGCAAATACCTTGCACGAAAGATTAAAACAAATATTAAATAACATACTATTGACATCATAGATTAAAACAAAGACTAAATCAACCGTAAACAATAAAAATGAATGTAAATTCCTAGAAGGATCAATATCATTGTTGAACGACTCATATATGTTTTTGTGTATATCAACACATCAAAAATTTGTTGAGCAAAACACCATGCACTATTCCCTGAATTCCTCTCCATTAATGCATCATACATGCGGTTGTGTGTAACTCTTTGCAAGTCTCCAAAACAGCTTCATAATTCCTAATTCCTTATCGTCACAAGATTTACCTCATATTCTGGCTATGTGTAACTCTTTGCAAGTCTCTAAAACAGCTTTTTTATGTGCTGTTGGTTGGGGATTTTTTTTTCAAATTCATGTAAATGTGACAAACACACATCCTATGTTCAACCAAAGGAAGTTCTCCTACAAATAATATTCAATAGACCTTGCAATATTTTTTATCAATCTGCAATACTTAAATGCTCTGTAACAGCCAAAAAAATCTTCGATTCTGCGAATTGACAAGGATAATTTTTTTATTTAAATTAAACCGTTTATTAAAATCATAAAAGATTATCTTGAGAGATAGTGAATAAATTGCATAGCAACAACAAAACTAGACATTTGATCGATTTTATCAAAGAAATTAAATACGAATGTGTGAATATGATTTCTATTTAGTTTTCTAATCATGAAAAATAGGCTATAAAACATGTTCACTTGTCTGACTAATCTGAAAATAACACTCACATTGCAAAATCAAACCAACCTAAAAGTTCCAAACAAACTTAAATAAGCAGAACAAACACAAAATTCAAAAACATGAACAAAACAGTACAAGTGCATAATCAAATCATCCTAGTTGAATAATATAAAGACACAAAAGAAATATACAAAAACACAGCCAACATTTACGAACATATATTCAAGAGACTTCAAATATAGATCATGCAAAATACAATCAAAGAACAACAAAACGACACTAGAACATCAATCATATTTATCAAAAATGAGACATGTAACAATCAAGAACTCTGAAAAATTTAGAGGGAGAAAACAAGCCTCTACTCAAGATTATAGTAAATCTCAGCCGATCTCCTATCACTAAATCACCTTTGAGTTTGTGTATGAACTAAGATCAATTCTTTTTATTTTCAACATCGATAACCACTCATGCAATGAGGTCTATCCCATTGTTTGCACCCCTTCCAACCGCTGTAAGCAATTGACTTTTGAGAGTACACTTAAAAAAAAATCACTCAAGCCAAAAATAACATGATACCATGTAAATGTCTTCCATATCACCGCAAAACACACATATAATCTCTCAAAAAATTATGATCCGTCATCACCAATATATGTCTCCAAATATATCGTCGAATCTTCATTAAACCTTTGAAAAAATAAAAAAGTCTATATGTAACAATACTAAAAAAAAAGACAATAACAATAACTAAACTACCAAAAGACTAACCGTAGAAGCTCCGTTCAGTAATCTTTAAGTTTGGAAAACATGTTATTTTTGGATGATTTGCAATGTCCTTACTTTTGCTTTCCTACACTTGGCATTGTTCTTGGGCTTAAATATCATCTAGAAAAAGCCTTGGAATCACACCCACCTTTAGAATTTTACACACAGTTGTGCTTGTCCACGAATACTTCTTTAAATTCATCTGACCCACCAAAAACTTGTCTTAAGTTTAGAATATCACTCTGTCGCTTGCATCTCACGAAGTCATTTTCATCCTCTTTATCATCAGACTTAAGTGATGTATTATGATAATCAAAAGTACCAGTAACCTCCACAGCCAGTTCGATATTCCTATCTAATATTGCATCCCCATGTTCCTCTTTTCTCATGACATCATTAGGATATAAAAATATTAACAACAATAGTCCAATTTGCAACTTTCGACGTCTTTTTCATGATTTCACCATATTTAGTACACAAAACCTTCAAGTGATTCAAATATTCGCATGGTAGTTTATACCACACCATATGCCCATATAAACCACCATCCACTAACTTTGCTAAATTATCAAAAAGCTTTTCCGCCTTACATTTAATGGTTTTAAACTCACCACCATGATAAACGAAATCTTCATCATATATTTTCAACTAATACCCACCAACATGTACAACAAGCGCTACCCTGCTGTAAATGTCATAACCGATTGAATAAAAATCTAAAAAAAGATACTTAACCTTCAAAGGAATCACAAACCTACCTTAAAATTCTCTACATTCCACAATATAATGCGCAAAGACAATATTCGAAACTCATGAAAAGGAATCAAGATCTTTTTACAAACCAATAATCAACAAACCTGAAAATCAAAGATACCTCATTGTAGTCGTTTTTACTTATTCATTTTTTGCTCATGAAATTTGTTCAACATCCAAAACAACCTCCTAGAACGAAAGAGATGTTCAAACAGAGTGAACAAATGATGAGAATTAGAGATTTAATCCCTAATTATGCCTCAAAAATAACATCACTAGTGATACACCTCCGCGATGCGCGAGACTTTGTTTATAGAAATTTATGACTTTTTCACTTTATAATCTAATATGATCTTTAGCATATATCATCTAATGGACTAATCAGCTAATGCCAAAGAAATAGGAACAAAGAAAAATATTCACAATTCTATAAACCATAGTTAGGGCCTTGCAAATTATTTTTCCTCCATCTCGAGCTACTTAACACACCAAACCAACATATTTGGTGGTTGGGACTCAAACATAGGCTTCTGGATTTAAGTAACAAAACATTAAGGAAAGAAACGTAGTCTATATTGAGAGTCGTTCTGAAATTAGATTGCCGTAAACAAGAGCTTATGTTGGATCATATATAACAGAAAATGATTTGAGGAGAAACATAATTGTATCCGAGTTTTATGTTTGTCAAATAGGTATAGAACAACTTCTACAATAACATAAACTACCCCTTCTGTTATCAGACTCTGTACAAACAAAATCAATTTCTATTTAGTATATTTCATTTCATTAAATGGAACAAATGAATCTACAAGTCACATAATATAACAAATAAACAATATATATATATATATTCCAATTTTATATATATTAGAGATGATCTATTCCAATTTTCGATGTGAGATGTTATTCCCTAATATTTTTATGTCTTTTACAACTACATTTTAAATTTTCAAGTAGTTATTTCAATGGTTTCTATTATGTATGTTTTTAATCCATTTATAATAACAGTGGTATGTACTCAATCAACTAACTTCTATCAATTAAAACATTGAAATATATATAAATTCATAATTTTAGAAAACTTACTTGAAGTTTGTTGTTGTATAAGTTCATCTTTTTCCAAATGTTGGTTTGTCATCTGATTTTGGCATCTATCTTTACACCTACATAAAATATAAGCAAAACAAAAACATATAAAATGTTAGAAATTTGTAGTGTGTTAGAAAATGTTAGAAAAAGAAAATGTTTATAAGGTCTCTTGAATTTATTGTGTAAGTTTTAAATTTGGTATGTGAACAAAAACTATGAATGAGTTAAACATATTGTTGAAATATAGCTTTAATTTATATGTGTTCGAGTATAAGTAGGTCAAGTGGTAATGTTCACTTCACAAATCCTCAGATACTAAGATTTGATCATTTCCCGATACAAGTAGAAACAAAAAAGATTTTAGGGTGTAAATTTTGGCTATGAATCGAACTTTTGTCGATTCAATTGTTACTTTGATAGACAGATCTGAGTTGTAGAGAAAGTCTTCGAGCTGGTCCAAGAAGACTTCCATCCAAAATTTATGCATTACAAGGAAAATATATAAGCGAAACTGAAATTTCACAAGTATTCCTTATGATTGTGATTTCACTTCATGATAAGTATGAGATTCTTATTCCATTTCATAAAACTTTTCTAAGTGATCGTAGCAAGATATCATATCATTTTAATCTACCCAATCCGTTGAACTAAATATCTAGAAGCAAAATCGTCATAAACAATTCTCAAAATTTGTTATGAAGGATAATAGTGATTCTCAGTAGAATTTAGTATATCGGAGTAATATTGGTTTTTGTAATTTTTCAAGTTCAATCCTGTAAATTTTTTTTTCTGGGTGCAGATGTATTTCAAATACAACGAATCTATCCAGAAACTATTAGTGGACTTTCAAATCCTATATAATTCCTCAAAATCCACTAAAAACCATTATTTTTAAATCCAGTAAAATTTGTTAAAACACCTAATTGAATAATAGCCCATAAATTACTATTTTTGAAAACTCCAATCTTTAAATAAATCAATTAAGTATAATTTATAAAATTCCTCAACCGTCGAGGACATGGCAAGTAGTAATAATCACTTTACAAATTTTTAGGTTTTAGGATTCGAGTAATTCATTCCCAAATCGATAAATTTGTTTACGAAAATTTGTCCTAAGCCCGAACATATATGCAAATATTAAGAAAGAAGTGCATGATTCTATTATAAATTGTATATATGACTAATCCATTAAACCAAATCTACAATATCCATTTGATACCACCTTTGAAAAAACCATTTTTACAATTTTTTTTAAAAAACATAATAGCCCGCCTTTTCAGCGCAAGTACAATAAGTTATTTAAATGTGAAATTATAAAAATAAAGAAAGAAAAATAAGGTGACGTGGCAAGTTTAGAGAAAAGTAAAAGATGATGAGTTGGATAGCTCCTCCGAAGGCTCATGGAGTCGTAGAGCAAGCTAGGCTTCGTGTTTAATCTTGCCACATAGCTAAGATCACCCTACGCCAAAACCTCCCAATCCTAGACTCATAACCAATTGCTATGTGACATATGTCTTTTGAATCCACTATCCAAATATACTAGGCTCCATGAAATGTTATATATTTTAGCCTCTTTTTTTTCTTTTTCTTAGCTGTTTTATTTTTCTTATTGTTTGCCAATTCTTTTACTGTAAACACTGAATATACTGTAATTTAATAGAAGAAATATTATTAAAAATATACCTCAATTTTTTAGTGTCATCGTTCCACGGCCTATAAAATTGAGAACAACAAGAAGAGGAGGGTAGTTCAGGCAAAAAAGAAAAAAGGAGGAATCGTGGGGGAAAGAGAGCAGAGTCGTTTTCAGATCGTGAACAGAAGCAGAAAAACGTATCTATTCCTCTCTCTTTCTCTCTACTTTGACCGTTCCTTCTTCTTATTATTCTTCATCCTCGACGAGCTTTCTACTACTTCGATTCCTACTTCTTCTTCTTCTTCTCTTCTCTCTTTTTCTCTTCCTTTCCAATCAATCTCTACCGCTCTCGCTAGGGTTCTTCAGGTATCCCAAATCCATTTCAATCTTCTTCTTTTTCTATATTTTATATATTGCAGCCATTTCATTTTAAGTTTTTTCCTGAGTATTTTTAACTTAAATCTTCTGATTTTGTGCCTGCTTTACCCTCTGCTAAGCCAGACCCTCTCTCTGTCTCTGCTTGTACCTTGTACGTTTTTCTCCGTATACACTCCATTGTCTGCTTTTTCTCTGCTTCTTTCGATGACGCTTCTAAAGCTCTCTTAATCTCATCCCCAACTAAAAATTTCTCTCTTTTTCTTTTATCAGCACACTTCAGAAGCTGGTACGGCCATGGAAACTAATGGGTACAGGAAAGAACGAAGGAAGGAACAACATTTGGGGAGAATGAATGGTGATGGTGATGTTGAGAGTGAACTTGATCCATGGACTGCATGGGCTTACAAGCCTCGCACCATCTCCCTTCTCCTTATTGGCGCATGTTTTCTCATGTGAGTCATTATCATATCATCTTGCTTCTTCTCCTTTACTCTCCTCTGTCTAATTCTTGTGATCCTCAATTTGAGTTTTCAATTGACTCTAGTTGGGCTAGTGGAGCTCTTGATCCTGAGAGCGCAACATCTCATGATCTTGTCACATCTGTCAAAAGGTTTTCTCTTTCCTTCTGTCAAAAGTTGTCTGTTTTTCTCATTTGAATCCATCTATTGACACAAGTCTACTATGTTATGATTTTTATTTTTTGTAGGGGAGTGTGGGCTATGATCGCAGTCTTTCTTGCTTACTCTTTGCTCCAAGCCCCTTCAACGTTTGTTACCATCTCAGCTGTTTACTTAATTAGTTTTTTCTCTTTTGTAATGTAGAGTATGGATGGTGATATTTGTGCTGTCTTTAATGAAGTTATTTGCTTTATGCAGGGTTCTTATTAGGCCCCATCCTGCACTCTGGCGCTTAGTTCATGGAATGGCCGTCATTTACTTAGTTGCACTTACTTTTTTGCTCTTCCAGGTTCACTTATTTTTCTTGCTCTGATCTTTCTCGTACATTACCCTCGCTTGCCTATGCTTTGTGACTATAGCTCTTATGACTTCTTGATCTTAGTAATTACAACGTAAAATTCTTCCTCTCAGAGACGTGATGATGCTCGACAGTTTATGAAGTTTCTCCACCCTGACCTTGGAATAGGTAGAGCTATTAATTCAAGAGGGAGCTACCACATCAATTGGTTATATATTCTTATTGAGTTTGCTTACGTTGCAGAACTTCCTGAGAGATCATACGGTGCTGATTGCCGTATTTATGTGCCTGATCACCCAACAAACAGGTTTACGAATCTTTATGTATGGTATCTTCTCAACAACTCCCCTAAATTTTAACCAATCTTCATACCGTCTAAAGGCTTATGCTTTGGTTAAAATTTCCCAGGACACAATATTTGACGAGTTTTTCCTGGCTCACATTTTTGGATGGTGGGGAAAAGCAATTCTGATCCGGAATCAGCCGCTTCTGTGGGTGCTTTCAATTGGTTTTGAGTTATTGGAGGTTTGTCTTTGTCTCTGGCTTTTATATTTCTTGTTTCAATCTGACACTAAATATTATATATTTATGTTCTCCAGCTTACATTTCGGCATATGTTACCAAATTTCAACGAGTGCTGGTGGGACAGTATTGTTCTTGACATCTCGATATGCAATTGGTTTGGTATGATTCTTTAGCTACCTTGCCAATATATGTCGTGCTTGAAGATGTATGGATAACAGTTTTTGTTATTTAATTATTGGTAGGGATCTGGGCAGGAATGTACTCAGTACGATACTTTGATGGAAAAACATATGAGTGGGTTGGCATTAGCCGCCAACCTAACATTATTGGAAAAGTACGGTTTGTTCAACCTTGAGAGTGCATAGACATGGTCATAAGCCGTTATACGTGTGATAAGAATTTTGTATATTTTCAGGTGAAAAGGACACTGGGACAGTTCACGCCAGCTCACTGGGACAAAGACGAGTGGCATCCACTGCAGGGACCTTGGCGTTTTATCCAAGTACTCACTCTTTGCATTGTCTTCTTGACAGTGGAGCTTAACACATTCTTTCTCAAGTTTAGCCTGTGGATACCCCCTCGAAATCCAGTGATTCTCTATAGGCTGATCTTGTGGTGGCTCATAGCTATACCAACTACACGGGAATACAATTCATATCTTCAAGACCGGTAAACTTATAGCCACTGCGATGTTGGTTGGTGTTAGTTGGGACAAAGGTTTTTGTATATAACTGTCAGTTTTTGGTTGTGCACAGGAAACCTGTGAAAAAGGTGGGAGCATTTTGTTGGCTGTCGCTAGGAATATGCATAGTAGAACTTCTCATCTGCATCAAGTTTGGAAGTGGTAAGTGGTTACTTACATTCTCTGCTGTAGTTATGTATTAGTAATGGTTACAGTTGCATAGCATGGAGAGTGTAAACTTGGTTGTATGGTTACACAATCAGGATTGTACCCAACAGAAATGCCATTGTGGGTAGTGACACTTTGGGGAAGTGTGGGACTTGGACTAGTGGCCTTCTTGCTATGTTGGACATGGAAGATCCAGAAGATCCTCAAGCAAAAGAGACGCTAAGCTCATCATTCTTGCTGCAGCAGACGAAAGAGAGGTGAGACAGGGAAATGCCATTGTTGGTTCCTTTTTTTGTAAATAGGGAGAAGAACAATGTAAATGCAATTTTCTTTAGGGTTAGTGTGTGATATTTTATCATTTACAGAGCTTCCATCAATTCTTTCATGCATCAAAATTGCATCTTTGTTCTGCCCCCTTAATATGACCAACATGTGGGTTTCAATGGTAAAACATATTAATGATTAATTGTTCATTTTGTTACCATTTACACTTTTAACAATCATCTACCAATGATCTTCTGCTTTTTGTTCCATTAACTTTATTGTGCTTTTTTTTTTTACCAACTTGATATATTGCAGGCAAATAACTCCATCAGACCATTATATACCCATTCAAAGCTGTTGTCTTTTTCTTTTTAATTTTTTGGTCCAATTGAGTATTTTACCACCTACTATTTTGTACTATAACTATCATCATTTAATGGGCTGACGATCAGGATCCCCCTCGAAAGTTTCATATAGTACCAGAATTACACAAACTATAGGTCCCTTTCTATTTCCCCCTATTTAAGTTTACCAGTTTGATTTCCCCCTAGTTAAGTTTACCAATTTGATTTCCCCCTTATCTGGTTTGTTATGTTAAACCAACGGACTGTTCATACCAAACCATACCGCGTGACAGTGAACCGATTTGGCAACCCATAGACATTCAAAACCCGACCCGTTACCAAATCATCTCTCAAATTGAGACCCAAACTCTGAACCCTAATTTCAGAGTTGCGAATTTGAATTCCTGTGTTTGAAAGCGTGAATTCGAAATCTTCTCCCTCTTATCATTGTTTGAGTATTAAGTTGAAGATGAGCAAAGACACAGGAGCTTCCAGTGGTTCGTCTACGGCAATATCTGGAGGAGGAACATTTGTTCCTGGAATTCGAAAAAGGTGTTGGTGTGGAGCCTCGATTAATGGCAAGATTTCGAGATCCTCCAACAACCCCAACCGACGTTATTATCGGTGTTCTTCAGCAATAGCTCAAAAGGCGAGCTCTTGAAACTTATGAGTTCATTATCGGTGTTGTTCTTCAATAGTATTATCGGATGTATTGATGTGTTGAATTGTGTTGTAGCTTGCTAATGACAATCATGTCTTTCTATGGGAGGACGAAGCACTCATGATTGAGGTAGAGAGATTGTCGAACACAATTGAGGAGCAGAAAAATGAGTTTGACAGAAAGATAATGGACATGGAGACTCAAATATTAGGAAATGTTGACAGTATGCTTGGTGAAAATGAGTGGAAGATGAAGAAAATGATAGCCGTATGTTAGTGTTTATGTCTTGCTTTGATGTTGATCATTAAGTTCCTAGTAGTCTGAGTCTTGTGTTCTGTATTCTTAGATTGATGTTGTTATGTTTTTCATGAATGTTGGCCATGAATTTGTTCGGCCTGACTTGAGAGCATGATCAAGTATTGTCTCCTTAAATGCTAAGCCACTGAAGAATCTTTGGCCCTTATACAAGTTCCTGTCGCCTCTTCTCACATTCAATTTTACAGGCCGACAAACTTCTTCTTCCTCTTCCTCGCTCTCACTGTCGGGTATGACATTCTCGTTCACAGGAGGCTCGTCTACAAACCCAGAAAGCATCTTGATGATTTCGAATTGGTTTCTTTCCCGCATATCGTCTCGCATGGCTTCTTCTTCTTCTTCTTCTTCTTCTTCTTCTTCATCTCTGTCAGATGGGTCTGCGAATATAGGCACATCGATGAACTCGACGATATCCATTGACTCCGTGAAACAGATACAACGCGAATTTGTGCAAAAAATTTGAGAATATATGAAGGAAAGGGTTCGATTTCCAGAGAGAAGATTTTCGCGACAGAGAGTTAGGGTTCGAAAATTAGAGAAGAATTGGGGTTTAGGGTGAAATCGGGTTATGGTTTGGCTTAACGGGTCAAAATCATGGTTAACCCAAACGAAATCAGGTTTAATCGTAATAATTCGGGTTTAATTAACAATTACGGTTTAATCAGGTTTAGTTTATGTCAATGGTCTACCCTAAACCAACGCCAAACCAAAGACAATTCAATTTTGTGTGGAAATTGGATTTCGATGTCTTCATAAGGGGGAAATCAAATTGGTAAACTTAACTAGAGGGAAATCAAATTGGTAAACTTAAATAGGAAAAAATAGAAAGAGATCTATAGTTTGTGTAATTCTGGTGCTATATGAAACTTCCGAGGGGACCAACTCTCATTTAATCAATATATTACTTCATTAATGTATTCTTAAAGAAAATTGAAAAAGAAAGAATCAAATTGATATTATTGTGGATAATATTAATAGATTGCGTGACCTGTCACGCCGTCCAACATCTCACATGTGTTTTTATCTTTCTTAGTTTTGCAAAATCGTAATTTGGCATCTTTAGACGCCAATATTGACTCTCTATCATCACTCTTCCGACATCATCAACATATTTTATATTCCAACTTTCTTAAAAAGCCAAAAATATGTTGTCAGCAATCTTAAGAATATTCTCAAGAAGAATCTCGAGTCTGTAAAGGGCTTTGGGTTTCAAAAGTTTGGGCCCACGTAATGGGTTTTGGGTGAGGTTTTGGGCCCAAATTGCATTTGCCCGGCGAAAACGCGATGAAAAATGAACCTAGAGAATTCTGAAGACCGACTCAAACAACATCTGTAGGGTTCCTTCTTCGAGTCTCTCGATCTCGTCTCTCAATCTCAGGTATTTCCAAATCCCTTTTTCATCCATGGGAGATCCTCTTCTCTGTTTTCGTTTTCGCCGTTTTTTAGATCTTACTTATTACGTCCCACGAACTGATCGAATCTGTTGTTTTCTAACATTAATTTGTCATCTCTGTCTCTCGCAGTTTACAGCTTCCAATTGACTTTCGCCATGTAAGCTTATTCTTTATACTCGATGCCTTCTGTATTTTTTTTCTTACCAATCTTCATATAATGCTGAGTACATGGATCTATTACGTTTACACCCTTAGTTTTCGCTAGACTGGAATCATCTGCTCATTTTAGATTGTGCTCTATAGAAGATTAGTGATCAATCCATGAGAATCTCTAGATTTAGATATGTATCCTGCTTATTATCCACCATTTCTTCCATAGGTTATTGCTAGCTTGCTGATTGAGATGTTGCATAATGTGTTCCTGATTATCTTGGCCTCTTTCCGTAGATATTCTTTTCTATCCTTCGGGCTATGGTTTGCATCATATAGTTAGTGTGATCAACATCAAATCAATTCTTGTTTGTTTTAGTTATCTAACCATCCATGTTTCATCCTCAAAATCTATTATGGTTTTTGATCATTTCAGGGCAGATGATGACGTTGTTGATCCAAAGAAGTACCTTGAGGAATCTTGCAAACCAAAATGTGTGAAGCCACTACTCGAATATCAGGTGAACTTGGCAGGCAATTGATGCTGTGACATTACATAAATTTGTGTAATACGTTTGACACAGTGAAAAGTTTGTGAAAATCGTTGTTGATTGATTACAAGTTTGGTTTGTGGTCTTAGGCGTGTGTCAAGAGAATCGATGGTGATGAGTCTGGCCACAAGCATTGCACTGGCCAGTATTTCGACTACTGGCATTGCATTGACAAATGTGTAAGTAGTTGAATTTTACTTTTCTTGTTCACATTTTTTACAATTCGATAGTGAGACGAAATTGGATGTGTTTTTCCAGGTTGCACCAAAGCTGTTTACGAAACTAAAATAAATGCGGTGAAGCTGGAGACTCTACTATTGCCTTGAGTTTGCTTTCATATGTTTCGAAGGGATGTATAAAATTGCAGTGGATGTTGAACTTTTTTTAACTGCAAACTAGAATGCCAAATGGCTCTGCTTCTCAGTTTTGCTTCTATCGCAAATCTGTGCTTATTATATTTTTTTTAATCCTACAGACAATGTTACTGTGCCACTTCAGTAATTGCATGGCTAATAACAAGAATGTGCCTTTTGTTGGTCAAATTGTCTTAACATAACACTGAACAGTGAACACACGAGACAGCATTCCAGAGCCGAGTCAAGGGTTCTGTACCTGAGTGGTGTTGGAAGGTCGCTTTCGCACTCACTTTGGCCACCAAATCCCCGACCACCTGTTTAATCGCTACGCCTTCAAACATTCCTCTATATCTGATTCTCCGTTATTGCAGTTCATGAACAAGAATTTTCCTTCTATTATATGAATAATGTACGTTACACAACTCTCATCTCCATAACATCGTCTCTACTTGGTATAAAGAATTTGAGGCGATATAAACAAGATTTTAATTTCATACAAGAAAGTGTCAAAGAGAAAGATAACCATCAAGTACTCACAGCAAACACAATAAATAGAATAACACCACAATTTATTGCTACCAAGGTAACTCACTGCCTGTAGTATCCACCACCTTGGTGAGGAGGCGGGTACGGGCTCTGGGTGGGGTAAGGAGGCCGAGGCTGCTGTCCCTGTGGGTCATAGTACGAGCCTTGTTGCCATGATGGATAAGGCTGTTGCTGGGACTGAGTAGGGTATGGTTGCGGTGCCTGGCCATGAGGAGTATGGTACGGGGGAGGTGGACCGTAGAGTGGGGCAGTGTAGCCAGGCCTTGACATTTGCTCAGGTGGTCTATAGTATGGTGCATTTGGGTGAGGATGAGATTGATTCTGAGTTTCTGGTGGAGGAGGTGAGCTTGAGGCCGTTGGTTGATGCACAGATGGGTATGGACCGGAGCTCCTACGATCTTGAAAACTCAGACCAGACATCTGTCGTTGCACATCTTCAATCATTTCTCGGCACTGGATACTCCTTGTCATCACAAAATCACTACACTGCTGCTTCACATTCGTGATTGCATCCTATTGAGACCAATAAGGGCACCATCTCAGATTGCAAGAAATTTATTTTGTATCCTAAGTGGAGTGTAAAATCAGAATAGAAGAGCCATCCCAGAGTACTGGCATAATGTACACAAGTTAAGACAGAGAAGTGCTTGCGACAATATACAGAAAGAAACTCACTTGGAGAGTGACATAGAACTTTAAGCCCTCATTGATGTTCTCCTTGATCTCTCGATACTTGATTACAGCAGCTTGAATCTGCTTGTAGCACTTTTCCTTGGATGCTGAAGAAAGGGGAAACACAGAAAACGAATGAGTGCAACAGAACTGAAATACAGGAGCATAATAGATCCATAACTTCAAAGTCAAAAGTGCCAGCTTTAACATCAACGCTTCAAATTACATATAGAATGCTAAACACAAACCACTTTGATCCAGCATATTTCTTAGAACAATCAGAAAGTCCATGCAAGACAGGAGTAGCTAGCTCACCTTTATAATCTTCAAGATTGAAGATATTAGAGAACTCTTCATTTTGAGCCTATAACCAAGCAAAGAAACCCAATAAAGAGCAGTCAGTTTCTACTAGCAGTGAACATGATCATTTCAGTACAATCTGGGACACTATATTTGCTTAGCTATCGACTAAAATTATCATACGTCTTTTGCTTATCAAAAAAGGATAAGAACCACAATGAAATATAAAATACCACTACAAGGATGAAAAAAGAGGTGGACCTGAATCTGCATCAACAATTGTTCTTGATATTCAATGTTTTGGGATATATCTTCACAGATGTGATCATACTTTGATATCTCTTTCTTGAACATATCTTCATAGGAGCCTGTGCATGTCATCAGCTTTGGCAGTATGTCATCCTAAAACCACAAATTAAGTAGAAGCTGAATGAGTCTGTGACTCTAATATCGTGCAATAATCAAGAAGACAATGATAACTAGTCACTCGAAAATTCTTACTTTTCTTTTCATCTCTCTGAGCATGTCTTCAAGACCCGCCCGCTGAGCACCAAGATTTTCCAGTTGCCTCTGTTCAAAGTGGAAGCAAATATGTGAGAATAATGATTCTTGGAAGCACTTTCCATATCCCTCCCATAAAAGATAGGGAATACCAGACTCTGCTTCAGAGTTCCCACGATAGCATCCTCTGTTGCGTCCAGAGACATTATTGGCTTAGACAGAGATGGGACAGCAGACTCTATCTGATGACAGAAACGAAAAACCACAAAGTCGATAATGAGTATACGAGATTTGAGTGTGTTATGGTTGAACCAATAGTGTGATATGAATAGCCTCTACCCAAAGATTTTGGTTGCCAGTAAAACGGAAATAAAGACCCCTCTAAGAGAGTACTTCCAGCAGCATTTTGAGCTTAAGGGGAGGAATAGAATAGCATATACAAAAGGAGGTAGCTACCTACCGGCCGTCGATCAAGAATAGACATGAGGGCGGAATTATCTCTCACGGATCGGTCGATCTTCAGATCACTTTCTCCAGCTTGTTTCAAATTGCCAGCAAACCGATTTAACCGATCCTGCAAGTTCTTTGTCAGTGTGGCCGATTGAGGCCTAGTCCACCGAGTCCCAAATTGGCTTCTGAACTGAGCGTCTTCAGTCGCTTCTTTTTGCAAAAGCTCTTCTGTGTGCACTAACAGTTCCTGATTAACCCTCTTCAAATCCCTGAGTTGCTGGAGTTCAGCTTCTAAGCCAGCTGGTCCACCACTGATCTGAACAGCTTCAACGTCTTCTTTAAGATCAACAGGAAGAGTTGAATTACCATCCACAGCAAGAATAGAATCTGGAAGATCCATTTCCTTGAGCCTAACTCGAGTTAGTTCGCTAGCTTGCTGCAATCTCTCTGCCTGAGTCCTAATAACATCATCGACCATCTCAGTATATCTAGAGAGAGCCTTTGCACTGCTGTCTGGAACAAGGATTGCAAACATCTTCTCCTTGCTTGCATCCAATACATCAGTCATGCTCATTGGCTTAACCATTGAGAAGGTGGGAAGTGGAGACAAGGAAGCAGGAGAAGGAACTCTCATGAGGTACACTCTGTCGTTTTCCTTGACAGCCCTATCTAAATTAACATTAATGCTCGCTTCTAGTTTGTTCATCGCTTCTATAAGCTGAGCAGGAGCTCCCCTTGAAGATTTCTTTGCTTCTGCCAAACGACTGCGTCCGTTTCTCAGCCGTGCAATTTCTTCTGCTATTTCCTCTTTCTCGTGCAACTCTATACCATATCTAAAACAAGCTTCACTATAGAAGAGTGCTGCTTTTAGCTGTACATGAGAAATCCAGCCTTTCTCAAAATGATCCTTCAGTGGTGAGGCAGTTAGCGCAGCCAAGGCTTCCTCATAATATATGCCAACCTAATCGCAAGCAAATAAGAAGTACAAATTCACAGTTCAGTAGAACAGATGCTCCACCAAGAATTCACCATATATGTTCAGAATCAATCCGGGTCTAAATCAACTCTAAAATTTTGAGTACATAAATATGCACAAAATTGCAGGCATTTTACCAAAAGTGATGCAAGCATGATTGAAAACTAACCTGTCTAGAAATTTTAGCACAAACACCAGGAGTGCTTCCTTTGGCAATGGTATTTTCAAAAACACACTCCTGAGCCTGCGCCAGCATCAGCCGTTCCAACATTCCCACGCACTCCACTGACACGTCCACGGTTGTGCTTTGGGCAACCGA
Organism: Lepidium didymum; assembly: GCA_963920545.1. NCBI lineage: Eukaryota > Viridiplantae > Streptophyta > Magnoliopsida > Brassicales > Brassicaceae > Lepidium > Lepidium didymum. The sequence continues at coordinate 6,300,281 of OY986992.1, forward strand.
CGCTTTGGTGGACTCATTGTCCCTCAAGAACGCAAATGCCCCAGCTGCAGCGATGAACGCATGTGAAGCCTGACGACGCCCCTCCACGGTGGTTCGGTCATGACTGAGTCCAATCTGGCTGTAGGTAGCGCCGAGATTGAAGAGAACAGCCGCTTTCTCAAGATGGATATTCTGCTGAGTGGATTTCTGCTTTTGCTTGAAGGCATCGTACCATAGGAAAGAGATGGTGTTGACGTGATGCTGCTCGGGGGAGATTGGAAATCGCGTCTCCACAAGACAAAGGGCTTTGTAATAGGAGATGAGAAGGTCTCTCCGGGTGGACGGAGACGGGTCCGGGACGCGTTCTACATCTGATCGGAGCTGTTTCACGGTTTCTAGATCGTCATCTATAAGCTGAGCCTTACGCTCAGAGTAGGTGAAAGTAACGTAGTTGCGGAGTGGACGGTATAGGTCAATGGAGCTCGTCTTCTTCTCATGGATGGCGAGCATCAGATTAGAGAGCGCCGAAGAAGCCATGGTGGATGATAATCCCCTTTGATCGTTCTTTCGATTTTAGTTGATCAATTCTCGGTTTCCTTGATCCCTTATTGACTAAGGGAAGAGAAATCGTGATGGATCGTGGAGACGGCACCACGTCCTTTGATCTTGTATCAAAACGGCGTGCAGTCTACTCTTGTGACTAATTTGAGTCGATCAATGACTTGGCTTGTTCCGTGTTGATTAAAAAGAGAGCGATGATGGGAAAACTTCATTCACCATGGATATTTTGTAGGAATTTATAAAATACATTATACATCAAAAGTATTTTTAATGATTCTTTTTGTGGATTTCGTATAAATTCTTGTATATTTGAGAATCAAATAAAAAACATGAATGCTTGGTGTGGCTATGGACAGACATAACTCAAAGATGTTAGATTGCCAAAATGAATGTTTTGGTAACAATCAACACAGCATTATTATTGATCTGTAAGAGATTACAAAAATCTGTGTTTATGAATTAGAAGTGTCTTAAATAGACTTTGGTATCAAAAGAATAATGAGACAGTATTACAATTATGAGAATACAATAAATCTAGATCGGTCAAAAGTTTTTGAGCATCTTCTCGTTTGAGACTCCATCAGCTACAAGCATTGAGGTTATCTTCCTGCAACAACATCAAAGAAAACAACGATAAAAATACACATCTTGTGAAGCATTTATGTTCCCAGCTACAAAAACAGAGTCATACCTCGGCCATTTGTTTCTGTCCGCACAACACAGCTCCTGTGGCCTTAGGAGCAGAAAGTTGTTTAGCTCTTGCAAAAGCAGCCTACACAATACATGATGTATATATTATTAGTTTGATCCACCTTGTGTTAAGCATTTAGATTGATGTTTCTCAATGTCCACCTGCACATATCCAGTTTCTCCTTGCCAACCATCATCTGGCTGTGATAGTACAACTTTGACACCCGATGATTCCCAGACCTTTGACACCCGATGATTTCCACTCTTTAAACTTATCCTACAAAACCAAGAGCGTTTTTCTAAGGGCGAGAGATAGGTGGTGTTCTGTACTTATGTTCAAAAGATTTCAATCGCATACATTTGTGTCTAGTGACATCCTTAATTGCAAAACAGCTGAGAGAAAGAAGCAAACCTGGTAAGCCATCCATCCTTTTCAGGTTCCTCGCCCCGTAATAAAGTCTTACGTCAGATCTTCTATCAGCGCCAAATCCTGATTCAATTAGTGACCGGATGGAGCTGCAGAGATAAGAACATGACAGATTATATTTCAATTAATGATCGTGTTACACTTTCCCAGTCACAATCACTAGAAATTTTTGATTCAACCAGACCAAGAACACCAAACGGAAACACTCAACACCATGTCTGAGCATTAGATCAACACCACAACCGAAAATATCTGTGGCACCTCTAGAAAAGGATAACTTCATACACTTGCAAGTAGCAGATCAAATATCGAAGGGGATCACAAAATCTTCAAAGCCAGGAAAATAGAAGCAAATGAACTAAGCATCATTGAGAATTCGCCGCAATATTAGTAACTAAATCAAATTCAAGATACTGAGTTTGAAAGCATTAGATGTGGCTAATAGTCTGCACTGAAACCTTTCTAAACTAGACCACACATATATCATTGAATATCAACTAAGAACGAGCGATTGAACTTCAAGTAAAAAATGACAAATCTAACAAGTTAAGACAGAAAGAGAACAAAGCCCTCACCTAATTCCAGATCCAGTGGCGAATATCAAAACCGTGGGATATTCTTCTGATCGATATTGAAACCATTACCCCTGACAAGGCTAAGCTCCACGGTTTCACCTTTCTTCAATCCGCAAAGAATCTCCGCGGTAGATCCAGCAATGCTCTTAACTAAAAATTCGAAAGCACCACGAGAAGCCGCGAAGGAAGGAGGAGAAGAAATTGCCAGAAAGGAAGGTTTATCGACATCAGGAACACGGAGCTGAAGATATTGACCGGGTCTGGTGTGAGAGGCTACGAGATACGGAGCGTCGGAGATATCGATTGAGATATGGAAAAGCGATTCGGCTGCCGATTCGATGAGAGAGAGAGAGGAGTAGGGGTCCAGAGAGTGGCGTCCTGGCGGACAGCGGCGGCTGATACGACGGAAGCGACGCGGTTATTGCGAGAGAGGCGGAGATTGCAAGGGGAAGTTGGCGCAGGATAAACATGGGAGAGAGGGAGTGGCTAAAGTGCGCATGGGTGAGTGAAGGCGCGAAAGTAAGAGTGGACATGGTGGGCGAGTTTTGGGGTTAGTAATATGACCGTCAAATTTAGCCGCCGGTAGGAAAAGACGGTCCGATTGTTTCGATGGCACGAGGAGTTTTTTTGGCCATACACACTAATTTTAATCCTGTCATATGTGTTCGCCACGTGTACGCTCAGTTTATCGTTTTATCTTCTTCGATTCCCGACCACTTCTATTAAGCGAATAAACAATACTAATTAACTTTGAGTAATGAACCAGTATCTGCTTATATTTTGGGGAAATTCCAAGAAATTACCAACTTCGCATCTCTTTACATTTGTTTAATTATGTGGAAGAATTGGTGGGTTGTCTTCTCTTCGAGAAGATCACAAAATCTTTAATTTATTACGAAACATTTTCGTCCAAGCATGAACGACAGTACTGAAAAATACAGACTGATGGAAAGGTGAAAGACTCTTCGATGTGATGATAACTTTACAAAAGCCACATAAATCAATGATATTAATATCAATAGAATACTACTAAGTGAACTACCCACGAAATTACCGAATGCAAACTGTTCTTAATCACAAACAATAGAAAATACAGAAATGTTGTAGAAAACAGTGCTTAAAACAATAGGAATCATGTAAATATGCGCATTTCTATCTAATAAAAATATTGGAATATATAAGCCGAAGATTTTTATATCATTGACTGTGTTGGGATAATTCATCGAACGAAGACATGCAGGCAATTACAACATCACCCACCGCCTTGTTTGACCCTCTCCGCACAACAAAATTACATTTTTGCACTCTCTTTCTCTCTCTGGCTAGGCTCTAGCTGTTCGCCATGGAAGACGCAGAGAGCACCACCAAGGATAGGTTACTGCTGCCGGTAGATACAGTCGAGAACGTGACATGGAGAGATCTGCTGGACGGATCATTCACCGCAGAATTCAAGAGGCTTATCTGCTTCGCGGCTCCTATGGCTGCGGTGGTTATCGCTCAGTTCATGTTACAGATCATTTCAATGGTGATGGTAGGTCACCTAGGAAATCTCTCACTCGCTAGCGCTTCCCTCGCTTCTTCCTTCTGCAACGTCACCGGCTTCAGCTTCATCGTCTGTTCTCTCTTCTTTATTTTCACTACATTGATTTACTTATTTCTGTTACTAGTATCTAGAACCATGGAAACTGCATTCCCTCACCTCTTCGTTGTTACTTTTTGATGCTTTAGATAGGAATGTCATGTGCCTTAGATACTCTGAGCGGTCAAGCTTTTGGAGCTAAGCTATATCGAAAACTAGGTGTTCAGACTTACACAGCTATGTTCTGTCTTGCATTAGTGTGTCTCCCTCTTTCTCTGGTTTGGTTCAACATGGAAAAGCTTCTTGTGTTCCTTGGCCAAGATCCTTTAATTGCACACGAAGCTGGCAGATATGCTGCCTGTCTCATCCCAGGACTGTTTGCTTACGCTGTTCTACAGCCTCTCACTCGCTATTTCCAAAACCAGAGCTTGATTATACCTCTATTCATCACTTCTTGTGTTGTGCTCTGTATCCATGTTCCTCTCTGCTGGCTTTTGGTCTATAAGTCAGGGCTTGACAATCGTGGAGGAGCCTTGGCTCTCAGTTTGTCAAACTGGCTTTATGCCATTTTCCTTGGATCTTTCATGTGCTTCTCCTCCGCCTGTTCTGAGACACGCGCACCACTCTCCATGGAGATATTCGACGGCATTGGAGAGTTCTTCAAATATGCTCTTCCTTCTGCGGCTATGATATGGTACTTTACGTTTCTCTTGTGCCTTTTCACTTCTCAGTGCCGCCACGTTTTTGCTAAAACTCTCTCGTGGGTGGCAGCCTCGAATGGTGGTCATATGAACTCATAATATTACTCTCTGGTCTCTTACCCAACCCACAACTGGAGACTTCTGTGCTCGCTGTCTGGTATTTCTCCTGGCCCCTTGCATCTACCTTTCAATTTCTTGTCACAAATTTTGAATTTGCCAAAACATAATATTTTCAAACTATGTGCAGTCTCCAAACAATTGGTACAATCTATTCGATACCACTTGCGATTGCAGCTGCTGCAAGGTTAGAGCTTTTAGTCACCAACTATGCAGCACAAAAGAGCTGTAGCATAGACAAGTAATCATATTGTTTCATGTTTATAAGGGGATTTCTTTTGCAGCACAAGAATCTCAAATGAATTAGGTGCTGGAAACTCTCGAGCAGCACATATTGTGGTATACGCAGCAATGTCTCTTGCAGTAATGGAGACAGTGATAGTGAGTACTTCCCTATTAGTGGGCAGGAATGCTTTCGGCCATATTTTCAGCAGTGACAAGGAAACCATCGACTATGTTGCAAAGATGGCTCCACTGGTAGCTATTTCTCTCATACTGGACGGTTTACAAGGGGTTCTCTCAGGTCCGAGACTTCTTCCTACTTCACACAAACACAAGCTATTGTCGGATATTATTTATTCTCTTTCCATTCATGTTGTGCAACAGTGCTCCAAGTTGGCATGTCTATTTAGAGTTAAAATCTTCTCTGCCACTAGTAACTGTCTTTTGGTGGTGTTTCAGGTATTGCAAGGGGATGCGGGTGGCAACATATAGGGGCTTACATAAATTTAGGAGCTTTCTATCTCTGGGGGATACCCATTGCAGCATCTTTAGCTTTCTGGATCCATCTGAAAGGTGTTGGCCTTTGGATTGGAATCCAAGCTGGTGCCATTCTGCAAACTCTTCTGCTCGCTCTATTCACAGGCTGCACAAATTGGGAAAAGCAGGTCATTTTCTTTGCATCTTGTCTCCCGTCATCCTGAATTGTTTCCTACAGTGAAAATATACATATTTACTTGGATGCATATTTGAACTCCAGGCCCTTGAAGCGAGGAAACGAATGGTTCTGGCTTATGGGTAACATTTGGTGCAACAAAACAGCACTCATCAGAGTCAGAATTTCACATCTAAAGATTACAGGAACATATATGTTCCTCCGGCTTAACCATTTTGGTAGCAGCCGAATCGCTGAACGTCACTGTTGGACTAATGGTAGCAATAAATTATAGCCCTTCGTTGTAATAATACTCTATGATTTTCAACTGCAATAATAAGCAGCCTCAACAATCGTAGGTTCGATATGAAGCTTTATTTCTGGTTGTTCAGAAATACCTTGAACGGAAAATGATGCAGTGATCCCATTCTGCTCACACCAGCTCACAAACAAACCTTCAACGCCGTAATTGGGAGTCGGGGAAAGATGTGGGAGCTGCTGCTGAGACTAGGGGCAAGAGTTGTCCATACTGAACCATTTATCAGTGCAGACCCGTTAATAAGTCTGTCCAGAAGCAACAATGACAGGATCACACATAAGCTTCAGTTATAAGGGGCACTGCAGTTCTTCTGGTAGAATGGGCATCTGTCCTCATCCCTTACTGTCCATGAGCGTATAGTTGATGGAACCAAACTTCGACAGTTGACGCCTAAATTGACTTCTTCCGCTTGCGTTCCCTGTCAATGGGTTTCTTTAAAGCACGCCAGAGGTGATCGAAAAGAAATTATACCAAGTCTAGTAGCTGCCTGGTGAAACTCTATTAGTTCGGTATGTCACTGCAGTTGCCAAATTTCTTCCCCTGTTGCAATAGTTCGATTATCCGATCACCAACTGTCCAAAAATCAGAAGAAATCACATATCAAAATTGTAATTAGCAACTAGGAACTAGCAGAGACCAATTTACAATCCGAACTCTAAATTTAACAAGAAAATAAACATGAGGGGTTTTTGAATAGACAAACAACTACAACTATCTAGCAAGATATACATAGGCCGTGGAACTCATATTACTGGAGGAAACTTTGCAGAGTTCCATTACTATTAATGGGTGGCTCCGCGATTTCTTATGAGCACAAGCATCCCAGGTAATTAGCAGAAAGAAAAATTTGTGTGTGCACAAAAATAGACGTCACCTGAGACCCAGTTGAGCTAAGAACAATGTCTAAAGACTTTGATAAATGTAAGAGAATGGAGGAATCCAAGAGGCCCCAACACAAAAGGGAATACATACACAAAGAGAGAGAGCCAAAAATTTTACCAAGTAACGTTGCTACAGTCAGAGCATTGTTGATCAATAATCGTTGCTTTGACGAGGCTTTATTAACATCTGGTTGTTCAGAAATACCTTGGACCGAAAATGATGCAGGAGGGGCCTTTTCTGTATTCATTATAACAAGGAGTTATGATCAAATTCAGAGACCTGCGAGTTTGAGTGACAACCCAAGTAGAGACCAAGAAGTGAAATTGATGCACACCGCAACCAATACATATCTCCAAATGTGGAGTTTGACCCAATCTTAACCTAATGGGCCTTTAATGGGCCAGCTCTACATGACACACAAAAGGAGATCCACTCCTTTAGGGTTCAAGAAGACTTGTATATATGTTACAAAGGAGAATGATGTCGGCAAGAGTGAGACACGAAGAGTCTTTGACAAACACTAGCGTGTGTTATTACCTTTGTAGACTAGGTTATTTGTCTTCACTTCTTCTTGATATCTTTGTAACCTGAGACAAAGATAAACCCCAAGAGAGGTGTAAGAGAGTGTGTAAACCGATCAAGCTAGTGGATTTGGGAGTGGTGATAACTCCCACGAGACGTACCGGTTGTTGCTGGGAACTCGTTAAATTTCGTGTGTCTTTACATTCAAGCTACAAACAACCAACTAAACTATCTCAAAAAGATCCTAAAATTCTCTACACCAAAATGATAGTATCTCATCTCCTGTCCTAAGAGTAACCAAGTTACTAAAGCCTGCAAAAACCAACGAAAATCCTAAGTATTGGGACAAGGCTTTAAAGGTACCCCATTGTCAAGTGAAGCAGAACACAGAGGATCACCAACTAATCTATTTGATTTCGGAATCCAGACGATCAACCTAATAGCTGTGTATGACAATCATAAAGGCTCATATAACTAAGAAAGGAACAATCAAACTAGTAAAAGGACAATTTCAACACTTGTAGGAAGAAAATGGACAAATCCCCTCACGTAGTTCCAGATTCGGAGATTCCATCTCGCAACGGCGACGGAGACGGCAGATACGAGGCGGCGATTGTGGGAAAAGGAGAGATGGCGAGTAAAAGAGGCGTCGGCGCAGGATAAGACATGGGAGAGAGGGAGTAGCTAAATTACGCATGGATTACAGAAGGCGCGAAAGGAAGAGTGGGAGTGGAGGAGAACACTGTGGGCCTGTGGCCTGTGCGAGAGTTTAAGGCCGTCAAATTCAGCCGGCCCAATTAATTCGAGTCGCAAGAGGATCGTTTTGCCACGTGGATAATCAAGATATTTGTGTGTACATATAATATGGTCAGTTGGTCGGATATAGACTTCCCAAATCCCAGCCACTCTCTCTAATTGAAGAGAACAAACAATAATGAACTTTTGACTTTTAAAGAAAAGCACCTGCCTAACGTGTTATAAATTATAATAGAGAGGCAACTGCTTCAGGCTCCACATAATAAATTGAATTTAAAGTTAGTCTGATTGGTTCAGTAGTTTTTATATGTAATGAGACTCTTCTTTTTTTTGGCTTTTAGGTTTGTAATCAGTCATCTACCTTAATTCTCATTTGTTTGTGTTATTTTATGATGTAATTTACTTTCCTAATCTCATTTGAAATATTGAAAACTCATGTTACTACGCAAAAGGATTGTGGATCATGGAAAGGTCAAACGGGTGATGAAGATAGGTCGCTTTGAGTCGAAATTACAGACTGTAACACTTTCAATAATTGGTCTTTCTTCTTTGCTTTCCCAATAAAATATTTTACTTACAATATTGTGGAAATATGAACGTTTCTTAATATATATATATATATATGATGATGACAAACAATAGTAGAAACGTGAATAACGTGTAATGGTAGAATAAACGTTGGAATCGCGAGCAATATATTTCTTAGTTCTTTGATTGGGTTACTAAATTGGCTGAATAAACAAACTAATGACCAAAATTTACATTTTAAAAACAGACGTACACATTTTCATCCTCTCTCTGTAGAGAACACCTACATGGATAGCTTGTTGTTGCCGATAGATAGAGTTGAGAAAGTGACATGGAGAGATTTGGGAGGCGAATCATTCAACACAGAACTCAAGAGGCTTATCTGCTTCGCTGCTCCTATGGCTGCTGTGGTTACCTCTCAGCAATTTCACTTGCAGTAATGGAGACATTGATAATCAGTATATCTCTCTTAGTCGGTAGGAATTTTTTCGGCCATATTTTCAGCAGTGATAAGGAAACCATCGAATATGTTGCAAGGATGGCTCCATTGGTGTCTATTGCTATTATACTGGACGGTTTACAAGGGGATCTATCAGGTCCGAGACTTGTTCCTATTTCCTAACTTAAACACAAGCTATTTCACTCTCTTTTCCTCTATGTAGTGTTACATAGGTCCAACTATTCATGTCTGATCCTGTTGTGGTTTAGTCTTGTGTCAACGCTATAGCAAAGTTAGATCTTCTCTGCCACTTGTAACTGTTGTTTGATGGTTTGCAGGTATTGCAAGGGGATGCGGATGGCAACATATAGGGGCTTACATAAACTTGGGAGCTTTCTATCTGTGGGGAATACCCATTGCAGCATGTTTAGCCTTCTGGATTCATCTAAAAGGTGTTGGCCTGTGGATTGGAATCCAAACAGGAGCTGCTCTACAAACTCTTCTGCTCGCTTTTTTCACAGGCTTCACAAACTGGGAAAACCAGGTCTTTTCCTTTCCTCTTTTTCTCTTTTCCTTTCTTCTTCATGACTTCTTATATATTGTAAAATAAACATATCTACAATTGGATGCAAATTTCAACTCTAGGCCATGAAGCGAGGAAGCGAATGGCTCTTGCCTAAGGTGATGCAGAAGAGCACTTGCCATATGTTCCTTCGGTTTTTTACTATTTTGGTTGCAGTCAACTTGCTGTATGCAACATTGTGGCAAGTAGTAGAACCGCTAATAATGTACTATTGTAATAGTTCTGCATGAAGTTTCGACAGAAACAATAAGCATCCCTCACCAATCCTTGTTTTTTCAAGCTTTTTTTTCTAGTTGTTAACTTTGCAAATCTGAATAACACTCAGAAATACCTTACCGCAGATTATGATGCAAAAATAACCCTTTTTTGTTTTGTCTACAACAAATGCTACCAATCGCTCTTACTTGTGATATTCAGCGTGTAAGCAAATATTACGCATGTATATATCTAAAAATTAAATTTGCCATTTTATCAATTTTTTCAACTGTAACAGACCCCATAACCTCCCAAGATTCGCTTCCCCTGTATATAAATAAGCCATAACCGCTTTTTTCTTCTTTCTTTCTTTCATCTACACGCTCTCTATCTCTTATTGTACCTCACAAGCCACAACAATGGCGAACATTTCGTGCGCTTTTTGTTTCAGAGCCATTTTTCTTGGTGCTCTTCTCGTCCTCTGCCTTCCTCATCCATCCACCAGCGTTCCTATGGAAGAGTTAGAAAGAGCCATCTCAGTCCTCCGCGTCAGAGGCCGAGCTCTCTTCGCCAACGCCATCATCACCTCCGATCTCCTCTTCGATCTACTCACCGTCGAGTCTCTCACACTCTTCGCCCCCACCGATTCCATGCTCTTCGCTCTCGACATGACTCATTCGCTTCCCTTCTACGTTTCTACCCTCCGCCTTCACTCGGTACCTCTCCGCCTCCCATTCACCGATCTCCGATCACTCCCCAACGATTCCTCTCTCCCAACGCTTCTCCCCTCTCACCGTCTTCTCCTCACTAAGCCTTCTTCATCCAACGACTCTCTTTCTCTCGACGGTGTCCACCTTATCCTCCCGGGAATGCTCGATGATGAACATATTTCCGTCCACGGACTTGATGATCTTCTTCCCCTAACCGCCCCTACGTCTCCCAGCCTTCTCGTCGTGGATTCTCCGTCAGAGTCACCGTGGTTTTTAGGTTCAAAATTTTCACCGGCTCCGGAGCCTTACGTCGCCTTTCTTGACCGTACACCAGCTGAGTCGCCGAGGTTCGAGGAAGTTACGCCATCGCCGTCGTGGGGAGAAGATTTTATCGTAGACGATGAAGGAGGCCCGTTAGATCGAAAGAATAACGGCTTTTGATGGACACGTGTCGTGATTTTGTTAAAAAATGTGGAAGTTTGTAAAGAAGACTCAAGTGTCCTTTTCTTTTCTGATTGAAAGATCAAATGTGCATATTTTTGATTCTGAATCCTGGTATTGTTTGAATTCGAAGAGTTATTAGAAGCGAATTTGTACCATATACTGAAATACAATCTCTCTGATTTTTGCCACTCAAGCTCTGAGCAAATGGAAGTAATGTATATTTGGTCTGTTAACTAGATTGTCTATGGAAGCTGAGGCAAGACTAGTAGATAAATAGATTATACGTCAAAGCCAAATCTTTCCTACAAAGTATACCGTAATTCACCTTACACCGCTTCAAAACGATATTCCCAGTTTCTCCTAACACAGCAAACTCCAAGCATTCATCACAAACAAACACACTAAGACTTAACAATCTCGAGTTTAATGTCTTCCTCGACTGCTTCTGCTGTATCAGCTGTATCAGTTATCAGTTCCTTGCTGTTTCCATCGCCTCCCTCCTCCAGCAAATCATCCATTATCATTTCATCCTCTCCACCATTGATGTCCTCCACCTCATCTTCTTCCTCTTCATCTCCTCCTCCTGGGATCTTCCTTTTCTTTGGGCCGTGCTCCATCCTATGCGTCTCTAATTCCTTATCCATCGTTTCCTGCAAATTCATAGCCTCATCGTTTGCTTTCCTTGCCTTCCTCGCATTTTGCCACCTCTCCAGCTCTTTCTCAACATTACCCAGGTATTGGTCTTCAATCTCCTTCTGATATTCGCTCACTTCTTGTCTCTTTGCTGCTTTCCATTCTAAGAAAGTCTGTGCCAAACCACGTATCAGTCTCCAACATAATCTATGTCAAAACATTCATTCCCAAACTACAACACCTTACCTGCGCTTTCTGTTGCTCAACCTCACTTGTATCTTCTTCCAAAGGCTTCGCTAGTGCATAGTATATTTGTGGCTCTGCTTTAGTCCTGCAACAGCCATCCACATGCAATCAAATAAAATAAGTTTAACAGAAACCTTTATATCAGCTAGCAATTTCTACCTATGGCAGGCCATACAACACCAAACACTGCCTTGCCCATCAACATTTGTATGCACTTGAATGGAAACTTATCTTTGCGTCTATAAAATTGTGAATATGCACACTTTGGACCGAAAATAAAAATAACCTGCAAATTAGATACATAGCAAGCTCATCATTAAGACTCATAATGCAGAATAAGTAAGGATAAGCTATGGAAATAAAAGCACGAGCATCTCCACAGTACCTTATAAAATTGCTAAGTTTCTTTTGGTGCTCACTCCACTGAAGGAAAAGCAGTTCCAGTTTCTTTTGTTCTGCTTTAGCAGAAACACGAGCTCGAAGAGTCTGATTTACCAGTTAAATTGGGAATATCAGATCACTAAAACACAAGACTGCCACTCAAAATAGAATATAAAAGTGAATAAACTGTAGCAGGCTGCTTACAAGATCTCTTCTCCTCTTTTCAGTCAAAGTTTCACGCTCCTGCAGCCTCAGCCGTTCACTTTCTTCACGAGCCTTTTCCTCAGCCTATACGAGTAAGAGGGCCACAAACAATGTTTATAAATTGTAATAGTAATAATGAAGTCAACTAGTGAGCACACTTCTAACTGGACATATAATGAACAAACACCTAACATCTTAGCAATATTATTATTATCATCCTCAAATCCAAGGGCAAGAAGACTGAATTCCAAAACCTAAATCATATCTAGATAGATTTATGCTCCTCTGCAACGCTACTCAAGTCAAAAGAAACTGGAGGATGATGCTTGCACAGAAGGTGGAGATTATCATATTTAAGTATAATAACGTGACGTTCCCCACAATGAAGTAATGAACAGAAACGGCCATGTAAATATGAAGTGTGTGTTTACCTTTTGTAGAGCCGCAGACCGTCGGGCAAATGCATCTGTTCCAGAACGCTGTTTATCTTCTTTTCTAAACTTCTGCAGAAGGGCAACAGTAGACAAGTGAGAATACAATATTTTGAACAACGAACAAAACATCTAGCATGCATCAAGCTCATCCATTAGAGGCGAGAGAACATAGGATGGAGCTATGTCTATGTAGTTCTCAACAAATACCTCCAAAGTCCCTAGAAGATTCCCCAGCATTCTTCTGTTCCTATTAATCAGTTTAGGATCCTCATTCTTAGGTAAAACCCTTGGTGCAGGCTCCGGCAATGCAAAATCTTCAAACCCCTGATTAAAAGCACAACAACAACGACCATTGAGTAAACACTCTCTTCTTTATCGAGAGAAAAAAGAGTGTCGGATTGATCACCTTCCTGGTCCCTCTTTGTTCTGCATCCCTTTGGGACCAACTTCCACGATGCTGACCAGATAGCTTCTTGTCACTTTGATCAGCGTTCCCATTTTCACCAACTAAAACCTGGTTTCCATTGCCATCAATTGGCATTTCTTCATCCTTACTAACATCTTCACCTTCGACCTAAGTTCCAAAGTAGTTAAGAAAACCACTTCTTACTATCTTACAATGAAAATACATTACTTTCCAAACACAAAAATTACCTTAACAACAGCAGAAGACAATCTCCGTTTGGCAGGAGGCTCATCTTCTACGTCATTCCTATCCGCCTTCAAAAGAAGAAAACAAAATTTAATAAACATAATTTCTTTCAACTCAAAAGGTGAGATAGAGAATAAAGGAAAAGATAGATTACAGGTCGAGGAAAGACTCTACGGCCTTGGTTTCTAGGAGCAGCGCCTGAGAAGCCTCCTCGGCGGAGTCCACGAGGGTCACGAAGTCTCTCCGTAATCTGATCAGGATATAGAATCAAACCATCGTTGTCAACAGAAATTTAAAAATTGAGAATGAGATTGAGGTTGAGATAGTACCTCGCGCTGCTGACGGTGAAGCTCATCGATCTCATGCCGTAGCTCTGCCGCTGTCTTCTCGAAGGCGGTGGTCTCTCCCATCGTCGCTGCTGCTAAGAAATTCGCTCAAAACCCTTGAAGAAGAAACTAAATCTAAATTTGGGCTTTAAAAGGCTTTCTGCAGTGTCCCGTCCTAGGCCTGGGTTTTTGGTTTAATCAGGTTATTCGGTTCGGTTTAATCAGGTTTTCGGTTTAATCAGGTTTTCGGTTTATTCAGATTTTAATAAAATTGCCGAATTAAACCAAATTAAAATTCGGTTCGGATCGGTTCGGTAGCCGGTTTAATCGGTTCGGTTTTCTAGCCAAATATAATAGCCAAAACAAACCGAATTTAAATAAAAATTCGGGTTTTTAACCCGAATTAGACCGAAAATGGTAACAATATGAAATTATAAGTACATAAACCGGATAAACCGAATGTATACAAGTGGTTCAAACCGAAAAACCTGATTTGAACCAAAATAAACCGAATGTTAAAACAAAACCTGCGTGGATTGAGAAGATTAAAAAAATTGTTGGTCACAAGAACCAGTAATCTCTCTTCAGCTACTTCATCATGGACAATGGGATGTAGATTCATGTCATTCCTCAAGAGAAGAACATTACCTACAGCAAAACGTAATCGACTTAACCACATACAGACAAGTTTATACATTCAAAGACATTGTACAACACTAACCTCTTCACTTGAAAACATGCGTACGGTATTCTAATATACAAATCTTCTTGTCTCTGCAAATGAATACAGAAGTCACTAAACGAGTGCATAACATACCATTCCAAGAAATTGAACTATAGGGAGATAAGAATATCCAGACAAAAATGTACCTTTCAGAGCAAAAATTCCAACACCATGAGCTAATGTGCCTGATGTTAACGGATGAGATGCAGCAACATTCACACCATCTGTATTCAGAAAACGACAGAGATATGAGTCATGAGAAACAAGGCACAACGACATAGAAATAACTAGGAAAATAGAACAGACCTTTAATCTTCCCAAATACCATATGCTCGTAAACGGTGTACTCAGAAGCAATGTCTCGAAAGAGATTCCTATATTTCAAACTCTCGATTTGGTCAGTTGATAAAAAAATTGATTTCCAAAGCCAAAAATCGAAAAGCCCCAAATTTTTCAAAACCCTAATCGGAAAAAAAAAAAACCTAGACATCGATCGAAACCAACGAACAACAAATTGACTCAATTGATACTATAAGATAACAAGAACAAGTTAAAAAAATTGATTTGGAAAGCCGAAAATCGAAAACCCCAAATTTTTTAAAACCTTTATCGGAGAAAAAAACCCTAGACATCGAAAATTACATGAACGCTCAACGATTTGATGGATGAGAGAAGAAGAGTGTGCAAAGGAACGAAGGAATCGAAGAAGATGAATGAGAGAAGAAGAGTGTGTAAAGGAACGAAGGAATCGAAGAAGATCGAAGAAGAGATTGAAGATCGAGAGAAGACAGAAAGAGAGACGAGAAGCCGAAATCGCAAAAGAGAGAAGACGACATGAAGAAGAATAAATGAAGAGAGGCATGTTGTTTCGGTGAGGTTAATGAAATTAGGGTTAATGTTCGGTTAATGTAAACCGAACATTAACCCGAATACCGAACAGAAATAACCGCAAACCGGAATCAATTTATAAATTAGCCGATCGGTTTATTGCTCAAATTAATTCGGTTTCGGTTTACCACTTTCTCGGTTCGGTCAGCTTCGGTTTATTCGGTTATTGCCGAAATCTCAGGGCTATCCCGTCTAGTATATGTCTTCACGAAAAAAAAAGTCATTAAAAAGTTAATTAGAAAGTCAAATTTTCTGAAGTGACAAAAAAAAAAGTCAAATTTTCTGAAATTCCGTATAATTACCTTACATATAGTTATTAATTTCAAATTATTCGGTTTATTGTATTAAACGATTATTAAAAGTAAGAAAGAACATAAAATGCAATGTGAAAAACAAACACATGCAATTCAAACACTCAGATTGGTTTTGTAATTTTTATTTCTAAAACGGTTTACAGTTTGTGGATAAATTTTTACATTACAAAAAAAAGGGTAACAGTAAGAAAAGAAAAAAATATAGAAAAAAATAAACTTTATTGCAAACAATTGTTTCACAAGAAAACAGAGTAAAAGAGTGGTTATCTAGTTTGGAAGTTGAGAGTCTTGATGCAGAAGGCGAAGATGAAGGCAAAGAAGACAGTGAAGCCAACAAGAACAGCAGCGACAGGTCCCATGAAGTCTGATTCAAAACCGTATTGGTCTTTAATGTATTGTTTGACAGTGAGACCAGGAGCACCACCAATAAGAGCAATGGGAGTCTCAACGTCACCGTATTGAGAAGTGATCAAGCCATATATGGTCCAAGCGACAGGGCAGATCCAATAATACCAGACCCACCATTTGGGAATTTTAGGTCTTGGGACGAAAAATCCAGAAAAGAGATTGAAAACACCATAGAAGGCTGATGCAAATATAGAAGCAACTTGCTGGTTTGGAGTGAGTGAGACAGTCATCATGCCGTAGTAAGTCCAGTAGAGGAATGAAAAGTAATTGATGAAGATGAACCACAAGAACTTGGAAGCTTTCCACTCAAATCCAACCATGGCGTAGACAATAAGCGAATAGTATGTGGTCTGAACCAAGACATAAGGTAGCTCACAAGTCACCTGAGAGATAGCATAAGGTATAGCCGAGTACATTCCAGCAGCTTTTTCCCTGTAAAACACTGTTCTTTCCACTGCCACCATAGGCTGTACCGTCGAGCAGTTGTTTACTCCCACGAATATAACGGCTGCGTAGATAGCTCCGATCACCATTGTCAGGTCTTGTACGTTTGATCTGTTACCTCCAATTTGCCAAAAGACAGTGCCGATCATGAGTGATGTTGCTAAGGTGAAGATGAACCGGACAACGTTGTAGTCAGGAGATCTCCAATAAGTCCACCATTGCTTCCATAGACATGATTTGAATTGTCCCCATGTGTTCTGTGAAAACTGAGTTGGGAAGTAGAGATCAGTTGCACCTTCCGGAGGCACGCTCAGTTCTTTCACCAGTGCCTTATTTCGCCTGTATCAATTATTCATAGGTTTTTCAGTTATATCATGTATACAATCACTTAAAAATATTACGTTTTGGTGTGTTTACTTACTGGCATAAGGCGGAAGCCGTGTATAGATCAGCAAAGTCGACTCCAAGCTTCAACTCGGCCGCAATGGAGCTGGCTTCAAGCATCCAAGTGGCTGGATTGTACTTTTCCGGAATCTTTGGCACTCCAGGAATGGCTTCAAAGTACTCAACAATCTTGTGAGAGTTTCTTCCTAAGGGACCTGAGTAGATCACACGTCCTCCTCTCTTCATCAGTAGTAGTTCATCAAAAGCCTCAAAGATATCAATGCTTGGTTGATGAATAGTGCACACAACTGTTCTTCCTGTGTCCACTGTGTTTCTCACTGCTCTCATCACGATGGCAGCTGCTCTAGCATCCAATCCTGAAGTTGGCTCATCCATGAAGATAATTGAAGGGTTAGCCACAAGCTCAACTGCGATTGTTAATCTTTTTCTCTGCTCAGTGGAAAGCCCTGTGACCCCAGGTAAACCCACAATTGCATCTTTCAGATCCCCCAACTCTACTAATTCCATTACTTGATCCACAAACATCATTTTATCATCTTTGCTTACTTCCTTGGGAAGGCGAAGGAAAGCAGAGAAGATAAGTGATTCTCTAACAGTAACTTGTGGAGAGTGAATGTCTGTTTGTTCACAGTAACCAGAGATTCTAGCAAATGTCTCTTGTTTCTTTGGGAATCCAGATACTCTTACGTCTCCCTCTATATATCCACCAGTTTTTCTTCCGGCTAAAACATCCATCAAAGTTGTCTTTCCCGCGCCACTGACTCCCATCAACGCAGTCAAAACTCCTGGTCTAAATGCACTTGTAATTCCTCTTAGAAGTTGCAGCCTAGTCTCTTGAACACCTTGGTCCCTCATTTCCTGCACCATCCAGTTTCATATGAGTTTTTGTCGTTCATAATTTATATATATGTATAAAACTAACTGGTTTTAAGAAGATTACCGCAGGCATGTCAACAAAATATTTAACGTCGTCAAATGACATAGCAAGAGGAGTGAAAGGAAGAACCATTCCTTTCTTGTTGTTTACACTCTTCATTTCAGTCTCACCTGTTTTCCGATATTAGTGACATAAAAAGAGTTAAAGTTTTTATATATATTTATGGTTTTATACAAATTATTTAAATGTAGACAAAGGTTTACTTACCATTGGATCCACCATCTTCACCTTCTTCTGAAATTACAGCTTGTGCCTTTCCAAGAGCTGTTGTTATTTTACATATATAGAGACAGACATGTTAATAGTTTTGAGTCGGTGACAGCAAAAACGTACAGAAAAGAATACTTACGGTCTAAATAAGTAAGTGCTAGTGTAAAAAGACCGTTGAAGAGGACAGCGAAACCAAGCAAGCCTCCAACTCCAATCCAATACCAATTCTTATTATCAAATACATCCCACATATTAAGTACCCTCGTTCCCAACCTCGTTGTGCCGTCTGCAGACTGCATTTTTTAACCACCAAAGAAAATTGATTAGCTACAAATGATCTAAGTCTGGTCAAGGAGAACCTAGGGAGCCTAATACCAAAGGGTCCAGAGTTTCTGTGTTATCAAACAAAAGGAAAATGAAAAAGAGTTACCATTTTGTTCATCCATCTAGGAGCAAACATTTCATTGACAGTGATGGCATTGAAAGCGTATGAAAGAGGAGATATCCAATAAGCCCATCTCCACCAAACCGGAATTTCACTTCGAGGAAGCAGAAAACCTCCGGTTAAGAAGACTACTAGTAGAACAAGCACACCACCTGTATTGGCTATGGTCATTGTCCTACAAATAGATGCGATGAACCTAAATATTCCGGCAGCCATTTGTTGAACTGAGAAAATGATTAGAAATTGTTTGAAGAAACGTTCTGCGTCAGGTGCAAATCCTATGGAGTAATATGTCACCACCATCCATGCTGTTGACTCAAAGATGGAGATTGGAATCCCTAGCAAGAAAGTGGGAAGTGTGTATGTCCATGGTGGATGAAACAAGAGATCTCTTTGCTTATAGAACACGGGAAGTCTCTGGATCGTCATTGCCATTTCTGCAAGACCGTTAAACATGTTGAGAATCATTGCAAACAGTAGTGCTCCGACATAGACGTTGGCGTCACTCTCGTTCCTTGTGTGCATTTCGGTTCTAAGGAAAAGGGTTGACGTGATTGCCGCAATGATGATGATTTGAACGGTCTTGAAGATGTAGAAAAATGAGTTTCGCTTCATGAGCATCCACTCTTTGTCCCAGCAACTTTTGAGAAGTTCTCTTTTTGTGATTGAGTACTTGTCAAACATCAGAGCTGCTTTGTGGCCTTTAGACTTATCGAACGGCACTGACAGTTCATTAGAGAGTTGAGTTCCAACATGGAATGTCTTATATTTGCTGGCGAACTCTGACACTGGAACATATCTATAGGGTCTGTTTGGATCAGCCCAGTATTGTTGTTGATCTTTCTTAGAGGTTACCTGTTGGACAAGGAAATGTAATTCGTATGTCATTTTCAGATCAAAATAAGAATAGCAAAGCTAAACAGATCTATATATTCACCTCTTGCAAGAAATCAGCTGTTCCTTTTCTTTCTGGACACTTGAACCCAAAGCTCTCAAAGAACTCTAGAATGTGGTCTCTAGGTCCCTGGTACACAATCTGCCCCTCTGACAATAGGATTATATCGTCGAATAGATCAAATGTCTCAGGAGCAGGTTGAAGAAGAGATATAACGACGGTGGCTTCTGTGAGGTGAACGATCTGTTGCAGGCATTTGACAATTTGGAAAGTGGTGGAGCTGTCAAGCCCAGTGGATATCTCATCCATGAACAGAGTCTTCGTTGGTCCGACAATCATCTCACCAGTTGTCACACGCTTCTTCTGTCCTCCTGAAATACCTCTCATCATGTCATCTCCAACTATAGTGTCCTTGCAAATATCAAGCCCCAGAATCTGTTTCACCAAAAGCTTCATAAGTATTGTGATTTGTGACAAAACTGAACTACCAGAAGAATAATATTCTAAGTTGAATTATCATAAGAACCATAAACACTTATCCAACAATCAAGTTTAAGTTTTCAAATTCTATATAAGGAAAAGGCTTTAAGGGGACTGACTTTGAGAGTGTAATCAGTGATGAGACTACTCTTGACGCCTTGAGCAGCAGAGGCCTTCATGAACAAATCAACATCTGCTTCAGGAAAAATCCCAGCATCTTTTTCTCTTCTTGCTAGCTCATTTAAAAGATCTGCCATAGATTGCAAAAATGAAAAAAAATTAACTAACGAAATAAAAGGAATAGTAAATCAAAAATAATTAAGAACATACCGTAACGTGTACCAACGCCTTGACATCTAGCAGAGAAATCAAGAGTTTCCTTAACGGTCATAATACCGACATGAAGATCGTTCTGGCTAATGTAAGCAGAGGTTTTAATGGGAACAAACTCGTTGAGACGGTAACCATTGTAAGTTATATCCCCAGAGGTTTCAAGAGACTTGTCAAGTTTACCAGCAAGAGCCAACAAAAGCGTGGTCTTCCCAGAAGAAGGAGGACCTAACAAGAGTGTCATCCTCGAAGGTTTGATGATCCCTGAAACATCTTTAAGGATCGTAAGCTGAGCTTTCTTGGCAAGGTGAATTCCGATCATGCTTAGAGCAGCTTCTCCCATGTTCCTCACCGTGTTAATTAACGAAGGAAGAGATCTATCACCTGTATAACAATCTGCTTGTATCGTCAAGTGTTCGTACCTTACTTCAACTGTTGGAAGCTGGATTCCAACACGGTCGATCCTATTCCTTAACTTGGTTAAGATCCGTTCGTTGTCCAACTCAGCGACTTTAAAGACCGTGTCAATGAACTTCTTCCGTTCTTCGCCGTCAAGCTTGGTGACGTCGACTTCTTTGTTCAAGAGCTGGTTACCGTAAACGTCATCTTCTGCAAGTGCAGGCATGAGACTGGTACGGAGACGGTTGTAAGTAGGGAGTTTCTCGATGGCTGCCCATTTGAGAGCTTCTTCGTCTTCGTTTACTGACTTGGTTCGTCTAGAGCTTGTGGAGAATACGTCCTCTAAATGTCTACTGGCTCTGCTTACACTACGACTTATGCTTTGACGCATACTCCCACCTCTGCTCATAGCATGAGCTGGATCGTAATCCATCTTTAAATCCTTTGAATCAACCTAGATCCTGAGAGTTTTTGCCTCTGAAAATTTCAGGGAGAAAGAGTAAAGAAAATGGTGAAGAGACAAGCATATATAGAATAGAGACAACGACTTTCTTTACGCTCTCTTTGGTCCTTCTCTGTTAGTGTTACACTTTTTTTTTCTAAAAAAATAAATAAATATCTCCCACTAGTTAAATATTGTGATTATTATAGTAATCCATGAATAATGGAAAAATCTTTTAACAGAAAGGCCCATGTGAAGGCTGCTTAATCAATCATACACTAGTTTAATTATTTTTTTTATATAATGCGTTTGGAAAAGCTTCGTGCCAAATGATGCAGCTGGTAAAATACATTATAGGTGGTGTTCGTTGGCTTTATTGGTTTTGTCTTCCCTTACCTTCTCCGGTAGACAAATAGATAAGTTGGCTTTTTAAAATTTCATAAATAATTAAATACATAATAGTGGATATAAAGCAATGTATAAAGGAACAAATCAAGCAGTATATTACGCTTAATTATGTGATTAGTGACATTCCAAAGCAACTCTGTATTGATTTCAAACATCTTGACCCCATTTATTAGATGCTAATTAATTTTTTTTTTATTAACATTGGATCACAAGTTATCGGCCTATTAGTCAAATTTCTACATAATGTAGATAGTAAAATTTGATCCTTAATTGTGTAAGTGTGCATGTTTTAGTGAATTTACCGCATGTCACTATATTAAAAACCAGCTAATTAATTTTGTTCACTAAGTTAAGCACATTATATTCTTAATTAATCTTATACATTAACCAATATGTACATATATAGAATGACAGCTATGTACGAAGTACAAATCTGAATCAGTTTTATCTCAGTTTGCCTGTTTGTGCCTTTGGTCAACTATCTGAGGCACTTTGCCGTAATTTTCAACTATATTTGACTGTGTATTTAAAGTATAAAGGCACGTTTATTTTTTAATAAACTAACATTTATGTTTTATAAATACGATATTCTAAAAAACGAATCTTGCATGGGAGAAATAAGGGCCATGATTGGCTTTAAAAAAAATTAATTAAAGAGGAAGAGCCTTAGTGAGGATTAGCTGTGATTAAATTAAATATGATATAAAACCAAAAACGCCAAATATAATAGTATAAATAATTTTGAGTAACCATGTCAGTAATCATATGAGTACTCCATTACTATACACTCCACCACCAGCTCATGACTCGGAAGATTCCTCCCGATTAGTTCGTTCACTCTGTCTTGATGGTTTCAAGCCAATTATAAATTCTCTTATAAGTAAATGTCAGTACTAGATTTTCCAGAAAATATATATTTAAAACAAAAAGTTCAAAAAGTATAATAGATGATTAAAAAACTGAAAAACGATCAATAAAAATATAAATTTTGAGTAATTTGCCAAATTAAATATGAATTTTTGTATTTATTAAATTAAATATGAATCTGTTTCCATGGATGTTTCAAAATCAATTACGCTTCTAGTTTTGCTGAAAGGCGATAACTACATCATGTGGTCTAAGACTGCAAAAATTGCTCTATGTTCTCGTGGTGTATGGAGCCATATTGTTTTGGAGCTAACTTCTCAAAAAGCTCCTGAAGAGCCTCTAGCCAAAGACAATGAAGTAAGGCTAGTGGCTAATCTCAAAGAGGGAAAATGGTTTCAAGAATATCAAATGGTCTTGGGAATCCTCCAAAATTCCCTTAAACCATCAATCTTAGCGGTTTATGTGTATTGTGACACTACCAAGGAGCTTTAGGATACACTTAAAAGTGTGTATGGGAATGTCTCCAACATTTCAAGGATATTTGTGATCATACATGCTCTCAATTCTCTCCAACAAGAAGATAAGTGTTTCACTTAACTTTTTGGAGAATATCGAACTCTTTGGGCTGAGGTTGAAAATCTTAAGCCTTCAACTGTTGATCACAATCTTCTCAACGAAAGGAGGAAGGAAGATCATGTTTTTGGGTTGTTATTGTCTCTCAAACCTAACTACAATAGTCTTATAAAACACATCCTTCGGGCGGACAAACTTCCGAATCTACACGAGGTGTGTATGCAAATCCAAAAGGAAGAAGGGTTTGAAGGTTTGTTCAATCCTAAAAATGATCTTGTACTTGCTAACAAAGGTCACTTAAAGCGTGATGAAAGGAAAATGGCGGTGTGTGAGCATTGTAAGAAGAAAGACCATTCCAAGGATAAATGTTGGTTGCTTTATCTCCATCTCAAACCAGCAAAGTTCAAGGAATCTATACAAGCTTTGGTTTCAACTCATGATGGAAACCTCATTGTGACATGTTCTCTCAACCTTCATGTTTCTGAAGACATGATTAAGAAGTCTGACCTTGAATCCATCCTCAAAGCTCTTGCCTCTACCAAAGAATTTGGTAACAATTTAAATTTATCAATTCGTTCTAATCCTTTGATTGTTGATTCTGGTGCATCACATCATATAATTAAAGACTCTAGGCTTATTGAAAATATAAAACCGACTAATGGTAATATAAACATTCCTAATGGTGCTGGCATACCTATTAAAGGAATTCGGAGTTTGAATTTGTTTGATAAAAAGACTAATGCATTATATGTTCCCAGCTTTGCCTTTAACCTCTTATCTGTTAGGAAAGCTATCAAGGATCTTGATTGTCTTGATGTTTTTAGTCCTAATGAGATGTGGTTTCAAGTTACTAAGACTAGAAAGCTGATTGGAGAAGGTTCGACAAAGGACAAGCTTTACTTGCTTAATAACTCTAGCTCTTGTTTCTCTAATTTGAAAATTGTTGCTTCTTCGAATTCCAATGTTGTTTCTTATCATTCAATGAACTTAGTCTCATGTGTTGCTAATGAATCTGATTCTATTTGGCATGATAGACTTGGCCATCAACACAACAAAGCTCTTAAAATAAATTTTCCAAATCTTTCTTTTGATAATAAGAACTACAAAGAATGCATTTTTGGCAAACATTGTAGAATTGTCTTTCCTTCTTCAAACACGGTTTATGAGCATTGATTTGATCTTATTCATTCTGATATGTGAACTGCTCCATGCCTTTCTAGGAATAGAAACAAGTATTTGTGACATTTATTGATGAAAAATCCAGATATACTTGGCTAACTCTCTTACCTTCAAAGGGCTATGTTTTTGACACTTTTAATAAATTTCACAGCTACGTTTCTACTCAATATAAGGTGAAGATTCTTAGATTCGAAAATGGTTGAGAGTACACTAGCCGTGAATTTAAAGACTTTATGTCCATAAATGGAATCATTCATCAAACGTCTTGTCCTTACACTTCTCAACAAAATGGAGTTGCTAAACGGAAAATAGGCACTTGATAGAGGTTGTTAGAAGCATCATGTTTGCCAAAAATGTTCCAAAACACTTTTGGGGTAATGATGTTCTTGTTGCTTGCTACATTATCAACCGGTTCCCCACACAAGTTCTTAATGACTTGTCTCCATTTAAGGTACTAAAAAATCAGAAACCATCTTTCTCTCACCTAAAGATTTTTTGTTGTGTTTGTTTTGTTCATATTTCAGAAGGACAAATGGATACGCTTGAACCCAAGAGAGAAAGATGCATATTCCTTGATTATTCTACTAAGGGCTACAAGTGCTACAATCCATCAACAAGTCGTACCTATGTATCCAGAGATGTGAGATTCATTGAAGATAAAGACTTTTATGAAGAAAATAGTTGGGAAGACCTGAATGATCTATCATTATCTCAATCTGGTGTAGCCGCAACTCTTAAGCACATTCTTGAGAATCTCAATTTCCCAAAAGAAAGCACAACCCAATTTATAAATGAAGAAGACAAATCTACTCACAAGGAAGGCATTGATACCAACTCTGACTCATCTATGCCACTAATTGAATCTCTTGAGTTAAGTAAACCTAGCCAAGATATGGTACATGATGCAATAGAAAATCAC
The DNA here is from genome assembly GCA_963920545.1 of Lepidium didymum. NCBI lineage: Eukaryota > Viridiplantae > Streptophyta > Magnoliopsida > Brassicales > Brassicaceae > Lepidium > Lepidium didymum. The sequence goes on from OY986992.1 coordinate 6,325,305, forward strand.
GACCAAGCAATGAGCGTAATCATGAGGTTAATGATGACAACACGATCAATGAAGAAGGGGGGGCGAAATTCCTCAACCCACACCTTTTAAGAGAAGTCAACATATCAAGAAACCCTCAAATTTGGTGAACGATACAATTTATTATATTTATAATGTTGTTCAACCTATTCAAGTTGTGTGTTCTCTTGTTCATGTTCTTACTAATCATCAAATTTTCTTGAGTAAGATTGATCAAGTACAAGTACCTCAATCCTATAATGAAGCCAAGGATATAAAGGTTTGGATAGATGATGTTGATGATGAAGTTGAAGCAATGAATCGTAATCACACATGGGATGAGTCTGATATTCCAAAAGGAAAGAAAGCTGTCAGATCAAGATGGGTGTTTACCATCAAGTATAAAAGCAATGAAGACATATAAAGATATAAAGCTAGACTCGTTGCCAAGGGTTTTACTCAGACCTATAAAGAAGACTACAAAGAAAGATTTGCTCATGTGGCTAGGAGTGGTTTTATCTTTAACTACTAATCTCTCTTGGGATTTTTGGCAGATGGATGTAAAAAGTGCATTTCTACAAGGAAAGTTAGATGAGGAGGTGTATATGTACCCTCTTCTAGGCCTTGAGAATATCATACAGCCCGGGAAGGTACTCAAACTCCGCAAAGCAATATATGGTCTCAAACCATCTCCACGTGCTTAGTATCACAAGCTAAGCTCAACCTTGATGGAGAAATGATTCTGAAAATGCCAATCTATTCACTCACTTTTCGCATTGAAACGTGAGCAAGGTATTATTGTTGTGCTTATTTATGTGGATGATATTATTGTGGCAGGTGATGATAAACTTGGAATCCAAAAAACCAAAGATCACCTTAAATCCGCATTTGACATTAAGGATCTTGGAGAGTTAAAATACTTTCTTGGAATTGAGATTTGTAGGACTAATGATGGCTTATTTCTCTCTCAGAGGAAATATGCTTTTGATTTGTTGAGTAAAACAGGAAAGCTTGGAGCTAAACCGGCAAAAACACCTATAGAAGAAGGTTATCAAGACCATAAGGAGGATGAGCTTCATGATATTGCCTTTGAAAACGTTGGCCAATATCAAAGGACTGTAGGCAAGCTTATCTATCTTACTATTACGCGTCCTGGTATCTCTTTTCCTGTGAACCAAGTGAGCCAACATATGCATGCTCCTACAAATCGGCATTGAAGATTGGTGGAGAGAATCCTTCGATACATCAAAGGAGGGCCTGGTCGTGGTATTTGGATGGAGAATAATAAGAACATTGATATTGTTGGCTATTGTGATGCAGATTAAGTTGGTGACAAGATTGATAGAAAGTCTACAACTGGTATTGCACATTCGTTGGAGGAAATTTGGTTACTTAAAAAAGCAAGAAGAAAAAGGTTGTGTCAAGATCTAGTGTTGAAGCTGAATATTGTGCCATGGCCAACACCACTGACAAACTGATCTGGCTACGTGCATTACTCAAAGACCTTGGCATCGAATCTGAACAGCCTATCACTATGCATTGTGACAATCTAGTTGCAATCCACATTGCTTCTAATTCAGTGTTTCATGAGCAGAATAAGCACATAGAAGTTGATTGTCATCATATTCGTGAGATGGTGGAAATGGGGATCATCTCACCCACATACACAAGGAGTTTAGATCAACTTGTTGACATCTTCACTAAGGCTACAAGTTCAAAAGTGTGTGATTATATACACAGGAAGCTCAGTCTCATCAATCTTCATCGTGCTTGATATGCACCAACCTGATCGGTCATCTTGATTAGTCATTGCCAAAGACTGTTTTTCTGCGCATATCTGATCGGTCTATTCCAAAAGTCCTCTATGGAGTAAGTGTACTCTTTTTCCCTTGACATGGTTTTGTCCCATTGGATTTTTCATGCTAAGGTTTTTTATAAGGCATTTGCTATCCATTCCAAACTTGATCTTTTCTCATCTTGCCGACCAAGCTTGAGGGGGAATATTTATTATATGTTCCATCATCAATATGGGTATGCAACATTTGTGTGGAGTTCCAAGGAGAATGAGTTCTAAGATGTTCATGCACCAAGCTTAGTTACTACAACTACTTCATTAACTTTTTTTCATTTATCTCTCTTTCATGCAATGTCTCTTATTAGTTGTGTTGTATTTAATTATCTACAACCATCTACACTTGTATATAAATGTTGTACTCTTCTCATTTGAGATTAAGAAAATATACTCATCATTCTTTCTATTTTCTATTCTCTATTCTATATTTTTCTTAAACTCTCGTATTCTCTTCTGCTTTTCTAAAGACCTAACCAATTTGAAATCCAATTTTGTCAACTTTAACTCCTGTTTATAACCCATGACGTTTCTTCCCGTTAATTGACCACCAACTATTGTTTAATGGAAGCGCCCAATTTAAAGAAAAAAAAACCCAAATCCCTAAACTATCTCCTCCTTGGTTCATGTCTTATACACATCCAGTCGGTCCCTTTCTTCGTTTTATCTCCTAGACTCCTACGACTTCTTCTTGCTCTTATTTGATTATTCAGTACAAATGCCTAGATTGTGGATTAGTTTTTCGTTTTTGTAAAACTTTAGGATTTAATTATGAAGTAATGTTTTGGTTTATTTCAGCTGTCATATCTATTGTGATCGTGAAGTATGAAAATCGTGGCAATTCTTTAGTCATACACGATCCTTGTCTATTGAATTTAGCACTATTTCCTGCCATATTAATCCTCCAAGGCAGTTGCAGGTTTGTTTAAGAAAGCGACTAGATATAAGTTATAAGACTTATGAAGACTCCTACCTGTTCGGTTCTGATGATGTAATCAAGCAATCGTACATGTCTTAATACCAAAATCACAAAATATTCAACAAAGTGAAGCACATGTCAAAAAGAAGGAAAGAGTCGGTTCGGGTTGTTTGTATTCATTATGGGCCCATTTAACAATGGGTCTCGTTGCAGGCCATTAAGGCACACTGAACTCTGAAGGCATCAGCAGAGTACGAGTAGTAGTATGAATATCACCTTTACTTGTTCTTCCTCCTGCGCTCGATAATGGCTACTCCCGATGATTCCTCTCACTATTTCACCGAGTTTACATTGGCTGAGGTTCTCTTTGATTTCTGTCTTTTTTATTTATTAGAGATTCGTGCGATGTAACTGATTGCTTTTCTTCTGCGAAGATTGTAGACATGGAGAATCTGTTTAAGGAGCTCGGTGATCAGTCTCTCCACAAAGATTTCTGCCAAACTGTTGCCTCTACTTTTAGGTATTTTCTTTTTTAATTGTAGGAGACCTTATCTTGTGAATGTGTTTGGTAGAGAATAGAGATGCAAGCGAGTCCGTGGTGGAGTGCAAGCATTTTCCGAATTATAGGATAATTTATTGGATTTTACAGTTTATTATTAGTCTCATGCTGGATATCTGAGATATTTATGTCTTCTTATCTCTGTTTGTTCCATTGATTTCACAGTTGTGCTGTGAATCGGGATGGAAAATCCTCGGTAACCTGGAATCAGGTGTGTCTCTTTTCCTTCATGCAATTTGGTAAACGTAAGTAGGCCGGAAGTAACTTCTTATTTGATTGAGTTTTTTACAGGTTCAGAATTGGTTTCAAGAGAAGCTGAAGCAGAAAAGTCAAGCAAAATCACAGACTTTGCCATCTCCCCGTTTGCAGATTGTTGACTTATCAAATTTCTGCTATACAGGAAATGGCATAAATGCCGCCGGAAACACTACTGTTGTTCAAAGACTGAGAGGCTTGTTTCGTTTCCTTGTGTGTCCTTTTAGGTTCTTTTAATGTCCAACTAATGATCCCTATGAACATTTTGATATCACAGGCAAGGTCTCTGATGTAGCTGATCTGGCTTTTGAGGCTAAATCAGCCAGGGACTACGCGTGGTAAGAAATGTTTCCTTGCATTGCATGTCATGCTTCCGTTTTGGTAATATATCTCCTGGACTTTCCAAACAGAACCACTAATAAACATACATACGCTTGGGTGCAACTCTTAGCGCATGACTTTATTAATTGTTCATTCAAGAAGCAAGGCCCCTACCTAATACTTGTTCAGTGCAAAAAACTTTACTCAGAAGCCTGATTCTTAAAATGTAATTTAATATGCCTTTGTGTTTTATATCTGTGTCTATGTCCTGAAATTGTGGTCTTTCAGGTATGATGTGTCTTCGTTCATTACGTATAGAATTCTTCGGACTGGTGAAATGGTAAGGCTCTTATCTTTTGTTATGTGGCTGATTGGTTTACAACTGAGAATGTCTGCAACAGGAAGTGCGTGTAAGATTTTCTGGGTTCGACCACCAACACGATGAGTGGGTGAATGTCAGAACATCAGTGCGTGAGCGATCTATTCCTGTAGAACCATCAGAGTGTGGGAGAGTAATTGTTGGAGACCTAGTTCTATGTTTCCAGGTATGCCTGCCTTTGATCTCATTATAAAGGACGGGACATATAACAAAACCTTTTAACATAAGAATGGAAACTTGGGGTGGTTAATGAGCAGGAAAGGGAGGATCACGCACTGTACTGTGATGCTCACGTTGTGAATATCAAGAGAGGGATTCATGATCAGGGGAGATGTAACTGCATGTTTCTTGTTCACTTCGACCATGACAATACAGAGGTAAATAGCCTAATCTCAGCCTTTATATTGGGCGGTGTGGGAAGTGTTTTAAGAAGCTGCTTCTTAATATATGAACAGGAACCAGTGGGACTAAATAGAATTTGCCGCCGCCCCTGATGAGTGAATCTGTTTGATTCTGAAGTCGTATTTGGAAGAGAGTAAAGATATGACTTCCAAATGTGACTAGATATGATATGATTGACCCTCGGAAGAAACTAAATGCTATGTGTATAATCACTCAAGCTTTGTATGTTATTATTTGCTACTAATTATGTTGAATAAAGTGTGAGAAGAGAAGAACTTTGACCCCCTAAAAAAGTGTTATAAGAGCTGTAAAATGGTAAAGGGATTGATGATACAATGTAACAAAACCCAGATACTTAAGTTGTTTAATCTCTTTAGTAATGTTCAAATTTACAAGTCTCATTCTAGACCAGATTTCTTTCCTTTCACTCATTGTTCCGAGTATAGTGTTGTAGTAAGCAGTTCAACAAGTTATGTGCGCTTCGTGTTAGTTATATAAAGATTTGCAGACAAAAGCTAATTTAGCATAAGTTGGACAGAAAGCTCTCTGAGCCGGAAGCAATATAACGACATGATCTCTGTGTTCAAGCAAAGATCCAAGAAGTACCACAGATTCATTTGTATGTTTCTTCATATCCATCACAAGGCATATTCTCATGGAAATTCCATTATTCAACTTTATGGGGAGTAAATTGCTTGTAATGGAAGCAAATATATGTGTACACACTCCTTCAACAGATTGTTTATTTGGTCAACAACATAAGATTTGAGCCAAGAACACGAAAGCTAAGGAAACATGGGATCTACCGCTTTAGCCATCTCCTCAATCGGGAAGCCACTCCCTGAGTAGGAGGTGGAGGTGGAATAAGAACATCAAGAATGGTAACTCTTTCTTTTGGAGTCAACGGGACACCTCTTACAAGGTTCAACGCCATGATGTGTACATTTGTCATTTGCCTGTGCTTCTTGTAAGCCAACACTCCAGCAGCACCTCCAGCAATTAGAACCTGTCAACACCAAACAGCAAAGTCCATTAAACTAAACGTCCCCATGAAGGTTTCAGCTCTTATCTACTGCTTAAACTGACCGGTGTGAGCCACAAAGCAGCGGTCTGCATATCAAATTTTGGGGCATAAAGCACCGTCTCCCCAAACTCATCCTCGAGCTTATTGTAGATCTCTTTGTCAGTTTTTCCAGCTCCTATCTCATCGCGGATCAGCTGCAAAACTCACATGTATCAGAGGAGCAGAGAGCAAAACTAGACTCAATTTATCCTTTGGGAAAAAAAAAACACAGAGTAAAGGACAAACCTGTCTAAGGAGAATAGCAATATCTGCCTGCGAGTCTTCAATGGACTGACTCCCACATTCAGTGCACCGAACATTGTGGCTTATGTTTCTCGCCCTAGCGTCCAGCATCTGAGCCTTCTTAAGCTCCTCGTCATTTTTCGCCATTGCGCTGAAAAGTTTATATGAGTAATGTGAATTTTCACACACGCATTTCGTCAAACAATTTGTGGACAACAGAGCTAAAACGCTACCCACAAACACAAAACCTACGGAACGTAATTAAAATTATTAGGGAGAACCTGGGTGGAGAGGAAGCTAGTGTGATCCGAGAAACCGCTTAGTACGCCCAAAAGTCAAAGTGGAGCTTAAAATTTTAACTTTTCGTTTGGAAATTTCTCCGTTTTCTGTAAAATATAAACACACTGTGTCCTCCAGAAGTAGTAGTGTCAACCGCGATTCCTTGCCGGAGGGCTATTAGAGTAGACGCGGTGGATCTTCGGCGGGTGAAAACCGGATACGGAAGTCAGATTGAGAAGGCGTATGAGAGAGCGTGCAACGTGTGTCGGAGGACGAGCTTCGCGCGTGTAGTATTGCTCGGGGTCGTATTAACCATGGGCCCTTCAAATATATGATAAAAACTATGGGCCTAGATATTGCTTAAAATTGATTACTAAGAGAAGACAGAACTTTGGAGCGAAAAATGACCAAAAAATACAACTGAGCCGAGAAAGGAACATGTATGTAACAACAATTAAACTGTACTAATATAAAGCAAAACAATTATATTCTACAATAGGAAAAAGTGAGATTGAAGAAAAAGCACCACACTGATTACTCAATACTCATACTATAAGCTGAAATGGTGGTGATGCTGATGGGTCTGCTCTTCTTCTTCATCACTCGTCTCCCGTACTTGGGTTGTGAAACCATGGGTAAATAGAGGCCAGAGGCGTTTTATCTCTCTCTCGTGTACCCTAATATGAGCATAATAGTCTCATCACCATCATTGAAGAGTCCGACGCGGGATCCCCAAGGTGTCGGCTGATTTACTGTCTTTGTGAATCATTTTGTGATGCAGGTCTCATTTCAGTTCTTAGAGACGATGATCATAAGGCAGCCTCAATTGTGTTCTTAAGGACGATGATCTTAAGGCAGCCTCACTTCTGATCTTATGAAGACAGATAAGTGGAAATGTTAGAAAACAAGAGATGCAGTGAGATATGTACATTCATTTAGACATATCATAACTACCAATTTTTGCTTTTCTGCAGAGAAGGAGCAAACTCAATAACAGAGAGAAGCCAATCATTCTCTATTCTCCTCCTGCACTCTGGCTCCATACACACAGGCTACCAACAACAAAGGTTTACTTTTTCCTGTTAATCCATTTGATAAACCGACAGCTGCTGAGACTTTTTTCCCATCACAAGACATGTCTAAAATAGAATCTGACATTGCAAGAACAACAGAGAAGGGACATGATTGCTAAGTTAGCATCTCTCCCTGCATTCTTCTTGCAGGGAGATAAAGTTCGGACTTTTACGCATCACACAATAAACAGAGCAACACACCAGGACTTGTAAGTTGTTAAAACTCTAATGCTTTTTATTTATTATATACACAAGCGAGAAACAAACAGTTTTTGACAGTGTGAAGACTCAGACATATCCTTCAACCAAGATCGGTTTTTTATCCTCCTCTTCGTCTTCTTCACTCACCTCCTTCTTCTCCCTGCTGCTCTCAATACCTTCAACATCTATATCCTTCAAACCATCACCACAGCTCGTCCCTTCGCCTCCTTCGCCTCCTTCGCCTGCCACTACCAACGCATCTCGGCCCTTTTCTGATTCAGCCAATTTCTCATTGCCCTTTCCGGTTAGACACGGCCCACTTTTCCCCTCATTTTCCTCGCTAACGACGACTGTGTCAGCTCCCTTAGATACTGGCCCTGGATCCGCTACACAACCTCCTTCCTCTTCGTACTCGAAAAGCGAGACCGCGCGTGATTTCACAGCGTCAGCGGCTTTGCGAAACGCTTCCTGTATAGAATCAGGCGGCAGAGCACAATCTTCCAGACCGGCGTCTGCAAGGGCCGGCGGGAGGATCTTATCGAGCAAGCCTACTCTTTCTTTCGTAGCCTCCATAGATACAGATGATTCAGAACTCTCTTCCTTAACATGTGTGACCGATCTGGATATTTCTAATCTTTTTCTAGGGGAAGGGAAAGTCGGTGACAAGGGCAATATTGTCATTACGTAGTTTAATTTAATGTTAGGAACTTAGGATCTTAGCCCAGTGTTTTTAGTGGGCCAATAGTTCGACACTTAACAAATCCGGTGGACTTTGGACTGCCAAATGTAGGAATACTGAAATGCAAACCACGAAGGGAGAGAACTAAAAAAGATCTAACCATCTTCCCGGGAACGCTCGCCGGGGGAACGGTACGGAATCGACCAGCGTCTCCGGGAGAGAATCATCCATTACCGCCGATTCCTCGACTGTCTTTGATTTCCCAGGCTGCATTTCTTTATCACTCGCCTACTTTCTATTCGTCGTTTCAGAGTTAGTTCATCTGTCTTCGATTTCGAAGATCGGGTCCTAATTTCCGGACTTGAAATTCATCTAGTGAATGGGACCTTAGTTTCTGGGAGAAAGGAGAAGGAAAAGTGTTTGATTCAACTATGAGCACTCTTAAGCAGGTGGTCACAGTTCGGGACCTGATAGAGGAAGCCAAGAAGCGGATTGTAATCCTGGTGATATGCGTCGTCGGACTTTCCTACATCATGTCCCGTAAGTTTGGTTTTCTTGTTTGATCAATAATCTTCAGTTTTTGGGTTTTGGAGCTTATTTATATTCTGTAAGAAGAGCTTCGGAGTTGATGAGCTTTCTAACTTTTAGGAGGCATTGGTTTCACAAGCTACTTATTGTGTTCTACTCTAGTGTTTCCTTCTAAAATATCTATTGAATATTCACGTTTGTTTAAACATCTGCAGTGACAAGTTCATCGGTTTGGGTGAATCTTCCTGCTGCTGCATGTTTAATCATTCTCCTTCGTTATTTTTCATTCGATATTGAAATGAAAAGAAAAGCTGCAGCTTACAACAGCAAGGCTTCGTCTCTGAATGCACCAACTCTAAATAAACCTATTGAACACCCGAAAGCAGCTCCACGGTCTGATTGGAGAAGCAAAGTGAACTCCCAGGTCGTTGAGGATGCGATTGATCACTTCACTCGTCGCCTCATTTCTGAATGGGTACTGGATCTCTGGTACTCCCGCATAACACCGGATAAGCAAGGTCCTGAAGAACTGGTGTTTATTATTAACGATGTCCTCGGGGAACTTTCACGGCGGTTTAGAAACGTCAACCTTATTGATCTATTGACAAGGTGTGTTCTTCTTAGTTTCTTCTTCTCACCTTGAGTTTCTGTTACGGTTGCTACTGCAAGAAACTAAATTTTCGGATTGATATAGGGATCTGATCAATATTATATGCCGTCGTGTGGAGCTTTTCCGCGAATTTCAAGCAAAGATTGAGAGACAACAAAAGAGAAGCCTCAGTTTTGAAGAACGAGACTCAGAACTAAGACGTGTATTAGCCATTGAAGATAAATTGCACCCTGCATTATTCTCTCCTCAATCCGAGCATAAGGTTTTCTGCAGTCTAACTTGCAAAGAGCTGTTATGGGATGCTTTACCATTTTATGGCTATCAGGTGGTGATATCATGGTCTCTATTTCGCAGGTTCTGCAACATGTAATGAACAGTCTCATTTCACTAACGTTTAGGCCAGAGGATCTGCACTGTGCTTTTTTCCACTATACCGTGAGGGAGCTTCTTGCTTGCTGTGTGATGCGACCAGTCATAAATTTAGCAAATCCTCGGTAAACTATTACCTCTATACACAACTTTTTCTTCCTCTTATTCTCGCCTCAGTGGTCCTCATTTTCTCTACCAGGTTCATAAATGAGAGGATTGAAGCTGCTGTAATATCAAGGTTAAAGAGTAATGACAGATCTAGTGCTGCAGAAGAGGCTTCTCAATCTGAAGATCTCTCAAATGTCTCTCCTGATCATTTTTCTAGATATCTGGACCCCTCCGTCACAGGTGTTGAGCTTGTGCAATTGAAAAATGAACAGCAGAAAAATTCGAAAAAGAAAAGCACTACAGATAGACAGAATGTACCAGAGTTCTCAAAAGATCCATTGCTTTCAATGGACACTCAATCTTCCCGATCGTGGAATTCCTTCCCTATAACTTCCAAAATAGGTAATGATAGTAAATATCCTCAAGGAACTCAAGGAGGAGAGGGATGGAGTGATATATTAGACATGATGTCACAAAGGAAAACTGAGACCCTTGCACCTGAGAATCTTGAAAGCGTATGGGCAAAAGGAAGAAACTATAAGAAGAAAGAAGGGGAGAAAGTTGTTGAGCGCATGCCCGCGAGACAGTCTAGCAAGGAATCTGGCAACGATGGTGGCTTTAATGAAAACACTGCGATTGCAAGAGGTTCCAGTCAGCATAAAGTGGTAAATTCAGACAGTCGTTTATCAAATTATTCCTCTGTTGAAGAGGGCGAGGAGGAAACAAAGAGTAGTCATTCTTATACATCCGAGGATGAGGAAACAGTAACTGGCCTAAATAGTCCTGGGACTCGTGTCTGGGATGGTCGAACGAAGAAAAATCTTGGTGTTTCACGGATACACCATCCACTTGAAAATTCTGGCCGCTTTTTGAAAAAGACCAGTAAAGGACATGAACGTTATCAGCAAGATCCATCTGGCAGGAAGAGATCCAGAATTTCTGGACACATTATAGACGAGGATGATAGCGATGATTCTGAAGACGGTTCTTTGTCTAGATCATATAGTGGAATGTCTGCAACATCTTCTGCATCATACGTGTCAGTGGCAGATAGTGACCTTCCCAATGCCCCTAGAAGGTCATTTTTGGTTGATTCTTTTACCAAGTTGAGATGTGAGGTACAGTTAAATATTAGTTGTACAATGGATAAATTTAAATTCTTGCACGGTTCGGGGTGCCGATATTGTGAAGAGTAGTTCTAAGATGTTTGCTGTGTATTCAATTGCCCGTGAAGTTTCAGAAAATGATGCCCGTATGGTGTATCATACTATGAATAATTTAAGTTCTTGCAGGTTTTGGGTGCCAATATTGTCAGGAGTAGTTCGAAGATATTTGCTGTGTATTCAATCGCTGTCACAGATGAAAGTAATCATAGTTGGTCTATCAAAAGAAGGTGATTAAATTTCACTGTCATGGATCTGGTATTAGTGTGTATTTTTATACCTTACGAATGTATGTGAACTTTCAGATTTCGACATTTTGAGGAGCTTCACCGGCGACTTAAAGTGTTTCCCGAGTACAATCTTCATTTACCTCCAAAGCATTTCCTATCAACAGGCGTGGACATACCTGTTATCCAAGAACGATGTGTGCTACTTGATGAATATATCAAGGTCAAACTCTATGTCTTTTATTTTCTAGTCTCTGTTCATGCTTTATACATGATGCTTTGTGTATGGATTAATTTTTCACTTTCTTCCTTTTTTGCTTTTTTTGCTGAGTAGGTTAGTATGAAGTAGCCTTTGTGTTTTCATATTTTGGCAGCTACTTTGAACTTTTGAAAAGCTAATATTGAATGTTTTCTTATGTTTGAAACTTTACCGTCACCCAAGCTACTGCTATGTAATTTTACGTTGAAGTAGAGCAAGGCCTGCTTTGATCTACTGAAGTTATGTCCTTTTGTATTTTGATCTGCTTAAGTAGATAGTGCTGATAGTTCTAATGCTTGAAGCTTTGTACACAATTGCATTTCACACGCCATCTACCTCCACCTCAACTAAAATGTGATAGAAAAGCTTTGCATTGAAGTGGTTCCCCAGTTTTCCTTAATCTGCGAATGATCTTTTCTCTACTTTGCTCAGAAGCTTTTGCAGCTACGAAGAATTTCAGGATCAATTGAAGTGTGGGACTTCCTCAGTGTGGATTCCCAGGTAGGTTCTCTTCCGCTGACAAAAAGATTACTAGTTCTTACACGTTATGAACATATATATTATTGCTGGTGTGCAGACTTATGCGTTCTCTAGTTCTTTCTCAATCGTTGAGACACTAACGGGTGAGTAATCCACAACACTATTGAATTTTTCTTTTTCTTAGCTCTCTATAATTGATTGTCCCTAGTAAATCGTTTCAGTTAAACCTGTCAGTAAGACGTCTACTGCCGCTACATCTACTGAGGCAATGCCAGGTTCTCTTCCTTGGAGAGAAAATCTGAGTTCAGAGAGTGTGAAATCGGGTCAAAGTATGAGAAATAACAATATGGTGGATGGCGTTAAGTCAAAAATGAAAGCTCCTGGAAATGATCACTTGAAAACTTCTGATTCAGATGTGAGAAGTAGCAAAGAGAATAGCGGGCTAAAAGTGGGTACTCCAAATGCTGATGATGTGGCCTGTAGTGGCCTGCCCACGGAGGTATGCTTAATTTCCACACCAGGATCTGCCAGTCGAAGATTTTTTCTCTGTGATTCTTTCTTTTGCATTGGGGTAAACCATGAGGCCAGTGCTTATATTTCTAACTTAGTGTGCTTGTTATAACCTGTATTTTCTTGCAGTGGGTTCCTCCAAAGCTAACTTTACCCTTGCTAGACTTGGTAGATGTTGTCTTCCAACTTCAGGAGGGTGGGTGGATCAGGTACATAATTTTATAACTCTTTATCAGTAGTCAAGAAAGTGGAGTAATATTGACTATCTATGTTTTGGCACATTACAAGGCGGAAAGCTTTTTGGGTTGCCAAACAGATACTTCAACTTGGGATGGGAGATGCATTGGACGATTGGGTACTTGAGAAAATCCGTCTTTTGCGGCGGGGAACTGTAGTTGCTTCTGGAATTCAACGGGTGGAACAGGTGAGAACCTCCACTTCATTCTGCATAGTGAGAGATAGTGGCAAAAATCACAGTAAAATAATATGGTAAAACGTATGCTGAGCAGTCACATATAACCTTGTGATATCTCTGGCGTGGTTATATTTAATCCGTGGTGAAATTTAAAAGAGATATATGGTATGACCGCTCAGATACTATGGCCGGATGGAATATTCATGACAAAGCATCCAAAAAGGCAGCAACAGTCCGCCTGTTCTGATGAGCAGCAACAAGAAGCAGAAAGACGAGCAAAGTTTGTTCACGAGCTGATGATTGGTAATGAGCATGTCCTGCCTTCCGATCCTATTTTGCATCAATGATATCTCAGCTTAGTTAAATTAGCTTATAAGTGTTGGAATAAACCGTTCACGTGCAGAGAAAGCCCCTGCAACTATCGTAAGTCTCATAGGACAAAAGGAGTATGAACAATGTGCAGAAGACCTCTACTTCTTTCTTCAGGTAAGCATTCAGCATTATCTTAATTTTAATCTCAGGTAATTGGGTTTTGATTGTTTAAATATTGTTGCTACAGTCATCAGTGTTCCTTAAGCAATTGGCATTTGACCTTCTGGAGCTGTTGCTACTCTCGGCGTTTCCGGAAATGAAGCAGGCGTTCGAACAGGTGCACGAAGAAAAACACTTATTTGGTCAATATATACCACCAAGCTGATACTTGGATTGTGCGTGTAACTCTTTGCACATTATATATTAAGTTTTGCCAGAATTCTTTTTACAGTAAAATAGCAACATGATATACGATCAAAAGAAACAGAGAACGTAAAGATGAAAACATAGTACATTTATAGCCAAGTGGCACAACACTTTCTTGTCTCAAAAGTGAAAATCACTAAGCAAAATTAGAAGCAGGAAATAAATGGTAAAATGCAAACTGAACAAATCTTAAGAAGAAGCAGCTGCAGCCTTGTTTCTAGGTGTGGCTTGAGTACCTGATTTATAGAGGCAGATTGTGATGAGCAAGTAAAGAGTATCATCATCATGTCAAAATGTAACTTCACCTTCTCTAAAGCCAGTCTTGAACCTGCGAGGGACATCGCGGAGATACCTCATTCTACCAGTTCCTGTCGTGTTTCTTCTTATTGCCTTCACGCTCCAGTTATCTGATCGTCCACAGTTCAATTCACAAGTTCCATTATCACACACTAAATTCCAGTGTATGTAGAGAGAGGGAAGGTACATGTCCTCTTCCGAGCAGCGGGATAAGCACAGGCTGAGCAACGACTCTTCTGAATGTGGAAGCTCCGGCGACCACATCTGACACACAGCGTGTGTGACTTGTTCCTCCTCTTACCGAAGCTCCCTGTTCCCTTACCCTGCCATTTCCAAAGCACCGACTAGACCTGAACTCACACATAAGCTCATACGCAAAACTTCATTAGATTACCATTGCCGCAGGTGCAGGGGTCGATCAACAGTTTGCTCTACTGAAATCTCTGCGGCTCCGACAAGTCGACCGTGTAGTTCTTTTAGGGTTCTTACTATCCAACAATATGGATCTTTTACCTCCCAAAATATTGGGCTTTGTAATGGGCTTTATGGTCTAAGTTCTGATAGTAGCCCAAGTTAGACTAGCATGTCTGATGAGTACACAGATAATAATAGGTAGGGGACCATTTGAACGCTGCTTATCAATGTGATGAAGATTTCTTACCTATAAAAGTGGACAAGACAATCCTCAAGATGACACCTTCTTAAAAGTCTGACATATCAGTTTCCTTCTTCAACTACTACATGCCACTGAATGATTCAATGTTAGGTTTCGTTTTTTCGAGCTCCCAAGTGAAATAAATATGCTTATGGTCTCCAAAAATATTGAGAAGCAAGAGACAAAAGCGAAGATGATGAAACCTACATCAAAATCAATTCAGAGAGTTGGTCGTTTCTTGAGGAAGACCTTTGGGAACATCAAGTCCACTATCTGCTCTGGTGATTACCACAATTTACCTAATACTCCTCAGGTGAGCCCTTTCTTCTGCAGTCGCCGCCACTGTCCACAAGTTTCCCAAACTAGAGAAACTAAGGAAAGCTATACCGTTATTTGTTGTGACACGGCTGTGGCAGATAACATACACGAAAAGAAGCTTATCAACCAACATAAACAGAAAGAGAAGAAAGTTGCGGAGCCACTCAAGGAGGCAAAGATAAGAGGTGATGCATTGGCGCAAAAGCTGAAAGATCTCAACATGGTGGATCTGAGAGACGTGGAGCATTCATTGGACGTACGGGAAGCGCTTCGATGCTATTCCAGCATCAGAAGCCCTGTTTACCTTGACATTGTTGACAATTTCTTCACAGACATGTATTACGAGTTCTCTGATCCTCGCACTTCTGCCACTATCAACGGTTCAAGAAGAAAAGCAGGCTCCTTTAGGCTCTAAGACTCCGCTTCAGCTTCCCTTTCAGGGCTGGATGAATCGCCATTTCAGTTCAAGAGTGTGCACCTATTACCAAGAGTTCTTATCCGTACACTTACTCTCTTTGGTAAAATCACTCGACGCCCTCAGCTACTTCATCTTGTAGTGTCAAGTTAAGATCTTATTCTCAAGTTTTAGCTATCAATGAAACATACTTCTTACCTTTCAAGTTATGATAAATAACAGTTTTTATTATTGGTGGAATACTGTCTACTACCCGTTTCTTCACCATACTCAACAATCTATTTTAAGGATAGAAACCAGTTTTCATTTTTTATGAAAAAAGTGGAGAAAGCAACATACAGTATATATGAAGTCGCAAAGTTACTCTTTGGAAGTTACTCAAAGAAGTTCTCTTCTCCAAATATGATAAAAGTTACATCAACACACGATAATCTGTTTTAGCTTGATAAGTTTCACTTTAAAGCACACACTTCATGGATAAATCAATCATTTCTTGCCGCTCTTCTTAAGTCCAGAGCCTCCAAATGATCCCTTCTGCGATGCCTTGGTTCTTAGTTCTTTAAGAGCCTGTTTGATAAAAATTTCATTCGAAGATAAAACGAGTCAGGCTTTCAATAACAAAATGAACAATGTATGTCATGCAAAAAAAGAGGCTGAAGAAAGAAAGAAAGTAGGCATTCCAACTGTGGGTAATTGGTCACTCTTTCAACAGAGTAAGAAGATACTATGATATTATTTCAAACATATGTAGTTTTCAAAAGAATATGTGATTAATACCTAATATCAACAAACAGCTAGTAGTGAGTTCTAGTCAACAGATTTAGGTCATAACTAGCCGCAAAGTGGCACACTGGCACATATAAATGCGCAACTTTTAGAAATTCCATGCCTCTAAAGTAGTAGCTCTCTTGTGTAGATAAGAGACTTTGATTGGATAGTATTTTATAGCTTTCAATTTAATAGTTGATCCAAAACAGATAAGTCTAAGTAGGTGCATCTTACGATTCAGAAAACTGTATATGATCAGGAAAAGAAACAAGCAAAAGCATTAAAGTGGGAACTCACCTTTTCCTCGTCCTTCTTCTTCTGAATGTTAGCTAAATCATGCTGCATAAATGCCAAATCAACATTCCAGAGATTAGAGAATGTTAAAAGAATGCCCAAAAACATTGGTACAAGAAAAGTAGGCAAGAAAAGTCATGTGAAGAAGTAGAGCGAGTGTGCATGTGCAATTAAATCACTGGCTAATATTTTGACTTGCATATAAAATATCACTGACCCAGAGTAAAAGAGATTATTCTGTATCGCTGTGTATGTTTCAATTTTGAAAACTCAAGCTAATTCGACAACCAAAAAAACAGATCCAGGAAGAAACATCATCGTTTGATTCGAGATAAAAAGCAACTAATATAATACAATTTAGTTAAAGGCAAAAGTACAGAAAATCACACTCGTAGAAAGCAAATAGGGTGTGAAAACAGGGTTCACGTAGAGTTACCTCGTCGTACTCCTTCTTATCAGTTTTTGGCTGCTTCAACGGTTTCGCCTTTCCTCCTGTTTAAACGAAACGATTAGCAGATTACGAAATCGATGTCTTAATTAGCTTTATAGGAAACGAATCACCGGCCGAAATCGGATATCAAAAATAGAAACCTAAATCACGAATACGAAAATCGTCATACCTTGCTTGGACGACATGACTGGTTTGGTGAGCTAGGGTTTTGATGTTGATCACAGAATTGGGAGAATAAGGAGGTGAGAGTTGCAGACGATCAACTTGTGTTTTAATAGAATCTCTGATAAGGGAGATGGGGAATTTATTAAGAGTTCGTAGTAACAACGCAACCCATGATAGATTATTGGGCCGTTATAAGGTTCTGAACATTTACGCCCACTAAAATTGTTCTCAGCCTGCAATTGCGGGCCAGTAAATTCATTAAGCTACAAGGTCCAATAAAAGAACTTTTCGCTTCAAACATTGGCCATGATTTATAGGAAGAACTAGAACTAGAAGTCTTCGAAATTAGATTGGTGCAATTTGATTTCGTGTTAAACGCAAAGCTTTAGCAAAACGTTCAAAGACTTAAAGGCTTTGAATGGTTGGCAGATTAAATGCAGATCCTTTGCATTCATGTCCACCTGTATTTTTTTGTCAACTTAACTCATATTCCAGATACAAAAGACTAAAAAAATACATTGTTCACAAATGTTTGAAACCTAAAAAACCCTCTAATAATGTAGTTGTGTGGGCTAGATACCTGCATTTAACATTATCATTCACACACTAAAAATACTGTTCAAATAATTCTGAAGATGATTCTTTGTCTAGATCATATAGTAGAATATCTGCAACGTCTTCTGCGTCATACGTTTCAGTGGCAGGACTTTCCCAATGCCCCTAGAAGGTCATTGTTGGTTGATTCTTTTACCAAGTTGAGATGTGAGGTAAAGTTAAATATTTCTTGTGCAATGGATAAATTTAAATTCTTCGGGTCTTGGTCATTGCTCGGCTCTTAGTTCGGATTCGGTTCTTCGGGTCCAAAAATTTAGGACCTATCGAATATTTAGGTAGTTTGGGTTTATACTCGAATCTTTTTTTCGAGTCAGATATAGGTTCGAGTTTTCGAATCCGAGTATTATGCTCAGACTTAGTTATAATAACAAAGATACAAACATATTAAAACTTCGATGACAAACGGAAAAAAAAAATTGCAAATTTATTATATAAGAAAATTAATTTTAGTTTTTGTTTTTTATGTTCTGCATGATATGTATGAATTGCATATGTTCTGTATATGTTCTGCATTATTTGCATGAAATTTACCAATCAAAATTTAAGTCGTTAAATTTGTTTGAATCCACTAATTTCTTGATAAAAACATTAATTAGGGGATGTATTGAAAATAGAATTTTAAAGGTTTTGATAGGATTTAGATTTTTATAAATTTGGAGAGATTTTTAGGATATTTGGTATGATTTTAGTTAGTTTTTTAGTTTTATAAAAACAAATGATTTGGTGATTGTAGGAGATTTATGGTGAGACTCTATGTAATTCTTGTTTCAATTTTTTTTTGTCAAACAATTCTTGTTTCAAATTTTACAATATTTTTGTGAAAATAAAAAGAGGGATTTCAAGAGAGTGATCGAAAATAAATGGGAATATCCATTGCACGATTTATAACAGCAAACTCTTCCACCATTTTGTCAAAGTTTTGAGAACGATGTGCATTTCCTCGGTCAAACCATACAAGATTGGTTCATTTCCAAAACTTAGTAACTAATGAAGCAAACAACTTTCGACCACATCTGAGTAATTCAAACTAATAAGATAGGAGACTAACCATCTTTTCTGATGTCGGTAAGCTAGAAATCTAGAAGCATTTTTACAAACAATGTCCTTGTCATCAACAGCTGCTTACACTCTCCCTCTCGTCCAAAGTCTGTGAAGAAGACGAGAACTGTACTGAGAGACAACCATGAAGTGACAACTGCTTACACTCTTCTTCTCGTCCAAATTCTGTGAAAAAAGTAAATACAAAATGAATATTGACTATCCTTTGCATTCTACAAGTCTCGAATAAAGCAGCTTAAGGTAATCGAAGAGATAAATTAGTTATATGTAAATAAATCTTACATGGATTCCATAAACAAAATCAGAGGAATATTTATATGTAAATAAATATTCCTCTGCTCTCAGTCGTGATGCACGCATAAGAGAGATGAAGTTAACGAGCTCGAAGAACAGAGAAGAAAGGCGAGAGAGAATTGAATGTTAAATTGATTTTGATTTCTGTTATGTATATCTATTCTCTCTACTTCATTCCCTCTTATATACTCTTCTAGTAACAAACTTCTTAACCGAATCAATCTTACATTTTGTTTTATTGATTTTATTGATTCCGGTTTAGATCAATTTGACAAACAATATTCCTTCAAAGGTTTGAACGTCGATAGACGTAGATGCTCGTACGTCTTAGCTTTTATTTTCATAGTGATTTTTTCTTTGTGTAAGAAATACTGAGAATGATCATACGTGTGAGATTAATGAATATGGATTATTTTGTTTCACAAATCACACCTAAATAGGTGAGATTTTTAGGTATTAATTTTTTCAACTAAAAACTATCGAAAACCTCCTAAACTCAGATTAAGTAGTGTTTTATATTAATATTGCTAAGTTTTGAATATCAAGGGATTTGATATAATTTTGATCAACTTTTGATTGAATAACAAGGTTTATGTATTATTTTGAGTGATTGTGTAGACATCCTAAATTCAAATAACATAGAATTTGAGATATGACTTAAAAATCCTTTTTTTTTTTTTAACAATTGGATTGATAAATACCCGATCTATAGCATAAAGTTCACACCCCAAAATCTCTTTTTAATCTACTAGTGTAGTGAGAAAGAATCGAACCCAGTGTCATAAGTCATTAGCTGGATCATCCTAACCACCAGAACATGTGATTTTTAATAAAATAATCAAAATCATCTAAAATTTAGGTTTTAATACACCCTCCTAAAATACTTTAAAAGATTATCGTTTTAGAGATCAAGTTTTTGTGAATGATGCATCTGATCTTTGGTATCAATATTTTTTTAATTGAGTAAGATTGAAAAAAAAATTATTATATAAACTTAATTTATAATTCAATTCCAAATTTGGGGTACTTTTATTTTTGGACTTAGTATTTAGCGAAGTTAAAAAGCCTAGTTCAGTTCCCCAATTGGATTTATTAAAAACGCCCAAATTACTCAGAAGAACGCCTCCGGAGCTTGATAAGGTTTAGGTATGTAAGAGAGGTTTCTTCATAGTTTTCCCTCGATTCGTATGTAGCGATTCCGTCCATTACTTGCTGAGATTTCTTTATCTTTGTTTTGGATTTACGAGTACAACTCTCCCTTTTCAGGTTTCTAGATAGAATTATGGCCTCATCTGACGCAGGAGAAGCGGAGTATGAGAGTGATCCCGAGGAGGTGAACCGCTCCTTGGCCGTTAGGAGGAGAGAAGCTAGTGATGACGATGATGATGCTGATGGAAAGATTAAAAATCGGAGAGCTGAGATTGATTCTGACCTATCTGATGAACAGAATGATAGTATGAAGTATGATAATGACGAAGGTAGGGAAGGTACTTATGAGGAGGAGGATGAAGGTAATGGAATCGATAATGACAAGAGAAGTAGTATGATGAAGGCTACAGGTGATATCGATAGAGAGAAAGAAAAGGAGAAGCGACAGTCTTCAGTACCCACTGGTGGAGCTTTTTATATGCATGATGACAGATTTCAAGAGATGCCTGTTGGCCAAAACAGGTTCACTCTTTTTCCTTTTTAATTGTGTCGAGGTTATGCAAAGCAGTTATTATTGTCTCACTCTCACGACGCAATTGCATTTAAGCAGAGACAGTAGACTCAAAAGTGGAGTTATTAGCCTCTTAGTATCATGCATTTTTCCTATGCTAGATTTGGTCTAGATATGCAAGAAACAAAATTCTGAATACTAATTAGCTCATCTTGTCAATCTTCTGTTTATTGATTCATGGTAATTGTCAATCAAGATTATTCCTTGCTTTGCTTTCATAGGCGGATGCGTGGTGGAAGGAAACCGTGGGGATCAGAGGAAAGAAAATGGGGACATGACAAATTTGAAGAGATGAATACCCAGGGAAAACATTATGATGTAAAGCTTCTATCTATGGTTTTTAAATTTAGTTTTTCCCTCTATTTTCTATATGTATATATGGTACGTGTGACGTAGGTTTGCTTTGTTGTACTTATCTAGTTTCCTTCTCTTATTGTTTTTTCTTTTTTAGTTATAAAGTTGACTGATTGCTCTCTATAAATTTAGCAGAGGACTTCTAGAGGCCGATCAAGAGGTCGTGGTCGGGGTAGGGGACAAGAGCGTGAATACACTAGAGGGAGCAGTTCTAACGCACTAACCAATAATGGACAGCAAATTTATCTTCCAAAAGCTGTCAAACAAGGGAGAGGGCCCAGAAAATTCGAGACTTCCCAGAGAATTGGAAATCAAGTACATTCAGAGCAAAGCAAACAGTGAGTTCTTAGATTTTGTTTTCTATAGTTGAGTGAATGTTTTATCTCTGATATAATATACTTGTGTACTGAATTTGTAGGTCACAGAATTTTCGGCATTCACCAACTTCCCCTGCTAAAACTGGGAATGTAGGTGCCCATGTCAAAAAGAACGTAGCTGCCTCAAATTTAAATTCCGCTTCTCCTCCATTTTATCCTTCAGTGCCCTCCAGTAACTTGGTACATGGTATACAAGGTGGTATGGAAAGACTCCATATGAATGAAAGTGCTACGCCTTCTGGGAAGAAATATAAGAATACAAAGTCCAGTTTTACACCAGTTTGGACCGCCAAGACTCCTCAGTCCACGAGTCAAGGTAGAGGTGCACCTGCTGCTGGAAACGTGTTTTACTCGCAATCTCATAGTCTAGGTGACAGTGTTTCATCACCAATGGACCTCAATGGAAATTCAAAAGGAGCTGGTCAAAGCTGTACTATACCTTCCAATCAGGGTTTTGATCACAATCAGGACTCTATTGCTATCAGATCATTGGCTTCCCATCCCCATAAAACTAGCTCATCAAGAAATCGGTATCCTCCTGATGAAATAGAAATTGCTAAAGGAAAAGGGACTATTCAGCCTAGTGGAACCGGTCCTTTAATGTATAGTGGATCTCAAATGATGGGGCGAGGAGAAAGTCTGGTATCTGGTGAAAATTCTAATATCCCTACTTTTCTGCCCGGTAAGTTTTTTGGATTCACTTTTCTTTCTGCAATGGACGAGTTGAATGAAATCATACATGGTGATGAAATTGAAAACTACCTGTGCTGAACCACTTGGCCTGGTTATCCATGTATACTTTTCTGGATCTTGTCGTACCAAGCTTGAAAATAATCTGCTCGCTATTATTTTCTTCTGTATATATGTAGTTCGTAGATTATTACATTTTTTACATGATTGAAATTCAAATACAATGCAGTTATGCAATTTGGTGGTCAGCATGGTGGAGTTCCGACTTTTGGAATGGCTTATCCAGGATACGTCCAGTCTGAACATGGTGTTCGAAATCCGGAGATGACATGGTATGCTTACTTCTTCCCTTTTCGGGTGAACTTTGTGGATGCTAGTAATGAGACGTTCTTGGCTGTTATCACTTCAAAGAATTAGATATTGTGCGTATTGTTAGTTGACATTTTCGTGAATTTATATGACTTCCATTTAACCACCGTTTGGCGGGTCTATCTACTGGGAGCCGTAATATCAATAGAATGGTTACTTTCATTTTGAATTTCTGTTCATATCCTCTGGGCTCTTCGTCTATCTCTTGTTCCTAATTTGTTCTTTCGCCCGCGTGCTGCTGAGATTTGCTTACATGATTGGCAGGATGCCAGTTTTGACTGGTCCAGGAGCTTTAGGGGCTTCATACAGTGCACCATATGCGGCTAACCAAGCATACAATCCAAGGTTACCTGGATCGTTACCTTCCTCTGCTGGGACCTCCAGGTTTAGAGATTGCCTTTGTTCTATTAAATTTTTGTCATACAAAAACAATCTAATTGCTTAAAGCGTTAACTAACGCTAAATCATTTGATTTTTATAAATTTGCATTGTGTTTTTCTCTTATTCAAACCTACTGCATATGCTTGGCACGTATTATATATTTATGTTCGCAAAGCTTGCATTTTTGCTTGCTTAATCCAATTACCATTTTGTAGCAAAGAGAATAGTACGAAGAACCTTAATGACCTGGAGAAACCCACGGAGAGTCATGGTTAGTCTTATTGCAATATTGGCTCATTTTGTTATATTGCTGTTGGTTACACATCAGGTGTTTGTGTATAGTATTGATTTTGTTAAGGGATAAATTTGCATTTAATGGATTGATTGGAAAAGGCAAAGGGATTGGACTTTCTATTGCATAAGAAGAAAGAAATTATAATTTGAGGAGTGATTCAGCTGCTAAAATGAAGATTGATTGTTGCGATCACTCTTTGTGAAATTAAGCTACTTTCCTTCTATGTAGAGGTCACAGAGATTGGGGTTTCAGGTCGGGAAAACAACAACCAACGCAAGCAGCCTCGTAGGTGAGTTTTTGAAATTAACTGGGACTTACTCTTTCAAATTGATCGCCAGGTGATATGGAATCATTTATGATTAGGGACCATGATGCATTGTGTCTACGGATTTGACTTGCAGTAACTGCATCCATGGACCTAACGTTGTAAATATCTCTATAGGATTCATATACAGAAAATTTTATGGACATTAAAAGAGTAACTGCTTGAGTTTTCGTTGGTGTATATGCAGGTACTCGGAGATGAGCTTTACCAAGTAATTACATATGTTAAAACCTAAGAAGAGGGTTTAGGGACTCCGTGGTGTGGAACCTGATGCTTCTCCAAGATTTGTTACAGCCGCACTTTAGGCTGCAATTGTTCCTGATTTCTTAGGTAAGTGATTCAAGATTTTACTTTAAATTCTGGGGTAAGTATGACAGAGTAATGGTAACTCAATATTGGATTGTGCTTGGTGTTGTTGCAGTTTTACAAGGGAGGGAAAGTAAAAAAAAGACAAAGCAGATAGAATGGAAAAATGACATGGTGGCTCATGTATTTATGTGTATGTATTTGTTGTTTCGTATATTCGGTCCTCTGCGTGTTTAGTAATTTATCATTTGACTATTTTCAGGAAACAATTGTTTTAAGCCTTGGTCAGGAACTCAGCATGTTTGGTGTTTCTTTTCCAATTTTGTATGAAATTCCTTCCTTTTGTTTACTTAAATAAACTTGATCAGTTTCGTTCCGCCGATATCGAGCTTTGTAGGAAAAAAATTATCTTTTATGTAACAACAGTTGCTGCATAAACTGAGCCAAATGATAACCTCTCTGACAGGTTCTTGAGAGTATAGTACTGCCTCTAGGCAGCTGAGGCGCATTAGGACTCAAAAGTAAGTATGCGGTTTTCGCTTTGGACGAGATTTAATTTTGAACTTAGCTCAGTTTGGACTGGTTCAGTGTCTTTTTACAAAACCGGTACAACTAAAAGCAGAAGAAACAAAGACAAGAAAAAGCTACGAAAATTTTACAATCACGAGCTGAAGCATACGAATAAAACCAATCAACCAACCACCTAATCCCAAAAAGAAAGCCACTAAACCAAATGAGATAAAGAAGATTCTCTGCTTTACAAGAAGCTTTATTTTGTTTACCTAATCGAACTCACTTATAACATCAAGCACAAACTGACGGCGGTCCATGGTACAGCCCATTCACATTGTTTGCAAGTCTCTGCTTGTTCGTCCTTCTCTTTGCCACAATCACAAACCCTTCGTCTTCATTCGTTTCATTTGCCTTCGATCCGCTCTCCTCTTCCCTTCTGCAAACTATCTCAGTTACTGCACTGTGCTTGGCCAAGCTATCTCCTGACTCAGTTGTTGGTTTCATTTCTTTCCTCGGGGCCTCCTTCTGTGCTGAATTTACGATGAAGCTAAGTAGGATTTGCCTCGCAAGCTCTTCATTTTTCAAAGCAGCTGTTTTCTTCTCAACCTTTCGGCAAGTGCTGGAGTCGTCAGATAGATCTGTATTTCCATTTGCATGTTGAGAACTATTCTGCACGGATTTCCTTGGCACAAACTCTGGTGCATCTGGATTCATGGTTCTTGGCTTCCCAACTCCATTTGAGTGATAAGCACTGTAATATGGTGGTGAAGGAACCCCACATGAAAATCCAGGCCAAGAAATAGGCTCTGCAACCATAATCTGGGAGTTGCCTGATGTTGCTACTGAGCTTTGTGGATCAATAACCAAGAAACTTCCAGGATTGTAAGGCTCTGCAGTGGCCGACAACTTTCTCCTGCTAATTTCAGAAACTTGCTTCCCACAACACGACCCGGAATCCCCTTCAGACTCTGACGTTGATTTTTCTGCCGACTCAACACTTCTTTGTGATTCTTGTTTTTCACTGTGGACCTCTGTGCCTTCGATTGGCATATCCAACATTACAGTGTCAGTCTTGCTTTCTGCTCCAGTTGACGCACTTGAAATCCTGTATATCTGAGTTTCAGTTCTCTCCAAATTCAGTTCTAATTTTTCTAACATTGGCTTCAGAACTGTACCTGGTGGTGCCAAAGCAACCTCTTTGTATGAGACAGACTTTGAAGTCAAAGTAGTACTGGCCTTTAACTGTGGCTTAATTGTATTTGTACTAACATCTATCTCTGCCTTCTTGGGATCCCTATGGGACGATGACTTACAGAGGGAGGGTCTCTGAGGCGTTTTCTGCAAGGAAGAAGATATATACTGTTGCTGAACATCCCCTCTCCCATTGAGATTTCTATTAAGCGAAATTCTCCTTTTCATAGGATCAGGCTGATTTCGTCTGATATTCCTTCCAGCACCATTTCTGGATCTTCCCTTTGAGTATGCCTCTTGCCAGCCCTCATCTAAATTTGACTCTTCCACAGTTTGGTTATCTACGTTTAACCTCTGAACTACAACACCATCTGTCTCAATCTTGACCTCATCAACAACTGCATTAGGATCATTCACCTCAGTCCTACTCTTAATCACGTTTGCTTCAGCCACATCGTTCCATGTAGCAACGCCATGCTGTGAAGCAACTCTATGATCGGCATCATCACCTGATGCAACACTATCATTAACCTGTAATACCTGTAGAGATAAATCGAAGCAATGTCACAAGACTTTGACAGAACAAGTAATACACTCATATTGTTCTTTTCATTCCAATATCTCACATGTTTTTTCATTAACTTCTAGTGCATGGAATGCCTCTAGATCTAAGTCTAGTTTACACATACATCTAGAGTACCAAGCAGATTATTTTGATTTCAACCTCTTCAAGCAGACTTCAAAACAATTGACAGTTTTATTCAAGTTACTATTTGATTAATAAAATTGTGTGACCTGAGGACATCAAAGATCTCAGAAGTTAAGAAATACCCTGGCACGCCGCTGTTTCCTGTGAACAACATTTCCTTTAGTGTCTGGATCAGAACTTATATAGTCCAAGAGATCTGATACACTGCAAGAAAGGTTGGACTTTGGTGCCAATACAATAATTACCATATCCTTTATGTGTTCTGGGAGTTTCTATTTTAGTACCTAAGGTGTCCTTTGCTTGCGATGGAAGCATCAAGCTTTGGAATTCCGTTTCGGGCTGTTTCCTGCTGCTCTATGGCTCTTGATTCAAAATATTCAAGCCATGCAGCAGCATCCTGTGATAGAAAAATAGAATCTAATAGTAAGAATCTAATATTCAGCTAAGTTTGCATAATTACTAATCTTTAATGCAGCAAAAATAAACTATGACAGAAACCTAGGAATTAGGATTTTTCATGTGAAGGAACTACAATATTGCAGTTTAAGTAACAAACTAGAAAGTAGGAGCGAATCAATCACCTGTGTACGAAGGTCATCTGGTCCAAGTTTTGCTTTAAGTATCTGAAGTGTTGTTTGTTCATGTTGCACACTCAATGAATGCGCGTCCATGAAAGAGAGAGCCACAGCAATTGCATGATAACTTGCCGCTGTCTGGCAAAGTAAAGAGGAAATCATGATTAGTTTATGACTAGGTGCAAATTGGGCTAAGATAGATAAAGTAGGAACCTGAATATGGTCAGCTCCTAGCAATCTTTGATTGCACTTTAGAGCTTCATGCAGGTATCTTAGAGCTAGATGGTCATTCCCTACTTCTTTTTCCATCATAGCCACATTAATATATGTGGCAGCAGTATTTGGGTGAGATAACCCACAAGTAAAATGAAGAAGAAACAACGCACGATTCACATATCTATGAACAGATGACAAACAAAAAGATTGTTTAGAAAGGTGGCAGATAACATTTAAAAGGAGACAATCAGAGGACAGGTTGAACCATAATTCATTCTGAGGCAACAAGACAGGAGATGGCAAAGCAAAGCAGAAGGTTTTATCTTTAGTGACCATATAACTATAAGAGATCGTCATGTATCGCTTACCTTAGTGCCATTTCAATGTGCTGAAGACGATAATAAAATACAGAAAGATCCCCATAGCTTTTCATAGTGTCGGGATGGTCGAGACCAAGTTCTCTCTCATTGATATCTAGAGACTTCTGCTGATATATAGTTGCCTGATCAAAAGAGGATATAACATCAGAGATAACAGTGCCTCTCATCATTTTTTCTCTGCCTTTTTTGTTTTTGTAAATAATTGGAAGGGAGTTTGGAAATTATTCTATAACAGTGCCTAGAAGGAAAACATAAAACGCTACAAATTCTCTATTTGTTATGTGACCTGATAAGTGAAATCACAGGTGTCATTTGGGAAGAAGGTGATAAATGAGGATACCTGGTTAAAATCACCAGTATGGTACAGTACAACTGCGAGAAGGCTGTACGCACCAGCAGTATTTCTATTATAAGGCCCACAAACAGCAATCATCTTGAGTAATGCCTACGAAATGCAAGAAGTCAACACCTCTTGGGTAACAATCCAGTTGGTTAAAGCATGAAGATCACATAGCGATCAATTGAATTGGCACCTTTGTTCCATAGTTCACAGCATCATCTAATTTTCCATTGTCAAGAGCAACTTTTGATGACTCTAAGAGTGTCCTTCCGTCAGATGAGGTACACAGCACATGCTGTTAAAACGGAAAAAAACCACGAGGATTATTGTCGAGCATTTGAACCATATATCTACGAACCAAATCCAAGCAGCCGTAAATAAATAATAGATACCTAATAGCTATTAGCTATTAGTCAAAATAATATTGGATCATGAAGAGAGAGAGAGACTAACCTTGCACACAGGTACCAAGCCAAATATGTCAGAGCTCTTAAAGGGGTTTGGAGAATCGAAGTCATAATCTCTTGGGACTAGTTCCAACCCAACCTGTAAAAGCATGAATAGAGAACTATAATTCTTATACAAGCACCAGAACATTAACAACAAGAGTACTTTACCTTCTGACAAAGTCCTCGGAGAATAGATATTTTTTTCAAATGCTTGAACTCATCTTTCTGTATCCAACCAAATTTTCTGGAGAGAAATTTCTGTAGCCACTGTAATCTGAGATTATACTCTTCACTGGGGACCAAATGACATCCTTCCAAATCATGGTGGCCAAGCATGAAATTTAGTGAAGCAGCTATTGCTACAGGTAGGTCTGCCTTGTTATTAACAGATGCAATAACCGCCCTAAGAAGATGCTTGAAAGCTCTTGTAATCATCTCATGAATACAGAGGGACTGTATGTGAGGAAGGTTCTCAGCAAGTTTAGCCTGAATCATAGGTATAGTGGATCAGACTACTAATTCACAATTATCTACCATACACTACTTCCGAAAATAATAAATTCTCTTAGATCAACAAGCTAGCATAACTCTTTCAGATTCAAAATAACTTGGCAACAGGGGAAGGCGCCATTGACAAGTGAGGATGTTCTTACCACATGTCCTAGCGAGCGCATTTGGAGTCCTCTTATATGCATGAAGTCAGTCATTGTGCGACCATCAACTGGAGAAAGCTCCAGTGACCCGAAATCTGCTACCTAATAAACCATAAAAGTGATACCTAGATAAGTATAGTCATATATTTTCAGAAATATAAATCCGTTATCTAACAAAACACATACCAGCCTTGGCAATGCAATTTCTTCATAGTATTCATATACCATCTTGGTCAGCTCTTCTTTCGACTGTAACAAAAAAGAAAAAAAAAATCTAGTAAGAACCACTATGTCCATCAGAATATCAAAACGAAATCACATATATAGAAACAAGGGAAAGGAGAAAACAAAATTCATATGCTCTCGGAGCTAAAAGTGTAAACCAGAAGAAAAGCTAACCTTTAAGTGGAGACCAGTTCCAGTTTCTTTTAGGCGAGAGAAAGCTTCTTCAGAAAGCAGTTCTTTTAGTTCGGTCTCGAAGTGTTCATCAATGCTTTTCTGCCCTATATCAGCCTCCCCATTTAACTCGTGCGGTCTGATATCTTCGTCCTTTTCCTTCACGGTACTTAGATTTTCTGATTTCTTATTTTTTCTCTTTAGAACTTTAAATGGTTTTCCCAAACCTTTAACTGCAAGTTCAGTCTCATCATGAGTTTCAGGCTTTCCACACGCGTCTGTTTCTTTCTTTTGTAGATGTTGAACCCAGCAAGAACCGAGCTCCCATCTGATAGGTCTTATGGAAGATACCCTTTTTTCTTCTAACTTTGTTAAGTTAATCTTTACTAACTCCTGTACTAAACATCTAAAAGACTCTACATCATCCAAAATAAGCTGTGAGGGCTGTTTCTCTCCAGATGTTCCAACACTGTGGGGCCTGTGAAGTTGAACCCTTAAGCTGCAATAAAGTATATCAACCAAGGAGAAACACAACATGTTAAAGACACTGACAAATTTAATTGTCTTTGCGTGAGAGATGAGAATAAATTTTACTTTTGCAAACAGTCAACTCTATTTCTAATTTTATACAACAGCACAATGTTATAGATACAAACAGGAATAACCATTGGTAATTTATGAAAGAACTAATACTCAAAAAGCAATGTTAGAAAGACAGGCCCACGATAGGATAGGATTCTTAATATGATTGTGTACAGGATGCAAAATAAGTATATTGTTAGAAATCTAGGGGCACATACCTGTTGAGGTTCAGAGCATTAGCTCCTCCATCTGGGAGGTCATCAATCAAAATATCTCGGAAATCATGCATTCCCTTCTGAGCTTCAGCCTTGACATTTACCACCGCTGTGTATCCACAGTGCCTCACAGTAACCGTGCCCAAAGCTTGTGTATCCTGGAAAAAATATTCTTCATTGATTGTAATCTTTAAAGGAAAATATACATGCATGAAAAAAGTAAATGTATGTGGATGATTACAATTATATCTTCACTTTAGGCCCTTGCTTTGAAAATGTCACTAATTGTATATGGCAATGGAACTAGAAAGGCAAATGGAGCATAGCTGATTCAAGGCTTACACCATTTGCATATAGATGGCTGAGAATATGATGCGAAATCACTTACATGAACATTCACACTCTCGTCAGCTGTTATCCCTTTTAGCAAATTCCTTTCACCGAGTTCCTTGGATGATAGAGCAAATGATTCATCCTGACATGTAGTTTCAGGCTTTGGATCAAGACTGGCTATATCACGTCTTACAGTAATAGACAAATCCCCAACATGATCCTCAAAAAGGATCGCGCCTGCAGGGAAGTCACTAATCCCACTTTTGTGTTGATTAGTATCAATCACTTGGCCAATGGCTCTAACAGCTCTTCGCACTGAGGTATCGATAAAAAGGTTATGAAGCAAAAACGCTTTCTTATCTCGAATAACCCTCTCTTCCTCAGTCTTGCACGGAAGTGTTGCCAATACAGAAAACTCTGCCACCCAAGGTCGATGATCATATACACCATATCGGCCCTGACCTCCACCATTCCCGCCCCAATTTTCATCTTCAGTGGGTAAAGCAGAGAAGGTTGACGAAGACTCAGAAACAGGAGGAGTTACAAGCCATGTATTTGAGCGTAATCCATACGGGAGGTTGCCAAACTGAAAACGGACGAATCAAAACTTAAAATTATTAAGCCTGAAAAGAATCTTCGAAATAATACAAATAGACGTGAAACAGCATCCACCTTATTCCGGTCAGTGAAAGCTTTCATTAGAGATTCATATGCCTAGAACAATTCCCAGTACAATATAAGTTAGTTTCGTTGTGGAATTTTCTGGAGAATGCACATTACAATGCCAGAAATAAGGCAAAATATAGTTTGAGCACAAAAGATTTGAAGTAACCTTGGCGAATGCATTGCTGACATTCTGGAGCAAATCAACAATGGAATGAGTATGTGAGAGCTGTTTTCCAACGGCGAAGAAGCCTTTTACCGAAGCAATCACATGTATAACCTTCCCGTTGCAAATTTTAACATTAAGTCCAAAATACTCACCATCACGCCTCTGCCCAGCTTCTTCACTGTCTACTTTCTTCAAATCTGCGGATCAAATTGTAAGGAGAAAGAGGAAATCAACAAAATTGGTAATCAAAAACTAGTGGGTATTAGGAAAGGAGTAAACTTACGAAGAATCGGAGAAGAGAGGTGAGGAATGGAGAAAAAGTCGTAAAATTGAGAAAGTCTGGGAATCGGGTGGATAGCGACCATGTCGAGACCCTCCGGCTCCGGAGCCGGATTGACATTTCCGGCGGCGATGGGTTTGTTGGATGACTTGGTGGAAGCGGAGGAGAACCTGTTGGTGCATGCTACAATGTCAAGGACTCTCCGTACCTGAGTCCAAGCTTGGCTTTCTTCTACGTACTCCTCTGTGGCACAACCGTAAATTATACAAACTCTTAAGGGTAAAAATCAAATAAGTTTAAAGTAAACGGTAGATAGATAACCAACCAATCACAACTCTGCTATTGACTTAAGGGCAAATATTATGTTATTTAGTGCCATGACTCGCTCTTACACCAAGTGCGAATGTTGTGTTTTGTTTTCCGGTTTATTGGTTTAATTCGAATGTTGTGTTGGTTGAAATAATAAAAAGTATACAAATCTGAGTATACGTTACCTGGAATCATGCGGAGGAAACAAGGCTTGAGGGAAACAACTTGAATGTTGTCACTCAATTTTTGCCCTTTCACCTGCAACAATTACACCACGACCAAGGCCGGTCCTATATTATATGACGCTTAAATCACAAATAAAATTAATGTCCTCATGAATTATACTAAATTTTTCAATAGTAATATAGCTAAAGATTGCAAGAAACTATGGATAATTAATGTGTTTAAAACAATGTAAGAAATATTAATATACTACTTATGAAAAATATTTTAGTAGATACTTTTGAAAAATTGTAATGTATAGGGTTCGAACCCTTGCAGGAAGCCATCGAATAAAAATATTAAGATCACTACACTAAGAGACATAATTAATTTTGATGCCCCAAAATTTTTTATAATATTTGGCGGTTAAAGCTTTTGTTTTATGAGTTTTAGTTCAAAGCCGCTACTGCCACAACTAATGTCAGAGTCACATCTTTGTGTAATGAAAATTTATGATTGTTACCAAGAGAAAGCAAAGAAACCTGATGGGAGAATGAAAAGTTAGTGAAATGGCAAGTCTGGACATGAGAAGCCAAAAGCTTTCTCACATCAATGATTTTGTCAGTAGAAACTCCTTTGAGGATCACTTCAGTTTCGTATGGAGTAGTGACTGTGATTTCGACCAGACTCGGTACCAACACTTTCTCTTCTTTCTTCTTCTTGTCTCCTCCTTTTCCTTTGTTGTTCCATTTCCCTTTGTTCGACCTTGGTGCCATTCCTCCCCTTCATTCAAACAAACACACATACATAATCGGATCATGTCAATTGTCACTCTGTCAAAGTGAGAACCAAATCAAACTACAGCTCCATTAAACAAAACCCAGATACAACTCATCTGTAATTCAATCAGGCATAGATACCTTGGAATGTAGATTCCGACCAGAGCTATCAAGGAAGAGTCTTGAGAAAGCGAGAGAGAGAGGAAAAGAATGAGAGATGATGAAGAGAGGTTATATAAAAAAGGGAAGATAAGGGTTTTGGATGGGTTTATACTTAAGTTGTGAGATTCATAGCCAATTCTGGCCTCTCCTTCTCGCTAACGCCAATTCTTTTTTCTATCTCTATCTCTCTTTATTAGAAATTACATGTGCTATTGATGTTCACATCTAATTTTTAATAAGGTCCTCAATCCCAGTCCCATGCAATTAGACCAAGACGAGACGATGGCTCAGATTCAGCCACGTGGCACTTTTGAGTGGTGGGGACAGTGACTCTTGTCCGACTCCGTTTTGTTTGTTTTCGCTTTTTTTAATAATCAACGGTTCGAATCCTCTGCTCAGTGCAGTGTGTCTTTACATTTTAGTGGTTGCCCACTCAAGTCAATTGTCTCTTTCAATTAATAAACCACCTACTTAATGGTCTACCCATTAACAACACGAGTTACTCTGTTTCTCCTTCTTACAACGTTAACACTTAATAATGATGTCAACCCACGAAGACTCCACCCACCTGGCCATCTTTCATTGATTCAGAATTCCTATACTCATCATGTGAATCGATATAAACTATGATATTACAAGTAAGACCCCACAAACTTTCTTATCTTCACACTTAGATTCCTCCGCAAGACTAGTACAGAACAAAAGGACCAAAACGTCAAATACTGCCAATGGGTCGATTCTAAGGACCAGGAATGAGTGGAACAAACATGAGAGATTTGGAGATACAAAGATTGAGAGATTTGAAGCGGATTACGAATGTCAAATATTTTCAATTAATATCCAAACTGGTCAAATGCTGATTACACTAAGATTGTCAATAAGAAAAAAAACTAAAGAAGAAAAAATAATTGAAACCTTTTTAATCTTTCATATAGTTCCATTTTTGAACCAGTCCTTGGTGCATAAGAGAGCCTCCAAGGTGACATGAGGAAGAGAGGTCCTGTAATTGTCCATCTGCTTAACTTCTGTGTCGAATACGGAATCCGGGGAGACGGTGGTGAAGGGGATCGAGAGCAGATCAGCAGCCATCTTTGAGAGGGTGGGGTAGTTGTTGGTGTGGTCCCTCCACCAGCTCAGAACGTTAAATTCTTCCGACCTCGGAATTAAACTGTCTTCCAGGTATTGATCCAGCTCCGTTTTCATCTCGAACATGTGCATCTCTAAGTCTGACAATGACTCTCCTATTGTGACGAGGGTAGACCCTTCCTCGAGCAACTCGTCAACAGAAAATGACGTGTGGTCTTCCTCTACCATTACATGTGCTTGATAATCATCACCATGTTGCTGCTCCTCTTCTGTTAGGTGACTCTCTTCACTTGCCCCTTCCCAAAGCCCTACTACATTCTGCTTCTCTACCCTAGGTTGTCTCTCATGTTGATGTGACTCTGTGCTTTGCTCTACTTGTGGACTTGTCTCATCACCTGATTGTTCATTCCCTGTATTGACATCTTCAGGTTCGTCTTGATGGAAGTGTAGTTCCTGAGCTACCTCTGCTTCCGAAAAGCCATGATTAACATAAGCATTTAATAGGTTCTGTTCACTGTAGTTAAGATAGAGATCATGGACGGCATCATCTACAGTCTTTATCCATTTGTCTGCATCTTCACCATACGACTTAGTGAAAGTGAACTTAACGAGATGCATCTTGAACCGGGGATCCATGACCACTGCAACTGCCAAAACTAGGAAGCATCCTCTGCAGTACTGGTCTAATTTCTCCTTCAACAGGTTTGACAGGTTTCTGACATCCGGGTCTTCACCATCGCCCACGTGGATCAGCTCTAGCTGAAGCTTTGTCATCTCATGGTACAAATCATTTGCTGTCAAGTGGTTTGGCCCAGCCAAAAAATTACCTGCTTCGAAAAGAACCTTCAAGCACGAGCACAGACTATCAATCTTTCTCCACTCTTCAGGAGATATTGATATTTTGTACTCAGGATGGATGGTTTCCAAACTAGAAAACACTAGTTTATGTTCACAGGCAGCCAACAACATATTGTAACTTGTGTCCCATCTCGTTTGGTTGTCAATGAGAAGATCTTTGTTAGAAGAAGGGGTTGGAAACTGTCCCTTCAGTTCATTGAATCTGTATTCGCAAGCCTCATTTGTCTTGACATACTTGATGCTATCTCTGACTTTCTTTAGGGGTTCTCGAAGCTGCTCAACTGTGAGTGCATCTTGCGCCATACTGCTAAGGAGGCGAGCATAGCATTTCACCATCAGAAATTGACCATTCAACACATGCTGGTTCTTGACAGACAAGAAACCTCTGAGATTATCAATGGAGGTCTTATCTACTAATGATTGGCTAACAGCGAGGCTTGAAATCTTCCCCTCCAATTTCCAGTCAGATAAGCAAGCTGCGACAGGTTGGTTTAACGCACAATCGGAATCAGGAGAAGGCACAACAGCAACATTTAGAAGGAGGTGAGTCAAATTCCAGTTTTTATCAACAAAGTGGCCAGTCACAAAAGCATAACCCACTGATTGGTTTGACGACCACAAGTCTACTGTAAGATTAACTCCCCCAGGAATCTCTCCAATAAAGTCCAGAATTTTCTGCTTTTGGGACGAGAACATAGTGACACAATCACCATGAATGGTGTGGAAGCTTGCCACACTGAACTGGGGACGAAGAGCCTGCACGAAACCAACAAAACCAGGATGCTCGACCATATGAAGAGGGTAATCATGCATGATGATCATCTTTGCCATCTCATGGTTGCAGCGATCTTGATCTAAAGGTACATTAGGAGAAGCTCTGGGACGTTTGACGGGAGGGTAGGAGGTGGTTTCCTCCTTGATATGCTCGATCTTCAAAGACTCTCTGCTCTTTGCACAAATACCCAATTCAATGTGACGCTTAAGGTGACTAGTTCCTGAAACCTTCGACTTAGTCATGTAGGTATAGGATTTGTTACAGTGATTGCAACAAGCTCTGATATTTCCACGGCTAACAGTTTCCTTGGTGAAGTGTTCCCAAACCATAGACGTCTTCTTTCTACGCTTCGCGGGTAGTGCACTAACATCGATAAATACCAGCTCGGATGAATTAGAGTCCATAATCCTGAAATCGAATCAATAATCCATATACATGTTTGTGTTGATAACAACGAAGAAAAGAAGGAAAAAGAGACACATTGGACCCGAAAAAACAAACAATTCATATAAACCAAAAGACATATCTCAAAGAAGAAGAAGAACACAACTGCGACACTTCTTTCGAGGAAAAAAAAAACAGGAAATCGCAAACGAAGAAGAGATAAAGGTAGTGGTACTCACACACAACACGCAGCAACGGCGGGAAGAATCTGAAACGCGTGTGTAAATGGGCTCTGATCACGGCAATGCTAAAGAAAAGAGAAAGCTAATGGAATTGGACTTTCAATTTTAGGGTTTTGAGCTTTTTTTACCGTCGGCCCTTTTCTCTTCTTTCACTTTATATATACAGTAATGAAAGATGGAAGTTTTCTGTTTCTCCTTTAACTTCTCCGCCGTAGATCTATGAGAATCCCGCTTTAATCTGGTCCCTCTATTTTTATCTCTTTCTTTAAATAATGGTTTATTATTCGGACTAAACATTCAATGAGGGCAGATAAGAACATCATTACTTGACTAATCTTATCTTTGTTACCGTAAATCGTGAGGTAAATATCTTATTGAAAAGATTGTATTTATTGGACAAATTGTTTTTCTGTTTTTGTTTGAAACTAGTAATGTATCTAATTGGTCGATGGTTTTAATACTTATGTTCATGCCAAGTTCATCAGGTTACCATTGTATTACTGCTGACCAATGATTCCAGAGGACATAATAGTCGGTGACAGTGAAACATGTTACTTTCGGATATCGTACCAAAGGAGTTGACATTTATGAATTGATGAAAAGACAAAAGTTCGAAGAAGGCAGATCCAACATCAAAGTTTTTAGTTTTATTCTAAAATTGAGACTTTGGTATGCTCCTAGATAGCTCTCAGCTAGATGATCCTGAACCCTTCAAAGGTGAAGGAACTGCCGGGTACAGCTTTATTAGCTTCTTCTGCTCTCCGAACTGGTGGATGGCGTCTTGAATCCCAGCAAATGCGACCACAAACTCGGCTGTGTCTGTTTGATTTAGTAGCTTCTTCATCACCATCTCCAACACTTTATA
Source organism: Lepidium didymum (assembly GCA_963920545.1). NCBI lineage: Eukaryota > Viridiplantae > Streptophyta > Magnoliopsida > Brassicales > Brassicaceae > Lepidium > Lepidium didymum. The sequence goes on from OY986992.1 coordinate 6,362,365, forward strand.
CCTGCCAATCATCTCAACATTTTCTCATATCTGCTGATTCCCTTAAATCAACTAGACTAAGACATTAGCCACTATCAACTGGTGTCAGATATTTGTTTTTGTTCATTTTCTACAGGTCCCTTTCTTCAGGATGGAAAGCAAACCTGAGTCGTTGTGCCTTCGAGATGACTTTATGGATGCTCTCAAACAGCTCCTGCACGGAACGCAAAGCTTCTTCATGCGACCGAGCATTGCATAGTGGTGAAAAGGGGAAATGTAGAACACAGGTGGCTTGAATTTCTGCATACTCCTCATCAATCACGGCCTCCTCGATGCGTATCTCACGGACAAGCTGAGAGAGCACACGTTCACTCGACTCAGACAGAGAGAAAGAAGGGTTGTGAGCGGCCAAAATGCGGACAAGATCAAGGATGGAGGTGGGACGCCAGTCTCCAAGCCAGGCAACAGCAACCAGCTCATGAGGCGGTAGCCACATGGGCATGACGAGGTTAGAGACATCTTTCAAGGACGTTGAAACCGTAGTCTTGTAGTAATGAGACTGGTATCTGCTCAGCTGTTCTTCAATCAGTTCGTCCAGTTCCCATCTTGATTTAAGCTCTTTGTCTAGTCTTGCGGCAATGCTATTCTGTTCTTGCCTCCACAGTTCATACAAGTCTCCAGAAAGTTCGTCACCTGATCAACCAGAAGAAAGTATAACATTGTCATGCCTTTAACACAAGTTCCACCATCTACTTGAACTCCAAACATACTTTAAGAAAGAAACCTTATGCAGATACCTTTTCGAGAAGGTTCGTGCTGGTGAGATCTCCCGGCCTGAGATATTTTAGACGATATATTACTAGCAGCTTCTCTCTCCAGAGCATCCCATGAAACTTCTTCCCCATTGTTGGGTTCTTCAGACGCATTCTCTTCACTACATTGCAGGAGAACATACCAATTAGTCATATATATAAGCATACAAGCTGATTTGCAGAAGCACCAACCTTCGTAATCTCATTATAAACTCAGATGTCCTAAACTACACCGATATCCATAACCAAATTGATCAAAAAGAGGCACCTTTTGCATCAACTCACATCCGTAATCTCAGAAATCGAAGAGATATGCTGTATCAGCGAATACTTGACTGAGTCTTAAAGAAACCGAACTACTTATTTAGATTAACTGAGGAAGGATTTAACCGTGGATTTCCACAAAAGAGAAGAAAAAAATGAAAACCCTAAATCCAAGTGTATCAAACACACAGAATCTCCAAACAGAAGTCGACCAAATTTCCAACGATCACGTTCATCGAGACAGGCTAATACAACGAAGAACAACGACATACAGAAGAAAGATACGAATAGAATATACTCACAAGCACGCCATTTCCATTGTCATCTTCGGTGTTTCTTTAGCACTAATTTTCTTTCCCACGTTCTTGGTTTGTCAAAGTCGTTTCATCCACCAACGCAACAATTACTGAAAAAAGTTGGTTAAAAGACAGGTGTAAAAGAAGAGACTTTTAAAACGATAGTTCTCATTCAAAATTTGATGAATTGCCAGAATTGCATGTTACTAGCAAGCTCTGATAGATGAATTCGCAGGTGTCATCCGTCATTGGCCATTGCCTCGAAGGACTCAGTCTCTGGACATTGAACCCGAATACCAGCTTTGTAGAGTGTATGGAAGTGTCTAGCAAAGGAATCCATCGAGCTTTAGTGCCAATGGAGAGCAGCATAGATAGTAATAACACCATTGCAGGAGTTGAGTTGGTTGAGTCGGCCGCTGCTTACAGGATGCTTACTCAAATGGATCTCTTGCGCTTCCTCAGAGACCATCACTTTGACGGCATCAAGACTATCCTCTCACGTTCCATCTCTGATCATCTCCGAGCTGTTAACGATTCCGTTTACGCTATAACAGAAAGAAGCACAGTTTCCAATGCCATCGACTCTATGAAGGGTGCTCTGCTTAACGCAGTCCCAATCGTTCACGCCCCTGATGTAATACAAGAGGATCATTTACAGCTTATCAATGCAGGCTTCATTAGAGATATATATGCTTAATTACCTAAATATTTGTACACTTCATTTTGTGTAACTTGACATTGCAGGGGAGGCATAGGAAAGCGATAGGTACGTTCTCCGTCACGGATTTAAAAGGATGTCGTCTGTCGGAGTTGCAGGCGTGGCTGCCACTCACTGCTCTGGAATTCACCGAGAAAGCTTCAGAGAAGGAGAGAGAGGTGGTGAGTCGCAGTGCAGAATCGACAATGGAAGAAGCTATAGAGACTAGTGACGAGAGGAGTTCACAGAATATGGGTCGTGGCCCAATAGGGTCTTCTTCAAGGGGTCGTCTCCCTCACCGATATCATATGTTCCTTAAGAGCTGCTCTTATGTAATCGATGCCCTCATTTTGTTTTGTTTTTCTTTTTTATCCTACTTTGTAATATATGCTTTTGTGTAATCAATGAGCTCTCACTTTATTTTATTTTATCTCTTAAAACATTAATATGTCATCATGTACTACTTCCTAAGATCTGTAATCAACGAGCTCATTTCGTTCTTACCTCTTTAATCTCAATAATTTTCTACTCTGGATGTTAGGACTTACCCAGTTGGCACTGCTCTTCCTTTATCTAAGTTAATGCCAACATTAATAGCATACCAAAAGTACAAAATTACAAAAGTCAAATGATAATAAACTGAACTACATAGACATTAATCCCACTAACACATACAACCACTCATAATGTTAATGCTACACCTGATATCAGACAACGAAAGAGCACAGAACGATACAGGTTTTAACAGCTCACGGAAGCTGCAGCGCCTCCTTGCTGTTGTTGAAATTGATTCGCCTCTAAGCTTCTGGTTGTGTCTTCTCCCTTCATGTCGTTACTTTTCTCCTCAGCTACCTTTGTTGCTTCTGCAGCTTCTGTCCTCGTTTCATCAGATTCTTGGGTTTTATTTACCATATTTGCTTCACTATCTGCTTTCTTCTCATCAGATTCTTTGGATTCCGTCTGCTTATTTGCTTCAGCTTCAGCAGCAGCATCAGCATAGAGGTTAGGCTCAGCTGCAGTCACATTCAGTTCTCTGTTAGCATCTGTTGTCACGCTGCCCTTGTTCTGGGTCTCTTCCTCTGCAGTCTTCGGATTCTCGCCACCACCCTCAACAACAACTTCTTGTTGCTCTTCCTTCTCAATGTCCTTGTGACCTTCATTTTTTGGTGGTTCTTCAGCAGTTCCTCCACTCTCATTCTTATTCTCCACCTCAGAGGTATCCACTTCCATGTGTTCTTTCTTGTGCGTCTGCAATTCTTTCTCTTTGTTCTCGAGGTCAGTCTTCTCATCCTCCTTTACCTTCCCAGCCTCGGTAATTTCTGTTTGACCGTCCTTTTCTGCCTCAGTCTTTTCAACATCTTTGTTCTCCTTCTCGACCTGTGACATCTCTGTAGGTCCATCTGTCTCACCCTCCTTTTTTTCTTTCTCAGCTTCTGCATTTTCTGTCTGTACGTCCTTGTCAACATCCATGTTCTCCTTCACAGCAGCCTCCTTATTGTCCTTCTTTGTGAGAGAAGACCGTCTTTTCTTCATGTGGGGTTCTTTGTCAGGTGTGGGCGTTGTAGCCTTCACCTTCTGGCTGATCCTTGAAGATCGCCTTGGAGTCTCACCAGTTGTCCACTCAAACTCAGAGATGAGAGGATTGCCAGGATGAGCCTTGAGGTACTGCTCCAATTGCTTCCGCGAGCTGATCTCCTCACCCGTTGGAGCCACGAACACAATCTCTGTCTTTCTCGGAGTACCTGTTTTTTTCGGATAAAACTGAAACCAACAAGCTCCTTATTTATCACATACCAAAGATGTTGACACATATTTGGACTCATAACAGCACATAACACAATCTTTAGGAAACCCCCAAAATTTTATCGACCAAGTCTAGGATTTAAAGGTAACTTTATTCGAAACCCTAATTTGACCCCCAAGAAATATCCCGGCCCGTTAAATTCTCATCTAACAAAAGAATTTGCACATGAAATGGACATCGAGAGCCCAAATCAGCCTCGAAACAAAACATATCTTGAAATCCCCCAAAATCAAACACTAACCCTAAACCATAAGAAACTAACTCCAACTAAAAGCAGAGCAAACAAACAAGACCACGCCAATTTCATAGGACAAAAAACAAACAGTAATTACAAAAAATAGAGAGTAAGAAATAAAAAGAAAATCAAAGAGAGGGAAGAAGATACCAGTTTCTTCCATGAAGCAGGAGCTGGTAGTTCGATGGACAAGAGTTCGTCAGTGCTTTCCATCTTCGTTCTCACTTCACCTGACACAACAGTATTCAGACGCAAGCTCCCTACTTAAACCCTTATCTTGAAAACAAAATTCGTCTTTCTTTCCTTCTCTAGTAATAAGCTACTGCAAGACCCGTTGTGACTCTAATGGATATGTTTGCGTGTCTCTTTGTTCTGTCTTATTTTTTTTTATGTTTTTCAAATTAAAAATGAATTTCCTTTCTCCTCCACGTACTCCACGAGAGAGGGTGGATAATTAATATACACTGGGGCTACTTGATATTTTAGTGACAGGCCTCTTTAAGATAGACACGTGTCCAATAAAGTCGACGTTACATCGGTGGATAAGAAAGCATCTGTTTCCCGCTTAATAAAGTAGAATGGAAAGTGGGTTTGAGGTCCGGTACGTGACCGCTCGTTCTACGGCGAATATGCTTTTCGTGTTGATTCCCTCTATTCTAATCTATTTGATAAAAGCCCAAGTTCACGGGCCCAAATACTATTATGACGGGTCCATATTCAGTATGTGTAATCAACTAATAAAATATCACTTGGAGCAGGATCAATGATTAAGCGTAACTCGAACAAGAGGAAGGAGCCATGTCACAGATTATGATATGGATTTGTCAAAAACCCAGATATAGGTCTTAATCTTTTTGACTGCAAGATAGTTGGATAACAAGAAACTTTTCTCATTTAAGGTGTATAAGTTTAAGTATGAACCACATTCCAGTTTTTTTTCTCAATTAATTTCAAAAGAAAAAAGATAGTGCAACAAGGGTTTCAGAAAGACAACAAGACCGAAGAAAAAAAAGAAATCGGAAATGTCCGAACTAGTGTGAGTATGTATGTGTGTGTGTGTGGTGGGTCTTTTAAGTCTTTGTTCATCAGTCATATAGACCTTCTTGTTCCCAATTGTCCACTAGAAAATCCACCATTTCCTGTTTTCATCAGCAACACTATTAATTAACCAGGATTTTCCCTACTGTCCTGCACTTAGGGATCTAATTACTTACGGAGAGAGGAATGGGTTGAGGAAATAACTTATTGCTCCCCAGCAAGCTATCATATGATGCTGCGTTCCAACTGTAAATGATAACGAATAAAAATGTTATATTTTCAAACTTAGTCTTAGCCTTTGAGGAAACAAATAAAGTGTGTGATAAAGCCACTCACTTTAACTTGGCTCCTTGATTTGGCTTAGGTGGGTTGCTGGATCTTTCCTTACCCACCCAACGCTCCCTTGTCTGATTCCAAAGATGAAGACCTGCAAAAACACAGACCCTCCATATATAACCATCACAAAACACAATACACTCCTACCGTGAATACATACTCAGCCAATAACTAACCTTGATTTACAAATTCAGGAGGGGCATTTGAGTTTCTGGCACCAGATTGAAAATCAAAAGTGTGGTTGGATGATAAGCTCCCCTGTGAAGGGAAGGTAATGTTGTCCATATCAATTGTGCTTGTTGACCAGAAATCTTCGGAGACACTCGGTTTCATACATGTTTCAGCTAAAGGTGGATCCTTCAGAGTGGTGGGAATTGATCTAGATCCTCTATAGCATGCCACGCAGCCACTGCTCTGTTACAAAACCATAACTTCTAACCATTTCCCAAAACAGTAGTTGCAATTGGTTTTGAATAAATTTTTCTATCTACTAGAAGATAACTATCTACATATCCATAACAATCTTAATTGTTTCCTTGTAAGGGATTCCCACCAGCAACAAATTTAGGGTTTATCTATCGATGCATGAAACCAGTAACGCAAGAATAAAACATCAAACAAAGCATCAAATCTCAATCAATAGAATTCCAATATATCCTGCACAAAGCCAAAAACATAAATTGAGAAAAGAATCGCACCCCATTGATTGCAGTAAGCTCTTTATTAACCCAGAAGCTCCGACAGATCTGGGAAACTCGAGATTTTCAGGGGGCTAATCAATGACAACGATCCTTCTCAAATAAATACCAAATAACAAACCCTAGAGATAAGAGTCAAAGAAGAACCAATCAACAGCGGATAAACATGTTTTATAATGGTAATACTTTCTTTTTTTTTAAAGAAAAAAATCTAAGAATCAAATAGCTTTTTTGCTTTACCTGATGATAAATCTCGTTGGTTAAAATAAAGTAGCTTCCTTTATCAATTGAACATCGAAAGAATCGTTGAAAATGATCTGAGGATGGAGCTCCTTCTCGAAGAAGACGAAGAAGGGCTCTGCCTTCTTTACTTTTTCCTTTCGCTTTGAAATGATTATTCATTCCTCCAGCCGTTATACGGATCACCGGACATCGAGGGTATTTTCGTAATTTAATCTAATCACCAAAAACCTCATTATTGTTAAGAACAATTGACGAATAAAAATCTCCCTAATCAGTGTGTTTGGTGCAAACTGATAATTGAAAGTCAAAATTATTGTGCATCCTACTTCCAAGCCTTCTCCATTATTGTGCTTCGCGCCATTGCCGGGTGTTCTGGATAAGTAGATATTTGTATGGCCCAAATTTAAGCCCATGTTAATTCAATCGGCCCATTTGGTTCACAAACGAGAGAGAGTATACATGTAAACGCAAGTGGAGTAAATGCCTAAAAAGGGAGATACATAAAACACCTAAAATAAGCTGTTAGGCAATATTTACCTTATTGGTTTGGCCCTTGTAAATTAATTTCCTCATTCTTTTGACTTTTCGGAGAATCTATCACGTGATTTTCGTGATAAATAAATAAGTGTTTAGATGATTTTAGTTCGATGGTTAAGTTAATTCAGTTAATGAGTTGGTACCAAAGTTCGATTCCTACATGATGTATTATAGCAGTTTTAAAAAAAATTATAGGAGTGAGTTTTAGGCTATGGATCGTGTTTTGTTGATCCAAGTGTTGACAAAGAAAATAAAAAAGATAAATAAGGTTTGTGTCAATATACTCTGTATTTCGATTCATTTTACGTAAATCTTACTTTTATAAAAAATTTGCAACGTCTTGTTTTTAAAAAAAATTGTTATGATTATTCGTTTATTTTTAGTTGATTTCTTGTGGTAAATGAATTAAGCTTTTCAATAAGGTAAAGAGAAAAACAGGATGCATATTCAGCTCATGATTTAGCTGTCCGATCCAAATTATGAGTATCATCATATCTATAAGTAGATACAAAACTAGACAACAAAAATGAATTAAAAATGCCAAAAAACAGATGATTCAGATGATTCAATTGGTTTGCCTCTGATTTAGCTAGATACTAGGTAGTGAGTTTGAATCATATTCTGTTCAAGTTAGAGAACTTAGGCTATGGATCGAAATTTGTTAATATAGTAATTATTTGTTGACAAAATAAATAAATTAAAATCAATATATTAAAAGGCATAAAATAATTGGTATAGAAAAAAAGATCACGTGGAAGTTCCAAACACAAGGTAGAACAAGAGTTAATGAAGAGACTATACTAATGAAATATAGGTCATGAACTCATGGAAGTGGGGACCTTATGAATAACTAAAGCCACCACCAATTTAGCATCTACGTATATACATATCATATTATATAATAAAATATATATAATCATAGATTTAAGCTAAAGATGTTTGATCAAAAAATAAAAGGAAATAGATATGATGAGATTGACACATAAACAAGCTTAATCTGGACCCAACCTGACAATTAGGGCTTAGGGAGTGGACATTATAAACCAACTAAAAATATGTGGGCAATACCTAATTCAACTAATTACACAAAATTCATGGACCACTCTTTTTCTTTATTTTATTTTGTCCTTGCCTTTACCTTTAACTTGGGTTGTCTAATTTTTTATAACTTCGTCTTCTATGCATCTTTGTTATATATCATCAATTGTGTGTTATATTTGATTGCGAGTGAGCAACCACTTTTCCCGGCGCTTATTACGTGGTTTCTTTATGTGGCAATTTTTCTTACGCTTGATTAATTCTCTAACGTTTTATTATAACTTTGATTTTTACTCACGGTTAGGACCCCAACTAATTAATTTATAGGCGTATAGTTTGTTGTAAAAGAAAAATATTTGGCTAAGTGATTAAATATTTAATTATGTAGTTTTTTATAAGAGTTTGATTCCAAATACTTGTGGTATTAAGATTTGAGTTCTTTTTAGTCTGGTGATTATATGTTATCAGATATTTAGAATTTGATTCTACCTTACTAAATAAAATAATAGATTTTTAAAATGAGATGAGTTTGTTGGACTATGAATCGACCGTTGCTTGATCCAATTGACAAAAACAAAAGTCTGTAGGAAGAGAAAAACATTTAGTTATGATACACTCCTACTGTCTATCTATTTATGTAGTTATGAAAGTATGAACCACTAGAGATAGTCAAGTTACCGTCAGTAATTTTTGACAGTTTCTACAAATTTCCAACATCAATATCCAACAGCAAAATATTATACATTTAAATTTTATATAATTAAATGATAATTAGTTTTTTTTTGTCGAAGACGGTTGGAATATTCCGTTGATTTCTGACGAAAAAATAGTTTATTAATTTAAATTTCATATAATTAAATAATAATTATGCTTTTTTGTCACAAACTGTGGGAATATTATTTTAATTTTCGACGAGAAACAGTTTATTAATTTAATTTTTTTATAATTAAATACTAATTATAGTTTTCGTTGGAAACCATTGGAATATTCCAACCGTTTCAGACAAGAAGTGGGAGAAAAGATTAAGCGTTCAAATGTTTTTGGCATGGGAAACTATGAAACGCATTAATTGATTATGCGATGGTATTCTCGTTGGAATGCGCGATATATATTTTCTATATACTTCTTCTTCTCTGTCGACACTTCTTCTTCTTGAAAACATTCTCTGCTTTTCTTCTGTCGATTTAACTAATTTTTATTAATTACTATCGTAAATGGTTGGAATTTTCCGACGGTTTCTGATAGTTCTCGATGGCTTTTTGCCTGATGATTTTTTATGGGACTATTTCGATGGTTTACTGCCGCAAGAATCCGTTGGAAAACCACGATTATTTTCCGTTGGAAAATGGTCAAAATCACCCTATTCTAATCGAATTTCGACGGAACTGTCAAAATTTGAGGAGTTTTCTTGTAGTGCATTAATAAAAGATAATAATTACACATCGACATCCATAAGTACATATAGAAGATGTATAATGCAATGATTAAGACGATGATTAGTGTTGGTTGTTAACCAACATAATAATAGAATAAATCGATATAAAAGGAAAAATTAATTAATATGCGCATAGAGTTGATGTTGGATCTTAGTGACGTCCATTCGTATAAGAACTTTGCAATTAATGAAAAACGCAAATTAAAAGCTCTATACATACGTACGAAATAAGTAGACAAATATAAGTAAGCATAAAAGTAAACATAGAGAGAAGCGTAGTACGTACGTAGCTAAATGATGTGGACGATTGATTAAAAAGTAGCTATGCTAAAAACAATGTACATGGCCATGTGATGCTTGTACCACTTGTGATCTTTCTTATATATACGATCCAAACTCATAAGTAATACTCAAAAGATAAATTATATACTTTTTAGTTATTTTATTGATAAATTCGTCTAGATGAAAATACCAACTTGCAAAACAAATAAATATACATTTATAAATCTAGATGTTATATCTATATGTATATCCAACATAAAAACAAACATCTAGCTTTTTCATCCAAATGATGCATCTAAATGCACTGTAGCGGTGGGATGCACAAACGAACTTTACTTAACCATTTCTTCATATTAGCAATCACTCATTACCCAACAACTCCAACTGAATTCTCTCTCTAGACGTCAAATGTAATAAAAGTAGGAAGAAGTACAAAACCCTTATGATCCACCAAAATTTAACCTATGTATATAAATATAATGAACATTACCATTTACCAAACATTCATCACACATATATTACTCTCATCATCAAGTTTCCTACTTTTTTCTCTCTGACGAAAAACACAGAGAAAGTAAGTAAGAATGGTACAGTCGAAGAAGTTCAGAGGTGTCAGGCAACGCCATTGGGGTTCTTGGGTCGCTGAGATTCGTCATCCTCTCTTGTACCTTTCCTTTTTTTTCTTCATTCTTCATTTATTCTCATTCTCTTTTAATCATTCCTAGTACCAACATACATACTTATATATACATCATCATCATCATCGTTTTGATTTCCTTTCCTTCATCATAGCTAACGCATAAACCCCATTTTACACTTTGACATGCATGATATAAAGGAAACGAAGGATTTGGCTTGGAACGTTCGAGACTGCAGAAGAAGCAGCAAGAGCTTACGACGAAGCTGCCGTGTTAATGAGTGGCCGCAACGCAAAGACTAATTTCCCTGTCAACAACAACACTGGAGATCACACATCTGAGGGTAAAACCGACATTTCATCTTCGTCTTCAATATCGTCCTCATCATCTTCATCACTCTCTTCAATCCTCAGTGCTAAACTGAGAAAATGCTGTAAGTCTCCTTCTCCGTCTCTCACCTGTCTCCGTCTCGATACGGCTAGCTCCCACATCGGCGTTTGGCAGAAACGTGCCGGTTCTAAGTCCGACTCGAGTTGGGTCATGACCGTGGAGCTTGGTCCAGCAAGCTCTTCCCAAGAGAACGCTAGTAAAGCTTCACAAGACGATCTAATTGGTCCGACCACCGAAGTTGATGACGGTGGAGAAGAAGGTTTGGATGAAGAAGAGAAAGTTGCTCTGCAAATGATAGAGGAGCTTCTTAATACAAACTAAATATAATTTGTTTATATACCATAATTATCAATTATACCGTATAATTTATATATTGTTTCTACATATATATTTTCCACATTTGTATCCAATAAGTATAGTGTGACTTTTCCTTTTTGTATTTTGTGATAATTAGTCTTATAATTGATTTCATATAATAATTATAGATACAAAAATAAGATAACGTTACAGAGAATACATGAAGTCTATTCCAAGAGGACGTGAATTTATAGCAAAGGTTCTAATGAAGGCGACTTTGTCTCCTGATTAAATGAGACTTATCAAAGAAAACAATACATTTTCTTATGCAGTTGGATTGCGAGGTTTAATTTCTATGAAATAATTTTTCTGTTGTACCTTCGGATCCTCCTTTCTAGTTTTGTAAAATCGTCGACCAGATTTAGTTTTAAATATAAGATTGTTGATATATAAAAAGATTGTTAATTATAAGATAGTCAAGAAATTAATAAACTCAAGAATGTTATATTGTTTAAACACATATCGAAAATTATATTTCAATTAAATTAGAAACTGCAATAATTTGGTTGCATCACTTTCTAATTACTATATATTTAGATATGTATGTGTAATAAACTACAGCTAAATAGTGCTTTTAAAAAAAATATAAATTGGTTTTCTATTAATTAACATCTAAATAGTGTTGATGATGAAAATTAAATAGTTGGTCGAATTAGGTTTGTAATTTATCATATGCACCCCCACAAAACACATGCATATTCAAATTGTTTGTTCTTTGAAGTGGGCTTGTATTTTCAAAATATCTGCACGCATGATGAGCCTAGACTACAAGTCAACATTAACAGTGATGAATACAATTCACATAATATAGATGGTGTATGTGGAGGAAACAGAATCTCTAAATTCAGATGATGATGTATTTTCTAATTATACTTAGAATAATACTTAGGATTTAAGATCATCAATAGACTTCTTCTACTCTAAAAAAGCTTGTGGCCCAGGCGCCGTAATTTACCTCACTTGGCAGGAGAAAACCTTGAGGATCCATTCCGATGCTACCTCCACTCCAAATCAGGTCTTCCAGTGCCTAGATAGGTTCAATAAGGATATATATATATATACCCTTTTTGCTCACAGATCGTCAAAGCAATGTCGAGGCTTATTCTCAAAATAGTTTGGTCTTTAACCACCTCTTGCACTGTTGTAATTATCCAATGGCTTGTTTAATTTTTTTTGGTAAGCCATTCAAGCTAATTCCACAGCTAAATTCTGTAAAATTTCTTTTCATTTGATAATATATTTACTGTTATCAAAAAAAAAATCATCTATAGACGATAAAATATATACTGAATTTGACAAGACTATAAATTGTAACTCTATATATCATATAGATGTATATATTCATGAAAAGATGCTTAGACGAATTAAAATGGAGTATACTTTAGTGTCTACAAAATGTAAATTGTCTAACCGAGAGGGGAAAGTGCATTAATGTAAAAGCTAAGGATTTGATTGATCACGTATGCGTACACGTATCTTTCATTTCTCTTATGTATTTTTGTATATAAATTACAAATTGCGCGCTATCTTATAATATATCTATATAATAATAAAAATATCAACGTCTAATTGCGACGTTTTATACACAAAGACGAAGATAGAATCCTTAAACAATATCCCGAAACAACCATTTTGAGATTTGTCTCCACAAAGACAAAAGTGTTGCCAACACAGATGTGACCAAAGAGAGAGCGAATATATATATATATATATATAAACATCATTATCAAACTTAAAAAGTTGCAAATATTGTAGAATTGATAATGTTAAGATCCTTTAGTTTTCCATTTTATATTAAAAAAATAAAAATAAAGTACAATTTATGAAGGTGGAAGGCAAAACGAATTAGGTTAAAGAAGAGCTTTAACTTTCACTTCCACAGTAGAATATTTGTACTTGTTGGTGCTCATATTTAATTATGCCTTGTCTTCTTTTCACTGTATATACATGCATTTAACCAATTCAATATATTTATCAAGCTCACAAGTTCAATAAATTTTACATACAAAAGAAAATTGGCTTATATAAGATGAAAGTAAATAGGGAGAAAAATTGAAATAATGAAGGTAACAAGAATTAAAAATGTGGTCTCTACTTTCTTTCCATAGATTTGGAACAATGACACTTTTCCTTTAAACTCTCCATTGATGTTGACTTTTCTTCTTTTCTTAACTATCAACATCTTCTCTTCACTTTGTATACTTGTATTTATATTTACTTTTGTACTATTTACATATACAAACAAATATATTGGTGTATATTCATGTCACAATGAGAAGAGTTAATTAAAATATTGTAAAAGGCTGGCTGACTTTGTCAATTAGTTGAATCCATAAATAGTCCAAATTATGGCTCAATTATTTGAACATGAACTAATCTAATTACGAAAAAGGGCCACGATTATTGGGTTAATGTAATAAATTACTCTGATTTTTGACCATGGAGCAAAAAAATATGACACAAGAAAAAATTTAAAAGTTAAGAGAAGCGAATACTGTAATAATACGTTCGAAGTAAAAAGCGAAGACAAAAAGAAAAAGAAAAAGAAAATAAAATAAAATAGAAGCGATAGATTAAAGGCGAAGTAAGGAAAGGCTATCAAAACCCAATCCTTGACAAATTCTCCCCGCATTGTCTCCTCCCACGTGCGATACTGCCAGAATATCGGTCTTATACTTCTTCAACAAATATTTTATTGATCTCTGGAAATTGGGTTTGTTAGCCTCCCAACAATTCTATAACATGAAATTCATCATGATAAAAACTGAGTATGGTGCGTGGAATCTCGGGGCAAGCTGTTAGGCTTACATCATCCGAACATTCCCTTCCTCTCCACTCTCTTTCCCACATTCCGTGTTCGAAACACATGCTTCTGTAATAACCAAAGCGGAACTCTCACAGTGACTTGAGGCTTACTTCTGTAATAACCAAAGCGGAACTCTCACAGTGACTTGAGGCTTACTATTCTCCACCAACGAAGACTCAGTCTCCTCACGCACTGTAAAGGCTCCACCTGATCGACCCATAGGTTCAACTTCCGTACGTAGACGTTTCCCTAAGGCTGAAAGTTCAAGTTCACTAGAAAGTGGGTTGAACACAAGACCCATTGAAGGTCTACTAGGCTTCATACTGTGTCTGGTTTTGAACTTAACTCCCTTACTCTTCGGCCCAATACCACCTTTAGCACCAGAATTTAAAAGCCCATCTTCATTTGCCTTGAACTCCAAAACTACACCGTTTCCTTTATTTGTAATGTCCTTAGCTAAAATCTTCTTTCCCTACAATTTCGATTCTCCCGATTTCTTGTTAGATACGACACCTTGGTTTTCCTTATCCACCTCCGAGATTTTCTGAATGCCCTCAATCTCGCCTCGTTTCCTACTCAGGTCCAAGTTACCATATCTGTTCGAGATGCGAATATTCTCCATTGCTCGAGACAGCGGCACTTCCCGGAGCGCCTCTCGTGAATTTCCTGGTCTCCTACCCACTGCAGGCACCTCCTTTGATTCATGTCTCCTTGGTACACTCTGTTTCTCCCAAGGTTTACTATTCCTTCCGACCATAGTAAAACCGTCATTCTCATCCACCGGGTTCTCCACTTGTTCCACAGTCTCTTTGCTCGAAGACGCCAAAGCGGAGGCTTATGGCTGTTATGGAGATCGAATGTGGGGAAGGTGACTGTCGTCGCTAGCTCAGACCAGTATATACATGCCCAAATCGGTGAAGGTGAAAAGATTATGCATCTAGTTGTCGTGTATGCTGCTCCGTCTGCTAGTAGACGTAGTAACCTATGGGATCAGTTGAAAGACATTTGTAACAATGCTATAGAACCTCTTTTCATAGGTGGTGACTTTATTTCGATTATACGTTTGGAAGAGCTTACTGGTGGAAGATGCGGCTTGTTTGCGGATTCAATTTCGTTGGGGATTGGATCAATAATTCCTCTCTCATTGACATGGGTTTCTGTGGAAGTCGTTATACATGGAAAAAGGGAAGAACAAAACAAACTTATGTGGTAAAAAGGTTAGACCGAGTATTTTGCTGTGCGAGAGTGAGATTACGTTGGTTGAAGTGGTGGTGTCTCATTTCCCATTCCTCTCATCGGATCACGTGCCATTATATGTACAACTCTGTCCAGCGATGTCTATGAATCGAGGACGTAGGCCTTTCTGTTTTGAAGCTCCTTCGTTAAAGAATCAGGGCTTCAAGGTCCATTTGAATAGTTCTTCTCTGTTGACTTAATCGCCAAGGAAGCTTAGCTGACCAAAGAACTAGATGTTGTTATGGAACAAGGCGAAGTGATGTGGTTCCAAAAATCTAGAGAAAAATGTATAACACTTGGAAATCGCAATACAAAGTTTTTTCATACATCGACGATCATTAGAAGGTATCGTAACTATGTTGAGATGTTATTGGATGATACAGAACAACTGATTACCGAACCTAAGGAACTGGAGAAGATTGCGGTGGAGTTTTATAATAACCTTTACTCGCTAGTTGATGTGTCTTCAGCGTCTGAGCCCTTGCCTCAAGCTGGTTTCCCGACTTTGACTTGGGAAGAGAGCATGGATCTTAATTGTGCTTTCTCGGCCTATGAAGTAAAGAAAGCATGTTTCACCATGGGCAAGTTTAAAGCGCCGGGACCTGACGGTTATCAACCCGTTTTTTATCAGGACTGTTGGGATGTGGTTAGACCATCAGTGATTCGATCTGTTTTAGAGTTTTTCGAGACTAAGCATATGCCAGTTGGTCTTAATAATGCCTTGGTAGTCCTAATACCAAAGGTACCAAAGCCGGAAAAGACGACGCAATTTCGACCTATAAGTCTCTGCAACGTTCTTTTCAAGATTATATCGAAGGTTATGGTAATGAGGCTAAAGCGGGTGATGCCAATTCTGATTGGACCAGCTCAATCTAGCTTTATCCTAGGGAGGTTAAGTGCAGACAACATCATGGAGGTCCAAGAGACGGTCCATTCAATGGGTAGTAAGAAGGGCAGGAAAGGGTGGATGCTTCTCAAGTTAGACCTTGAAAAAACCTATGATCGTATCAAGTAGGACTTCCTCGAAGATACTTTGAATGCGGCTAATTTTTTAGACCAATGGACGAGCTGGATACTAGAAGCGGTTGTAAACCCGGAGATGTGTGTTCTTTGTAACGACAAACAAACAAAACCTTTTAGACCATCAAGAGGGCTATGTCAAGGGAACCCACTGTCGCCTTATCTCTTTGTTCTATGTTTAGAGAAAATATGCCATCTGATCGACAAACTGGTGAAGTTAAAAGCGTGGAAACCAATTCGACTAGCAAGAGGTAGCCCTCCACTATCGCACCTATGTTTTGCAGATGACTTGATCTTATTTGCGGAAACATCCATATCGCAAATTAGAGTCATTAGAAAGGTGTTGGAAAGGTTATGTGACGCATCAGGCCAGAAAGTTTGCTTACCTAAGTCGAAGATATTTTTCTCAAAAAATGTGTCTCGAAGTCTTGCTAAAACTATTAGTGACGAAAGCGGGATTCAACAGACTCTTGATCTGGGCAAATACTTAGGCATGCCAATCTTACAAAAAAGGATAAATAAAGATACTTTTGGCGATGTGGTGGAGAAGGTCTCATCTAGGCTATCTGGCTGGAAGAGAAATTGCTTGAGTTTCGCTGGTAGACTCACGTTGACTAAGGCAGTCTTATCATCCATCCCGATACACCCAATGAGCACCATCAAGCTTTCGGTGTCAACTACTAAGACCTTAGATAAGTTGTCCATGTATTTTCTTTGGGGCAGCTCACCTAAGAAGAAGAAACAACACCTCTTAAGTTGGAAGAGAGTGTGCAGATCAAAGAAGGAAGGAGGATTAGGCTTCAGATCTGCTAAACCCATGAGTTCAAATGGTATGAGCTGTAGCTCGTCGGGTTCAACACATATGATTGGTTGGAAGCAACTGTTGCGGGAATGGGTCAAAGTGAATACCAATGGCGCTTCACGGGGTAATCCAGGGCTCGCTTCGGCTGGTGGTGTGTTGAGAAACTCGGATGGAGCATGGTTAGGAGGATTTGCCCTGAATATATGTATTTGCTCAGCACTTTTGGCTGAACTTTGGGGTGTATATTATGGTCTAATGATTGTTTGGGATAAGGGTTTTAGACGCATAGAGTTAGAGATTGACTCGGAGTTGATTGTTCGTTTTCTCAAGACAAGGATCAATGATTCTCACCCCCTCTTTTTCCTAGCACACATGTGCTATAGATTACTATCAAGAGATTATATAGTCCGAATTTAGCATATCTACAAAGAGACTAATCGTCTTGCCAATGCTATAGCTAACTTCTCCTTTAGTTTACCTCTGCATTTATATTTATTGGATTCTATACCTATGAGTTGCGTGTTGTTTTAGATGAGGATATCGAAGATGTTTTGTACCCGAGAAAACTTAACTCCCTTTTGATTTATTTTGAGTAATTAATAAAAAGGCCTAGTGCCCGTTTTCTGATAAAAAAAAAAAAGGCGAAGTAAGGCTTAGCGAAATCGCAGAAAGAAATTCCAGAGGAAGATCATGATCTTAGCTGTGTTGTTTGCCAATTCCGTTGGGAATGTTCTGATCGAAAGGTTCGGACCCAAATCCCAATTTTGTTTTCCTTTCAATTTTTATCATCAATTTCGCAACTTGTATTAGTTTCTTCTGCTCCCGTTCATTTTATCGCAAAATCTTTATATTATTTCGGCTGATTTTTCATGGATCTGGTGTTGATCTGGGTTGTGACATAGTTGATAGTTAGATTAGGGCTTTCGAGAACTTCATGTTTCCTTGGAACTCGTACTCATTGTCTCTGGTAATTATATCTAGGGTATATATTATATTTCCGTAGAATTGGAGGAATCCTTAGTTTTTGGTCTCGCGTAGGAATTTCGTTCTTGTGATGCATCTAGGTAGTTTTGTTTTAAATTGTCTAAACTCTGTATCAGTGGTAATCTCGACCCATTTGCCTTGCTTCCATTGTAAGTACGTCATTTGTGTTTCTTTATCTAAGCATTGGGGATTTTTGGCCTGCAACGCTTTGAGCTGAAATTGATGCTCACTTACTGCGTCTTTAATCACCAATACATGTGACATTGTCTAGTCTTAGTAGCCAATCATTAGAAATACTTATGTGGCAGATTCAATGGAGTACCAGCTGAGGAACGGCTCCACTGGCGAACTTTTTTGGTAAAATTGGGAGCAGATAATCTCAAAGGCGTTAAGAACGAGGAGCTTCTAGTTGCTTGCCACAAGTACATTTAACCATCTCTAGTATCCTATTTTAAAGCAAATTACGAAAACCAAACAACCGCATCTGGGTATACAAACTAATTGAGAGTTGGTTGTTCAGGTCGGTTTATATCGTGTACACAATGCTAGGGGATGTTAGCATCTTTCTTGTTGGTAAAGACGAGTACGATGAACTTGCTTGTAAGCCTTTTCTCCTCTTTGTAATTGAACTGATCTCTGCTCCATTCAGATTTTGATTCTGTGTTGATTTTGTGGCGCAGTGGCAGAAACCATATATATCATAACAGCAGCTGTGAAAGACGTATGCGGAAAGCCTCCAACAGAGCGAGTGTTTTTGGATAAATATGGACGGATTTGTTTGTGTCTTGATGAAATCGTATGGAACGGACTTCTGGAGAACACTGACAAAGACAGAATCAAACGACTCATTAGATTGAAACCTCCTTCTGAGTATTGATATGGTCCAACCAACTACACTTTCTTCTCCTACTCATTCGAAGAACATTTTTCACTCATGATAAAATGGCATTTGTTATATCACTTCACCCTTTCAAATATTGAACTATCGACCATTGATGTTGTTCCAAAGCGGGTTTTAACTTTTGTGAAAATGCTTTTTAAGTCGGATTTGACTAATGTCCAATGTTATTAACTTCATACTTAATGTGAAGTGAATCTCTGAGGAGAGTAGTACATATATTTTCTCGGTTGATTGTAGGGACTAGAGGAGCGCAGCTGGATTATGCTTTTATCTTTGCCATCATTAGCAGTCACGGTAGACATGGGGATACTTGGTAAAGCATACTGTGATATTGAATCACAGTCGACATCAAGATATTAGGTTTAAAAACCAGATGTGGTCAAATTTTTACTACCCTTTAATCACTATACGAGTCACTGGACTAATATCTGTTAGGAATAACCCTATGATCCTCAGTGACTGTACGCCTAAGGTAGCCAGCTTTAATATCAGAGATGAGCAAAGGAAAGCAAGCGACTTTGTAGCTCTTAAAGCCACAACTCGAGATAATATCCAACTGCTGCAGCATATGACTTGATTATCAGTTTCAGGGGTGTTATAACTTACCTGGTTACCTGAAATATTGAAGAAGATTATCGAGCCATTTAAGGGAAAGTATGCGAAACTGCAAACCGAATGTGAATATTTCTCAGACGAGGATCTATTATCTTTGTAAAGGAGACGAGTTCATATTGGTTTTAACACGATCTACAAGGATTTTAGATTTCGTACCCCAACTTAGATACGTCTTATAATTGGTACACTTCGTGATGAGCTATGAAACAGGGTACGATCAGGCTAAGTTTATCACAGCGTTGGAATCGAGTAATTACATGATTAAGAACAAAACAGATATTCAGATGTGAATATAGTTAGAACAAGAGAAACAATGAGAAGAACAATTGAATTAAATGAATCACGAAGACTTACCTATTGTCCACAATATTTAAACCACTATTTAAAATAAAATCTATCAAAAAATAGATTTCTCAAATTTATCTATATGACCAAAATATATAGATTACGAAATTCAAAAATACTAGCAAAATGATTAAAAAGTTGTCAATGCGATCTAAACTTGTTCACATGGCTGGGAATTTTGTCCAATAAGTTGATGTCGAGTATTTCAGTTTTGTAGTTTTTTTGGTCGTGCAACGGGAGAAAACTATCTATCGAATTTTATTCAATAAAAAAAAAATCAAGTACGAATGAGCCTAACATCGGACAACCCATTCACATCTTCCAAAAGAATCAAAGTAACAATAGCATGAACTTCTGAAAAAGAATGAAATCCTAACAATAAATCAAACGCATAGTTAGCTAATCCATCAGCAAGACGATTAACTTCCTTATACACATGCAAAATTTGGACGATCCAGTTTCTAGATAAGAAATCATGGCACAAATGAATTAGAAATGACAAAGGATGAGAATCCTCAATCCTTGTCTTAAGAAAGTCAACGACTACTTTAGAATCCACCTCGAAAAGTTTTGATATTAAATGCTCAATTAATGATTTTGTAGTTAAACTGATTCACTTAATAATTTTGGTATTAAATGTTCGACTTCTCTACATTATATTTGGTAGATTAATTTTTTTTCTAAGAAGTGTGGTCTAAATGAAAAATTTAGTGTTTGATCTATTTTAACTGAGTTTCAAAATAATTTAGTACTGTTGGGTCTATTTCATACGATTTTT
Organism: Lepidium didymum; assembly: GCA_963920545.1. Classification (NCBI taxonomy): domain Eukaryota; kingdom Viridiplantae; phylum Streptophyta; class Magnoliopsida; order Brassicales; family Brassicaceae; genus Lepidium; species Lepidium didymum. The sequence continues at coordinate 6,382,931 of OY986992.1, forward strand.
ACTATATAACTTCTTTCATTTTTAATACAAGTTTTGTTTGTCAACAATAATTAGATTGATAAGTTCTGATTCATAACATAAATATTTTAATGAGAGTATGGTAGAATTCGAACACACTACTTGATGCCAAACTAATTCAGAGAATCAGAGACAAACTAATGACCACATATTTCTTGACTTGACAATGAACTTCGTATTAAATTTCACCGGTCTGTAAACTATATAGCACAATTATAAATAGCGGTACTATATCAATAATAGAATTAGCTAGAATATTTTATAAAAATTATTAATATTACTTTTAAGTTTTAACACCATTTACTTTGTAATATAATATGTGTAAAAAATAAATATATATTTCCAAGTAAATTACATATGTAAAAAATAGTTTCAAATTGTTATATAAAAACTTAATCATCCATTAGTTATTTTTATATATACATTTTATCATAGAATTCAAAAGTCAAAAGTAACTAAATGGGTCAAATTAATAAATAATAAATATGTAACTACAATCAACAAAAATATAACAAAATTCGAAGATATACATAATCTTTTTATTATTATTATTGTTATTACTAGATGATGCCCATAAAATTTGTTTTTGTGTTAAGTTATTTTTCTTTATTTATAATATTTATCCGTAATATTTGTTTTTTTTTACAGTTTGATTTGTATGTATTTTTTAATCTCTGTTTATTTAGGTTATGATGCATTACAATTTTTGTATATTAACTTTTTTTGACTTGTGTCATTTAAATTTTTATATTCATGTTCATTTAGGTTTTTCATGTATTCATTTAACTTTTTAGATCCGCATTTATTTAGGTTTTAAACATGTATTTATTTAGGTTTTTAAATCCATGTATATTTTTTGTGTGTTTTATATTACTGATGTGACACATATTTTTATTTATGAATATTTAAAGTAATTTATCGAATATTTACTAATATAAATATAGATATAATAATATCAATTATGCTTATTAATCGAAATATACTTATAAATAATTATATTATACTTCAAAACAAAATTTACACTTCAAAGAATAAATAAAAAATTTAGTTATAATTCTTATGTTTAGCCAAAAAATTATTATAATTCTTATGTTACCTTGTTAAAACTGATAACTATATTATTTATAAGCTCTAATTTTGTATTGAATGAATTTAAATGGAAAAAAGTGAAATAAATATATGTGAAGATTAACAAATTTGGAAATCACTTCCTTTTTGACATTGTAATGAATTTTATTACCCTAAAAATATATGAATTAATTATAAAATATTTTTAATATTTTAAAATGTAAATAGATGAAATATTAGTTACAAACCTCGTATGATTCTAGATGATAGAATCAAGAGCTCTAGAACTTCTTCAAGCAGATTGTAGTAGAGAAATAAAAAATGTGCGAAATTAAAACTGCTCAAAATCGCATGAAACGGAGGATATGAACTCTGGGAATCTAAACACGATTTGGTGAAGTTTGAGATGATTTGCAGCGAATTTGATAGACAAACTAAGAACTATGGATTGAATCGAACTATCAAGAGATATGAAGCGTCTCTTGATCTTCAAGCTTGAAGTCTCTCAAGATATGTCACACCAGAGAGATATCCAAGTTGTATGGATATTACACATCATACATATGAAACAAAAGAGGAAAGGTTTTCGATAAAAGATGTTTGATGAAATGAAAGGAACTAGGGTTCTACGTACTTATAGTGTAGCTGAGCCATGAAATGGACCTTAGGAACCTAGTTGGGCCAAAAATACAAGAGGCCTAAGTCCAAACAAAACATAATAAGACCCAACTAAATGTCTTAGTCGAAATTGCTTCCTTTCATTCATTTCTCAACATGTTGCAATAAGGGTTGTAAGGAATGAGTGTATGCATTTTACCTCATTAAAAACCTTGTCTAGGAAACCCAAGCTGGGACAAAACTAGACCAAGGGAAAAGGAGTATAAGAGCATACACCTCCCTTAGGCAACCCTTTGGTAGCTTGAATCACAACAAATGTATTGATTGAGCATTGTGCCAATGGCTTGTTCAAGTTGTCTTGCTTTAGCTCGAGTGATAGGTCTACTAGGTAGCTACAACGCTTGTTGCACTCTTTTTGGTTCAAGCACGTTCTCCAATCCTTGTTGTGGTTCAAGTTCATGGTCCATTATCATATCAAAACTTTAGAATCACAAAAAACCATCTCAATGGTTTGACCAAATTCTGTAGTGAATACTTTCCACAACCTTAGAATCTTAACTTTAATTCTCTAGTTTTGGTTGCAGTATTTCAAATTTTTTTTTATAGAAAACATTATGTAATCGAAAAGATCGTGAGAGAAAGAGTGTGAATCGGCTGCTGTTCATTATGAATTAGTATTAGTCATGGGATAAGTCATATATTTAAATAAAAAAATATCATTTAACCTAATAGGATAAAATGTAAAATTTTAAGTTATAATTGATTATGAATTATCTCTTATGATATAAACTAAATATTAGGAATTAGTTATGATAAATTTAAACTATATCAGAATATTTGAATATATACTCATTATATGACTATATGAATATGTTAACCTTGTGATATGATTATTCGTTAAACTATTTAGTATTTTGTGTATTGCATTTTTATTTTTAAACATCTTTTGATATAATTAGTTGTTTAATGTTTTATTAAATATTTAATATATATATATATATGTTTTCAAAATACATATAATTCTTAAAAAATTTAATTTTTCCATATATTTATTTCCACGTATATGTTTTTTTTTCTCCGTCCCACCTATAAGTTTTGGTTTCTATAAACTATAAACTATAGAATGAATTTAACTAGAATAATCTTTTGTGGTTTATATAAAAAACTCATACACAGTCAAATTCAATATATAAGTTAATGCATTGGAAATATATAAACTTTTATTAATTTATAGTGATACTGTTAATTTATCGATATATAATTTAACTAAGAAAGTAATTATATTTATCGATATAAAATTTAACTAAAAAACAAATATATAAACCGCTTCATGTGCTTTAAACTATATCTCTTAAAATATATACTGTAAAATATGTACTCGTTAACTTAAATATACACTTCAATATTTGAGATTATATAAATCCTTTTGTTATATCATGCAAATAAAAAATGTTATTATATAAATTATATATTAAAAATGTTATCTAATTAATATGTATTTGTAGATTAACAAAACCGAAATTTGTTATAAGTAATAAAATATTTAATTTGCTAAACGTTGATATGATTAGTTATTATTTCGTTTGGTTATCTAATATTTTTTATATTTTTATCAAAAATATTATGTGAGTATAGATTTTTTTTGTCAAATAAGTATAGTTTTACTTTATCATACCGTTATCCTAATAAGAAATTTGTTACAATACTTTTTACACCAAATTGGACTAATATAACATGATGTTTAAGTTAATGATATTCTTTTTTTGTCAACTTTACTCAATTACTAGACTGAACGGAACCAACGTGAGGGTACATTGTTCGCAAAGACTAGATTCCTAGATAACCCGCTAACATTACGGGCTCGGAAATATGTCTTGTGATTAAGCATACGGGGAATAAAAACTAAAGAGCATGCTCTAAAAATACTCTAGAGTCTTGAGAAGTCGTTGAGGTATGGGAGGAAGGCATGCCATGCAGAGGGGTCATCGATCATTTTGGTGAGTTCTGAGCAGTGCACAAGAAACTCCACCTCTGTGATCTAAAGATAAATAAGACATTTCATGACCCAGAGGAGCGCCTCGAATTCCGAATGGAGAGAAGAGAGACTTCTTCGTATGTTTTGAGCACCCATATTTAATCTGTCTCTCTCGAAAGGAAATCAATACCATCCCAGTCCTGCAAAAAAGTTATAGTCTTTCTAGGATGCATCCACCATATATTTGTATCCTGTGAATGCTGGGTTTCTTATGAATGGTTTGGCTAAATTCGCGGCATTGTGACTACAAGGTACCGAATCTCCACCTAACTTCCCCACAATTTTTTTCTGGGATAATTCCCAGGCTGCCGCCTCAGTTTCCGCTTCCTGAATCAATTCTCGGGGATCGTTATCCTTGTTTGTGAAAGTCTTCTCATTTCTTGCTTTCCATAAAAACCATAAATCTATGAGAAACTCCAAAATTCCACTGTCATTGGCAGTCGCGAGATCAAATGATCAATGTTGGAGTAAATGGAAGGCCCTGGAAAATTTAAACCTGCATGTATCTTAGATAATGCTCAGGCTTGGAGAGTTAGGGGGCATTCAAATAGCACATGGTTAATGGTTTCGTCATCCACACCACATCTTTCACAATGAACATCGCACTTTATTCCCTTTCTGATCAAATTTGTCTTAACTGCTAAATGTCCTAAAACGGCCTACCAAATAAAATATTTTATTTTTGGGGAGCTTTAATTTTTTAAACTTGAGATTGCAAGTCTTGAATATGAAGGCCACCCTGTCTTCTCGTCAAAGATGATATGTTCTGTTCCGCCTAATATCCATATTTTACAGTATATAAGCCTGATTTTGTAAAGTTTCATTCTAAGCGATCCATAGTTGGTCTTCGTAGGATATGAATCCTTAAGATCAATTCGGGATCTTTTGAGACAAACTATTGTCGAATAAGAACCTCCCTCCATAATCGAGTATGGGAATCAATCAGATCTGAAGCTTTGAGCTCCTGATAGATATTAGGTCCAATTCCGCATATCTTGGAATATTGTCTCGGATCCACGAGTTAATCTAGACTCCGATTGTATTCTCGTTTCTTACCCGTTTAATTAAACCTTTCATAACTAGTGCCCGGGTGGATATTATAGTTTTCCATCCATATGAAGGGGAGTAGAGGCACCTAGGCTCGACCTTGAAGAAATTTGGTAAGTAAAGAGTCTGGATGCACCAGAAGCCTCCATAATTTTTTAGCTAAAAGAACGAAATTAAATTCCTTAATAGCCCTAAGGCCTACGCCCCCTTCTGTTTTATCATTGCATAAACGTTCCCATTTGACCCACTGAATGCTTTTTGATGATCATGTATTATGCCACTAAATGTCAGCAATGGCAGTTGAAATCTTAGAAGTGATCACTTTAGGGAGGCGTTAACAGGACATCACATAAGATGGAATCGATGTTAGAACTTATTTTATTAAGACTTCGTTCCTTCCTTTGGATAGGAATTTCGCCGACCATGTGTTGATCCCCGCTTCTATTTTTTTTTTTGACAAAAGCAAAAACTTTTGCTACCCTTTTATTATATAAAAGATTGTAATATTTAATAAATCTTATAATAACATTAATTTTAAATTTTAACACCATCTTTAGAATATGATACAAATAAAAGAAGATAAAATATATTTATTTTCTTATTTGATATGCTGGAATCAAATTGAAATAGAAAATTCTATTATCTTCTATTTTACGTGGATACACCTCTCAGATATCCTTATGGAACATTTCACCTCTGATTTCTTCATAGTCATTGCTAACTCAATGAGAGAAGTGATAGAAGTTCACTATGACCCAAATAAAACTCACCTTCACTCTTTTGTTAGAGTGAAGATCCTCTTTAACATCCAAAACCCAATAAGAAAGAACAGAACCTTCAGAATGCCCTCGGGAGAGACTATCACTATCAAAGTGGAGTTTGAAAAGGTCAGGAAACATGTAACCTTTGCCGCAGACTAACCCACAACAAAGAGAAGTGCCCCAATCTTCAAATGACAATAGTGGAGGAAGGGGTTACGGCGGAGGCAGAGGTCCCCATGGAACGAGAAAGAGACCCCATTATACCAGAAACAAAGCCTATAACTGAACCTGGGAGAGCTCAAAGTAGAGGAGATGAAGATTCAACAATACAGAATAAGGATGATCTTCATAAGACTGAACTCCACATAATTGCAAACGAGACCAAGAGCACCATGGATTTTGAAGCTGGTAATAACACCAAGGGAACTTCTAAAATGGCTGGTCTAACTAACAAGTTAAAAAGAAACGATTCAACTATGCTGGAATCTTCTGGGAACATGAGAGACATTATACCTAGACTAAGAGCACTATAGACATAGATGCAGGATGCTCCAAAAGAGGACAATTAACCATCAAGGAGACAACAATCACATCTACTACTGGGGGAAAAGAATACATTAGATATGGGTCTAAGAAGAAATAGAAACTCTACTCTTTGGTCCCTGCTAACATTGATGAGGCGAGTTCAAAGACTCAATATGGTCTGGTGGCTTTCCAGAAGCCACCCAAACAACAATGAGCATATTGAGTTGGAACTGTCAGGGAGTGGGGAGTACTCTGACAGTTCGACGCCTTAAGGAAATACACAAGAAGCTATTTTCAGATATATTGTTCTTCATGGAGACGAAAAATAACAACCTACATATGAAATTAGTACAAAAATGGAGAGGCTACGACCACCTATTTACTATAAACCCACAGGAATGAGCGAAGGTTTGGCAGTCATGTGGAAGGACCACATTAACCTCACGGTAACTCAAGCATACAACAATTTCATAGATTCAACTATTACTATAGGGTGCACACAAGTTGCAGTAACCTTTATATATGGACATCCAGTAATGAACCTTAGACCTGAAGTGTGGAGGAGAATTAGGCTATTTGGAGATATGATAAACCAACCTAGGCTTCTCATTGGAGACTTCAATGAAATTACGAGCAGCAATGACAAACTAGGGGGACTTCCTAGGACTGAAACTTCTTTCGCTGTTTTTAGGTCTTTCATCAGGAACTGTAAACTATGAGAAATAACCAGTGTGGGACCCTGGTTCTCTTGGGGAACCAAGAACAACAACTGGATCCAATGTAGATTGGATCGCAGTTACAGTAATTCTGAATGGCTGTAATTATTTGCTAGGACACTTATTTCCTACCTTCCCATTATGGGGTCAGATCACATGCCGCTATACACCACAATGATGTTAGAAAACTTTGACTTCCATAAGATGTTTTGCTTTGACAACAGGTGGGTTAGGCGTAAGAGTTTTCAAGAAATGATCTCTAGGACTTGGGCTAGGGAAGCTATTAATCTGCATCTCTCTACACTCGACTGTATAGCGGAATACAGGAAATAAATCTCTCTCTAGAAAAAGAAAAAGAATACAAATATCGGCTCGTAGATTGAAGTAATTAGAAGCAAAGTGGAAGAGGAAGTTAAAAACCCACATCCAGATATGCAAATCTTGGAATCTGATTTGCCTGATCAATGAAGAGGAAAATTTCTAGAAACAGATAAACAAAGTTAGATGGCTCAGAGAAAGGGATCAGAACTCAAGGTTCTTCCATAACTTTTTCAATCATAAAAGAATAAAGAATAAGATGATTTGTCTAAAGAACAGGCATGGCCGCCAACAGTTTGAGGAAGGATCCAAAGGTCAAATTGCCTCAGAGTACTTTAGGATGCTCTTTCAGTCTTCATCCCCTACTGATATTCTTGAAGTACTCAGTGATATGGAACCTAAAGTGACAGAGCATATGAACCTTATGTTAGTTGCCCATGTTACTAGTAATGAAATTAAACAAGCAGCCTTCAATATCAGGGGTGATAGTTCACCAGGGCCAGATGAGATGACATGTAATTTCTTTCAGACAAATTGGGCAATTGTGGGTGATAATGTCATTCAGCACGTAAAACAAAAATTTGAAAATGGTCATTTCCCTAGAGAATGGAACTACACTCACATTGCTCTAATCCCCAAAATCTCTAACCCCACAGACATGAAAGACTTTAGGCCAATCAGTCTCTGCTCGGTCATATACAAAATAGTGTCAAAGACCATCACAAAAATACTTCAAGCTATCCTACCACAAATAGTTTAGAGGCACAAGGGGCTTTTACGACTGGAAGATTTATCACTAACAACATCCTTTTAGCACATGAAGTCTTGCATCACCTAAATACTCATAGGGATGGTCAAGAACATTATATGCTTGTCAAAACTGACATGTTAAAAGCTTATGACAGACTAAAATTGGCTTTTTTGGAAACCACCCTAATTAAACTAGGTTTCAAACCTGACTCGATTAGGCTGGTTATATCGGGACAATCCATTAACTTAGATAAATCAGCTATTGCATTTGGTTCTAAGGTTAAAAATGAAAAGCAAAAAGATATCAAGGAAATACTAAACATTCATTCATGCCATGGCATTGACAAATACCTTGGACTTCCTGAATGTTTCAAGAGCTCCAAGAAAGAGATGTTTGGCTTCATCACCGAAAACATGGCTTATAAGGTGGACAATTGGTTCTCAAAGACATTATCCCTGGACGGAAAGGAAACTCTAATCAAAGCAGTATCAATGGCATTTTCTGTATATGCTATGTTTTGTTTCAAATTATCTAAACACCAGTGCTAGAAAATGACGAGTGCAATGACTCAATACTTGTGGAGTTTGATCGAAGATAAAAAAGAAAATTCCTTGGACTCTTGGAAGCAAATATGTAGACCAAAAAAGAAGGAAGACTCGATTCATGGACCTTGACAAATTCAACCAAGCCCTATTTGCTAAGCAAGCGTGGAGAATTCTCAGTAAACTCGACTCCTTGCTGCCCAAATCTTTAAAGCTAGATATTTTAGGCAATCTAATTTTCTAGACAGTGGTATAAGAGTTAGACCCTCATATGCCTGGAGAAGTATCAGTCATGACAGAGAACTTCTGATTAAAGGACTTCTCAGACAGATTGGTAATGGAATAAGTACATATGTGTGGACCACAAAATGAATCTTCCACCACCAACCTATACCACCCATTAGCATAGATGCTCAATTTAAGAAGAATACTTCTCCATCTAACCCCTCAGGTTCACGGCTTACCTTCCTGATCTTTTATTCTTTCATTTAAGTGAATTATTTTACATTATCTAGGCTTCCAAGTGTTTTAGGCTAAGGTGGATGGGAGGACTACTCCAACTAACTACATGGGCTAAAGTTAGTCTTCTTCCATTGATTGAGCGGATTTGAGCTTCGAATCTTAACCTCTAAACAACCCAATATCGTCTCCTTTCTATGTGGCCTAATAGCAAAATATGACATTTTGTCATTATAAGATCACAGCCCATTTACTTCCCACGTAGGCCCATACTATCATAGGGAGATTTTTGAACCCATCTTGAATTGGCATTCTCTTTTTGCCTTTTCAGTTTCCCGAACCCTAGGCAATCATTTTATTATAACTGGAGACATAGATAACTCATATTCCCCAAATTTTCATTCCCTTTGCTACCCAATACCTCCTCGACATCCAAATATTCCTTTAGATATAATCATCCTATTTGTGCCTTCTCTCTCTAGTAATCATTCCCCTCATCCCTATTTTCCTGTTTTTCTTTTATTTTTCTATGCTTAATCTCTCGGTTTTAACCCAAATTAGACATAATCAGCTGCCACTTGGCACTTAACCCCTCAATCCGACCAATCACCTTCAAGGGATTAGGTCCCGAGATGTTCTATATCTCTAAGTGTGATTCTAAGGTTTAATCCACTTTTTCACGCATCTCTGCATGAGGTTTTGATTCTTACGAAGAGAACCATCTAATGAAGTGGCGAGGTAATCGAAGAGTTGCGGTTGTCTTCCCTATCCAAGTCATTATAAGTAGAGGCATATGGCTCAGTGTTTGTATCACAAAGGCAACAGAGATGGATAATAACCAGTGGCAAGCACTGAACCAATTCCATCTAGGAGAAAAGATCCCAAAATCTTCTTACCAGCATATACATATGAGGAAAAAATGGTGAAAAACAAAAGAAGTTTAGAGGCAAAGCCACTAAATCGCTGGGAGCAGAATACACATGAGCTTGCGAAAGACCTTCCTAAGGATTGGAACCTCCAGAGTATTGTCAAGGGCTGTTTGATAGATAAAGATCATGCTCAATTCTTTTTTGAGTTAGAGGATGACCTCAATGCTATTTTGAGGATGGAGCCGATTTTCTACCATGGCTGGCTTGTGGCAATTAAAAAGTGGGAGGATCATCCCTTTCCTACTTTCCTCACAACTGTTCAGTTGTGTATCCAAATACGCAACCTTCCCCTCCAATTTGCCTTTGAATCTGCAGAGAGAGGTTTTGGAGGTGGATCTTCATGAAGGCTCGGTAACTAGACCCTTACTCATAAGGGCCAAAATCAAGTTTAATATACTTGACAAGCTGAAATATTACAAAATTGTTCACTGTCAAAATAACGATTTGTACCAAGTGGAATTCTTCTATGAGTATGTCTCAAGGTTTTGTTTTAAGTGTCAGAGGCTTACACATAATACTTGCTTTTGCCCTTTCACCCCACTGCCGACTGGCTACCTAATCACACCAGTTCACACGGGCATGGAGGACAATATCTGCTCCGAAAGTCAAACCTCTTCGGACAATCCCTCACTCTCTATGTCACTGGTGACACAACCACCATGCTCCAACACTAAGACTTCAATAAAGAACGACACTACAACAACCTACAACATCAGAATCATAGTCGATGATGTTTTTCTCAATGGCAATGACACTTTCATGTCGGACGTGAACTCACTTCCCTTGTCCGAAGGTATCCACATGGACAAGCCATCTCTCTTCGCAGAAACATCCAGTGGCGCGACTAAGAGGAAGATAGACTCCGATTCCATGGAGGATCCCAGCCAAGCCAAGGCACAAAGCATCTAAGACTATCCACCAACTTAATAATCTATGTTTTTCATCTTTGGCTTAGAACTACTTATCTACTTTTGGTTTCCTTCTATTTATTGTGGTGCAGAAGTTGAAATTGGTTTACCAATTGCTTGTAATTGTCTACTTTTGGCCTTGTGGTTTCATACCACCTTTACTAAATGAATTTCATTGAGAAATTTTTTTTATATATCTCTTTCCTTTTTAGTTTCATACTTATCTTTGTCAAAGGTTCATATGATTAATTATTATTTCGTTTAGTTATCTAATTTTTATTATTTTATATTAAAAATATTATGTAATTATAATTTTATTTTATGATAATGTTACGTTTTTATTATATAAGAGATATCATCTAGTCTATATATACCATTATATCGTCTAGTCTATATATAAAATAGTTTATATCTTAAATATACATTGTAACGATACATATTAACATCAAGTCTATATATATCGAATTTTTATATAATTTGACGTCCAAGTTTTAGAATTTCCTTATATTATAAGCATATTCGTGTGTTAATTAATTTGGCATGTGTAATATGACACGGTAGTTAAATTTTTAAATAATTTGTCATGCTTTCCCTTCCATGTGCAGACAATGCACGTACAAATCTAAATTGTTTGAACTGAATATAGCACAAAGGTTCTAACCCGATTCTGAGATTTTATAGGGAAGATGGTCAAGGATTCTGATCAATTAAGGAGACAAAAGGAATAATCTGATAGCAAAAGTGTCGAGTTGTTTAGTATTGCTTGTGTGTAAGTTGTGAAAACGTGGTCTCTGTGGAAACCTCCTCCTCTATTTATAATGAATAGAGGTGGTTACAATGAATTTGAAATAGGAATTATTACATTTTTTGTTTAGATTTTCGATGTTATCTTCAAGATCTTCAAGAGGGGAATATTTCCTTATTTCTTTTTCGATAACATGTCGGCCAAGTATTCCTATTTTAAGAGAAGGAAAATTGCCAAGATAAATCGGAAACACACTCTCACTCCAAAACGAGACTACTGCTGAGATGATAAAATTGCCAAGTTAGTATCTTATCATGGGATACTATCTCGGGTATTCTTCTATATTTCAGAGATGGGAGCTTAATGGGACTGAGTCCACTTACTATTTGTGGGCCAAAAAGAGGGATCTGAGATCCACCTCTAACAATTGTCCCCCTCCCCAGACTCGGGTAATTGTCTCGTAATTTCTGAGTCGAGAAAGATGACCTGCTTCTACAATCTTCAATCCACGTGTCATACTCTCATTGGTCTATTCCACAACTTGACAGACTACTCGTAGTTTAATCATGATGCGACGATTCGGCTTGCGGTAAATTTCTATAAATACCGCATGAACTTCTTCTGAATTCACTTTTACTCACTTGTCAAATTTCCGAAGAGGTAACTTTTTTCTTTCTCTCTCCTTTTGCTTTTCTATTTTGTCGAGACGCTGTATCTTTTATTTTTCTCCGCTGCTTGCTTATTTTCTGACGAGATAAAGAAGATTAGAGCTGAATCAGACCTTGATTCGAAGTCCGAGAAGTCTTTGTCCGATGCTCCCAAATTTACCGATGATGTCCGTAGTGAGCGAGAAGAAATTTCATCCTGAAATTCTAACGTTGAGGTGAACATTTTAAAGGATGCAGATCGAGATATTGAAGTAACAACTTGAGACGATCAATCGGGAGCCTCATCTCGAATTTTATTTGTGACGATCGAATATGAGACTTGAAGAATTACAAAGATGGCACGACATTCTTGATGTTCGTCCATCTTTGATTACAACCAAAACTCTCGAAAAAGCTTTTGCGATGTGTCCGGCTTTTAGGAATGTCGAGATCTAGATTCCAAAACCGGCAGACAGGCCATGGACCCTTCCCGATGGTTTCGTACTATCTATGACTGGTGGTTCACGGAAGCTTGGATTTGGCTTCCAATTCCACAACTTTTACTCGAGTACTGCTTTGTCCGACATATTGCAATGAGTCAACTCGGATCTTCCGGGATAATGAATATTCTCAGTGCTTTGATCCTTGAGAGTGAGTCTAGTGTTCACATCTTGACTCGACTTTTCGAGGATATAACCCAATTTATGACAAAGACTCCTCCGAACGAGACTTTCTAAGTGAAGGCTAAACAAGGTCTTTATTTTCTTGACGGTGTCATGTTAAAAGTTATGAATTGGAAGAATCACTATTTCTTTGCTCGCCCTGATGAAAGGCTCATTGTTGGTGATCTTTTGGACTTTGAAATTGCTTGGGTAAAGCATGCCGATAAACATTTAGACGTCTCGACATTTCACTGTATTTACTTTGTCATTTGTAGCTACACTTATCTATACTTGTTTATTTTAGTGGGCCATCCGATTTCTTCAAGGTCTTCGGATACTCACTACCAAGCTAAGGAAGACAAACTTTTAGGAGTTCCAAGAATTAGTTGGAAGAATTTGCCAATTAATCTTCTTGTGCGGATAACATCTTGGATTACTCAGGGTAATTTATATTTTCTCATTATTTTTATATCGTTTCTTCCGGTATGAATTCTGAATCATATTTTGTTTTGACAGGAGATCTTAAGAACAAGATGAACCGAGATGTTTTTTGAGATGCCTAACACGTTGAGTGGACTTGAAGCTGCTCTTGATGAAGGACTCTCTCGGACTGCCGAGAAAAGTAAACTTCCAGCCGAAGGATGAACCCTTAAAACCACCTTTTCCGAGGAGACGAAATATCTCCAAAAAGTGTATACTACCGAGATCGAGTTAGCGGTCGGTCTCAAAATCTAAAATTTTGCTCCTGAGGTCATAGATCTCGAAGCAGAGGGTACTGAGGATTCCATTGTTTCGAAGAAGAATAAAAATACCCCCCCTCCAAAAGACGAAAAAAGGATGCCGAAGATGCTGGTGCCTTTTAATAATGTACGTAGTGATATGAACCTTTTGTTCTCAACTCATCTCTCAATTTAACTGGATTCTTCTTGGGCGTGAGAAAGCCTTAGCTTCAGAGGTTGAGAACACTCAGAAGTTAAACGAATCAGTTAATTGTGCTGGCAAGTCTCACCTTGAAGTAATTGAGGCCAAGGCTTCTTTAAGTGAGGTGCAAGTCGAGGTTTCTGCGGTAAAAGCTGACTTGCAGGCGGAGCATGACATGTCTCTCAAGAAAGTGGAGGAGATCTTTACCTTAAAAGAAGCTTTAGAGTGTGCCGAGGAGGATCGGTGTGTTGCCTTTAAATCTTCTAAGAAGGCTAACGATGATGTATCCAAGCTTCGGACCGACTTGGCTGAGATCAAAGGTAAATTTATGTTTCGTTTGAACGGTGTTGTTGCTTCGGAAAAGCTAAAAGCTCACAAAGAATTATCAGGTCAACTCTCTAACCCGTTTGATAGGATTGCTGCTCGGTTCAACGACCTTGATGCCAATCTGAAGCTCGGGTAAAGTATGACCAGTACCTCGGGTCTAGCAACATTCTTCAAATGCTGCTTAGGCGGAAGATTGATATTCTTTCGGTGCTTCTTGATTATATGGCCAAAAATCTTAATGAGGCCAAAGAAGTCGTCGACAAAGAAAACGTCATGGCACTTTTTCCTGAAGACTCACTACGAGAAATTAGACATATAGTGTCATTTATTTTATTTGTTTGCATCAATTTTAATTGATACAACCGATATTTACAACACTTATAAAAATGACTCTAAAAGTGGTGACTCAAATTGTTAGTGTCAATTTAAACAATTGATATAAATATTTTCATCATATTATATGTATATTTTTTTAGTGACTTGATCGTCCCGATTTTTGAAATCGGTGAATCTTCTAGTTTGGCCAAAGCAGCATGATCTCTGCAAGGAGTCTTAGCATCTTGGGCTAAGCATGGTGACGCAACGAGGTTGCAGCAACTGGGACTGATGATCACCAAAAGGTTAGTATTAAGGATTTTGAACTCGTCGTTCTGCCAAGTCCCAGATTTTACCAACACGGTTCTAATGCTGATATTATTTTATCAAAGGTTATCGATGAGAAAATGCATGATGCCGACGAGGAGGAGGATATCGATATTGAGAAGTAGACTCTGTAGTATCCATTACTCCTATTTTCCTGTTTTCCCGCTTCTTCGGGCTTTTTATTTTTTGAAATCAGTTCTGGCTCTATTTGTTGTGGCTGTTGTAAAGACCCCTTTTTTAAACTTTAATGAATGGATTTCGGCTATTTGTTTGCCTCAAAAATCTGCTTTTAGTTCACATGTCGTAAAATTTGTGAGAAATTTGGTCTCAGTTCTTTTTGCAAAAAACAAGGTTTTGACTTAATAAGTGCGAGGAGACTAGGTCTTGACTTAGGATCTGCTAGAAAAATTAGGTTTTAGTTAGGGAGTTTGAGACTTGACTCTATTATTTGCGAGAATTCTATCTGAGCGAGGATTTTTGACGAGGCTAAAACGAGTGAAATTTTAGGATTCGACAAGATTTAAGACTCGGTGTAATTTAAGACTTAGCTTAAATTGTGCAAGGTTTGAAGACTCAGCTAAAACGAACGAGATTTGGGACTCAGCGAGATTTAAGACTCTGATTAATTTGTGCGAGGTTTCAAGACTCGGTTAAAACAAACGAGATTTTAGGACTCGACGAGATTTAAGACTCGACTTAATTTAAGACGTAGCTTATTTTGTGCGAGGTTTCAAGACTTAGCTAAAACAAGCGAGATTTTATGACTATGCAAGATTTTAAGATTCGGCTTTAGAAAGTAGGATCTCGGCCATTGTCGAGATTTGAAGACTCGAATTAAATTTGCGAGATTTTAAGACTCAGTTTCATTGAGAGTAGGGTCTCCGCCATATTATGAGATATATGTGTATATATTCTCTTTTTTTTGCAATTTGTAAAAATGATTTTATTAAGTTTTACCTGCACTCGAAGGCTACCTACGTACCTTGAAAGGATCAAGCAAAAAAACATAATTATGCTTGCATAGTTAAAATATTAAGAAGGCATCGAGGAGTGATGCAAACGGCGCCGAGTTGGCGTGGCTTCAGTAGTAATATCGCTTTAAGTTGATCAAGTTCCAGCTTCATGGAATTTGCTCTCCCAACATAGTGACTAATTCGTATACTCCCGACTTTACGACTTTCGAGACAATATACAGTCCAACCTAGTAAGCTCCAAGTTTACCTGCATTAAGTTCGACCATATTTTCGAAGACTTTTCTTAAGACGAGATCCCCTTTGGCAAAATGTATGCTTCAAACTTTGTTGTTATAATATTTAGCAATCTACTGTTGATAATTTTGAACTCGGAGCACATGCTTCGTTACGTAGCTCCTCCACATTGTCTAAGATATTGACATAAATTGCAGTGTTCAAACTGTCATTACCAGGATGCTTTAATTTTCATACTGTCGGAACACTTGCCTCGGCAAAACAATTTCACTCTAAAAACGAGACTACTGTCGAGATGATAAAATTGTCAAGTTAGTATTTTATCAGGGGATAATATGGTAGGAGTTTAATAGGCCTGAGTCCACTTGTTGTTTGTGGGCCAAAGAGAAGGATTCGAGCGCTACCTCCAACATAAAATATATAAAAATTTAATTCCCTTAATTATTTATGCAGCATGCACCAGCTGTTTAGATTATAGAATTAGAAACAAAGCTATTTAATTTTGATTTGGAAATGGAGAAAGGAAAAAACGTGTAAAAAAGCTTTACTGAATCTCAAGTGGAATTCCAGATTAGATTTAATCGGCTCTTCGACAGGAGAAAAGGTTCTAGATGAAAAGTAACCGTAAAGTAATTAAAAAAAAAAAGTCACTACTCACGATTGTGGATGTTTGGTTGAAGTAAGGGACGAAATTACACTCACTAAAAGTATAATAATTAAATATATAATATAAATTATGGGGCATTATATATTAATCACTAGATCATTTGAGAATAGGTGGAACGTAACAGTCATGTTAAAATCCAAAACCCTATGACAGATCATCTGTGTTATACGATAAAATAAGAAGCTAACCTTTTTATTTTATTTATTTTAAATTTTAAACCAACAAAATATTTATAGTTGATTATCGAATTAGATATCAACAGTGTAATCGGTGTTTTAGTACCAATCATTAGTTTTTTGTTGTACGCAGTCCCGCATACTCGAAATTATAATCAAGAATTATTCTATTCACCATCATCTATTTTAGAGATCTCTACTAAAAATTTTTTAAATATAAAAATCGAATATCTTCCAACGAATTAATTCGAATCTTACTTAACTTCAGTTTAAGTTGGAAAACTTTAACTATAAATTAAATGTCATCCAATTATTGTTAACAAAAAATTGTTTTTATTTTGTTTTCCTTAAAACATTTTCTCTTTAGTATATACTAAAAGTGATAACTAATCCAATAAACAAATTATTCTGTCTGCAAAAGAAAAATAATATATATTTGTGTACTTTTAAAACAAAAAACTTGTATATCCAAGAATCGTATCGTCTATATTAAATATAAACTTGGTTAATGGGCTGAACAGTTATGGTCCAGTGTTGACAAAAAAAAAGTTTTAGTAATATATCTCATTTTTCTTAAGAATTGTATTTGTCACAATTTTGTAGCTTTTTTTTGTCACAATATTATGTCGAAATAAATTACGGACATCTTATGTCACAATCTGTCTGTGACTAGTTTTGAATAGTAATATTTTTTTGGTCGGAACTAATAGTGTATTGTCTAGTATTATTTTTTCAAATTTTAAAAGTAGAATTTGTTGTCGATTGTGTTGATGTTGAATGAAATCGATGATTGGTCGACTTTCCTATTTTACATAGAAAATTTTGTGTATTTTCGGAATCTGTTCAATTTTTCCTCTTATCTTTGATTTATTGATCTCTTGATCACAAAATTAATTTTATAACCCATAATGTTAGGGATTTTTTCGGATACCAGATTTTTATTAAGTATGTACTGTCATAATAATTGATAGAAAGAAAAAAACTATTAGTGATATATATACTATGTGTGGAAATAAAGATTAAAATCTTGTAACGTCAAATAAGTGATTCTTAAATTTTTTGTGTATTAAGAAAATGCAACATGTTTTAAAAGACAAAATTCTAAATATCTAAAAAGAAAATCAAAACTGGTTATTCGGACAGCCTAATTTGAACTGGACACGGCAATTCACATGACCAAATTGTCTAAACACAAAACAACGAAAGAAGTAACGTTTGATAAATACTGACGTGTCTAATATCCGAGTCAGCTTTGTATGAGTTCTTACGTGTTGAACTCATCCTCATGCTTAACACAACATTCTCCATTTCTAAACTCCCCCCAATTTTTTACCAATCATATCAATTTCACCGTAGTGAATAACTAATCATTCCTTTTACGTCTTACTTTTTCTATTTCCATATTATGACAGATAATCATAATAATTCTTCCTTCTTCAGTTGCAATAATTGACTAACAAATCCATTTTTGAAACATAGATTACACGATTTCTTTTATGATATATTGTACGAATATTAGTTATTTTATTTTTAATTTTAAAAATTTTGGAAAATTAATTATGTAATATTCAACTTTTAAAATAAGTTTTTTATTAAAGTTTAATGATGTTAAAATATATTTCTACAAACTATATAATATGAGTGTTTAATTTGATATTAGTTTATCTTATTTGATTTTTTCATATAGTTACATATTATCTGATATTTTTTTAATAATTACGATTGTATAGTTTTGTGGTTTATAGACATTCATATCTATATTACAAAGATTATTTTATACTTTTATATTACAAAATAAATTTGAAATTTGTTTTGTCCCGTACTATAGCACGAATTATACTTTAATTAGTATATATAGTTAAATTTTGTGGCTTTTTTTCTTTTGTAGCTTACACCAATTCGATCAATTTTATTTTGAATAATGAAATTTAATTTGATACATCATGATCATCTTCACTAAATTTTAAAATACACATTTAGATCTCTTATCACTTTTTCCACGAGATCACTTATTCTTCCTTCATCACAATCTTACAAAATAACGTATATGTAAAAAGACATTAACTCACTTCCAATAATAACTCTTGCCATTATATGTTTCTCTCTTGTTACCTTTTATTAGTATACATACGTTTCTTAAGGCTTTTATTAATTTTATTGTGTTAATTTTTTTAATAATTTTGTGATGATGTGTATTAATAAAATGATTTATTGGTAGTTTTGTTGCTGATGTGTGGCAGCTGAGGTATCACGCTCTAGAGACACATAGTCTCTTGTTATATATATAATTTTTTTTTTATTTTTTTTTTATCAACATTGTGTTACAACTCGCTGGATATTAACCAAATTCTTATATAATATAGGCAGTAAGACTTGATCCATACGTATGAGATAGTGTATGCCTTCAGTAGACTTACCACCTGCCACTAGACAAGATCACTTCACTTATATATATATATATATATATATAGTTGTTAGTTTTGTTGTTATATATATATGTCTATCAAACACTAATTGACGTCTTAAATTCAAAACTATTTCAGATTGTTTATGGGATATGTTAAAAATATTTTATTTCTTTCCAACTTAACTCATTTAATTAAACTAAATAATTGAGCCAATATTGAGGTACATAATCAACAAAAGCCCTCGAACATTATAAGTTAGGAAATCAGTTTTGTGATTCAACGATCTTGGAATTAACGAGAGAGATAAGAAACGGAAGAGACTCTGAAGCTGGTTGAATTCCTCCAGAAAAGGAGCAAAAGCCGGCCAGCCTCCTAGATCAGCTACCATCTTCAACACCTCCACGCAGTCCACCGTAAATGCTACTTTTGAAAAGTAGAGAGAGAAGGGAGGACATTGCCCACAACAATGCTTCAAATTCGGCATGCAGAGAAGATAAACTACGAGGGATACTCCGCGCTAGCCCTGTGCATAACATGAAACATGACGAAAAATCACGAGTACATGACGAAAACGATTAGTTCGGAAAATTAGATATACTTCCCAAACAATTTCTGCTATATAACAGGATGGAAATTTCGGGAATCGGAAATGGTACGAGAATTTTGAGACTCAAAATTTACTTCCCGAACTATTCCCAAAGTCCTACTTAATTGGGAAATTGTGGTACATGTATGGGAAATAGTTTGGGAAATACGAATAATAAATAAACTAAGAGTATTACTATAAATTATATAATCAATATAACAAAAATAACAATGTATAAAAGATATACAAATGTTCAATACACAAAAAATACAACATTACAGTGTTAGAATTTGTAATTAAATGACCAACATTATTAGTTTTTAATCAAAAACACTAGTATATCCATATTGAATAGTTTGTATTCATTGTAAAGTTGTAAAAATTGAAGTAAAATATTGTTACGAGCTTGATCTAAATTATTTGAAACATATATAATATTTGAATCCAATACATTTTAACATTTTGTTAACGTATACAAATACCCAACATGAATTCAGGGAATTTCGGTACCCATTCCCAACCATTTCTCCTTACCCGTTTAAAATTTTCCATTCTTGAAAAGTACGGGACAGAACGGGGAGGGAGTCCAGGTATGCACATGGCTACTCTACACGCCTAAGCTAGCACCAGAAAGGCCATCCGAGAAGCAGACCAACCAAGTCCTAAAGAAAGATCAGAATTTCCAGGAAGCATCCACGAAGCGCCTATACCCTGTAAACCGGGTAGGATCTAACATAAAAATGAGCATGTGTTCCTGAGGTCGAGTTAGTGAGGTCGGGCAGAGGGTCAGCGTGGGGAACATCTAGAATGCTTTGCTCGCGCATTCCTCAGGTCGAGGTAAGAGGCGATGTGGGGAACATTCAGAATGCTTTGCTCGCGCGTTCCTGAGGTCGAGTGCGTCAGGTCAGGGTACGGGGCGACGTGGGGCACATCCGCAAGCCTTACGATCGTTGCATCCCAGGTCGACCGTCCCAGGTCGGGTCTACGGTCAACCTCTCCTCCTTCATTTCTTCATGTTTTACTCAATCAATTCACATAGTATAAAAGTGTATCTCATTCTAAAGTCCCAAATGTTTCAAGGTATGCTCCAAATCACCTAAAATGGACTCAAAACGGAAATTATACGACTCGATCAATCTAAAACTCTAAAATGTAAAATGTACAAGAAACTAATCTAAAATGAGGATTAATGAATGCTAAATGATGTCAAATGATACACAATGATAGTGAAAACTAATATCTACATATATCAATGACGCACAATATATCGGGGGTCCCGATCAATATTACAACATTTTTTTATCATTCCTTTCTTTCCAAATAAATCATAAACCCCAAAGGAAACTACTCTTGTCAATATTTGGAGGAATACGCTAAAAAAAATCAAAATTGGCAAAAATCAAAGAACCCAGAAACACCCAAATACCCGACGGGATCGAAGACAAATCTCAAGTCTGAACCGTTGGAGGGTAGTCGAATCGAACATGATTTACAGACTTAGTGCCAATACCACAACGAGTACACAACATGTCACAATCTATTATCCGACGAGCCAGATTAGGGCCAATCGCAAAATGCCAAATAGAGCCTACCACATAAAATGCCTAATCTTGGGAGGATAAGACCTTCCACACCTAATTGTGAAGAACATCTAAATTCGTTTCAAAGGTTCCAATACCCTGGTGAGAAATATGTTGTTCAGCCCAATAACCATATTTAACCGTATACTTGCCAAACTTAGTAAAATGCCAAGCTAACCAATTATTCTGTTAGTTCTGGATAGTAAGATGATCCCGGCTCAACCACAGAACAAGGCAAAATGTCTGGGATCCAATGATCATACCACACTGAGATAGAAGACTTATCACCCACACGTTTGATCATCTTTTACTAACGAGGCCCCTAGCCGAAATAATATTCTGCCAACTATAGGAAGAAGTAGAGGTACTCTGGGGGACAAGAGGACCAGAATCTCTACAATAACGGCCTCAAAATATCGTGGAATTATTACGTTTTAATTTTCAGTGAATACGATCTTTTTTTTCTGATAAAAAACAGTGGATGCGATCTTGTTCAATTGTTACGCTTGGAAGACGGTCCTACTCATACTCAACGTATGATGAGTAACCTAATTACATAAACAGGATCTCATAGGTCGATTTTTGTTTGACAAGTTAATGCAGTGGATAGTTTTTAATTATGAAATTTTAATTTTCTTTAAAAAAGCATAAAAATTGTCGAGTTGCTTAGACGCCTTCTATAAATACAGCATCAAGGACATTTGTAAATTGATCATAATCAGATAAGTTCCGTGGTTATCTTATTATAACTTTCCTTTCTACACAACTCTATTTATACAAATAGTCATAAACAAAGCATTCGGTATCTTTGTCGGTCAATCTATCTTCGTTTGTATCAACTTAGACGCCATTGTATTTGGATTACTGTTCAAAGGCGGCTCAAGGAAAATGAAGGAAAACGCAGGAAACCCTTTGCATCTCACGTCACTAAACCACGTCTCTCTCTTGTGCCGATCAGTTGAGGAATCTATGAACTTTTACCAAAAGGTTTTAGGCTTCTTACCTATTCGAAGACCTGAATCCTTAAACTTTGAAGGAGCTTGGTACGTAAAGTACTCTCTCTCACTTGCGACAGTTTAGAGAACGTAAAAAAAAACGAGTTTGAATGATTCTTTGTGTTTTTGTGTTTAGGTTGTTTGGTCATCGAATTGGAATACACCTGCTCCGTTCCTCAGAACCAGATAAACTTCCAAAGAAAACCGCCATTAATCCCAAAGATAATCATATCTCTTTCCAGGTTATTCTTTGTTAATCTCAGTTTTTGGTACCCTTTTCTTTTCTTTTTGCTTTTGAATCCTAAAACATAACTTACATGCATATAATCTCTATATTAATTAGATGCTGTCTTTATGAATCTTTTGTGCAAACACACAAAATCCAAACTCAACACTAAGCTCTGTTCATTTTGTGATTAAACCATGAAGGTAGAATTTAGAGTACTAGAGTTTGATGTGATATGTATGGATGAAAGAAACTGAAATTGTGAGACAAGAGATCGACAGAAAAGGACAAGAGAGGGTGGGTTGGGGATTTCAATGGTCAAATTTTTGTGAGGTAGAAGTATTCATCTTTCCTTCCAGTTACTGACAACAAACAGTTTTGTTTAAAGATTCAATGTCCTTTTCTGTTATAGTTGTGTAATAGCTACAGCTCTTTATGATGATTAGAAAATACACTAAGAATCCAAACATGGTTTTGTGTTTGATAGAATGAGACTAGAAGCAGAGAATGATCCCAACCCAATACAGTAGTTACTCTGTTTTGAGCATACATGTATGACTATTTGAGGTCATTTGGTCTGAAAAAGAAGAGTTTTGAATTTTTGGAAAATGCAGTGCGAGAGTATGGGAGCAGTAGAGAAGAAGCTAGATGAAATGGAGATAGAGTATGTGAGGGCGATTGTTGAAGAAGGAGGGATCCAAGTAGACCAGCTCTTCTTTCACGATCCTGATGGCTTCATGATCGAGATCTGCAACTGTGACAGTCTCCCTGTTGTCCCTCTAGTAGGAGAAATGGCTCGGTCCTGCTCAAGAGTCAAACTCCAACAGGTGGTGCAACCACACCCGCAGACTCAGATCCACCAAGTGATCCATCCTTAAACAGCTCACTTTTTCTTTGTATTGTGTATGTATGTGTGTATTGCGTGATTTTGGGACCAGACAATAAGAGACCGATGTGAACCAGTGAATGTGTATATATTTAAGTTAGGAATAAATAAATAAATATATATATATATATATAAATATATTCTTTTTTCGTCATATATGTGTGTTTGTTATTTTTAATTAGTAAGTGCTTACTATAAATTATTTTATAATTTAAAAATATAACTATATTATTATAAATGTGTATATATTTTCTTAATTTTGTTCTACACAAAAAATTCTTATGCAATAAATATTATAATTTTGATCAAAAGAAATAATATTCACTAAAATAAAAAAGTAAAAATTAAAACAATAAATAGTAAAAAGTATTAAATTAAAAGAAAAAAATAAAAATAAAAACCACGAAGCAAAAGTTTGACTTCGTGATCCCAGAAACAAATCTCACACACATAAGATTTATTCATGTCATTATTTGTAATTCAAGTTCAAAACCTCTAGACTTTTTCATTATCAAATCAAATTTGAGTACACTCATAACCATTAGAAAGAGTTACACTATCTCAAATAAATTAATAAAATTAAAAAAGCAATATATGAAAAATTATAAATTAACTAGAATTTTGAAATATTAAATATACATATATATATATATACCTCTAAATACTTTTATCTTGCAAAACTGCAAAACAATTATGGTTTGGAGTGCAAATCCATTCTTGGTTTTCTCTTCAACCATCTTAACATATTTTTCCCACAAAACACATGTATTTGTAAGAAATCAATATGTTTTTGTAAAAAATCAATATGTATTTGTAGTTATTTTTTATTTATTTTATAATATTTCAATGTGATATTTGTTTTTTATTTTATTTCATGGTTTAATTTGTATATGTAAATTTATCAAATTTATATATAGAATCATATTGGAAATAATATCCACCGTGAATTGTTGAGAAAAAAAGAAGAAGACTTGGAATTGTTGAGAAACAAAAAAAAATGACTTGGAATTGTTGAGAAAAAAAAGACCTAGAATCGTTGGTGTAATGATAATAATCATCGGATGAGTCTTAAATAGAAGTCGTCTGATATAGTTTTCTTATTAGAATTAGGAGAAAAATTTCAAAGTAGATATTGATTAAGAATATCTCTTGTATGATATATCTTAAATATAAAGTATTAGTTAAGATAAATTGTTATCTATTGTATTAACTTGACGTCCGCGTTTTAAGATAACCTATGAATAAACTTAACTTAGACGGCAAATCTAAAATCAGTTATAGGAATTTAAATTTCCTAATATTTTAAGCATATGCGAGTTTACATATGAATAAACTATGAAATTGAAATATTCTCTTGATAAGACATTTACAATGTTTAAATTAAGATAAATAGACCAATAATCTCTTGATTAAACTTTTTGAAATATTCTCTTGATAAATAGTAATCAGTTATAGAATCTTATCAAGATAATAATAATCAGTTACAGAATCTTATCAAAAGATAATTTTTTATTATTATTATAAGAGATAATAATATATACAAATATTATGTTACTATTATTTTCTAGTAACAATAACACTTAGTCCAAAACAAACCAATATAACATGGTCTTTAAGGTAATGTTACGCTTTTATTATATATAAAGATATTCAAATAAATTAATGATTAGTAACAAACCTTAGAATCACAAAGAACCATATCAATGGTTTGACCATGTTCTATAGTGTATACCTTCCAGAGTTTTAGAATCTTAACTTTAATCCTCCAGGTTTCTTTGCAGGGTTTTAACAAAAAAAATTTTGAGAAAGACATGATTAAGAGAAACAAATATCGAGAAAAAAGAGTGCTAAAATCGTTGAGAGAAAAAAAGAGTTAGAACTTGTTAGCATTGTAAAATAAGTTTTTACATGCTTCTTAAATAGATTTCATTTAATAATTTTCCTAATAGGATTACGAATATCTTTAGTTTGATTTTCCCTAAATATAAGGTATTAGGATTAAGAATATTTCAATACAGTATCTTTTGGTTGTTTTCTATTATATTAACCAATAAAATTTATTGAAATTAAAATAAATTAATTAGTTAAAACAAACAGACCAATAATAATATTAATTTTTTTAATCTTTATTTATTAAAATCAAAACAAACTAATTGGTTGGTTGACAAAAAAAAAACTAATTGGTTAAAGATTCTTACCAAAACAAACGAACCAATTAAAATAAATGAACCTATTAAAAGTTCTTATCAAAACCAATAGATCAATAAAATTAACTGAAATTAAAACAAACTACTTAGTTAAAAAAGTCTTATCAAAACAAATAGAAAAATTAAGTAGTTAAAACAAGTATTAATTTAATGAAAATACATCAGTTTTCAAAAATTAAAAATTTAACACAAGTTTTCAAAAAATTAGATTCTTGAGAGTTTTTGCCAAACGTGACCATTTTGCCTTTAATATACTGATATTGAACGAGTTAAACCGATATTATTTTTTGTACATCGATAAGATATAAGTTATATTGAACATGTATTATATGCATTAGATAAGTAATATATTTGAAAACTCGGTAAGATATAAATTGAGTAGATAGAAATATTATTTACTTGGTAACAACATATATTCCGCGGTACAAAGAGAAAATAACATGAATATCCAACATATCAAATGTGTGCCAAATTGTAACATAATAATTATGTTATCGTGTATAAATTGCACATTATTAGTGTACATAATTGTTTAACGTATGTAATAACTATGTTAAAAGTACATAAATATAAAAAGTTTACCCAGTAACAATATATATTTCACAGTATATAAAAAACAACGTGAATATCAAACATATCAATATAATTGTTTAACGTATGTAATAAATATGTTAGAGGTACATATATATATATATACAAATAAATAAATACTTGAATAATTATTATTTTGGTTACATTGTTACAAGGATACATTGGGTATTATTCAAAAAATTACACACAATCTAATTTTTTGAAAACCTATGTCAAGTTTTTAATTTTTCAAAAACTTATGTATATCTAGTATAGTTTCTCTTAAAACAAACCGACCAATCAAAACAAATCAAAGGATTAAAAATTATTTTTTATTACTATAAAAGATTCGAAAAATCTTAACACTATGGTTTTATTATATATAGAGATAAAAATATTCAAATAAATAAATGATTAGTAACATACCTTAGAATCACAAAGAACCATATCAATGGTTTGACCATGTTCTATAGTGTATACCTTCCAGAGTTTTAGAATCTTAACTTTAATCCTTTAGGTTTTTTTGTAGGATTTCAATGAAGAAGAGAAAGACATGATTAAGAGAAACAAATATCGAGAGAGAAAATGAGTGCTAAAATCGTTGAGACAAAAAGAGTTAGAACTCGTTGGTGTTGTAAAATAAGTCTTGGGATGCTTCTTAAATAGATTTCGTTTAATGTTTCCTATTAAGATTATGAATATCTTTTGTTTTATTTTCCCTAAATATAAAGTATTAAGGATTAGGAATATCTCAATACAATATCTTTTGGTTGTAATCTATTGTATTGACCAATAAAATTTATTGAAATTAAAACAAAAGTTAAAACAAACAGACCAATAATAATATTAATGTTTTAATCTTTATTTATTAAAATCAAAACAAACTAATTAGTTGGTTTAAAAAAAAACTAATTGGTTAAAGATTCTTACCAAAATGAACGAACTTATTAAAAGTTCTTATCAAAACCAATAGATCAATAAAATTAATTGAAATTAAAACAAACTAATTAGTTAAAAATAGTCTAATCAAAACAAACGGACAAATTAAGTAGTTAAAACAAACCGACCAATCAGAACAAATCAAGGGATTAAAAATTGTTTTTTATCACTATAAAATATACAAAAAATCTTAACGCTACAATTTTATTATATATAGAGATTAAAAAGAACTAGAGAGATAGTATTCACCTATTTGACAAAAAATAAGATATACGATAGAAATATCACTTTCATGATCTTCATTATATTGAGATAGGACAATTTAAAAAATTTCAAAGAGAAAAACAACCTAACTAAATTAAAAGAACATTTTAGTTCTTAATTAATACATAAAGGCTCTATTTTGAAGATTTTGCGAAGTCTTTCTAGATATTTTTCTTTTTCATGTAATTCCTAAAACTTTGAATCATAGAGTTGATTTTTTTACTCATAGTATCACAGGAATGAGTCTATATTTCAAACCTTGTATAAATTTTTGAGGGTCCTCCCAGTTTTAATGAATATTCAGTTGACAAAAAAAAAGTAATATATAAAGGTCATGAGTTAATCATTTATTCATTATTGGAATCTCATGAAATATTATTAACCGTATACGATGTGTATATATATAAAAGAAAGAAAGAAAGAAAAATACGTAAAGAATACAATTGTATATTGATGGATATAGTGTTAAGGGTGTCTCGAGAGCATGTTTTCGATGGATTCAAGGCGTTGGAGAAGAAGCTGATTCCTAAACTTAGAGATAAAAGCTTCTGCACACTTGTCCACATCCATTGATGGCTTCCTCTCCACCTTCTTATTCCTTGTCTCTGTGATAACAATGTTAGTCGTACCATTACCACTCGTTTTTGTGGGTCTCATCACCTCCATGTTGTTGTCGTTGTTGTTACTGTTGCTCATGGTGAATATGTGTTTAACGTGCTAGTAATTAACCTGATTTGGTTTTGCAGAAGATCAATTGTAATGTTAGATGTTAGAGATGCCTCGAGATCTATGTATTTATAGGTTAATTTAAATAATACTTTTTAGATTTGAAGGAAACGAGAAGACTTTTTTTCTCTCGACAGAAACCATGTTTGAATGTTGAAGGAATATAAGAAATGGAATCGTGAATCTCAAGTTATTTACGCGACTCAGAGCCAGAGGTATTATCCATAAACCACCGCCTCTCCTTTATATTTTTATTTCCTTTTTTTTTTTGGTCAACATTGGATTGACAAGACCCGATCCATAGCGTAAAGCCCACCCCTAATAATTCCTTTTTTAAGCTACCATAATGCAGCGGGTAGAAATCAAACTCTGGTGCTGAGTCATTAGCTGGATCATCTTAACCACCAGACTGAGAGCAACTCGGTCATTTCCTTTCTTATTTATTAAAATCTATGAAATGCATTTTCTACAAAATAAAATTTATAATTATGACCGGATATATGGAATCTACTAATTTTTGTTAAATTAACCAAGACAGAGATTAACAGATCTTAATTTCACATCCTACCTTATGTTATTCAAAGCCAAGCTAATAATTTAGATTTCTAGAGTTCGATTCTACTAGAGGTTTTAAGGATGAGTCTGGTCGATCCGTTGAAATAAAAACCATCAAACATGTGGAATACAGCGTCAAATCTTAAAATTCTGCTGAAAATAAAAGTAAAAGATGTTGCCTAACTATATATGGAATTTGACTTTGTCAACTAGAAGAAACAAGTAACCAAGCAAGATTCCATTTTTCTTTAACCAAAAGAAATTGACTATGTTGTAAATACCGCAATAATTACGGCTTAAGCTTTGCTAACTCAACCATCCGGTCTTCCCATTGTCGGTGCTCCGGTAACACTTCTTGCATTCTTTTAACATAGAAATCTAATAGTAAATAAATTAAGATTCAGATGTATCATGTTGCTTAGGTTAACATCTACTATAACCTAACTCCTAACCTAACCAATAAATTTTAGGCACATCTGTTTTATCATATTGTAAACATGTCACATAGATATACCAAAGTTTATTGCAGTAATATTGGTTCAACTTTAAAGCTAACGTGCGTGGTAGGGTTACAATCTTGATTATGAATTGTTACTGGCCATATCCAATTAATCAATTCATTCTTTTTACACATTAAAGTTTTAATATAGTTGAATCACTAGTTAAGTTGTTATTTGGTTTTTCAATTTTGATTTATTTATTAGAGTTTTCTTTTTTATTTACATAGATTGCCTGTGGTGGTTTGCTTCATATAACATCACTAACATAAATATTCAAAATTAATAATCAAGTAGACAAATGACAAAACAAACAAAACAAAAAAAAATTAGCAAGCAGACAAGTAAATTATTATTGGATAAGATTGATTTGGTAGCTGATTCACATAAGATTATCTTCTTCTTTTTTGTCAACACATAAGATTATCTTTAGATATTATATTATAGTATTGTTGATGATATAATAAACCTAAACAATATGAGATTAATTAAAAGATGAAAGCAACGTCAAACACATTAGTAAAAATGTACATTGGGCTGCTAAGATAATGGGCCGAAAGAGCGACCAATGTTAATTGTAACAGGCCCAAATAACCATATCACAAGAACTGACGATGAGACTCTCGGAGAACAAGCGACGGCCATGGAAATCCTTTTCAGAGTCTCTCTTCGTCTACTTCCGGTTTTCGACGCCGTGACATGTCGCTCGATCCGATTTCCTGTATTGAGACCCAACTCCTCATTTTTGTTGAACCGTAAGCTGTATAATCTGTCTTCTTCTTCCTCCTCTTTCTCGACGAAAGCCGGTTGGCTATTAGGTCTAGGGGACAAGAAGAAAAAAGTGGACTTACCGGATATAGTCGCAGCTGGAGATCCGGTTCTTCACGAGAAGGCCCGAGAGATTGACCCGGAAGATATTGGGTCGGAGCGTATTCAGAAGATAATTGATGATATGATTAAAGTTATGAGATTGGCTCCTGGAGTTGGCCTCGCTGCTCCTCAGATTGGTGTTCCCTTGAGGGTAAGCGCAATGCTTTTCCTATTTTCTTTCTCCTTTTCCAGACGAATGATTGAATCGAAGTGATGCAGATTATTGTTTTGGAAGACACAAAAGACTATATAAGTTACGCACCAAAGGAAGAGGTTCTTGCTCAAGAAAGGCGTCCCTTTGATCTCATGGTAAAGAGTACAAGTAAAGTGATTTAAGTTGTTACAATTGAGATAAACAACAATCCTGAATTTTGACGGGGTTTGGTAGGTGATAGTGAATCCGGAACTTAAGCAGAGCAGCGACAAGAAAGCTCTCTTCTTTGAAGGATGTCTGAGTGTTGATGGATTCAGAGCGGCGGTGGAGAGATACCTTGAGGTGGTCGTGATTGGCTATGATCGTCGAGGGAAGCGGATCGAAGTGAATGCTTCAGGTTGGCAAGCGAGGATTCTGCAACACGAGTGTGATCATTTGGATGGTAATATTTACGTTGATAAGATGGTACCACGTACCTTTAGGACAGTTGATAACTTGGACTTGCCTCTAGCTGAGGGCTGTCCTAAGCTTGGGCTTCAGTGACATTATTTTCAAGAGTTAACGTAATGTTATGTTTGATTCTTTATTGGATCTCTCAAGATTGAGCTTGACGCAAACATCTTCGAAGATATAACTTTGTTGGAAACAGAGTTTTTTTCGTTTGGTAATGGATTGAAGTGTTTCAATTTAAGAGAATATTGCAACTTAAGATAGAAAATATTACCAATTTTAAGACAGCAATTCAGGTGGTGATCAAAAAGCTGCCAGAGGAAAATTCCGGCATTAGTTTCCGGTACAGTCAGGTACTTGACAGGACTCAACTTCAGGCATTAGTTCTTGGTGCAGCCAGGTTCTTTGGGTAAGTGGTCGTGGATCCAAACCAAGCTGGAAATACGCCCTCTGCCTCGCTCTAAAACTATAATATCCAGTGGTTTCTAATGGTTTGAGACTTAGCATTATAGGAGCATATTGGGTCCTTCACAACGCTAATCGGGATGTTCTTAATCGTAACCGTCAAACCTTTTTCTGTGTCTCTTCAGAGTTTAGAAGCTGGGAATGGACTTTCGAAGACATGAGCAGCCTCAATCATCAAGCAGTCATATCTGCTGCGTTGTTATAAGACATCGTCGGAGCTCTCATCAAACCAAATAGTGGCCATCTCTGTAATGGCCTCACAAGTCGATCAATATTGTATTGGTGAAGTGACACAACGAAGACATAGGAAAGTCTTGCAGAAATCTCTACACTCTGACCACAGAGCATTCCAAAATCTTCAAAAACTTTTACTACTGAACTTCGACTCCACTCCTATGTCATCACTCTAGGAGAACCTCGGTAGCTAAAAGACCACTACGATCGAGAGTAAACTTCTGTCGTAGTTTAGATTAGCTTCTTTGCCTAATCGCTCTCATCTTGGCTTTGCTGCCTCTGGTTTTTGTCGACTCAACCATGTCTTGATTTGAGTTATCCTTTTTATCAGGTCCTCGTTTATTCTTTTGACACTTTTGTGATTCTTCGCTTATTCTATATTTTAATAAAGAAGGGAATTCTGGAAATGTGATGTCTTGTTCGATCTAGACAAGACACGGTTGCGAAGCCGTGAGATGCGGCGGTGAAACGGCCTTCACCTCCCGGAGCTACCATTTAATATATCATTAGACAGCCATTTATCAATATTTTAAAAAAAAAGAAAAATCATCTAATCAGAGCCGTTCGTTTTCAAATCAATGTAGATTGACATATCTGTTCAAAAGCATTCAACTTTTTCTAGCTCACGATCCGCCGCCTTCTTTGCCAGATTCGAAACCCTAGAAAATCCAGTCAGCAATCGAGATGCACTGGTTTGATTTCTACCAGAAAGTTGTGTTTTTTTTTTCCCCGGGAAGCAAACATCAACAGTAAAAGAAGAAGAATGTTGAGGATCCCCAAATTGAGAAATCGAGTTGATTTATACAGACAGTAATGGAAATTGCGTCCGAAAACCCCAAAAAAGAAAAAAGACAGCTAATTTACAATATAATCACCCAGATGATCCAAATAGTCTGTGATCAAATCGAATAGTTTGTATAAAGCGAAGAGCACATAGACAACAAAAAGAAAATCAAAGAGAGTGTACTATTTTCTTTTTGGCTCTTAAAGTTATAATTTTGAAGCCTACCTTGATCTGCGTTTCGGTGGCCTTTTCCTCGGATTAACCTTCTTCCCCGGCGGTTTCTTCCCAAAAGCAGAGCAACAACCACAAGTCGAGATTCTCGGAGATGGCGGGTCCACCGCCGGAGATACTCTTCCGGTTGTTCTATGATGTCGTTGTGCTCCTCCGCCGTTAGATCGACTCCTCTCAATTCCTCCTGGTGCTGCTCCACTGGTTTTGATTGGCCTAAGCTTGTCTTTTTCGTCTCCGCCGGCGATTAGTATGATTTGCTCTGAGCCTTCAGACATCGACTTAGGTTGTTCGTCCCGTTGGCTTTCGTCTTTGTTCTCGTTGCCGCCTGATTTGTTAAGCTCGGCGATGAGACGATCGTCGAAAACTATACCGGAAGATCCCTGGCGACGAAAGGAGACTGTTGATCTTTGAAGACCCTCCATGGATCTCTTTCTCTCTCTCTCTCTCTCTCTCTTCAATTCTTCGTTTGTTTTGAGCTAAAAGAAGATAAAAACTAGAAAAAGTGAATTAGCCTTATAAGTGCTTAATCATTGTGTTTCAGGCTTTCTTCCTTTTTTCTTTCTTTCTGTCCTCAATATTTTAATGAGGTCGGTCCACTTTTATTTCTATTTATTATTATTATGAATTTATGATTCCATTTTTATAACGCAGCGTAATTAACGATATCATTTTAACTGTATTCTTCAAACGTGAATTCGACCTCAAACTTAGAACAACGCATATCAATTACCAAAAATCTCAATTTGCAAAAAAAAAAGAATCTCAATTTGCAAAAATTATATGAAACACACAAAAATATTGAATAATATTCATAATTCAACCTATTAGGTATTATTGCGTCTTCATGTCTTAAACTGGATTCTATAACACAAGACAATTATTAGTAGTTTCATATTCAAATCCATACGTTTCGTATTTGTTATTTTATTCGACCTGTTTGTGTTTTCTAATCTTGAATGCAGTAGAAATTTTGAAATTGATTAGATAATTACCGGTAAGATACAGGGGATTAAATTTCATGTAATATAATTATATAGGTTTTTGGTTTTTAAATAAGTTTAATATCTATATGTTTTTGAATGCACAACATCGAATTTTATAAAATGATCATTTTTATTTCTGGAGGTTTCAATATGTATAGTATTTATTTTAATATATTTTAGTTTATTGTATATGATTTTGTTAATTGATTATTGTTTTAATTTTTTTTCTATTTTTTTACCTAGCTTTTTTATTTGCTAGATTTACGATATAGTATTGCATTTATTTGTTAATTTTTTTGATAGTGTTATAATATTTTTTATATTTTATTTTGATTTCGTGTATTGTTAATGAGATATGACTATTTGTATGGACCGAGTAATCCTTACCATATTTATTTATTGTAGAAATTGTTATATATATATATATATAATTGAATTAATTAATATCAGATCATTAGAAAATTTTTAGACTAATAAAATAGAACCAAATAACATAAAATTAAAAAAAAAAACGAAACAAATAAACGATAATAGTAGCTATCTTTTTTTACCACACATTAAATTTATTAAAATTTTAAATAAGAACCAAATAACAAAACATATGAAACATAATATTAAAAAAAATGATACAATTAAATTAGTTCAAAAAGGGCCAAAAACGATTCTCCAGTAAGTAGCTTCTATCCATTAGACGCAAAACTTCTTAATTCTATAAACAAATATTACACACGACACGATAGAGAATTTGATGTGATCATCTTCTCCATAATTATGTTGAGACTTGTTGTAATGTTTTTTTTCATAACATGAAGATTTGCTTTTAGCATATAATAACATCAACTCAAAAAAAATTACATAATCACGCGGATTGAGATGACTTCTTACACGACTAGAAACTATAGCAAGATTTTTTAAAGTTCCTGATAACATAAACATGATAAAAAAAACAATAGTTTATCACTTTTTATTTTTGATGTTCCTCCAAAGCATATAAAAATGACACCATAAAGATACTTTGCCTCAATAAAACCTTTAATAGAAGTTCCATGTAACAAATTCAATCTTTCTTCTTTGTTGTTGCAATAAAATAAATAAATAATTTTTAACCTATAAAAATTTATAAGATTTTCATTATGGCGTAATATCTCAAAAATTTTGAAGTATTAAAAAGGGTAGTGTGAATTTGGATCGAATTCTAATTCTCACAAAGAAAGACTGTGCAAAACGTGTAGGCTTGTCATATAGGACAGAAAATTGCTTGCAAACGGATCTAAGATTAAGATTATCACGTAAAGATGATAAAACACAACATGAAGCAATTTTGAGTTAGAGATCCTCGGGTAAAGAAATTAAAGAAGATGACATGTAAATCAATATCGAACAAAAAAGTTTTGAAAAAAAAGAATGATGATTAAAACGCAAACTATTATAGGTTACGTTCTCTTGTATTTATAATAAAACTAAATCAATGGTTATTATGAAATCGAATACCAATTCTATGTAAAATGGAAAATTACTGGATTTTAAATCATTTGTCATCACAAAATAATCAATTCATTTATTTAATAGTTTACTTATTTAATCATATTAAATAATAATATATAGAAATATACATATATACCATATATTAAATATTGCATCGAAAATGATTTGCGTCATTTATTGTTTAAATGAAACTTTCCAGATTAAGAGTAATAGCAATATCGTATCTAACATTTTTTAGTACTAAGTTAGGTAACTTGATGTTATGTTTCCAATTATTGTAATTTAAAAATCTAGACAATATTATTGCTTAATTACTGCATCATAAATAATACAGATAGTAATTATTAGTCATTTATTTTTGATTTCTATTATAAATTAAGAAATTTTAAATTTAATGTTGAATGTGTGTTTATATATTGGTCAACAAACAGTATTATATTTTTATGAAAAATATATTTATGTAAAGGAAACTTTCAAATATAATTATTGAATATTATTGATTTGTTAACATTAAAATACTTTAACGTTAAATCTATTATTTAAGTTTTTTGATTCATCACCATAAACACACAAACGAATAAAGAGTTTCTCTCACTTCGGAAGTAGTATAATATCATCAATTTTGTCTCTAGAAATTGTCATAGCTTCAATATATCTTCTGAAATTTTTTATGATGTGCAACTTTGTTCCATTAATAAGACTGTAACTAGTATCGAAGTCTCTCATCAACATAATTTTAAATAAAAATAAACTTGTTTGAATTCTTCTTGAATTAGTAGAAACGACAAGGGGATAGACATATATAGCTAATCAGAAAATTTTCATAATAATTTTGTGTTAGTTGTATGAAAAAAAGAATTAAGATGATTAATATATCAAACAACATTATTACAAAAAAAAAAGTATAAAGATATAATATGTACATTTAAATGGTTTCCAGAAAAGAAAAATCTATCAAATGATAATTGTGAAGAGATGAATATAATACAAACAAATGTAATGTATATATTTATAAGAAAAATTAGGGTTTTCAGTTACAAAGGATGAGGAATTAAATATAACAACTAAAAATGATCATTTAGAATTATAATGATATTTTATAGATTCCTTAATTAGAATGAATTGTTATAAAAGAGATCTTAAATTATATATTTTTAAAAAATCGGATATTAGTATAGAAAATAAATCTACATTACAATTCATATCTTCTTAAAATACACTAATTAATTACCTAAAATACATTTATCAGTTAAATGTTTCTCACAAAAAAAATCAATCGTGATCTTAAACAATAAATTTTGAATTTTTTTTTTTTTTTGTCAATATTGGATCGACAAAGCCCGATCCATAGCCTAAAGCCCACCCCCTAATAATCCCTTTTTTTAAGCTACCATAATGCAGCGGGTAAGAATCAAACCCGGTGCCAAATCATTAACTGGATCATCCTAACCACCAGACTGAGAGCAACTCGGCAATTTTGAAATATTTTGATTATTAATATAAAAAATAAATCTAAAACACAATACATATATTCTTAAAATATATTAATTGATTATCTGAAATACATTTATCAATTAAATATTTATCAATCATGATCTTCTTAATAAATGTTTGAAAACAGCATTTTAATTGGTATGATATCAGTTATAATGACAATGTGTGTTTGAAATAAGGTAGTTTCTATAAATAAGCAAGTAAAAAGTGAGAATTAACATATATATAAATATATATATATATATATATATAATTAAACAAAACATGATAAAATATGAAATATATTAAAAAATGGTGTATTCCTTTTATTCAAATTTTTGTGTATGTTTTATGTAAAATATGTTGTCATTCGTATACACTTATTATAATATGATTTGGATTATGTATATTTGTCAATAATTCTCAACTGCGAAATGTTAAGATGGTAAATATAATAATCTCTTTCTATCAAAATGTGAAATTTTTTAAATAGTATACTGAAAATTCATTTGTTCTAAAAAAGATTTTACAAAATATAATTTGATATTTCGTTATTAATATAGAAGATATATACACTTGACATAAAAAATTATCATTATGTTTCATGCTACACATTAAAATATTTCGATAAAACTAACAATACTAATATTCTAATAGAATAAGTAATGTCTAATAACATTGTTTGTAATATATATACCACATTATGTTAAGATTAATTTTTTTAAAAAGTTATAGAGGATTATGGTTGGATTGTTTTTCAATTGGAATTTATACATATCTAATTTTATATGTACAAACATATGTATACATTTTATATTTGGTTGTATTTGTTGACAAAATTTGGTATTTGTATATTTCCTATTACCGTATATAGTTTTGTGTTTAATAACACTGATTTAATTATAGTTATAAATACTTATATATAGTACATATGTAACTATGAGTATAATTGGTATACATTCTTTGTGTAATTTATGTTGGATTCTCGCACATATAAAAAATTAGACTCGACATTGTCAAAAAATTCTGATAGGAATAAATTTTCCTGGGCAATCTGTTTATTTAAACATTGATCATCTGCTACGGAGACTTCCGAATAAGGAAAAAACGAAAGCTTCTCGTGGATCCTATGGTACTTGTGGAAAACACGGAATGAGAAAGCATTCTCGAATAGAGACAGAAACTCGCAGGAGATTGTTCGAATGGCGGAACGGAAGCCAAAGCATGGTTCGACGCTCATAAAGAGAACTTTGAATTGACAGAGAGCGAAAGCTCGGTACGCCAGACCATTTCGGGAGTCTTCTCACGTCCGCTGACAGTAAACCAAGCCTTCTCAGGATACAAATGCATGGTAGATGCTTCATGGAAGGATTCCGACTTATTTACAGGTTTGGGCTGGTACTTCTTTCCGGATGGCATCGAAGCCATCAATTTCGGAGCATAGTGCATCATGCGTAGTTTGTCTTCTCTGCACTCAGAATTTGAAGCCCTTCTTTGGGCCATGACCTATTTAGCCATTCTCCAGTTCATGGAAGTCGAGTTCTTAGTTGATTGTTCAGAGCTGGTCAAGGTGACTGAGGAGCCGGGGGAATGGCCTGTTTTCCGACCGTATCTGGAGGATTTCTCAAGACTTAGGAGTTCTTTCAGGTGCTACTCTATCTCCCACGTTCCCCGCACACTGAACCACAAAGCTGATCACCTAGGTCGCACAAGAGGATCCTCTCAGTATCATGCCTTTGTAAACAATTTTGAATCCTTGTAATCGTTTGTAATGAGTTATGAGTTAAGTTCAAAAAAAAAGGAATTAGACTCGACAATTTGCATTGGTTCAGAGAGAATGCGAACTTTGAATAATCATTAGGAATAATCCTGTAAGATAGATACATATATAAGTTAAACAATCAATCAAATAAATCATGTTACGATAACTTTTTTATACTATAATTATTGTTAAAAAATATTTTATAGTAAACAATTATTATTGATACATATTTTTGATATATAAGTTTAAATATATAAAAAGTTAAATATTATAAACTAAACAGTTATGTATCAAAAATAAATTAAATAAATTATGTTACGAATTTACTTTGTCTTCAACTCCAACACCTCTGGAGTTATATCATTATCAGATTATCACAAAAAATTACATAATTAGAAAAGTTAACGATATAATAAAACGTTAAAATGAGAAAATAAAAGCATAGTGATAACTTACCAGATTATCACAAAAGACCATCTAAATGCTTTCACAAATTCATCTGCGAAAATCTTAAAATTCAACCTTAATTCTCCATTGTTGTTTGTATGATATTAAAGAAGAAATACCATTATATGACATATTGAAGAGAATATGTGTATGAAAAAAGCATCAACGATTTGTGATTATTTTATTTCAGCTTGTTAAATAGAAGAACATAATCATGTTATGACTATTATTTTAGGAATATATTATTGATTATGAATTTCATATATAATAAACTAAGTATTCCAAATATACAATATATGTTATATGTCAAAAAATAAGAGAATGAGAAGGAAATAAATAAAATACATTCGTAAAAGAAAATATATATATTTAGTTTACTTTTCAGAATAGTAGTTGACTATATTTGATCGTGAATACTTTCCAGAGACGGATGATCTTGGCAATGACCCGTCATTGTTGCTTGAACGGTTTACAACAGAAATGTCGCTCAAAGACATTTTGGATATTTAGGGTCTTGGTGAAAATATGAAAATATGAGAAGAATCATTACGTCTATATGTTCTATATATAAGAAGCCATCATATAGGTGATTAGGTTTAGATTATACTTGCTACGTTTAGAAGCTATATTTAGGATCAATGTTATGAATATTTAATTTTCCTTTTTCAACTATTTTCCCACCTAAATATGGTATGTTCTTTACGTTAGCTTGTATCTATCCAAATATGCATATGCATTCAAAACGGTAATTGAAAAAAGGAAATAGTAATATGGAAAGGCTATTAAGAGTGCGCTAAAATAGAATAGGAATATTTGATTACTTATAACTAATTTCACAAAATATTTTATCATATGATTTAAGAATTTTTTTTTTGTATAATTTAATTCGATTATACGAACATATAAAATTAAGTAATAGTATATAAAGTAATAATAAAATAGTAATATGTATCCAGTATTATACGTAAAAAATATAAAAATTAATTGATAGTATATAAAGTAATAATAAAATAGTAAATATGTATCCACTATTATATATGTCAAAAGTATAATAATCCATAAACATTTTTAGTTAATAACCGTAAACATTTTTAAGAAGTCATTAAGACGCCATAATAAATCTTAGTATCCTAAAATACATATTTTAATTAATACAATTAAGTCATATCCTAAAATAAATTGTATTAAATTATATTAAATGTAGAATCAACATAACTAAAATACATCATAATTAAGTCATATATATAAACGAATTAACATACCTAAAATACATCATAATTAAGTCATATAAATGAATCAATCGATATAAATGTTTAATTTTTGACAAGAAGATATATATTAACTTTATAAATCAAGATATTTATATTAAATGTTTAATATTTGAGTTTAGACATTGCAAGCTCAAATATATTAGTTAAGCTCCAATATAGTAGTTGCATTTGTCGATTTCAACAACAACTAATATGGTATGTTGTATATTTAAATCGTGTAACCTTAATGGATTATGACTAATTTCTATGATTGCGGCAATATTTATTAAGAAATCGCAGATGTTTTTAATATCTACTTTAGTTGATCACAAACCTATCAATATGTACTATTATTAAGGGTAACTAAATTCTTTTATTACTGATTTTTTTTTGTCAACATTGAACCACAACATGCCGGTCCATTAGTCAAGTTCCTACATAATGTAAGCGGTGGGACTCGATCCCTGGTTATGCAAGTGCGCATGTCTTATGTGGACTTACCGTCTGCCACTAGACTAAATGCCGCTTGTTCTTTTATTACTGATTAAACTCGTATCTTAAATTCATAATCATTCGTGATCTTAAATATAAATGATTTTAAAATTATATTAACTAAATACTATAAATATTTTTTTCGAATAAATCTTCTATATAATAAAAGCATAGCTAAATATAGATTTGCCCTTACTGTATTGAATTATTACATTGAGTGGCATTGCATTTTAAACTATTTAGGAGGGTATTTTGAAAAAATTATCTCAATCTTATTCGTTTAATGATAATATTAAATACGATTATGAAAATATTACTATAATAATTAAAATA
This sequence comes from Lepidium didymum, assembly GCA_963920545.1. Lineage (NCBI taxonomy): Eukaryota > Viridiplantae > Streptophyta > Magnoliopsida > Brassicales > Brassicaceae > Lepidium > Lepidium didymum. The sequence goes on from OY986992.1 coordinate 6,423,473, forward strand.
TTTGTCTTAATGATCGTATTTTACTATAATAATCAAAATCTTACTATAATATTTAATGATCGTATTAAACTAAATTTGAATTTATATTGATTTACATAATAAACGAAATCAATCAATCAAATAATAAATAGATAAATTCAAGAAAATCTTACTATAAATATTAATACTCATTCAAACTATTCGATTGTAAAATATTACGAAACATTACTATGTTTCTTTAGTACTCTATTAATAAAACATATTATTTTATACAATAAAAGAATAGCTAAATATAGATTTTCTATTACTGTATTGAATATATTACATCAAGTGATATTGTATTTTATAATAATTAGGAGGGTATTTTAGGAAGATTATTTCAATTTTTTTGTTTAATGATAGTATTAAATACGATTACAAAAATCTTACTATAATAATCAAAATATTCGTATTAATGATCGTATCTTACTATACTAATCAAAATATCTTACCATAATATTTAATGATCGTATTAAACTCGATTTGAATTTATATTGATTTCTATAATAGTAAAAATCAGTCAATCGAGTATTACAAAACTATACTATGTTTTCTTAATAAACTATAATAATCAAAATTTTACTACAATATTTAATGATCGTATTAAATTTTCTTGTAGTGAGTTGAGCATTAGGTTTATCACGAGAAATTGCAGGGCGTGAATATTGTGTCGATGATATCTTCCTCGAAATTCCACATTGATCCCTGCGAAATCCTCTGTGTCAACCCAAACCCGACGGCTCCGAAGTTGATGCCGGAGACCGCCGCCAAACCAAGAGAAACGTAGCAGTCATTCATCAACGAAAGATTCAATGGGTTGCTCAGTGGATTGTGTGCGTCTGGCTCTTCGCGATTTTGATTTGGGAGATGGATTACAAACGGTAAGGGCTCAGCCATTTTTCAATTTTGTATTTAGATCTTTTTCAAAGTTAGATAGAGAATTGCATAAACATATTTATAGGCGTGCTATACTATATGAATTGTGGCTTCAATATAATTTTATTATTTAAATTCTTATTTAATATGTAATATGCATTAATTTTATCGATCCTAATTTTTTTTTTAATATAAGTTTATTATTCATATAATATTAATATTTTTGTACAAATTTAATATTTTAAAGATTATTGTATTTAAAATTTTATTTAAAGTATATGAGTTTTTTTTATTGAATAAAATTCAAGTAATATTAATAAATATAGTTCAAAATTATGCATAATAGAATTATAAGATAGATAATTTCATTTTATAATCTATACACACATAAAAATTTAGAATCCTTAAAAGATTATAAAATGTAAAGGTTTAGGATTTAAAATAACCTAATGTTAAAGAGAGGTAACTAAGCCATCACTAATTTCCATCGTCGCGGTTCTAGCGTCAACCTTCCACACGAGTCTGTGACTACAAGTTTAGCTGCAGTTATACTAGCTCAACAAACAACCCTTTTGCGTTTATGTGCAAACTATGTGCAAACGCAAATGCCGCGTTCACGGTGGTTGTTATATATGATAATGATCATATTTTACTATAATAATCAAAATCTTACTATAATATTTAATGATCGTATTAAACTAAATTTGAATTTATATTGATTTACATAATAAACGAAATCAATCAATCAAATAATAAATAGATAAATTCAAAAAAATCTTACTATAAATATTAATGCTCATTCAACCTATTTGATTGTAAAATATTACGAAACATTACTATGTTTCTTTAATGCTCTATTAATAAAATATATTATTTTATATAATAAAAAAATAGCTAAATATAGATTTTCTATTACTGTATTGAATATATTACATCGAGTGGTATTGTATTTTACAATAATTAGGAGGATATTTTGAGAAGATTATTTCAATTTTTTTGTTTAATGATAGTATTAAATACGATTACGAAAATCTTACTATAATAATAAAAATATTCGTATTAATGATCGTATCTTACTATACTAATCAAAATATCTTACTACAATATTTAATGATCGTATTAAACTCGATTTGAATTTATATTGATTTCTATAATAGTAAAAATCAGTCAATCGAGTATTACAAAACTATACTATGTTTTCTTAATAAACTATAATAATCAAAATTTTACTACAATATTTAATGATCGTATTAAATTTTCTTGTAGTGAGTTGAGCATTAGGTTTATCACGAGAAATTGCATGGCGTGAATATTGTGTCGATGATGTCTTCCTCGAAATTCCACATTGATCCCTGCGAAGATCTTTTGTGTCAACCCAAACCCGACGGCTCCGATGTTGATGCCGGAGACCGCCGCCAAACCAAGAGAAACGTAGCAGTCATTCATCAACGAAAGATTCAATGGGTTGCTCAGTGGATTGTGTGCGTCTGGCTCTTCGCGATTTTGATTTGGGAGATGGATTACAAACGGTAAGGGCTCAGCCATTTTTCAATTTTGTAAGTAGATCTTTTTCAAAGTTAGATAGAGAATTGCATAAACATATTTATAGGCGTGCTATACTATATGAATTGTGGCTTCAATATAATTTTATTATTTAAATTCTTATTTAATATGTAATATGCATTAATTTTATCGATCCTAATTTTTTTTTTAATATAAGTTTATTATTCATATAATATTAATATTTTTGTACAAATTTAATATTTTAAAGATTATTGTATTTAAAATTTTATTTAAAGTATATGAGTTTTTTTTATTGAATAAAATTCAAGTAATATTAATAAATATAGTTCAAAATTATGCATAATAGAATTATAAGATAGATAATTTCATTTTATAATCTATACACACATAAAAATTTAGAATCCTTAAAAGATTATAAAATGTAAAGGTTTAGGATTTAAAATAACCTAATAATATTAAACCTAATGTTAAAGAGAGGTAATTAAGCCATCACTAAGCTCGACAAACAACCCTTTTGCGTTTATGTGCAAACTATGTGCAAACGCAAACGCCGCATTCACAGTTGTTGTTCATTTTGTGGGAGTTAAATTGCAGAAGAAAAAGTTTAAGGGGGAATTACATGTATAAATATTGGGTGGGGACTGTAATTTTCAAGTTTTCTTAAGTATATATCCTTTCTTACCTTAACGAGAAGAGTACTACACTTAAACTTCTATAAATTATTGTACTTTTTGTCAAAAAAAACAGAAGAAGAGATTTTCCAAATTTTCCACGTATAGGTTTGAGGGCCACACACAAATATGGACCATAAACAATCATCCATGTTTATAATACGTGTGTTATTGTATTGCATTTATCATGTACATATATAAAAGGATCACCTAAAGGTCGAGATATGAGACTCCCAATAACCCTATCGTAGAAAAAAGAGATAAGAGAGGCATCGAGAAAAAGTTATGGGAAACTTCTTGATTAGCCTTCTTCTTGCTGTTTTGGCTTTGGGAAATGTTATTAAAGAAGCAAAGTTTTGAGATACCTTGTAATATTATGGCCAATATTGAGAGAATGAATCGAATAGGTCCTTATTTAGGGATTGTTGCTCCAAACGCTTATGAGCTTAACCCTCTTCTTGAGTCCAAAGCCTTTGTTCCATCTCCATCTTTTCCCTTCATTGTACTGTAGAATTAAGCCATCAAAATTTGCAAATGAGTAGATAACAGAGGCTTATGCAAAACCTGAGAAAGAGACAGAGTGGTTTCTTTGGGATATGATCTGAGTTGAGGCAACAAAGAAGTTTATACGGTATGATTTGAGATCATAAGTTAATTAATTGCTTGGATATATGTTAAAAGATAGCATGAAACTAAGAAGAAAATCAAAACGTACAATATATATATATATATATAGAGTCAATATATTGCCCTTGATATATATTCTACTGATCAATATAACCTATGATTTGTTTATCATTGACGTTGAAAGTGAGTACCGGTGACATATGTTGCTAAAATGACAAAAAAAAAAACAAAAAAACAAAAAATCCAAAAAAAGATAGTGAAAACTAATAATTGAAATTCAAACAATCTCTCTATGCATCTGGCCTCTTCTTTGATGTCTTTTGCATAGAAGCAATGTGTGAGAGAAGTGAAGTTGTATCTATCCTTTCAACTTTGGGAGGACAAGGTACTGATTCCATCCATCGTGGGAGTACAAACTGGAATAATGTGACTGCAACGATTTCAACTTTACACGGCATCCAAATTGGAATAGTGTGACTGGGCACCTTGAAGGACATACACTTGTCACAAGACTAATAATTCACGACACAATCTTGATGATCAACATTTGTTGCGCCTCTGATGAGGACTCTACAGTTTAGTTTCCGCATATTACATGATACCAAATGACGATTTTGTTTACTCCATAGATAGACAATATCACTATCAAATGGATTCATTGTCATGGGTGCATAATCACTGATGTTAGATCGGATAAATGGGAGATTGATCTCCCACACAACTTGCCAAAGTGAATCATTGATCAACCTCCAAACTTTAAGATTGTCTCCGTTTTGAGCAAAAGTTTTGATATACATGAGAGATCCTCTGGATGTAGTCAAGGTACTTTTCAAGCCTGGGATGTTGTCCGGGAGAGGTATAACACGAAACTGATCTGATTTAGAATAGAAATCATGAGCTAGAAGTACTCCATGTTCAAGTTTATGAATACCTGTTTGGGGTATATAAAGCGTTCCGTCGAGATTCACACTCCACAATCGGGTGATTGGATGAGGGCAGTGAAGTGTCTTTGAAGTCCAAATACCTGTCTCAGACGAATACACATGTACTCGTCGATGCCAATCTAGCAATCCAAACCACTTTGAACCCTAAAACGATTCTGTCCTTGTCCACGCGAGTCACCAAACGAAGCAGAACTTGGGCATGTGGAGGGGAATTAGGTATTTTAATCCACTGTTTTAACACAGGATTGCCCACATAGCAAAGATCATCAATTCCTTTAATCAAAACTAGTCCATTGGACGGATCCATATCAACCCAACAACCGGCTGGAATAATTCCGGTTGGAATCAGATGAATCAACAAAGTACTGTCTTTGCACAACAGTGGGATATAAGAAGCTGGAGACTTTGGGAGATCCCATCTCTCACATCCATAAAACCCTATTGTATCTGATTTTTCCCACATAAGCGACCAAGAAGAAGACGAGTTTTGGTGTAGAGACATAAAGAGACGGCGAAAATACAAAGATTCAATTGTTGATTTCCATGTTTTGCATACCGATTTGAATCTCGAGATGGATCTCAAAGGTAACTTCGCTAAAATCTCCGTCACGATTGTTTCTGGAAGTTGTGTTAGGTTGCTTGGTGTTTCCATTGAAATATTCTTTCTCGACAATGAATTAGGGTTTTGAGTTACGAAGAAAGACACGTTCAATATTGGTTTTTTTTTTGTCAACAATATTGGTTTATATAAACAATAGGATTAACTAATAACTAAATATCTTTTCCTTTCTTTTCTTCATTATCAACTTATTAATTACTCCATATATTTACAGTTAGTTTTTGATACCTCAATTGTTTCCTTTTCCCACTTGAATAACTATTGTAAATTTGTAAGATACAACAAATATACAGAGATCAGATTTGGTAAAATGTTCTAGATTCAGTGTCAGTTCACAAAGATTATATTTTTACCCAAGTTAACGAAACTAAGAAGGTTCATATCAAATGATTTGAGACCATAACAAAAAACAAGATATCATATTATTTCATTATTAGTATCCCTTACATTGCATCATATTAGTATTGCCCTAGTGTTAATATCCCTTACGTACATTGCATCTTTTTAAGTAAAAAAAGAAAAGAAAAAGTGGACGACTTAGAAATCTTATCTGCGGTGAGGTATCTTGGCTGTGAATTCTCTTGACGTAACTAACGCCAATAGCGAACCGTTAAAAATAAGTTGCCGTCAGTTAAATCGTAAAGTAACATTCGTGTCGTATGTTCTTGACGTAAAGTGGCAAATTTTTTTTCAACTACAACAGCATCGACTATCTTCTCGAATCTGTTTCCTCCAGTACGAGAAATAAAAGCTACTAAGGCAACTTGCAATGGTCCCATACTTGACTCACTATTCATTGTTTCCAAAAACCAACCAGTGTAAATGTTACCTTCAGAATCTTTGAGTGCAATTCCACACGGACTATTCGTATACGGAGTGGGTGATTTATTGGCAGCCTTGAGTGCCATACACGTGAGACTGGTATAGTTGAGATCATTTGGGCAGAATTCATGAGCATCTGAGTACGGGAATTGGAAAGTGAGATTATGATTGTGTTGTTGGATCAAGAGAGGGACTTCATTCGGGTCGACGTGAGGAAGATCGCTCTGGATAGTCACAAACTCTTCTTGGTACCCGTTTTTTTTATCAAAAAGTTGATGTTACCCATGTAAAAGAATTCTCCAAAAAAAGCCTTACAGTGATCACAGGGCTTATGGAATAGATTACCATTGCAATTGTAGGCAAAGAAACGAAAGAAACCTTCAGAGTTGAGCATTAGGTTTATCACGAGAAATTGCAGGGCGTGAATACTGTGTCGATGATGTCTTTCTCGAAATTCCACATTGATCTCTGCGAAGATTCTTTGTGTCAACCCAAACCCGACGGCTCTGAAGTTGATGCCGGAGAGCGCCGCCAAACCAAGAGAAACGTGGCGGTCCATCATCAACGAAAGATTCAATGGGTTGTTCAGTGGATTGTGTGCGTCTAGTTCTTCGCGATCTTGATTTGGGAGATGGATTACCAACGGTAAGGCTCAGCCATTTTTCAATTTTGTGTTTAGATCTTTTTCAAAGTGAGATAGAGAATTGCATAAACCCATTTATAGGCGCGCGCTCATTGTGGGCTTCAATATAATTTTATTATTTAAATTACTATTTAATATGTAATACTCATTAATTTCATCGATCCTAATATTTCTTTTTACGATAAGTTTCTTATTCATATAATATTAATATTTTCATACAAATTTAATATTTTAAAGATTATTGTATTTAAAATTTTATTTTAAAGTATATGAGTTTTTTTTTAAACTTAAACAAAATATTATTTTAATTTTATTGAATAAAATTCAAGTAATATTAATAAATATAGTTTAAAATTATGCTTAATAGAACTTATAAGATAGATCATTTCATTTTATAATCTATAAACACATCAAAATTTAGAAGCCTTAAAGGATTGTGTAAAATGTAAGGGTTTAGGATTTAAAATAACTTTATAATATTAAACCTAATGTTAAAGAGAGGTAACAAAGTCATCACTAATCTCCATCGTCGTGGTTCTAGCGTCAGCTCCTCCACACGAGTCCGTGACTACGAGTTCAACTGCAGTTATACCAGCTCGACAAACAACCCTTTTACGTTTATGTGCAAATGCAAACGCCGCGTTCACGGTGGTTGTTATATATGATAACGAAGAAGATGAAGTGGCTACTGCGGTTAAGAAGGTTTTTGAATTGTTAGGAGAGAATGAGAAGAAGATAGTGGCGGCTGAAGTGGCTAAAGCGTCACCGTTGATTATGTCTCCGGCGGTGAGACAACTTAGGGTTACGGATTCGCCGTTTCCATTGGAGGACGGTGGAGATAATGATCATGTGGTGGATAAAGCGGCGGAGGAGTTTATAAAGAAGTTTTATAAGAGCTTTAAGATGCAAAGAAGATGGCTAATATGTTGGAGTCACCGTACCATGACGAATGGGTTAGGTGATTTGAGTGTTGTTGTTCATTTTGTGGGAGTTAAATTGCAGAAGAAAAAGTTTAAGGGGGAATTACATGTATAAATATTGGGTGGGGACTGTAATTTTCAAGTTTTCTTAAATATATATATCTTTTTTTTTGATAATTCGAGTGTTTTGGATTTGAGTAGTGTATGACCGCTGTCTCAAATCCGTCTACACCCAAAGGTCAAGGAAAGCCAGATAAATACCCCTGAAAATACCATGCAAAGTATGACTTTATTTGTGTAGGAAATTAAGTAGCCTATGACTGCTGTCCTTTTTTTCTCTCCAACACCACTAAATATATATATCCTTTTTTACCTTAACGAGAAGAATACTACACTTAAACTTCTATAAATTATTGTACTTTTTGTCAAAAAAAACAGAAGAAGAGATTTTCCAAATTTTCCACGTATAGGTTTGAGGGCCACACACAAATATGGACCATAAACAAATCATCCATGTTTATAGCGTGTGTGTTATTGTATTGCATTTATCATGTACATATATAAAAGGATCACCTAAAGGTCGAGATATGAGACTCACAATGACCCTATCGTAGAAAAAAAAGATAAGAGAGGCATCGAGAAAAAGTTATGGGAAACTTCTTGATTAGTCTTCTTCTTGCTTTGGCTTTGGGAAATGTTATTGAAGAAGCAAAGTGTGAGATATGGCCAATATTGAGAGAATGAATCGAATAGGTCCTTATTTAGGGATTGTTGATCCAAACGCTTATGAGCTTAACCCTCTTCTTGAGTCCAAAGCCTTTGTTCCATCTCCTTCTTTTCCCTTCATTGATTACTGTAGAATTAAGCCATCAAAATTTGCAAATGAGTAGATAACAAAGGCTTATGCAAAACCTGAGAAAGAGACAGAGTGGTTTCTTTGGGATATGATCTGAGTTAAGGCAACAAAGAAGTTTATACGGTATGATTTGAGATCATAAGTTAATTAGATCTAACTTCCAAGGTTAGAAAAAGTTACAGAAGTTCACCATGTTTGATGGGAAAGTATGTAAAGAGACGAGCTTGAACATACTCGAAGGTACTTCAAATAACTTTAGGCCTTACCCCCACTTGATAGCCTCATGATCATGAGAGAATACATAGCGGGTAAGACTAAGGTAAGTAAGATTTCACCACGTATAGTGGGACAAATATGGATCTTCTTCTTCTTCTAAAGACCTTCGTACCTCACCGCACGTGACCATCTACCAGCGCAGATCGATCTCAAGCTTCCTCGTGCGGGAAGGTATCTACCTCACTGACCAGAAAGCACCATTGCAGGATGAAATATGGAGGAAATTTTCCAGAAATGGGTGCCTTCTTCAAGCCTTCTCCATTAGGTTAAAGATTCAAACAATTCATTTGCCAGAAGAGGAAAGAAAGGTAGAGGGGGGGAAAGTCGTTGGGAATGGTGCCAAAGAGAGAGTTTTTAATTGTACGGAACTCCTCCTTACTAAAGTGGTTAATAAAATTTAAAGAAAAAGGCAATCTATCATCCTGCCCAATCACTTGCAAAGATTTGTTTTTCAGGAGAATCTTATACATAAAGTTTTCTAGGTTCAGCTACAGATACTTCTGTCTTATTGAGGAGAAGTACTGGTTCTTCCCTCTTTTCCAGGTATCTTGAACTTTGGGATTTGAGTCCAGTAGTCCTTTTAGTTGAGCTTGGAGGACAGAAAGTAAGCTGATTGTATAGTTCTAAGATCTTACTCCAAAAAAGGCAGAAAAAAAAAAGTCCTTGTGCAAATTTCTTCCTTTTTTCTCTTTCTCTTCTGAACCTGACTTTGATTAGGAACTTTGGTATCAAGATGTGGAAATTGAATCTGAAATAAGATTCAAGTTCGTGGCTGAAGGAAGAAGTTTGAAACTTTTGCTAGCTCTATCAAAGGTGTCTCTGGAGTACTAACTATTAGAAAACATTTTCAGATAGAATCTTGGTGATGAATCTTCAGATTTTCACCAAACCCTGTCATGGCTTAGTTAACACATGCTACTCTAGTCGGATTTCGTGTAAGGTAAGACTGAGTCGTGTTCTTGCCATGCCACCGTCTTCAATACTCTTGGTGAAGGACGAAAGCCACTCCAAGCCCAAGAAGTATTTTTCTCTAAGTGAAGATTCGAGAAACACCTTAAACAGTCTTTCTGCAGATTCTTTGACTATGCAGGCCAGCACGGTGGGGATTATAGGAGGTGTTTCAGCTGATTCCACTCTCAAATTTGTGAGGAAATTTGTGGATTGGAGTTCGTAAGATGGTCAAAGCGCCTTACCATTTGTACTTTGCTCGGATCCTTCACTCAACAAAGACCTTCTTTTATACGAGGAAAACGATTATCAATCTCTCTACTATAGAGCAGAGGATGTTCTGGTGGATCCAGAGCAGATTGTGGAAAATCTAAGGAACAAGAGTAGATCTCTTGAAAGGTGTGGAGCTAAATTAATCTTAATGCCCTGTCACACTGCACATCTATGGTATGATGAGGTTTGTAAAGGGAGTTCAGTTCCTCTGCTTACATGGTGAATGTATTGTGAAAGAGCTGAAGGAGTTGAAAATGGAGCCCCTTGAAGTTGGGAATCCTCTGCGTGTAGGTGTGATGGCCACAAGTGCCATCTTATCCGCCGGGTACTACCAGGAGGGACTCCAGAGCAATGTCAGTTTTCTTTTGTGTCTCACTGAAACAGCATGTCTATCAATTATCTAAGAAAGTTGAATGTTTGTTTATAGAGCTGTTATTGTCCATCATGTGAAGTGACTCTGTGATTGTCCAAATGAGCAGGGATTTGAGGCTGTGCTTCCAGACAAAGCGACAATGGATCACACCGTGATCCCTGCCATAGAAGCAATGAAGAGAGGAGACATGGAAGGAGCACGGAACCTTTTGAGGATGGCGCTGCAGGTACTGCTGGTGCAGGCTGTAAACGTGGTGATGCTTGGGTCAGATGACATGCGCGACCTCTTGCCAGGGAATGATCCTTTGCTAAAGAAGTGTGTTGATCCAATGGATGCACTTGCAAGGTCTGCCATCAAATGGGCAGATAGTGAATGATCTTAAGAGAGTTTGTGTGTGTGTGTGTTTTGTATATACATTTGAAAAGATCTATAGCTCGTCTGGGGTGGAATTACTAAGTGTGAACCGGTGATTGATAGAAAGATAAATCCAACGTACAAAAAAGTCAACATGTATTGATCAACACAAATGTGATGTGTAAGGCCAAATAAGATTTGTTAGGATGAATTGTGTAATATCCATTATTATTACAGACATTTATTAGTGAAATAAATAAAGATGAGTTTTGTGACATGTTAGATATCAGAAGGAGGATGACCAGGCATGCTTGGACAGGTTGTGTTGTTAGGGTTCTTATGGTCCAAAGGGTTCTTGTTCTTATATTCATTGCTGTTGTCACTGTTTATTCCCAATTTGTTCTTCACTGTCTCTGATGCTTCTTGTGCCATAGTCTTCACTTTCTGATAAATAATCAAATCTTATATTCCTTAGAGAAAATGCAAGAAAAACCTGAAACTACAAACATGTAGAGGTTATGTGCTAGTTAACCTCCTGAAGAAAGCCTGAAGCTTGAGAAGAGTTTTTGCGATCTTCCTCCTCCTTCAACTGATAATCCAACATCATTTCAAAAAATAAAACTCCGTGTCATAATAATATCTTTTATTCTGGAATAATCACACATGTTAATACGACCACAAAAGGTACAAGTAAAAGAGAAATTGAACAAAACTACTAACGTGAGCTTGGCCCACGATTTGACCGGCCCTCACACTGAACTCCTCTTGTCCGCTCGCCATTTCTTACTTGTTCCTTTCTTCTGTCAAACAATCTCGTTCTTTATAAGAATCATGTGAATGTGAATACATCGCACTGTTCCCTTATATTCAATGGTGTTCCATTTCTCGAGGAGAACTTTTCGGTGTTATGATCCATCATTTTCTAACCCACGCTTGACTTTTTCATCCTCTTTCCCTTCTTCTTGTCAATTTTTTTTTCTTTTATATGTATGTAAAAAAAGCGCTATCTTAGTACAAAGTCTCGTACATAACGATATAACCATTACGTATTACAGAGTTCGTGCCGAGACTACTTGGCGAAAGGTTGTACGTACCTTTAGCCATACATACTCTTAACGTTTAACAATCAATCAGCGTCACATAAATCAAAACTTTTGCCGCTTTCAGGAGCCTTTCTAATCACTCATATCGTCAAATCCTACAAAATCATTGACACCATCAGCTGCTTCATCTTCTGAGTCGTCAGACTCTTCACTTGTCTCCATTGCTTCCTCTATTCCTTCCCCTTCTTCTTCATCACTGTCCTTGTCCTCATAGATCACAGGACCTTCATCATCTTCCTCTTCATCCAAATCGTCTGCAATCTAACACCAAAACAATCAATGAAATTCAGTAACATACTACTATACAGTCCAAAAGTCACGTATTATATGCAAAGTGATCTCAGGACTTCCATTGCATTTCTTTAATTCCCAAGTGATCCATGGAATCGAATGCCAAATCTGAAACTACACTTAGGCTACAAATTGAAATCAATTTCTTCCTTGTTTCAGGGAAACACAAGACATACCAAGTCTAAGCCGCTTGAAACCTCTACAGCAGAATGAATTGTCGATACACGTGATTCGATGAGCTGCACACAACCAAATATAATACATATTAATGATTTCTCTATACTGACATTCTGATCTGTATTTCTATCAGATCATTACAATGGAAACAGTAAGCAATTCCTAACCTGATACATGGTGTTCAATGCAAGCAACGACGAATCTTGGGACATAATTCCACTAGAGTGAGTAAGTAACAGACTTTTTATCCATGGAATCGCACAAGCTAGAATTGCACCCCTGCAAAACAAAACATTATAAGAATCCCCACTTGAAAATCAGCTTCATCAAACCCGCAAATATATAAATCTTTAACTCTCACCTTGATTGGAGTATTGGTAGAAGGGAATTTAGAAGTTTGAGTACCTCTGCTGAATTCAACTTAGCAACTGAATTAGCAATAACCTGTAACACACGGAGAACTGAAATCATTTAAAAGAAAGCAACAAACAAACAATAATGTAAAGAAACAGACAGCAAATATTCAAACCTGTTCATCTCGATTGTACAAGCAGTCTAGTAAGAGAGAGCGATCATCAGCATGTAATGCTTGTCTCAAAAGAACATTAACAGAGGCTGCAGTAGGAGGTTTATCATTGCCCGGAGCAGAATCCTTATTACTCTCGTCACTGCTAAGCTTTTGGCCACTTAATAAGTCAAGACTCTCTAGCTTATCACCTATTGTAGGCTCGTTAGGAGCATCATCTACTAGCACTCCATTTCTATCTTCATCAAGACCTATAAGTTATCCAATAGGAACCCTATTATAAAAACTTTCCAGCTAAATCATGAACTCTCTAGCTGCACTCAGCCAACGTTATAGCCGTAATGAAAGCTGTAAATTTACCCGAATCTCGCGTAGAGGGCATATCGGGTTCAGGATCAGGTCGCTTCCTGCTCTTCTTCTTATGCTTCTTCTCTCGCAGAGGAGTATCGGCGATTTCACCTGATGAATTCATTATAAACAAAAGTAAGAGGAGAGGTTTCACCATGTAAAACAGAGCTATGAGCACAAAACCTTAAGCAATCAGCAAACAGAAAGGGTTATAATGAATCAAACCTCCATCAGAGGTGAGAGCAGGCTTCAATTTTTCCTTGGCCATGGTCGGCTATTTACAAAGGGAAGCAGAAAGAAAAAAAGTAGCCGACGAGGGTTTAGGGTTCTTCCACTCTCGACAACTTCACAACTAAAAAGATGCGGGTCGGGTAAAAATTGGGTAAACCGAAAGTGCATTTTATTAAATTGGGCCGACTTAATCCAACAAATGGGCTGAGTTAATCATAAGGTTATCTGTTCCAATATCTTAATAAAACAATAATTATTTTATTATTCTTGTATTTAATCACAAGTAAACATTGGATTTCGAATAATAGTTGGAAGCCTATCGTTTGATATATGCACGAGCTAATTCCTTACCCTTACATGTTAGTGGCAACTGGCAAATTTTGGGATTTGGAGTTTGAGTTGTGATGTCCATACTTATTATATATACATATATATAGGACTTTTCTTTAGCCACTAAAATAAAAATAAAAAGTGCACGTGTATGTATATTCTTACACCTTCAAAGATAAACATGTATATACCTCTGTAAAAAAAAAAAATACAAAATGTCTATACATTTATGTGACAGGTAAATATATTACAGATTTTTTCCTTTCACCCCCACCTAATAAGAAAGATAATATATTTTTATAAGAGTATAAGAGGGTAAAAAAGTGTATAATTGGACATAAGAATTTATATTTTTGTTAATAAATATAAACTTACTTTAAAAGCCAAAAAGTTAACGTTAAGATTATGAAATATCCTTCTTATTATTTTATTTTTTTTGTCAACTGCCTAGTAGCTTTTAATCCTCTTTTTTATAGTGCCTTGAAGATTTATAAAGTGACAACACCATTGAGCCACCTGTCCTCGGCTATTATCTATTTAGTTTAAGTATTTATAATTTTTTTTTAGTAATTAGCATAGTAGTTTTTTTATCCCATCATTGGCAACAGAAAGATCATTGACCACATGTCATTGATAATATTTTTAAAACACATATATATATCAATTTTAAAAGACATATATATACATATATATATATTATGATTTATAAAATTACTAGTAACCGAATTTTTTTTAATATGGTGGTTAATATGATCCCGCTAATAATTATGATATTTAGAATTTGATTTAATGTTGACAAAAAAAATCACTATAGTAACAATAATTTGCTAATTTTCTCATCTTTATTTTTCAAAAAAGTAAATGAGAAACAAAATATAATTGGATGACCAAAATAACATAATATCCAATATTGATTTAAATAAAAAAAAGTATGGGAAAAATAAAAACTTTAGAAGCCGTTTAAAAGGAAAAAGGAAAGGCAAAGAAGTCAAAAAGAGAAATGTGGTAAATTAGGAAAGGAAAGTAGAGAGGGTGGACTCAGAAAGAGGGAAGGGTATTTCTGTCACGTTTGAAAAGACGTCTCAATGCCTATAAATGCTCACCCGGCAATCTCACATTCACGCACGCGCATCCTTTCATTTTTTTCTTCCTTCTTCACCGTTTCATACGAAACTCTTTTCCAGGACCCTCTCTCTCCCCTTTTCTCCCTCAAAAGTCTCTTTTCTTTCTCCGGCGAGGTAATTTTTGCTTTTTTATCTGCTCTTGTTTTTTTGTTTGATGGGGAATCGATTTACTCCCATGCTCTTTCGATCCGATGTTGTTCTGTCGTTTGGCGGTTTGTGGTTGTGATCAGAAATTTCTGGCCATTAATTTCGCCTTTGATTTTGAATTTTTTTGGGCGATAATCGCCTTGGCTCCTCGAATTGCAATCGAATTGATCTGCTTTTTGGTTTCATATCTGTGGCTGAATTGAATGTTTATTTTTTTTCGACGGAAAGGATTGACAAGTCTACAGCTGTTTCGGATAAGTGAATAGTTTCATTTTTTGACCAATAATTATTAAAAAAAATGTCTCTTTTTTGTTTTGAGTTGTTTCTGCTATTCGGTTATCATGTGTTAGGAATGTGATTCTTTCAGTGAGGCTAAGTTTATGCTTAAATCACCGCATATTGGTTTGAACTCGACCTTGTTACGCTTTCGGGATTTTTGTTTGAATTTGCATTGGGTTGTATCTATGCTAATGTAATGGAATTGTTGAGTCCTTGGCTTTTATGTCATCTGTCATGTTTTTGTGTGTTTAGAGAATACTGGTTCTATTTTGATCTCTGCACTCTGCTATTCTGACCATAGGAGAAACTGAAAATCATGTTTCCTAGCTCCTCTACAGACATATGTTGATTGCAGGATAGAGAGGAGGAATTAACACTCTTTTTATTGGATTTCAGTGTGTGAGATGCAGAAGGATAGACGGAAGATGCCGGTTTCAAGCAACAGAAATAGGGTATCACCTTACCCGCTTCGCTCTTGTAGGAACAAGAAACAAAAAGAAGTTGAATCACCTGTTGAGTTAGAGAGTGTTAGTGAATGGGAAGATGTGAGATGTGTCATCTGCATGGAGCCGCCTCACAATGCTGTCCTCTTGCAATGCTCTTCTTTCGCCAAAGGATGTCGTGCTTACATGTGTGACACAAGCGCCCGTCACTCTAATTGCTTCAAGCAGTACCGCAGAAACAACAGCACAAGCCGTTGCAGTGGCAAGACACTAAATTGTCCGTACTGCAGAGGAGAGGTTCATGGGACATTGAAGTCGACGTGTGCACGGAGATTCATGAATGCTAGACCGAGGTCCTGCTCTATGGACAAGTGCGGTTTCTCAGGAACCTATGCTCAGCTGAAAAATCACTTAAAAGTTGAGCATCCCGGTTTTACACCTCCAAAGTTGGATCCTTGGGAGCAACACATGTGGGAGCAATTGGAGAGAGAGGCGGAGTACATTGAACTACTCACCGCTCGTCAGAGATGGGATGCAGAACAGAGATTGTTGGCGAGCTCTCTCCATCAGCTTCCATATCGTCATCCTATGATTGATCTCAACTTTGATGCGTTCATGCATAATCTGTTTCTTGGAGCGTCCATGGAGAGCCGCACAAGGAGCCAAACAAGTGCTGTTAGTCACCCAGCTCACATACCCCGACTGGAGTTCTCTCCCATGTATCCCAGATGGACTCCGTGAAGGTTCTGACTGCTGAAGTTGTCCAAAGTTTTGATGTCTCTTGATTTTTATCCATAATGTCATGTTGTTATAGCGACATCAGCTCTCATTCTAGGCACAAATTTGTATTGTTTGTATTGTAGTTTCTGTTAGTGAAGTATTATTATTCATTAGCTTTCTGGCTCATTGGTAGCCTATTAAAAAGTTTCTGTTTAAATCAAAATATTTATATTCTTCAACATTCTCGATAAAGGTTGAATATTGCTCAATTGCTTAGCTCGATTATGCTCATACATTTAATACTCCTACATCAAAAATGTTCTCGGAAAAGGAAGGTGAAAATTTCCGGTGATATTTTTAGTTCCTATCAGTGATGTGCACAATACATGATCAATGATTGTTTGGAACAGAACATAAATAGCGAAGCGTGTACTCATTAGAAGAACACATATCTGCCAGATCCTGGTGGGCTCTTGTGACGGCCTTCTGCAGCGATCTCAGTGAAGGCAATAGATTTCTGTAGTTTCGCTGGATGGAGCTTCCGTGTGCCTTGCAGATTGCCTGCACATGAAAGACAAACACAAAGTTAGATTAGATAAGAGCAGTTGAGTAGAGATTAAACAAAAATGGAAAAGAAACGAGCATTACCTGACACCAGTGAAGTATGAGTTCCAGATGAGGACAGTTTTCTAGCAGATCCACCAAAGCTTCCATAAGCCTTTCTAGGTATTTCTGGCGGACAGAGATTGCAACAGCTTTTATGTCTGCAGGGGCTACAGCAAAGATGCATTTTTTGATGAGGCTGTCTTCGTTTAAACGCATACTCAGAGCAAGTGCTCTGCTTACTTCATTCTTTTCTATGGCAGTCTCAACAGCCTACACCAACAACACATTAGCTTTGCTTTTCAAAACGTCATCAGAACTATAACCACCAGTAGCGATTTACAAAAGGCTCACCTCTGGAGTAACGTCTATATCAAGATCGGTTGGATCAAAGATGAAGGATTCGTCGATTGAAAATATGAGAACACCTTCTGTTGTTGCAGCTGCAAAGCTCCTTCCAGTAGGGGCAATGCTGAGGCTTTTTGTCCGGATAATGGGCCTGCCACGGTTAGGCCTGGATCCAGGCAGATCATAACCCAAATTTCCACGACACTGTTTATCAATGCCATTTTCTTCATCGCTGTTGTAATCGTCGATCAGATCCATTGGTCCTGCTTCTGTCATTTTCTTGGAGTTCAAGAAGTCAAGAACCCCATCTAACGAGAGATTATGGGATATCTGAAACCGGCGCAAAAGAACCTGAAAAGGTAATATTCCAAACACTTCTGACTAAGTTTCTTGTACAAGAAAAACACAAGCTTTCAAATCAACATCAAACTTTAAAGACCAAGAAAAGCTGAACTCCAAGAAAAGCTAATGATCTAACCTGATCCGAGATGTCATACATGCAAATATATCTGCTAGTTCCTGCAGCTAGAATATAGCCTCCATCAGCAGAATAGCACAATGTTGTAAAGCACTTTCCAGAGCTTGAATTAGCTGCAGACCGACGGTCAGTCATGAGCCGACCTCCAGCGATATCTCTCCGCCCCTCTATAGTATACATCAGCACACCTTCAATGGTGTTCCAGAAATGGATCTGCCCATCTAACGTACTTGAGGCTAATTGCTTCCCATCAGGACGGAAAGCAACTGTTAAAACGTCGTGGTTGTGCTGAAACGTCTCCACCGTGCCCTTGCTAGCAAACACATCCCACAACCGAACTGTATTGTCCCATGAGGATGAAGCTAAAATTTGCTGCAGAGAAAGAAGTATATATCAACTAGAGTACCATAACCCAGAAGTATATATTAACTAGAATACCGCAACCCAAAAGTATACATAACTCCGATAAGTTCTATCGCCATTAGTAAGTATTTACATAATTGTTTAGAGACAAGAAACAAGATATGTATGGACTAAAATAAATGTGAGACGATTCTAGTTTATTTACCGTTAAGGGAGAAAACATCAACCCATGAACGGGAGCTTCATGCCCGCTTAGAATATCCTTAATTTGCCCAGTCTTCTTGGACCATACAAAAATCTGCACATAGGCAAGTATAAAGTGATTCACCTCACGAAAAAAAACTGTGATTCTGTATTTGTATGTAACTGGAATCAGCAAAGGCCTAAGTTAAAGTACCTCGAATGAATCTAAGGTCCCGGCACAGACGACATCACCACTTGGATCTGCTGTTAAGGAAACAAACTGCCGGGGTGAAGGGGTTGTGTATGTCTTGTAGTTCTTGTATCTTTTAAAATCCCAAGCACGAACAGTGCCGTCCAGAGATGCACTTAAGAGAGAGTGGTTGTCAGCCATAAAATGAAGAGCAGTCACTACATTGGTATGCTCTGTGAATGTGATAAAACAAGATCCTGATGTAACATTCCACACCTGAACAATGCAACATTATAATACTAGGGGTGGTTAAATTCCGAAATAGATCAGAAGCATGGTATAGAGCATCATAGTTACGTCTTCCAAAATTTTGTACCTTGACTTTGTTATCATCAGCACCAGTTGCCAGGAAATGTGAATCGGGTGAGTAAGTGACACAGTTAACATCAAAATAGTGTCCTTGTTGCTTCAGTATATAGCTTTCAGATCGCCACTCCCAGACTAACAGTTGCCCAAGTTTCGCGCAACCAAAGGTCAGCCAATTACCACGCTCATTAAAGACAGCTGTTGTTAGCTTCTCCCTAGAAATCGACAGCAGATGGATACAGATGAAATCTGGCATCTGATAAAGCCCGAAAACACCATTTGAGAACCCCACCACAATCATGTCGAGCCCCTGGTGATAGTCGCAAGCTGTTACCTTTGCTGATGCCTGATTAAATCCATCCTTCCTCAGCAAGACCCATTTCCCTCTGTGCATATACTCTTCATCATCTTCTCCATCTTCATCTGACTCTCGACCTTTGCTGTCATACTCTTTTCGTTTTTTAAGATTGGTGCCAACACCACCACCATTTTCCACCATCACCTCATCATTCCTCTCCGGAGTATCAGGGGACGGTGGTTCAGAGTGGCCATTTTCTGAATCATCCAATTTGTTATCCTTTGCACTATAACCCCAGCTAAATATGTAACCATCCCGTGCGATCGTGAAAGCCCTGTTGACCTTGTTAGTCATTTTATCAACACCAAAGAAGCAACCCACAACAGAATCTCTATGGCCCAGAAACAAGAAGGGCTTATTTAAAACACCCTTCAACTTTCTCACGCAAAACAACCTAGCTGCTAAATCCTTTGAGCCGACGAGCAGATAATCAGAATCTAAAGTCCACTCCAAGGAGATAACTTTATCATCGGAATTAGCAAATGTCCTAACCAATTCAAAGGCGAAAATCGCTCGCCTGAAACCAGGTGATCGCCATATCTGCACCAGCTTACCCATTCCGACGGCGATGAACTTACCATCAGGGCTGAACTTCAAGGCACCGACTTTCTCCTTGAAAGTCATTCTGTGAAGAACTACCCGGCGTGGCACGTTGATGAAAATACATCTGTTTTCTTCGTCTACGGCTAGTAGGAAAGTCCCATCGGGGGAAGCAGCGATACGACAGATGTTGGTAGAGGTATTGACAGGAAGAGTAACCGTATGGTGCTTGTTAAGGTCGGTGACGGAGACACGATTACCGACCGGTGAAATTAGCAGAGTGTTCTGCGTGACGACGGCGTTCCCACCTCTGTAAGGTGCTCCAAGTAGGTTCTGGAAGCGATAGTTCATGGCGTTTCGATCCTCAACCTAATTCTGGGGAGAAATGAGAAGGCGGAGAATTGAATGCCGGACACTAAAAATACGGCGTTAGGGTTTAACGAGGGTTTCACTCCCTCGTTTCAATTGTTTTCTGATTTAAATCCCTAGTTTAAATTTACCAAAATACCATCGTCGTTCGCACACGACAGGCTGGTTCCTATCAAATTGAGAAGGCGCAAAAAGCCAAGGGCATAACTGGAATAATGAAAGATTTTAGGGGTAAAAATGTATAATTCAGAAAATTTAAGGACCATGATTCGGGAGATTTGAACCCGACGTGAATCGAACACGCAACCTTCTGATCTGGAGTCAGACGCGCTACCATTGCGCCACGGATCCTTGGTGCTAATTATACCATCCATTAATAATTAATCTTTAACTTTATATCAAGCAGAAGTAAATTTCCAAAAAGGTGAACATATGGAATAAGTTTAAGAGTAAAAAAAAAATCTTGTCTAGCTTTCATTAATTTATATGACTTTCCATTTTGTAATAATAACTTTTTTTAACCTTTTTATTAAAATATTATTATTTTAATAGTAAGCAATAAATTTTAAAAAAAAAGTAGAGAAAAGTTAATTAATTTTAGGATTGTGGGTTGTTGTGCATTCATTTATTTTTCTCACTTTTCATTCTTCTTTCACGAAATATAGTAAAATATTTCATTTTCATTTGTTTATTTCTTTATTTTTCTAAAAACCCAAAATGAAGGTTAAATTACTCAGGTGAGTTTTACTACTTTTTTTTTATTAAAATATTTGTTTAGAGTTTAACGTTAATAAGATGGTTGCAATATATTTTTCAGTTAGAGATTTATGTTTAACGTTAAAAATCATTGATTTGCACATACAAACTTGTTTAATTAGTCTTATATTATAGAACTACAAATTTATGGATAATATAAGATAAATTGTTTTGAATCGTAAGTAGATACTACTGATTCAACGAGTTCTATCTTGCTTAACTAGGACAAATAGTTTAATTAGTATACATATTTCCACCAGTATAACTGGCATAACTAAAACAACTAATTCATCCTAATTTTAGGTTATCTTCTTTTCAAAGGAAAATGAATAATAGTTCTATGGTCATATGTTTAAACTATGGAAGACATTATACCAAAAATGGCGATGACGTACATACATATACCCTACTGATCAAGAGATCTATGGAAGACTTCACTTATTTGGAGTTGATTAAGAAAATAAAGAAGAAGATTATGATACTCGATTCTTCAACAACGTTGAAGTTAAGTTACATTCCATTGCTAGGAGATCCTAAGACTCAAACATATATCGTGGATGATGAAGATGTGTTAGGATACTTAATGGAAGATAGTAGAAATCAATGTAAAAATATTTTGCATGTGGAGCTCATTGGAAGTATCGACCAAAACCAGAGTTATGAGCAACTTCTAACGTATGATCTAGGTAGTGGAGCTGATGTAAGGAATGAGGAGATTGAGAGGGATGCTAGAGTTAATGGTAGTATGGTTTCTCTGAACACAGAAATTGAAGCACCATATCAGTTGACTATGTTAGATAATATTCCTCATATTTCAGATGGTGAAAATTATCCACTTAAAGAAGTTGCTTACGATGTTGATATTACACATGATGTGCAAGAAAATCATATTGTAAGTCTCGAATGAGAAGATGGTATGAATTTGAGTATAGGTCAAGAATTTGGAGTAAGAAAGAAGTGCAAGATTTGGTTGAGTTAGCTGTACATTGGAACTATTTTGAAGTTGCTACAATTAAGTCTACAACCACATTGTTAGTGTTAAAATGTTATGGTAGTTATTGCAAGTGGTCTTTACGAGTAGCAAAGCTCAAGAATTCAGATTGTTTCTCAGTTAGAACTTACAACAAGATGCACACATGCTCCCGTGTTGAGACGAGTAAAAGCAAAAATATAAGAAAAGGCACACCAGGATTAGTTGCATCTGTATTGCGTGAGGATTATCCAGGTCAGTTTAACACTCCAACTCCAAAAAATCTCATGGGCTTGGTTCAAGTAAAACTTGGTGTCAAAGTTTCATACGCTACTGCTTTACGAGGGAAAAAGCAAGCCACTAATGAGGTGAGGGGCAACCCATAAGAAAGTTTTATGCTTTTGCCTTCTTATTTGCACATGTTGGAGAAAATGAATCGTGACACAGTAACACATATTGAATGTGATGAAGAGAACAAGTTCAAGTATATATTCTTCGCGTTATGAGCACACATTAAAGGGTTTAATAGCATGAGAAATATCATTGTGGATGAAATATTTCTTAAGACTAGATATGGTGGAGTACTTATAGTTGCTACTGCTCAGGTGCTAGACCATCATCATTATCCAATTGCCTTTGGTGTAGTTGATGGTGATAATGATGCAAGTTGGAGGTGGTTTCTGAATATGTTAAAGAGAATGGTGCCAGATGATCCTAAACTTGTGTTTGTTTCTTATAGAAATGCAAGCATTATCAAGACAATAGGTGAGGTCTACCCGTTGTCTAAACATGGATACTTCATATTTCATTTATCCCAGAACGTGAAGACACGTGTCCATGGCATTAACAAAGAATTAGTGGTAGAGAATGCGCTCAAGCTTATACAGAGACTGATTTCGAACGAATATATGATGCTTTCAAGATACGATATCCCAAAGCAGCGGATTATTTGGATGAAAGTCAACAAGATATCAGAAAACGGGCAAGATGTTATTTCCCTAGAGAAAGATACAACATTGACACCACAAATTATGCTGAGTCTATCAATGTATTTTTTAGAGAAGCAAGGAAGTTTGCAATTGTTAGAAAAATTGTTGAATGGTTTAATAAGCATAGGAAAACATCCAATGAAGTATCTCCATCACAAAAGTTGGTCCCCTTTGTTGCTGGTATGTTGTATACAAGATGTGAGATTGCGAAGAAGTTACGACTAAAGGAGTTAAACAACATTGAACTTAAGTATAGTGTGATTGGACGTGAAGGCAAAGAGTACTTTGTTGATTTGAAAAGAAAAATATGCAACTGCAAACATTTTGATATAGACAAATACTCAAGCGAATATGCACTTGGTGCTGCCATGGCATATACGAGTACGGGAAACGAGCTTTATGTACATGAGTTGTGCTCTACATATTATTTGATGGAACAATGGGCATTCGTTTATTCTAGGAATATTTTTTTAGTTCCCTATAAGTTTGACTAGAATGTTCCTGATCATATACAAGGTTCTTGTGTCTTACCTCCGGACAAGGTCAAAAGAAAATGAAGAACACAAGAGACTAGGTACCCATCTGTTGGTGAGTATCAACGAAGATCCAATCGGACATTACGACGTTTCTTCTTTGGTGATAATGTTGGTACTAGTCTTTAGCTGGTTTCACTACAAGAAAACATGCCATTTGAGACTGCACAATGAGTCTCAAATCAGTCTCAAATACACAAACTGGGACTGAAGTGAGACTTATACAATCAGTCGCAAAGCCTTAGTCGCTGTTACAATCAGTCGCTGTTCAGTCACAACATTTGCGACTGATTAGAGACTCATGCTTTCAGTCGCAGATTAGTCTCAAATATTCAGTCGCAGATCAGTCTCAAATATCAGTCGCAGATCAGTCACAACTATTCAGTCGCAGATTAGTCTCAAATATTCAGTCTCAAATATCAGTCGCAGATCAGTCATAACTATTCAGTCGCAGATCAGTCTTAAAATCAGTCACAAATCAGTCCCTAAATTCAGTCACAAATCAGTCCCTAAATTCAGTCACAGATCAGTCCCTAAATTCAGTCAAAAATCAGTCTCTAAATTCAGTCAAAGATCTGTCCCTAAATTCAGTCACAAATCAGTCCCTAAATTCAGTCACAAATCAGTCCCTAAATTCAATCGCAAATCAGTCCCTAAATTCAGTAACAAATCAGTCTCTAATATCAATCACAGTTCAGTCTCAAATATTCAGTCGCAAATCAGTCACACATTTTTATTTTTTATTTTTAAAATATTTTATTTGATTAATGATTTTTCCAAAAATATAAATATTATTTAAAATTTTTATTTAAATAAAATATATATTACCAAAACCGAATTGTTTTGAATCCCAAATCTGAAAACATAAAATATTTAAGCTAAAATACAACCCAAAGATAATCAATGTTGGTCGGGGAAGTCGTCGGTAGGTCGGGTTGCAGAAGAAGATCCCGAACCATCCTGCCGTGAAGGAGGAGGAGCAGGAGGAGGCATCGAAGTCAAGTGTGTAGGAAAAGACGGGAGCGTCGTCTGAAGGTACTAAAGCAAATCACGATTCTGCTGCGTCAGATAAGCGATGTTATCCTTGTAACTTGCCATCTCTTGCTGCACATCTTGCCTGTAAGAAGCTAGCTCTTGCTGCAACTGAGAAATTGTGTCCGTGACAGAAGATTCGGCGAGCCCTTTGTTCTTCCCAGAGCGAAACTTCTTGCTGAGATTTCCTAGTCCGTAAACGTTCCCGTTGCGGTCAGGCAACGTAGACTGAAAAACAAAAATAAATTAATTTAAATTTATAAATAAATTAATTTATAAATTAAATTAGTAATAAATTATAAGAAAATGCAATTTAAATTAAATTTTACATATACTTGAAGGAAAAGCTCGTTTTCCTAATCTGGAGTGAGCTGTACCATTTGAGAAGCACCGTCTGATATGTCGGTGTTACTGTCCATTTGAGATTGCATGAACTCGCTTCTCTTCTGCTCATAAGTCTCTGAAACTTTCTTCGCCTTCAGGTCTACGAAGCTCTCATCCGATGAATTAGTATGCGTCTTCTTGAAGACATCACTAATCGTAGGAGCTCGACCCAATTCTTCTTCCTACAAAAAAAAATATGTAATATAATTATAAATAAATAAAATTAGCAATTTGAAATACTTACAAGTTCACACTGAACACGGTAGTAACTCTTCTGCCCTGCGACATGCTTATGCGGTCCGCATCCGTCACGATCTGAGTAACGAGCCGCCCGGGTTTTCTGGCTCTTTGATTGTGCCTCCTGAGTAGCCCAATGCTCGCAGAGCTTGACGTAAACAGCACCATTCATCCAACCCGGACATTTCCCCTCATTCTTAATCTGAGTTGTGATTCCCTTCATACGCTTGATACCGGCTTTATCGAACTCTTCTCGAACGGTATGTGTAATAGCCGGGTTCCAGTAATAAATTTGCTACAAAAAATAAGAAACAATTATTATGTGTTAGTTCATAGAAACATATATAAAGAAGAGTTAAAAAAAAAAAAAATTTCGTACCGCAAATTTCACGAAAAACTGATCGCGCACATCTGGAGGAGTTTTGTTCCAACTCAGATATACACCATCATACCCACCCCTGGTGATCTTTGAGATATGTCTCGAAATTTGACTCTCTCGGTGTCGATCGAACCTAAAATAACAAATTGGGGAAAAATAATTACAAAATTTTAAAACTTTTTAAAAATCATAAAAATATTTCAAAAAGCATAAAAAAATTTTCGAAAATCATAAAATCATTTTAAAATTCATAAAATCTTTTCAAAAATCAAAACAACTTATAAAAATTTGTAAAATAATAACAAATCAATAATACTTATTAAAATTCATATATATTAAAAAAAATTTGAAAAAATTTTAAAAAATCATATAAACCTATAAAAATTCCAAAAATATATATATATATATTCTTAAAATTATATAAAAAATTAAGGAAACACATTTATAATTAAAAAAATTCATTCCAAGATTTTTAATCTTCTTATTAATTCATAATAAATAGATTAGAAAATCATAAAATGCATAAAATTTCCAAAAAATTCTTATATATCTATAAAAATTCCAAAAAATTCCTATATATCCATACAAATTCCTAATCTACCAAATATAAATTCTATCAACCTAATCCAACCAAATTAATACCAATTCAATCAATATTTTCCATAAAATTAAAAAAAATTGAAGAACAAAATTTATACCATATAGTTCCTTCGGTTGGAAATGGATCCAACTTAGGAAGATCCCGAGCTCTATCTTCATCCGCTAGGAGGTCTTCGAGAGTGAATTGAGCCGATTGATTTCCTTGTTGAGAAGAAAATCCCTCATCAAATTGTTGAAGATTTGGAGAATTGTCATGGTAAGAATCAAAATTGGGTTGTGGTGGATAACTGGAGGAGCCACCGCCGTGAGGTCGGACCACTGGAAGTCGTGCCGCCGTACTCGTCGAAGTCACCGGAGAAGAGGAAGGCTCACCACTTGCTTGAAAACTTCTCCCGGATCTTCCTCCTCCTCTCCCTAATCGAGATCTACAAGATTGTGACATGAAAGTGGGTTTGATTTGTTGAAAACTAGAGAAAATATAGAGAGGAACTCGGCCAAAATCGGAGATATTGAGAGAAGAAACCCGTGGAATCGCGAGAAAGAAGAAAGGAAAAATATAATGTAATTACACTGAGACTGAAAAATCAGTCTCAGTTCAGTCGCTCATATTTGTTACAAAAAATTAGTGACTGAAACTGATTTTTAGTCTCAGTTTAATTAATTTGACAAAATTCGCAAGCCGGGACTCGAACCCGTGACCTTGCGTGTTACATGTTTTTGTTGTAGTTCGGTAACCACTAGGATACTAGACTCTTTCGTTAATTGTTTACGGGCATTAATATATATTACCTATTAAATATGTGTTCGGTTTTAGAAGTTTTCACAGAAATTTTTGGGTTACTATAATTGATGAAATTATAATCATTTCAAAGTGTTAATGTTAATGAATGCAACATAAAACATAGTTTAACCAATATATATAAACGATAATAGAATATTTCGATAGTCGGAGAAGAAATTGAAGTACATTGTAATATAGTTAAAGAAGTACAATTACATAAACGTGAATGTGATTTCATATAAATCGATAAAACATCAATTTTAATTAGTCCTAAATGAATAATATGATATGTAAACACCATGTAACAATGTAATTTGCAGTTTTCGAATAATATTATTTGACTACGTTGAAAAAAACCGATCTATATAATAATCAGTCACAGTTCAGTCACAAAATCTGAGACTGATTAGGGACAGATACGATAAAAT
Source organism: Lepidium didymum (assembly GCA_963920545.1). NCBI lineage: Eukaryota > Viridiplantae > Streptophyta > Magnoliopsida > Brassicales > Brassicaceae > Lepidium > Lepidium didymum. The sequence goes on from OY986992.1 coordinate 6,450,823, forward strand.
TAATTTTAGTCGCAGATCAGTCACAAATTTTTAAAAAAAATTTGAATCCCTAAACCCTCAAATAAAATTCAGTCTGTGACTGATCTGCGACTGAATTTAAATTATTTTAAATTTTCAGAATTTTTTTTTAAAAACCCTAAACCCTAAAATAATATCAGTCGCTAATTAGTCTCAGTTTAATTAATTTGACAAAATTCGCAAGCCTGGACTCGAACATGTGACCTTGCGTGTTACATGTTTATGTTGTAGTCCGGTAACAACTAGGATACTAGACTCTTTCGTTAATTATTTACGGGCATTAATATATATTACCTATTAAATATGTGTTCGGTTTTAGAAATTTTCACGGAAATTTTCGGGTTACTATAATTGATGAAATTATAATCATTTCAAAGTGTTAATGTTAATGAATACAACATAAAACATAGTTAAACAATATATATAAACGATAGTAGAATATTTCGGTCTTCGGAGAAGAACTTGAAATATATTTTAATATCGTTAAAGAAGTACAATTACATAAACGTGAATGTGATTTCATATAAATCGATAAACCTTCAATTTTAATCATTCCTAAAGGAATAATATGATGTTTAAACATCATGTAACAATGTAATTTGCAGTTTTGAAATAATATTATTCGACTACGTTGAAAAAATGATCTATATAATAATCAGTCACAGTTCAGTCACAAAATCTGAGACTGATTAGCGACTAAATTGAAAATATGCAATCAGTCGCTAATCAGTCTCAGTTTAATTAGTTTGGAAAAATTCGCAACCTAGGATTCGAACCCGTGACCTTGTTTTTTGACATGTTTGTGTTGTAGTCCGGTAACCACTAGGCTACTAGAGTCTTTCGTTAATTGTTTACGGGCATTAATATATATTACCTATTCGTTTTTTGTTTGGTTTTAGAAATTCTTCCAGAAATTTTCGGGTTACCATAATTGATGAAATTATAATTATTTCAAAGTGTTGATGTTAATGAATACAACATATATCATAGTTTAAACAATTTGCCTGTAAGAAGTACAATTACATATACGTCAATGTGATCTCATTTAAATCGCTGAAACATCAATCTTATTGTGTCTCTAAATCATTCTCTTCATCATCATCCGAAGACGACATATTACATTGAAATTAGTCTTCTTACATATTGTTTCTTCATCGATTCTTCTATACATCCACTTCCGAAAATTTGTATAATTAAAATTTCCTCCCATTTTTTCCCCTCCAAATTTTTTTTTCTCTCCAAAACCATTTTTTTTTTGTGTTTGAGAAGTGAAATTCGTAATGAATATATAGAACAAATTTGTGACTGATTTGCAACTGAACTGTGACTGAAATTTTAGTCACAAACTTGTCGGCAGCTTTAGGTACAAAACACAAAAAACGTGTGCACCTAACAAGTTGGAACTGAATTGGGACTGATATTTGCGACTGAAAAATCAGTCCCAATTCAGTCTCAAATGTTGCGACTGATATGAGACTATATTACTCAGTCGCAAATCAGTCTCAACCGAGTCACACTTTTGCGACTGATGTAAGACTGAATTTTACAGTTTCAAATTTGCGACTGATGTGGGACTGATTGTTTCAGTCCCATTTCAGTCTCAAATCAGTCTCAATTCAGTTTCACATTTTGTGACTGATTTTTCAGTCACAAAATGGTTGTTTTCTTGTAGTGTTTGTATAACTTATTTGTGTTATCAATTACTGTTTCTTATGTAGTTACACTTTCCAAAACAAGTTTATTGTCAGATGTTATCTCCGCACAAGTTATGCAAGTAATTCTAATTCAGAAACTCATTTACCTAAAACAACTAGTTTTACTATCGGATACAACTATAGGAAAAATACATCATTATTTCAAAGTTATAAACTCGATTATCAATCAAAATATGTGATAATAACTTCATATTATTGTAAATAACGTTTATCTTAATCTCATAAATTCATTTTTTGGTAATTGGTTACTAAACCCTAAACCATATACCTTAAATCATTTATTTTTCTATAGTTAGTTTCTAAACTATGACATCACTATTAAGTAAATTATATAAAAAATTAAACTTTTATAGTATTCATAGATAAAAACATAGTTAATGTAATTTAATTACATATTTCTGTTTAAACATCCATAAAATTTTAGTTTTAACTAAATTTAACTAATTATAAGTTTTAAACATCAAAGTTCAACTAAATGCAAATTTGGTTGTGCACATGTTGAATTTTTATTATTTTTCAGCGTACGTGTTTAGTTTTATTATTTTAAAAATATTTTCGGCGCACATATTTAGCTTTTATTATTTTTAAATAATTTATGGTACATGTTTAAGTTGTTCTAGTTGGATAAGTAATCACAAACCCATAAATTTCCTAAATTTTGCCAAGTTACGACTCGAAACTCTTTCGTCACTTCTCTTGTCTCCATATCTTTTCGATTATACATCCATTATCGTAATGCGAACACTTCATGCTATGACATTTTTTTTTTCTTAAAAAAAAAATTTCTCAAATATTTTTTTTCTCGAAATCTTTCTCTCTCTAAGTGTTTATGAGATTTGGTATGAAGATACAATCACATGGTGAGCTATTTATAAGGAAAAGGGGAAATTTTGCTATGTAATTGCGATGGAAGTAAGTTATATCGCAATCACATCGCAGCTGACTCGCAATTTTGCTATGATAAAACATCATCAGAACAGCGGTGCAATATTGCTACGCCCTTGCAGTTTAGATCTTTTTAAAAGTGACATAGAGAATTGCATAAACCCATTTATAGGCGCGCTCATATTATGAATTGTAGCTTCAATATAATTTTATTATTTAAATTACTATTAAATATGTAATACTCATTAATTTCATCGATCCTAACATTTCTTTTTAAAATAAGTTTCTTATTCATATAATATTAATATTTCATACAAATTTAATATTTTAAAGATTATTGTATTTTAAATTTTATTTTAAAGTATATGAGTTTTTTTTAAACTTAAACAAAATATTGTTCAATTCTTCAATAATGTAGAAGTTAAGTTACATTCCATTGCTAGAAGATCCTAAGAGGCAAACATATATCGTGGATGATGAAGATGTGTTAGGATACTTAATGGAAGAGAGTAGAAATCAACGTAAAAATATTTTGCATGTGGAGCTCAGTGGAGGTATCAAACAAAACCAGTGTTATGAGCAACTTCTAACGTATGATCTAGGTAGTGGAGCTGATGTAAGGAATGAAGAGATTGAGAGGGATGCTAGAGTTAATGGTAATATGGTTTATCTGAACACAGAAATTGAAACACCATATCAGTTGGCTATGTTGGATAATATTCCTCATATTTCAGATGGTGAAAATTATCCACTTGAAGAAGTTGCTTACAATGTTGATATTACACATGATGTGCAAGAAGATCATATTGTAAGTCATGAATGGGAAGATGGTATGAATTTGAGTATATGTCAAGAATTTGGGAGTAAGAAAGCATTGCAAGATTTGGTTGAGTTAGTTGTACATTGAAACTATTTTGAAGTTGCTACAATTAAGTCTACAACCACATTGTTAGTGTTAAAATGTTGTGGTAGTTGTTGCAAGTGGTCTCTACGAGTAGCAAAGCTCAAGAATTCAGATTGTTTCTCAGTTAGAACTTACAACAAGATGCACACATGCTCCCGTGTAGAGACGAGTAAAAGCAAAAATATAAGAAAAGGCACACCAGGATTTGTTGCATCTGTATTGCGTGAGGATTATCCAGGTCAGTTTGACACTCCAACTCCAAAAAATTTCATGGGCTTGGTTCAATTAAGACTTGGTGTCCATGGTATTAACAAAGAACTAGTGGTAGAGAATGCACTCAAGCTTATACAGAGGCTGATTTCGAACGAATGTATGATGCTTTCAAGATACGATATCCTAAAGCAATGAATTATTTGGATGAAAGTCGGCAAGATGTTATTTCCCTGGAAAAAGATACAAGAATGACACCACAAATTGTGATGAGTCTATCAATGCTATTTTTAGACAAGCAATGAAGTACTTTTTACTGCCAATGATTGATGCAATTGTTCAAAAAATTGTTGAATGGTTTAATAAGCATAGGAAAACTTCCAATGAAATATCTCTATCACAAAAGGGTGTACCCTTTGTTGCTGGTGTGTTGCATACAAGATGTGAGATTGCGAAGAAGTTACGACTAAAGGAGTTAAACAACATTGAACTTAAGTATAGTGTGATTAGACATGAAGACAAAGAGTACTTGGTTGATTTGAAAAGAAAAAGATGCAACTGCAAACATTTTGATATAGACAAATACTCATGCGAACATGCACTTGCTGCTGCCATGGGATATACGAGTATGGGAAATGAGCTTTATGTACATGAGTTGTGCTCTACATATTATTCGATGGAATAATGGACATTGGCTTATTCTAGGACTATTTTTCTAGTTCCCCATAAGTCTGACTGGAATGTTTCTAATCATATACAAGGTTCTTGTGTCTTACCTCCGGACAAGGTCAAAAGAAAAGGAAGAACACACGAGACTAGGTACCCATCAGTTGGTGAGTATCAACGGAGATCTAATCGGACATTACGACGTTTCTTCTTTGGTGATAATGTTGGTACTAGTCTTTAGCTGGTTTATATAACTTATTTGTATTATCAATTACTATTTCTTATGTAGTTACACTTTCCAAAACAAGTTTATTGTCAGATGTTATCTCCGCACAACTACTGCAAGTTTAATATTTTTCAGTGTACGTGTTTAGTTTTATTACTTTTAAAATATTTGCAGCGCACATATTTAACTTTTATTATTTTTAAATAATTTATGGCACATGTTTAAGTTGTTCTAGTTGAATGAGTTGTTCTACTAGGACAAGTAATCACAAACTCATAAATTTGCTAAAATTTGCCAAGTTACGAGTTGTCCTAATTTTACTAGTTGTTCTAGATGAACCAAAATCACAAATCTAGAATTTGCCAAGTTATAGTACAATTTGAGTACTAAAATCCAAATACACTTAAATGTGTTAATACCAAAAGAACAAAATACAAACAAACTATAAAAGGATTCATTAAGTTTTTAGCCTTTAGCCCTTACGCTTTTTCTTTTTTTGTTCTCCGGTATATACAGATTAAGTGACTGATTCACTAAAATGTATTACATGGAACACATTGAAGAAGTTTAAATAGACTTTACCATACATGTTTTCTTTGAAGGTTACATATTCGTAACATTCTCTCTGTTTTAATACTTCATAGATTTTCATTGCTACAAAATCACATAAATATTGGGTATAACAACATACAAAGCGACAAATGATCTCTGTTCCCACTCTCTTGTTATGTCCTCATCCCCTGCTTTTGATATCTCCTTGGGGTAAATCTACAGGGTTTTTACAGTAATTATGAGTCTATGAAATTCTTTTTACGACTTTAAGATTCATAAGGATCTATCGTAAAAACCTGGTTGCCTTTGTCTTCGTTCAGACTGAGTGTACGGACTTTAAGCTCGCCTCTGCTTGTTGTTAACTCATCTAAAATTTCAGTATCACCCTCTTGGACTCCTCCTCTTGAGTCATCAATTGACTTCAAAACAAGGTTTTGATTCAGATATATAAGGTCATTGCAGATGCTTAAAATGATAGTAAAACCACTGAGGATTAGTCCACAAAATGTAGATATGAACTCACCCTGAAAGACAATTCGAGCGGGTTTCTAGGAGTGCCGGGGATTTCCTCGTACTCGGCGGCATCCAGTTCTCGGAGATGGGCCGGGTTAAATAGCTTTGGGAAAAGGTACTGCCTTATGGCTATTAAGAGGAAGAAAGGAACCGGAAACATGATTCCAGCAACCGGAATCCATGTCACTCCGTAGCAGAGTCCAAAGTAGAATATATGCAACAGTGTGAATGCAGCCATTGACTTGTATGGAACTTTCTCCACAAACGACGCGTGTGCTCCCTCAAAAACCCTGAAAACAACAATCACTTGATCAGTTTTGAAATCTGAAGGAAAGGAACAGAGCATTTTCGGAGCACATACTTGAATCTCCGGCTTGGTTGGACGAAGAGAAGCATTGTGCGTTCAAAGAACTGATTTCCAGGGAGGCTATCGATGGCCATGTAAGCGAAATATCCCATAGAAATGAAGTTGGTATGAGCTTAATGGCCGGCATAGCCAACACTGCACCCTGCCACTAGTAGTGACTGCAACAGGTTGCTTATTCTCTGCTCGTTGACTCGAACAGGCAAGTAAGCGTCAAGATGCTTCTCGGGATCAAAACCACTCTCTTGGCTTCTCTTTCCGTCGTCCTCACTGCTCTTTAACACTGCTTCTTTCAGACCTTGCAACTCAATTATCACTTTTGGGTCTGATTGAGCCTGTTTTAAAAATTTAAGAGGTTATGATTCTAAATGTTGATTTTTCCATTGAAATTCTTAGTCTACTACTTACAAGTGAGCTTTTTTCCATTTCTATGAAGACTTCTTGCATATTCTCGTACACTTGGGATGATGTTTCTCTCTTCCTGATGCTTTCTTTTGCCGTTTTCACCATCTTCCTCCTCATCAACTGAAAAACATAACAGGTTCATTTAGACTAGCTTAACCTGAATACTGAGAGTTGATTAACTGAGTATTAATTAAACCTGTCTTTTGAGAACAGCAAGGCTTTTGGTATGCATAGGGGACTGAGGGAGAACTCCGTTGGAAGGAGGCAGACCGAGCAACCCACAGATCAACGTCTGAAAAGCGACACGGTTTTGAAGATAAACCATATTCAGTCTGAAATGGTGATCTTGTAGAAAAAGAAATGATCATGAGGTTGATTAGATATACCATGAAACCCAACAAGAGAATATCGTAATGATATGCAGAAGGTTTCTTGAGGTTGAACTCCTTCTGCTGTGCGAGCTGCTAGGCAACGCTGTGGTCAAAGAAAGAGCCCTGAGATCATCAATGCAGGTATAAAAGCCGTGAAAATGTAGGTCGGAGAGACTTTCCCCATGTCCTGTACAGACCAAAGCCAGGTATTAAGATCATGGAACTCAAGCTCTTTAATGTAGTGTGGTTGAGTTATCACCTTGATGACAGTCCAATGTGATAAAGAAGCAGAGTCCCATGGAAGGGGACTAAACAGTCTTCTGGGGACTCCAGATGGGAGTTTTGATGGGGTACTGAAAGACAATGCTGTCCAAACTACAACCATCAATGGAACTCCGTAGTCGGCGATGAAGCTTCTGAACCATCCTTTTCAAGAAATAAGAGTTTTAAGGTCTCGTTTTAATTTTATACAGAGTTGACCACAAACCAAACGAATGAGAAGATGAATCTTTCTTACCGGTTCCATATCGCCAAGACCTAGCTTTTCTACTCTTCAAAGCAGTGTAGAGAAGGCCAATGGTGAGAATGAGGCCGAGAAGTCCATTTATATAGAGCCACTCAAACTTATACTTTTCAAGTTTTGAGTTCTCATCTTTTGGCATCCCAAATTCACCCACCATACCCTACAAATTCATTTGAAACATGTATGTATTAAATCTTGACTTATCATCATGATTCAGAGGTGCTTGAGCATTTTGGTCTTCATACCTTAATGGCTTGTTAGATGAACAAGACAGAGATCAACATACCAAAGAGCTCACCAGCAATCCTCGTAAACCGGTTAATGATATCAGCCGCAGTGAGGATCGCCATTAGGAACAGCAAAAGAGCCGTCCACACACAAACCCTGCAATTTAACAGTCAACAAAACAATAGGGATACAACCACAACTTAATAGGAGACAAAACTAAAGAGAAAAAAGTCTTTTGCAGTAATTACCAGGCAGCCCAAGCTAAGTAGAGTTGCTTGCCCAGTTCTGGTCTTCCTTTAGCGAAGTTGTGCAAGTAAACATACATTAAGACAGTTGGTTCTGCAACTCCAAGTATCAACAATGGTTGTCCTCCCAGTATTGAGTGTATCACTCCACATAACGCTGTTGATGTTAACGTTTCTACTGTGCTCAACGCTCCCTCTATAATCACCAAAGAATAGATATTTTCAGAACAAAGATAATTTGGATTTTCTCTTGAAATTAGAGCAGACCAAACGTATGCAACTTGAAGACTTTTGTTCCAGCAAATAAACGTGAACACAAAAACCTGAGGAAATCCAGAAAACCTAACAACTCTCAGAGAGATAGACCTGTGTCACGGCTGAGTTGCTCGCTGTGAAGCACAGAGGCGAAAAATATATATGTCGTCGGTGCTAAAATCCTGCAAAACCTCCCAAAAGTCACACGTTGTTCCTCTTTTGCGTCGAGATTAGTCCAATTGTGAGTGATGTAAGAGTGAAATCAGGTTTTAATTACTTGAAACCAGAACGGAGACCAGCGACCCAGTCTTGCTTGTAACACAAGGCTCTTCCTCTGAGATCTGATACTATACCTCGAAATAGTCTCTTCGAGCTCTCCACTCTTTCTTCCTCCATATCCAGAATCACTCAGAGACTCCAAATGTCGTCATGGTTTAGATTTTTAGCCTTTGGTCCTGTCTTTATGACCTTAACTACAAAAGGAAGATGTATATTACGCTAACATATTGAATATCAATGCCTTCAAATATTGCGTTCAAATTAAAATAAAATTAAAAATTCATATTTAGTATTTTTTCTAAATTTGTGACGATTCAGTCTTCATCCACCAACTATAAAAAGGGAACTTCATAGCTTTTTGTTATTCTTTTGTTACAGAGTGGTAATGTCAATTTTTATTGCTTTTGTGAGTATAGGAAAACATAATGTGCCCAACTCAATTAGAGAAACATCACAGTGCGCAAAACAAGCAAAAGTCATGATTTTTTCTTATTATGACAAATATCCTAGAGTCCTCGTTTCTTCTCTCATAAAGAGAACTTTGAAATTGCATATGCACCCAAAAAAACTCCAATTTTTCAATTAACTCTAATACTATTAATATCCATCGTAAATTGAATCAACCCCTTAACTTACGTTTTGACATTATTCGTAATCATTAATTAACTGTTTCACATCTCGCAAAAACAAGATCAGACAAAGAAAGGATAAAACGAAATCAGACAAAGGAAAAGATACTGTTATAACTTAGAAAATTGGAGCTTACTGTAACATGAACCAACAAAGGGTCAAAAACGAGGCAACTGTAATCTGCGTTTACTATATAAGCAAAGATATAGAACGAAGCAAATACAGAGACAGGGCTTGTTTATACAAGTATTTATGTTGGTCCTATCGACACGTCTCAGCTACTCTTACATCAGTGATTTTGACGCATTACAATACTCTATAAGCGACTCTGACAAATAGAAATAGAGTTCCTCGGTTGACCAAAATTTAATTAAAACCCTATTCTTCTTCAAAACTCAATGGCTTGAATTTTTATAAAAACCGGCGAGAATTTTAGAATTATTTGTCAACAAGCAGCTAATCTAGTTGGTTTGGCCTAATCTAATTTAGCATTATGTGGTAAATTCAAACACACCTATTCGAAGTTTAGCCATTTAGTCTATAATTCGGACTACTAAACTTTTAGTTATCTACTTATCTACTAAACAAACAAAAACCACCATATATTTATTTTATGTAACTACACTGTTATAAATGTTATCATCAATTTTTAACCACAAAATAAAAGTACTTATATAATTTATTAAAATCCTTAAAAAATAATTATAATTTCGTGCCTTGTATGGAATATTATCCTAATTTTTTGATATGGATCAAAGTCTACATCAATTTCTAAGATTTATGAAATAGTCAAATATTCTTGTCATTTAAGATATCTGAAATAATTAACTAATATTGGAATCGTAATAGAAGGTTGTTGAATTAAATATCATATGATTTCCTTTGTATTTTCATCTAATGTTTAAATAAGATATAAAATTTAAATTTATTGGAATACGATGTTAATAATCATATGCCACACCACATGTGGCAACTTCGTGAAATATAAAGATTAGGTGTAATTAGGGTCGGTGGAGATGTTAACGTATACAAATGGCCCCATAACTTCAAACTAATTATGCTTGAATTTTCATATATATTTTCATATTCAAACATAATTATATATTCTCTCAATTTCGCAAATAATATCATTCTAGGTGAAAAATATAGTTCACCAAAAATGTCATACAATTCTAATATAACTTTTAACAAAAATTTCCAATTTTATCTTCAACCAAAATCATGAATTTGAAATCTACCAAATCATTATTTCTAATTATTAGGAATACAAATAATTTTTAATATATTTGTTAATTTATATAAAAAAATTTAGAAAGACACTCTTCAAGAACAGAAGAAGTATGAAAGAACAATTATAAAGTTTTAGCTAGTGTTTCACGATTTTAAATTTGTGTTTATTTCATTGTAAATGTATATAATTTGAATATACATAAGCGTTATATTATTTGAAATAGTTTGATATATTTTCACATACAAACTTGCACAACTATATATGAAGAATGCCCTTAAAAAAACATAACTATAAATGAGAACATTTATAAAGTTTTTAGATTATATTTAATTATTTTTTGTGTCAACAATTCGATGACAAAACCTATTCGTACTTCAAACTTATTTATAATTTTTTTTACACTTATATATATGCTAGTGTCGAATTGTAAATAGTTTAATTATTTTGCCATTTTTTTGTCAACCAGAATAATATTAGTAATATTATCACAAGGGTAAACGAAATGTTTATAACACTAAGTCATTAGTTGACTTTTTAATAGAATGAGCGAGATCATCAACTTTATGGTTTATAGATCTCGATTTACATATTTCAAAAAATATTTAATCAGTTTGCAGTTAAAAAATATTTTAAAATTAAGTAGTAAATTTATTTGCATGTAACATCACTCCATCCAATCCTCATGTAATCAGTAATGGTAGCTCAGATTTCGTATTTTATAGGGGCATTTAAACAAATATTGTAAAATCTGACTGATAATAGGATTAGTTTGAACTTATGGGCCAATTTCATCAATAGTAATAACTAGAAGCCCTTAGGACACTGGGTATGAGACATTAAAAAATATTCAAATAACAGAAAAGTATGAAAGAGAAGTAGAATCGTTTCTCATTAAATAAAACTTTTTTAAAAATAAAATTTAAATAAAAAACTAAATTCTTGTAAAGATATTAACATTTTATTCTTAAGAACCTCAAAATAAATATCTCTCAGTAGGAAACGATTCTTTCTTTTGGACTTAAGACCTTTTCTCTCGTTTAGAGGATCCCTTTCTAAAGAGAATAAAACTCACTTGTGATAATTATCATCGAAAAAAACAATTTCATGGCAGATAGGTCATTATCTCCGCCTCACAACATAGCCTCCGCACGTTTAGGTTGATATTTCAAAGCAAAATTCTCCTCTGCAAGTGGCGGTTCCAGTCTCGAAGCAAGCGATGTCGACAACAATGGATAAGGCCTTAATGGCCATGTCATTGGAAGGGGAAGAGGATAACACACCTTTTCGAATGCCATATCTTCCACGTTCCAATCTGGGTTCAAATAAGGAACATCACGATCAATTACTATACAAAAGAAGCTATTATGGTCCTTGGAGAACTGGTTGGACAAGTTACAGAAGTGGTTTTCGATCCGTCCAAGCCGCATATTAGGGATTATGTCCGAGTTAAGGTCATGTTTGATGTTGCTAAACCCTTGAGGAAATCCAAAGATATCGTCCTGCTAGATAACTCAGTAACCACAATGTTTTTTTATGAACGAGTCTAGAAACGATGTTATGTCTGCCAAAGACTAACCTATGAGCAAAATGTGTGTCCTGTATCTTTCAAAAGAAATCAGGATAAAGCGATTGACAGAAGGTTGGGAATCACTACCACCCCAAAAGCCCCATCTTCACTTATTATAAAAGAATCAAACCCTCTCCTTGGTATCCTCTCTGAAGACCAAGTTGGAACTCATCCGATTCTAAATCGGCCCAAAATAGCAGCTGGTGTGCTTCAAGGTATGCATGAGTATCTCTCAGTGACCACATATCAAGAAAAGACGACGAGAGAATATCGAATCAAGAGTTTCGTACAAGAGGCAACCAAAGATCCTTTTAAGGAAAAAAGGGTCCTTTGTTTGGAGCCTCCTCCAGTCATTACCACAGATTTGGACAAAGGAAAGGGTTTAGTCTTCGGTTATGACACCTCTGACTCGTTTGCTTGCTCTGTTAATCCTGGTCAACCCAAGCAGAAGCTTTTATCTGATGCAATGAAAGATATGTCTTTTCCTTCACCTCTTATGTTCTCTTCTTTACCTTGTTTAACGGGTAAAGTGTTTCCTTCAAGCGAAGGAGATACTTCCGAGACAAAAGGCTCAATCGAGGATGGAATAGGCCTCATACGCGAGGAACCTCCCCTACAGAAGGGGGCCCTTACCCTCGGAAGTTGGGTGTAACAGAGGGCACTTTAACGAAAAGAAAGGAAGCTCTAAAAGGTGTTACAGAACAACAAGTGCCAAATAAGGTAGCCAATAGGATGATCCCCGATGTGGGATCGTCCCATGATCAATGAACATACTCAGTTAGAACTGTCAAGGCTTGGGACGGCTCCAAGATTTGACAATTCATTGTCTCATGGAAATCCGCAAAAGGTATTTCCCTGAGATCATTTTCCTGATAGAGACAATGAATTCTCGTGATGCGATTGTTGACCTTCAGGAATGACTTGGTTATGAATATGTACATACAGTTAATCCCTCCGATAGATGTGGCGGTCTAGCCTTTTTTTGGAAGAAAGGTGTAACCATCAACTTTCTCAGTGTAAATAAAAATATGATGGATGTTCAAGTCTTCATAAGGAATGTTTCTTTCTTTTTAACTTGTACTTACGGTAACCCCATCCTCAATCAAATACACTTGGTTTGGGAAGGAATTTCACGGATAGGATTTCGAAGATCGAGCAGCTGGTGTATCCTTGGAGATTTTAATGAAATTCTTCATAATGGAGAAAAGAAGGGAGGACCACCTAAATCATCGAGATCCTTCTCTAATTTTTCTCATATGTTACATACATGTAATATGGTGGAACTGAACAGCTCAGGTAATCCTTTCACTTGGGCAGGTCGGAGAGGAGATTTGTGGATACAAAGTAAACTAGATCGCAGTTTTGGTAATTCTCGTTGGTTCGATCAATTCCCAACAGCTTGCCAAACCTTTTTAGACTTCAAGTGATCAGACCATAGGCCTCTACTCCTGTCGCTCAGTACTCAACAAGTGATTTACAAAGGTACTTTCAGATTTGACAAGCGGTTTTTAAACAAGCCACTAGTAAAAGAAACCATTTCGAATGCTTGGTTGCATAACTCAGAAAACGCTGACCTACCAGTTTTAGAGCGAATCAGTAATTGCAGGACGACTTTAAGCATTTGGAAAAGGGAGAATAATACAAATTCTAAAAATAGAATGTCTCTCCTGCAAACCGAGCTGGAGGTGGAATCGGTACTAGATTCTCCGTTTTTTGATAGATTAATTTTACTGCGTAAAGAGATGCTTCAAGCTCATCGGGATGAGGAGAGTTTTTGGAAGCAAAAAAGTAGACAAAAGTGGCTCAAGGAAGGAGATAACAACTCCAAATACTTTCACGTTTCTATGAAGGCCAATAGATCCAAACTTGGCATAACATCCCTGATTGATGCTTCTAGAATTACACAAATATCAGAACATGGAAAAGGAGTGGTGGCAATCACCTTCTTCGAGAATTTGTTCTCCTCATCCTCTCCGCAGCTGCTATCTCGATTCTTTGATGGTTTGGTTTCGACTGTTACAGCTGAGATGAATGTATCTCTCTTTGCAGAGGTCACGGTAGAGGAGATTAGACAGGCTATTTTCAGCCTAAATCCAACAAGTGCTCCATGAGCAGATATCATGACATGCCTCTTTTTCCAGAGGTATGGGACATAGTTGGTTCAAAATTCAGTCAAGAGGTTAAGCAATTTTTCTCCTCGGGTTATTTTGATAAACAATGGAACTTCACATTTCTATCCCTAAATCCCAAGAAAGAAAAAGCAGAAACAATGAGTGAAATGAGACCTATAAGCTTATGTTCCTTCATGTATAAAACCATCTCTAAGATTTTGGTCACAAGAATGAAACCTCTACTGCCAACTTTGATTTCTCCGAATCAATTAGCTTTTGTGCAAGAAAGGTTGATCTCTAATAACATCACCATTGCTCACGAGGTTATACATGGCTTAAGAACAAACACTAAGCTCTCCAAAGGTTTTCTAGCTCTAAAATTTAACATGTCCAAAGCTTTTGATCAGGTGGAATATGATTATCTGCAAAGACTTTTATTGGCTATAGGATTCTCGGTGACATGGGTCGATTGGGTAATGACATGTGTGAGGACAATCACTTACTCGGTCTTGATTAATGGACAACAACATGGGCTCATTACACCTCAGAGGGGACTCCGACAAGGCGATCCGTTCTCCCCATTTCTGTTTATCCTGTGTTCAGAAGGTCTCTCTTATTTACTCTATAGAGTTGCAACAAGAAACATGATCGAGGGGGTATCTTTTTCGACTCGAGGTCCCATGATTTTCCATATGCTTTTCGTTGATGACTCACTTTTCATTTGTAAAGCTGATCTCCAACAGTGTCATGTTCTTCACAATATTCTGATGCTTTATGGATCCCTTACTGGTCAGATGATCAACCCGGAAAAATCATCACTGACCTTTGGTTTTCAAATAGAGAATGACACTAAGAAAGAGATTCAAAATCTGTTTGGGGTTATTCATTAGGGGGGAGCATGCACATATTTAGGTCTTCCGGAATGTTTCAGTTGGGGGAAAAAAGAAAATGCTCTTATCTCCATGATAAATTGCAGAACAGATTAACTAACTGGTTCACGATGCACCTTTTGCAAGGAGGTAAGGATGTTCTCATCAAGTCTGTGGCTACGACTATGCCGATATATGCCATGTATGTATTCAAACTGCCAAAATCTACAATCCACACAATGACCAGTGCAATCTCAGCCTTCTGGTGGAATGTTGTTCTGGCATGGCTTAACACCAAAATCTACAATCCACACAATGACCAGTGCAATCTATGACAATTGATAGGCTGTTATGGCCTAACACCACCAATTGGAACATTCATAAGCTAGTGGAATTATTCAGCCACATTGACATAGCTCTCATCCTAAGGCTCAAGCCCATCCCTTCTTCTAGTGATTATTGGTGTTGGAAGTATAACAAGTCGAGAGATTACAACGTCAAATCTGGATATTGGGCAGCCTCGTCGAAGCAAAAAGAAGACTTAATCATAAAGGCTACTCAACGCCCTTCTACAAACTGTATTAAAGATATGGTTTGGAAGATTCAAGCCCCTTTGAAAATTAAAACCTTTCTCTGGAAGGCCTTCAATAATGCCATTCCAGCTGCTTCGAATCTGGCCACCAAAGGGATACGCATAGACACAAGATGCCACAACTGTGGGGAAGAAAAAGGAAACTATAAATCACTTCTTGTTCCTTTGTCCTCTAGCTAGACAAATCTGGGCATTGTCACTTACTCCCAATTCTGCAGGAGGCTACGTAGCTCATGGATTATACTTTAACATCCACCATGTCTTGCAGATCATAATAGATACTAAGCTTCTGTTACTACTTCAGAGAAACATTCCTTGGATCCTTTGGAACCTTTGGACAAATAGAAACAAAGTCATTTATGAGGGGCAAAACTCTCAAGTGAGAGACATTATCAACAAAATTAAGGATCATGCGGAAGAATGGTTTCAAGTGCAAGTGATTGAAAAACAATGGGAAAGGAATCAATCAGCTCAACCAGAGACTCAGGCCTCAAGATGAAGGCCTCCTCCTAAACTTTGGATTAAGTGTAACATTGGTAGTGCTTGGAACAAACATACTCTTTTGAGAGAAGCTTTCTTTGTAGTCAGAAACGAATTAGGTAGAGTATTACTCCATGCTAGAAGAGCTTTCACCTTCATTCAATCTCATTGGGAAGCAATATTTGAAAGCTTAAATTGGGCGATAGAGAGTATAAAAGACCTAAGGATAAAAAAGGTCATCTTTGCTATGGAAAACACAAACGCGATTGGTATGATCAACAGGTCCAAGGCTTGGCCTTCTTTTAGAGCTTTCTCAACACTGTTTATTCGGTCTTTAGAAGACTTCATATTTTAGAAACTAACTTTTGAATCGAGTAGAACTAATTTAGGAACAACAAAAATAGCTCAATTTATCACTCGTGAAGATCGACATCAATCATATTAGCTACAGGTCCTCCGTTTTGGTTACAAGATCTTTTTGATGTAGAAGCCAGTGGCCCCTCCCAGTAATTATCCTATTATTGATTGATGTAACAAAATACTGAGCAACTGATATTTATAATAGGCTAACGACTTTTAAGTGTTTAAAAAAAAAAAAAAGCATCTTTCCGTTGGAGATTCCCTTACACGTAAAACAGGAACGGTTTTCTCTTTCTGATTTCAGAGCGTAACTGCCATCGTCGTCTCCGCGAGTTCTTCTCTGCGTATAGGCCATAGAAAACAAACCCAAAAAAAAACCAAAAAAGGCTTTTCTTTTTTATCATTTTTTGTCTCTCATTTTTTTCCTCTTTCCAAATTTTCTAAATTTTTCTCGTGGGTGTGATCCTCTTCAAGGGGATTTCATTGGCAGGTCATACATTCGCATCGATCAAACCACTCGAATTGTGTCCTAATTTTGTCGCGAATCGTAAACGATTCATATTTTTCTGGTATCGTTTTTCTTTTGGATTTCTCCAGAAATTAAGCGGAGAAATCAATCGATTAGTGTCTCTTAAACGAGTGAATCGTCTGACTGATTAGATTTCTGTCTCTTAGTGGATAGACAAGAACGAGATGGGGGCTCCGTTAGTGTGCCACGGGCATTCTCGTCCCGTCGTCGCTGTAGCTTATAGTCCGGTGACTCCAGATGGATTCTTCCTCATTAGCGCCAGTAAAGGTATGATCTTTGTTTCTGATCTTCATATGATTCAGTCTCGATCGATTTGTATTTGAAGATCCATGATCATCACGTGGAATTGCACCTATTCTGGATTATGATTGCATTTCGGATGTGCTTTAGCGAAATGATTTTGGCTACCTCTTATCTTCTATTGTCTGAATTTTAATATTTTGCTGATCTAATGGAGAATCAGGATGATGACTTGCCCTCATTGTTGTAACTTTAATTGAATTCTCTTCGACTTCTCTGATATTTAGATTCAAACCCGATGTTGAGGAATGGGGAGACTGGTGACTGGATTGGAACTTTTGAAGGACACAAGGGGGCAGTTTGGAGTTGTAGCCTTGATAAAAATGCAAGGCGTGCTGCCTCAGCTTCTGCTGATTTCACTGCGTATGTTGTTCTTCCCGTTGCGTTTCATCCAAGACTTTAACTAACCATTTACTCTT
Organism: Lepidium didymum; assembly: GCA_963920545.1. Taxonomy (NCBI): domain Eukaryota; kingdom Viridiplantae; phylum Streptophyta; class Magnoliopsida; order Brassicales; family Brassicaceae; genus Lepidium; species Lepidium didymum. The sequence goes on from OY986992.1 coordinate 6,468,270, forward strand.
GTAACCATAATAGCCACTGGTAATGAATTGACTTGTTTGCTTAAAGCTTAATGTTATGGGAGAAATTATGTTTTCAGAGAAAATGGTTAAGTGAGATAAATGGACACCGCTAACTTCCTTGGGATTAAGGTTGTTTTTTAATGACTATAACACATTTCAGGAAAATATGGAATGCATTGACAGGAGATGAATTGCACTCCTTTGAACACAAGCATATTGTTCGTGCATGTACCTTCTCAGAGGTAAAATTTAGTTTTTTTCTTTACCCCACAAAAAAGTGATATATGGATTGTGGGATTCTCTATAACTACTTGTAGGATTTGAGTGTCTTTGTGTCATTTGTGTTTCCACTGTCGTCTTAATTCTCAGCAATTTTCCATTCTAGGACACTCACCTTTTACTCACTGGTGGAATGGAGAAAATTCTTCGGATATTCGATTTGAATCGGCCAGACGCACCTCCAAAAGAAGTTGGAAACTCCCCTGCTTCAATCAGAACAGTTGAATGGCTTCATAGTGATAATACTATATTAAGCTCTTGCACAGATACTGGTGAAATTAGGTATGTCACTATGTTGTTCCTAGGTTAAGACTCAGTCCTTTCGTAGACCTGATTTCATTGTCTTATTATTCGATGCCCTCTGTAGGTTATGGGACATAAGAAGTGACAAGATAGTTCAAACATTAGAAACAAATTACCCAGTCACTAGTGCTGAAGTAAGTCGGGATGGGCGATACATAACTACTGCTGATGGATCTAGTGTCAAGTTTTGGGACGCCAATAAGTATGTTCCCGATACATGTAATGCATCCTCAACCAGTTTTATTGTTTCTTGTGCCCTTAATGCTTGAGCGTTTTTTTTTTAATCCTGCTCTCCTAGTTTTGGATTGCTGAAGAGCTATGACATGCCTTGTAATGTTGAATCGGCATCCTTGGAACCAAATCATGGCAACACTTTCATTGCTGGAGGAGAAGATATGTGGGTTCATAGGTTTGATTTCCAAACTGGAGAGAAAATAGGTAAGTTTCTTAAGAGAAGAGTGATCTATTGGGTATCATTTTAGGAATCTATGTTTATGTGTTTAAGCCAATGCGGCGAATGTAGGGTGTAACAAGGGTCATCACGGGCCAGTGCACTGTTTGAGGTATGCGCCAGGAGGGGAGTCATACACGTCAGGCTCAGAAGACGGGACAGTCAGAATATGGGTGGTGGGTTCGGTGAACCATGAGGAGAGCAGTCAGAGCGGTCACATAAAGCTTGTGGCAGAGGAGGTTGTGCGTAAAGCTGAAAGACTAAAAGCCGCAGAAGCGAAATGAAACACCAACAAAAATTACCAGCTTATGATATCATAGTGGCAGAAGAGAATACTGCCTTCAGTTTTTTTGGCTAACTATAGTATATGTGAGAAGTTTTGGCCTTTTATCTTCTCTTCAATAAATGAAATGAAGCATTTTTCTCCTGTGTATCTAAATCTGGGACTGGGAGGTTGGAAAAGCAACTCAAATTACTTACATGGATCAAGCACAAAACATAATAAACTACAACCAAATGTAAATGCTGGTAACAATTTGCAGGGTGGAGAAAACCGTTCTTAGTATCTTCATCCTCCCATTCAACCCCTCGCAGCCATCTTCCATCTGCATGACTTCATGGCTGCATCTATTACAAGATCACAGTCCTTGGCTCCGGTAGATACTCGTCACTGCACCCAAAAATAGTCGCGGGAGTGATACTAGTTTTAGAAAGGGACTTGAGTTTCTCGAGTGTAGTCTTCATCACTTTCTCTTTACTTATTATCTCTTCTATCTTAAATGACATTTCTACACACAGACTAGTCAGGCTTGGAACATAAATCAGCCATGTCAAATCTCTTAGACCTTCGCAGTTCACTACACACTCAAAACAAGTACAACTGATCCAAAAGATATGAGGTAAATATGTATAAACTGAACAGGAAACACATCAATGTAAAACAAAATTGTATGACCGCTGAGAGAAACAGACAAAATGATAGCGTGGTTAAGAAGTTGGGCCTTGTTACCAGTTGGATCCACCTATAGAGCCCAATTTCGGCTGTTGAGATTTGCTAACGAAACGACAAAATTGACCAATTATCATGCGCAGGAAGAGACAAACTTAACAGAAATCAAAACTTGAAAATTAAAAACCCTAAACCCGGCTTTTTAGCTCTCTGCTCTACTGGTTTTGGCTTTCTCCATTTCTTCCTCAGTTCACTTGCTTTCCAGTTTCACTGTGTAATTTTCCTCATACTCTTCTGTAATCTTCTCAAATTTTAAGTTTTTGATTGCTGGTCCGATCTTTTCGCCTCAAATATATGACATTTTGTCCAAATTCGACCTACCAAAAACATTTTTTTCCCTTTCTTTTTCTGATTCTGTTTTGCGTGTGTAATCTATCTTTACAAAAGCAGATCAGTGGTGGTGAGCTTATCTGAAGAGAAGACATGTTCGCTCTTTCCAAGGTTTTGCGGCGGTTAGCTTCCTCGATTATAGTTATGCATACCATTTTATTCTTAATTTACTATTTCATTTGTCTTCTCTAAGCTGAAAAAAGGTTCATTTTAGATAAAGATGAAACAACAATTAGGTTTTAGATGCGCCACTGAAATGCTTCTTGTCTGTTTTGAGTGGTATAATTTGAACAGCTTCTATTATAAAATTTCAGAAGCCAGAGTCTCCGACTGGGAGCTTGCAATGCTGTGTACTCTAAGCTAGATGTACCATTGCAAGAAAGGAACCATGCTATTAAATCGAATGCTTTGGTACATGATGTATACGAAGCTCCCAGTAGATTTTACGAGCTCTCTTGGAGTTACTCTACCGGAAGACGTTCACTTTCCTCGGACGCTGGCGCTAAAAGTGCCGGAGAAGAAGATGTCCTCGGAAACAGGAATTTAGACGTTGAGACTCTAAGCGAGACTAGTAGTGATAGCGAAGATGAGGAGGATTTTTCAGGTGATGAAGATAGGACTGAAGGGGCAGAACTGGAACTACACGTCCCTGAATCTGAGGCTGGTAAAATAGAGATAGGCAAGAGATCATCAGAGCTGTTTAAGGCCATTCTTTCTGTCTCAGGTGTGTCTGTAGCGAGTGCACTTGACAAATGGGTTGAAGAAGGAAAGGAGATCAACCGCACAGAATATGCAAATGCGATGTTACAAATCCGTAAACGTCGAATGTATGGGAGAGCATTGCAGGTACTTATTTTATTTTTGTTTCAACATGAGCTGTTTATTTATGTCGATCATTTTGTTGAGAATCTAAGAAACTTGCTTGGTTCCCAGTAATGCTTTTTGTTAGGTCTTTAGAGTTTAGATTTTAAATTTCACTGCTTTATGTTCTCTAACTGTTCGTTTCTGCGTTGTCTTGTAATTTGTATAGATGGCAGAATGGTTAGACGAAAATAAGCCATTTGAATTGGAAGAGAGAGATTATGCTTCTCGACTTGATCTCATTGCCAAGGTACATGGCCTGTACAAGGGCAAACTTTATATTGAAAGACTCCCAGAATCTTTCAGAGGAGAAATGGTCTACCGTACCCTCCTGTCGAATTATGCGGCAGCAAGCGATGTGAGGAAAGCAGAAGCAGTTTTCAACAAAATGAAGGACATGGGATTACCTCTGTCATCATTTGCATGTGATCAGATGCTTAACCTTTACAAGAGGGTTGACAAGAAGAAAATACCCGATGTGTTATTGCTGATGGAGAAGGAAAATCTGAAGCCGAGTCTTAACACATACAAAGTTCTGATTGACACCAAAGGATTGTTAAGTGACATAAGTGGGATGGAACAAATTGTTGAGACAATGAAAAGTGAAGGTGTTGAGCTTGACCTTCGTGCAAAATCTATGATTGCAAGACACTATGCATCAGCTGGGCTTAAAGAGAAGGCTGAGAAAGTGCTAAAAGAGATGGAAGGTGAAAGCTTGGAGGAAAATCGGTATGTGTGCAAGGATCTACTTTCCATCTATGGCCTTCTCCTGAGAGCGGATGAGGTGACCAGAATTTGGAAGATCTGTGAAGAAAAACCCCGTTACACTGAGTGCATTGCTGCAGTCTTGGCTTTCGGAAAGATTAATAAAGTCAGAGAAGCAGAGGCTGTTCTTGAGAAGTTGTTGAAGATGGGCCACAAAGTTTCTTCTAATATTTACTCTGTTCTCTTGAGGGTTTACGTTGATCACAAGATGGTCGCAGAGGGTAAGGATCTTGTGAAGCGGATGTCCGACAGTGGATGCACTATGGGAGCCTTAACATGGGATACAGTGATCAAGCTCTATGTGGAGGCCAAGGAAGTAGAAAAAGCTGAGTATTCACTGAGCAAGGCAACAGAGTCAAAAAAGATAAAACCGTTGATGAGCTCCTTCATGTATCTGATGGACGAGTATATGCGAAGGGGTGATGTGCACAATGCAGAGAAAATCTTCCAGAAGATGAAGGAAGCTGGCTATCAATGTCGCTTCAGGGTGTACCAAGCCCTTATCCAAGCTTACGTCAATGCCAAAGCCCCAGCTTATGGAATGATGGATAGAATGAAAGCTGATAACATCTTCCCCAGTAAAGGATTAGCCACTCAGCTCGCTAAAGCTGATCCTTTTAAGAAGACGCCTTTATCCGATCTCCTTGATTGAGTTACGTTGCAGCTACAACAACATCTTCCACCTTATGTGAATCTTTGGTTTGACTGATCAGCCTTCTTAAGTAGCTACTTAGTTTAAATAAACCCTCCTGATATGTTAAGTCTATTTGGTTGCTTGCTTGCTTATGTGCCGAGTGTATGGTTTTCAAATTCTCGCCATTTATTATAGTTAATGGCAATTATCAGTGAAAACCAAAGCATTTTACTTTGTATTCCGCACCGAATAAATTTACAGAGACTTGCACAATTCTGTGCTACACTCAGAATGGGCTTCACGTGTTGTTTCTATTCTTTTATTTGGGCTTAGTAGGGAATATTAATGGGCTTCGTAGAAGGTTTAATTAGTATTGAGATGGAGAGTGGGCTTTCACGTGAATTTTTACTAGACCAATAGTCTTTTATGGTTGTCTGACATTTATGATTTGAATTGCCACGTGGAGATTTGAAAGACACGAATAAAATATCAAAGTGGGTTCCACATGAGTTTGGAGTTTTGTATAAAAAGAGAGAAAGGAGAAAGGATCTCGACAGTCCCAACATCCAATTGAGCCATTTCCCAAGTTGGTGCACGTCTTTCGATGCCCTCGTCTTCATCAACACTCCTCCTTTTATTTTTTTTACTTATTAAATGCTAATAGTCTACTCATCATTTAGAAAAATTAGACAAAAAAAAACTTGAATGTATAAACCGGAGGTTTCGGATAAGTCTCGGAGCATCTGCATTCTTGCAAAATTTTCATGATAATCTCTCATAAAAAAACTTAATAAAATATCAAAATTTTTGGAATCCACACCAATAGTCTCTAAAATGAGAGATTATGAATGTGTGTTCCAAAAATTTGGAGAAACTTTTACATTAAAAAATTATTATTTAATATTTTGTTTCATGAGAGTCTTGCACTATAAATACTCTTAGATTACTTTATGGAATTTGTAATTAAAAAATAATTATAGTTTTTTCCCTTTCTAATGCAAGTGGAGGTTATATATTCATTTAAAGTTGTTGTATTTAGTGGAATGATTCATGCCTTATTTTTGTCAATAATAATACAATTATAATGGGCACATTTTACACAAGTTTTATTTATATATCAAAGTACCTTCTGCAGGGCTAACAGAAAAAAAAAATGTAACCATTGCACGAATGCTAATGTTCTTAAAAAAATTGGTAATGCCATTCGACCAGAATTTGTAAAGTAATTAATTCTGGAGTTCTTTTTACTTTCAAATAAATAAATATATAATTATTTGTCCTAATAATTCGCCGAAAGCAGATTTTAATTTAATCTTTGTCCTAAAAAAACTAAGATTTAATTTACTCTCAAGTTTTGAATATGTAGACGGTAAGAAGAACCCTGGTTAGGGTTTATTTGGTCCCCGGTGCAAATATGGGCTCCTTTCGCAGATATTTTCACTCCCACTATATTTTAATAAATAACACTTTTTTCTCTGCCGAGCGAGTCACCTTATCGTCTCTCTATCTCTTCCTACCTATATTTCCTTTCTCTCTGGTTTTTTTTTGGCTGGAGAGTCTGCGAGAGAGAGAGATAGAGATATGGAAGGTCTTATACAAACCAGAGGAATTCTCTCTTTACCTGCTAAACCTATCGGAGCGAGAAGCCTTCTCCAACCCTCTAATGGCTTAAAGCAAAGACTTTTCACCAGAAATTTACCTGCCTTGTCGATATCCTCTGTTGGCCACAACAAATTTCAAGCTTTTCAGGTTAACCAACCTGGGATTTCAATTCCCCTCAAGGAGAGAAGCAGAGGGTTCATCTGCAAGGCGGAAGCTGCAGCCGCCGGAGACGGAAATGTATTCGATGGAGGAGACTCGGCAGCGATGGCGTTGTCGCCTAAAATTTTTGGTGTGGAGGTGACGACTCTTAAGAAGATTGTCCCTTTAGGGCTAATGTTCTTTTGCATTCTTTTCAATTACACAATTCTGAGGGACACGAAGGATGTTTTGGTGGTGACGGCGAAAGGAAGTTCTGCTGAGATTATACCATTTTTGAAGACATGGGTGAATCTTCCTATGGCTATCGGGTTCATGTTGCTCTACACCAAACTTTCCAATGTTCTATCTAAAAAGGCTCTCTTTTACACCGTTATTGTCCCTTTCATTGTCTACTTTGGAGCCTTTGGTTTTGTGATGTACCCTCTTAGCAATTTGATTCATCCTGAAGCTCTTGCTGACAAGCTCCTTGCAATACTCGGCCCCAGATTCATGGGTCCACTCGCAATTTTGAGGATTTGGAGTTTCTGTCTGTTCTATGTCATGGCTGAGCTTTGGGGTAGTGTCGTGGTTTCAGTTCTCTTTTGGGGATTTGCCAATCAGGTGATTACTGTCTTCTATTTTTCTTCTACTGTTAGTCATAGACTCATGGTATTTAGGTTTTTAAAACCCTAGTATGCAATCTTTGGGTTAATATGTGTTCTATTCTTGAGTTAACACTAGTATGCAATCTTTTGGTGGCAGATTACAACAGTTGATGAAGCCAAAAAGTTCTATCCTTTGTTTGGACTAGGGGCCAATGTGGCACTTATCTTTTCAGGAAGAACTGTGAAATATTTCTCTAACATGAGAAAGAATCTTGGTCCTGGAGTTGATGGCTGGGCAGTTTCATTGAAAGCTATGATGAGTATTGTCGTGGGGATGGGCCTCGCCATCTGTTTCCTCTACTGGTGGGTGAATAGATATGTCCCCCTTCCAACCCGTAGCAAGAAGAAGAAGGTAATAATATGGCTGAACATACAAAATACTAATGGTTCTATGTGATTGAATGCGCATCTTATGATGTTTCTTCTGATTTCTTACAGGTGAAACCACAGATGGGAACAATGGAGAGCTTGAAGTTCTTGGTATCATCACCATACATCAGGGATCTTGCTACTTTGGTGGTTGCGTATGGAATAAGTATAAACCTTGTTGAAGTCACATGGAAATCAAAGCTTAAAGCTCAGGTTACTACTTTATGGACAAGTTATTATTTACTACACACTACTACTCCGCTTTCTCCTGAGAACCTAAAGATTTTCTTTCTTTGCGCAGTTCCCTAGTCCGAACGAATACTCAGCATTTATGGGTGACTTCTCAACCTGTACGGGTATTGCAACATTCACGATGATGCTTCTGAGCCAATACGTGTTTAAGAAGTATGGTTGGGGAGTTGCTGCAAAGATCACGCCAACGGTTCTGCTATTGACCGGTGTTGCCTTCTTCTCTCTGATTCTGTTTGGTGGCCCATTCGCACCTGTGGTAGCCAAGCTTGGTATGACACCACTACTCGCAGCTGTGTACGTTGGTGCTCTCCAGAATATCTTCAGCAAGAGCGCCAAGTACAGCTTGTTTGATCCTTGCAAAGAAATGGCTTATATCCCATTGGATGAGGACACTAAGGTTTTTCACCTTTTCTCATGAAGAAAGTAGTTGCATTCCATCTGATCTTAAGTTTTAAACGGGTACGGTTTGTGCTATTGACTTGCAGGTTAAAGGCAAAGCTGCAATTGATGTGGTCTGCAACCCATTAGGGAAATCAGGCGGTGCACTAATCCAGCAATTCATGATCCTTACATTCGGGTCACTCGCCAATTCCACACCTTACCTTGGAATCATCCTGCTGGGGATAGTCACTGCGTGGTTAGCTGCAGCTAAGTCTCTGGAAGGACAATTCAACACTCTCATGTCTGAAGAAGAGCTTGAGAAGGAAATGGAGAGAGCTTCATCAGTCAAGATTTCTGTTGTGTCACCGGAGGATACCGCACCAGGAGAATCTACGATAATTAAGAGTTCTACACCGACCAACATATAGTCTTTGATGGATAAAAATGTTTTTGGGATTTTAATTATGTGAGTGTTGTAAGGTTTTGGTCGGAGAAAGATTTGGATAGTGAGTCATACGCTTGTTTTTCATTATTATTTTTTGTTTTCTTGATACCAATAGGAAACTAATAAAATGTTCGAGTTCAATTATCGTAACAATATGTCTTGATACAGCTCAATATATCACATATGATTGCTATTGTGACTCAAGTAGAGATTCTTAGTATTTTTGTGAACACTGTAAAAAGATTATTACGTGAATAAAAGCATAATTCTTCGAGTAAATTAAGGCCAAAACGACGTATCATCCGTTAATTTGAAGTGTTTTGTTTTGTGTACTTTATCTTCTTGCTTTAAATCCCAATGTAAAACCTCTACGAGTGACCATGTTCTTTGTGCTCTGTCTCTCGGACAATGGCGTCTTCTGCTCAAACTCCTCACTTTAATCTCAATCCAGGCAAGTCCAACTCTTTTCAACGCAAAGCTCATAAACATAGAAACGTTAATATTCATTGGAATTTTGGAATTCGGAAACTTATCTTGAGAAAATCTCAAGGACTATCAGTTCTTAGCTCGTGTTCTAGCAGTACCGACTTTTCAAATTCTCAATTACATGGGCTCTGCGCGAAAGGGAAGTTGGAAGAAGCTATGAAGCTTCTGAATTCTCTGCAGGAGTCGCGTGTTGCGGTAGACGAAGATGTGTTTGTCGCTTTGGTCAGGCTGTGCGAGTGGAAGAGAGCACATGAGGAAGGTTCTAGGGTTTATTCTATTGCTATGAATTCCATGAGCAGCCTTGGTGTTGAACTTGGTAACGCGTTTCTCGCTATGTTTGTGAGGTTTGGTAATTTGGTTGATGCCTGGTATGTCTTCGGTAAAATGTCGCAGAGAAATTTGTTTTCTTGGAATGTATTGGTGGGTGGCTACGCAAAGCAAGGGTATTTCGACGAGGCTATGTGTTTGTATCATAGAATGTTGTGGGTTGGTGGTGTTAAACCTGATGTCTATACGTTCCCCTGTATATTGAGAACCTGTGGAGGTATACCTGATCTAGCTCGAGGAAGAGAGGTTCATGTTCATGTGGTTCGATATGGATATGAATTAGATATTGATGTGGTAAACGCTTTGATTACTATGTATGTAAAATGTGGTGATGTAAAGAGCGCGAGGTTGCTTTTTGATAGAATGCCTAGGAGGGATATAATCTCATGGAATGCAATGATCTCGGGATACTTTGAGAATGGAATGTCTCATGAAGGGTTGAATTTATTCTTTGCAATGCGTGAACTTTCTGTTGATCCTGATTTGATGACCATGACCAGTGTTATCTCTGCCTGTGAGCTTCTTGGAGATGGAAGGTTAGGAAGAGATATTCATGCTTATGTGATAAGCACGGGTTTTGCTGTTGACATATCTGTCTGCAACTCCTTAACTCAGATGTACTTAAATGCTGGGTTATGGCGTGAAGCTGAAAAAGTTTTCAGCAGAATGGAGCGCAAAGACATTGTGTCATGGACCACCATGATTTCAGGCTATGAGTATAATTATCTGCCCGAGAAGGCCATAGAAACTTACAGAATGATGGATCAAGATTCTATGAAGCCAGATGAGATCACAGTAGCTGCTGTTCTGTCTGCTTGCGCTACTCTAGGTGATATCGACACAGGTGTTGAGATCCATAAGTTTGCTATTAAAGCAAGGCTCATATCCTATGTGATTGTTGCAAATAATCTCATTAATATGTACTCCAAATGCAAATGCATTGATAAGGCCTTGGATATCTTTCATAACATCCCTCGCAAGAATGTCATATCTTGGACATCGGTTATTGCAGGGCTTCGACTCAACAACCGATGTTTTGAGGCCTTAATATTCTTCCGGCAAATGAAAATGACATTGCTGCCAAATGGAATTACCTTAACAGCTGCATTAGCAGCTTGTGCTAGAATAGGGGCTCTGATATGTGGGAAAGAGATTCATGCCCATGTACTGAGAACAGGATTGGGGATTGATGATTTTCTTCCAAATGCGCTCTTAGACATGTATGTAAGGTGTGGGAGAATGAACATTGCTTGGAATCAGTTCAACTCACAGAAAAAAGATGTCGCATCATGGAACATTCTTCTAACCGGATACTCAGAGCGGGGTCAAGGGTCAGTGGTGATGGAGTTATTTGACATGATGATTAAGTCAGGAGTAAGGCCAGATGAGATTACATTCATCTCACTGTTATGCGGTTGTAGCAAATCCCAAATGGTTAGAGAAGGTTTGATGTACTTCAGCAGAATGGAACAATATGGTGTTACTCCAAACTTGAAGCATTATGCGTGTGTCGTTGATTTGCTTGGCCGTGCAGGCGAACTAGAAGAAGCACACAAGTTTATTCAGAAAATGCCAGTAAAACCGGATCCAGCTGTATGGGGGGCCTTGCTTAACGCATGCAGGATTCACCGCAACATTGATCTGGGTGAGCTATCAGCGCAGTGTATATTTGAGTTGGAGAAAGGAAGTGTTGGGTATTACATTCTGTTATGTAATCTCTATGCTGACTGTAGCAAATGGAGAGAAGTTGCAAAAGTGAGAAGAATGATGAAAGAAAACGGGCTAACCGTTGATACAGGATGCAGTTGGGTGGAAGTGAAGGGTAAAGTTCACGCCTTTCTTAGCGACGACAAGTACCATCCTCAAACAGAAGAGATCAACACTGTTTTACAAGGTTTTTATGAGAAAATGAGTGAAGTTAGGCGGACTACAACCAGTTCAGAATCTAGTTCCATTAATGAGACTGAGATTTCGAGAGATGAGATATTCTGTGGACATAGCGAGAGAAAGGCCATTGCATTTGGTCTTATTAACACAGTCCCAGGAATGCCAATTTGGGTGACAAAGAATCTCAATATGTGCGAAAGTTGCCATGATACAGTAAAGTTCATCTCAAAATCAGTACGAAGAGAAATCTCTGTTAGAGATGCAGAGCATTATCACCACTTTAGAGATGGAGTATGTTCATGTGGAGGTTAGAATGAAGAAATGTAAAAGAGAAATACACACATCAAGAGATTGTTATGTTATTACAGTAAACCTGAATTGTATTTGGCTTTGTTTTCTGTGTAACACTTCATATAAGATAGGAACTGCTCTGTATGTAACATTAGCTAGAGGGAGATTTCTAATTAAATATTTTTATTGATATCAGCATATAAACAAAAAAATTGAGTAATTATTTGTCTTACAGGAAAATAGAATGCAAAATGTATTAAAATTTTCAAAAAAGAAAAACTGTTCTATCGTTTTTGGAAATTGAAGGTCTTGATTCCAACAGCAAAGATAACGGCGAAGAGCAAAGGAAAGATGACGTTCATGGCGGCGACAACACCAAGGAAACCTTCTCTGTATCCATAGAAATCTTTAATGAATTGCTTAACACTCATACCTTCCGTCAAACCATCCGTCATATGCTCCGTGATATCACCGAACTGTGATACGATTAATCCATACAATGTCCATGAAACTGGGCAAATCCAGTAGTACCATTCCCACCATACAGGCATACTCTGTTTTTTCCCAGGAGAAAAAGTTTGGGGTCAAAATCAAATATTAGAAAACAATATGGCATTTTCTTGTAATTAAGTAATAAAAGTTTTAGAGTGAGTGGGCTTACGGGACGGGGGATGAGGAAGCCGGAGAAGAGATTCCAGATGCCGTAGAAAGCGGAGGATACGACGGAGGCGATGTGGTGGTTAGGTGTCATAGCTACAGCCATCATACCGTAGAAGGTGAAAGTTAAGAATGATCCGTACATAAAGAAGAGGTACCAGAAGAACTTCGCTGCTGTCCACTCAAACCCTATCATTGCGTATACTATCAAACCGTACACTACGGCTTGCACGAAGACATATGGGATCTCGATGAAAACCTGTAAAATAAAAAGAGCGGATTTTATGAATTTGAAGTTTGTTTTTTTTTTTTTGGAAAAAAACTGTTAAAGTTCTCTGTTTTTGGGATGGATTCTTTGTGTGTTTTCAAATTACCTGAGCGAAAGCATATGGCATGGCGGAGTACATTCCGGCAGCTTGTTCTCGGTAAAAGACTGTTCTTTCAACGTTAACGACTGGCTGTACTGAAGCGGCGTTTTGTAACCCGAGGAAGAGAACAGCTGTGTACATTGAACCCATAGCATTGGATAAATCCTGTCTTGTTTTCCTGCAGGTTGTAACACAATCCGAACTTGGTCAATAAAGAGTTTTTGTTTTCAAGAAAATTTGGTGAGGTTTGGGCTTACGTTTTGCCTCCAAGGTCCCAGAACATTGTGCCGAACATGAGAGCAATGCCGATTGTGAATAGGAATCTCACGGCGGTGTATGGCGGGTTTCTCCAGTAGGACCAGTGTTGTTTCCATAGAGAAGCCATACATTGCGTCCAGAATGACTGTGAGTATTGTGTCGGGAAATACAGATCTTTTGATCCTGGAGCTGGTTGGCTTAGCTCCTTGATAAGCTCCTTGTTTCTCCTACAAAAGGGTAAAGTTTATTATTGTTATGATCAGATTCTGCTGTTGTTTGTGTATCTTCTTGATGGTTAATGGACTTACTTGTACAGATCTGAATTTTTGTAAAGCTGAGCAAAATCGACTCCTAAAGCCGTTTCTTGAGAAGTGTTTGAAACTTCAAGCATCCAAGTTGCTGGGTTGTACCCTTCTGTGATCTTGCTAATTCCTTGAATACTCTGTTGCAGAGTCAGGAAAATTCAGTCCATGGTTGCTCGTACACCAAACTAATTTAGAGTATAGTGTCATTTTCTCAGTCTTATTTATTACCTCAAAATAGTTGATCAAATGGGTTGATTCGTGGCCAAGAGGTCCAACGTAGATCTCCTCACCTCCACGCTTTAGCAAAAACAACTGCATATATACGCATACCCAAGCATGTTAATAAATGATTATCTCATCGTTTTCAGGTTTTGAAAGTAATTTTTAATTACCTCATCGAAAGCTTCAAATATGTCGATGCTAGGCTGGTGAATGGTGCAGACTACGGTTCTGCCTGTGTCCACTGTGTTCCTCACGGTTCTCATAACGATGGCAGCAGCTCGTGCATCGAGTCCTGAAGTAGGTTCATCCATGAAGATGATGGAAGGGTTTGCAACCAGCTCCACGGCAATTGTAAGTCTCTTTCTTTGCTCTGTTGACAAACCGCTCTCACCAGGTAGTCCAACTAGTGCTTGCCTCAGAGGCGTTAATTCCACTAGCTCCATCACTTCCTCTATGAACACCTGTACCAAAACAACAACAAAATTTAGTATTACTTCATCTTCCTCATATAACTTTTGGAAATGATAATGTCTCTGAATAACCTTTCTCTTGTTTGAATCAACTTCTTTTGGTAATCTGAGCCAGGCTGAGTAAACCAAGGACTCGTAAACAGTGACATGTGGGGAATGGATATCAGTTTGTTCACAGTATCCTGAGATACGGGCAAATGTTTGTTGATTCTTAGGGTATCCGGATATGCTGATGTTGCCATCAATGTAACCACCAGTTTTCCTTCCGGCAAGAACATCCATCAGAGTGGTTTTTCCAGCACCGGAGACACCCATGAGAGCCGTAAGGACACCTGGCCTGAATGCACCATTCACACCTTTCAGCAGGACAAGTCTGTCTTCCTGTGTGCCTTGCTCTATCATTTCCTGTGCAAAAGAGTTTACAACAAAGATTAGTAGAAAGTTTTTGCGTTAATGATACGAAATCCTCAAGCAAAGATATTACCTGTGGCATATCAACTGAGTATACAACATTGTCGAAGGTAATTGAATGTGGTTCAAATGGAAGCACCATTCCTCTTTTCTTATTTGTGCTGCCTTCAACTACACCATCTTTCTGAGCGGATTGAAGTTCTTTCTCGTTCCCATCACTCGCAGGCTCTTCTGCAATAACAGCTTGAGGACCTCCCAAGGCTGTACAAAGAAAATTCACAGGGTCTTAAAAAAACAAAACAACTTTTGTATCAGAAGATGTGATCAATCAAAATGGAATGATTACATACAGTTCAGAAATGTTAGAGCAAGCGTGAAACCCAAGTTGAACAACACTATGAATCCGAGTAAGGCTCCCGTTCCAATCCAGTACCAGTATGCGTGGGGTAAGAACCCGCGAGACTTGAGGACAGTAACTCCAAGTGTGTCTGATGAATTTCCGACAGCCTGTAATACAATCAACCAATCAGTACTGTCTAAATGAAAATACCAAAACCATGACAACTGATTTCTGAAATGGAGTAGTCAGGGCAGGGTAATACTTACTCGACTCCAACTGTGTCCGAAGAACTCGTTGGCCACAATAGCATTCTGTCCGTACATTATGGGGGAGATCCAGTAACCCCATATCCACCACTTCTTAATGTCATCTGTTTTGTTCAGGTTATTGGAAAAGAATGATGAGCTGTTGATATAAGTTTATGAGAAACTGAATGCAAACGCATATGCAGGAATACATACTTCGTGAAAGTACTACACCACCCAAGGCAAAAAAGACAAGCATCGCAAATGCACCAAATGTGTTTGCAACGATCATATTTCTTCCCAATGCTGCCACCATCTTAAACAATGCTGAAGCCATCTGGTTCATGATCACGAGCAGAATATACTGCTTAAATAGCCTGCAACAGACCAGCAAGAAACCAGGAGAACTCTTAGCAGATCCCCTTCAAGTATCCAAATTTTAGATGTTTAGTGTATATATGTACCTTCCAATGTTGGGATCGAAGCCAATGACATAGTAAGTGATGAATGCTGTGAGAGCGGCTTCGATGAAACTTATAGGGATCTTGAGGAGCCAAGGAGGCAGAGAGTATACCCATGCTGGGTAGAATAGGAGATCTCTTTGTTTGTAAAACACAGGAAGTTTTGCAATGGTCATTGAAAGTTCAGACATTCCATTGAACATGAGCATCATAAGGATGAAGAACAAGGCACCCGTGTATAGACTCCCATCGACCTCAGTCTTCTTTTGCATCTCTGTCCGGAAGAATAATGTCATTGTCGCAAATGCCATAAACAGCAGCTGTAAACACATGAAAGCAAGCAACAACATTTCCATAAATCTTTCTTGAAGACGGGAAGATTTTACTGCAAGATGTGAAGACTTGGTGTAATGTGTAATTATGTTCACTTACTTGTCCGAACTTGAAGTAATAGACGAAGGAGTTTCTTTTCATGAGTAAGTATTCCCTGGAGAAGCTGGTCTTGAGAAGTTCTTTGACCCCAACTCCGTACTTTTGGGTGGTTAGAGCAGCCGGATGACTTTTTCTCTTGTCAAAAGACACGGCAAGCTCATCTCTAAGTCTCCGCCCGACGTGGAATGATTGAAACGCCTCTGCAAATTCCCTCACTCTGATGAACCTGTAAGGCTCATTAGGTCGTGCCCAGTACTGCATTTGGTCTTTCTTTGATGTTACCTGCAAGAGTAGTGATTGTAAAAGTATAAGACATGGAACAAATTCGCTCTTATGATTATGTTCTTATGTATTAAGTCTTACTTCTTGAAGGAAATCAGCGATGCCTTTTCTTGGAGGACATTTAAATCCCATGGTCTCAAAGAACTCCACGACGTGATCACGAGGGCCCTCATAGATGATCTCACCTTCCGCAATGAGAACGATATCATCGAAGAGATTGAATGTCTCAGGCGCAGGCTGAAGGAGAGAGATCAAAGCTGTCCCGTTAAAGATGTGAACATAATTCTTGAGGGAGTTCACTATCTGATATGTCGTTGAGCTATCTAGCCCAGTTGATATCTCGTCCATGAACAGAGCCCTAGACGGTCCAACAAGCATTTCACCTACACATACACAAACAAATCATTAATGGCAAATCAAAATACTGTATTCTTGAAAAATGTTATTTCTTTGCTCAAAGGCTCACCAGTAGTGACACGCTTCTTTTGTCCTCCGGAGATACCTCTCAACATCTCATCACCGACCATAGTGTCTGCGCAGACGTCAAGCCCTAAGATCTAAACAATTTACAATAGAGTTTAGATGATTTTGAAGCATGACTTAATTAAATCTTCTACACAAAAGTTCTAATGAACTACCTTGAGGATGTAATCTGTCATCACATTTGAATCTTCACCAGCTGTTGACGTTGCCTGTTATGGAATAAAGAAATTACAATCCAGGAGAAAATTCCCAATTGGGTTATGCAGATTTTCACTAAGTTCAAGTTTTGAGGGAAGTAATATAGCTAACCTTCATGAAGACATCAATATCAGCGTCAGGTTTGATGTTTGCTTCTTTCTCTCTTCTTGCCAATTCCGTCAACATATCTAATGTATCACCAAAACTTCGATAGTTAGCAAAATCAATGTACTGAATGACATGTTTTGAGAAGATGGAAAGCCATAAACTGTATAAAACTCACCATAACGAGAACCAACGCCTTGGAATCGAGCGGCATAAGCAAAAGTCTCCCGAACAGTCATCTCACCGATATGAATATCGTTTTGACCGATATACGCAGCAGTTCTTTGTGGCACAAACTCGTTCATTCCATGACCATTATATGTCACACTTCCATTTTGCTACAGAGCAAAGAATGAAATTTACATTTGATTCTTTTTTTGGAAAAAATCATATATTCAAAAGAGAAAATACATTTATGAAGCTGAATTGAGAGAGAGGGAAAGATAAATAACCTTCAGCTCATGATCAAGCTTTCCCGCCAAGGCAAGCAAAAGAGTCGTTTTCCCAGAACTTGGAGGACCCAAAAGCAGAGCCATCCTGAAGATTTCAAAGTTTACATTTTTGTATTGGTCAACAAGTTCATGTATTTTAAACGTTTTCTCAATAAAACTTTAAATAATTTTAACTTTTCAAGGTTTGTAAATGGTTAGAGGGAATCTGAAATTTCACCTGCCGGGCTTGACGATTCCGCTGACGTCGTTGAGTATAGTGAACTTTTGCTTCCGGTTTGGAACAAGGTGCAGAGCATTCAGGAGCTTCTGTTAATATTATCAATGAATTATCTTGTTAGAGATATTGCTTTTGTTTGAATATAAAATCGAAAGAATAATAAAAAACGCATTCTTACATCTGCAAAATTGGAGATGAAATTAACAAACGTTGGTAAAGCTCTCCCTCCGACATGAACCTCTGCGCCAACTTTCAGATGATCAAACCGAACTTCTATTGTCGGTAAATCGATTCCAACTCTGTCAATACGGTTCTTGAGTTTCCAAAGGAGTTTCTCGTGCTCCTCTTCACCAGATTTGATGAGCCTCTCGAGCAATCTTTTGGTATCTTGAAACCCAAGCTTTTCGATATCAATCTCATTGACTCCATGTGAGGCAGTGAGAATTCCTTTCCTGACACGATCAAAAGTGGGAAGCTTCTCTAGAGCAGCCCATCTCAAAGCTTCTTCATCGTCTTCGTCTCTAGAAGATCTCGAAAAAATCTCCTTTCCTGTATCTGTTCTCCACACTGAGGAGTTTCTTCTCAAACTATTACTCGCTTTCTGAAAACTTGTTCCCTCCATTTTTCCGGAGATTAAATCCCAGAAATTCAAAATCTTTTTTTTTTTTTTTTTGTTTTTGTTTATGTCAGATTTTCTATAAAATAACCAAAAAATAAAAGATTTAAAGAACAAGTTTTTGAAATATATGAAGAAAAAAAACAGAGAGAAATTGTAGATGGAAGATGAAATGAATGTAGCATTTGTGGCTCATATATATACTCAATGATGAGACTTGATTATTCATAATTCGACACATTGATGTCTTTAGTTTTCTTCACTAAAGTAGACAAATCAGAAACGGAACGTGACGAAAAAGCCTAAAGTTCTACGCTTTTTCCTTATGTCGTTCAAAGACTATATGACGTCAGCTGTGACTCTGTCTTGGAGTATCTAGAAGCAATACTGCTTCAATAATCAAATTAATTGATCCAACTTTTTTTTTGAATATTTAATTGATTAAGAATCATAGTACAATGTGAATTGAATATTAAAGGTTTTAAATATACTACATTATATTTTCACCACATTCATGTTTATTTTGCATTAAGAAATCAAGTAATTAACATGCCCATGTACTTTCTTTTTTCATTCGTTCTTTTTGCATTAATCATACCCCCAAGTTTTTTTCATCTTTTTCATGATAAAAGTAGGATTTTTACGACAGATAAAATGGTAGTTACCAGCATTTACTTGGGAAAAAAAACATTAGAAACATATTACAATTGGTAAATAATGTTTATTGCATTATAGATCAAACGCTTTCCAACAAAGACTGGTCTCCGATTGGATGAATCTAGTACAAATCACCAGACAACAAGAGATGAAATAGTGATGTGAGAATAAAACACACGTTCTAATTACTGAATAGTGAGTAAAAATCCAAAAATGTTAAAACAGTTATTCAGACGTTGACGATTCTTGTTTTGTTGCCTTAGCAGCCTCTTGTCCTCAGTCCACCATTATTTAATTGAATTGTCTCCCCTTGGACTTTTTTTGTATTTATTCATATATATATATATATATAAATCACTGTAATTTCTTCTGATTTCTTAAAACTTAACCCTGGATACTGTCAAAATAAGAATAAAAATCAGACCTGCTTGTTTAAGAGGATATCATAACTAAAGAGATATTGTAAACGTGGGGAGAAAAAACTAAGTTGGAGCTAGCGTATTTAGTTGATTTCTTAATTATAATAGTCAAAGTCGAAGATTCGAATTTGACCATGAATGTACCATGACGATTTGAAAATTTGGTGTTCGTTAGATTCCTCAGAACTCATTTCATAATTCGCAATTAGTTTCTTGGAAGTTTATCGAGACCGCCCTTTTTGCTTTAGTTTTCATTTAATCGCTTTAGTAGTTTCCTCAGAAATAGGAACATTTGTGTTTCAACTTTCAAGCATCAACCAACAAGAACCTCCCAATCCGGAGAAAAATTGCTTAGGTAGAGGGTGGAACACAAAATTGACTAATGAAAGCAATTAAATTGGCAGGCCATATATACAATTAGGTGATTTGTTAGTTGTTTGCGAATCATATTTATTGGTCTTACATTCTATTCCTTCCTAATTTATTGGACACGCCCATTTCATATTTGTAGGTAAAGTGTTTAAATAAGGTTTAAAGTAATTACTATTAAGCATCTAATCATGGGCTTATGGACCGCAATGTAAAACATTCGACTGCAAGACTGTTACTATAGTATTTGCTTACAAAACAGAACAAAAACAAGATGATGTACTCATGCCTTAACAGTAACAGAGTCTACAGCCGGCGTGAGACCAGTCAACAAATCATCTTGTGGCGACCCAATTAGGAGCGACATGATCTCTCTCATATTTGGCCGCTTAGCTGGATCTGGGTGACAACAAGTCAGTCCTATCTTCAACAACAATTCCATTTCTTCCGTCGTCTCACATTCTTTCGTCACTCTCTTATCCGCCGCATCAACCACACTTCCTCCACTGTACAAATCCCTCACCCAACCCACAAGCACCATATCTTCCTCCTCCGCGTACTCTATCGGTCTCCTTCCGCAAACAACCTCCAACACAACCACACCGAAGCTATACACATCACTGGCCTCTGTAAGCGATGCCGTTGACGCTAGCTCTGGTGCTAAATACCCTAATGTCCCCACTACACGTGTCGTGTTTGGAACTCCACCGTGTTCGTATAGCTTAGCGAGTCCAAAGTCACCCAATCTCCCTCGCATTTCGGAATCTAAAAGGATGTTGCTTGATTTGATATCTCTGTGAATCACTACTTGGTCCCATCCATGGTGAAGCTAGTTAAGCCCTTCTGCAACGTCGTTGATCACCTGACGCCTTCTCCGCCACGGCATTGGCTCTTCAGGGTTATCAAAGATCCATTGATTGAGACTTCCGTTTGGCATGTAATCGTAGACTAGCATCAGCTCGTTTTTCCGGCGACACCATCCTCGCATTTGAACTAGATCCTTATGCTGTAACCGACCCATGCTTGAGGTTTCCGCCATGAATTCTCTCAGCCCTTGCTTAGAATCGTGGTTCACGCATTTGACAGCGATCATATTAGAGTATTGGTTTTGTTTGGTTTAGTTCGAATTAAAGCCTGGTTATTTGTTAACCATTTATCATTCTATTATAAAAGAATGATTTGTAATCTGTTGTTGATTAACGAATGAAATAATAACGTATGCAAATGCGAGAAGCCAGATTATTATACGAAAGAAATTTCATGAGTTAGCTGAGGTGTACCATATACTCGATCAAGACCACATCCAAAGAAGCATTGCACATGTTCCTGCTGCCTCTGCTTTCCATTTCGAAGATAAAAATGTAACAGACACTATGGTGAATGCTGCTGTTTCTAATCGGAAAAATCAGAGGGCCACTTGCACTCATTGTGGATACACAGGACACACTGTGGACAAATGCTTTAAGATACATGGCTATCCACCAGGATTCAAGCACAAGCAGAAGCAAGAACAGAAACAAGGACATATGAAAAATCTGTCAAAATATCAAATTGAAGGAGTAATCTCGTACTTCAATTCGCAGCTTTCACTTCCTTCAAGCCAAAATGATAAACCATCCACTTCTAAAGGAACAATTACCGCATCCTCAGGTATTGAATTCTCTAAATCCACCCTTAATTTTGTAGGTGTGATGAGAAGTACATGTTCAATTCTTTCTTCCCAGACTTAGATCATCGACAGTGGTGCAACCCACCATGTCTCTCATGATGAAAAATCCTTCACTTATATTTTCGATATTCATAATAGATCAGTCTCTTTGCCAAATGGTTTGAACATACGAATTGCATGGATAGGTGAAGTTAAAATAAGCGATCATCTTGTGCTTAAGAATGTTCTATATGTTCCACATTTTAAGCTGAACCTACTGAGCGTGAGTAAACTCACAGTAGATTTGAATTGCCGTGTTATTTTTGACCCACTTACTTGTGTGATCCAAGAGCCTAACAAGGGGCTGATGATTGGACAAGTTGAACAAATCTCAAACCTCTATGTTTTGGACAATGCTTTTCTTTCAAAGGAGATTTTTCAAAGTTTACCATTCTCTGCAAATCTTTTGGTTAACTCTTCTCTTTGGCATAATAGATTAGGACATCTTGATACTCTCAATGTTGATTATGTTATGAACTTACTTGGTATTGATAAAGGAAATAAGAATAGTTTTCATTGTAGTGTTTGTCATTTGGCTAAACAGAAACATTTGCCATTTAACTCTTTGAATAATATGTGTAAGAATCCTTTTGACTTGCTTCACATTGATGTTTGGGGTCCCTTTTCTGTTCCCACTCTTGAGGGTTATAGATACTTTCTTACCATTGTTGATGATTTTTCTCGTGTGACTTGGATTTATCTAATGCGTTTGAAGAGTGATGTTTTGCAAGTGTTTCCAGCTTTTCTTACGATGATAGAAACACAATATCAAGGAGTTGTAAAGGGAGTTAGATCAGACAATGGCCCAGAATTAAAATTTGAAGACTTGTTTAAATCAAAAGGAATACAATCCTATCATAGCTGCCCGGAAACACCTGAACAAAATTCAGTTGTAGAAAGGAAACATCAACACATTCTAAATGTGGCTCAGTCTTTTATGTTTCAAAGCAATGTGCCTCTTGAGTATTGGGGAGATTGTGTGCTTACGACAGTGTTTCTAATCAACAGATTGACCACGACCTTACACAAGAATAAATCTCCTTATGAGCTATTAAATTCGAAGCTTCCGAATTATGAGTTTTTGAAGGTTTTTGGTTGCCTCTGTTATGTGTCAACTTCTACAAAACAGAGACATAAGTTCCAACCAAAAGCAAAACCTCATGTTTTCCTTGGTTATCCTGCGAGAATAAAAGGATACAAGCTCTTAGATCTTGAGACAAATCAGATACGCATTTCCCATAATGTAAAATTCCATGAAGCATCTTTCTTCTGCAAAATAAAGATCAAATTAAGTTAGACACTCTATCTTCTGATGAAATTACAGAAGGCAAAACAAGCGAGACAGGAATTCATAATGACACACGTCAGAAAATTCACATCACTCCAGTTTCAGACAATGATGAAACAGGAGATAATATAACCTCATCCCCAACAACCAATTCTCAGAAAGCTCCTTCAACTTCAGTTACTAAAAGCTTCGATGCTTCCATACCTTCCGAATTTACTTCAGGAAATGAAGACGCTGACAACAATAACATTCACACAGAGACAGGAAAATGGAAGCACAAAGTCCCAACTTACCTTCAAGACTATTACTGCGGAGTGACAGAAACTGATCTGCTTTTTCTTCTAGCCAATTACTTGACTTATGATCAGTTATCAGCAGAATACAAGACTTATATATGTTATGTGAACTTGTTTGCAGAACCTACTAGTTTCACTCAGGCTAAAAACTTCAAAGAATGGTTACAACCCATGAATGAGGAGCTGATAGCCCTAGAGAGCTCAGGGACGTGGACCATCTGTTCTCTACCAGAGGGAAAACGTGCCATATGTTGCAGATGGGTTTATAAGACTAAACAAAATGCAGACGAAACTCTTGAAAGATACAAGGCTAGATTAGTGGCTAAGGGTTTTACTCAAAAGGAGGGAGTAGATTTTGTTGATACTTTCTCACATGTAGCTAAAGTGACCACGATTAAAACTCTAATTGGAGTAGCTACAGCAAAAGGATGGAGCCTCACTCAACTTGATGTGTTGAATGCCTTCCTCAATGGTGATTTTCACGAAGAGATTTACATGTCTTTGCCGCCGGGATATACACCAAGAGAAGGAGAAGTTTTGCCAAAAAACGCAGTTTGTAAGCTTCACAAATCTCTCTATGGTTTAAAACAAGCATCAAGACAGTGGTTCTTAAAATTTAGTGAGACCCTGCAATCTCTGGGATTTAAGAAATTGTACACAGACCATACACTGTTTATTAGGAGTATTAATGGAAAGTACATTGCAGTACTAGTATATGTTGATGACATTGTCATCGCTTCTAACAGTGATGAAGATGTTGCTGAGCTTAAGAAAGCACTTCACAGAGAGTTTAAAATAAGAGATTTGGGGCCTTTGAGATACTTTCTTGGTTTAGAAATAGCAAAGGAATTCCATAGGAATTTCCATCAGCCAAAGAAAGTACACCTTAGAACTATTTGAAGAATCTGGTTTATTAGCCTGCAAACCATCGAGTATTCCAATGGAGCCAAGTATCAAGCTTTCTTTAAACAATGATGAACCATTACTTGCTGTACCCGAACAATTCAGAAGGTTGGTTGAAAAATTGATGTATCTGACGATTTCGAGACATGATATAGCCTTTGCCGTCAATAAGCTTTGTCAATTCACATCGGCTCCTAAACAGTCTCACTTACAAGCTGCGCACAAGGTTCTTCGATATTTGAAAGGAACAATAGGCAAAGGTGTATTCTATGCAGCCGATAATGACTTAACGCTCAGAGCATTCACAGATGCATATTGGGCTTCATGTAAAGACACACGCCAATCAACTTCGGGTTTTTGTATGTTCCTAAGATCTTCCCTCATATCATGGAAGTCCAAGAAACAACAAACAATCTCACTATCTTCTGCAGAGTCGGAGTATCGTGCGATGCATTTCGTTTTAAAGGAGGTAATGTGGCTCGTTAACGTGCTTGCAGAGTTGGAAGCACCACAAGAACAATCTGTTGATTTCTTCTGTGATTCAATGGCAGCAATACACATATCTAATAACTCTATTTTTCACGAAAGAACAAAACATCTTGAGATGGATTGTCACAAAGTAAGAGAGAAGATTCTTGATGGATTAATCAAGCCCCTCCATGTGAAATTAGAAGACAATCTCGCAGATATTTTCACCAAACCATTGCCTACAAGACATTTCAATTCGATTATTGGCAAGATGGCAGTGAGCTCTGTATATTTTCCATCTTGAGGGGGGTATTAGAGCATTGGTTTTGTTTGGTTTAGTTCAAATTAAAGTTCGGTTATTTGTTAGCCATTTATCATTCTATTATAAAAGAATGATTTGTAATATGTTGTTGATAAACGAATGAAATAATAACGAACATTTCGTTTATCTCGCACTCTCTTCTTCTTCGTTCTTCTCCGATTCAATTCGTTACTCTAACAGATCTCGTTGTTGTTCGACAAAACTCCTTTGTAAACTTTACCAAATCCGCCAGCTCCAAGAAGCCGATCGTTGGAGAAATCCTCTGTAGCTGTGGCGAGTTCTTCGTAGCTGAAACGATGAGGCCAAAACTCTAATTCCCACTCCTCGGCCTCCTCCTCTTCTTCTTCTCTCAATAGTTTCCTCCAAATCAAATAACCCCCAAATCCAATTAGACCTAAGAAGACAACACAACCGACAACAATCCCGGCGCCAGTCGAAAGAGAAGATAAGGAAGATTCCAGAAAGAAAACCGGCAAATTTGTTGTGTTGATATCTCGAAGAGCTCCTGTATCACTCAAGCTCCAAGCTAGAATCCTTCGAGCTTCAACCCAACTTGTTTTAGAAGCGGAGAAGCCAGCGTACATATCGGCCGATACATAATTCGCGATCACCGGATCACGGAAGGTAAGAGTACGCCGGTGAGGCCTAGCCACACCGACGGGAGCGACAGAAACGTTGATCTCGAAGTTGCGGCCATCAAAATCGATCCAAGCCTGAACGTTCTGTCCGCTACGCATATCAAAGGGGATGAAGCTTCCATTAACAGAATCGTAGTAGCGAGCAGTCTCGGATTTGGAGGACTCGATGTTGTTAAGATCAATTCTGATGTGGTTTCCATCGATATCGTTGACTTCAGAGTTCTGACCGGTATCGAATTCGACGGCGAGTAGAGGAGCGTTAAATCGAACGGTGGAGTTAGTGAAGAGAGGCCAAAGTATTGGCTGGAGAAAGCATTTGGAGGAAAGATGGAATTGGGGAGGACGAAGCAGAGGCCGAAGCCAGGACTAGTGGCTATGTTAGGGAGAATAGAGAAGACGAAGGAAGTTGAGAAAGAAGAGAGTCGGGTCGGGTTTCGAGTTGAATTGGGTATAATTGAGAGCTTTTGTGGGTAAAAAACGCGGCCAAAAGAAAAGGGATCGGAATCGTTGATGAGGCTAATCACAGTGGAGTCTATGCGGGAATCTTCAATGAGGATCACATCGGTTCTATTGGCTGCAGAGCTGATGGAATTGTAGAGAAAATCAACGGTGATAGACGAAGGAAAGAGAGAAGGAGAAACGATGAAGATAAGTATAAGAATGGCTCCTAGCCACTGCCGTCGCCACCACATCTCTGTAGATTTATCCGGTGAGTAGTGAAAAACACTTGGGGAAATGGAAAGGGAAAAACCAAACACCGTTGATCTGTCTTATCTTTTGTACCAAAAATTTCAAACAAAACAAATGTGTCTGAAAGAGATAGATGGTGGTCCACGTCGGCGGCTTTAGAAAAGCAAGTTATTATTTTGTACAGTTGAGTTGACAAATTGAGAAATGTCAGACCGGTTTTGTTTTTGACCCTACCCGGTTCCGGAATAAAATAATGGGCTGAGACCGGTTTGTTTTTGACCCCACCCGGTTATGGGCTTCGATTGTTGAGTACGCGTATTTTTAGGTAGCCCAATAATGGACAACTATAGCGACATGAAAGATTTTTAAAATTGATTTGGACAAAACAACAAACAAAAGCATCTTTAGTAACTAAGTTTACATATGAAGCATATTTCAATGCGAGTATAAATACATCTTCGTTTCTACATTCTTTTTTATATACTTTTAGTTAACTAAACTCTTTTTTTTTGGTTTTCAATGTTAAAGTAAAGTAAACTCTTAAAAGTGAGTATACTGAATGGGTGGGGATGAAACTCTAGAGCTTCCTATCATCAATCTCTCCGACAAGAACCTGAAACCGAACACAGAGCTCTGGAACTCTACAAGAGATAGTGTACGTAAAGCCATGGAGGACCATGGATGGTTCGTGGCCGAGTACAACAACTTTCCTATAGAACTCCACCAGTCGCTTTTGGAGGCCTCTAAGGAACTACTCGACCTTCCTCGCGAAATCAAGCTAAAGAACAAGAACCACAAGGCTGGACATGGCTACATCAGCATGATCTCCGATGATCAGCCTGTTCATGAAAGCCTTGGTATCAACAAAGTCAACGATCTTGAACAGTGCTGCAAATTCTCCTGTCTTATGTGGCCTGATGAACATGGCAATGATCATGGTAATCAAATAATTTAACAAAACCATCGTAAAGTCTTTTATTATTGATTTTGATTGTTATCTTAATGCTATAGTGAAACCGTTCATGCATATGCGAAAATGCAAGTGGAATTAGAGCAACTGGTGATAAAGATGCTCTTTGAGAGCTATAACTTGGAGAAGAATACAAAGAAAAACATAGAAGGATCAAGGTACCTACTTCGATTACTGAAATACAGAAGACTTCCTAATGGAGAACCCAACAGGAAATTCATATCTCATACGGGCAAGAGTTTCATCTCCATTCTCCATCAAAACCACATCACTGGACTCATATTGAAATCCGAAAAAGAGGATGTTTGGTATCCATTTATCCCTTCACCAACCAGGTTTGCTGTTATAGCAGGCGATGCTCTCATGGTAAGCTAAACTTAATCAACTAGTACGTACTTCAATTTTCATCAATCATGTTGTCTATTGTATAAATCATCAGGCGTGGAGCAATGACAGAATCAAGGCGTGTTACCACAAGGTGGAGATGGAGAGTGTAGAAATGAGGTATTCATTTGGGTTCTTCTCGTTCCAAGAAGAGATAATATCGACACCAGAAGAGATGGTGGACAAAGACCATCCTTTAGCGTACAAGCCATTTCACCATGATGCACTTCTTGAGTTCTATGAAACAGTGGAGGTTCATCTCAAAGCTAACCGTGCCATGACCAAGGTCTTTTGTGGCATCTCGCAAACCTGATCTTTCCCAATCAAAGTCTCTCACACTTTCTTTAACTTGGTATATATAGTAAGATGAATCTTCTATTATGTCTTTGAAAGCAATAATGTGTTTTGGACTTCTTTGTGTTAAACAAAACTTAAATTTGTTACCACTTTTTTTCTGTCATTTTGAACTATATTACTAAACCAAACAGAAATACTTGATATTATCTACAAAAGCAGAAATTTATGAAAGTTTAGCCCATATAAAAGAGAATCATAAAATATCTTGAAACTACCATCTAAAAAGAATGGCATGTCGAAATCTACTAACTACAAACGGGAAGAGCAGAGAGCATAAAACCATTTAAGGGACCTGAATGAATTTTCTTATAGCGAATGACATATATCTCTCTGTAAAAACACGGATGCTTCTAAACCAACAAGAAAGAGATGGAAGACAATTACCATATCCACATTCTCTCGAAAACCAATGATCAATTGACGTCTCGATAGAAATATTGAAATACCAGATCTCGATTAGATATTGAAACTGGAAAGATGGCTCTACCAGAATGAGAAGCAAAACCAACCAACCACTAAAACCAAAAGAAACTAGTAAGACACAAAATAAAATTAAAGGTTAAGAAAAAAAGTAAGGAAATGGACATAAACTAGGCAAACATCCGGCCAGCATAATGGAAAAAAGAAAATTTCTCTTTACGTTTGGTACAAACAATTAGATCTCGGCATAAAACCCTAATCCAAAGACCCGAACTTGTACTCGATTCGAAAAAAAAGTTCTGAGCTCAAACCCAAAATGTCTAAATACCTGAAAGAATCTAAAAATTTACGACCCGAAAGACCGGACTCGGATCGATAATTGAATGACTACCTAAAGATCCGAATTTATAGTATTGTTTTGATATTTTTAGATATTTTCAAAAAAATTTTGAATAATTGGCATTCAAAATTATTTTTTCGGTATTTTTAGGTATTTGTTTAGTATTTTTAATTTTCGAATATTTCTCGGATATTTGGATATTTGGATAATTTTTGGTTTTTTGAATTTGGACTCGAATCCGAATAAAACCGATTAGGAACCAAACTAAAATAATAATAGGTCCTATATAGATATAAAAGTTTCGGACCCATCCCAAACTCAATCCAAAGACTCGAATGCCCAGAGCTACAAACAATCATGATCATGGTTTCCAAGCTTTCGATGACTTTATAATGGGCCTGCCCTTAACTAATAATCATCGTGGATCCTCTTTTCTTTTTCATTTTTACAATTTAATTTTTAACTTTCAAGAAAAAACTCAACTTTACATTTGTACTATGCGAAAGTACGAAATAGTAAATCTAGAGTTCTAATCATTCAACACGAGAACTCCATAAAGATGGGCCACATTATTCTGCACACACCGACACAGAAGATATGGCTTTGTAAAATCAAAGATAAGATAACATAATGTTCTATAATGTTATCGTCATTTTCGTAAGCTTTTTGGAGTAGACATAGTAGCTAAGTCTCATCTTAGATGTGCTGTCATTTTTATTTCAGACAATCTGACAAATAGCAACAAAACAAGATGAATTGTGTTGGATTCTGAAAATAACACCTTGTAGTTTGTCCTTAATGTTATGGAATATTAGATTTTTTAAGCATTTCAATCATAGATTTCCTAGGGACCCTCAACGCATAATTGCAGAATTTCATATTTTAATCAGATTCTCAATTAGTGGAGCATGCCATTGGACATTCCAGAAAGTACGATTAATATATATGTCTTAACGCATTTCAAAAAACAACCAGACAACAAGAGAAAATATATAATTTAAGCTTTTTATTTTTATTTTTCTGACATTTGATTATGTGTATCGAAGATGATCAGTATTATAATATAATATTTAATCAAATGTATATGACAAGTTGTACTTATAAAATTTATAGTTTTCATTTTATCAAATTCAAATCATTAATTGAACGGTTTATTGGACTGTGTATTTTAATGAATTTGAAAATCTCCAAGAATTTCTAAATGTATATAGAATTCTTTGATTTTAAAATTAAGCAAAAACAATTTTGAGAATCAACCAAACTAAATTTGAGAATTATCAAAACTAGATTATTTAAATTTTATAGTGTCCGTTATATATATATAGTCACATGAACACCTTTATCCGATAACATTAATATATAAGGAAAATTGATAAAAATACCATGATTGAGTTTTTAATTAGCAAAAATGCTATCGAAAATTTTCTTTGGGGTTTATGCCACTTTTGATGGCATTAGTGACATGTCCGTTGGACGTAAATACTCCTAGAGCAGAAGCGGGAAATGTCATGTTGTGGCAGTCATCAGATTGAGTCCAAGTACACTTGGACGGGAAGGTGCCATCCGGTAATGTAAAGACCCATTTTCTTTTTCTGTGTGACTAACTTTCTATTTCACTACAAGAAAACGCATATTATTAGCGCGAAAAATATGCTATAATAGTTGTTACATGGCGTTTTATCAAATGCTATGACATCGGCAGTTATAGTATGTTTGCCGTATACAATAGTGTTATATGTATGTGCTATGTTAAGAAAGATGTTATAGCAATAATCGAGTGTTTTTATGTTTGTTGTTATAACGCTTCTAATTTTTCAAATAAACATTACGATAAGTCAATTAGCGTGCTATTGTAATTCTTTCTACAATAATAGTCTTTTAACGCTGTAATATATTCAGTTACCTTATTGAAATGTGTTATGTTAAACAATGCTATAGCTAATTATCATTGCTATGATATTAGATTATAAGCTTTTTTTTTGTGCTATTATTTATTTCACCTAGCTATCGATTGTTATATAATTGAATCAAATTGTTCATGAGTAACATCAGATTAATTGCCAAAATCAACACATTCATTCGACGCAAGATAGGTTTGGTTCCAATCCTACATGACATAAGTCTTTAACCCACTCATACTACATGACAAAAGTCTGAATTCATAATGTCTATCATAATTTATAGTTAAGTTACCTTAGTCAAGTAACTACTAGTAGCTAAGCTGGACCAAAGTTTTTTCATTCCCTGCAACAATCAAATTGTATGTATATCAGTTTTGATAATCACCACCAAAAATAAAACCAAAGAACAACTTATATAATAATTGTGTGACTTACCCTTGTTCTTCCCTTCAAAAGACTACCAATTTATCCATTGGCCATGTTATAGACGAACCAAGAGCATCTTTCATATACTCGATTTCATATAATGACCTCTAAACTGCTGCATCATATACTTTAAACACGTCCACCCAAAATCTAGTTGCATTAGACCCTAAACGAATAAAATGGACCATCTGATGTGGGTCAATTGAATGCACATGTTCCTCGGCAACAACCTGCTTCTTGCCACCAATATCCATCAACTTGCATTTCTGGTTTTCTTTTATAACTTGATGACCATGTTTACGCTGCCATGTTTACCAACATAAATCAAATAAATAGAGAGATTAAAATCAGAAGCACTTTTCAAAATCAGAACATAATTTATACCGGAGATCTTCGAACAAGAGTTTGTGAAGCTAGTGTCTTTGTAGGAGACTTCAGAGCAATGGCTGCAAACTTCTGACCATAAGAGTCAGTGGGAGACTTCAGAGCAGTGGCTGCAAACTTCTCACCATTATAACCTCCTGCATCTGATTTTCCTTTGCATGATTGAGAACTTGTTGCATCTGTAGGAGATGTAAGATATCTCTAATACAACTTTGTTGACAGGCCATGCTACAAAAGACTGTAGATAGTCTTCCAGGTACGTAATATCAACTGTAGGTCTCCATATAAACGTTTCAGCAATATGAATCACATCGACAAAAACTTTCACTACCTTTTTCCAAGAGGAAGTCCATTCACTAATGCATTATATTCTTGTGTCTGCCAATGTCCCTCAGCCACAACTACATCATCAGTTGACAAATCCACTAGTTTACATTTGTTCACAGAATTTCTTCAATGCCGTTGCGTTTAAAGAGGTTGTAGTTGACTATGTTCTTCTAACTGCGAGGAATATTAAACAGTATAGGTATGATACGAATAGAATAGCATACAAATGTGCTGGTAAAGGATGTGATTGGAGGATATATTGTTGTGTAACTGGGAATTCAGAGGTTTGGAAGGTTAGAGTGTTCATTGATGTCCATTCTTGTATTCATAATGGGAAAGTTGAAATGATGAAGGTGCCTCTGATAGCTAGGCGATTTGCAGAGAAGATTCGCGCAGAACCTGAGTACTTTATGCCTAAGAAAATGGTTTCATTCTTGCTTGAGAAATGGAGGATAAAGGTGACTAGGCTTTAATGCCAAGCTGCAAGGAAGAAAGCCTTAAGATGGATTGAACGTGAATATGATCGTCAATTCTCTCGTCTACGTGATTATGCTGCAGAGATATTAGTCTTAAATGAACCGACCTTAACCGACCTACTATGGTTAACAATTACACGCTTAACCGCAGATTTGTGCATTCAAACCCAAAATTTGATACTTCTGTGCAATTAAACAGAGATTGAAAGCTTAGGTGGATTATGTTTGATATCAAACTTCCAAGGTGGAAATAAACCGTCCTCCTTATAAATAAAGATAATTTTTTTATATTCCTTTTATAATAGGATTGTGAATAGAGATAAATATTTCGTGGTAATATAAATATTTAAAACAAAAATATATATAAATATTGCAAAAGTTTGGATCATTAGATTTGATGTGTGGAAGAATCAAGTTGATTACTAAATTTTGAAACACAATATAATACGATTAGGATAAAGATTATGAAAATATTGACAATTCTATATGTAAATTTATTTTTTAATTGTATTTTTCTAGAATATAATATTATTTTTATTTTATATTAATATGAGATATGTTTATTATTTTTCTTTTATAACTATAAATAAAAATAATTATTTTAAAAAAATTATATTATAATTCTAATTATGGTGATAAAAATAAATATTCAAAAAGTGAATTTAAAATATAATTTGTTTCCTTTTTAAATTTTATAAATAGAGAAAAATATTTTCAAAAATATTTTATTTTTTTCTTTAAACATATAAGTACAGAAACAGAATTTGATCGTTCGATTTGACACATATAACAATCATGTTAATATGTAATTTTAAGGATTCAAATTTTATATAATGAGATTAAAAAATTAAAATGGGGATATGTTCTTTTATAAAATTTATATTTAATGATAATAAATCATATTAATAAATAATATTAAATAAAATAATGATGCATTTAATTTTAACTATTTACCAATTTTGTTTGTTTGTTTTGATTTCGTGCGATGTAAACGAAAAAGAAAAGATTAATAACGTAAAAAATTTTTTTGATGCAAGTAGTAGTGAAACATTTTTTTGAAAATTTGATAGAGCTAAAAAAATATCGAAAGTTTCATGAAATCGTCTATCTGTCTGCTTATGTATATATAGCAATTAGTATTCACAAATTCTTTTTTGTATTAGGATTATTTTTTAGATTAGGAATATGTATATAAATAAATATTTAGTAATAAAAAGATATATAGAAAATTATCCTCTATTAGGATTTTTTGCTAATAATATATAAATATTTACAAATTTTTTTTGCAAATAAGATAATAACTTTGAGAAACCGTACTTTATATAATAAGATGTCGAAAAATATCTTCTATTGGGATTTATTTTTATTTTATAATTTGTAAGAGATAAACTTTATACTTATTTTTATTTTACAATTCCTTTTTGTATTAGCATTGTGAATAAATAAAAATATTTCTTGATATAGATAAATATTTTTTATAGTAAATCAATACGAAATTTTTTCTTATCGTTAGATTTGACACGTGGAATAATCATCGTAATTAGTAACTTTGAGAAACCATATTTATATATTAAGATTTTATAATTTGTAAGAGATAAAAATTTATACTTATTTTTATTTTACAATTCTGTTTGTGTTATGATTGTGAATAAAGATAAATATTTCTTGATATAGATAAATATTTTTTTAATATATATTTTGTTTTATTTTTTAATAAATAAATATGAAAATTTTTCTAATCGTTAGATTTGACACGTGGAAGAATCATGTTAATTAGTAACTTTGAGAAACTATACTGATGCTAATGCAATTTGATATTTATTAAATTTTCGGAAAAAATTAATATTATTCATTAATATTTACAGGAATCTTTTTGTTTATTTTTTCTTGTTAAAAGGGATCCGTTTTAGTAACTTATTTAAAAAAATTCTTAACAAACTGATTTTTTATTTTAAGCACTAAATTTATTTAAAATTTAACACAGAGAAATAATGTGGAAGTGCCAAATAACAAAAATCTCCTTAAATATTTGTTTTTCCTTTTAATGCATTGGAGATTAAGGATAAACAATGGCATAACTGAGATAATTTACAACAATTTATTAATGAAACTAACTAGCTGAACACAATATTATTATTCCTCTGTGTGATTTCTAATCATTGAAAGAGCTTTATTGAAGTGAGTTGCTTTTGTTCGAAGATACTCTGTCCAAGTGACCGATTGGTATAGAGGCAATTCAACAGGACTAACCAGTTTTGGTACAGGTGAGATCTTGGTATCGGATTGTGGACCCCAAAGAAAAGCTACAGATAACCGGGATCTGGTTTGGTTAACCCGAGCACGATGAAGCACACTTTTAAACAATCCATTGGATAAGATATGGAAGAGGTCACCAACGTTGACGACTAACGAGCCATGAACCGGTGGCACAGTGACCCAACCAAGATCATCACGAAATACTTGTAAACCGGCGGTATTGTTCTGGTATAGAATGGTTAAGAGAGTGGAGTCGGTATGAGCAGCTAGACCCATAGCTCGGTCTGGTTCAGGACAAACCGGATAGTGATTTAGCTGAAGAGCAGCTTGGGCCCAGTCTAAATCTGAATTAAGCCTGGCCCATTTAATGTCTTCTTCACTGACCCCAATTGAATTAAGAGCTAACCACATGAGTTTCGATGCTAACTTTTTCATTTGTTCCTCGTACTCTTCAACGATGTCGCTGTTAAATAAAAACGCATTTAATTAGTACAGATTTAGTCAAAGTTTTGTACATAAATTAAATAGTTGTACGATCTTTTAAAATAAATGTAAGAATAGAAGAGCAAGTTGGTGTTTTTTGTTTTTTCCGATACGATAAAAATAAATAAATCTTCAAATCTTGAAGTGGGTCCACTATTCTAGATTTCATTGTGGCTCTTATTAAGTCTCAAAAGTCTTAAACTAAATTCCGACGACATGGCAAATTTCAGTTGGTTATGCGACTTGTTTCCATAATGTATAAATATATTGATCGAGCTGAGTGTGTGTATATATATATACCAGTATTTGAGGTGAAGTTGGGGCCAAAGTTTACGGAAATCGTTGAGAGGAGAACCAGAGATGGTGAAACCTTCGGACCACATTCGTTTATTGAAGAAAGATGAGATACGAGCGACTCCATAGCCAGAGATACCTGTCTCTGACCTAGCTGCTTTAAGCTTGCGTTGTACTGGTAAACCAAAGAGACTACCAGTGAGAAACTCGATGTCTTGCAGAAGTTCTAAAGGCACTTTGTGGTTTGTGATCTGAAAGGCACCCCAAGTTCTACATGCACGGCCTATTTGGTTGGCCGCGTCCGGGTGGTTGAGGTCGATGAGAGGGATAGTTTCATCAGCGTCTGGAGAAGAACTAGGAGCAGCCGCGAAAAGGAGATCGTCTTTGGGAGTCCATGTGTAAGAATCTGGAAGCTCATGGAGAGATTTGAAGTCGGGTTGGTGAGAGTGTGGAAGATGAATAGGATGGCCTCTGAACACATCTGTTAACATTGCAGGCATCTTGTAATTTTTTTATTTTAGGAATTTGCTTATGATAAGTGTGATGTTTGGTGATATGGTTGAGAATGAAAGAGTTTGAGAGTTTATTTATAATGGTAGAGTTGGAGATCAAGAGGAGGCAAAAGCATATGTTTTGGTCATTTTGATTGGTTGTCCGACTTGTTTATTGGATTAATCTAATACGAACAAACCAAACTTCTAGAAAAATTATAGAGGTCCCGCCATTTCCTTTTTTCTAAGAAAATAATTATATTATTTATTTTTTGATTTATACAAGATAAGACTCATACACACATGATGTGTTTTTTCAAATTATGTATATTGTTCGAATTAAAGAGTTAGAAAAATTATGATATAAGTATTTAAGAAAGTAATTAATGTGTATATCAAGAGACAAAAATTGCAAAAGAAAGAAAAAGACAAACAATTAGTAGTCTATTTATTTGTTTTTGTTTAAAATGATTTGGTCATTTCCTGAGTCATAGGAATAATAATCATATCCAAATGACACATTTCATTATTTTCTTGAATATTAATGTCATAATAAAAACTTGAATATATATATATATATATTGATAAAAAATTTGACAATAAAAATTGATATATTGTATATTAAACGGTAAGAAAATTACACCGAATTATTTTCAGTTTATATTTGTTAAAGTGATCTAACCAATGACTCTAACATTATAGATTTATTCTTTTGTTACTATGTGTAGATTAAAAATAGAATTAATAGAGTCAGTTTTAAGCTATAATTCTGATTTTATAAATTGTTGCAAAAAAATGTTAGGAAAATTAGATATAACTAAATACAAGAACAGTAAAAGTAATGTAAAAATAAGAAAAGTAATAGAATGGGTAGCGTTTGTGGTCAAATAAGTGGTGATTGATTGACTTCATCATTGTGAAAGGAGGAGACATAAAGAAGAGTGTTTTTGTTTGGGGCAAAAGAAGGAACAAAAATAGAAAGGGCCAATGTTGTCCTCTCCAAACAATTTATAGCTAATTTCACCAAACAACAAAATAGCTTATCTTCTTTTAATTTCTCCACCATGAATAATCATTTTATTTTCGCAAATGCTAGTAATCACTTGTCGTAAAAATATACAAATTATTATTATTATTATTATTTCAACATAAAAAATTGATAAGAAGACAAGCCTATCTTTGAACAAAGCTTATTTTACTAAGACTAAAAATTGTGAGTAAATAAATTTTTGATGTGATTGATTAGACAATTTACATAGTAAATATTCTCTACATTGTAACAAAAAGAAAAATGTAGTGGAACACAAAGATATAAAGTTAAATTATTGAGAAATTTACAAGAATTACCATGCAATGGTAAAAAGCAAAATGTTTTTTTTATATCTTTACAGTATTTATCATTTTATATGTTTTTATTTTTTAGATTATTTTATTATTATCTACTTCTTTTTTTTCTTTTTCTTTTGTAACTCATAAATTTTCAAATTTTATGGGAAATGCCTAAATTATTCTCTAAAGGATAATGCAGTTCACGGATAGACTTTTACTTCCAGGTATTCAAATGAGCAGAAAATATAGATCTATATCCAAACAAGAATGTCTGAAAGAATTGTGACTTATTTTCGAGTGTTGGAAGAATCGAACCCACATACATATTAACACTCTGGATTCTATCCTCACTCCTTGACCACAACATTAAAGACTTCTTCTCTCTTCTTCCATTTTGTTTTCATTATATCTTTGAATAAAAATTAAATCAAATCTAAAAATTTTAAAAAAAAACAATATAGATTTTTTATACATATTAAGGTTTAACTTTTTTTAAAATGACAAAAAATTGTTATAACAATCGAATATGTGATTAAATTTTTTTTTACAAAAATTTATTTTCTAATTCTATTATATTCTATTTCATTTACATAGAAGGTCTTTTTCTAAAAATAAATTTCTCATCCTCTTCTTCTTTCTTCTTCTCCTCGTCTATTCATTCTCTTCGTCTTCTTTTATTTTTGTCCATCTCCTTGTCCTCGTCCTTCTCATCCTCTTTAATCTTTTTCTCCTAATTCTAATTATTTTATACTTCCTATTTTATAATTGGTCTATGCTATAAATAGTATATAGTAATACTATTATATTTTTTGTATAGTATAGTATCATTTCTATCTATTGTAGAAAAGATTTTGAGGTTAAGTTTTAACTGTAACTGAATGGTTATACATTCAATTTTTGTTTTCTGGCTACTCATTTTATTTATGGTAACTACATGATTATTAAGTAAATTCACCCTAAATTATTTGCAGAGATAATAACTAATTAAAGAAACCTTTTAACAAAAAATAATAATAATTAAAGAATCAGTAGTAAACAGTGG
The DNA here is from genome assembly GCA_963920545.1 of Lepidium didymum. NCBI lineage: Eukaryota > Viridiplantae > Streptophyta > Magnoliopsida > Brassicales > Brassicaceae > Lepidium > Lepidium didymum. The sequence goes on from OY986992.1 coordinate 6,505,905, forward strand.
ATTAGTGGTAGTGGTCACTTTATATATTAGAATTCGATATATTAGAAAAAAAAAATTTTAGAACATAAACTTAAGCTATATATCGAAATAATGTCGTGTACGAGTAAGCGGTAAAATGTTACTAACCGTAAAGTAACTTGGTTCATATATTGTAGAGGATGACATGCTCGTATTGTCGTTTTCTAGTTTTTGTCTTATACTCATTCGAATATAAAATATTTGCAGTTTATAAAGTAGAAAACAAAAACAGATTAAATTAATTGTCTGTATAATGTTAATTAATGTCGGGATCTATGTAAGGCTAAGGATAAAGATATGGGGCAAGGAAAACGATGAAACCTGGTCATACTATCCAAAACCTGAAACCGATCTAAAATAAGAAGAATTAAACCGAATCGAATTCGATAAACTATTCGAACGGATTTTACGTCATGAAAGTTTGGATATCCAAATCTAAATAAGTAAAAATCAAAACCTAAATCGATATCCTAATATGTTATATAATTAAAAATAATTATATATATATATATAAATTTTTAGTTATCTAAATATTCAAAATTATAATTATAAATTTAAATATATTACAATATAAATTAAACAAATGGAAAAAAGTCTAAAATATTCAATTTTTAATATTAAATTATGATTTTCTAAGAATTTTGAAAAAAATCTAAGAATTCTTTTCAATTTCTTTAAAGATTTAAATAAAAAATATCTGAATCCGAATCGAATCCGATTTAATATAAGGTATTTTTTAAGAATCGAATATGATCCGAATCCGAAATATACCAAATTAAACCCGACTCAAAATTCTAAAATATCCAAACAGGTTTTATATGTATTAACTTGAAAACTCGAAACCTAAAAAAACATAAATCCGAACCGTACAAATATCTGAATATCCAAAGCCTAATTACGTAATAAGGAAACAAAAAAACCTAATAAGTCCAGATAGGGTTATTTAATTACACGTGGATAGTTATTAACCATGTCAATAAAGACATGTATGGATACATCGATCCCTTTAAACCAAAGAGATAAGTATCCCGTTCTTGTTGTCTTAGATATATAATGCTATTTTCCCTTGTTTTGTCTATATATTATTCATACCCCCAAGTGGCTAAGTCCCCAACTTCATATTGTATTTTACCTTATACAATACTATAATTTTTCTTTGATATTTGTACACACATTTAACCTAAAACTATTTTGATTTAATATTACATATTTATATATGTGTATATATTATATTTTTTTTGTCAATAATTATCAACAAAGTCCGTTCCATAATAATTTCATATTCATTCTTTAAAATCTATTTTAAGTCTACTACATGTAAGTGGAAGTGATCAAACCTCTAATACAAGTTATTAGCTAAATCATTTATAACTATCAGAAAATAATTTATGTTTCACTAGTTAATTATATGAAAATAGAATTAAATATTTTTTCATAATTTCTAATTAAAAATGGAGAAAAATGTTTTTTTTCCAAAAGTGGTTAAATAATTTTCCGTCGAGTTTGATTTTACGTAGTTATGTCATCCAATATAATATAGTTTAGAGATTGAGTTATAGATTGGATTAAATTCAATTGTATTGAAAAAAATTATATGAACTATATATCAATGTTCCTTGACATTTCTATTATATAAAATCAAATATTAATCATACAAAATTGAAATATATTAATTATAACCCAATGAATAAATCCTAGCATCATTCATTCAAAGCATATAGTATACATACATAGACATGCTCGTTGCATATATATACTCATAAGTAGAAGAAGAAAAATGTACGTAGATGTGTGGGGTTAGTAGCGGGAGACAAGAACAATCTCTACCTCTAATGATGGAAATTATAATTATTCTGTTTTGTGAAATGTTTTGAAAGCGATGTAGAATAGATTGAGAGCATTATGCATGTGACGAGAGCACGTGCATGGATGATGATGCATGTGCATGTCCATGTGAACTATGTGTATTAATTACTACTTGTTGTTTTTACATGCATAATTCTTTTCATTAGTTATGACAATGTATGTACGAAAGATTTCACAACAACACTTAACAATATGCTGATAAAAAAAGAACAACACTTAAAAATATAAATAAATATAAAACCAAGCTTCCCCGAGATAATTAACCTTTGCTCGGATATATATTATTTCTCGTTTGTTATTGATCTCACTGAGTTACTTACATATAATTTCTTTGATAAATAGGATTATGGGGAAAATAGTGGGCACTAATGCGTTTATGTTGTTCCTTAATTGTGACATATTGCGTTAACTATATAGCTAGTGTTTGAGATTAAATAAAGGACCCACGATATGTTAATATTTGTCGTTTTGTAGATATTTTATATTTGGAATATAGCTTAGTGAGAGCCAAGTAGGATACAAGAAGACAAAATTAAAAAAGCAGAAAACTAATAAGAATATAGTAAGAAAAAACAAATGTAAATAAGACGGAAATGACCAAATTTATATAAATAAAAAATGAAAATGAATGGGGTAGTCTTTCCTTTTGTTAAGATGCGAGCAAAAGAGATTCATTCAGTCTCTCCTCATTTTTATTGGTTCCCATTTTTGATTCAACGTTTGATCCATTTCAAGTAATTATTTTTATTTTCTATTAAGTTAAAAAAAAAAAAACTGTAACTATTTCCTTTCTCTAAATTCGTACACTATAATCAACTCGTCCGTCGAAACTTCTTATACATGGGTCCTTCATTTTTCACGTACGTGCAATTTGTGTGTGTGTGTAAATTTAATTATAAAAAAACAAGAAAACTAGATTATCATCACACTATTAATGATTTTTATATATAGGAGAATTGAATGTCAAATTTGCCTTTAAATTGATCAAGGATAAATATGAGTTTGTATTTTAGTTAGAAGCCAAACCTTTTTACAAAATAATAATATTAATAAAAAATAGTAAGAAGACAAAAACAGTAGGAGCAACAATCTAGAATGCTCTTATTGATAAAATTTTATTCATTCGTACTCTCCTTTATTCATCCATACTCCTTTTTGGTTGTGTGGACCTCTTCTTAGTATTAGCTCGTATTATGCCGGTATTTTTATTGTATTTTCAATGTATTTATGTTTATTAATTTTTAAAATAAAACTGGGACCAATTATAGTTAGCACCTTGAAGAGTGTATTCAAAATAAAATTTTAAGTGATTTTAACTTTTCTCTAAAATCACTTTTTATTCATACAATAATTTCTAAATTATTTATCAAATCATCTGTTATTCAACTTAGAATTTATACAAAATAAAATTAGTGTTACACATTGTCAAAAAGAAGTGAGAACTGCGAGGAAACTTCCGGTCAATTTCAGAGTAAATTATCTATACAAATCCTAATTACTGATTGACTTCTTTTTGTTACAGAAACTTTGTTATTGTTTGTGCTTGTAAGAACACTACAACATTCTCATCTTTATTTTCAGAATGATATTTTTTACTGTCTCAATTTTCAGATCATCAGATCATGTCTCCATCTTCAATGTTTTCTGAAGTCTCATCTGGAATAGTTTATAATTGAATCTCCTAAAATCACCATAATTATTGAATATAAAAATAAAAATTAACTTAAATCATTCCAAGTACCTTCAAAACTCGCTTAAATCTGTTCAAATCTATCAAAATCCAAATTCAATCAGATCTCTTAGAATTCTAGTTTCAATACACCTCCTTAATCTATTTCGTAGTGGGACAATAACAATTATACTCTATCTCCCATTAAATTCAGGTTTCAGTTGCTCTCACTCTATCTTCATTGTCTCCTTGTCTGCGTCCTAGTCTTATCTCGCTGCTGGTGACCATATTGTCACCATTGAAGCGAAACTCAGGTTACTTACATTGAAGTGATTCAGCTATACTAATGTCAGTTAATTATTGAATCGTGGTTTAGTGGGGTGTGTTGTTGAGGCGATTTTGTTTTGGATTCAACTGAATGGATTCAATAAGATGGGTTGACTAGGACATTGGTTTTGTTTACTCATATTGGAGAATGAGGCTTGATGTTTTTGTTTTTAGGGAACAATGAGAAACCAGTCAACAATGACAATAATTAATATCAATATCGGAGTATATACTGGTGATGATTTCCGATGGAACTCAAAAGATCCTCGTATGTTCGCGATAACGTTTAGGTGTAATGAAGAGATAACGTATAAGGTGTTAGTAGAAAGGATATGCATGAAGATTGGGGTAGATTAAAGTATGACAAATTAGCAATTGACTTCCCTTCCAATGTTAGTTAATGTCGGTCTTCCTATAGATATTGTTGATGATGATGACCTTTATGGTTATATATTGGTTGTTGATAAAAGGTTATGTAGAAATGTGTTGCATGTGGAGGTAGTAGAAAAGATTCGGGTATGTGGAAATAGTTTAGTTAGTGTGAATTATGTTGTTAATTCTAGTGGTGTTATTGGCGATATTGGAGATGAGGATGCCAAAAGAGTAGATAGAGAGCTGAAAAAGGATGTTGGTGTTGAAGTTAGTGTTAATGATGTTGATACAAATGTTGATAATAATGGTGGTGAATGTGTAGATACATGAGTTGAAAACCATGTGGAAGTTGGTATTGATGACCGTCTTAAAGATGGTGTTGATGACATAGTAGATAGTGGTGCGATCGTTGAATATGTAGTCCTCTCATGTCATGTAGAAGGAAGTCAGCTATCTATAGAAGCATGGCAAGACCGTACATGAATAAAACTACATGAAGAATTTGAATCTAAGGATACTGTGATAGATTTAGTCCAGAGAGTTTCACATGAGCAATGTTTTGGGATCAAAATAAAAAACTCAGATACAAAACGATGGGTGGCTAAATGTGGGAAGTGTGGGAGAAGCTTGTGGTTGGTATATTAGAGTTATGAAGGATGTACATTCCAATTGTTTCGAAGTTATTAAATACAATAAGATGCATACATGTTTGAGGGCGACTAGCAAGTACCGTAGTATGAGATGCACCCAACGCTTAATGGCATCTATAGTGAAAGAAGATTATCCATGTCATTTCTAGACCCCAACCGCGCTACTGCTCTTATGGGCCTGGTTCAAATAAAATCTGGTGTGTCAGTGTCATATTCTACGGCATGGAGAGGAAAATTTTGAGCATTTAATGAAGTTTGTGGTATTCTAGAAGAGAGCTTTAGATTGTTGCCTTCCTACCTATACATGCTTGAGCAGGCAAATGCTGATACGAAGACAAGGTTGAAATTAGACGATAGACAAGGTTGAAATTGGACGATAGACAAAGGTTTAAGTACTTATTTGTCGCGCTTGGAGCTTGTGTATAAGGGTTAAAAGGAATGTGGAAAGTGATCATAGTAAATGCTACTTTCCTAAAGGCTAGTTATAATGGTTCTGTAGTGTTTGCATCAGCTCAGGATCTGAATCATCACCATTATCCCATTGCATTTGGGGTAATTGATAGTGAAAAATGCAAGTTGGTTATAGTTTTTTGAGACATTGAGAACCATTATACCAAATAGTGATGAGTTTGTTTTTGTGACAGACATAAATACGAGCTGATGAATGTTGTAAGTGAAGTATACTCGAGGTCGCACCATGGATATTGTATCTATCATATGTCACAGAGTGTGAAATCCCATGTTTCTCATGTGAACAAAGATGAATGCACTGAAACTTTTATGGAATGTGCAAGGATGTACACCAAATTTGAGTTCTGCAAAAGTATGATGAATTCAGATAAAGATATCCTACTGCAGTCACATATCTTGAGAAAGGGATGTGAGTCATGAAAAGATTTTGAACAACCAAAACAAATGGGCAAGATGCTACTTTCCTAGTAAAAGGTACAACATATACACTATCAATATTGTAGAGTCGATGAACAATGTGTTTAGTGAGACATGAAAGTATTCACTATTGCCTATGATGGATGAAATTATTGCTAAATTTAGTGAGTAGTTCAATAAGAATAGGAAGGAAGCCGCATCTGGTTCTGAGAGAGAGGAACTGGTGCCTTATGTGGAGAACATATTGCACATAAGCTACCTCAAAATTAGTTGTCACTGAGCTAAATAGTATTATGTTAGAATACGTAGTTACCAGCAAGGATGGTGTGGATTATGTTGTAAATTTAGTTGATTAAACTTGCGATTGCATGCATTTGACATAGACAAGTTTCCATGTGTTCATGTATTAGCCGCAAATATGAAATTTTTGAATCAGAAAGATAGATCTGTGGATCTTCATTACCATGATTTATGCTCGAATTATTATTCGTTGGCTGTGTGGAATTTGGCATATGTGAAGATAATTTATCAAGTATCGCATAGGTCTCGGTGGATTGTTCTGGCAAAAATAGAAGCTAAGGTATGTTTACCTGCCTATTTTCACAAAAGAAAGGGAAAACATAAACACAAAAAGTTTACATCGAATGGAGAACAACGAGTAGCAATAAACGGATGCGAAGCCAAAACTTAGGAAGTCGGTTTAACTGTTCAAATTTAAATGCTACTATGTAATGAACAATTGGTAATCATATTTTGTTATTATCTAGAACATATGACTAGTAAAACATTATTGCATTATTGTTGTATTAAAACATTATTGCATTATTGTGTTAATCTCAATGTAATGTAAAATAATACTCACTAGTATTACTGGTATGACTAATGTAAAATAATGCTAACTGGTATTACTAATATGACTAATATAAAAATAATACTAACTAGTATTCAAATCACCCGACAATCAACTAGTTACTTCTAAATCAAATGAACTTAGTGGAAGATTTAAAAATATAATAAATTTGGTTCAGGTTAAATAAATTAACAAAATTTATTAGTATTTAATTTAACATCTTATTATATGTTGATCAGATCTCTTACACTTTTAGAAAGACTTTGTAATTCTTAGATAAAATATATCAACTTTAGTTGCACAAATATGTAGAAAAGGGTGATTTTAATAAGCAAATTTAGTGGTACAACCAACAAATTCAAATTTTAATAATGGTAATACTAAGTGAAGTGAAATATCTATCAAAATACCACTGTTTAGAAGTAGGCACAACTGAACAACATAGACGTGACATTATGTACAACTAAGACCTAGAACATTTAACTTTTTAGAGCGCACTAAATTTCACTTTCCTTCTCTTATTAATATTGAAACTTTTGAAACTTAATAAATCTAAAAAGTTTTGAAATTTTGGATCTTCTTCTCACTTCCTACCATCCATCTTACAAATGTTTTAGAATAAATAGAAGATGCTAAACATACCCCCAATCATATATTTCCTTCCATCGCCTTTTGAAAACATAACAAATACTATGGATATCAATAAGTTCCCATCTCTGAAAACAAATCTTAGAGGAATGCTGGTAAGCATTACCAATTTGATGGAGTTATATTTTCTTCTTTTAGGGTTTAATTGATCTCATAATTTCTGGTTAATTGGTGCATATCCCACATAAAGACTACAAATGGGGATCGAGAGATACGAATGGAGAGCGGTCTATTATGGAAATCCCAAGGCTCCTTGGAGTTCCAAGGAAATGTCACTGTCCTAATGGCCCAGTTCCAGTTGAATTACACTCTTCATCCGAGGATAACAAATTCAAGCATTACTATACATGTTGGCTAGCTGCTCTAGGAAACTCTGATGGAGTAAGTGGATTTAGATTCTATTACTTTGTTTTCTTATAGTTTGAACCTTGTGGCTTCATTAAATGGTGCGATGAGGCCATGCTAGAGGAGATTTTGGTGCTAAGGGAGAGATGAGACAAGTTGGACTCCAAGGTTAAAGTCTTTGAGAGTCGTGATCAGATGATAAAGGAAAGATTTGCGAAGCTTGAGATGAAGTATGAAGATCTCGAACGCCGATCATGAACCCAAGCACTAAACGAGCACTCACACTGATTTGATGTTGTTTCAAGTTTTATTAATTATGTTATACTCTTAGATGCTCTTAGATGTCCTTGAAATGATGTTGCATATGTAATGTTATGGCTATATTTTGTAACTAAGTTTAGGCTCTTACTTTGACTTTGAACTGATGTTGCATTATAAGTTATCAAAGACATACTGACATAGTTGTCTGCAGTAATTCAAACACATCAAGTTCAACAATAAAACATAACATAAAGTCAGTAGTTGATTTCAAGAACTAAATATACCCAAAAGTTCCACTATTTAAGTTGTTACTTCTTCTTTTCGAACCTCATCTCTTATGGACTCTTCCTCATAATTTTTTTCCTCTTTTCATGTTTTTCCTCTTTGTCCTCCTCAATGTCGTTCTTCTCAACGTTGTTCTCTTCAATGTCGTTCTCCTCATCTTCTTCTTCGTTGCCAGCCACATCATCACACTGTTTCTTATGCCCAGCTTTTTCTTTCCGCATCTTTTCAATTTTTGTGATCCTTTTGTCATGGTCACTTAGCTTCTCCATCATCTCCTTGAAACCACTTTCCATAGTTAATCCAACTCGATGAGTTTCTCCAGCATAGTTTTTATCTCATTCTTCAAGGTTAAAGTTGTGTTCTTTTCATCTCCGACAACATACTTTTTCACACCGTTCTCTCGGATATCCACATCTTGCTTGTACATATCCTTGAAAAATATATTTCTTTTCTTTTCTACTATAATATTGGTCCAACCATCAATAACTATGTCTGAAAAATCTTGGTCCAAATTCATATTATCCATAATGCCAGCCAACATTTGATTCTCATAAGTAGAAGTAGGCAGAACACTATAAATCACCTTAGTATCACCAAGTGCAACATTTATTTCCAAAAGTGCAAAACCGTTCATATCACCTTTCTTGAATTTGGTCTTGCACATCTTTGGACAGCTGCTACTTGTCCCAACAACATGTTTCCTAAGCTGGCTTCCAAGATCACGAATTGCCTCAAATGACAAAAGCTATACATGACAATACATGAATTAGTAAACAAACCCGCTAAAGTATACTTATATCATAGTAGTATATATATAGACGTTTACTTACCTCCATTGGAAGAATGAAACTAGGAATGACTTTGTTCGCTTTTTCAAACACTTTGCCATTAAATTTAACCACTAGCTTAATAATGTCTTTTATATTATGATCAAATGCAAATTGCCCCCAAGGAAACGTTTCATACAAATGAAGATCACTAGCCGCTTTAAGAAAGAATGGCTCTACAGCTGCGGCTAATTCTCCTTCCTAACAATCACGCTTGCGAAGAAGTAAACCACAACAATATTTAGCCTACCATTACCAGCTATCTCTTTCATTGACTCGAGCTTTTCTTCGACATCTTTCAATGTCATTTTTTTTTCCAAAATGCTTCTTAACAAATTTATCATTGTCCCCACCTAATCTTCTCTGTAGAAACTGCTCTGGGAAGCGACGATAATTTAAACCAGAAATAAGACCAAACTCTCTTAAAGAATACTGCATTGAGACCCCTTTCACAATAAACCAACATTCTTTCTCTTTTCTACATGACACCATGCGTAAAAGAAGCATCCACATACCCATAGATTTATGGTTATCCTTTAAGTACATGTGGAAGAAATGACTAAACTAAGGGTGCGTAGTAAACCAGCTCAACTCAATATTATTTAGCAGTCCCTTCAAAATTTTCACTGCATTAGAAACATAGCACCTTCCAGACAACTTGATGGAGTTGTTATACTAACAGGGTTCGACGAACATATTTTCTGGTGGGATAGCTTGTGTCACATCCTCCTTAGGATCATCCTTTCCAGCCTCCTCATCTACCTCATCCGACTTCTCCTTAATTACAAATCCTAGAGTATTCCTTACTTTTCACGTATTTATTCCTTAGTTGTTCCACTTGTATTTAATTTTACATTTTCATCGATCTAAATTACAAAATACTACACGGGGGTTTACGAAATATACCTTCTTCGACACGATTAGTTTGTTACCTATTTCATTTCTCTCGCCATCCCTCATCTCTCTGGTATCTTCGTCTTGAGTTGAGACTCCATGTTGAGTAACATTTCTCTCGCCATCACTCTTCTCTCTGATTTCTTCATCTGCAGTTGGGACTCTGTGTTTAGTCACATTTCTCTGGCCATCAATCCTCTCTCTAATTCATGCATCATCAAGAGCCATGTTTTCATTACCCTCTCTAATTTCTGCATCATCGACAAAAGCCATGTGTTCAGTCCTGGCTTCTTCCTCTGCTGCTAGACGACTAGACACCAATTTTAAAAGTTCCACTAAACTGAAAACACAATTACGATTCTGAGTACTAATGGGAACGAGATTATAGGTTTTTACTTACGAGTCATTGCTGTTGTTGAAAGGAAGAAGATGAATAAAGATGAAAATCATACTTAGGATTTCAATTCATCAATAGAAAATCATGACTTACCTACGATTACCACCTGAACACTACACCTAATAGAGGATGATCGATCGATTACAACGTTTTTGTTTTTCGCGTTCGTTTTCAGGCAAAAATGATGAAAGAAAACAAAATAATAATTAATTTTCATCTACATCTGACCCAATTCATTCGGATTCCAAATTTACTTGATTCGAACTGTGGTTGGGTTTGTAAATACGGAAACTTTGATGGTTTGTAGAGGTTCTCGTATTTTTTGTATTTAAAAGAAAATCAAAATAAATAGTATATTTTAGAATAGATATTAAGTAAAGGGAGCGTTTTGGATTATTGCTCTAAGTAGACCGCGAAAAGGCAAGTGAAGTTGATCATCATACACTTGTAATTGACATTAAATCCAAAAAGGATGTCGATAACGTTTTCTTCCACTTCACATTTCCACATAGTACAAGCTTAGGTCATAAATATAGTCTAATTTACAGCATACAGAACTACAACTACTGCCACAAAGTATTAATTTGGAATTATCTCTTTATTTCAAATAGATACAAAACAAATGCACGTGTCTTATACATTAACTAGATGATGTTCATTTTCCTGAACTTTTACATACGTATAATTATTTATATTTATTTGAACTAAGTATATTTTATTTGTTGTATTTATTTATAATATGTGTTGATTTATATATTTGAATGCAAATTAAATTTGAATGCATAATTAAATTTGTAATATTTATATTAATCTAGAATTTTTTATATGTGGTTTTATTTATATATGCAAATTTATATTGATTTTATTGTTTGACTTGTATATGTAAATTTTTTATTTTTATATATACTTGTATTATAAAATTTAATTATAGTGATGATTTGTATTGTACACAAAATATTTTTTTTATACATGTTTGTTAAAGTTTTGATGTACTATATAATATTTTTGACTCGTATTCATTTATATTTTAAATACATGTTTATTTAGGTTTTTATATTTATGTTCATGTATATTTTTATATCCGTGTTCATTTAAGTTTTTAAATCTATGTTCATTTAAGTTTTTCAAGCTATATTCATTTAGGTTGTTAAACATATGTTTATTTAACTTTTTAGACTCGTATTCATTTAGGTTGTTAGACACATGATCATTTAGCTTTTAAATTTGAGGTTTATTTATTTGTCATAAAATAGTATTGTTATAGTAAACACAAAATAACAAAATCTAAAATATTCAAAATTTAAAAGGAAATAAGAATATATATTGTTATATTTTGAAATGAATATGACACGAAATGAATATTTATTTAGATTTTTTGAATTATTGTTCATACAAGTTATAGTCACGTGTTTATTTAGGTTTTTAGATTTGGGTTCATTTAGGTTTTTATATTCGTATTTATTTAAGTTATTTGACCCATGTTCATTTAGCTTTTGAGATTCATGTTCATTTAGGTTTTTAGACACATTTTCATTTATATCGTTAGACATGTGTTCATTTAGTTTTTTAGATCCGTGTTCATAATCATCGATTTTTAAGATAACTTAAATCAATTTATATTTTTGCGATTAGCAATATTTAGTTAAGGAATGAATCGATAATTAAGAATTGTTCTATTTCAAAAATTTCTACTTTATTATTGATGTAGAGATATATTAATAAGATATTAGAAATAAATATGATAGGAATTCAAACAATATTTGTTGAAATAATTTATGGTTGTTGATTTCAATATCATATCTCAAATAATATTTTGAAATTTTAAATAATAATAAATATATCGATTTTAAAGATAAGTAAAAAAAGTTTTAAATAATTTTTACTAACGATATTTATTTAAGGAAAAAATTAAATTTAATGTTGAATGTGTGTTTCTATATCAGTCACAAATAATATTTCAAAATTTAAATAATTGGTAAGTAATTAAATTTTTAAAGTCGATTTTATATTTGTATTGAAAATATATTTATTTAAAGATCAATTACAAATTATTGAATATTATTGATTTTTTGAAGTTAAAATATTTTAAATTTAGTAATTGTACCGAAAATATGTTAATTCATGTCTAGGAATGAACATATAATAAATATATTCTATATTGATTTAGTAAATTATGAAAATTTATGTATATATTTAGAAATGATGTTCATAAATAAGAAAGCAATAACTATAAACCATAAGCACTAATACATAATCCTAAACCTTATATATAACACTAAACTTATAAAACGTTAAATCATAAATATAAAACTAAAAAGACGAAAAATAATATAATTTATTATTATTTTATTATAAAAACTAATTATAGAAATATTAAAGAAGTAATATATGAATATTATACGTTAAATCTTAAAAATAAAACTAAAATAACAAAATAATAATATAAATTTATTGATTCTTGATTATAAAAACTGATTATAGAAATATTAAGGAAATAATTTAATATGAATAATTAATATTGATGTTATGTGATGTATATATTTCCGAATTATATTCAATTAACTCTAAACACCAAATTTATAGTTATAAGTATATTAGATAGTTAAATACTTAAATTATATATATTTATTTTTTAAAAAATTGATATAATTATATAGTTATTAGATATGAAATTTAATGTATTTTTAGTTTTACTATTAAATATTCGACATTGATTTAGTATTTAAGATGTATATATATATATAAATATTTTTCTGTTAACAAGTTTAATTAAATATCAAATTAAAGGTTATAAACACAAACACTTATTATTTCATATCAAAATTTGTGATTTAATTTCTATTTCAAAACGTACTTTAATTTTACTGGTTTTTAAACATCAAACGCATCCGAATTTTATCTTTTAATATTTTCACAAACTATGAAGCTAAACCGAGATTAGATATCAAATTTTGATTTTACCAGTCATCATATATGAACAAAGCCCCACACTAGAGAACCACACATGTGTATCTCCTGAAATTTTTTATTCAAACCTGATTTTTAGTATATATTAAAATTTAGTGTTACAATTACGAAACCAATATCTTATATTGTCGATTAAGCTACTGCAATAAACAATTCTTGAGGAGAAGTTTCTAATACATTATCTTCTTCCTCAACATAGTAACTTCTATCTCATTCATGCATAAATAAACGGAAGACCATAAGATAATTTTTTTAAAACAATAAGCATATGAAACAAAAAAAATGGAACGCTAACAGAAAGAGGCGCAGTACAAAAAATGATCGTTAGTATTGTGTATTTATAGGAAGAAATTTAGGGTTGTTGGTTGCAATATTATATGACAAATGAATATTTCGAGATTATAAAAGTTTGATAAGTACTATATCGAGTTTTAAGTTAACTTAAATCAGACTTATATATTTTTGATTACAATATTATTTAAGGAATGCAATTAAAATATTTAAATCGATTACAATAAAATATTTATAATATAATCTATAATATTATGTTTTTCTCAAATAAGATATAATATTTGTGACATTTTAATAATGAATGAGTTTATATATTATGAAAATAATTCGAAAATAATAAATAAGGAATTTAAAAACTATTTAAAGAACTTAAGGAATAATTAAAGAATATCCAGAATAGAGTGTATAATAATAGAATAAAGTGTCATGTATTGAATCATAATTAAAGATATTACTTTACTATACTTTCCAGGAAAATAATATAAATTTTAATGGTATTGCTTGTAAATAAATATTAAAAAAGTTATATTCAAAAGCTTACCATTTTTTTTGGTCAATATTGGACCACAACAAACCAGTCTATTAGCCAAGTTCCTACATAATATAGGCGGTAGGACTAGATTTCTGGTTGTGCAATTACGTATGTCTTACGTGGGCTTACCACCTGCCACTAGACTAAAGACCACTTGCAATCTTATCATTTTATTATAAAGTAGATGTTTGAATCTTTTCTTCATAAATATAGATTTTTTTTTCAATGAATGAAATTGACTCGATTTGAGTAATTACATCTTTTGAAGGTTTATAAGCTTCACCGCAAGTAAATTTTGTAAATGTGCTTTAAATTCTGAAAGTTTTACAGTCATCGTAATGCCAATACATCATGTATTGTGTTATTGTTAACTCACTATCGTGTACATTCAAAAGCATTAGAGACAATTATCACGTCTGCAATAATAACTTTTAGACATTTAATTCGCGAAATCACAAACATATTTTTAAAAAAATAATAAACTAATTTAGAAGTTAATATAGACTTTTTAATGTATAAAGAAAAAAATAAACATATTTTGAAGTTTTAATGTATACAGGAAAAAATAAACTTATATGAAGAGGTCAAAGTTAATTTTTGAGAATTGCATAACAACAATACCTCTAAAAACTATAATTTTTTGTTTAGATTATTATTGTTGATATAAAGAGGTCAAAGTTGCAATTCCAATGCTAGAAGAGATTAGAAAACATGAAGGTGACAAAAATTATTGATTTTTCAAAAGTTCCTACAGAATATGAGTATTTTATGTAGCTACGCAAAATAGTTAGTATATGCTAAGCTATTTTTAATATACACATTCAACAACTTCTAAAAAATTTTACACATTCAACAACTTCTAAAAAAATTTACACATTCAACAACTTCTAAAATTTTTGTACAGGCTCCTCTTTAAATTGGAAAAATACTAAATTTAAAATAAAAGATGTGATAGGTGACTTTATACGGTACAATATACACCACATTTTATCCTACCAAAAAAAAATATACACCACATTTTATATAATCATTGCCTTAATTAATAAAAAAATAGCAATATAAAATTGACGTTAGCAGAATATAAATATGGATATATAGTAAATTGGTTGGATTTCTCTTATATACTCTTGTCACTTTTTCACAGCATAACGTTATGAAGTTTTTTGGTTTCCGATAGGATCAATACTTTTTCATATTTGAGGTGAATCCATACCTAACTTGGACAAACATGGTAACTTTGGAAATCACCAAACTAAGATTTCTTAGTCAATTATGAATCTATAATAATTATCAAAAAAAAAATTATGAATCTATAATGACTCCATTTGAGTGTAGTTTTTATTTATTGACGTTCTGTGAACTTGGTATATAGTTTAAATGATTCCTTTAGCCGACACTGATAAGGCCTCCAATCAATCTCATTGTCTTTTTTCTTTGGTTGACTCACAAGTCACAACAGTCCAAAAGTTTGGTTTAGAATTTGTATCCGTAGGCAACATTTAAGTTTATTGGTTGCAAAATGGTTTGCTATTAAGTTATTTTGTTTTGTTAAATATAATCCACAAAATGTTATCTTATGACGGGGAAAAGGAGTTTAATTAGGTCAAATATTGGATAGAAAAACATTACACGTACCTCTCGCAATTGATAGATATATTGAGAACAGTTTTTTTTATTGGTTTAAATATATTCATCGAGTAAAGAAGTAGAGAAGCATGAGAAGAAGAACGTTTAGAAGTAAATAATAAAAAGTAAGAATGGTAGTATGGGAACCTCTTGTTGTGATATCTGTGGCACGCACGCAACTTGTTCTTTGACTCTTCGAAATCACAAATCGACATTGGATCTTTTGAATAGGTATCGTCATTTAGACATTTTCTGAATCGCATCCTCTAGGTTTTTCATTCGTTGATGCGTCTCTGCTCAGCTTTTTCTCAGATCGTCTCCAACTCTATCAATCTCAACAGGACTATACCACTGACCACCTCCACCCATTCTGGTCAATTACAACCATGCTGAAGATATATATATATATGGCGACCATAAGTGGCATAAATACCATAAGTGGCAACCAAAAGCTCTAGAATCCGTAGAGCCAATAGAACCAAACACACGTCTAAAAACCATTGAACAATCTAATGATGGAAAAGTAAAACTTTCCTTCATCAGACCCAATGATAAAAATACTGAAGATGAATTTTATTGTGAATCCTCTTCAGCCAGAGAAACAATAGACTTAGGAAGAGTCTCCCAATTAGGTCGTGGTATCCCAATACAAGAACATAGATATCAACCACGATTCTCAACCTCTGACATTCCAAACTCAATCTTAAGAAATGTTGATTTTCAAACACAAATACCAAAACCGGTTTACACTTCAAGAACTAGTTTTGAACAAAATGAATTCATTACAAAATCGGAACCAACTAGCCCCACATTTTCGGCTATAACTGAAAATATGGCTAATGAACTAAATGTCTTAGAAAAGGATTTTGAAATAAATAAAAAAACCTTAAGAGAAGAATTCTATTCAGATAAAAATCTACAAAAAAGAAATTGGTTTTTCAAAAAATTTACTACAAACAAAGAAAAAATACAAGAAGAATACTATAAATATCTTAGAAAACATAAAGTTCAAGTTCTATTTTTTAACTGGCTTGAAGATTATACAAAAGAAAATAATATTCATTTTCCTTATTCAAAAACAGCAAATCCCATCACGAGTCGAAACAAAACTCCTGAGTGGGAAACACTCGCTAATGGAAAAATATTTCGTTCAAATCACCCCCCTCAGCAAGGAATAAAACTTGAATTATCGGGTAAACCGATTGAAGCAATTCCTTTTAAAATCCCTCAAGAAGATGATAAGACAAATGTCAAAAATATCATTCTTCAAAATAATTTTTCAAACACCAACCTTGGAACAATAAGTAAACAACTTGATAGAATAGAAAAAACAATATTAAAACAACAAACCCCTCCAAAAGAAACTTCGACTAACAAGAAACTTAAACTTCCGATATTTGAACCTTTCCAAATTTCAGAAAATAGTGTTAAAACTTGCCAAAACACAAATTTAGAATTCATTCGCGCCCTTCAAAGCCAACTAAGTAACATAGAAGTAGGAGAAAGTAGTAAACAACAAACTTATGATGTCCCTGACACTCCAACTTCTAAAAACCAAAGAAATTTTAAATCCATCCAAGCACCTACCAATCTTGAAACACAAAGCTCAAATATTCAAATAAATACTCTATGTCAAGAATCAGATTCTGACAAAACCATACATCAATTCCAAAAAAATAGAATAAATCGCCTTGATTGGAGAAACAATCAAGAAAACCAAATAATAACAGCACCAGACCTAGGACAAATTCAACCAGTGGAACAATCTAGGTTCAATTCATCTTCCGTTTATGACTGGAATCTAGACGGAATTTCTGAATATAATATATTAAATTTCCTCCAAAAAATGACAATGGCTGCAAACGCCTATAGGACACAAATAGGCAATGAAGATAAAACCGTTGCTGAACTCCTTATTGCTGGTTTTTCGGGACAGCTAAAAGGATGGTGGGATAACTATCTCACCAGTCAACAACGGGAAGAAATCCTCAATGCTATTAAAATAGATGAAGAAGGATTACCTATTCTAGATAATTTCGGAGTCACCCAACAAAATGCGGTAGCAACTTTAGTCTTAGCCATAACCCTTCATTTCATAGGAGATCCCTCAGTCCTTAGAGATAAAAATGCAGAACTCCTTTCAAATCTTAAATGTAAAAAACTAAGTGATTTTCAATGGTACAAAAACACATTCCTCACTAGGGTTCTACTTCGGCAAGATTCAAACCAACCTTTCTGGAAAGAAAAGTTTCTTGCAGGACTACCAACTCTCTTAGGAGAAAAGGTTAGGACAAAAATTAGAGAATCTAGTGGTATCCAAATAATTGACTACGATGATTACACCTATGGAGAACTAGTTAGTCTAGTTCAACAAGAA
Source organism: Lepidium didymum (assembly GCA_963920545.1). Taxonomy (NCBI): domain Eukaryota; kingdom Viridiplantae; phylum Streptophyta; class Magnoliopsida; order Brassicales; family Brassicaceae; genus Lepidium; species Lepidium didymum. The sequence goes on from OY986992.1 coordinate 6,523,995, forward strand.
GGTCTTAAAATCTGTCAAGATTTAAAACTCCAAAAACATCTCAAATGGGAACTTAGAAAAACAAAAATAGAGTTAGGGTCTTTCTGCAAACAATTTGAAATAGATCCTAATAACAAAAAGTCATGTGTAGGAAATTGCAAACCAACATATTATTCCAAAAAACAAAAATTTACAAAAAGAAATTTAAAAGAATATAGGCCACGAGAAAACTCTTGGAATAAACCTCGAAATAAATTTAGACCAAAAGAATCCCAAAACAAACCTTTTTACAAAAACTTAACATGCTATAAATGCAATAAAAAAGGCCACACTTCAAAATTCTGCCGTCTAAATAAGAAAATCCAAGAACTCGATCTTGGAGAAGAAATCTCAGCCAAAATATCAAATCTCTTCCTAGACTACTCTTCCTCATCTAGTGATTGCGATTCTGAGTTCTCTCCTGAAGAGGCCTTGCAAGTTGATGAACTAAATGAATCATCATCTAGCTCGGACTCAGACAGTAAGAAAATCCAGGTCCTCTCAAAAGATCAAGAACTCCAATTAGAAATCTTGAATTCAATCTCAGACCCTGAACTTAAACGAAAATTTCTTGAAACAATCATTTCGACCATAAGTAAAAACCAAATAATAGAAAAACTTCCAAAAACCAAAGAACCATCAACTTCCAACTCTTCGTATAACCTAACCGCTATCCTCAACCAAGGAAGAAAAAATCATTCTAAAACTACTTTACAATCCCTTCAAATTGAGATCAAAAATGTAAAAAATGAACTCAAACATTTGAAAGAAAAGCAAAAAATGGATTCAGAGTATTTTCATTCAATATTAGCCTCTAAAAAACATGATGATTCTAGTTCAGAAGAACAAGATAACATCTGTCCAGAAAATTTAGAAAATTTAGAAAATGATCTAGTAGAACAAATACAAACCCTAAATACCATGCCCAATGATTTCCTTTTTGTACTAAGGGAAATTACATCCCGAAAATATAAAATAAAAATTACACTTGTTTTCTCTGAAGATTACAAACTAGACACAATTGCACTCTTTGATACTGGTGCCGACCTAAATTGCATAAAAACAGGTCTCGTACCAAAATGTTTTCATCACAAAACAAATGAAAAACTCTCTGCAGCAAATAATTCAAAACTTAGCATAACCTCAAAAACAGAAGCTTCAATATTAAAAGAAAATATTCTATTCAAAACTGCTTTTGTTCTCACGGATGATATATACCAAAATATCATTCTTGGAACACCATTTATAAACTTAATAACACCATACAAAGTAAAAGAAGATTCGATTTCTTTCAAAACACAAGATAAAAAATTATCTTTCGAATTTATGGAAACTCCAAAAAAGAGAAGTCTGAACTTAATAAAAGCATGTTCAATACAAGAAAATTCTATAAATTCTCTAATTAAAAGTAAAAAATTTCATTTAGAAAACCTACAAACGGAATTTCTTGTTGAAAAAACAAAAGAGATATTAGAAACTTCAATCACAAAAGAAAAAATTTCGAAGATAAGTAAACTTTTTGAAGAACAATTATGTTCGGATTTACCAACGGCCTTCTGGGATAGAAAACAACACATAGTTGACTTACCCTATGAAGAAAAATTTGATGAAAGAGAAATTCCTACAAAGGCTCGTCCAATACAGATGAACTCTGATCTAGAGAGCCATTGTAAGAAAGAAATTTCAGAACTTTTAAACAAAAAATTAATTTCAAAATCAAGATCTCCATGGTCTTGCGCAGCTTTCTATGTGAATAAAAATTCAGAAATAGAAAGAGGAACCCCAAGGCTTGTAATAAATTACAAGCCTCTAAACACAGCATTAAAATGGATTAGATATCCAATACCAAATAAAAAAGACCTCCTTCAAAAACTTCACTCCGCACACATATTTTCAAAATTTGATCTAAAATCAGGATTTTGGCAAATCCAAATATCTGAAAATGATCGATATAAAACTGCATTTACTGTTCCCTTTGGGCAATACCAATGGAATGTGATGCCTTTTGGTTTGAAAAATGCACCTTCCGAATTTCAAAGAATAATGAATGACATATTCTCAGAATATTCAAAATTTTGTATAGTATATATTGATGATATACTCATCTTTTCAAACTCTATTGAAGAACATTTCAAACACCTAAAAACGTTTTACTATGTTGCACGAAAAAATGGGCTTGTAATATCAAAAACAAAAATGGTTTTATTTCAAACCAAAATTAGATTTCTTGGACATTACATATCAAAGGGTACGATTAAACCTATAGAAAGATCATTAGAATTTGCTAACAAATTCCCTGATAAAATTCTAGATAAAACTCAATTACAACGATTTCTAGGAAGTCTTAACTATGTCCTAGATTTTTGTCCAAACATCAACAGATTAGCTAGACCATTACATGATCGTTTAAAGAAAGATCCCACCCCGTGGACAGAACAGCATACCGCTGTAGTCCGACAAATAAAGAAACAAGTCTTAGAAATCCCATGTCTGCATATAGCAGATCCAAGGTTAGAAAAAATTGTAGAAACAGATGCTTCTGATATTGGATATGGAGGTATCTTAAAACAAAAAGAAAAAACGGGTCATGAAAAAATAATCCAATTTACTTCATCCCATTGGAATGAAACCCAAAGAAATTATTCAACTATCAAAAAAGAAATACTAAGTATAGTTTTATGTATACAAAAATTTCAAAGTGATCTTCTAAACCAAAAATTTCTACTAAGAATAGACTGCAAAAGTGCTAAAGATGTTTTACAAAAAGATGTTAAAAATCTTGCTTCAAAACAAATTTTTGCCCGATGGCAGGCACTACTAAGTATTTTTGATTTTAATATAGAATATATTAAAGGAGATACAAATTTCATTCCAGATTTCTTGACTCGTGAATTTCTCCAAAACAGGTACGATGCCACCAAAACAGATTGACAAAGGAAAAGGCCTTTCTATAGGCCCAAAGCAAGAAAACCCAAAAACTCCAAACACTTCCAAACCAAAAACCGAACCCGAAACACAACCCTGGATTACAATTACAAAAAAGAAACCAGAAAAAGAAGAAAAGGCCTTGCAAACACAAAAAGAGATTTTGGATCAGATACGAGTTTTACAACAGGCTTTTGACAAAAGTTTTTCAAAACAAGAGCAAGGTGGTTCTTCAAAAATACCCTCTTCTCTTGAGATTTTTAAAATACCTGAAGCCCCTTTAAAAATTTCAAAACAAAACCAGGCTTCAAAACAAATTTCAAAACCTTTAAACAATTCGCAAATTGTTTTAAAGGAGATTTCACAAAATCCTCCTTCTGAGTATTTTGAAAAACAAACTTATCAAAACGTTATTACTGTTGAAAAAGACTTTTTTGAAAGTGATCCATTTTCAACCATAGAAAAGTTTTTTGGGAAAAATCAGTTTTATAAACCTTTCAATACAGACAAAACTGTATTATTTTACCAAACGATTTTGGATATTACAGGATCCGTTACTTTCAAACACAATTTTTTGGATGAAAGTCACACGGCTCCGGCCTACTCCACTTTCAAAATAGATGATATTATTTCTCCAAAAGATTGGGATTATGATCTCAATGAAAGTATAAAATTTCCAGAAAATCTTTCCAATCTTTCTTGTTACGATGTCTCATTCAATTACTGGGATTATTGCCAAGCTTGGTATAATTCCTTTTTGATCCAATCACCCAAACACAAACACACGTGGTTGATCTTTTTCGACACCACCTGTAACTTATCCAAATCACCAATATGGTTCAATCAATGGTGGAACAACTTCGGTTCTATCATAGACATTTTCAAACCCCAGATAAACAAATCCTTCCAAATCTTTAAAAACAGTTTCATACCATCCGAGGATGAAAAAAGATTTTCCGCCTTAACACTCTTCCATTCTAAATTTCATTTACCCTGGGTCTTTTCATGGACCTTTGAATACTCAAACGATGCCGTACCCATCATCAGACGCAAATTTAAAGTCAAATGGTGGGACAAATACAGAATCCCTTCAAATCTCTATCCTTCAAATATCCCTGAATGGATTCAAGCCCAAAATTCCAAATCTCTTAACCCACAAACACTTATCCAAACACCAGAAATGACTCATTTCTTAGCCCAAAAATCAAAAATGTTGTCCATGCTGGCAGCCGCAAAATCGGAGGAAGAAATCAAGTCAATTTCATTAAGATTCCTACCAACAATATCAAGTCCAAACTCTGAAGCTTCAGGTACTGAACCTGAAATAGATGAAGACGACTTGTTATAAATTACAAGTCTATATATATATATATATATAAATAAATAAATAAATAAATAAAAAAAAAAAAAAAAAAAAAAAAAAAAATTTAATGAAATGATACGCATATGTCTACAAACATCGGAGTACAAAGAAGACAAACATCAAAGAAGACAAATCTCGGAGTACTAAGAAGACACCAAAATCAAAAACACCAAAATCAAAATACAAACAGGAATTCAACAATCAAGCACAGTAGCTGTCCGCGACTTAAAATCAGCAATCAACCACAGTAGCGGTCAGGCAAATCAAAACAACTATCAACTACAGTAGCTGTCGGATACCTATTACAGTAGCTGCCGAAGACTTTCTACAGTAGCTGTCGGGGACTTACTACAGTAGCTATCGAGGATTTACTACAGTATCTGTCTACAAAAGCCGAAGACATGAAGCATCTCAAGGAGGCCATAATTTTCCACCACCAAAAGCAAGAGACAAGACCCATGTCAAGGAACCCATCATTGTCTCTTAATAATTTTAGATTTCTTTTTAATTTAAAATGCACTTGTAAACTTCTATATAAAGAAGTGTTGTGCATCCATTCAAAACACACAATTCTCTTTCCCTCTCCATTTTCCATCTCTAGAAAACCTCTCATCCCTTCAATCTCGAGTCAAGAGAATTCCTTCTTTTTTATTTTGTAAGTATAAATTATTTTCTGTATGTTTTATAAATTCAAATATAATACAAATTTATCTTAAACTTCTTTCAAATTCTGGAATACCTTCTATCATTCCTTAATCACTCTGAGACTAAGTCCTCAATAGTCATAGACTCTTGAGTTGTGATAAGGCTGATAGTATGTATTCGTAAAGAATACATGAAAGAATGTATTCTTTAAAGTCCAAGTATTTATGCTAAAGCAAGAAAAGTCCAAGTATTTTTTGGTATGAATATATATATATATATATATTTATGCTAAAGATTAAGGTTTCCAATGGTAAATGCAAAAAAAAAAAAAGATTACATATAATATATATGCAGATCATATACATAAATCATATAAATGATATTAACTTTTTGATTTATGTTTACTTGCAAACAAAATTCATAATAATCACAATTTTTTTTATTAAATAAGAAAATAAACAAATTAGAACCAACTTTTCATAAACGTTATAATAAAACCACAAAACAACTTCAATTCGATGAAAGCTACACATTAGATTAAGTTCGACAAATTTCGTTCCGGCCAGAAAATTTGTGTTTATTTTTATTATTTTAGAAGAAGAAAAACATGTGATAAATATTTTTATAGAAACTAGTTAAAAAATTTAATTGATATATTTAGCTACTAAAAATATATTTTTGTTTTATTTTATTTTAATGTTATCGATATGAACGAACCACAAATACTAGTATAAGTCAAATATAATAAACAAACTAGTTAATATATTATTAGATGTGGAAAAAACAAAATTGTAATATATTTTGGTGCATATTAATAGATTTTTAAAAAATTACACTAAATAGTTAACTTTAATTTTGGAAGAAAATAAATAAACAAATCACACATATACATACATAAATGCATATATAGTCATGTACATGTTTCCATTTATTGAAGAAATATATCATATCACTACCCATATGTAAAATGCTAATTTATCTTTTGATTGTCATATAATTAAACTAAAATATGCCCTCCCTCTTTCCTATTTTTTATCTGAAAACAGATAATTAATTATTTTATTTTTATTTAAACTGTACGTTTATGTGTGAATGAAAACTTTAAAATCAGATGACTCCACCTGTAAAAATTCTGCTGAACATTCAACTCCTATTTAATAAAACATTCAGGTGGAATACAATATTTTAATATACAAGTCGACACAAGATTAAATTTATCCAGAAACTAGGTCAAAAAAGGAAAAAACTCCGAAAAAACTAGAGTACAAGTTTATGACACATATAATTTTATACCCGATAAAATGTTATCTTGAACCCGAATATCGAAACCATCAATGATTATTCAAAACTAAGTTAATGGTAAAATTTCTTATAGCGAATATGATTGTACCTTACAAATGAAAAAAGTGATACTAAAACCGACAAAAATGAATCTAAGAGAAAATACTGCAGAAAGCTATGGAAAGAAGTCAAGATACATTAGTAGAACCCACCATGTGCATAATATATAAATAGTTAAAAAAAATGTAATAATGGCTTCAGGATGGGGCAAATCAACAAAAAGAAAACCTAATTTATCTATCGTTAAGAAAAGAGTTGCCGCTTAATTTCAAAATCTAGATCTACTTTCCATCTGGAGAAGGGTTCTAATCTGGAGAACGGCGGCCGGTGGCTACCACAACACCGACACAATTGCTCTCTTCCTCTATTGTTTTTGGTTGGTCTTAAGCTCTTGTTCGAAGATCTCGCGAAGGTGGCTTCTCGGTGAGAGGCATCTTGGTGCAGTGGTTTATGCCGGAACTTTGGTTTTGAAGTTCAATGAATATCAGAGTTTAAAAAAAATGAGCTTCAAGATATAATTTAAAATCAATAAAAAGATTTAATTTCTGAAAATACTTTTATATGTTTAGTGAATCGTAAAAACAAAATAAATATTATAATGAAAACGAAATATTTAAATTAACACTAAATAGAAAAAAAAAAGCATTAAAACATATAAACAGAATGAGCTTATGAGAAAAAAACAATAGTCTCCAAAGGTCAATCATATAAATTGGTGGGTGTTGAAGAAATGGTCAATGTGATTAAAGAGGAAATAGAAACAAGCATGTAGAACTCAAAGAAGTAGGAGACTAATGGTTAAGCAAATGGTTATGGCCCATTTATGTTTGGGGCCCATGAATGAGCTAATTTTATGAAGCCATTAATATAAGTCTGATATTGGTCAAGAGTTTGAAGTTTTGAACGTTTTCTACAACATCTAGGGATCCATTAGGTCCAATAATGTATTTTTAAAATGTTAAGGGTTCGATTTCTTACGTCTACTATTTAACGAAGGGACCATCTGTCTAGAAAAAAAACACAACATAAAACAAATATACATTTTATAGAAATTTCAGTAATTTATTATAAAAAAACAAGATTGGTTGCAATTGTACTCACGTGATAGTACTGTATGAATTTAAAGAAAAGAATAGAGATGGACCACCCAACAAATCCATTATGTAATAGTAGTATTCATTTTGAATATTCCAATTCTATGTGTTTATAAAATGTACTTACTTGTGTGTGTGTTGTTAATGCACTATGGGACTGGAGGGAATTTCTGAGTTTCAAATTCAACCAACTGAACAGTAAATTTTTTGTATATGAATATAAATAAATATGCTGAATTGCTCTCAGTCTGGTGATTAGAATGATCCAGCTAATGACTTGACATCAGGATTCGATTCTTACCCGCTGCATTATGGTAGTTTAAAAATGGAATTATTGGGAATGTGTTTTAGGCTATGGATCGGGTCTTGTCGATCCAATGTTGAAAAAAAAAAAATATAAATAAATCTCATATCTCTCTCTTTTTAACTTTTGTGTGACTTTGGTTTCGTGGTTTAAACATTATTACGGCTATGACTTCTTGTTTTTACGTCTATCTTTAACACTACCATTTAAGAACTTTAAAATAAGTCAAATAAAATAACGAGACTTTAGAATATGTATACAACCACTTTAATTTTGAATTCAAAACTCGTAGTTGAGAGTGTGATTATATAATCACGTGTTTTATGTAACTAAATTTCAAAGAAACTATGATTGACTCATCATCATACTATACAAAAAGGATTCCAATAAAGTATCGTTGACTTATTTACATTTTGTGTCTAACTTTCACACTTTTTTTCCTTCTAATTTTATTGTTACGGTTTTTAAAAAGACTACTAAATAACAAAAGCAACAAAGCTTTATCGTTGTTGGGACCCCTCCCTTTTGTACTCTTATTATCAATTTTTCTATTTATGAGATTAATACAACAAAAGTGAAAAAAGTTAAAACTAAAAGTTGAATAATAAATGGGTACGGATTCTACTTGTAGCTTGGTTGCTCCTCATTAAATGGGCACATATACCACTCTAACTAATATCATGATTAATGTGCTAATTAAATTCATAATTACACACAAATTATTACCCACATCTCACGGCTTCATCAACTAAATCTATGTTTAACTCTTACTAAATTCGAATAATTAACCACTAATTATATTAACTCTATTTTCCCTCAATTAAATCTTTTCCTTTTTCTTCCCACCAAAACAAAAATCACTTCCTTTTTCTACGTAAGAGTATTTTCTAATGTTTTTTTTTGGTTTTGATCTAATATTTCTTTTCTTTTTTTTCCGTATGTAATGTTTCTTTTCTTAAATACTTTTTAGCGTCTTTAGTGTTTTTTTTTCTTGTCTTAGATATTTCTAAAGTAGGATTTAACCCGCCAGATTTTTTTCATTTTCTTCATTTTGTTGTCTTTTTGCAAGTTTTATGAGAAGTCTCGGAAAAATTATTCGATTTATAACATAACATTAGAAATTATGTTTATGAGAAGTCTCGAAACTATGTTTAGCATCGCACCTTCACATGATCTCATAAAATAGTATTTATCTATATGACATTAGTTTGATGGTCTAAGTATATAATTATCACTATTTTAATTAACTCGAATATCTATATCTTATACTCTTTTTTTCCAAATTATATAATGTTTTAGAGAAAAAATATGTTCCAAACAATTTGATTTTTTCCACTACTTTTAATGTAATATTTATCATATTTTTATATATTTTGACTATTTGAATTATGTAAATTGATTTCTAATTAACTAAATAATTATTATGTAGAATTAAACTAATATTTTTAATTAGAAAAATTAAGATTTAATAATTTCTTAATTTTTTTGTCAATATTGGGCCACAACTGTCCAGCCTATTAACCAAATTTCTATATAATATAGGCGGTGAGAGTCGATCCCTGGATATGCAAGTGCATATACCTTTAGTGAACTTACCACTAGATTAAAAGCCATCTATAATAATTTTTTAATTTACGTACAAAAATCTTAAACATCATAAAATGGAGAGAGTATAATGCAAACTCTAAACATCTCTATCTCTTTAATTTTTCCTTTTAAAATCTGTCTATAAATTAAAAAAAATTATACTTTTTAATGGATTTAGTTGTTTACATGCATGCCAATATTTTTCCGAAAACTTTCAAGAAAATATTTTTTATAAAAAATTAATTATATATTTAGTTAAGAGTTTGACCAACCCGCATATTATTAATGATTGTGTCTAATGTCTCTAATAATTTTTTTTGTCAACAGATTCGAAAATGTAAAAATGTAATTTTTGTCAATAGTTTTCTTAAATACTCTTTTATTTATTTTGATTGGAAATTTGTTTGTTCTCTCAAATGTTCAAATACAATAATGATTTAAGTAATTATGAAATCGATCCGACCAAAAAAAGTAACTGTGAATCAATTTAGGATTTATTCGAAAATGTAATTTTGAATTATTAAAAATAAAGAGGTCTTCTTTATCGTTTAAACCACACTCTAGCGTCTCGTTCCCTCACAAAGACGGTCTCCTTCCCCAATAGCGGATTCACCATCTCGATCTGTCCAAGCTCCTATTTTTCTTCTTTTTCTCGGAAGAATTTTCTGGAGCTTTGCAGGTCTAATCTCAATCTTCTAACTTAGTTTTGTTATTTTCATGAGAAAGTTTTGATATTCATGCTCATGGTGCATCCGGGTACATGCATTTCGTTCTTGGTTTGAGCCGCCACAGTTCTAACGAGCTCTTTTTTCTTAGTTTTTTCGATATCTTTGCAAAGTTCTCCATGTGAAAAGATGTTCTTAAGTAGAATGTGAAGTAGAAGAAGAGAATGCTAGGTGATTTTAGGCATAGGGTTTTGTTGGTTCTATGAAATTTTGGGAGATTTTGCAGCTCTAATTAATGGGCTTGCAAAGGTTTCTCACGATCTGTTCGTTTTCCCAAGAGAATGTAGTTGCATCCGAAGAGAAAGTTTTCATTTTTTTCTTCTGATGGAAGCTATTTATAATACAATAGTTGGATCTCTGAATATTGTTTTTCCTAATATTTTTCTTCAAATTTTTCTGTAGATTTTGTAAAATTGGGGATCTTTTTCTGCATTATTGTCTGCATTGTTCAATAAGGAAATCAAATAACTTTTGCGATTACCATTAAATCTTACCGAGTTTTTAAAAAGTGTGAAGCTTGAAACTTGAATGTATCTTCAATTGATACTCTCTTGGTTCAGTGGACCAAAATCACTGGAAAGTTTCCATAGAAAAATTCTCCGTACGATTTGGTGATGAATTTCGGGATTTTGAGTCAGTCTAGCAATCTTTTTCAGGACATCTATATATGTTTTGTTGCAGATAGAGCAATCTCCTCTGAAAAGTGATCTCTGTATAGCCTCAAACGTTGATCTTTGCGTTTTTTTGACCCAATTTGACAGATCGGAGGAAGATGATGCAGCCCTAAGACTCAAGACTTCAAGGCTGTCTCTTCTCGTGGGAATTTTAACATGGGGACGGAAAATGCTGTGTCTCGTCCATTAACTCGTGCCTTTGCCTCTGCGTTGCGCGCTTCAGAAGTGTCTTCGAATACACGGAATCAACAGAGAGCAAACGTAAAAAGACCAGCCTTGGAGGATATGAAAGACACTGCACCCAGCAAGAGGAAGAAGCGAGCGGTTCTAGGGGAGATCACGAATGTTAACTCCAGTGCAGCTTTACTTGAGGTTGTCAAAAATGTACATTATCCTTGTTTGCTAGTTTGGCTTACAGTGATTCTGTGAAGATCTTGTGAAGTTAAACATATTTTTTCCATTTCAGACCAAAAACATCAAGCAGATAAAGAAGAAACAAGGAGGAGGATTGGCTAGTACATCCCAATTGACATCTTCTGTTACTTCAGAAGTCACAGATCTTCAGTCTGGGACCGATGCAAAACTAGAAGTTGTATCAGATACAGCAGGTGACCTATCTTCTTGTAAAGGCACAAATGACACAGCTGATAACTGTGTTGAAAAGGGGAATGTCAGATTGCCTCCAAGACCTCTTGGCAGATCAGCTTCTACAGGTGATCCAATAAACACAAATTGTCAGGTGATTAGTTCTTATTTTACTAAGGAGTGGTCTCTAAATGGTTTATGAATCTTTTTTTTCTGTTGTTGTAAATGGTTATAGTTGAGAAAGGTGCTGTTGTTGGTAGTTCAACTGTACCGGATATCCCAAAATTCATAGACATCGATTCAGATTACAAGGATCCTTTATTGTGTTGCCTTTATGCCCCTGAAATCCACTACAATTTGCGTGTTTCAGAGGTAATTTGATAGTCACTAAAGTAACTCTGTAAGCCAAAGAACTTGAAATTAATTCCTTGTCCTTTTGTGTTACTTCTCTACTAGCAGCTTAAACGCAGACCTGTTGCCGACTTTATGGAGAGAATACAGAAAGATGTCACCCAATCCATGCGGGGCATTTTGATTGATTGGCTTGTGGAGGTTAGTGTTTAGTTCCACGTCTGATGCTAACTTTGCAGCTTCTGTGCCTGCCTCTGGGTGTTCAAGAAAGTCTGGTTTCAATTACAGGTCTGTGAGGAATACACACTTGCAACCGATACTCTCTACCTCACAGTGTATCTCATAGATTGGTTCCTCCATGGAAATTACGTGCAAAGACAACAACTTCAACTGCTCGGCATCACTTGCATGCTAATTGCTTCGTAGGTTCCTGTCTAGTTTTACTAGTAAATATCGTCTGAGTTTTCCCATAAGTGATAAAGCTAAACATATTTTATCTTTCCTTAAAACATATCAGGAAGTATGAGGAAATTTGTGCGCCGCGCATTGAAGAGTTTTGCTTCATTACAGATAACACCTATACAAGAGATCAGGTATCAAAAGATTGCTATTTACTCTTTAAAAAAGAAAGTGTGCAATGTATTAATGTGTGAATGGAATTGTGTGCAGGTCCTTGAAATGGAGAACCAAGTACTTAAGCATTTTAGCTTTCAAATATACACTCCCACTCCAAAAACGTTCCTCAGGAGATTTCTCAGAGCAGGGCAAGCCTCTCACATGGTAATGTACTTTATTGTCTACTTTTTGCAATTTGCTCGTTATCTGTTCTTAACAAAAATCTTATTGAGAATTTACGGGTATCTTATTGCTTGCTGATTGTGCAGAGCCCAAGTCTTGAAATCGAGTTTCTAGCCAGCTATTTAACGGAATTGACATTAATAGACTACCATTTCTTGAAGTTTCTTCCATCTGTTGTCGCTGCTTCCGCGGTTTTTCTTGCCATGTGGACATTGGACCAATCAAACCACCCATGGGTGTGTAATGTTGCTTCATTTCTCTATAACTACACATTTTAGTTTCAGAAGTCTTGGATTTATAACTTTCTTTTTGGGTTGTTGCAGAATCCAACACTTGAGCATTACACGACGTACAAAGCATCAGATCTCAAAGCATCTGTTCATGCCTTACAAGATCTGCAGCTAAACACCAAAGGTTGTCCCTTGAGCGCTGTACGCATGAAGTATAGGCAAGAGAAAGTAAGTTCATACACTTAAACCATAAAAAACCTGGTTTGGTATCTTCAGTTTTCTCGATTCTCATTAGACTGTTTGGTTTTCAGTTCAAATCTGTGGCGACTCTCACATCTCCCAAACTACTTGACACGCTATTCTAAAGGGTTCAACTCCTAACCGATATTAAATTGGTAACATTGATGGTCCGGGTCGTCTTCAGTCTCCTGTTACTCTTTTGTTCATAAAACAGTTCCCACAGTCCCACTCATTTAATACCTTATTAGAATTCGGTTTAGCCAGGTTTACTTTGATCTGTGGTTTGGAATAACCAAACCGGGTCTTATCTAATCCGGTAGCAAGAGGTTTATTTAGTTGTAACGAGATGTACATTCTTTTCGTATCTTGAGGCAATGTAAACAGTTTCGGAACTTTAATACTGTTTTCTGATATCAAATTGGTTAAATTTTGACAAAAAAATGTTATGTGATGCAACAAATGTCAAATATTCAAACATTTTTTATTCCTAAGGCTCACTCACATTAAAATGTGCGTACATAAAAATCATTCATCCTCTAATACACGATCTCTTCATGATCCTTAACCTCTTACATGATTCAATGAACAATCTGCACAAATATAATTTCAGAAATTAATCCAATAAAACGAAATTAATTGAAGATTATAAAGGTAATTAATTTATAGAACCATACTCCCAAGGAACATCACCAGCAAGCATCCAGTCTCCATCTTTGTCTTCATATATTGGTATGCACTCACTAACCTTTAACGTATCATCTTCATTTTTCATATATATTATTGTTAATAACTTAATATTAATGTTCTGATCATTAATTAAAAACCAAAATGTTTATAGAAACCAAATAAAACTAACCAAAATTGATAAAGCACCCGAATAGACTTTGCAGAGCAGAAGCGAGATGTTGGTAACTTTTGTATATTTCCAAATCAATCTTCCTTAAAAATGCAACTCCATCAACACTAACTTTCACATACGAACTATTGGTCCGTTCGAGACTGCTCTTTCTCCGGTTAGAACTCCTGTTTTGAATTTAACGTCTAGTTTTATGTTTTAATCGGGACTAGTTTTTTAATTTATTTTATATTTTAATTTTATTGATTAACAATTTAGTGTTACATTTGATGAAAAATATTAAATATCATTTTAAATAGTTTGCTAGTTGTAATTAACATCAAAGAATCAAATTCTAAAAAATTTAATATGTATGATTTTTTTCAGTCAATAAGTAACCATTAGATTGACAATAAGGCTCGATCCATAATCTTATTTCAAAAATTTAATGTGTATGATTAAAATCTGTTTTATTTTAATAAAAAAAAATTATTTAAAAGTTTAATAAACTATTTAAAATATAATATTAATCATATTAGACGGAAATTAATCAGCTATTAATCGGACTAGGCGGAGATTATTTGGATTAGGAGGGGACTAATTGAAAACCCGATTTTTACAACTGCCTAGGCATTAATCGACTCGATTGATCATTGCCTAACGTATGTGCGGAAGATTAATCGGCTAGGCTGACGAATTTTTGAACATAGAACAAACCGGTGGCCAACCCACAACTTGACTCTTCGCCGTGGATTCACTCGCTGGTTCTGGAGAAGTTCTCTTCTTCCCGGAGACGATGGTATCTCTCGGAAGACCTAGTCGTAGTTCAGTGATTTCTAGTTTAAGATTTTTACTTTCATTCTCCATTTTGATGTTAATGGGTTTGAACTTTTAGTTTGTTGCCACTTTATATGTTCCTATGAGGAACCAAAACGATGCCGTTGGAGACACGCTCATTTAGCATAGATTTGTCTTGTCGGTCCCATTCGTAGATCTTGTCGAGATCTTTATGACATTTTGTTTAAATTTTTTTGCCGCTTCGTCTTCAAAAATGTTAATGATATGGTCCATATGGATGCTTTGATTCGACGGCTACGAATTTGTTACCGACAAAGTAGGGTTTTGTTTCTCACCCGTTGGATTACAAACACATCACTTTCTTTTAGACATCCCATGTAATGTGCGATTTGTTATGTCTCACATTCTTTTCTTAACGACATAAAATTAAAACAACATATTCATGGTCGAGTGTATAAATGTGTACATTAAAATGTACGTGTATTATTATATTCTAATGTTTCTCGACAACCGAACACGTGTTACTCAAGGTAAAGACAAGTTTAATTTGGTGAACAACCAAACGAAGCTTATCAATTTTATGATACATGCATTGTTTTATTTATTCCCACAACATAGTTTCATAATTCAACCGTTTTGACCAACATTGTTTCAGCGATCTACTTGCTGTGTTAAAACATGCCTCAGAGACTGTTGTTTGATTTCAGGCGTACCCAATATTTTGGTTATTTACATTACACAATTACCCGAACATGTTATTAAACATAAGGGATCTCTAAACATAAATTTACCAGGTTGAATTTTTTTTTTCTTTTGCTCAATAATTGTTATAAAATAATGTTGAATATATGTAAAAAAATCTTAAACAACAATGCTGTAAAATGCGAGCTGGATTCGAGTGAAGAATCGAGATTGCAAAGGTATGAAAAGAACTAAGAACACAATTGCATACACAAGATTATAGACTCTCTTCAGATCTTTGATCTGGAATTCACTAGCTTTTCTTTGTGTTTTACAGGGTGCTCCAATGGAGCAAATCAAGAGTACAAAGAGAAGAATGAATCAGCTAATCTCTTAAGTTCGACTTTACTCTAACTAAAAATAATAATGAGTCTCAGAAGCCGACACACAATTATAATAAAATGTTATATAGTAGATATAAATATAGATATATAAAAAATTATATATTATAGAATATCGTCATTACATAAAAAATGCTCCACTTGCAAATTTTAAATGTAAAAAACACAAAAATGAAAGATTGAAGCAAAAAGACAAGATTGCAAGGCACGTTCCTTCCATCGTCTTGTAATATGTATCTTAAACCCAAAATAAATAAAAATGATTGCATAAAATTGACAAGTGACAATTCAGCCAAATAATTTTAATCTTGACCTTATGCATGTACTAAAACGTATATATATCACTGCAAGATATACTAATAAGGTCTTACGTGACTGCCTCTCCTAAAGTGTAGTTGTTATAAAATTTCAATTTAATAATTGATCAGTCGATTCGGTGTCAAGATTCGGCATATCTATGTTTTACATTTCATTGTAATTAGCACTAAATAATCTCTTATATAATAGTACTACATTGTAAAAGACTATTCACTTATACTTGGTCTTAGAAAATGAAAAAAAAAAGTTAGGACCAAATTAATCATTACAAAAGTCAATGCTTTGTATTTCATTGTTGAAGACTATAATTTAGCACCAACTTAATAATCTAATAATTATAACTTGTAAAAGACTTCGAATTGGTCTTGGTGTAAGGTAAGTCTTACAAACAAAATTTAGCACCAACAAAGAATTGTAATGGTCTATAAAAGGCCTTGGCGTATAACGCAGATTTTGAAGTAGAGTCAAGGAGAAAAAGAAAACTTAAAAACCCTAAACCCAAAGTCATCAATGGAGTCCCCTTTGTTGAGCAACAATAGAACCCCTTCCTTTTCTTTATCAAATTATATGCAAGTGTCACACGGAATTGTTTTGTGTATTAACTTGATCGACTTAGTTACGAGCTTGGTACTGATTATTTCAGCCGCAATTGTTCTGCAAGAGACAAAAAGTGATCATTCAGAAGCAACATGGATCACTATTTATACTTGTGCTTGTTGCTTCAATATCCCAACTTTATGTCGGAAATTAAAGCATATCCTTGAAACTTCGGAGATAAGGTATATTCCTTTCTTTTCTTTTGGGTAATTGTGAATATATATTTACTACACAATTTTTTGTCAACAGTGGGATCAATAAGACTCGATCCAACGCCTATGCATTAGAAATTGAAATTATTAATGGATAATTATTTTATTGGTTTGTAATTTCAGATTCCCTTATGTGACATCTTGTTTGAGTACGATGGTTGAAGTTTTCTTGGCGGTTTGGACTCTGGTTTTCTTTTACTTTTTCAGATCATCATCGTTGGATCATTCTAGTCAACTCTACAGGTATGCATCGAACAAATTTTACCATAAATGTTCGAGAAAGAAAAAAAGGAATTTACCTTAACCTCTCTTTTTTTTGTTGGCAGTTTATGTGTGATTTTTCTTATCATCGGTGGCATTCGATATGTAATTCCATTGATAGTAGGTACATCACTATGTTGTTGTGCGTCTATGCTATTATGTTTTGCGGTTGCTAACACTTCAGATCAAGTCGTTTAAACTCATTGTGACGCTTTTCCAATGGACTCTTTGCCCGAATTAATGTGGTCAATTTCATGTTTATTTGTTTTTTTAATTAACACTTATCCATACATTTTGTCTCTTTTCTCGTATTTTTTGTAATTTAAATAATACTATTGTTTTCCATTTTAATGTAAAATAAATTGGAAAAACGGTTCAAAAATATATTAACTTTGCCAGAGCTCTTTAAAATTTAATGGTTTAGATAATTTAATTAAAAAATTTGATATTAGAGGTTTGATCTCTCTCTACCACATATAAAAAATTAAAAAAAAGACTTAGGGAGTAAAGACTGAACTATGAATATGACCTTATCAAATCATTTGTTAATAAAAATACTAACTTTATGATTTTGCCAAATTAAATACGAATATCGACTTGAATCAAATAAAATCGAAGTAGTGCTGACCAAACCAATTTCGGTATGAAAATAGTCAACTTTAACGAATAGTAACCCTTAATGCAAGCTTGTCTTTAAACGCAGACTCTAAGTAGAGAAGTAGAAGAAACCCAAACTCATCAAATGATGGCCCTTCGTTGAGCAACAATATTGAACATGTCGTCAACATTAGCTGCTTCATCTTCTTCATTAAGTTATTCGCAAATGCCAAGCGAACTTGCAACTTGTGTGAACACGATCAAGTTTATTACGACCTTGGTAAAGATTATTACAGTGATACACAAAGTTTTAAACTTAGAATCTATTGAAGTGCACAGCAAACGTAGTAGTATAGAAAGGATCAAATCCACAAGATCCAAGAGTTACACTATCAATCTGTACATCAAACTCAAGCTAAAAAATAACAAAATAGTTGTTTTGATTCAAATAAACAAATCAATGTAATCAAATGGTGTAAAATCAGATAAATAAAGACTTCAAGTTCATGATAATTCTAAGGAAATCAGGGTCATGAGCTATATTACTATTCATAGAACAATTCACAAGCAAACTTTGAACACAAAACACAAATTATAGCAAAACCACTTCTGTGGCACCAACTACTATATCTAGCAACGTACCATTCTAAACTGTTGTTTGAACCTTGAGTTCTAAATACGCATTAAAGTTCAAGTCTGATAAGTTCACAATCCGCTTTAACATCAGCTTCCGTTGGCTAAGGACAAATTGTTATCTAAGTTCTTTCAGGTATTTAATCGAACACCTTCAATGTGTTAAACAACCTAATATCATAAGGTAGGTGATCAGTCTAACTTAAGCATTAAAACTAACATTAGATGAAGAACACAACATATAAACCCTATCTAGACCCAACTCATTGATTTCCTAAATTTGATTATTAAACTACTAAGACATAGCAAAAAGTAAAGAAGAAGAGAAATAGATAAACATAGCAAATAAAATGAATTGAAATAGATTAGAGTTTAAAAATCTTCTCAAAGTATTGAAAACAATGAAATCTCTAGCTTGAAACTTGCATAACAATGGAAAAGTGTATAGAACTGAATAATGAAAAGCTTAATCTCCAAAACGTGGCTAACAACCTAATTATAGTATTTTAAAATAGTTTTTGGTACAAATTGAGTCAAACTGGGTGGAGTTAGGCATAATTCTGGTTTCTTCGCGCAAAATCGGACGTGAACGATCAGTCTAGATGAGGATCGATCGGTCCAATGCTTGAGATCGGTCGGTCTTGAGTGCCCAAATCAAATCCTAACTTGTTCCAACCTAAAAAGACACTAAAAGATTACAAAAGACTTGAAAAATCATTGAATCAGAGGTTAGAATGCGTCAAAAATGCAACACATCAACTCCCTCAGACTTAATCTTTTGTTTGTCCTCAATCAAATTTAAAAACCAAGAACGAGGAAGGAGTTTGAAAACACAAAAACTCATTTTGTCCTAAGAACACCACCTAAACGTTCCCTTTAGTAAGCCACATGAAAACATACCTGACATAATCGAGACCACCATGTACTTCCCCTAGACTTTACATATGTCCCAAGCAAGCTCCACAATCCAAACGAGAAATTCGTATTCACCATACCGAACTCTTTATTTATTAAGTGCGGTCTCATCGAGAGAGTATCGATCAGAGAACACATGGATTCTTCTTCAGTCACAACCTGATCACACATACTATCTTCCTTTTAGTTCCTTTTCTCTGCTTACCCTCACTTTGGCAACTGATTTCTCCCTACTTACCTAGGGTATCATTTTATTTTATCGATTTCTCTTTCTATAATTCAAAGGTATAGGCGAATAATGGCCTCATTGAAAATTTTCCTAAGCCTTGCTTCCACCTTAGCGTGATCATTTCTTTTCAAAGTAAAATAATGGGATCATTAGAAATTTTCCTACCCCTTTTCTTCAAAACAAAATCATATCATCTTTTGCTTTCTTCATTAGGTTTCTTTTGTCCTATTTCAAGCATGCACTTCTTTGAAAGGTTGGGAAAGAAGAACCCGATCCAATGTATTCCAAACCCCAAAACAAGAGAATTAAGTCAAGTTAGGTGAAAAGTTGGCATAAGCTTCTTCGGATACCCAAAAGGACATGGGTATCATTGAAATTGCACAATCTCTAGTTTTTCCAATATTGATGGATCTCTGTCAAACCTGAATCAATGGTCACTTAAATTCATCAAAATGTGGTTATTCTTTGAAAAATCACAGTTTCCTACTATGGTTTTGCTTTAATATCCCAACTTTATGTCGAAAATTGAAGCATATCCTTGAAACCTCGGAGATAACATATATTCCTTTTTTCTTTTTGGTAATTGTAGATATTAGAAAGCGAATTATTAATGGATAATGTGTTTTTATTGATTAGTGATTGCAGATTCCCTCATGTGACATCTTGTTTAAGTACGATGGTTGAAGTTTTCTTGGCGGTTTGGACTCTGACTTTCTTTTACTTTTTCATATCATCATCTTTGGATCTTTCTAGTCACCTTTACAGGTACGCATCGAACAAATTTTACCATATTGTCCCAGAAGAAAACAGAGTTCACCATATCTCTAATAATCAATTTGAGTCTCCTTTTTTTTTTGCAGTTTATGAGTGATTTTTCTTATCATCAGTAGCATTCGATATGTAATTCCATTGATAGTAACAATGTTGTGCCAAGAGATGCAGATGCCTAAAACGTATTCAGTAAAAGGGGCCCTACAACTTTTTTCAACAGAAATATTATATATTTTTTTTAGAAAAATTATTTAGAAAACAAAACAAACATAAAGAAAAAAATGAGCAACTCATAATTTTTCATCCTAATGAACTAGATATAGACCGTGTGATGCATGAGTTTATTTTGAAATCCAAATTTATATAATAAAATTACAAAAAATGATATTTTAGAATATATAAAAATATTATAAAATTTTGGATAGTTGGATTTGACACGTGGAAGAACCCCGTTGATTACTAACTTTTGAAACCAATATTTCTATAATAGGATATGTTTTAAAATATATAAAAATATTACAAAATTTTGGATCGTTGGATTTGACACATGGAAAAACCTCATTGATTACGAACTTTTGAAACCAACATTTATATACTAGGATATTGCAAAATTTTAGATTGTTGTATTTGACACATGAACGAACCCCGTTGATTACTAAATTTTGACTCAACTTTATATAACATGAGACTATAAAATTTTGAATCGTTGGATTTAACACGTGAAATAATTCCTTGGGTTACTAACTTTTCAAAACGAACTTTATATATTAGGATTGTGAATAGAGAAAAATATTATGTGGAAGAAATAGAAATTTTAAAATATTTGATTTTATCTTTTTTAAATAAAATATAAATACATCAAAGTTTTTGATCACTAGATTTGACATGTGAAACAATTATGTTGATTAAGATTATTTTTAAAAGTAATCTAATATTATTTTATTTTGCACTTAGTGTGAGATAAATATATGTAACAACTTTGATTTTATAATTATAAATAAAGTAACTATTTACAATCCTTTTTATGTAAAATTGTGAATAGAGATATATATTTTGCGGTAAATGTAAACTTTTTTAGAAAAAAAGATATTTTAAAATATATAAAAATAATATGAAATTTTGGATCGATAGATCTGACATATGGAAACATCTCATTAATTACTAACTTTTATATAATAGGATATTTTATTTTGGTGGAAGAAAATGTTTTAAAAATATATATATATATATATATATATATATATATATACTCCAAATTTTTGGATCGTTAGATTTTACATGTGGAAAAATCTCGTTGATTACTAATTTTTGAAACTCAAATTTATATAATAGGATACTGCAAAATTTTAAATCATTAAATTGGACAACTGGAAAATTTTCGTTTATTACTAACTGGAAAATTCATAGGATTGATTTTTTAATTTTTATTTAAAAAATCTAACATAATTTTATTTTGGTAAATACAAATATTTTCAAAAAATTATATTTTAAAATATATAAAAATACTGCACAATTTTGAATCATTGGATTTGATATGGAAGAATTTCATTGATTACTAACTTTTGACACCAAACTTTATATAATAAGATATTCCAAATTTTTAATTATTAGATTTGACATGTGAAAAAATATCAATAATTACTAACTTCTGAAACCCAACATTATATAATAGGATTAACTTTTTAATTTTCTTTTTAAAATCATATATTATTTTACTTTGGTTTATACAAATATGTTCAAAAAATTATGTATTAAAATATATAAAAATACTACAAATTTTGGATTATTGGATTTGACATCTAGAAAAACCTCCTCATTACTAACTTTTAAAACCAAAATTTCTATAATAGGATATTACGAAATTTTTAATTGTTGGATTTGACAGGTGAAAAAATTGCGTTGAATACTAACTTCTCAAACCCAACATTATTCAATAGGATTCATTTTTTTAATTTTTCTTTTTAAAATATAATATTATTTTATTCTGATAAATACAAAAGTTTTCAAAAATTTATATTTTAAAATATATAAAAGTAGTGCAAAATTTTAGATAATTAGATTTAACATGTGGAAGAATCTCGTTGATTATTAACTTTTGATACCAAATTTTATGTAATCAGATTTTTTTTAAAATATAATATTATTTTACTTTGATAACTACAAATATTTTCAAAAAATTATATTTTAAAATATATAAAAATACTGTAAAATTTTTTGACAATGGGAAAAATCCCGTTGATTACTAACTTTTGAAACCATATTTTATATAATAATAATATTGTTTTAAATATATCTTAGTTTATTTTATTTTTTTAATAAATCACTAAATTTTTTATAATTGTTAAATTTGACACGTGAAACGATCCTGTTAATAAGTAACTTTGATAAACCATACTTTATATCATAAGATTAATAACTTTGAGAAAACGTACATTATATAATAAATTTATGATAGTTGAATTTGACACTTGAAAAAATCTTGTTAATTAGTAATTTTGGGAAACGGTACTTTATAAGATTAGTAAGTTTGAGAAACCGTATTTTATTATATAAAAATATGTATAGAATTATTAGTAAAATATATATTTTATTTTAAAATCTGTCAGCTAGATTACAGGAAGAATACATGCTCAAATTTCGATATGTAAATCCCTTTTAAATTTTTTTTTTTCTAAGTTTTAGTATCTACAATTCTTTTTTCCTTAATAGATTTCGCTTAATTAATTAAACTACTTATGTTTTTTTATCGATTAAATGTTTTGCTTTTGCACCAAAAAATTACCGAATAAAATAAGCATATTTCAAATAGCGTTAATTAGATAAATTAAATTTTTATAAAATAATTTAAGTTTTAAAGTTTCTTTCAAATATATAAATTGTAACATATAATTATATTGTAGCTTTAAGTTTTGTTAAAATAATGTAAGATATATCGTATAAGGTTATTTAACGTAAAAGAAAAAACTTTATTTATTTTTACAAAACAATCTATATTGCATATAATAAATTTTTGGCCCGATCCATAGCCTAAGACACACTCCCAATAATTTCTTTTTTAAGCTACCATAATGCAGTGAGTAGGAATCAAACTTTGGTGCCAAGTCATTAGCTGGATCATCCTAACCACCAGACTGAGAGCAATTTGGCCATATAATAAATTATTTTAGGATTATGATATATTTAATTATTTACTACTCTTTTTATGTTAGGATTCTTGTGATATTATGATATAGTTAACTATTTACTATTTGTGCAGGTGGTTTTTATTCAAATGGCAGATGGTAAGTCCATTAAAGGCAGAAGCATTTGCACATCTAGGGATCGAATCCCACTGCCTATATTATGTACAAACTTGGCTATTGGACCGGATATTTGTGGTCCAGTGTTGACAAAAAAAACTATTTACTATTCGTTTTTATGTTAGGATTTCAAATTGAGATAAATATTTTTGATATAGATATGATTATTTTCTTTCTTATTTCCAATTATTTGAAATATATTGAAGTCTAGTTTATTATTTTTAAATATTTCACCGAAATTTTTTCTGATCGTTGGATTTGACACGTGGAAGAATCCTGTTAATGAGTAATTTTGAGATCCAACTTTATATAATATAATAATAATAATTTATAATCATAAATAAAGATAAAAACTTAATTTTTTAATGTTAGGATTGTGGATAATGATAAATATTTTGTAATAAAGTTAAATATTTAAATATTTGTATTTTTGAATATATTTTATCTTCTTTTTAAAAGTAAATAAATACAGAAAATTTAGGATCGTTGAATCTAACACGTGGAAGAATCATGTTAATGAGTAACTTTGAGATCGAACTTTATATAATATAATAATGTATTGAAGACATATTTCTTAAAAAAAATTAAATCAACAATACTATATAAAAGTTAAATAGTTTAATATAAAAATTTAAAAACACTAATGGAATGACTTACAAACAAGAAAGAAAGAAGAAAAAAATAGCCTAGTCTTTTATTTCCACATTTTTCTATCTCAATTTTCCATATTTTTTAGAATTTTTGGACTTTTGTACGTCGAGTTTTCTTTTTAAGACCATTTTTTTTCTTTTCGAATTTCCTTTTATTTTAAACATTCTTTTAATTATCTCCGTTGGTTTAAAAAAAAAATCTAATTTCTCTAGACATATATTTGTTTCGAACTAGGATTATGAATCACACAAACGTAATTTAGTTTTCATGAGCTTTCAAATCCAGGATAAACCTTTCCAAATTCAAATCTTACCATTAGACTACGCCCGTATATATAAGACTTTGTGATAATGGAACCCCGCAACTACGACTGAAAATCAAAACAAAATTTGAAAAAGAAAAAAAAAACTCCGCAACGACATATCATTGAGATTTTAACCGATAACGATTCCTCATCGATCTGCAGGTTCATCGTTGGATGAAGGAAACTATTACACATTAAGATCGTCTCTGTCTACTGTTGTGGAAACGTCGATAGAAAAAGGTGCAAGTTCGTCAATAAGTGCTGTGCTTGCCTTTGATTTAGCCAGTTAGCAATTTAACTCAACCAAAACCTTTGCATTTTTAAGAACCATCATTCTTACGTGACTGCCCTTGGTAGATTCTAGCTGTCAGCGATTGCGGAAAACTTAATGTAATCAATGTAAAACACTTTATACCTAATTTATAACTGGTCAGTGCCCATTAATTTGGTGTTTAAATATTAATTAGCCTAAATTATTTTTGGACAGATCGATCTGCTTTGTCTATTCATTGAAATTAGCACTACATAATTTTTTTCTAGTACAATGTCAGCACCAAATCATTGGAATTAAGTCAATGCTTTCTGTTTCATTGTAAAAGACTAGACTTGGTACGTATTCGTGTAATGTGAATCTTGCAACAATATTATTGCACCAAATTAATAATTTAATATAAATAACTTGTAAAAGACTTGAAATTCATATTGGTGTAAACTGAGTCTTACAATAATAATTTAGCACCAACAAATAACTAAAAGTTGTATACATAAAGGCCTTAAGGCAAGCTTGTCTTTAAACGCAGAATTGAAGTATAGAAGTAGAAGACACCTAAAGTCATCAATGGAGGTCCCTTCGTCGAGCAACAATAATATTCAGCGCCATGTCCTCGACGTTGCAGGCACTTCCTCTCGTTCATATACTGTATCGGATATGTCTCCCCAACTTGTACATTGTCAGGTCTCACTCGAGTTTATTACGACCTTAGTAAAGATTATTGCAGCCATAATAATTCTGAAAAGGACAAAGGGTGATTTTACAGAAGAAAGATGAATCATCGCTTATGTTTGTGCTTGTTTAATCAATCTTCCTGTCTTATGTTGGCGTTTCAAGTATGATCCTAACTCAGAGACAAATATATACTTAAGGTATATATATATTTGGTACTTGCAGATAATTTATAAGCTTATGTGTTTGGTTACGATAATGGTTTTTGATTGATTTTGCAGCCCTACCAGAATGAGCTCTGTAATGTCTTATGTGAAGAAGTATATTGATTATTTCTTCGTGGTTTGGACCGTGGCCTTCTTTTTTGTTTTGATTTTCAGCTCATCAGATCTCGATCATTCTAGCCAACTCTTCTGGTAAGCATCGATCAAATTTTACCATAACGTCCCCAAGAAAAAAACAGAATTCACCTCTCTAATAATCAATATTGTTTTGCAGGTTATGTGTAGCTTTCCTTATTATCGGCTGCATTCGATATGTGGTTCCTTTGATAATTGCTACAGTGTTGTATTGTTGGTTTATGACTTTATGTTTTGTCGCTGGTAAGTAGTAAGAAGAGATCAGAAGACAATTAAACTCATCGTCACGCTTCTCCAAATGGTCGATATCTTGTTTCGTATTTTCTTTCTTTTTTCTCAAAGTTGTTGTAATTCATGCTCTCTTTATGATATGTATCACATACAATATCAGAAAGTACGTGTATTATTATATTCTAATGTTTCTCGACCACCGAACACGAGTTATATAAAATTTTTAAATAAAGCAATAGAATATGAAATTGCGAAATTGAAAGGCACTTTTCCTTCCTTCGTCTTGTAATATATGTTTTTTTTAAAGTTTTAATATCAATTTTAATACCAAAAACAAAAATATATGATTACATAGAATTGACAAATGACAACTTGGCCGAGTAATTTTAACTCTCAACCCTGTACATGTACTAAAAATCTAAAACCACTGCAAGATATTGAACATTTTGATATATGAAGAAATGCGTTTTTCTGACGTGATACAGTTAAGAGTTCAAAGATTTAGCTATGCATTATACTTTGTTGATCCAATTATTGAAAAACCAACCATCTTTTTTGGGATTTTCCTATCTGATTGTCCTTCTATAAATTGTAGCTGTCGTAAATTGTGCAAAAATTAGTTTATTAATTGTCTCATCGTAAAATACTCTATATGTATACTTGACCTAGAATTGATTAAAGTCCATTAAAAAAATGTTAGCACTTTTAATACATTGTAAAAGCCTATTAACTAATATTTAGTCTTAAAAATAATAAGTTAGCACCAAATCATTACAAAAGTCCATGCTTTGTATTTCATTTTAAAAGACTATAATCTAGTACCAAATTAATAATCTAATAATAATAAATGGCAAAAGACTTTGAATTGGTCTTGTTATAAAGTGAGTCTTACCATAATAATTTCGCACCAACAAAGAATGATAGTCAAAAATGAGTTGTTCTTAATCTGGTGATTAGGTTTATGTAGTTAATGGCTTATAGCATCGGGATTTGATTGCTCCCCACTACACTAATAGATTAAAAAAAGATTTTAGGGTGTGCACTTTAAATTATAGATCAAGCCTTTGTCGATCCAATTGTTGACAAAAAAAAAAGAATGATGATCTATAAAATCCTACGACTTTTAACACAGAATCTAAGTGGGAAAACTGTCAATTAAACATTATTTCTGGAAAAAACAGATGATTAAACAGTGAAATCTGGATTTCTTCGATTAAACATGTAATTTATTGTTGATTTCTTTAAAAATATCGAACTTACAGTTGACTTGGCCAATTAAACACTCCGTTAATTTGACTAACGGAATTAATTAACTCTGTTTAAAAACCGTTAAAGATCTCAGTTACTTGAAATACAGCGTTTCATTAACACATGGATCTTCTCCTTCACACCTTCTCTTTCACACCTTCCATGAAGAAATTGAACACAAAAATCTGCAGCAATTAAACCCAAAAACCTGCAACAATTAAACAAAATCAATGGACCCAACAGAAGGTGTCCATAACTAAGTGAACAATGTGTCAAAAATAGAAATCAATTTTTGATTCTTTAAAAATTGTTTGGGATGAAGAGGATGTATTGGAATCGATGAAGAGGATGATTGGAATCGATGAAGAGGATGATTTTCTAGATTCGGGTTCTGATTTTGTTGATTCAAGTAAGACATTTACAAGTAATGAAGATGGGTTTTTATCAGATTCAGATTTTGCAAAAGCATCAATGGCAGAGGGGCAAAATCGTAAATACGAGTATGAGAGTTTATGGGAGAACGAGTATGAGAGTTTATGGGAGATTTAAAACCATGGAGAATTGAAGAAGAGAAGATCGATTCATGTAGTTTTCCTATCACCCACGATCCTATTTCGGTGAAGTTTAGTCACTTCAATTTCCAAAGTTTTGGTAAAGAGAGAAGAAAGTGAAGAGAGAAGAAGGAAGAATGGATGCTTAAAGAGAGAAGATGAAACACACATTTTCATTTAACTGAGATTGTTAACCTTCACTTAACAGAATTTATTAATTCCGTTAATCAAATTAACAAAGTGTTTAATTGGCTAAGTCAACTGTAAGTTCGATGTTTTTAAAGTAGTCAACAATAAATTACATATTTAATCGAAGAAATCCGGATTTCACTGTTTAATCATCTGGATTTTCCAGAAACAATGTTTAATTGACAGTTTTCCCGAATTTAATTACAGTCAATAAGAAGTAGAAGGATAAAACCAACCAAAGTCATCAATGGAGGCCCCTTTACTGAGGAGAAACATTAGAACCCCTTCCTCTTCATTATCAGAAATTAGATACTTAATCACAATTATATGCAAGTGCCACACAGGGATGGTCTAAATTTTTTTTACACCTAAAACAAAATAAACAAAAATATAAAATAAAATAAGATTTTGAAGGATTCAAACCAATTCTCTCAAACCTAAGCAACAATATGCTACTATTACTCTATAACAAAATCTCAAACATAATGTCCATAAAAGTGTTTATATATTTTGGCGCCTGAAACTCATAATTTCTATGCTTTAGCTGAGGACTACTCTGTCACGCGGAGTTATATTCTGTATTAACTCCATCAACTTAATTACGAGCTTGGTACAAATTATATCAACCATAATTGTTCTGGAAGAGACAAAAGGTGTACATTCAAAAGCAACATGGATCATCGTTTATACTTGTGCTTGTGTTATTAATCTCCCAATTATATGTCGACAATAGAAGCAAATCCATGAAACTTCAGAGATAATGTATTTTACTTTTTATTTTTTATTTTTTAGGGTAATTTCAGATATTTGCTTACTATGAATTGATTATTAATTAAAAATGGTTTTTATTGATTTGTACACAAGCAGAATCCATCCGATGATGATATGTGAAATATTTTGTGAAAGCTTGATTTATTCATTATGTTCTGTTTAATATTTATACATGTACATTATTGCCTAAATTGATAAGAACTTGATATGTTTTGTTCGTTCATGAAATACCAGGTTTATTGTTATGTGTATAGCATCTTGAGTATCGCAAAACATTGACATAAAATGAGAGTGTGAATACCCGAACGTGTGAAGAAGTTACTTTAGCCATTTGAGTTTCCGTAATGTGTAAGCCATAGACCGATACTCAGCTTCAGCTGAGGATCAAGATAATGTGTCTTGCTTCTTCGTTTTCCACGAAATTGATGAGTTACCAAGATAGACAACATAAGAGAACGACGGGTTCACCATGAGCAAACTTCACCGTAAAACAATCATTGGAAGTCTCACCCCAAGCAATACGATCTCGAGCCCCCGTCACACAGTCCACCACCACTGTGGCTAGCCGAAGCTTAATTTCCGGTGAGATGAAAAGAAAGAGAAACGAGACCAGTCCCATCCGACTCCTGCGTCCAAAACTTGCAAACCAACATGTTCTTCACATCATCGGGTAGCACGACCAAAGCTAGCTCACTAAGAGGTTCCAGAGTCAGCCATTTATCCAACCAGAAGCAAACCGTACCTCCATCGCCAACCACCCAACAGAGGTGAGGTAATAAGGAGTCACGAATCGCAGAAGCTACACTCTGCCATGTAGATGATCCATTACTTCTCGTATTAATCCAAGCCAAATCCCTCAGATCTTTGACTTTGTACTTATCCCTTAAGACTTGTGCCCACAAGCCCGAAGACCCATGCAAAAGCTGCCAGCCTAGTTTCGACACCAAAGCCTTATTCATCAAGCTAGCTTTGCGAATGCCAAGCCCATCTTCCGACTTAGGTTGACACACTTTCTGCCATATTTCCATTCCAAAGAAAATGTCGAGCCACCTTATCAAGTAAAGCCAAAGTAACGAGGATATAAGTTATCATACCCTTCGTTAAGGTAAGACGCCCAGTGAAACTGAGAAACTTATTCTTCCACCCTGCAAGACTTGATGTGATCTGTGCCAAAAGGCCACTAAAAGTATCATTATTTATATATCGTTGGAGCACTGACAACCCCATGTACTTCCCTAGATCACAAGTAACCTGGATATCACTCGTTGTATTAATCGCAGCCATAAGATCTTTATGAACATTATGAGAGAATAAGATCTTTGATTTCTCTAAGCTTACCTTATGTCCTGATGCACGGCAAAACTTATCCAAAAAATTACAAATGATACGAATTTGGTTGATAGAGGCCTTGGCAAAAAAAATGATATCATACACAAAGCATATATGAGACAAAACTAGCCCTCCACGAGAGAGGCATATAGGTTTCCAAGACTTGTCAGCCACTGATAATTCGATAAGATGACACAATCTCTCCACACAGAGAACAAATAGGTATGGTGATAACGGGTCTCCCTGCCGAAGACCACGACTCGGTCAAAACACTGAGGTTTTCTCACCATTCCAAACCAAAATTGTAGAGCTGAGCTGAGCGCAACGTGTCCTCCAAAAAATCCCAGCGAACTCTATCATAGGTTTTCTCAATATCAAGCTTGAGAAGCATCCACCATTTTTTACCTTGCTTATGACGCATGGAATGGACCATTTCCTGCAGGACTAAGTCTATCTGGGATGAAGCTTGAATGGGCGGGGCCAATAAACTTTGGCATAATAGGTTTCAAGTGATTTACGAATGACTTAGTAATCGCCTTAAATAGCACATTGCACATGCTTATATGCCTAAACTTCTTTATAGACTCCGGCTTGAACACTTTCCCAATGAGAACAAGAAGAACATCGTTTGTCCCCCGCGGAAAAGAACCATTTTCAAAGAACTCAAGAGCAAAGTGAACTACCGACTCCCCAACCAAAGACCAGGAATGCTGAAAAAACACAGGTTGAAAGCCGTCCGGACCAGGTGCCTTGTATTTCCCCATAACACAGACAGAGTCTTCAATCTCCTTGCTCATAAAGGGTCTCTCCAAGCGTTGGTGATCAGATGCGGATATCGCCTCAAAACCAACCTTCAAGAGCACCTCATTCACACCAAGAACATATGACGTGGAATATAACTTTTTATTAAAGTCGAGAGCTAAGGATTCGAGTTCTTTTGGATCCAAAATCTACAACCCGGCATCATTCTTCAACATTTCGATACAGTTTCGCCTCCTACTAACAATGGTAGATGTGTGGAAAAACTTTGTATTCCTATCTCCAAGAACTATCCACTTCTCTCTTGATTTTTGGAACCATAACACCTCCTCTTATTCTAGAACTGCGTCAAAGTCCTGAATTAACGCCTCCTCCCGAGCTAGATTAGCATCAGAGCTATCATGGGAAATAATGGATTGAATATCAATATCGTTGGATAACTTTTCCTTCCTTTTTATAATATCCCCAAAAATCTCTTTATTCCACTTCCGCAACTTAATCTGCATACATTTCAACGCAACGAGAGTACTGATCGAACTATCTCAAGAGGAAGATAATAACTCTTTGAAGCCCTCGTGTTGAAGCCAAGCCGCCTCAAAATGAAATGGCCTCCTCCGTGGATCACAAGAAATTGTCGGACATAATTATAATTACAAAGGTGTGTGGTCCGAATATAGATGGCAATATGCTTGACCGAAGCTTCCTGCCACTTTAATCTCGTTAAAGGATAACATAATACTTTATCCAATCTCTTAGCAAGGAAAGTGGTCGCTGACCGACCTCTCTTCCAAGTAAACGGACTACCCTTAAACCCCATATCAATAAGGCAAATGCTATTAATCCATGAGCTAAAAGTAAGAGAATCTTGAGACAAGTTTCCTTTCCCCCCCAGCTCGCTCATCTGTACGAATAATAGTGTTAAAATATTCACCAATGATCCAAGGATCAGACAGTGAGGTAATAACACTCTCCACCTGTGACCAAAGTCTGCATCTCCAACTCGCCGAAGATGCAGCGTACACAACAATTAAATTCAGAACCTCCAACCCCAAATTCACTGAGCATGAATAAATTAGTCACAAGATTCCTGATCGAAACCGTTCCAATACTTGAACGCCACAACAGCCAAATACCACCACTCTGACCCACTACATCCACACAAAATGAGTGATCAAAGCCCAAGCCCTGACAAATATCTCTAGCTCTATCCTCACCCACGTGGGTTTCAAACAAAGCCAACATCCCCACATCAAACTTCTTCAAGATATATCGAATCGAACGTCGAAACATGGGTTTATTTGCCCCTCGGCAATTCCAAACAAGAAACTTCATCATAAACAAAGAGAGTCTATAAAAAAGAACTACCGGGGCAACCCGTTAAAATGTCCTGACCTCACTAACACCATTAAGTGTTTAGCAAGTCGGGGTAAATTAACAGCATTCTCATAGGAGCAACTAACTGTATGCGGCAAAACAACCAGGCCAGCGCTTCCAACAACCTCATTTCCCGTATCAATTCGGTCACAATCAACCTCATTTCCCGAAGACCAAGACACACGCAAGAGTATGAACAACTTTCTTATTCTTTGACTTAAAAGTCATTGTCGAATTCATACCACTAATTGTTTCCCTCTGGCATTTCTCTTCAGGTCCGGACGAACGGATCTAAACACCCTGCTGAGACCAACATCACCTGATATCTCTGGGGCTTGAAAATTCTCTAGAGAGAAATGCCAAGGAATTACATTATCTTGATCTACCACCTGACATGTCGCCAAGGCAATCACCCCATATGTGCCTTGTTCCTCACTCAAGCCACCGAATTTATTCAACAAAGCGATATCACCTTGAGACTGGACACTCGTATTTTCCTTTAACACATTAGAGACTTTTGATCCTTGCACTCCATTAGGAGAATCCTTAGACATGGACGAAGATTTACCACTTCTACTCCACCATCTAACTTCTGTAAAATCGTCACTAGATAGTGGAGTCAAGAGTACCTAAGAAGAAATGTTGACCGTAGGCGAGACATCTTGGGAAGGTGTGTCACTAGGTGAACCGATCAGAGCTTGTGGACAGTTAGAGACAGAGTGTCCAATTATCCCACACCAAGTACAGATATTAGAGATACCTTCATAAGAAGCGAAATAGCGATAACCATTCACGACAATTGAACCCTTCAAGGGTTGAGAAAGGTCCACCTCCACATAGATTATCGCTAAACTTCCTCTCACAAAATTGAAAGTAGAATGATCAATGCATAGCGGAGTTCCAAAATAACTAGCAATCCCCGTGGGAATCGAGTCATAGTAAAGATACATAGGAAGCCTATCAATTCAGATCCAAACCAAAGTTGTCTGAATCTCACTATGGCTAGGATCAAAAGAAGGAGACCAAGCTTGTGTAAGAAGATAACTACCAAACATTATCCAAGGGCCTCCTGTTAACACCGTAACGTACTCAGATTCAACACCAAAATGCACAAGGAAAAAGTTACGAGGCAAATCAATGACGTGCATCGCACCAAACGGTTTCCAAACTTCGTGGAGCTTCCTAGTTATAGCCGCAATATTCACACTACAATCCACCACTTTCGCATACATATAATTATCCCACAAGTAGCGCTTGGTTGCGGGTCGACCCGCCTCACCCCGCAATAAACTCCCAGGTTTATGGCCAAATTTATGAAACCCAAGCCCGTCCCGTGCGGGTTTAAAACTACGGGCCCCGTGGGTTTTTAGATCACTTCCCAGCTCCACACACAAGGTATACATAGCCTTAATCACGTATGCATCCACCGAGACCACCGCCTCACCCGCTATGCCTTAAGAAAAATCGACACGCATCCTTTTCTCAACAAAGTCCTTAGAGACACAGCGAACCGGTATCGCACCTCCCCCTTCACACGTACCAGTAACCTTCCCAGCCCAAGAATACTTAACATTCGACAAACCAGCTCTTCCAACACCCTCAGGCATCATAACTTCCTCACCACTCTTCTCTAAAACTCTTTTTGTCGACGGCAAAAGGATCAGAGCAGAGACTACAGCACTCAATAAGTCCCTCGGTGGAGATTCCTTATCCAAAGAGTCCATCATCACATCATCCTGAACCTCATCGTTCCCAACCCTAAGGTTACCAATTGCACTTCCAGTCAAATTAGGAGAGATAGTACTACATACAGTGGTAGCCGAAACACCACCGATTTTGTTAGCAGGTACTGTTGCAGACTATGTTGGATGTGAGCCGAGTGGCCTCTCTCGTTCACCCTGTCAATCATTAGACCGTCATTAAACCTAAATGTTCCTCCCCCAGAAGTTGTATAATTGGACAATATTATTTTGTTGTCATAATTGATTGAGATTTTTTTATAAATAAAAAAGTCGAGCAACAAATAAAAGAACTGAAAACTTTGGAGGAAAAGAGCTAAAAACTTGAAGAAAAAAGAAAAGACAATAGAGTTTGAGATTTACTTGGAGATTTTGGTAGGGTTACTAACGACAGAGATTGATGACATACATCTTCTGTCTTGCCTTATACGTTTGTGGCATGATTTTATTTTGAGAGATTCGATAATTTGAATATCACACATTATAGAAAAAGTAATTACCGTTTGGCTGATGGATTAATTAACTATGTATTTTTATGTTTTTATACATTATTCAGAGGATATTCTTGGAATAAACTTGGGAGGTTTTTCTTCTTTTTTTTGGACCAAAAAATGGAAGTAGGCAAAAAAAAGTGAATCGAGAGTCAAAACATTTTCTCTAATACATTGATAATATTGGAATTTTCTGTTATTCACACATGTGCCCAATACTTTTGTTGATTACATTGCGTAACCAATATCTTGGTTATTTACATCTCCTTTTGGCATGTGCATGGTAAAACATCTAAATTCCCAATTGTGTATAAGTGAAACTTCTATGCGCCGTTTTAGGTTTTGATTGATCATATAGATGATAACAATTTCTAACTTTATTGATAACAAAACAGTAACAATTGTGGATTGGAAGCATCTGGAACCCCTTAACAGTAGACAACCACCAAATTATTCCTCGTCTCCTTACTTTTTCGACGCCTAACAAACTGTTTCGACCCAAAAATTGTTTCTTTTGGGCCGGCCCTCGTCCATTACAGGTTCGGAGATGAGCTTTTAAGATGTTTGGCTACATTAATTATTTTTAATTAAAATATGCAATACATTAATCAAGATACACAAAGGTTGAGAATGGATCAAATCACCTGCCTTCTCTGTCAACCAAATGTCAACATGTCCCCGACTCTTTAGATCTTTAGACTATGTACATTTAAATAAACCAAAATAATATGGAAGACAAGAAACTGAAAGGCATGCTCCTACATACACAAGTTGGGTAAAAGTATTTTAATATACTCTATATAGACTTGATCTAAAATTGGTAAGATTTGATTTGGTGTTCAAATAAATTTAGTACTAAATATTTGGATAAATCTATGTTTTGTGTTTCACTTGTTGGCACTAAATAATTTATTATTTAATACATTGTAAAAGAATATCCACTTATAGTTGGTCTTAAAACAATATAGCTAGCACCAAATCATTGGAAAAGTAAAAGTCAATGCTTTATAGTCCATCGTTGTAAAGACTATATCATAACTTGTAAAAGACATTAGTCTTAGAATTGATCGTGTTAAAGACCATATCATACAATAATAATCTAACACCAACAGAGAATTGGAATCATATATGTATATAAAGGCGTTGGCGTTTAGCAGGGATTATAATTGGAGAAGTAGAAGAAACCCAAAGACAAATGGAGAACCCTTCGTTGAGCAGCAATGACGATATCTTCGACATTAGATCATCTTCCTATACCACATTAAGTTATAGGCAACTGCCATACACTGCTGCAATTTCTTTTAACTCGTTTGAGTTTCTTTTGACATTGGCACAGATTGTTATAGCCATACTTGTGCTGAAAGGGACAAAAGGTGATTTTCCAGAAGAAAAATGGATAATCGCTTATGTTTCTGCTTGTTGTCTTAATGTCTTAATTTTATGTTGGGGTTTCTGGCAGATCATTGACCCATCACAGTTAAGGTATATTCCTTCTTTTTTCGGCAATTCTAAACTGTGTTTTGTTTTATTAAGGATTTGGGGCAAACAAAACCTACAACTCTCCATTTCTTTATAACTTTACTTGGGGAAAAAATACACATTTTCATGCATGAAACTATCAATATATTTATGATAAATTATATATCAAATTAAAGTCCTTGTGCCAAATAATTCAAACAAACAATTAAAATTTTGCAAATTTAATACATGTGACTGTTAAAACTCTTTGAAATTTCCCATAAAAGTTACACTGAGTATTATTTTCGATTTCACAGTTTGATTTATACTTTTTGGAGATAGAAGTTAAAACTCTAAATATGACGAGTTTGAGAGTTATAGTTTTGCAGAAAACGTTTTTATTTATTTACTACAATAATGGATATTAACGATTTGCAATTGACTGCTAGCAGAATCCACCAGGTGATGGCTTGTTTGAGTGCGATAATTGACTCATTCTTCGCGGTTTGGACTTTGGTCTTCTTGTTCGTTTTTATTTTCAGCTCATCAAATCTGGATCATTCTAGTAAACTCTTCCAGTAAGCACCAAACATATTTTTAACATAATATCGCAAAAAACAAAAATGGAATTAACATCTGTAACAAATAATTGTGTGTTTGCAGATTATGTGTGGCTTTCCTTGTAATCGGTGGGATTCGATACGTGCTTGCTTTGGTTATATTTGTAGCACTGTGTTGTTGTGGCTGTTGTGCTATGTCTTTGGCTGTATGTTTTACCGCAGCCAATTAAACTCATCCTGACGCTTTGTGAATATCATCTTTGCTTGTTTGCAATTCTTATCCTTTTCTTTATTTTTCTGACTACACTGTTTGTAAAGAAATTTATTTTCTATTTGATTTATAAATAATTTGACTGTCAAAATAAAATGATATTAATAACTCTAAAAAACTCTCTCGCCTCTCTCTAAAGTCTCCACAGTTTCTAATTCCGATCTAAGTCCAGCGAACGGTAACTACGACAGTGCCAATAATCCTGGGTATTTGGGTATTTAGGTCGGTTCCGAGTACTATCCGATCGGATCTGAGTATTTTAGGTATTGAGATTTTAGTTATCGTTTTGGAACTGAACACGTTTTGGTTCGGGTCCTTTTAGGTTATAGTTGGTTCAGTTCCACAATTTTCATACCCATTTAAGAACCAAAACTAATTTGGTTTGATTTTTGTTTCGGTTCCTATTCCGATTCGGGTATAAAATTGTAACAAAAAAATTTGGATATGTTATATATCCAAAAATACCCAAAAATTTAGGGTATTTGTGTACCCATCGGGTATTTGGATACATTTTTGGGTATTCAGATATTTCGGGTATCCAAATACTCGAAATATTCTGGTACCCAAATATCCAAAATATTCGGGTATTCGGATACCTGTTTGGGTATCGGGTAATACCCAAACCCGACCCGATATCCACATGTACTATGTGATAAGACTCGATAGTTACTTTTGCAAATACCCGAATTGGATCCGAACCCGAAATTTCATGCTTGTTTCAGGTCGGATATTCAAGTTCGGGTAAAATGTCTAGGACTAATGCCAGTATCGAAGCCTTCTTTGCTCTTTTAGTTTTCTTTCTTTCTACTTTACTTTTGGTACAAATTTTCTCTTTTCTTCCTCTAGAGTTCTCTTTCTGTTTTAAATCTGACTGCATGTTGATTTAACCAATTTTTTGGCTGTTTTCTTCTCGCCTTTGCGAGTAATGGATCTCTTGCTTCCTCCGGAGTCCTTTCTCTGTTCTCTCTCCGACTACTTGTCGGATTTCAACCGGCCTTTTGACCGTTTCTTCTCACTTTTGTGAGTAATAGTCATTTTCTTCACTGCAAATCTAATCTTCCTTGGAGGCTGATATCTTCTCTGTAATTTGGCAACAACCCTAACATCTAAAAAATAATAGATCCACCGATGTTACCGATCTACAAGATGGTGAGCAAAGTTTCAAAACTAATATATTAAAACTTGTCAGTTTGAAGTCTCATGGTAGCAGTATTGGTGTAAAGATTGGGACATGCACAGTATTTCCAGCGACGAGGCAACCGGACGGCGAATACATGGCGTCATTTCTAATAAGCCAATTAGTAGCGGCTGGCTTGTACAAAATCTCCTAGTTCTAGAGTTTCTTTAGATTTGGGTTTTGTTTGGTCATTTGCTCTTTGTGGCCCAATGTATTATCCTACAAATATACATAAAATAAAACGTTTTTGAGAGAAAAAAATGACTTTAATAATATATATATATAGATATTTATATTTTCTATTTTTCTAAACTTTACAATCTCAAGAGTATTATAATTTAGACAACGTTGTCTCGTTGTCAGAATTGCTCATAATTTTACTTTTGTGTGCATGCATATATTGGCAAAACCTCTAAATTTTCATTTGTGTATAAGTTAAATTTCCATGTTGGCTGTTTAATTTATGTTTCGATGGATCGTGTATATATAATCTTGGCTGGTTTTACGTTTAGGCATGATACAATGGAGTGCGAATTAGCACATTATCAGAATTTACCACAAAATCCTCACAGCTTGATATAGATGTATCAGAATTTCCTGAGATGTTTTAAAAAATAAATCGTTTATAGATTTTAAAAAGCGGAAAAATGAAATATAACTCGACTGTTGGAGGTGATGTTTGCCCTTCTCCAGGCCTATTAAGCAAGTTGGGTTTGACCTTGTTCGGACCAAATGAAAGGAGGAGAAGTTGGAAACCCGGCAATGGCCCAAATCCTCGAACCACCTCAACCACATGGTGCCAGATCTTCGTCTTAGTAGAAATGATTGATGACATGTAGACGACTGACTAGAATCACCTTATGGTTGATCAGAGATCCAAGGACAATTAATCTTCCTATAGGTCTATGCGAAGACTTTGCACCACCGAATCAAAGGGGATCCGAGAGAAATCTTCCTATAAATAGAAGAGAGCATTTATTGCAGAGGGGATCCGAACTTTGGCTAACACGCATATATCTCTCTTCCGAGCTCAAATCAGCATACTGCCGACCATACCCAAAAACTATCATAAACATTATATTCAATTTGTACTTTCTGTTCAGTTTCATAATACAACCCATCTTTACTCTGATTATTAGCGCATTCCTTATTAATATCTTGTGCCGGTCCTAGATCAAACATTGACCAAAACCTCTGCATTTTCGAGAATCAAGATTATAGTTGTCAAAATGGCTTCTACACGAGCGATATATCGAGAGAAAATTGGAGAGCGATAAAAATTATTCTTCTGAGCTAGTCGCCTTGGCTCTTCTTTGGAGTCGGCGATGGTGGCTCCAATAGCACTGGCGTCGACTCCCTTCGTCTTATCCCTACCGCTAGAGTTTTGTTTCGTTTTAGATCTGCTGTAGTTTTACCGGTTGTATCAAAGCGAGTTATGAGAATTCTTTTCTTTTCTCCTTTTGGTGTCGTCGTGGCCATAGGTGGTTTTAATAGTGGTAGGTTAACGATCGATTCTCCAAATATGCTCATCTCTCCATGTGCTTCATCATCATCGGAGACTCATTTGATAGGATTCCTTACTGGCAGTGGTTTCATCTTCGACAGTAATTCTTCAAGTGTTGCTATAGTGCATGTGGGTAAATTTCAAGATAACATGGTTGAATCTTGAGGCGTTGAAGTTTTCGGAGTAGCAAATCGACGATGTTTCCTCTGAACCTTTTTCTGGTGCTGATTTCAATCTTGGTAAAGTAAATTTGGTTGTTTGTTGGTTACAGGCTGTTTGGACAGGAAAATGGCGATGTCTTCCTCGCCGTTTCATCGGAGGTGGTTGCATGACGATGTCCCCAGTAGATCGACATGTGGCAAAGTCATTCACGGATGTATGGCCACTCAGAATCTCGATCATTCTAACCTAGGGTTGATGCTTCTTGGGCCATTGTTGGGTCCGTCCTCATATTTTTTTTGTTTTTAATATGTATTTTCTGGCCTTTGAGCCTTTTAATAATAATACAGCTTTCACGCGACGAAAAAAAGAAGATTGTAGCTGACTCTATGTTACATGGAAATGGAAACGGATATGTGGAAACAAAACGTACAGAAACATGGAAACGAAAGTTTAAATTTTTTAAAGAAACGGGCGTGTTTTGCAAATGCATATTACATATATATATATATATATATATAATACAATAAAATATTTAAATAAAATAATAAAATTCTAAATCATATAAAAATTATTTTTAATTGATTAAGATTTAAGAAAAAGGATATATCTTCACAATAATTGTATAACTAAAAGTTTTAAATTAATAAAATAGTAAAACATATTTTAAGAAGTTTTATTTCATATTTTCAAAATGGAAAATGATATTTCCAAAACAGAATTATGTTTTCATTGTGTTTCCAAATCGAGATTTTCAGGAATATTATGTTTCCATTGTATTTTTGAGAATTTTTGATTTCGAAACAACTTCGAAACAAGAAACAGGCTTAGAGTTGAGTTTCCATGCAACATAACTAGCTGTCATAAAATGAGTAAAACTTATTTTATTCATTTTCCATTGTAAACACTTTAAGCGTGAGCTCTAATTGGTCAGTGTCCATTTGGTTTTAAATATTAATTTAGCACTAAATTGATTAAGATTTGGACAGATCGATCTGTTTTGTGTATTCATTGTAATTAGCACTATATATTTTTCTAATGCATTATAAAAGAGAATTTGATGAATCTTGCCGAATTGATGTTGTAGGTCAGAGTAGAGGAATCTGGTTGTTGTGGAGAGGAAGTGTAGGGAAAGTTTCCATCGTGGAAACATCTGAACAATTCATACACACTAAAATTGATAATGGTGGTAGGGTGTTAAACCTTGTGGTGGTTTATGCTGTACCTTCGACCAACAGAAGACGTGGTCTTTGGCCAAAACTTCAAAGTGTGGTTGCGGGGGTTAGTGAACCAATCATCATTGGAGAGGATTTTAAGTTATTCTGAGTCCAGATGAGAGGACTGGTTGGAATGGCCTTTTGTCACCTGACTCGTTGGAATTCGGTGATTGGATAAATCAATCATCATTAGTGGACACGGGGTTTAAAAGGAGCCATTTTACGTGGAGGAGGGGTAGGTCAGATTCTTCTTTTGTGGCAAAGAGACTCGATCGTGTTCTTTGTTGTGTTCATGCGAGATTGCAATGGCAAGAAGTAGTGGTGACTCACTTACCGGTGTTCTCGTCTAATCATGCTCCACTATATTTTCAATTGAGTTCAGTAGTTGATAAAGACCCTAGTAGGCGTCTTTTCCTATTCAAAGCGGCTTGGTTACAAAATACAAGTTTCAAGGAGTTGTTACAGAGTTCTTGGCATAGGGAGTTATCTACTCCTGCTGCCTTAGAAAAGCTACCGGAAACTCTCAAAAAATAGAACAAGGAAGTATTTGGAAATGTTAATCGTCGGAAGCATAAGTTGCTGGAAAATATTAAGAAAATTCAAGATCATTTGGATAAAAATCCTTCAGATAACCTGCTAACTTGTGAATCGGAGTGCCTCAAGGAACTGGATGATGTTTCAAAGCAGGAGGATATGTTTTGGTATCAGAAATCCAGGGAGAAATGGGTAACGTGTGGAGACAAAAACACAACATTTTTCCACACCTCAACGGTTATTAGAAGACGCAAAAACAAGGTGGAATAGCTTAAGAGAGATGATGACACTTGGGTAATCGAGAAAGAGGAACTTGAGCTAAGTTCAAGGCAATGTAATGTCACTTTGACAAGAGAAAGTGTGCTAAGACACCTAAGGGTGATGTAATAGGTTGCAACAAGGTCAATCTTCTGTTAACTTAGAAGCTATGTCTCTGGTGAAACCTTCATAAGCTTATGTCTTTGGTGAACACTTCATGAGCTTATTCTAACGAGTTATAAAGTCAAGCTTGATCTTTAGAGCTATCCATGTTCATATTATACTTCTACATATGTGATCTCTATTAGCTAAGTTCAAGGCAATGTAATGTCACTTTGAAATGATAAAGTGTGCTAAGACAACTAAAGGTAGTGTAATAGGTTGCAACAAGGTCAATCTTCTGTTAATCTAGAAGCTATGTCTTTGGTGAAACCTTCATGAGCTTCTGCCTTTGGTGAACCCTTCACGAGCTTATTCTAACGAGTTATAAAGTTAAACTTGATCCTTAAAGTTATCCATGTTCATATCATACTTCTACACATGTGATCTCTATTAACTAAGTTCAGGTCAATGTAATGTTACTTTGACAAGAGAAAGTGTGCTAAGACAACTAAGGGTGGTGTAATATGTTGGAACAAGGTTAATCTTCTGTTAATCTAGAAGTTATGTCTTTGGTGAACCCTTCATGAGCTTATTCTAACGAGTTATAAAGTCAAGCTTGATCCTAAGAGCTATCCACGTTCATATCATACTTCTACACATGTGATCTCTATTAGCTAAGTTCAAGGCAATGTAATGTCACTTTGACATGAGAAAGTGTGCTAAGACAACTAAGAGTGGTGTAATAGATTGCAACAAGGTCAATCTTCTGTTAATCTATAAGCTTGTCGTTGGTGAACCCTTCATGAGCTTATGTCTTTTGTGAACCCTTCATGAGCTTATTCTAACGAGTTATAAAGCCAAACTTGATCCTTAGAGTTATCCATGTTCATATCATACTTCTACACATGTGATCTCTATTAGCTAATTTCAAGGCAATGTAATATCACTTTGACATGAGAAAGTGTGTTAAGATAACTAAGGGTGGCGTAATAGGTTACAACAAGGTTAATCTTCTGTTAATCTAGAAGCTATGTCTTTGGTGAACCCTTCATGAGTTTTTTCTAACGAGTTATAAAGTCAAACTTGATCCTTAGAACTATCATGCGAGTGGGATTTGGTTACTACAAGAGCTTGTATTCTATGGATGATCTACCAAAATTATGTATAACTCTCCTGCGAGTGGGATTTGTACCTTTGACACGAGCTAAACTTGGCTAGTTGAATGCACCATTTACGAGCAGTGATGTTGAAAGAGCTGTGAAGGGTAACGTCTTATTCAAGACGATTACAAAAACTATGGTGATGCGCCCAAAGAAAGTAATGCAGAAGCTTATAGCTCTAGCCCAATCAAGTTTCATCCCACGGAGATTGAGTACGGATATTGTTGTGGTGGGACAAGAAGTGGTCCAT
This sequence comes from Lepidium didymum, assembly GCA_963920545.1. Lineage (NCBI taxonomy): Eukaryota > Viridiplantae > Streptophyta > Magnoliopsida > Brassicales > Brassicaceae > Lepidium > Lepidium didymum. The sequence goes on from OY986992.1 coordinate 6,567,011, forward strand.
TCTATGAGGCGTAAGTTGGACGTAAAGGATGGATGCTACTTAAGTCGGATTTAGAAAAAGCCTATAATAGAGTACATTGGGACTTCTTGGAAGACACACTATTAGCAGCTGAGTTACCTTAGACTTGGGTTAATTGGATTATGACGTGTGTTACAGGTCCATCAATCACTCTGCTTTTGAACGGAGAGAAAACGGCTCCTTTTACACTCTCACTTGGATTAAGACAAGGCGACCATTAGATTAAGTTATGTTTAGAAAGGTTGTGCCATCAGATTGAGCTTTCAGTGGCGTTGCGTGAATGGAAACCTATCTGTGTGGCTTGGGGAGGGCCTCAGCTATCTCATATATGTTTTGCAGATGACCTCATATTGATGGTTGAAGCTTTGGTCTCACAAATTAGGGTAATCCAAAAGGTTTTAGAGTTTTTGTGCAGCGAGTGGCGAACACATCAACTTGGAGAAGCCTAAAATCTTCTTCTCTGACAATGTTTTCAGGGAGCTTGCTGGAAACATTAGTATAGCAAGTAGGATACAACAAACATGTGACTTGGAAAAATATCTGGGAATGCCCGTGTTACATAAAAGAATCAATAAAGACACTTTTGGGGAAGTTGTTGGGTGAGTTTCATCTAGACTCTCGGGTTGGAAATGTCAGTTTCCAAATCTAGTTGGATGTATAACACTCACGAAGTTAGTTCTGGCCACATTCTGATCGATTCCATGTCCATTATTGCCCTTCCGAAGCATACTTTGCATCAGTTAAACATAATTTTGAGGTCTTTCGTGTGGGGTAGTCGCGAGGACAAGAGAGCTCAACACTTAGTCTCTTGGAACCGAATCTGCTTACCAAAAGGAGAGGGAGGGCTAGTGATTCGTAAATCCTTGAACGCGAACAAAGTTATGCTCGCAAAACTTGGATGGCGGTTTCTTCATGATAATAAGTCTTTATAGGCGCAGGTTCTACGCAATAACTACCGTGTTGGAAATATTCAGAACCATGATTGGACTATTCCAAAAGGAAATTGGTCCTAATCTTGGAAAAGCATATGTATGGGAATACGAGATGTCGTATTTCTCGGTATTGGATGGGCGCTTGGAGATAGGACCCATATTAGATTGTGGAGAGATACATGGCTTTTGGATTCACTATTACTCACTGATAATGCGAGTCTGATTCCACCTGATTGGATTGACCAAAAAGTTTGAGATTATTGGCTAGAGAGCCCGGGTTGGAATTGGTCGAAAATTTTACCAATTGAGACTAATGTCAATCGTCGTCGATACATTTACATAATCGAACGATGCTTTGTCTTGGAAGGGATCCCCTAATGGCTGCTTCACAGCAAAGTCCGCGCACTCTTTTCTTATTTTCCAGAAGTATCCACGCCAACATATGGCTAAATTCTATGCTTGCATTTGGAAAGCTTTGGCTCCTAAAAGAGTAAGAACATTTCTATGGCTGGTGGGGCAACAAGTAGTCATGACGAATGTAGAAAGGTTCAGGCGACATCTCAGTGATACTTCGGTTTGCCAGATATGTAAAGGTGGATATGAGACACTAGCACACGCTTGAGAGATTGTCCAGCAAGTGAAGGTATTTAGCAAAGGCTTTTACAACCTAATTTTACGCGATATTTTTTCTCACATACAATTTTGGAGTGGCTTTACACTCTGAATGTTGACAAAGAGATTCATGGAAGCAATTGGTCGATATTGTTTACTATAACCTAATGGTTGTGTTAGAAGTGGAGGTGCACGGTGGTTTTTGCACAGGATGTCAAGTGCCGAGACCAAGTTTAGTTTGTTAAGGATTATGCCAAGGGGGTTACCACGGCTTATGATGTTCAAACTGAGAATGCAAGAAAACCAAGAAAAGAGGAGAGGCTAATACGATGGTTTCCAACGAGTACGAGTTAGTTTAAAGTGAATACTGATGGGGCCTCTCACGGGAATCCAGGTAGAGCAACAACATATAGTGTCATTAGTAATTCAGAGGAAAAGTGGATTGTGGGATTTTCTCTAAATATCAGGGTATATTCAGCTCCTTTAGTAGAGTTGTGGGGAGTGTATTACGGCCTTTATTTAGCATGGGAAAAGAGAATAGAGAGAGTTGAATTGGAGATAAACTCGGAGATGGTGGTTGGGTTTCTTAAGACAAAGATTTGTGATTCACACTCCTTGTCCTTCCTAGTACATTTGTGATATGGCTTCTTATCGAAGGACTGGTTAGTCCGCATTACTCACGTCTATAGAGAATCTAATTGTCTCGCAGACGAATTAGATAACTATGCTTTTTCATTACCATTTGGTTTTCATCGCTTTGATTCTTGCCCCACCAAGTCTATAATACACTCCCCGCAACTCTACCAGAAGAGTGGAAGTGTGTGTATAACGAATTTGTTAGAGGATATTGGTGGCTTTGCTATTTCTTTTATTGTGTGTTGTTGATTTTTTTCTAATTAATAATAAGGAGACTTGTCCCGTTTCTTCACCAAACAAATAAAAGATAATTAACTTATTGATGGTCTTAAAATAATAAGTTGGCACAAAACCATTCAAAAAGTGTGTTAAAGTGTCAAAAATCTCACATTGGAAAGGTTAAAGATTTTTGGGCAATGTATAAGTATGTGGCAATCCTCCTCTCTCGAGCTAGCTTTTGGGAGTGAGTTAGGCTCATACAAATATGGTATCAAATTTTGGTCCAATTCCAATGTGGACCACTCGTGGATGTCCAGTCCCACAAACTTCAAGTTTCATATGTCCAATCTTGAGTGTGATGGAGGTGTGTAAGTGTCAAAAGACACACATTGGAAGTTAAAAATTCTTGGGCAATATATAATATAAATATGTGATAATCCTCCTCTCTTGGGAGTGAGTTAGACTACCTTTTTTCTAATGTAAAAGGCTATAATTTAGCACCAAATTGATAATAAAAGAATTGTAACTTGTAATTCACCACCAATTCATGTGCATGAACAGATCATTACGTGATAGAGAAATAAGATAAGAATAAACTACCCATCATTATTCTCTCTCAGGCGTTGATATCAAAGGAATCCTAACCATTCATATTCTCGTAGCCGGCAGTGGCTCAAGTCGCTGACATCGGCTTTTTCTCCTCTTCAAATCTCTTCTCTTCTCTTTTAGTGTTCTTTTCTTGTGTTCAATATTCAATCTCTCATTGGCTCGAAGGCTTGCCTTCACCACCGGCTTCTCTCTTCGAAGTGGAGGTTGTTGCCAGCTCCTCTCTTCATATCTACACCACAAATGTTCTTTGATTTCGACTTCATCCGCTATGCTTTCAGGCGAGACCCTGCTATGTACAGTCCAAGTGACGAGACCCAGTGTAATTGCTGGACTTCAAAGCTTCGCTCGGGAAAGAGGACTTCATGTTGGCTGAAGTCACGAACTCATTTGCCGTTGATTACCTCTATCTCCGTCGCACTAATCATTATGACCGTCTTTCATTTTCTGCCAATCTGACGAAGATCCAGCCATTTGAGAAGACGTTTGGTCTCACTGCCTCTCCGACTTTCACATTCTGCCACTGTTATACACACATCATCTAGGGCTAACTCCCTTCGGAGTGGGCCTCTTTGCTTGGTCCATATGCATTGTGGACCTATTAAATGGGCCGGATTTTATGTAAGGTATTTTATAATGTTTTTCTTAAATGTCTTATTAAGTTCTTAGAGAATTGGGCTTATATAATGGGCTTTAGGAAAATATTATACAAATATTGTATTTTTAGGGCAAGGGAGATTATTCAGAGTTACGTTAGGCCAAATATTATTCTCTTTTTAAGAGATAACTGGTTATCGAGTTATTCTTATCTCAATGAATCGTGTTCAAAACTCAAAACATTTGTTTCAAAGAGCGACTCATTATGTTTGACTGACCCTTGTGGCAACAGAACTATGAATGCTTCTGGATCTACCCAAGATTTGTGAGCGAGATTCCATCTCCTATCCAACCCGTCTCTTGTGTCTGAGCTTTGTCTCAGCAAAGATGATTTCTATTTTATGCTTCATGGTGTATCGAATTAGGCTTTGTACATATTTCCTTATTGTTTATATTGTTGTATTTCCTGATCTTTAATCTAATATAAGCCCACCAGAGAATCTGGTTTGACAAAAAAAAACACTTGTAACTTGTAAAAGACTTAGAGTTGGTATTGGTTTAAAGTGAGTCTTACAATAATAATTTAGCACCAACAAATAGTTGGAAAAACCTACATATCAAGACCTTTAGGTTTGAACCAAAAAAAAAAAAGACCTTAAGGCAAGTGCCTTTTAACGCAGATTTGAAGTGAAGAAGTAGAAGAAACCCAAAGTGATCAATGGAGGCCCCTGCATCGAACAACAACATTGAGCATGTCGTCAACATTAGAGCCGCTTCATCTTCTTCATTAAGTTATTCGCAAATGCCAAGCGAACTTGCAACTTGTGTGAACACGCTCGAGTTTATTACGACCTTGATAAAGATTATTACAGCCATAATTACTCTGAAAAGAACAAAGGGTGATTATTCAAAAGAAAAATGGATCATCGCTTATGTTTGTGCTTGTTTTATCAATCTCCCAATCTTATGTTGGCGTTTCAAGCATGATCCTAACTCAGAGATTTTAAGGTATATAGTTGGTAATTGCAGATAAGTTATAAACTTGTACGTTACATTTTTTTTCAACAATTAAATCATCAAGGTCCAATTTATGGTTCAAATCTATCATTAAAAACCCTATTAACTACTACATCTAATAAGATGGAGTCAAATTCTAGATATCAGAGCCATTAGATAGGAAATTTAACTATTAGACTGAGAAAAATTCGACTGTGTTTTGCTTTAAAACTAGACAGCGGTATTGTTAATGGATAATGGTTTTTATTGATTTGCAGCCCTAGTACGTAGGATGAGCTCGGTAATGGCTTCTTTGAAGAGAATTCTTGATCCTTTCTTTGCAAATTGGACAGTGGCCTTCTTCTTCGTTTTGCTTATTAACTCATCATCTCTGAGTCATTCTAGTCAACTCTTCTGGTATGCATCGAACAAGTATTACTAAATGTCCAAACAAATAAAAAATAAACTAGATATTCACTATTTATTGTTTTTACAGGTTATGTGTGGCTTTTCTTATAATCGGTTGCATTCGATATGTGATTCCTTTAATAGTAGGTGCATCCCTATGTTGTTGTGCGTCTATGGCGTTATGTTTTACTGTAGGTAATTAAACTCATCTTGACGCTTTACGCAGATAGAAATGGTCGATTTCATGTTTTGGTTTTTTCTTTCTTTCTCTCAAAAGTTTTTGTTATTGATGCTATTTATTCTTCTTTGTGAATTTTATTTTGAAAATTAAATGGTGTTAATAATATTTATATTAGAATATCTCATTAAAAACCTCGCAGTCACTTCCACTTCAAAATTTAAATGTTTTTACTCCTACAATAAATCTCCCATATGGTTAATGTGGTGATTTAAATTTCTAAAATAACATTTTGTGTGCGAGCCCAAAAAATTTCAATTTTTTTTTGTCAACATTGGGTCACAACAGATCGGCCCATTAGCCAAGTTTCTACATAATGTAGGCGGTGGGACTCGATCCCTGGTTGTGCAAATACGCATGTCTTAGTAGACTTACCGCCTACCACTAGACTAAAGGCCATTTGCGCCCAAAAAATTTCAATTAAAGATAATTCTTTTAAATTACAACTAAAAAATAACAAAAATCTTTGAAAATTCCAAAAAATCGAAACAAAATCCCTAAATTCTATAAATAATTTCTAAAATATTAAACTCGAAAATAATCACTGATATAATTCTTAAAATTTACAATTTCTAAAATTAAAATAATTTCAAAAATTTGAATAAAAATCAACTAAAATCCTGAACAACAAAAAGTTGAAAATTATTATTAAAGGAATTTACATTTTTCATAAAAAAAATGCAAAAAAAATCCATAACTAAATTAACAAAAATACATGTAGCAAAAATATTTAATAATCAAATACATTTGTTTTGGATGTTTTTGAATTTTTGAACTTGTATGAGCTTTTTTTTTGTTTTTCTCGAAGAAGTACAATCTTTTTATAATAATTTTAAATTTTTGTTATTCAATATTTTTTAAATTTTAATGGATTTTTATTCAAATTTTTGAAATTATTTTGATTTTAAAATTTTGAAATTTTAAGGAATATATTAGTTAAAAAATTTAAGAGTTATTTTTGAGTTTAATATTTTAGGAATTTTATTTTCCGTTTATTGGAATTTTAAAAAATTTGTTTTCTTTTTATTAATTTTTTTTAAAAATAATTATTGTTTAACTAAAATTTTGTGAACTCACACACAAAAATGTTATTTTGGGGGTTTAAATCACCAAATTAACCATGTCAAATATTTATTGTGGGAGTAAAAATGTTTAAGATTTAAAATGGGAGTGGCAGCCACTTAAAAAAAAATTTATGGGATGTTTCCTATTTATATTTTTAGTTTTAGTCTCAAGATTAATTAATTTCGACACCATTATTTTGTTGTCAAAATTGCTTATAATTACCTTTACGTAAAACATCTAAATTTCTATTTGTCGCAGTGGCAGTTTAATTTAGTAACAGGTGGTAAGTCTACTAAAGGCAGACGCATTTACACATTCAAGGATCGAGTCTCACTGCCTATATTATGTAGAAAATTTGGCTAATGTACTGGGCAATTGTAATCAATATTGATAAAAAAAAATCTCCATTTGTTTGTATAAGTTAAATATAGATGGGTGTATATATTCTTGGCTGACGTTAGCCAATTTACTGAATAATCAAAACTGGAAACTAGCGAAAATTTCTGGTTAAATAACGATTAGTCATAATTTTTTGTAGCAACAAAAAAATTTCGTGGCTACGATATAATAGCTATACGGAAGGTGCTACAGACATGACTCGGGACTGCCTATAGTTGTGGGAAAGATTCCGACTACATGGACTGGATCAAGTACAAGATCTTGTATCAAGCACACCTTCAGTTCAATCAATCGGTCGAGACCCTGCTCGGACTGCTTGAGTCCCAGATCATAGCCGGATAAAGCCTAGACATGAACATGTCTAGGATCGGACCAGTTTCACCTATGAGCTCCTATCGACCACATACACTGTTGAGTCCAATCCAGAGGTAAGTATACTCGACCATCCGGACACATATATGAAAAGTCGTATCGATCGTACAAATGGTCATCCGAACGTCCTTACAGACGAGACAACAAACGGATCAGTTACAACCCAACAACCATCGATCATCACTCGATCATCACTCGATCACCACTCGACCACTGCATCCAAAGCTCAACCAAAGCACGATCAACTCCCCTGGTCCTTCCTTGACCCGGCCTGTCTGTTTATACATTTATGTCTTTGCAGATCGCCCATCACCATTCTTAAGTTTAGAACATTAAGTCTAGGTCCACCTAGGTTCGTTCGTCCCATAAATAAGCAACTAAGCAAGTATAGTCACTGATCTACGACTTGCCTTATTTGGACCCTTGCTTTGTCATTTCTTTTAGAGTCTTTTATCGTGTTATTTTCTTTCCTTTTATGAGTGTGTATGCGTGTCATTTTTGCCCCAAAGGCTCCCACTGCTGAACCATTATATAAGGTTCTTTCTCGGCTTGTACTCTTTTTCTAAACATCAGTAAAGATTGAACCTTTAATATTTCTCTAGGAAAACTCTAGCCTCTTTTTATAACAGACGAGAGATTTGTGAGTTGAGTACAAGTTCAACTACTGAGGATTTCTAGTTAAACAAATCGAGCTATATCAAAAGAATTTTGCTGCCTTTGTTGTGCTCTTCCCCCATTCCGTCCGTTGTTCATTCGTGAAAGTCCGCAGACTTGACCAATAGAGCCCTATCCGAGTGATCTCTCATTGAGGTCCTCATCATATACGGTTGTTGTTTAGGAAAAATTATGGCTAGCCGAAACTCTTTTTTTCGTAGCGATTTGATAAACTTTCGTGGATATAGTCGCGACTTAGCCACAAAATCCTCACGAGTTGACATAGTTGTATCAGAATTTTCGGAGATGTTCAGAGGCTTTTTTTTTTTTTTTTTTGTCAACGAGATGTTCCAGAGGCTTAAAAAAATAAAAATCGTTTACATTTTTTTAAAAATGGAAAAATTAAAAAATATAAATAATTTGAGCTATATAACCAAAACCTCTGCAAAGATTGTAGCTGTCATAAATTGCGTAAAACTTATTATAGTTTAATGATTGTTTCATTGTAAAACACTTTATACGTGACCTATAATTGGTCAGTGTCCAATTGGTTTTTAAATATTAATTTGGCACTAAATTAAGGTTTCGACAGATTGATCTGTATGTGTATTCATATTGTAATTAGCACTACACGATATTTTCTAGCACATTATAAAAGACTTTAACCTATAGTTGGTCTTTAAAAACAATAAGTTAGCACCAAATCATTAGAAAAATCAATGATTTGTGTTTCATTGTACAAGTCTATAATTTAGTACCAAATTAAAAATTATAACTTGTAAACATAGGATTGGTATTTATTTGAAGTGAGTCTTACAATAATAAACCAACGAAGAAGTGGAAAGTGGTATATAAAAAAGCCTTAAGGAAAGCTTGTCTTAAAACGAAGATTGAAGTAGAGAAGTAGAACAAACCCAAAGTCATCAATGGAGGCCCCTTCGTTGAACAACATTGAGCATGTCGTCGACATTAGAGCCTCTTCCTCTTCTTCATTTACTTATTCGGAAATGCCACGAGGAGTTGCACTTTGTGTGAACTCACTAGAGTTTATCACGACCTTGGCAAAGATTATTACAGCCATAATAATTCTGAAAAGAACAAAAGGTGATTTTTCAGAAGAAAGATGGATCATTGCTTATGTTTGTGGTTGTTTTATCAATCTCCCAATCTTATGTTGGCGTTTTAGGCATGATCCTAACTCAGACATATTAAGGTAATAATTACAGATAAGTTATAAACAAATGTGTTTGGTTTTATGACTAGAAAGCGAAATGATTAAATCGATAATGGTTGTTTAATGATTTGCAGCCCTAGCAGAATGAGCTCGGTAATGTCTTCTTTGAAGAGGACTGTTGATATGTTCTTCGCTGTTTGGACCATAGCCTTTTTTTTCGTTTTGATTTTCAGCTCATCAGATCTCAATCATTCTAGTCAACTCTTCTGGTAAGCATCCAACATAATTTACCAAAAAAAGAAACAGAATTCACCTCTGTAATAATCAATATTCGCCATTTTTGTTTGTTTATTTGCAGGTTATGTGTGGCTTTCCTTATCATAGGTTGCATTCGATATGTGATTCCTTTGATAGTAGTTATAGGGATGTGTTGGTGTGCGTCTATGGCGATGTGTTTTCTCCTAGGTAAGAAGACTTCAGAAGACAATTAAACTCATCGTTGACGCTTGGCCAATGGACTTCTTGGGCGAATTATAAATATGGTTGAATATCATGCTTTTTTTTCTATGTATTTCTTGAAAGTTGTTGTAATTTATGCTCTATTTATTCTTCATTGTGAATTGATTGGATGGTCGCTTGATTCTTCTTGTGAATTAGTAATTGACTGTAATAATGCTCTGTTTATTACTAGTAAATGTTTACATAAACGCAAAGTTTCATCATTGAATTGTCTAAACGCAAAGTGTCATCATTGAATTGTCTCTTATTAAGCATCTTCTTGTATACGAAATTACCTCTGGAAAGATAAATTTGGAAAACAGTCGATTTAACATAGTACTTACCAAAAATTGTTGATTAAATATTAAACTCCGGATGTAGTTGATTAAACATTCAATTGAATGCTGACTTTTGCAAAAACACCAAATTTTGGGTTGACTCGGCCAATTGAACATTCTGTTAATTTCAAATCGAAAATTTCTCTAAATTCGAAAGTTAAATCGATTTTGGAAGTTTGATTCAATTCTTATCTTCCTTCTAAAGAACTCCTAGGCTTGATTTTCTCTTTTCTTTCAAAAATGAGCTCAAATTCGTGGGTTTGAAATGTTGTCTTCGATACTTCAATTCGTCGAGGGTTGTTTCTTTTTATCCTCGCATGCTCTGCCCTCCTCCTCAGATTCAAGTGATGATTCGGAGATTATTGGAGCCGTACAGGTTGCTCACTCATCCTGGATTATAGGGACAGCTTGGATAACCACATACTGTAGAGCATGCACAAAACCCTGAACCGCATAGCTGCCAGCTGCGAGCTGTCCAAGGTCTCGTTCCCTAATAGACGTCATAACCATATGAAACGACGCCCTACCCCACGGATATGCCATGAACATACCCAGATTCTCGACCATCTCAGCATGCACCTTGTTAATTTTCAGATTGTGGCAAGTAGGGATAAGGATACCATCTATTAGCACCAGGTCTACTAAGGGCAGCCTCCATTCACGATCAGTTATAACATCCTTCTTCAAAGTAAAGAGATGGCAAGTCCAACAGTAACAGATTCCACACATCCAAACAAGATGGTGTAGTATGGAGGCTGACTGGAGATTGTAGAACTCTTTGCCTTTTTCTTTAGGCGCCTAAAATACTTGCCACAGGATAACAGGGTGACAATTTTAAACTTCCAGACCACGCAGGCTTGGATGTTAGATCTAAAAAATCTCCAAACTGACTCTCCTTGAAGAAGACCTTCTCCTCAAGTTTTAGAGCTGACATGAGAGACCAAATCATGCTAATCTTCTGATAAACATTGACCCTCTTCCCAGCCGGATACTGACCGTTTGCTATCGGGCGCGATGGAAGGTTTGATGGAGCCATAGATAATACCTGCATGAAAACATTATACATTTCAAGTGTTAGGTCAGACAAAATATGTGATAGTTAAAGGTTAATAAACTTATCAGATAAAGAAAGTGTTAACGGATACCATGGATATAAGCATGTTACAATTTTGTTTGCACCAGTAACAACAAGCATATCGGATAAATGATTATTTAGCTTAACAGGGATCAGCATTTTTGAATGAAAAAAAGACGAGCCACTACGATATATCTAGTCTACTTAAGGCAGTCAACTTAATTCGCCACAACTCTAGCAATGTAAACATGCGACTCTGTACAAAATCATCAACAAAATGCAATAATCTACTCTCGTATTCCACAACAAAATGTGATACCGGGATAACTGATACCTTATATATATGGGAAAACGGTTATTTTAATATTGAACTTGCATATTTTTGCCAATCTAATATCGAATTTCTTCCCTCTCTTGAAAAATACTAAACTTTGAGTTGACCTCGCCATTTTGGTATTACTGTTAGTCAACATTAACGGACATTAAACGTCGTTAATTGATCGTTAATACGACTTAACAAAACCATCAAAACGACGTCGTTTAAGTCCACACAATAATTAAAAAATAAATAAAAAAAATTGAGGGAAGAAGGATCAACCCTCGACGAAGAAGATAGATCAACACCACTAATTACACAATCTAAGCTTCATCCTACCTTAACAAAGATATGTATAGGCAGAGGAAAACACAACATAAGCAATTTACTTGATCATATGATCAATCTAGTAAAAGCTTACCCAAAGCTAGACTAATACAAATCTAATTAAAACACTAGGCAAAGGAAGAAGAGAAACAGATCGAGACAACAATCAAAACTCAGATACCTCCAAAGCCAGAGAAACTCCAGATCCGGTGACCACCATGGAAACCGGCCAAAGTTGAATATCTTCTATAATTAATATTGTGAAATTTAAAACATAAAACCCTCAATTTTTGAGTAAAATTAATCAACCAAACATCAAAACAATAAACGGTAATAAAGTAAATTCAGATTTTTTTCCCCGGCGAGAATAATCAGGCATCTTCCACAAAATTGATCGAACCCAGAATCCAAAATCGCAATATAAACAAGGTCAAGAGCAGAGACCAAGCCGCGACGTTCACCAGCGAGGTAAGAGACACGTTGATGGTTCATGGCTTGTGTATAGAGCTGAGAAAGCGAATTAGCAGCACCACGAAATGCACCATACATGGTTCGATCAACCTCATCGAGTCTCGAGGCCTCAGATTTTCGCTTCTTCCCCATTATTCCCAACAAATCAAACCCTAGATATTCGATTGTTCTTATCAATTTTGTAAAATTAGGGATTTTAGGAACAAATATTTAGGGACGAAATTGGTAATAAAGAGAAGAATTGTCGGTATAGTGCCTATTGGGCTTTTGATTCACAGTAAGAAGCAGCTCTTGTGATCCAAACAGAGATGGAGAAGAAAGGCATCCGTTCAAACATTTGGAGAAGGTGAAGGATTGAGGTGTTCTTCGATTTTTTTTTTAAAAATTGTGTCATTAGACAAAACGACGTCGTTTTGTTTAATGAATTATACGAAAACGGCGTCGTTTTGCGACTTTACTAATCCGTCTTAACGGAGGGTTAACAATATTTAACGACCGCTAATTTTGACTAACGGTAATACCAAAATAGCATGGTCAAATCAAAGTTCGGTATTTTTCAGAAGAGAGAAAAAAATCAATATTAAATTGATAAAAAGATGCAAGTTCAGTATTAAAATGACCGTTTTCTCTTTTATATATATGCATGTTGCTGTTTTTCTTTTTTCACCAATGACTATAAAAATATCAGATAACTTCCACTATAACAAACACCCAGTCTACATAATACAAAACTAAGTAAGCAGGTCAAGATGTAAAAACTGTAGTGTTCCTCACCACAAAAGCAATACTCAAATCATCACCAACAAACTGCAATAAACAACAATTGTAAACTCTTCATCAGCAACTCTTCATTGACTCTTCAGCAACAGCTCGTACTCTTAATCATTGACCCAGGGAGTGAGTAAAAATTCTAGCAACTTATCTCCTAAAAACATACACAAGAGAAAGTACCTACTGCTAACACATGAGACTCACTAAAAACAGTGTCCTAACAAAAACATTACAAGTGTGTTCTCGTTTCCTTTTCCACGGATCAAAATAAACCTAACAAAACCGCAAACTTATACATCTCAACACCCAATACCAACAACCCCAAGTCCACACCTAGAGCACAAACAGAATAAGTCATAAAAACTGGAAACTGCCAAGCATTTTGTGTTGAAACCCAGAAAATTAAGGAACAAAGTTGAGAAAAATCGGAATCAATAAATCCTAACTAAATGCAAAATCGCCCCAACACGAGTAATATACATGAGAAATGACATAAACGCAGTGAATATGAGTAACTCTGTTGCAAAGGATTGCGTCGCCGGCTCGATCTTCGGTGTTGGAGGAGAAGTTAGGCGAGGAAGTGACGAGACTTATCACTTGTCAATTATATAATTGACGATATGCGCTGAAAATGCTTAAGGCATAGTATTTTTCATCATATAAGGGTGTAAATGATAAGTGCATAATTGTACTGAATACGGATGATTTAAATTTTTATGAATAATTATTTTTAGTATATTTAAAAAATATATATATATTTTACCATATTTCACATTTAGCTGAATTCAGCTATGGTAAGAGGAACCAAACCGAACCGGATCCAAACTAAGAAAAACTCGAACCAGATCCAAAGTAAGAGGAACCAAACCAAATCAATCCCGATAAAATACCTGAACGAGTTTTAGATCATGGAAGTTTGAGTAAAAAGACCCTATCGGTAAGAACTGAAACCTCAATAGGTATCTAAAATACTTGAACTATTATTATATATTTTATATATAAAATTTTATTTATCTAAATATAAAAATTATAATTATAAATTTAAATTTATTAATCATTTTGAATCAAAATAAATAAAAACTAAAATATTAATTTGTTTAATTAAATCATGATTTTTTAGAAAAATTTAAAAAAGTTTAGATATAAACCGTTTGTTTGCAAGTGGCCTTTAGTCTAGTGGCAGGCGGTAAGTCCACTAAAAACAGCGTACTTGCACAACCAGAGATCGAGTCCCACCGCCTACATTATGTAGGAACTTGGCTAATGGACCGGCCAGTTGTGCCCAATGTTGACAAAAAAAAACAGTTTGTTTTAACTAATTTAATGATATATTTTATTTATCATTCATAACTAATTATATATTTTATTTCAAATGTTAATTAACTAATATAAAATTTGTGGTATTATTTGCTAGTGTAACTTGTCACCAATTAGCTCTTTAAATCAAATTGGTTTTAAATAAAATTAATTTTTTTTTCTGGTTAACTAAATTATAATAATTAATAACTAACGTCTAATTACAGTATTTACGCATATAAATGCATGAAAAATCTAATACATGAATGAGAAAATAAAAGGAAAACATGATTTAAAAGAAAGGAAAATAATGGATTTAAAAGAGCCTACATGCATAGAAACTAACACATGAAAAAGCTATTAAAAAAAAGTTAAAACAATTCCTCACCAATCAATTCTTCAACAACATTTTCTTCAAATACAATTGGTAACAAAATGATGTGGAATAAAAAAATTCCACCATTCCACATGTAGCAGTTAGGGCCATAGCCTAGCTCAGAGATTTCAAGAAGAGCATATTCAGTAACGACACTTGATTTTATTATAACAAGAATTATAAATAACATTACAACAATTTAGTGAGAAAATTGAAGAAGAAAACAACATGATCCAACATTATTTAAAAGAATCCTCAAATATCAGATTCTGACAAAAATTGAAATAAGTAGAGCAACACGCTTACTACATAAGGAAGCACACAGCGAAGGCCACCATAAGCTAGAAAAGCCACACATAACCTGCAAAATGACAATGATCATTAATATTATTAATCAAACTGGTGGATCAATAACTATCCTAAATTTTTCTCGATACGCACCAGAAGAGTTGACTAGAATGATCCAACGATGATGAGCTGTAAAAGAAAACCCAGAAGAACGCCACAAACCAATACGTGAAGAAACTGTTTAGCATATTATTCAAATGATACATTACTCGGTTCATTCTGCAAATTAAAACAATAAAAACCATTAATTAAAACAATAAAAACCATTAATTAAGCAAAGAAAAAGAAAGACAGATTATATGTACCTCAAATGTGAGACAGGACGATAGAGTTGCCAGAAACGCCATGACAGAACAAGGAAATTGACAATACAAACACAAGTATACACAAACATCCATGTCGTTTCAAGATGTTCACCTTTGGTTCCATTCAGAATTAATATGGCTGCAACTATCTGAATCAAAGTAATAACAAACTCGATTGTGTTCAAAGCAATTGTAACTGGAAGCGGATTAAGTAAATATAAATAGTCTTCGTGTGTCATTGCCACAAAGTCCTCATTATCGTTAACCAAAGGGCTCTCCATTGAAATACTTTTTGGTTTCTTTTACTTCTCCTCGACTCCAATATAAATCTATATATATGTTTTTGAAGACAAAGCACACATATATATATAGACCAGCCCAATTCTTTTGTACTAAATTATATATTATTTTAAGAGCCACTATACTATATATATACCAAGACCAATTCTAGTCTTTTACAAGAAACCATTATTTGGGACGAAAATATTTTTTGGTCAACAAGCTGTGATCGATCTTAAGTCAATTATAGTATCCTACAACTACAACTAGTATATTTGATATAATATATAACACAAAGCATTGAATTCAATTAGTTGGTGCTAAATTATAGTGTCACAATGAAAACATAGAAACATAGACATTTCCATTTCGATGGCGCTAAAATGTTATTTAAAGACAAAATTTAAACTGACTAATACTAAGTCAGGTTGGGAAGTGGATTAAGACACAAAAGAGTATGGCTGTTGAAATTCAGATCAATACCAATGAGATAAATACTAATACATCTTGCGGTTGCTTTAGTACACAAGGTCGATCGCGAGAGAAGAAAGTTAGATAATTTTTAATTAGTTTGGAGTAAAATGTCCTAAAGATGTTATAACAGATTTGGGGAGTTAGCCTATCTTTTCATCATACACCGAGGAGTTTGCTTGTCTTTGAAGTCTGTTCCCCCACTTTTCTATTTTCTTGATTCCTAAAATGTTAAATTACAAAACAAATTTTTTGCCCGCAATGTTAAAAAACTTTCTAGGATTCATTCATTTATTAATCATGCATTTCAACATTGTTATCTTTTTGTATTTTAGTACCACTACAAGAAAACAGTCAAACTGTGACGTCAATTTGCAATAAAAACAAACTTCGCAGATTTGCAATTTCATTGCAACGTTGTTGCGATGCGTTAAGCATCATCGCAACAACATCGCAATATTGATCAAGTTTTTTTTTCATATAATTAAACCACTTGATATTCTTTTTGTTTTCATATAATTAATTAAAAAATACATATATTATAGAAAGGGTTAATTAATTAAAAATACATAATAATAAACAAGTCTTTTTCAAAACACTATAAAAATACATATATTATAGAAAGGGTTAATTAAATCAATAACATGTTTTGAAAAAGACTTGTTTGTTATTATGTATTTAATATATTAAGACATATATTAACCCCTTCTATAATATATGTATTTTTTGATTAACTATATGAAAACAAAAAAAATGTCAAGTGGTTTATTATTATGTAATGGAACATAGTACTACAGTAAGCCGCCTAGTTTATTTATAAAGTAAAGTATAGTGTCACAACTTAAAATAGCTCCACTTGCAAAGCTTACAACAACACGAAAGACTCTCATGTGATGGCGAAGCTGACTCAAAACTCGATCAATTCCTATTTTCTCTGTTGTTTTTTTCTTCCAACTTAACTTATTATATACACTACAAAAAATTTATCTATTTACGATGGCCAAAAACATTGCAGTGGCATCGCAAATGGTCATATTGCAATACCACTGCGACATCATCATTTACATCACAAATTGTAAGTCGCAAATAACATTCGTCGCAGTCATGTCGCAGACATTGCGATGTCACAAAAACATCGCAAACTTACGATGGATAAGCATGTTCCAAAAGCGTCGCAAAGTTTGCGGCGCTGTTGCGAGGCAAACACCTACAACGTCGTACTGCGAGACAAAGCCTGCAACGTCGCTGCGAGGCAATGTCTGCGACGTCTTTGCGAGGCCCATCTCTGTAATTCTTTTGCGACGTCCTAATTAAAAATATTTTTTTTAAATCTAAAATATAAAAAATAATTTAATAAAATATATTTTATTTATTTTAAAAATTATTAAAATAAAAATAAAAATAAAATATATTAAAATTTAAATAGTATACAAAATATTTTAAATACTTTAAAAAAAAAAAACTAAAAATCGTCGAGACATCATGGTTCTGTTCCCCACTCTAGTCCAGGTTAGCCGAACTCGATCCAGACTCACTGGATTGCATCTCGTTCAGCTGAGCAGCCAAGTCCGCGTCTTTCGAAGCCAACGTAGAGAAAAACTTGGTGAACTGGGCGATGTTCTGTTGTAGGGACGAGATGAATTGATCTTGCGCTTGCAGCTTACTCTCCATCTCCGCCATTTTTGAGGAATCGGCAGAGGGTTGAGACTACGAGCTTTGCGTCCAGGTGCTCTGCTCGATCTGTGAGCCAAGGGAACGACCGGTCCTGAAAAGTCTCATCTTCTTACGTGGAGCAACCTGATAAGAAAAAAACAACTATACGTTAGTTCAACAATTTGAAACGGAATAAACACTACAAGAAAACAGCCAATTTGCGGCGTTCTTGCAACAATTTTGCGATGGTGATATTCGTATCGCAACTACGTTGCAAAATTGCAACGTCTTTGCGATATATATTATTCGTAGCAATATTGCGACTCTGTTGCGATGTTCTTGCGATGTGATTTAATTTCATCGCAAATATTCACATTTTCCCTATAAATAGCCCACAATGTGATTGTAACTTCACACCAAATCTTAGAGAGAGAAAGAATTTAGGTAAAAAGTTATAGAGGGAAAAAAAATCTGAGTAAATTTTTTTATTTTTTAAAGTTTAAAAGAAATGACGTCGGAACATGAAGTGTTCACATTACGGCGATGGATGTATAATCGAAAATATCCGGAGACGGGAGAAGTGACGAAAGAGTTTTGAGATGGGTTGGGGGATTTGTCAACCAGGCGGCTAACAACCCATTTACTCCGAATGACGGTAACATCTTCTGTCCATGTGTAAAGTGTGGAAATACCAAATATTTGAATATTGATATGGTGAAACGACATGTATATAATAGAGGATTTACTCCAAACTATTATGTATGGTTTTCACATGGGGAGGGTTATAGTCTCGGTGCTGGTAGTAGTAGTATGGGTGATGGTGGTGATGATCAACCTACTGATAATGTCAATTATAATTATGGCGAAAATATGTTTGAAAGTTATGAGCATTTTCAAGGTAATAGATATCATGATATGGTTACAGATGCATATCATGGATCTATTCTAGTTGGTAGTGAAAATACTATTGAAGAACCTAACGCAGAAGCGAAAAAGTTATATGATATGCTTGATGCTGCTAATCAACCTATCTATGAGGGATGTAGAGAAGGTTTATCCAAACTGTCATTAGCATCTAGGTTGATGTCTATTAAAAGTGAAGGAAACATAACCGAGAGAAGTATGAACTAATTTGTAGATGCGTTTAAAGAGTATATACCAGGAGACAATAATTCTGCTGAGAGTTATTATAAAATGCAGAAGTTAGTTGCGGGTCTCGCATTACCATCAGAAACGATTGATGTTTGCATTGAGAATTGCATGATTTTCTGGAAAGACGATGATAAGTTGGAAGAATGCCATTTTTGAGGGAAATCGAGGTATCGAGCAACAGGTGGAAGGAATCGTGTCCCTTACAAACGTATGTGGTATTTGCCAATTACAGATAGATTAAAACGACTTTACCAATCGGAAAGGACATTAGCGGCTATGAGATGGCACGCAGAACACACAACAAATGATGGGAAGGTTACCCATCCATCAGATGCAAAAGCCCGGAAACACTTTCAGACGGTACATTCTGACTTTGCCAAAGAATATAGAAATGTTTATCTTGGTTTATGCACAGATGGATTTAGTCCATTTGGTATGTCGGGAAGACAATATTCTTTATGGCCTGTCATATTGACGTCATACAATCTTCCACCTGATATGTGCATGCAAACCAAATTTTTATTTATGATCATTCTAGTGTCAGGTCCTAGTCATCCTAGGCGATCTCTTGATGTGTTTTTGTAGCCTTTGATTCACGAGCTGAAACTATTATGGTATAGAGGTGTTCGCACATATGATTTATCGCAGCAGCAGAATTTCAAGATGCGTGCAGTTTTATTGTGGACGATAAGTGACTTTCCTGCGTACAGAATGTTATCTGGGTGGACAACTCATGGAAGGTTATCTTATTCGTACTGTATAGAATGGACAGATGCATTTCATTTAAAGCATGGTAAGAAATCATATTGGTTTGATTGTCACCGTCGATTTCTCTCTATGCACCACCCTTACAAGTGGAACAAGAAATTGTTCAAAAATAACAAGGTTGTGCGCATTCCTCCTCCAACACATAGGTCAGGGGATAAGCTCTTGCAGCAGATTGATTATTATGGTGCTGAGGAAACATGTAAACGTGGGGGCAATTGGCACACTCCAGCAAATATGCCTGACAAATATACAAAATCTCATAACTCGCACAAAAAGAGCATCTTTTAGGAACTCTCATATTGGAAAGATCTCTTACTACGTCACAATCTCGATCCGATGCACATAGTTAAAAACTTTTTTGATAACATTATGAACACGATTTTGAATGTGCAGGGAAAGAGTAAAGACAATTTGAAATCAAGGTTGGACATAGCCGAAATATGTTCGAGATGCGAATTACATATTACACAGGATGAGAAACAACCGATTCCCAGCTTTCGTTTGACCGGAGAAGCACGACAAGCATTGTTTAATTGGATATCTTTAGATGTAAAGTTTCCAGATGGTTATGTCTCCAAATTCTCTCAATGTATCGAGCAAGGAAAAAAAATATCTGGCATGAAGAGTCATGATTGCCACGTATTCATGCAGCGACTACTGCCATTTGGTTTGCTTGAACTTTTACCCACAAATGTCCACGAAACAATTGCAGGTACTTAGGTTAAATTTTGGCATTCTAATAATCACATAAGATGTTATACTTTAAAAAAATATGTATATATATATATATTTAATTTGTATTAATTTGTAGGAACTGGAGCATTCTTTAGGGATCTGTGTACACGAACACTAACAAAGGATGGCATAGCTCAACTAGACAGCAATATCGCATTGTTGATATGTAACTTGGAAAAAATATTTCCGCCCTCTTTTTTTGACGTGATGGAACATCTACCAATCCACTTACCTCATGAAGCAGCTCTTGGTGGCCCTGGACAATTTCGATGGATGTACCAGTTTAAGCGGTTCATGGGGCATTTGAAAAGAAAGGTCAAAAATCAAGCAAAAGTAGAAGGATCGATCGTTGCAGGAAGCTTGACCGAGGAAACATCTCATTTCACATCGTATTACTTTAGTCCGACTGTCAAAACAAAAAGAACCCAGGTAGGACGATATGACGATGGAGGGATTAAACCATCATATGCCATTGTTATTCCAGATATCTTCACTCAGATCGGAAGACTTGCTGGAAAAATTAAGGAAGAATACTGGGAAAACCACACGTATTGTCGTGCAGCTCACAAGTATATACTAAGGATTTGTGAAGATGTAGTACCGTTTGAAAGGTAGGTACTTATCAATTAGTAATTAAATTGATAAAATTTAAACGACATTATTTTCTTTGCAGTGAATTTGACAGACAAATTCGAGAAGGTTTCCCTGATTTAAGTGAAAGCGAGTATGAAACCTATAAAGAACATGATTTACTGGATGGTTGAGTTACTACATACGTAAGATCGCAATCGGCATGTAATCAAAATTAAAGTATGACATAAGGTTTTAATATCTAATTTATTCGTGTAGGTGAAGAATGAATGTGCAGGCAAACATTTGCCTTTATGGTTGCACAAGATTGTTGATGAACCAATTGCGAGGGTCGTGACATCCCCAATGTATTTTACGCGCGGATTCACTTTTCATACTTACGACCATGGTCACAACAAATCAACCGCAAATTATGGAATCCACATGCCAAGTGAAACCGACTTCTACGGTATTTTGAATAAAATTGTAGAAGTCACATTTCCATGAGTTCTTGGATTAGGATGCATTTTATTCCAATATCATTAGTACAATATAACGGCTGGTCGAGAAGTGCGTACTAACCATTTAGGGGTAACCATCGTAAATGCAAGCCAAACATACTCGAAGTTTGACCCCTTTATTCTAGCATGTCAAGCAAAACAAGTGTGTTTTATTCCTTATCCTCATATAAAGCAAAGGCGGGAGACATGGCTATCAGTAATAAAAGTGAATCCAAGAGGTCGTATAGTCGGTGAGGTCGATGATGTGGCTATGCAACAAGATAGAGGACCAGAAGTATCTATAGCGGTCGAATCAACAGAAGATATCATACATACACATCAAGGTACAGAACACATTGTTCAGGCAAACTACGAGGAGGAAAATGCTAATTTTGACGAGTACGAGGAGACAGCTGAAGAAAAAAATACAGAAGATAAAGACTCTGATTGAAGTAATGTTAAAATATGTATTATAGCGAAGTGATGTTTTGTAATTGTATTTTAAATGAAATAATGTGAAATTTTAATTTTTAAAAAAGAAGGTGATTTTGCAATGGCTTTGTGATTTCAATTGCATTTGATCTGGTTTCGTTTATGCAAAACCGACAATGTTGTTACATGATTGAAAGCATATACATCCGGACATCGATTGAAAACACATAAACCACTTCATTTCATCGCAATTCCATCGCAATTCCATCGCAGAGCTCGGGTTATATTAAAACCCAGAGCCGCCTCTTCATTTCTTCTTCTCTCTTTTCCTTCTCTCTTCTTGGTTTCTCTTCCGCCTCTTCATTTCGGCGATTCCGCGGGTCCTCCACCGTTGCCTCTCCACCGCGTCCACATCTTCAAGGTAAGGGGTTCTTCTCCTCTTCGTTTTGTTCATCCCTTAGTTGTTTTCTTCTCTTAACACGTTGCCTCTTCATTTCCTCTTAGATCTTCTTCTCCACACACGAAATAGGGCCAAGGTATGTGATTTCACATCTCAATTTCATAGATTTTAGGCTCGGAATGTAGATCTAGGTTGGTATTTGTTGTAGTTTTGGATTTGAGAACATGATTTTGAATCTAGAATCGTTTTGGGATTTTTACAAACGCTTTTCGATTTGTAAAACCGCTTTTGGAAATTTCTAAAGGTTTTTGGGTTTTTTAAAACGCTTTTGGAATTTTACAAAACGTTTTTCTATTTTCTAAATGTTTTTCTATATTTAAAAAAGCTTTTTGAATTTTTCGAAACGTTTTTCAATTTTTACAAACACAATTGGAATTTTCTAAACGTTTTTGGGTTTTTGAAAACGCTTTTGGAATTTTACAAAACGTTATGGGATTTTTAAAAATGCTTTTTGATTTTTAAAGTGGTTTTTGTATTTTTTAAAGTGGTGTTTATATTTTTTTAAACGCTTTTTGTATATTTAAAAACGCTTTTTGATTTTTAAAAATGAATTTGATTTTTAAAAACGTTTTTCATATTTTCCAAAACGATTTTGAAATTTTTCTACACGATTTTGGATTTTTATACACGAATTTTGAATTTTTCTAATCATTTTTGGATTTTTAAATCGTTTTTGGATATTGAGAGTTTTTTAAAACGTTTTGAATGAATTATGATAATTTCAAATAAAATTTCAAAATATGTTTACAATTTACTAAAACGTTTTAAACCATTTTGAAACTTGTAATATAAAAAATATTAACAACGCGTCCGGACTTCTGAAATCAGATGTCTGGACGACATAATCCATATACTAGGTACCTCTCTGAGGGTGGGGGATCGAACCCCCATATTCCACCCAGCTCTCACGTGGAGGGTACATCTCACGGTGTCCCATCCTCCACCTCACGCTCAGTCCCGTCCACACCAGGATATACTTCTGGCTCTCAACCGGGTTACAGTCCATACGAGAGACAGAGTCGTCACCACCTCCTCTTCCCGTCTACCAGCCGATTCCAGCAGACATTGCTGCGGAGATGTCTATTGAAGATATCCTCACCCACAGGAACCACAAGTACTTGATAAACATACATCCTCAGCGTCCGTCGGGAACGCTATAGTACTTCCCGATATATAAAATTATGAATTTAATAGTTTTTCAATCAAATTTTAATTAATATGTCTTCATCTTCAGTGTTTTCTTCTTCGTCTGTCTCTTCGAACTCGTCACAGTAACTATTTTCCCCCCTGATTCATCGTGAACAATGTCTTTTACGCCTTGAACCGCATGTATGATATCTTCACTTGATTCGACAGCTATAGAAACTTCGGGTGCTCTGTCTTGTTGCATAGCCACATCGTCGATCTCCCTGACAATACGATCTCTTGGATTCACCTTTATTACAGATAGCTATGTTTCCTGTTTTTGCTTTATACAAAGATAAGGAATAAAATACACTTGTTCTGCTTGACATGCTAGAATAAAAGGGTCAAACTTTGAATATGTTTGACTTGCGTTTACATCAGTTACCCCTAACTGGTTAGTACACACTCCTCGACCAGTCGTTGTATTGTACCAACGACATTGAAATAAAATGCATCGTAGTCCAAGAACTCCTAGAAATGTGACTTCTAAAATTTTGTTCAAAATACCGTAGAAGTCGGTTCCACCAGGCACGTGGATTCCATAATTTGCGGTTGCTTTATTGGAACCATGGTCGTAAGTATGGAAAGTGTATCCGCGAGTAAAATACATTGGGGTTGTCACAATACTCGCAATTGGTTCATCGACAATCTCATGTAACCAGAATGGCAGAGGTTTACCTGCACATCCATTCTTCACCTACAATCACATAAACAGATTAAAACCTTATGTGGTTCTTAAACATTGATTACATGTGCATATCGTTCTTACGTATGTAGTAGTTCAACCATCCAGTAAAATCACGTTCTCTCTAGGTTTCATACTCTCGTTTATTTAATTACCATCAGAGAATACTTCTCGTATTTGTCTGTCGAATTCACTACAAAATAAATAATATTTAAATTTATTACAACACTTAATCAAATTAATTAATAAATTGATATGTATATACCTCTCAAATGGTACTACATCTTCACAATTCCTCAGTATATAGTTGTGAGCTGCACGACAGTACATGTGGTTTTCCTAGTATTCTTCCTTAATTTTTCCAGCAAGTCTTCCGATCTGAGTGAAAATATCTGGTACAGCAATGGCATATGATGGTGCAATCCCTCCATCATCATATCGTCTTACCTGGATTCTTTTGGTTTAGAGGGTTGGACTAAAGTAATATGATGTGAAATGAGATGTTTCCTCGGTCAGACTTCCTGCAAAGATCGATCATTCTACTTTTGCTTGGTTTTTGACTTTCTTTTAAGATGGCCCATGAATCGCTCCATCAAAATTGTACAGAGCCACCAAGAGCTGCTTCATGAGGTAAGTGGATTGGTAGATGTTCCATCACGTCAAAAAAAAAGGGTAGAAAGATTTTTTCCAAGTTACATATCAACATTGCGATATTAGCGTCTAATAGAACTATGTCATCCTCTGTTAGTGTTCGTGTGCACAGATCTCTAAAGAATGCTCCAATTCCTACAAGGTAATACTAATTATATATATATATATATATATATATATATATTTAAGTTAAACATCTTCTATAATTAATAGAATGAAAAATTTAAACTAAGTACATGCAATTGCTTCGTAGACATTTGTGAGTAAAAGTTCAAGCAATGCAAATGGCAGTAGTCGCTACATGAATACATGGCAATCATGACTCTTCATACCAGATATTTTTTTTGTTTGTTCGACACATCGAGAGAATTTGGAGACGTAACCATCTGGAAATTGTACATCTAAAGAAATTCAGTTAAACAATGCTTGTCTCGCTTCTCCGGACAAACGAAAGTTGAGAATCAGTTTTTTGCCATCCCGTGTAATATGTAGTTCACTTCTCGAACATATTTCCGCTATGTCCAACCTCGATTTTAAATTGTCTTTACTCTTTCCATACACATTCAATATCGTGTTTATGATGTTATCGAAAAAGTTTTTAACAATGTGCATCAGATCAAAGTTGTGATATAGTAAGAGATCTTTCCAATATGGGAGTTCCCAAAAGATACTCTTTTTGTGCCAGTTATGAGATTCTGTATATCCGTCAGGCATGTTTGCTGGAGTGTGCCAATTGGCTCCACGTTTACATGTTTCCTTAGCACCATAATATTCAATCTGCTCTAACAGCTCATCCCTTGACATGTGTGTTGGAGGAGGAATACGCACAACTTTGTTCTTCTTGAACAATTTTCTTGTTCCTCCAGTAGGGGTGGTGCATAGAGAGAAACTGACGATGACAATCAAACCAACAAGATTTCTTACCATGCTTTAATTGAAATGCATCATAACATCCCATACAATATGGACAAGATAGCCTTCCATGTGTAGTCCACCAAGATAACATTCCGTACGTAGGAAAGTCACTTATCGTCCATAATAAAACTGCATGCATCTTGAAATTCTTCTGCTGCGAGAAATCATATATACGAACACCACTATAGCATAACTGTTTCAACTCGTGAATCAGAGGTTGCATGAACACATCAAGAGATCGCCTAGGATGACTAGGACCTGACACTAGAATGGTCATAAACAAGAATTCGCTTTGCATGCACATATCAGGTGGAAGATTGTATGGCGTCAATATGAGAGGCCATAGCGAATATTATCTTCCCGACAAACCAAATGGACTAAATCCATCTATGCATAAACCAAGATAAACATTTCTAGACTATCTAGCAAAGTCAGAATGTACCGTCTGGAAGTGTTTCTACACTTTTGCATCTGACGAATGTGTAACCTCCCCATCATTTGTTGTGTGTTATTTGTGTCATCTCATTGTCGCTGCTGTCCGTTATGATTGGTATAGTTGTTTCAATCTATCAGTGATTGGCAAAAACCACATACGTTTGTATGGGACACGATTCCTTCCACCTGTTGCTCGATACCTCGGTTTCCCGCAGAAGTGACATTCCTGCAACTTATCATCGTCTTTCCAGAAAATCATGCAATTGTCAATGCAAACATCAATCGTTTCTGATGGTAATACAAGACCCGAAACTAACTTCTGCATTTCATAATAACTCTCAATCGAATTATTGTCTGTTGGCAAATACTCTTTAAATGCATTCACTAATTGGTTCATACTTCTCTTGGTTATGTTTCCTTCACTTTTAATAGACATCAACCTAGATGGTAATGAGAGTTTGGATAGACCTTCTATACATCCCTCATAGATAGGTTGATTAGCAGCATCAAGCATATCATAGAACTGTTTCGCTTCAGTGTTAGGTTCTTCAATAGTATTTTCACTACCAACTAAAATATATCCATGATATGCATCTGTAACCATATCATGATACCTATTACCTTGGAGATGCTCATAACTTTCAAACATATTTTTGCCATAATTATAATTAGCATTATCACTAGGTTGATCATCACCACAAGCACTCATACTACTACTCCCAGCACCGAGATTATACATTTCCCCATGTCAAAACCATACATAATAGTTCGGAGTAAATCCTCTATTATATACATGCCGTCTCACCATATCAACATTCAAATATTTGGTATTCTCATACTTTACACATGGACAGAAGATGTTACTATCATTCAGAGTAAATAGGTTGTTAGCCGTCTGGTTTACGAATGCTTGCAATCCATCTCGAAACTCTTTTGTCACTTCTCTCGTCTCCAGATCTTTTTGATTATGTATCCATCGTCGTAATGTGAACACTTCATGTTCCGACATCATTTTTTTCCCCCATAATTCTATCTCTCTCTAAGTGTTTATGAGATTGAATGTAAATATACAATCACATGGTGGGTTATTTATAGGGAAAAAGGGAAAATTTGCAATGGAATTGCGATGGTAGTTTTTACCATCGCAAGCACATAGCAGATGACTCGCAACTTTGCAATGCAAAAGATAACTCGCAACCGTGTCGCAATGTTGCTCTGGCCTTGCAATTACCATATTTCCATCGCAACCACGTAGCAACAGTATCACAAAAACGTTGCAATGACGTTGCAAATCTGTGACGTTTGTTTTCCATTGCAAATTGGCGTCGCAGTTTGGCTGTTTTCTTGTAGTGGTACTAAAGTACAAAAAAATAACAATGTTAAAATGCATGATTAACAAATAAATGAATCCTAGAAAGTTTTTTAACATTGCGGGTCAAAAAGTTAGTTTTGTAATTTAACATTTTAGGAATCAAGAAAATAAAAAAGTGGCGGAACAGACTTCGAAGACAAGCAAACTCCTCGGTGTATGACGAAAACGCTGACTAACTCCCAAATCAGTTTAAATTTTGTCTTTAAATAACATTTTAGCGCCATCGAAATGGAAATGTCTATGTTTCTATGTTTTCATTGTGACACTATAATTTAGCACCAACTAATTGAATTCGATGCTTTGTGTTATATATTATATCAAACATACTAGTTGTAGTTGTAGGATACTATAATTGACTTAAGATCGATCACAGCTTGTTGACCAAAAAATACTTTCGTCCCAAATAATGGTTTCTTGTAAAAGACTAGAATTGGTCTTGGTGTATATATAGTAGGGCAAATTGAAAAAAAAGGATGTTTTTTTTCTCGTTTTGGTAATCTATACCTTTGTTTTTAAATTTTGTTGATTTAGTCTTATTAATAATGTTAAACCTAATTTACCCTTTTTGTCTCAGTATCATCTACGATTTATTACTACAATCTCGAGACAGCAATTCATAGAAGAGTTGAGATTAGAGGAATAGAAGAAAAATTAGGGATGGGTCACGATCGCCCTAAAAAACACTTCATCTTCATGGATCATGCTGAGAATGTGATGTTTCTGTAATAACTTGCAGGCTGATAACGAGTTTGGTTCTGATAGTTTCTTTTTCCTTTTTCACTTCATTGTTTCTTTTCTCTCGTCTCCAAGTTATGGCGTTCAATTATCATCTCTCTTCCTCCTTCTCCTTCTTCTTCCTCTTCTCCATGGCTTTTCCTCTTCGGTATCCACAACACTTCCTCTTTCCACAACTAATCCTTCGCTTTCGATCCTCGTTCGAACTCGTGGCTTCGTCTTCCCTCCTTCTCGGCTTCTGATCACCTTATTGGATCTGATCTGTTCGTACCAGTCTCAGCACGCTTCAAATACGAACGATGTTTGAAATTGTGACTGCACCGTTGTTTGGGTTGCCTACGTATCCGTTCGACGGAATCAAGTCAATTCGTAGTTCTGAGCATTAATGGGACATGTGTCGAGGAGAATGCGTGGGTTGAGGTCTTCGTTTATAATCCGATGGTGATCGGTAACTGATCGTGCTCGTCGATCATTTTTAGAAGTGATATTTATCGACCGTACGCTCGTCGATTGATCAGGATTGCTCTAGCTAAGTTGTGTTCGTCGATAGTATGTGCTAATTTAGGACTTCTATTGGTTGGCGTAGGGTGTTCGTCGACGTATATCACCACTAGGGTGTTAATACGTTCGTAGGTGTCGTCGAGCTTGTGTTCGTCGATATGTTTATCTTATTTATGTTCGTCTGATATTTTGCTAATGCGTTCGTTGAATGCCTCACCACTTAGGGTGCTTAGGTTCGTTGATCGATGTGTATGTTTCCCGCTCGTCGTTCGATATTTTCAGTCCTTATGTTCGTCGATTGGTGGCAGGTTTTATGTTAATGATATACTTACGTTCGTCGAAGAGATTTATCGAATTACATTCGTCGATTGGTTACTGTGCTCGTCAGATTTGTTCTATTTCAGACTTTTTCCAAGATCCCTTTTTTCTTTCTGTTGATCTAGGTTCCCCTTTTATAGTGGTTGAAGATGATGAGCAGGTGCTCTTCATTGACAGGTGCCAGCCTGCATGTGTGCGTTGAAGAGCCGTGCGTTAGCGCTGTTACACGCACCTGCTCGTCATCGCGTATGACTAGTCACTTGCTCGTCATCGGGTTCAGGTGGCTGGTTTCTGACCCAATTCACCTGATGGGTTCGAACGGGATGGGCCTTTTATTCTCGATGGGACCGTCAGATGGACTTTAAGCAGATTTGGGCCAAAATATTGGGCCAAATGTAAATGGGTCAAATCTAATTGGGCCGAGCCTAATTGGGCCCATACAGTCAGTCCCCCCAAGTTAGTTGAATGCGGCCCAACGCGGTTCGACGAACTGAAGCGTTTCATGTGTCACAATTTCGATAAGTGGTTCGCGCTTTTCGAGGAAGTCGAACGGTTGCCAAGAGGAGGCTATAAATAGGGATCTCCTCCCTTCATTTGTTCTATTTGCAACTTCTTTTAAGGTATTTTTCTCTCAACTTTCCTCCGTTTTCGCTTTTCTTTTTCTTTAGCGGGTTGATTGTGCTCGTTGACGATCATACAAAATGTCTTGCGAAAATTTTGCTTCTTCCGGATATGCGCTCGTCGACTCATCATCAGAAGGTGAATCGATCAGGGTAGTCGAGCATGAAGGTCATGCTCGTTGTTATGAAGTGAGCTCGTCGTCCAGGCTGTTTGAGGGTGAAGCGGCTCAGCGTTCTGAAATCGAAAGAACGCAAATCGATGAGTATAAATTTGTTCGTCGTGGCGATGGGGTGGGAAACCCATTGGTAGAGGACGAGCATGAAACGGAGCCGGATCTCGACGATCCCAATCGGCTTGCTCTTATCACGTTTACAGGGGGCTACCATAGAGGGCTCGTCGAGGCGATCAGGCGTATGGACGAGCAGAGTCTGTCTTTGGACGAGGAGTCGAATGTACAAGTCATGCTAAGGGAGATGGAGAGTCCTACGCTCGGCGACGACGATCATCTTGTGTCTCCTCTGGGGCAGAGGCTCGTCGATCTTTCCAGCAGCTCTCGAGGGAGCGATTCAGATTATGCTCCTAGCGACGAGCATCTGCAGGTCTGCTCCTCTATGCCGAGGCCGATCAGGAGCTTACAAGAGTGGCTGGGCTCGCTGCGGGGTCTCCCATCGATGTGTGACGAGGCATCCGTTCTTCAATTGATAGAGAGCCGTCAATTGGGGAATATCGAGTTTTTGATTCCTCAGCCAGCTGATCGTCCATGGTAGGCGCCTGAAGGGTACTTTTGTGTCTACGAAAGTTTCTTCACCTGTGGATTACACTTTCCACTTCAGCAGCTGTTCGTCGACTACTGCGATGAGCGCAATGCTGCCTTTACACAGCTGGCCCCCACTTCTATCCATAATCTGCTGATGTTTGCCTGGATGGCAGATAGGTGCGGAGTTAAGGTCGACGTTCGTCTTTTCGAAGAAGTGTCGACCATCGCACGGTGTACAGACTATCCAGGGGCCTACTATGTCAGCATGAAGGCCAAGTTTGAAATAATTTGTGGATCGCCGAACAAGATCTACAACTGGAAGCGTCGATTCTTCTATGTGAAGATTAATGAAGCTTCTGTGCTCGACGTTCGTCGACCCTATCGAGGACGTTGGAGTGCTCTTGTTGGTCTGGCTTTTTGATCTCTATTCTCTTTACTGATTCTAACTGCTTTAATAATTTTTCTATCTTGCAGATCGTCATCCAATTGGTCGACCGCTTGGAGCAAACTTCAGGGAAGAAATCGATAGGATTCGAGATTTTTCTCACCGCCACTTTCCAGCTATTCTCGAGGCTCGTCTTCGCCGAAGAACTGTTCATCAAGACAAAGGTAAGCTTTTCGATGAGCATGTTTTTGTCATCCTCATTCTATTTTAACTTGGTAATTTTGCAGGGGTTGAAGACATGGACTATTCTGCTCGTCTTCGAGACATGGCTAAAAAGAGAAAGGCTGAGGCATCTGCTCGTCAGAGCTCTCCCAAGAGACCTTCCGTCGAGCAGAGGCTCATCGAACAGGCGACAGCAGGAGCAGCAAAGAATCCTGCTCAGCCACGAGTTGCTCCGAAGTCGAGCACTCGTCAACCTTCAAGACCTGCAGCACAAGATAAATCGGCTGCCCGTCCTCCGGCTGCTCGTCATGACGATCCTGCTCGTCGCTCCAAGGCCCAGAAGGATGCGACTGCTCATCAACAAGCACCTGGTCATGTAGTGCTTTCCTTGGCAGCTGATAAATCCAAGGAGAAGAGACGAGAAACTGTCGCTCGCTCGTCGAGCCAGTCCGGCCCCTCCAGCTATGCTCGTCCAAACTACATAGACTTCAACTATGATGATGCGGAGACATCGTTTGTCAATCATCGACGAGCGTGCGGGGAGTATGTTCATTCCGTGAGGAACACGGATTACGCATTCCCTGAGCTTGATGACTTGGAGGAGAAGGAGACCTATCTCATCTACGCTCGTGCGAGAGTTCGGGTAATTACTTTACCATTTCCCTTGTATTTCTTTGTTTATGTTTTACTTATGCTCGTCACTTTCCTTTGCAGAGTGATGCGCTTCTTAACCAGATGATCGTCGACTATCAGGACAAGTTGACGGCCGCTCGTCAGGCTTTAGAGCGCAATGGAGATGCCGAGCAACTCAGAGATGAGCTCAAAAAGGAAAGGGCCGAGAACGAACTCCTCCGAGCGCAAGTTGAGGGTTATAAGAACAGGGTCGACGGGCTCGAAAAGGAGAATGCCGGTTTTAAAAAGGAAATCGGCACATGGAAGAGCAACTGTAGTAAGCAACAGTCGTCAGCTACGCGCTTCAAAGGTTTGTTCGAAGGCTTGAAAGTTGAGTACGCGAACCTTGTACGATCAGTGTCAAGGGACCCTTAAGTGCCTTCTGTTTCTAAAGGAAGAAGGGGTCGAGATTCCTCAGGAGACGCTCGACTTGATGGAGGATGACTTGAAGTCGTACGAACTTCAAGTAAATGTTGTGAATCCGTTCGTCATTGAAGACGAAGACCTCCTTCCACTTCCTGCCCCTACTCGAGAGGATAGATCTGGCGAGGAGCCTGAAGATGAGACTGGGCTCGTCGATCCTGTAGCCCAGAACAAAAGTGGTCCAATAGATGACCAGGCAAACGCAGGTGAAGGCGAGCCTGTGACACAAGCTGCTCCGACGAACGCGGAGGCTCCTTCTGGCCGAGCCGAAGGTTGGTTTATACTTAGATTTTTGTTTGTACTCTTTTGCAGATATATTTTGTTTAACTTCATTGTAAGGCGTTCGTCGTTTTGATGTTCGTCTAATATTTCTTGTAAATATCAATGAAGTCGTTCGGTATTCACACGTTCGTCCATTCTTCACCTGAATATATATATATATATATATATTTTTTTTTTAAACACTGAATGGATTAGTAAGTAAAACAAAGATTAGGCTCATCTATTTGTAGGAGCCGAGCGGCACTCTTATTCAAAAGTACTTAGCCGAATTATAATGAATCTGTCTTGCTTAAAATTAGGCTCATCTATTGGTAGACAGCGAGCGTCATATTTAATATCGCAAGACTTTATACTTGTTCTCAAAGCATATCAACTAGGCTCATACGCGGCGACAAACTTGGCATTGTTTTGAGAACTAAGCTCGCCAACAGTGGTTGAAGGTGCGTATGCTCGTCACAGTGTTTGAAGATGGCTTGTTTACACAGCAAGAGACTTGGCAGTGTTGAGAGACTATGCTGCGATCAACACGTGGCACAAGGTTTTTTCTTTGCTCGTTGCTGAGTCGAGACTGGGCTCGTTCACACAGCAAGAGACGGCACTGTGTTGAGAGGCTATGCTGCGATCAACACGTGGCACAAGGTTTTTTTTTTCTTTGCTCGTTGCTGAGTCGAGACTGGGCTCGTTCACACAGCAAGAGACTTGGCACTGTGTTGAGAGACTATGATGCGATCAACACGTGGCACAAGGTTTTTTCTCTTTGCTCGTTGCTGAGTCGAGACTGGGCTCGTTCACACAGCAAGAGACTTGGCACTGTGTTGAGAGACTATGCTGCGATCAACACGTGGCACAAGGTTTTTTTTTTTTCTTTTTTTTTTTTTTTGTGGTTATGAATAGTTGATCGTCATTGATCAGACGTTGTTCAATGACGGTAATCTATCCATAAAAACATTTTTTTTTAACAGTGGCTGCACCAGATTCGGTTGCCTACGTACCCTCTTAAAAGGGGATCAAGCCGAACGTAGTTCTATTTACAAATATTCATAGTAAGAAATATTTAGTAGTAGTAACGTCGTAAATTGACCACGTTCCAGCTCCGGGGTATTGGTGTTCCGTCCATCTTTAATAGCTCGTACACTCCTGGTTTAACAATCTTCGAGATTATATAAGGGCCTTCCCAATTCTGGCCTAGTTTACCCGCATTTGGTTCCATCGTATTTTCAAATACTTTGCGTAGAACCAGGTCCCCTTCTTGGAAATGACGTCCTCGGACTTTGGCGTTATAATACTTTGCTGCTTTTTGTTAATAATTTTGAAGTTTTAGCAAAGCTTGGTCTCGCAACTCTTCTACTTGATCTAAGGAATCCTCAATCATTGCGTTATTTAGTTTAGGTTGCTTTGGTGATTCCATTCTTTGCAAGTTTGGAACACTTGCTTTAGCTGGTGCCAGTGCTTCTGTTCCGTGCGACAATGAGAAATGAGTTTTTTCTGTCGTGCTTCGAGGAGTTGTTCTATATGACCATAATACGCCATCGAGTTCATCAGCCCACTTCCCTTTCTTTTCATCTAAGCGTTTCTTAAGTCCATTGATGATGATTTTGTTCGATGTTTCGGCAAGTCCATTCCCTTGCGGATGTCGTGGCGTTGCCTTGCTTAGGCGGATTCGCCAGTTTGCGCAAAAATCCTCAAACTTGTCGGATATGAATTGTGAACCATTGTCACACACTATTTCGTATGGCAGCCCGTGGCAACAAATAACGTTTTTCCATACGAACTTTCGAACGTCCGTGTCTTGGATTCTTTTATAAGATTCTGCTTTGACCCATTTGGTGAAGTAATCCGTGAGTACTAGCACGAAACGCTTTTGTCGAGATGGAGGTAGTGGTCCGATGATATCCATTGCCCATCTCATGAACGGATAAGGTGTAGTGGCAGTTGCGAGAAATTCTACCGGCGAATGGATGAGAGGTGCGTGATATTGGCATGCATCGCATTTTGCGGCGAATTTTTCGCAGTCGGTGTTCATAGTAGGCCAAAAATACCCGAGTTGTCGGACTTTTAGTGCAAGTGATCTTCCGCCCGAGTGGTTTCCTCCGGCTCCCAGATGAACCTCTTGCATGACTCGAATGGTCTCCTTTCCGTATATGCACGTGAGCATCGTTCCGTCGATACTTCTTCTTAGTAAATGCTCATGGTGCAAAGTGTAATGAGCGCTTCGGATTTTTAATCGCCGCGCCGCCCATTTGTCTTCTGGAAGAGTTCCGTCGGTTATATATAATTTGATCTCGTCTCGCCAATCAACGGGATCTTTTATGATTTGATTATCTTCGGGGACTTCTTCCGCGGGATCGTTCTCTTCTGTTATGCTTAAACATAATCCTTTTGATAATGTTATACTTGGGGCTTGAATACTTTCGACAGGAATGATTCTGTGCCGATCGGGATCTGATATTGATGCTAACGCAGCTAGTGCATCGGCGGAAGTATTTTCTCCGTGTGAGATTTTCGTTAGGCAAAATTCTGAGAACTCTTTCGCTAATTCTTGGACCATTTTAAGATATGCATCCATTCTTTCGTTTTTCGCATCAAACTCGCCGTTGAATTGATTGGTCACAAGTTAAGAGTCGCAATATGCTTCTATTTTTTGGACTCTGAGTGATTGAGCAAGTCGTAACCCGGCTATAAGGGCTTCATATTCTGCTTCGTTGTTGGAAGCTGTGAACATTAATCGAAATGATTGTTCGATGATACTTCCTTCAGGCGAGACCAGTTGTATTTCAACTCCCGCCCCACGTGCGGATGACGATCCATCCACAAATAAGGCCCATTTTTCGTCGACGCAATCATTTTCCTGTGATTCTGGCTCTAATTCGATTATGAAATCAGCGAGGACTTGTGACTTCGCGCTAGTTCTTACTTTATAGTCGATGTCATATTCGCTTAATTCGATTGCCCATTTGGTCAATCTTCCAGATTGACTTGGACTATGCAGTATTGATCGCAAGGGATGGTTAGTCAAGATTGTTACGGCGTGAGATTGAAAGTATGGTCGGAGCTTTCTTGCAGATGTCACGACTGCTAATGCGAGCTTTTCCATCGTCGCATATCTTGTTTCGGCGTCGTTTAATGATTTACTAACGTAAAAGATTGGTTTTTGTTCCCCGCGATCGTCCCGAACTAATACCCCACTAACTGCTGCATGCGTCACCGAGATATAGAGATACAATGTCTCCCCGTCTTCGGGTTTTACCAACACTGGGGGGGTCGATAAGTAACTTTTTAACTCTGCGAATGCCAGCTCGCATTCATCATTCCATTCAAATTTCTTGTTGTTACGGAGTAAGTTATAGAAGGGGAGACATTTATCTGTGGATCGTGAGATAAATCGATTGAGTGCCGCTATTCTCCCGGTCAATCGCTGAACTTCTCGTTTGTTTTTTGGTGACGGCAAATCCATTATTGCCTTAATTTGTTTTGGGTTAGCTTCAATTCCTCGCTTTGTTACTACGTAACCCAAAAATTCTCCGGATTTTATGGCGAAAATGCATTTTGTTGGGTTCAACTTCATCTCGTATTGGTTGAGAGTTTTGAAGCAGGTTTTCAAATGATCCAAGTGATCTTCGGCTTTTGTTGATTTGACGAGCATGTCGTCAATATATACCTCCATAGTTTTGCCTATTTGGTCATTGAACATTTTGTTGACCAAACGCAGATATGTTGCGCCGGCATTTTTAAGTCCGAATGGCATCACTTTATAGCAGT
Source organism: Lepidium didymum (assembly GCA_963920545.1). Taxonomy (NCBI): domain Eukaryota; kingdom Viridiplantae; phylum Streptophyta; class Magnoliopsida; order Brassicales; family Brassicaceae; genus Lepidium; species Lepidium didymum. The sequence goes on from OY986992.1 coordinate 6,602,996, forward strand.
ATATTTCGCGATCGGTGACGAAGGATGTTTTATCGCGGTCGCCGGGATGCATTTGAATCTGATTGTAACCCGAGAAAGCATCCATGAAGGATAAGAGTTTGTTTCCGGATGTCGCTTCAACTAGCTGGTCGATGCGTGGTAGCGGGAAGCTATCTTTTGGGCAGGCTTTATTTAGGTCGGTAAAATCTACGCACGTTCTCCATTTCCCGGTCTTCTTTTTGACGATGACTGGATTCGAAAGCCACTCGGGGTAGCGTACCTCGATTATTGAACTTGCTTTCAATAATCGTTCGACTTCTTCGATCACGGCATGTGACCGTTCTGATCCTAACTTTCTTCTTTTTTGTCTCACTGGTTTGAACGTTGGATCCACGTTCAGTTCATGCGAAATTATTTTTGTGCTTATTCCCGGCATATCTTCGGTTGTCCAAGCGAATGTCGCGACATTTTGGCAAAGAAATTCGACGATTTTGACTTTTATGTCTATCGATACTTCCGAACCTACTCCGACGCATTTCTTTTCGTCGGAAGGATCGATATTTACTTGTTCGACCTTTTCCAAGATGTCGGCTTCGACCTTGCGGTTGTCTGGGACTAGTGCCGAGTTTGTGACCATAAAAGTTTTTTCCTTGCTCCGAAGCTTGTGCTCCGTGATGAAACACGTTCTTGCCATTTCCTGATTACCTCGAACGGTGCATATCCCGCCGTTGGTTGGAAACTTTAGGCATTGGTGATAAGTCGAGATTACGGCTTTCATCGTATATATCCAGGGGGTTCCCAAGATGACGTTGTAGATTGCCGGCTTGTTGATAACACGGAACTTTACCCAAGTGGTTGTTCTGCCGAGAAAAACGGGGAGTTTTATTGTTCCGAGCGTCATGGTCGTGTCTCCATCGAACCCCGTCAATGGACGAACTGAATGTTTCATTTTTAAGTCTACAGAACTTCCGGTATCGACTAAGACTCGTGATACGTCGCAATCCGAGATTCTCAGTTCTATGACAAGTGGATCATTGTGCGGCGTGGCAAGACCCACCATATTTTCCCTTGTAAAGCATATGTCTTGTGCGGGAACCCATTTCGTTTGCCTATTGTCGTTTGTTTGGTTTTGACGACTTCGAGCTGTCCCTGCTTCTCGTCCGTAACTTTTGATAGCTCGGACCGAATCTCTGCACGAGGTGAGTCCCCCCATTATCATATTTATTCTTTTTCTTGGCGGTGGCAATTTATTTTTATCGTTATGCGGACGTTTGGACGAGTCCGTCGGGACTCTCGTGCTTAATGAAGGGTCTTGTTCCTTTCGAACTTCCTGATCATTTCTTCTTAACGCTTCCTCGTTGCTTTTATTTTTCTCATGATGACTCGTGCTCAAGCCGCCTTTGTCGGGATTTTCCTTTTGATATTTTTCGAGGAGCATACGCTGTAATTGTATGCATTGCGATGTTAAATGCCCATATTGCTTGTGAAATTCGCAATATGCTTGCATATCCAGAACATAAGTATTGGGGCCTCTGTTCTGACGGTAATTCGTGTTTTCCCGTGGTGATTCATAGGTCGGTGAATTGATGTTGAATGTATCGGCCTTATCGTCGTTCTTAGCATAGTTCCCTTTGTATGGTCGTTGTCGAGGTTCTTTGCCTCTATGATTTTCTTCCTTTCGGAATTCTTTAACCGCCGGTTGTTTAGCAAATCGAAATTTTCGATCCTCGACCTCGGCAAATTTGTTTGCTCGATGGAGAGCATCTTCCCAATTTTGTGGTGCGTTGATATGCAAATCATCCTTGAAATTCGAATCCTCGCGCAACCCATTTCGAAGAGCTGGGATTGCGACGTCATTGGATACGGCCACCTTTGATGCAATGGCTTTGAATCGTTCGATGTATGATCGCAAGCTCTCTCTTTGTCCCTGAAAGATTGTGTAAAGATCGGCGCTTGTCGTCGCGGGCTGAATGTACATCGAGTAATGTTGGGCGAATGTACATCGCCCGGCCCATCGTGATTCCGAAAGCGGTGAGAAACCTGTTCGGATCAGTCTTCCCAGTATATGTTGGGCATTTGATCTTGATAGTATGTTGAACTTGAACCGTCAATAATCGTTTAGTGAATGACGAGTTTCTGGTCCGAGTCAACATTTGATCGATCTCGGGTGCTGATCTGGTGGCGTTATGGAATTGTGATGCCATTTTCACCATTTCTTCTTTCATCGTCTTTATCGTTAGAGCTTGATCTTCTAAACGGTCGAGTGTTGAACATGATGGCTCGATCGGACTTTCGCGTAACTCATGATATCGAGGTCTTTTGGCGCGTCTATTCGTCATTCGTTCTCCTTGCAACTCGATTTTTGGCTGGTTTTGTCGTATATCCGAGTTTGGCGATTCTTCAATTTGGACTCTTTGGTGAGGTGAATGGTCCGCGCTTAAAGGGGGTGCCCTTGCTTGTGCTTCTTCGATTGTCGTAATTTTGTTTTGGAATTCCTCGAGCTTTTGATTCGTGCTTCGAGAGGCTTCCTCCGTTTTTCTTAAAAGAGTTTGGAGGAGCTCGGGGATGTCCATTTGTTCGCTAGTTGACGCGCGTGAGGTTTCTTGAAGATTTGGTTCTTGATTTTGTTCATTGAGGGGAATTGCCTCCAGCCTTAATGCATGTCCATTGCTCACATCTCCAGCTTGTCGTGACTGTTCGTGACCATTTTGTGCTTCATTCCTTAGTACGTTGACCACCATTCTGACAAGTGTCTAGAAGATTCTCGTCCCCACAGACGGCGCCAATTTGTTCGTATCGGTCTCAGCACGCTTCAAATACGAACGATGTTTGAAATTGTGACTGCACCGTTGTTTGGGTTGCCTACGTATCCGTTCGACGGAATCAAGTCAATTCGTAGTTCTGAGCATTAATGGGACATGTGTCGAGGAGAATGCGTGGGTTGAGGTCTTCGTTTATAATCCGATGGTGATCGGTAACTGATCGCGCTCGTCGATCGTTTTTAAAAGTGATATTTGTCGACCGTACGCTCGTCGATTGATCAGGATTGCTCTAACTAAGTTGTGTTCCTCGATAGTATGTGCTAATTTAGGACTTCTATTGGTTGGCGTAGGGTGTTCGTCGACGTATATCACCACTAGGGTGTTAATACGTTCGTAGGTGTCGTCGAGCTTGTGTTTGTCGATATGTTTATCTTATTTATGTTCGTCTGATATTTTGCTAATGCGTTCGTTGAATGCCTCACCACTTAGGGTGCTTAGGTTCGTTGATCGATGTGTATGTTTCCCGCTCGTTGTTCGATATTTTCAGTCCTTATGTTCGTCGATTGGTGGCAGGTTTTATGTTAATGATATACTTACGTTCGTCGAAGAGATTTATCGAATTATGTTCGTCGATTGGTTACTGTGCTCGTCAGATTTGTTCTATTTTAGACTTTTTCCAAGATCCCTTTTTTCTTTCTGTTGATCTAGGTTCCCCTTTTATAGTGGTTGAAGATGATGAGCAGGTGCTCTTCATTGACAGGTGTCAGCCTGCATGTGTGCGTTGAAGAGCCGTGCGTTAGCGCTGTTACACGCACCTGCTCGTCATCGCGTATGACTAGTCACCTGCTCGTCATCGGGTTCAGGTGGCTGGTTGCTGACCCAATTCACCTGATGGGTTCGAACGGGATGGGCCTTTTATTCTCGATGGGCCCGTCAGATGGACTTTAAGCAGATTTGAGCCAAAATATTGGGCTGAATGTAAATAGGCCAAATCTAATTGGGCCGAGCCTAATTGGGCCCATACATGATCGGTTTATTTTCATCACCGCTCATAGATCACATAAACTCTCATTTGCTTTCCTCAATTCATGTAATGGTATGCTTGTTCTTGGTGGAATTTGTGGGTTCTCGTTTAATCTTTGGAGAATTGAAGAAGGTTTAATGGAATTCAGTGAAATCACAATAATGCATAAAGCTTTGTTGTCTGGATTAGTTGATTATGAAGATGAGGAAGATGGTAACAAGTTTAGTACTTTGAAATGTGTTGGCTCTGGGAATCAATGAAGATTGTCATAAGAATTATCCAGCTCTTATCTGTGAGATTAATGGAGAGAAAGGAACATTTAGATGGAGAAAAGATCCTCATTTGCCATCTCCGGTTAACAAGTTTCATAAAGTTGTTAGTTTCTGCTCAACCATATCCATTAGCGACGTTTTCCACTCTGAGGAAGCTCAGATTGGTGGTTCGATCCGCATTTGATTACATGCCACAGGTATGAAATTCCAAATCCTTTTTCTCATTTGATAGAATTAGACCAGATTGAGAATCATTGGCTTTGTTGTTTTGGTGATGGTAAATACTACAATGAACATTCTGTGTTAGTTTCTTTAGGGCTGAGAAAAAGGTCAAGCTATTGTGAATACACACTCGTCCTTTGTTCACAATATCTTTGGCTATAGAGCTAGCAGACAAACTTTGATACTTTCTATCTTCAAAACCAGGAAGTAACTAAGTTAGTGTTCTTGGTACAGTTTCTGTGATAGTAATGACTTTCAAATCTTGTGACATGGCAGTGATGATTGTAAAGTGGAAAATCATGAACAGTGAAGAGATAAGAAATGGAGTATATAAAGATGGTAAATCAATTTATCATGTAATTAGGTGATAGATAGTGTATTGGTAAAGAAACTGAATTTGTAATTTCTTCGTTTATATGTTTTTGATACTGTTTTGTTTCTGCAAAATAAGATACTCAGATAATTTCTTTGTTGCCTTCTTTTTTATTCTATTAGCTAGTGTAATGATTTGTTTTTATGTTATGAATTCTTCATCTCTCCAATTGAAATGTATCTGTTTTAGATGGGTTTCTCTCTAATCTCATGGGTACATACATCATTTGAGCTTACAGGTTTGGGTTTAAAGATAAGAACATATCGATGTTTGTCTCTGCAAGTTTTTTGGGGGAAAAAATGAATGTAAATCATTAACATATAATATACAATATTCATTTGATCTAACCTTATGTAATACTTTCAAGAAAAAAAATTGCTTTAAAGATATTTCGCTCTAATAAAATGAAAATATGGTCACGGTGACCAAGAAAAATGTTTAATTTATAGTGAATATAATAAGTTACTGTTAATTTATAGAAATATTTTCAAAGAAAAATGAAAATATAAGATTTAATCCATAATTTTCTAAAACATATTTTGATTAAAAATTAGAACATTTTAGAGTTCATATCGAGTGTCACTTGTTAGGATTGGACTTTTCATTGTTGGACGATGAGAACATTCAAGAAGCTCGGCTGAAGATTGCAGTTTATTTATGGAATGCAACAAATGATACTGTTCTAATTAACCGCATGTTGAAAATTGCTAACATTATGTTTACTATGGAAATAGATATCGTTTGCTTTGTTTGAGGAAAATAGTTTTACATAAGGTTATATACTTGGAACTGTCAATTCTGAACTGATTAGAGTATACAAAAAATATTACATTATAAATTCTAAAATTTGTGAGAAATCTACCGAATTTAGAATTTAAGTTCTGCGGTTCGTAGAACATATAGAGATCCGTAGAATATAAATTCTGAATTCCGTAAATTATACAAGAAACTGTAGAATGTATATTCTAGAATTTATGAGAAGTCTACCTAATTTAGATTTTATATTCTGCGGTTGGTAGGACATAGAGAAATCGGTAGAATGTAAGTTCTGAAATTTGTATATTATAGTAGAAACCGCAAAATACAAATTCTAAAATCTATGAGAAATCTACCTAATTTATAATTTACATTATGTGGTAGGTAGAACATAGAGAATTTAGTAGAATGTATATTCTAAAATTTGCAGAACATGTAAAAAAAAAAAAACAAAACAAAACAAAACGTGAATAGTGATTTTGAAGGATATTTTTGTTATAAATTTAGAAAGGTATAAATGGACAAATCTATAAAAAAAATTATCTTTTTTTTTCTAATTTCCCCAATATAGTATAGTGGCTCTTAAAATAATATATAATTTAGTACAAAAGAATTGGGCTGGTCTATATATATGTGTGTGCGCTTTGTCTTCAAAAAAATAAAAACTTAAAGAATTGGAATAATGATTCTTACAATAATGATTTAGCACCAACAAGAAATTGGAATGGTCTACATATATGCTTTGTCTTAATTTACACAAGGAGTAGAAGAAACCAATGGAGAGCCCTTTATTGAGGAACATGACATCCGAAGACTTTTTTCATTTAATAAACATAGTTTCAATTACAATGACTTTGAACTCGATCGAGTTTGTTATTAAATTGATCCAGATTGTTGCAGCCTTAGTAGTTGTGAAAGGAACAGACGGTGAACATGAAGAAGCGACATGGATCCTCATCTATACTTATGTTTGTATCGTCAAATTTCTTGTTCTATGTTGGCGTTTCTGGCCAATCCATTATCCTATCTCACATTTAGGTATAAACTATCCTTTGCTTACGTATTGAAAACCGAATTTGATAACGATTTTTATTGGTTTTGTAGAATCAACCGAGTCATGCTTCATTTGAATACTGCGCTTGAAAACTTCTTCACGCTTTGGTTCGTGGCGTTCTTATGGAGTTTTGTAAGCAGCTCATCATCTCTGGATCATACTAGTCAATCTTCTGGTGCGTTTGAATAAAAACTTACGATAATATCCCCAAAAAAAACCATAATTATCGATCCACATCTCTCTAGTTAACATTAATAACATTCACCTCGACCCTTTTGCAGGTTATGTGTGGCTTTTCTAGCTTATGGTTGCATTCGATATATACTTCCGTTTGTAATATCTATAGATGTGGTGTTTTACATATATGAAGCTTTAGTCTCTGTCCAAAATTCACAAACATTTTTTTTCCAAGGCATAATTGACTGGCTCATTAGTCAAATTCCTATATAATATAGACAATATGATTTAATTTCTGGATGTGCAAGTGTGTCTGCCTTTAGTGAACTTACCACATATCACTAGACCACCTACAATTCACCAACATTTATTATTTGATAATTCAATTAATCATTTTAAAAACACAAAACATATATCCACTAATCATTTTAATATTGATTATAAAATATTCATGTACAGAAATATTTATACAAAATAAATTATAAAATATTTATTAATTTACAAAAATATTTACACAAAAATATAAAATATTATAATAAAAGAAAATGCTTATTTTATTAACTCTTAAAATTAATAATTTTGAAATTTTATTAATTTATAATGATATTTCTATATTAATTTATAGAAATAATAATACGAAATAAATTATAAAATATTATATTGAGTTTATAATTTTCTATAAGATATCTTATTTTAATATTATATCCCTTTTAGACATATTTTGTTATCGTCTAATTGTATTATTGAAATTCAATGGGCTTAAAAGTTATCAGTTACAACAAAAACGAGCATTATGACCTTAATACAAAGGGCCCAATAGGCTCACCTAGGGAAAGTTCAAGAAAGGCCACGTGTTTGGTTTCTCCTCGGCCACATGACTCCATGCAGCTCTCAACCTGCTGCTTGCCGGCATGTAACTCTGATTTCGATCAAGTCTCTGGAAACCGTCACTCTTCAGTAGGAATCGTCGTCTTCAAGCCTAAAACTAGTCGATCTCCTTCAAAAAAATCCACCCTAATAGTTGAATCACAAGTCAAACCGCGTTGAATTCCACCTGTGAAAACCAACCAAGTCCACTCCGACAAAACGAACATTTACTCCTAAAATTGAAGAACTCTACAAAATCTAAAAATAACCAACAGCCTTTCATGAAAATTGTGAAGTCTTATACTAACATCATAATTACAACCGACAAGATGTCGGATTTATGTCTAAGACCAAACCGAAAGAAACAAAAACTAAAAAACAACAAAAATCAACAAAATGAGAAGAAAAAGAAATCGAAGAAAGACTCTGAAAGATTATTGGCTAAACCGGAAGATAACCCTCAACCGGCGAATTCAAGCAACGCTCTCTTGAAAGGATGATTATCGGAAAAGAGAGAATATGTGATCTAACCATCGGAAGAGAGAAAAAAAACTTTCTCAGAAGAGTTTTTGATATAATACCATAGTCAGCTCTAAATTTTTAAAAGCTCAATATTGAATCATCCCTTTTAGATTTAAAATCTTTCTAAATAAATTTTTTTACTTTGCTTTTTATGCTTTGGTGTTTATATAAACCATATTATGTTGATATTCTACTATTTTACATTTATTTTCTAATTTAATTATCTCTACAAACATGAGTTTTCAACATTTACTATAAATGAATGTGTAATCGTTTTGAATTTACAAAACAAAATTATTCGTGATTTTTAAAAAATTTTAAATGCATAAATATGTAAACACATTTCAAAAAACTATACATAGTTTTCATTAAATGCTGATGAATTTAGATATTATTTATTATTTTGAACTCAATAAAATGATCAAAATTAAAAGAAAGCAAAATACTACACTCTAGGATGATTGAATAGATCTATAAATCCAAAAGAATAATCGTAACAACTATTGAATCTTGTACTTTACGATGATTTAGTGGATATCTAAACTCAAAAGAATAATTATAACTCAAAGAAATGATCAAAACAATTCTTGAATATAAAAAAGATGATTCAATATATGTCTAAACCCAATATAATGAAAAATATCATTTATAAATTTTTTTAATATCTAAATGTAAACATATTTTTTTAAAAAAATTGAGGAAAAAAATAGTGGAAAAAATGAATATACATTATTTGTTAATTGATGAGGATAAGTGGGTTCAGTGGTACTTGTCACTTTATAAATTTTTAAGATACTATAATTTGATTTCTTTCTGATACAAGACAAAAAAAATTTAGAATATAGTTTATGAATAGGTTTTGTCGATCCAGAATAAAATTAACCCAAAAAAAAGTTATTTGCTAATTAAGTTCACCGGTCGTCAGCTTTTCATTCCCCTCATATTTTACCCTAGAAGTTTTATTGATTGACACTGAATCCCGCTTTCTCAAACATTTCAATTTTCAAACTCATCTCCTTTCTCTATCTCTCTCGGCGTCAGAGTATTAACTCAAACCGCATTGGCGGTGTATTTCCCGGTGATTCGCATGGCTGATGTGAAACAGAGTTCAATTTTAGAAGAGGATCCCCTTCATGCTTACTCAGGCCTGTCGTTGTTTCCTCGTACACTCAAATCCTTGTCGAATCCGCTTCCTCCTAGCCTTTATCAATCAGGCGATCTACAGAAAACTCATACAATCCTTGAATCCATGGTAATTTCCCCCTTTTGAGCTGCTTAATTTTTCGATTTGATGCATTAGCTAGGGTTTGTTTGCTCAGTGAGTACATGAGGAGACGATTTGAGTTGTTGATTTACGGCTATGAAATCAGTTTGAAAATGTGGCTGATGTAATTGTAATCCTGCTTCGTGATGTTCCCAAATGACGGAGATTGTGAGTTTTTGTTCAATCGCTCGTATCAAACACTCGAGTTTTGGTCCGTGGTATGTGCAGCGTCGAGTTTTGCTCAGTAAATAAGCTGTAGTAGATAGACTGCTATTGATTTATATAGAGTATAATGTTCTTTGGATCCCTACTCTTTTTTTGGGTTAAGGCTTGTCTTAGTTTTAGCTGGAAGAATTGCAGAAAGAGATTTATAAAACAAATTGCCTTCTATTCAACAGCCTTTTGAAATTCAAAATGAGCATCAAGAGCAGGCAAAGGCTATTTTAGATGAAAGCTCAAAAGTAGGTGTCAAGGTGAACCCTATTCCAAATAAACGAGAACGAAGACCAGGATTAGACCGTAAGCGCAGACAGTTTTCTCTTAACCTTACGACAAGGTAAAGATCATTGATTTGGTATTCTAAATTCTTTATTATTATTTCATCTGATTCCTTTACGAAGTTAGTTGAGCCTATATTAAAAACTTGTTGCAGTCAACCACCTCCGAATGCACCAAGCTTTGATGGTAGTAAATATCCAAATCCTGATGATTATTTTGCTGAGTATGACAAATTTGAAAGTGAGTTATATATCTTTTCTTATGTTTATAGCCTTACTTTGTTTGTTATAGAACTTACATTCATTGATGTATTCATTTGACTGGATTAAAAACAGATGCCAGTCGAGAATGGCAGAAACAGACTGGCATCAGTGTAATAGATACACACCAGAACCCGCCATCAAAGCGCCCTCGCAGACCAGGAATTCCAGGGTAGGTACTTGAGCGACTCTGTTAGAGCATATTTCAGAGTTGTTTCATTATGCATAATGTGCTTTCTGTTTCCTTTAATACTTAAAATGTCAAATTACAGGAGAGAACGGGGTTCATACAAGCATACTTATACGGACAGCTATTTCACCGATGCTATCAACCAGGAAGCTTCAGAAAAGAAAAACCTCACTTCGCCTGAACAAAGATTAGAGAGGACGACAACTGTACATCATATGACTGCGGACACACAAGAAGATAGTGAGCTAGAACTTGTTAGATCATGGTCGCTACCATTTTGTTAAATCATGCTACCATCTGATAGTGTAAGAAACTGTGTTTTGCAGATTCAACCGTAGACATGGACAAGAACATACAAAATATTTTGAGTAATTTGCTTGCTTGCAATCCGGATGAGCTTGAGGGGGATGGCGCCCTCAAGCTTTTGGAAGATCGCTTGCAGATTAAGACCTTTAATGTAGAAAATCTCTCTATTCCTGTTTTTCAAGATGTTAGAGAAATGGACTTGAAGGCATCTGGAAGGAACCCACCAAAGCGAAAGAGTGTGCTGTCAGATATACAGAACATGCTAAATAAAGTCCATAGAGATGGGGTTCGAAAAAATAGTCGCTCACCATCCCCCCTGACAAGAAAACACTTTTCATCATCAAATCCACCACAGGATCCGTTTTCATTTCCTGACATCCATAACTTGCTTCCAGGAGATCAACTGTCTAGTGAGGTTGAAGATCAACCTCGAGCAAAAGACTCAAATATCTGCTCCAGCTCTTCAGTGACCAAGGATGCTGGTAAAGATTTAACGAGTATGTCCCCGTCCAATGTGGCCACTGTAGACGTTGCTAGTTCTTTAAACAGTTCAGTGCATAAGAGTTTCAGTGAGGATGATTCTGATACTCATTCTGGCATCAATAAATTTCATTCAAGTCCAGATGGGAGTGCAGATAATTGTGTGGACGCCAGCATCACAAACAGAAATTCAGCCACCCTAGAGGTGAATTTAGATATGCAAACAAAAGGAACCGAGGGAGGTTTGCCCATGAGCGAAAGTGGAGCAAACATAACGACTGGCAGAATGGCAAGTTATGATGACATTGATGAAGAAAATGATCGATTAGCCAAGCTGGTTAGTTGCTCTTTGAATAGAATCGTTGGTTGTGTATTTGTTAAGGTGTTCTGTGTTTTTAATGAACTTGTTTTCAGCAGGAAGTTCACAACTCTTCACAAGAAAAAACCAAAAAACAAAGAAAGAGAGGATCTTGTGATAGCAGCAAGGAAACGCGAAGCAAGACTGTGCATGGTGAGAGTGGAGGGGACAAGCAAACGGAGAAAACATTACCAGATGAAAGCGGAGCGAAGAAGCAAACCAAAAGAAAATCTAACGAGAAAGAAGAGAAAAAGCAAAAGAAAGCACTTACACGTGAGAGTAAAATGTTCTCTCGTAGGAAAAGCCTTGCAGGTACATAGACTTGCCAAAATTTTCACTAAACTCTATTACTCAATGCTTCAGAAGAGCTCTTTCAATTGAAAAAACTAAACCTGACATGATTTGTTGTCTACCTCGTAGGTGCTGGTACTAAATTTGAATCAGGTGTCCGAAGAAGTACAAGGATTAAGTCGAGACCACTCGAGTACTGGAGAGGTGAAAGATTCTTATACGGACGCATACATGAGAGTAAGCACAAATTCTTGTTTTGTTGATTTAACCACATTGATTGCAATAAAGATGTCATTTATATTCGTAATATCTCTTTTGTTTCCAAAGGTTTGACTACTGTTATCGGCATAAAATATGGATCTCCGGGAGAGGGTAAAACCGAAAAGCGCGTAATGAAAGTGAAATCATTTGTGTCTGATGAGTACAAAGAGCTTGTTGATTTGGCCGCCTTGCATTGAAGAATCATAAATCCGAATAAGGTATTATCCTCTTGTGTTCATAACTCTGATGTGTTTGGCTTTGTGTCTTCGACCATCAACATCACTTGGGTCCAAACCTGTCACTATCTTTCTTTAAGACCGCAACTGTTATTGAAACCGGGAGTTTCAGCTTTCATCTGGTCTCATCAACTATACTTGTCAACTTGTCTTTGTTACGTAATTATTTTCGAAAGTCTGCGTGCCTTTATGTCTCGGCTTTTCTCGCTTGAGAAGCCACCTTTGACTTTTATCATTATCTCTTCATCTTAATATTTAAATTTAAATATATCAAGCAAACTCATTTAAAACGGAATATGAACTGAATAACATAGACAATTATCATAGTATTAATTTTCTAAGTTACCAAAACGTCCACTCTTACTCAACTGTTCATTTGTGACTGCAGACCTAAACTCTGTCCCCCTACCTCTTTGATCCACTTTTATTGGATCGTGTCGTGAAAAATGAAAATTGAGTAATTGGTCCTAATCTTTTAAATAGCGTCTAGAAGATCGTACTAATATTTGACTATTTAGGTAATACGCCAAAATTGGCAAAAATCCACAAATCTGGAAAAGCAAAATTAAATCTGAGGACATAACTTATTTAATACGATTGAATTTTCAAGGCAAATAAAAGTGTATTTGAATTTCAACTTGGTAAGCGCCATTGTCTTTTAGTCTGTGTACTTTTCACAGATCGTTCTCGAATTTCGCCGTCCGTCTTTTACGCTTGACTTAAGGGACAAGACCAGAGAAAAAAAACCTTTCTTATTTTTATTTAAAACGTTTTTCCGACTAATCAACTTATTAATGATCTCACTGGTTTTTACTGGTATACATAGAGAAATGATACACGTTAGCAAACTGGATAACGAAGATAATGGATTATAACAAACAATTTGTATATATATATCTTAAAAAAAACAAAATACAAGTTGGATGGACTTCACGGGCATTTTACTACTTTAAAATATTATGATTATGATTATGTCGACCTTGCAAATATGTATCTGTCCTCCTTGGCTTCTTTAGTAAATATCTATATATAATCTTTGGGGAAAAAAATATATCTATATATAATCAAATTTCATAAATAATAATACGATGTATGGATGTGACACATGACGTTTTCTAGATCTTCTTTTATTTTCGGTGGGGTCATTTTCTGTAATTCATAATATTTCGTAACAACTGGTTAAACTAAGGAAGAATCATTTTCTTTTTAATATTTACGATTTTTCTGGATTGAAAATTGAAAGCATTAAAATATAAAGAATATTTTGATTTTAACTATTCTATAGTTATTTAGTGAATTTCATGAAAAGTATGATTATTTTTAATAATTTCCCTTAAATTAATTTAGTCTACCTTATTCTTAGTTTATTATAACAATAAAATATTATTCAGATTCATTTTGTCTTTACTTATTTATTGCATTGACCAATAGAAGGCACTCAATAATACTTCCCTTTGGGATTTGAACACCTTATTGTTTTTCCTGTTTGGATAAAATCACTTCATCGTTGGTTATATTCCAATTGTATCAGCCCCAACGCCGTGACGTTTCTTTCCAACGCTTTACAGGCAGATGCCGTGCCGCTTTCGCTTTGCTTTCGTTCCAATGTATGCCACATTATCACACGACTATTCCTTTACAATGTATTTTGAGCTATTTCAATTTCAAGCTTGGTCTTGAAATGGAAATTGGAGAGTGGACAATCAAATTTGTTTTGCTAAATTATTATAGTATTTGTTTGAAAATGAAGATTTTATTAAAACTACGAGACAAGTCTGTAATGACAGGAGATAGATTTGGGATGTGGCGGCCCAAGAACGAGTCCAAGTTGCATGGAACATGCCATTTTTCATACTATTCATTATTGTTTTAAACGTCAACTATAATACTTTTTCACATTTTCGTCTCTTATATCATTTTCTATCAATATATATATTTTTAAACATTTGATAATATATTCTCTCTATTTTCTCAAATAGTGTTATTCATATTCTAACATAAAAAAAATGGTTGAACAATATATTTTGTTTTGGAATTTTAATATAACTTTTGATAAAACAATTTTTTTCAATAAAGAAAAAAATACATAATTTACTAATCTTCATAAAATGTAATGAACATAAACCAGCTCTAGATAATATTTATTTTTATTAATAATTAGATTAATAAGATTAATTTATAACCCAACGTTTTATGTTTTTAACATCGTATAAAATGACGGGAAAAAAATATCGTATAGGGTAATACGATATTTTAAAATTTAATGTACCTGAAAAATAATATAAAAAGATACTTATCATATAGGATAATGCAGATTTAAATGCTTCAGAGTGGTCCAGTGTTAGGCGTCAAGTTTTTACAGTTAGTCAACGGGTCAATTAGTTCAGTTTCGGTGTGGCCAAAAGCCGCTTTAACATCGTCCAGTAAACCATAATTTACTGGGTACATGCGCTTTGTAAATGGATCGCAGAAAATTTCAGACCTTCATTCATAATTTGGATGGGTGTGTTTTCCTGACTCCATTGTTGATGGGTGTATGGGAGCACGTTGAGTCTAGAGGAGTCTCTCAGTTTTACATTCGAAGGTGAAAGCTCTACTTTGGGCTATGGAATCTCTTGTATCTATCTAGATTTTAGAAGTAAAGATAGCTACGGACTGTACGGACGTGATGAAGATTATGTTGCATTCAGAAAAGTGGCTGACCTTCCAACCTTATTAGGAGGACTTTCTTAGGTTGAAATCTCTTTTTCGCTCATTTTCTCTCCACATAACTCCGAGATCTTTAAATCATAAAGTTGATGCTCTCGCTCTTAGTATTAGAGAGTCAACTAATCGTTTTGTGTTGTAAATGTTTCCCTTCACCTTTGAAGTGGTTTTTTTAATATATGTTGAGTTAACAAGAAAAAGAATAAAAACAACCTAATATTATACCATATATTTATTAAAAATTACTACTAATATTTACTACTCTCTATCCCAAAATAATTGGTGTCTAAGTTTTTGTACACAGATTAATAAATGATCTCTTTTTTAACTTTTTTAATTTCAAATATTATTTTCAATCTAATTAATAATTATTTAACCAATCAAAAATAATCTGCAAAATATAAATGGTCAACAAAATAAATAATGTTGCATTGAATATTGAAAACATCATATAGTTTGATACAAATATTTTTTTTTGATAAAATGTAAAATTTATTGATCATCAAATATGTTATAAAATCACTTAAGATTAACAACGCTTTGAAGATGATCGAAGATTTGAAATGAGAATGAGAATGAACAAGAAACAAAACGTAAAATAGAGCACACACAAGATTTAACGTGTTCGGCCTCCGCTACGATGTATAGCAGCCTACTCACGCCGAGATTGACTTCCCGGAGATCCACTAGATATCGGAAAAGGTTTACAATGATTACAACACTGAGTGATTATCACTCTCTAATTTATCTCTTTCACTAATAAACCCAAAAAGAAATCACAAAGAATAAAGAGCTCAAAACAAGGATAAAAACACCCAGTCTCACACTCTCGGATTAACAGTCACCATGAAGAATATGTGACTCATATAGTTAGCTCACTCTTCCATGAATCAGTCAGTAATGGAGAATCAATCTGTTTCTCACAGATTCCGTTAAACCAAATCATTAGTCGTTTGTCTGCTGACAGAGATTCCTGAAGCTTCATGTTGAACATGGGCCTTCTAACAAAATGTTAAGCCCACCACGAATCTTCTAGGCCATAAAAGGCCTCTATTGAATTAAGCCTATTCCAACAAAAGAAATATTTACAAACATTTCTCAAGCACAAAGAATAATTCTATTTCTCTAGAATCCTAAAAGAATAAAGAATCAACTCATCCTAACTTCAAACCATCTTTGCATCAAACCATAAAGCTTGTGAGGCATGGAGTAATGAAGAGAGGTGATGCGATTGTGTATGGACTTATCAATCGAACGTGTAAGAGTGTTGACACACATGGATCTACGACCATGTACAAGGTCATTGCGTTCACGTCATAGGTGGTATAATGCCGTTTGGAAGGCCATTTTGTTGAGAGTAACATACCTTATATCACGCTTAAGAACAATCAAAGAGGATACTATGTCATTCCAGGCTGGTGTTATGTATTGAGACATAAGATTAAAGCATAAATTTGTCCAGACAGTGAAACTATATGGGCAGACAAGAAACAAGTGGTCTCTTATTTCATTTATTTCCCCACATAACACACATTATTTTTCTCGACCCCATAGTCTCATTCGATCTCTTGTCAATAATATGTTTCTTATCGCAAGCCAAGCAATGAAAGAGAAGCGAGGTACACCTTGTGAAAACCAGATGAGTTTGGTCCATGGTACCTTAGGATAATGAGTTCGGATCTGGTCCCATGTCCTTACCGAGGAAAATATCTCACGAATCTCACCAAGCGAGTGTTGTCATAAGTAAACGTCGATCATCACTATCTCTTTGAGTAGGCACATGTTCAGCTCTAATCGTTGTGATAAGTGTACCCAAGTGTCTGCAATGACGAATATGAGGTAACCATTGGGAATTTGTAACTGCATCTTGTACATTTGATGATCGAGGAAGGCCAAGGTAATGTGTTCCATAATCCCCATAAAGGTTGATAAGTTTGCCAAGACATCTCCAATTGTCGAACCAAAATGAAGCTAAATTCCCAGCATGAACTTTGAGAAACTTATATGCTAGATCTCTTATCTTTAAGAGCTTGTGCTATAACCATGATCCTTTGGTTCAACTTTTAACCTCCAAAAAAGACTTGTATTTCAATAGGTAATGCTTGGTCCACACAACCCAAAGAGAAGCTGGCATGGAGAACAACCTCCAAATCAATGTCAGTGCAAACACTCTAGATGTATCAAGGAGTAGTCAGATCTCTAAACCTCATTCTGACTTGGGTTTACACACATCAGCCCAACTAATTTTTCCTTACTTGAATCACTTGGGGAATCTGACCATAAGAAAGCTCCACATAACCTCTCAATCTCATCTAAACAATTGTTTAACAGTCTAAAACTAGCACACCAAAAGTTTGCTATACTTGTAATAACTGACTTAAATCAACTATAGCCTCCCAACAAATGACAAGGTTTTTTAGTCGCCCAAGAGTTCATGTGTGCCTTTACCTTTTCAATAAGTGTGCATAATCAAGGCGCATCATACACTTTGTAGTCAAAGTCAAACCAAGATAGAGTATAGGCAGAGATGCAGTGGATATTCTAATCTGGTTAGCTGCTGCTTGTAATGGTCCACAATTTCTCCCAGTCATGTAAATGAAAATTTTTGAAGGATTGATGCAAAAACCTGAAATAGCCCCAAATTCAAACATCACATCAAGAACACCATTTAAAGAGCTAGTATTGCCATCTGTGAATACTAAGACATCATCAGCAAAGCTCAAATGAGTAAGTTTGACCTTCTTACATAACGGGTGATATCTGAAACGTGAATTTTGAGCAGTCTGTTTCAACAATTTTGTGAGAACATTGTTCAAGATAACGTAAAGGTGTGGAGAGATAAAACATCATTGGTAAATTCCTCTAGTACTATTTAAGAAACCTTTTAATTCCCCATTGACCGAGACTATAGATGCAGTAGTAGAAAGACACACATAAATTCATTGAATGAAGAGATTAGGCAACTGCATTGCATGGAGAACAACCACTATAAATTCCCAATCAACTATATCAAACACTTATGCAATATCGAATTGATAGCACAACGTGATGAAATGTTCCCCTTGTGATAATCTTTAACTAGTTATATGGCCAACAACACATTTTCCAACAACAGCCTATTCTTAACAAATGCACACTAGTTAAGAGCAATAACTTCAGGTAGTATGACTTTTAGTCTATTTGAAGCTTAGAAATGGCCTTATAAATGAGGTTGCAATAAGCAATTGTCCGGTAATCTCGCGTGGTTGCGACAACTGAATGTTTGAAAATCAAATCCAATGTTGTTGCATTCACTCTTGAGGGGAGGAAACAATAGACGAAGAAGGACTGCACGACTTTTACAAAATCTACACTTATCACTGGGCAAGTTGCTTTGTAGAACTCCATTGTAAATCCAGTCGGCCTTGGGAATTTATTGGAAGGCATAAAATACACCACTCGCTTAATTTCTTCACGAGTTATTGGTGCTACAAGAGCAACAACACTTCTTGGAGGACAAAGATAATCAACAAGATTTGTCATTCTTGCACTATGAATATTATCAACAATTTGATTGTACGATTGAAGAAAATTTCTAAAATAAGAAACTACCTTTCTTTTGATATCCTTTTGATGAACCGGTAACTTTTCTGCTTCATTAGAAAATTGTTTGATTGAATTCTTTAATTTTCGTGTCTATAAAATTCTATGAAAATAGGTAGTGTTCTAAACTATTTAATACAAGATATAAATATTTTTTCCTAATACAACAATTATTTTCGAACAGAAAATAGTAAGCATTTTTCCACATAACATATTAAAATAAGCGAGTGAGTGAAAGTGACAAATCATTTCTATCCTTTAAAGTCTCCTTACCTTCTAGAGTTCCGTGTTACAGTCTTGTGCTTTGCAGCCTACTTGTTTCCAGTTCGTGCCAAATCAAATTTAACTATTTTAATAACTTAATTGTTAATAAGACAACCATCCGTCTCTTTTGTTAATTGATAATGGTTAATTATAACTACATAGACCATAGTACTACAATATAATAATCCTTCGGGATGGCTATTGGTTAGCATCTATTTGTGAACATTTTTACGCACATGGGCTCACATGGACCTTAAATTATTTCGAATACTTTAACTAACCATATTCTGACTTTTTCCATTTTTAAATGTCCAAATACTGCATTGATTAAGACTACACACATTATTTCAATCGTATTATATCGAACACTACTCCGTTTAAATAATTATGTTTATGTGTCTCCACTCCTAGATACAACATGCTGTAATAATCCCATTAACATGTTACTAGAAAGAGTTTTATAATTATTTATTATACAAACTTCTTTTAATAAATTAGGGCACACGGTAACGTTAATTCCAAGTTCAGCATCTTATTATTACCATGAGCCCACATAACCAGCATAATAGTCGACTTCCATTAAGCTATCAAGATTTAAAAGTCTTAAAGACGATCAAATCAGTTCAATTTCAGCATGTTCCAATTGGTACAACGTCTCCATCAATCAAACCAATAACCACATAATCCCTTAATTCAATTAACCAAACCGAACTGTACGATACGATTTCTGAATTTATGTTCGATTAAATGATTCGTATTCAGAAAATTAAGTTTGGGTTCGAGAAATTTGTAATTCAAAAAAGTTAACCAAATGATAAATAATATATATTTAGTTCAGTTAAGTTTCGGGTTCAGTTTTAATTTTTTTAATAAAATAAGTTATATTTATGAATAAATTTTATATTGTTATGTTTTTGACAATAAAAGGTGAATAAAAATAAAAATAATTAATTAATTTTAGTTAAAAATGATATATTTTCATATAGTGAAGGCATGTTTATATTTTTAATTAAAATATTCGTTATTTTTATGAATATCGATTAATTTTATTTATTTTATATAATTCGGGTTTTGTTCGGTTCGAGAAAAATTAATTTGATATTGAAGAATTTATTTCTTTGAGATAATTTTATATATTGGTTGAGAATCGATTTCGATAACATGAGTTAAGGTTCGGGAGCTTTTCCTATCAAAATGAAATCTCAATGCGTTTAAAGAAGAAAAATTCATTCAACAAATAAAAGTCCTAAAAGCAAAAGAATTTCTGACAACATTGAACTTTTCCTTCATAAGAAAAAACGTACTCCATTACTTTAGTTTTCTAGTTCGAATAACTTATTCGACGTTTGGAATCTTTAATTTAGAATAGTCTCAATAAAATAAAAATAAAATACATATCCTGGAATAAAATAATAGACTTTCAGTTTATAGAGCTTCTAGAAGGCTAATTATCTATCTCTCTATAAACAGAGGCCACACTCTTCTCTCTCACCTCATTCATATCCCAACCTCAATAATTTCTTCATAATATCAACATTTCTCTTTATCCAAATTTTTCAGCCTTTGATAGTTTCTTTACGATGGAGCTTATTCCGGATCTTCCTGAAACCATAGCCCGCGAGTGTCTCATACGCGCTTCTTATCAGCAATTCCCTCTTATGGCCTCTGTTTGCAAACTATGGCAGAGAGAAATCAATCTCCCTGATTTTTTCAGACATCGGAAAGATTCAGGACATAGTCAGGAGCTTGTTGTCTTGTCACAAGCTCGGGTTGACCCGGTTAAAGAACTCGGATCGGGTAAGCACATCCCCACGCCCGTGTATCGGATCTCGGTTATTGAATTGGGGTCCGGTCTAAGAACTGAACTTCCTCCGGTTCCGGGTCAATCCAAAGGTTTGCCTCTGTTTTGTAGATTAGCTTCTGTCGGGTCGGATCTTGTTGTAGTAGGCGGGCTTGACCCGGTTACATGGCGGACTTCTGATTCGGTTTTTATCTTCAGTTTCTTAACATCCACGTGGCGTTTCGGAAAAAGTATGCCAGGTGGGCCCCGTTCATTCTTCGCCTGCGCTTCGGATTCTCAACGGAAAGTTTTTGTGGCGGGTGGACACGACGAAGACAAGAATGCGATGATGTCAGCTCTTCTGTATGATGTGGCAGAAGATAAATGGGCCTTTTTGCCAGATATGGGCCGTGAACGAGACGAAAGCACGGCGATTTTTCACTCTGGGAAATTCCACGTCATTGGTGGTTACGCTACCGATGAACAAGGGAATTTTAGTAAAACCGCTGAATCATTTGACGTCACCACGTGGCAGTGGGGTCCACAAACAAATGAATTCCTCTCTTCGGAGATGACTACGTGGCCTCCGGTTTGTGCAGCCGGCGAAAGCGCCGATCTTTACGCTTGTTGTCTCCGTGATCTGATGGTGATGAGCGGTGACACGTGGCAAAGAATAGGGGATTTACCTGCTGACGTGTGTAATGTGTCTTACGTGGCAGTTAGGAAGTCGGGGAAGGTGGTCGTGATCGGTTCAGCTCGGTACGGTGAACCAAGCGTAGGGTATAATTGGGATATGAGCAATTCTCGATGGGTAAAATTGGAAACACATGAAAAATATGAAGGCCATGTTCAAGCTGGTTGTTTCTTGGAGATATAGAAAAGGTTCTGAATCTTTCGGACGTCGTTTCATGTGAAATGACGCAAAATTGGTCGGTTGGTTTTTTCAAGTGTGACTGTATAAATTACTCTCTAGTTTATAAGTAAAGTTATAAAGCTTGATTGTTAATATTCATTGTCGATCGATTTTACAATACTTTTTTTTCCAAGTTGCTATGTGACGTTACTAAAGTTAGCAGTATATCTTTTTACTTTGCATAATGAAATGTAGTCCAAATATACTAAAAGTTGGAAGATGACAACCATCAATTTTTCAATGACATCACTACGGCTTATACTAGTTTTTGAAAAGAGTACTCTAGTCCAAAACTGGTGAATTATTTGATTGGGCTGGAAATGGATATATCGTCTAATTGGATCATAAAAGTGGCCTATAATGGGCCTCGAGGCAGAGAGTCCAACAACAAATGATGATATCAAACTAGTAACCAACGAGTCTGGATTTCCTCTAGTAGAACAAAAACCTGGCTGCTTCAGTTGAAGCTACCAAAACTATATATATAACCCAAACCTGGTCTATTTTCAGTATCATTCAAAAGCCCAAATATTTGGATTAGAGCCCATATATGGTCAGATAGAGGCCCATTTAGAAGGTCTGACGTAAGGAGAGAAAAGTGGTCGATATAAATAAACGAATAAAAATAGTGTGGCGAGTTGTGCAAGTGCCAAGGAATCTCGAATATTCCGTATATTATCTGTCATTTCCCTGTCTTTCATTAAACATTTGAGTTTACATCAGAATAACAAGCTGTAACTATTCTCATTTTGAAGAATTGAGAGTTCATGCCTATATTACTTTTCTATTTATGAACTAATTAATTATGTTAATGCAAAGACAAATGAGAAAACAAGTAAACCCGGACTTGTGTCGGTGAGACCGAATCAGAGGAATAGTTTAAAGAGAAGATATTGAACGTTGGATGAGAGGGACCGATGCATCCACCAATCGGACGGCTGAGATCTATTTAAAGTTAAAATGGGTCCCACTTACCCGCAGGAATATTATGGGACCGCTCCTT
This sequence comes from Lepidium didymum, assembly GCA_963920545.1. Classification (NCBI taxonomy): domain Eukaryota; kingdom Viridiplantae; phylum Streptophyta; class Magnoliopsida; order Brassicales; family Brassicaceae; genus Lepidium; species Lepidium didymum. The sequence goes on from OY986992.1 coordinate 6,625,396, forward strand.
AACTCTTGCAAGCTCACTTCCTGCTTCCCACTCTTCTCTCATTCAACATAAAAGCTTATTCTTTTATTAATTCCTCATATATGTTACCGTGAAAAATCATTCGCTTCTTTTTTATTCAATTATTCTAGTAAGTGTTACTTTACTTACTTGTGGTTGCTTTGAATTCTACGTTTACACTCACCACTTGCTTGATAAACTTTGCCATAATTATATATATAATTAAAATCAATAAATCGTGATTTTGAAGATAATATGTCAGCCACATCATAACTATGACAGCTTTGATAAAATTTCCAGATTTAATTTAGCAACCAACCTGCAAAAAAGAAAGATAAAGCATGAGTGGTCACTACTCAGTGATTCACAAAATATTAAAACAATTAATGCCAAAAGAAACTCCATTAAATTAAGATATTTATAAAAAAAGGATTTATCCGATTGGAGGATTTGCACATCGTTCAATAAACATAAAAACGTCATAGCCGCTCGAAAAGCCCTCCGCTATATCCTCTCATACTCGCAACTCTTACTTCTTTAGATGTGAGAGGAATAGTTACATACGGTTCGGTACACCGTATCTTTTTTTCTTACGTGCGTTACAAAGTTTTGGAATCCAAACCTAATCGAACAAATGCCAACCTTATTTGAGTACTATGGATTCGATTCCTATGAGATTAATTCGAATTTTTTATTATACTTTTTTTTTTTAAATCTTAAGCTCAAGAGTACTTTCTTTTATCTTTATCTGACACGTAGATATTAATTCAGCAGCACACGTAGTATATACGTAGTTTATCTATTTCTTTACCAAAAAGGAAAGAAAAAAAAGAAGTCAAAACCCCAAATTAAATCCAACATAAATGAGAACTTTTTTATTCATAGCAATTAGCAAAAGCATTTTAATCGTGATTAGATTAATAAACTCTGTTATTAATTAAGGGATAAGAATTCAGTTGATTTTTGAGTAATGTATTTCCATTTATCCTAATTAGGAAATTAATATACCAAATGATTTTTATGTTTTTAATCATATATCCATAATTCCATATATCTAGATCTGATCAGATAAATCCCTTTTTGAGAAAAAAGGACGAGAATTTAATGACATTACTATACCCGAATGTGTAAAATACTTGAATATGCCATAAATATTCACGTTAACTACATTAATTTCTACCACTTAAGCGATTGACAAGAAGATCGCCAATCGTGCACTTACCGATCGGACGGATATAAACGCATCACGGAACACGTAGTCCGAATTTCTCTCGCCCTAAAATCAACGGTGAAAGATGAAGTAAGCGTTACGTCGCGTCGTGTCCGATTACTACAGGTTCAAATGGGATGAGATCTATGATCTATCTATATTAATCGGACATATCGAGCGTCGAATTCACGCGCCTCGAAATTGGTTCTGAAGGTGTAGAGTAAGGAAGGTGTACCTTTTCGTACCGGATTCCAACTTTCCATCTGGATGGAGCATCCGAAGAGAAGTAGAGGTGTAGTCTTATAAAACGACACGATATCCTCACCGATTTACGACTCATTTCTCTTCACCTCTCTCTTTCTCTGTGTGTTTGTTGTCTCTCGCGCGAAGGGCTTATCTTCGTGTGTTTTTTTTTGTTTCTCTTATCGGAGGAGAGATGGTGGCGACTGCGTTTCTGCCGGAGCTCGGGACGGAGATTGTGATACCTGTTTGTGCGGTTGTGGGAATCGCGTTTTCGCTTTTCCAGTGGTTTATCGTCTCTCGTGTGAAACTCACCACTGACGTCGGTGCATCGTCGTCTGGTGGGGCTAACAGTGGGAAGAATGGTTACGGGGATTATCTAATCGAGGAAGAGGAAGGTGTCAACGACCAGAGTGTCGTAGCTAAGTGTGCGGAGATTCAGACCGCTATATCGGAAGGTAAGATCTAGTCAAACTTAACTCAGATCTCACTGTTCTGTTCTTAGATCTGGCTCCGCTTATTTTTTTCGGGGTTTTGGTGGTTGATTTAGAGGTTGTTTACCATACTGATGATGATATTTTGGAATGTTAGAACATAAAAATCATTAAGTTAGTGTCTTCTCAATTTCGTAGTGATTTGTATTATGAGTAGACGTTTTTAGGTGAATAATCTTTGGGATCTGTTTGGTGGTGGTTACAGGTGCAACTTCATTCCTGTTCACGGAGTACAGATATGTTGGTATCTTCATGGTTTTCTTTGCTGCTGTTATCTTTGTTTTCCTCGGCTCTGTCGAGGGATTCAGCACGGAAAACAAGGCTTGCACCTACGACACCACCAGGATGTGCAAACCTGCATTGGCCACTGCAGCTTTCAGCACTGTTGCTTTCGTGCTTGGTGCAGTTACCTCTGTTCTCTCTGGTTTCCTTGGAATGAAGATTGCCACATACGCCAATGCCAGAACCACCTTGGAAGCGAGGAAAGGAGTTGGTAAGGCATTCATTGTTGCATTCAGGTCTGGTGCTGTGATGGGCTTCCTTCTTGCAGCCAGTGGTCTGTTGGTACTTTACATTACCATCAATGTGTTCAAGATCTATTACGGAGATGACTGGGAAGGTCTTTTTGAGGCTATTACTGGTTACGGGCTTGGTGGATCTTCCATGGCTCTCTTTGGCCGTGTTGGTGGTGGTATCTACACTAAGGCAGCTGATGTGGGTGCAGACCTTGTCGGTAAAATTGAGAGGAATATTCCTGAAGACGATCCAAGGAACCCAGCTGTAAGTACACCATTTCACTGTGGTTGATATCAATTTGGTTTCGTTTTTGACTTAGTTTTATTGGTTATGTTACAGGTCATTGCTGACAATGTGGGTGACAATGTGGGTGACATTGCTGGTATGGGATCTGATCTCTTTGGGTCATATGCTGAAGCATCTTGTGCTGCTCTTGTTGTTGCTTCCATCTCTTCTTTTGGAATCAACCACGACTTCACTGCCATGTGCTACCCATTGCTCATCAGTTCAATGGGAATCTTGGTTTGTTTGATCACAACTCTATTTGCCACCGATTTCTTTGAGATCAAGGTTGTTAAGGAGATTGAACCGGCATTGAAGAATCAGCTCATCATCTCAACTGTCATTATGACTGTTGGAATTGCTATTGTCTCATGGGTTGGCTTGCCGTCCTCCTTTACCATTTTCAACTTTGGAACACAGAAGGTTGTTAAAAACTGGTAAGATCCTCTAATATGATTGCCTTTTTTCGCTCCTGCATCTCTCTGTTCATACCCTCGTTCTACTTTTTATTTATTTATTAAAGTCTGGCATAATTTTGGATTTCAGGCAGCTATTCCTCTGTGTATGTGTTGGTCTTTGGGCTGGACTCATTATTGGATTTGTCACTGAATACTACACTAGCAACGCCTACAGGTAAGAAATTTGTTTAGCTGTATTTAATTTATAGCTTCTCCTCGGCAAATACAACACACTCTAACGTCCATGTGTTCTTGCAGCCCTGTGCAAGATGTTGCAGATTCATGCAGAACTGGTGCAGCCACCAATGTTATATTCGGGCTTGCTCTTGGTTACAAATCTGTCATCATTCCAATCTTTGCAATTGCTGTCAGTATATTTGTTAGTTTCAGCTTCGCTGCTATGTATGGTGTTGCTGTTGCTGCTCTCGGCATGCTTAGTACCATTGCCACTGGGTTGGCAATTGATGCTTACGGTCCCATCAGTGACAATGCTGGTGGTATTGCTGAAATGGCTGGAATGAGCCACCGCATCCGTGAAAGGACTGATGCTCTTGATGCCGCTGGAAACACCACTGCCGCTATTGGAAAGGTATGAGCCTTCTAAACCTCTATATGCAATCCAATGTTTCAATAAGATAGCTTGCTTGCTTGAACCAATACTGAGGTTGACTTTGCTTATGATTTAATATGACATGTTATTTTGGTTTGTTGTGCACAGGGATTTGCCATTGGCTCTGCTGCCCTAGTCTCCTTGGCGCTGTTTGGTGCCTTTGTGAGCCGAGCAGGGATCCACACCGTAGATGTTTTGACCCCTAAGGTTATCATTGGGCTTCTTGTTGGTGCCATGCTTCCCTACTGGTTCTCTGCCATGACAATGAAGAGTGTAGGAAGTGCAGCTCTTAAGATGGTTGAAGAAGTTCGCAGGCAGTTCAACACCATCCCTGGACTCATGGAAGGTACCGCAAAACCCGACTATGCCACTTGTGTCAAGATCTCTACCGATGCTTCCATCAAGGAAATGATTCCTCCCGGTTGCCTTGTCATGCTCACACCTCTCATTGTTGGATTCTTCTTTGGTGTTGAGACCCTCTCTGGTGTTCTCGCCGGCTCTCTCGTCTCCGGTGTTCAGGTAAAATATTTTTTCGACTTTTGTGAGTAATTACGTTTCTTTCACATATACTCATCTATGTTCTCGTTTCTTTTAAACAGATTGCCATATCGGCATCTAACACTGGTGGTGCCTGGGACAACGCCAAGAAATATATCGAGGTAAAGGATTATTTATTAATTTGGATTCATCATTTATAGAAGATGAATCAAACCTTTAAGCATTGAGGGTTTTTTTGCAGGCTGGTGTATCAGAGCACGCTAAGAGCCTTGGACCAAAGGGTTCAGAGCCACACAAGGCAGCTGTGATTGGAGACACAATTGGAGACCCATTGAAGGATACTTCAGGACCTTCATTGAACATCCTCATCAAGCTCATGGCTGTTGAGTCTCTTGTCTTCGCTCCCTTCTTTGCCACTCACGGTGGTATCCTTTTCAAGTACCTCTAAACTCAACCCGAGTGATGAAGATGACGACGATCATGAAGAGGAAGAGAAGAATATGGAGATCGATTCAAACTCTCTTTTTTACCATTCTTATTTTCGGTTTGCGTAGGTGGTTAAGAAAAAAACCTTTTTTGTTGAGGCTCATCTAAAGAACCAACCAAACGATGTTTATCTTTGTCTCTGTCTTTTTTGTGTTGTCTAGATTTTAGAAATCCACCAAGTATTTGAGACTTGTTTTAGTCATTACTATCTAGTTCTTATTTCTCAAATTATTTTTGGGTTCTTCGAGACAGATGGGAGTTAATTATCTTATTAGTCGTTTGTTGGCTTGAGGTGAGCAAAACCGTTATTGTGATCTGTTTTTTGTTTCATAAAATTATTACACAGACAAAAAATGGTTGAACACAGCTTTCGGTTTTAACTAAGTCCCACGAAGAGCTTCCGCTCCAGCCACAATCTCCAGCAACTCCCCAGTGATCTTAGCCTGTCTTGCTCGATTATAAGCCATGGTCAGATTTTTCTTCAAGTCAATAGCATTATCAGTCGCAGTACTCATTGCATTCATCCTCGACGCAAGCTCACTCGCCAAAGACTCCTGCAGTGCTCTTAGAATCTGACTGTTGAGATACAAAGGCATCATTGCATCAAGAATCTGAACAGGGTCTTGCTCAAACTGCATCAACGGTAAGATCTCAGGTTTCTCAACTTCAAGCTTGGTCCTCTCTACAGCTAATTTCCCATCTTTGCTCGTTAGCCTAAACATTTCATCCTCCATAGCATCAACACACTCTCCTTTCACATCACAAGACTCTCCTTTCATCGACAAAGGCAACAGAGTGTGGATCACAGGATCAGATTTGATCAAAGAGACAAACTTTGAGTAAACTAGCTCAACCTTATCTACCTCTTCACTCACAAACAACGAGAACACATCATCTGCTATAACTTGAGCTTCTTTTGTCGTTGGGAAAACTCCTCCTTCAATACATTTATCCACTTCGATTTCATCTCTCCGACTAAAATACGAATTCCCTTTCTTACCTACGCTTATCACAACACAGTCTATTCCCCTTTGCTTCAACTCTTCAACTCTTAAACTAGCTTTCTTGATCACTGCATTGTTGAAACCACCACACAGTCCCTTATCACTAGTAACAACAACCAAAGCAACTCTCTTCACGGGTCTAACGTTGCTCAGAGGAAAATCAATGTCTTCCAATTGAGCACATCGGTCGATTGAGTAGAGAATCCCGACTAGGGTCTCGGTAAAAGGTCTAGACTTTATGACTGCTTCTTGAGCTCGACGAACCCTAGCCGCCGCCACAAGTTTCATCGCCTCTGTTATCTTCTGGGTGTTCTTCACACTATCTATCCGTTCTCTTAGCTCGCGGATTCCACATCGAATTTGAATTGAGGGCGACGGAGATCTCAACGAAATCCGATTTAAGCTCAGTGATTGAAATTGAATATAGCGAGATAGTTTAAAGGTAGCTAGAAAAGAGAAAGACTCGCAGGTGGAAACCGACTTTGAATTCGGAGGAGACGACAAGAGCAACGACATCGAGCCTGTCATTTTCGTTTGTGTTACAGCAAGTCAGATCGATAGATAATCCACCCTAGAATCCTTCTCTCAAGGATCGAAAGGTGGTGATAATCAACCTAGGAGATAACTTGGAAGAAGAAATGTTATCTCCAAAGTCTGAACATTAATGGTGAAATGGTAGATGAAGATGATAGATGATGATGGTGAAGATGAACAGACGAAGAAAAGAGATAAAATGAGATGTTTAATTGTTTTATTAATTGATCGTTCTCCGAGTGTTTCTCAGTACATAAGCTTGACATGGAATACTAAACCGAATGCAACCGGATACTTAATTTGAGAGATTAAACCAAAGAAAACCATAAGTGATAACTGGTAAAGATTAAGATAAGTTACAGATAATATAATATGTAACAATACTCCCTCCTCGAGAGTCCTTGTCCTCGAGGATCATGTAAGATGAGTATTGCCTTTGAGAGTAAAAACAGTCTGGAGGATGCTCTTTCCATTGAATAAGTGCTCTAAGCATAGCTATGTTCCTAGTCCAAAGAAGATGAAGTTCCAACGCTGCGATGACTATCTGCAAGTATTTATTTAGCCGCTGTGTAGAGAGTTGAAGCCATTGGTCTTTATGAGGTGGAACAAAGTCATATGAGATGCTTGTGACAGTAATTTGTTGGAGTTTTCTTCTGCATTTGACTCACAAATATGCCCATCAAAATTAGCTTCTACAATCTTAGCTCCCTTGAAATCATCTTTAGTTTTAGGAGTTAGAAATAATTCTTTCCCAAAACTCAACACTTGATCTGAGAATCTAGAAACTACGATGAGGAGCCATCTCTTTTCTAAGCAAAGAGATGAAGTCTTCATAAAACTATTCTGGTCCAAACAGAGCATAACATTTCTCTTGTTCGTCTTTTTCTCCTATCTCCGGTGGTCTTTGAATGTGGAACACTTCACAAGCAGCAAAACCAGCAAGAGAATCAACAAAACACAACTCCTTTTCATATACTTTGCATCTAGTGAACTTGAGTATTCGTAGCAGAAAACGTCTTGTCCCGTAGTTGCTGATCTTGCTCACTTTCTTTGTTGAAGCGTTTCTCTCTTGCTTCATTTCAAAAGCAGGGTTCAGCATTCAGAGTGAGATTGAGAAACTTCTCTTGTGAGCAATAGCTTTTGTGCTTCTTTCAAACCAGCAGATTGATTTTCAGAAACCACAAAGTGTGTAGCGCTCAACATCAACAAATTCCCACAGCAGTCAACAAAACTATCATGGAACTCTCTCCATTTCTCTTGGTTTGATTAGATTTTCCAAAGAATGCAGTTTCGATAGCTGAAGATTCTGTATCTCTTTGGCAGCATGAAAACTCTGGTGGCCTTGGTGAATGAAACCTTGCATAGGAGACAATTGTGAGCAAAGGTCTTGCAGATTGCTCCATTGTGAACTTGAAAATCTTAACTCTTTTGAGGTAATCTCCATTTCTAGAAAGTAACAAACTCTTCACTATTGTTAGACTAACTATATCAACTTCAATGTCAGTATTCAGAACTGAAATGCGTGAAATGAGTTTTAACTCCATAACCTGAAGCGCTTCCACACAAAGATTATATGGTTGAGGCTTTACATAACTTCCTGAGCCCAACAGTACCATCTTTATTGAAAACTTCTTGATCAGACAACGTCATATAGGGAGTTGATGACAGTTTAATGTTATCTCCATTTCCTTGAAAATGAACAACTTGATAGTTTCGTTCAAATTTTATATCTTCTGATACCTCCATTAGTTTGCTTCTCTTTGGACTGACACATATGGACCTTCTGTTCAGATTGTTGGAATTTGTGGCCATCCTATCGCAGCCAAGAGGCTCAGGAAAACAACTTATGCATTCATGCCCAACAACCTTCATGTGATTGGTAGCTATCCCACTTTGTTGAGTTCACTTTCTCATTACCCTATTTGCTTCCTTTATCTTCACATCACCATCTGCTAAAAAACCAATATTATCAACAACATCTATTCTCTTAGGTTTATTGTAATTCATAAAGCTCTTTCTTCCCATGACTTTATATTTTTCATTATGTGGCACAACTCCAATCAAATCCTTGGTCTTGAACTTAAATTTCCAAGTTTTGAGAAACTTCCTATGTTTCTCAGCATTGGTTAATCTTAAAGGAATTTTCTCAAACGATTGGTGAATGCCCTTTTTGTCATCGCCTTCACGTAAATATTGAGACAATTCTCTCACCGGCATTTCATCGAACAGTTGGTCTGTCTGGTTTTTGTCATCATCCTTTGACAATAGTTGAGACAATGGTCTCACTTCTTTCACATCACGAACCAACAACTCATCACAGATAGAACCTTGAACCTTCTGAGCTAATATTTCCTCCAATGGTTGGACGTGATGTAGGTCTGACTGTGGTCTGTGGCGGAGTTTCTTGAGTTTGATGAGCTTCCATTAGATCATCAGGGACCTGATCTTTATCCCATTCTATCATGAAAACCCGTGATCCCTTCTGCTTCAGCTCTTGGTGTTCATGTGTATCTTGCTCGTCACTGAACATACACAATCCCTTAGTGATTTGCTCATCTATCTCGTCATATGAGTATTTCACCCGACGAATGATTTTGCTAGTTTTAGGTCGTTGAGGTTGTATTTCTGCCATGAATTTTGGCCCAAAGGACTCGAATGACTCTAATACCATTGTGACAGCAAGTCAGATCGATAGATAATCCACCCTAGAATCCTTCTCTCAAGGATCGAAAGGTGGTGATAATCAACCTAGGAGATTACTTGGAAGAAGAAATGTTTTCTCGAAAGTGTGAACGTCAATGGTGAAATGGTGGATGAAGATGATAGATGATGATGGTGAAGATGAACAGACGAAGAAAAGAGATAAAAAGAGATGTTTAATTGTTTTATTGATTGATCGTTCTCTGAGTGTTTCTCAGTACATAAGCTTGACATGGAATACTAAACCGGATGCAACCGAATACTTAATTTGAGAGATTAAACCAAAGAAAACCATAAGTGATAACTGGTGAAGATAAAGATAAGTAAAGAGAAAACAATTACTGAATGTTTTCATGTATTGAATAATCAGCCATACAATAGTTTAATACAGAGATATGAACAGAACATTGAAAACTAATCTAAAGAATAGGACTCCTATGTAACTATCCTAACAACTAATTAGAATATGTTTAGAGATATATATAATTACAAATATAACATAAACCAAAAGATAACCGAGGTAAATCATTACTCTAATATCCCTTTCAAGGCAGAGCATACAAATTTAGTATATCCAACTTAGATTTAAATGTTATGAAGCTGTCTTGATCCAAAGACTTCGTGAAAATATATGCAATTTGTGTTGTCGTAGAAACATGTTGCAAATGAATGATTTGAAGATTGACTTCATCTCGCAAAAAATATAGATCAAGCTCAACATGTTTTGTTCATTCATGGAAGACCGGGTTTGTGGCTATGTATATAGCAGACTATTGTCACAATAGAGATGGATCAGTTGAGTATGTGGTACTCCCAGTGTGTTTAACAACCTTTTCACCCACAATAATTCTGCTGTAAGATACGCTATGGAACGATATTCAGCCTCAGACGAAAAACGAGTTATCGTATTATGTTTCTTTGTTTTCCAAGCTACAGGAGAGTCACCTAATTAAGCTATGTACCATGAAACTGACCTGCGCGTTAAAGGGCAAATGGCCCAATCGGAGTTACACCATCCAGTGATATGTAGTGAACCATTTGCTCTCAAATGAATACCCTATCCAGGATTAGCTTTCAGATATCGCACCAAACGAACAGCTGCTTGCCAATGTTCCTTTCGCAGTTTGCTCATAAACTGAGAGAGAACATGAACTGGAAAAGCCAAGTCAGGGCGCGTGACAAGCCGATATATTAAACGACCTAATGGGAAAGCCACTAGTTTTGAAGTGAGCAAACTTGTTTCAGCAATTATATTTGTAGCATACTTTCTTTGGCAGAGGTACATTCCAGACTTGTTCCTAGCGACTTCCATACCCAAGAAGTACTTTAAAGGACCTAGATCCTTCATATGAAAGCAAGAGGATAAGTACGCTTTAAACTTTTCCATTGCTTCCATACAACTACCAGTGATTATCAGATCATCAACGTAAACCAAGATGTAAAAGCAAACACCATTTTTAGAATATGTAAACAGTGAATTATCAGACCTTGATTGTGTAAAACCATAAGTTAGTAAAGCCGAAGAAAGCTTTGCAAACCAGCACCTTGGTGCTTGACGTAAGTCGTACAAAGAGTTCTTAAGTTTACATACACGATTTTTATTTGCAGTTTGGAATCCAGGTGGTAACTTCATATACACCTCTTCACTTAAATCTCCGTGGAGAAAATCGTTATGTACATCCATCTGGTGGATGTCCCAATTCTTCTTGTAGACAACATTAAGAAACACACGCATTGTATCCATCTTAGCGACCGGTGCATAAGTTTCCCCAAAATCTTCTCCTTTAATCTGCTTATTACCCATAACAACTAATCTGGATTAAAACCTCTATATCGATCCATCAGACTTAAACTTCACTTTGAAAACCCATTGGCTGCCAATTATTCTTTTTCCCTCTGGAAGATCCGCAATATCCCACGTCTCGTTCTCTTTGAGAGCCAAAATTTCATAACCCATTGAATCTCTCCAACGTTTATCTCGCATTGCCTCACAGAAGGACTTAGGTTATGTTGTTTTAATCACCGCAGTAACGTATGCAATATGTGTTTCCGAAAAAACGTTGGTTATCTTCAGCAATTGGGTAAATAATTTTACCTGAATCTGAATGCACCATATTAGCTCGATTTGTGTTTAGTTTGAGTGGTTGAACAACAAAGTTCTTCAGCAATACTAAGGGAACTTTACGATGTTGTCCTTTTCAAAGGATTTCTAGCGGCCATGTTGCTTCTGGTGGAGTTGATTCTTCCGGCGGCGAGCCGATTCCGTTTCAAAAGTCATTTGGTGATTTGGATCGATATCAGGTAAGGATCCATTTGGTGTCACAATTGTTGGTGGGCTAAGCCCAATTAGTGTCTAGCCCAATTCCATTTGGTGTCACAATTGTTGGTGGGCTAAGCTCGATTGATTTGGTTTCTGTTAGTGGATTGGCTGGAATTGGAGCCCATAATACATCATCTTCTCTAGGCGTACTCGTATTTGTTTTGTCGTTGAACGGGAATTGATTTTTCGAGAATACAACATCTCTGGAAACAAAAAATTTAGCTTTCTCCAAGTTATATAACCTATATCCCTTCTTCCCATATGGATACCCAACAATATACAAAGATGACTTCGCGACGCAAACTTATCGCCATTCCTCTGTTGGTTATGTGCATAGGCAATGCAGCCAAAGACTCTGATGTTTGAGTATATCAGAGCCTTTTTATAGAGACGCTCATAGGGTGTTTTATTATTGAGAACATAATTGGAAGTTCTGTTAGTCAAATAACAAGCTGTAAGAACACATTCTCCCCAAAACTCAAGAGGAAGATTTGTTTGAAACAACAATGCTCTTGCAATGTTAAGAATGTGTCGGTGCTTTCTCTCGACATGACCATTCTGTTGTGGCGTCTCAACAAACAAAGTCTCATGCTTGATTCCTAGCTGAGCAAAGAATGGTGATAACTTCATGAATTCGGTGCCATTATCACTTCGAACACCCTTTACCCAAGAGTTAAACTGTCTTTCAGTCATTTGTATGAATTTTTTCAACTGAGTTGGTGCTTGTGATTTATCTGCCAAGAGATAAAGCCAGACGCACCATGTATGGTCATCTACGATAGTTAAAAAATACTTAGCATCGCAATGTGATGGAGTTCTATAAGGTCCCCACACATCAACATGGATGAACTCAAAACAATCAGAATTTGTATTATTGCTTATTGGAAAACTATCACGAGTTTGTTTAGCGCAGAGACATACATTGCACACTTTATTTTCAGAATCAGAAATAGCAACATTCAGAATCAAATAAACAACTTTCGATATAGGGTGTCATAAAAGACTATGCCATAACTCAAACTCAGAAACAGCCTTAGTAGAGACCGCCGCTGCAGATTCCACACATCTAAAGTGAAAGGTGCCACTAACTTGCTTACTCGGCCCAATCATTGTCCTCGAATTGCGTTCATGTATCACAAGATACTGATTAGCCAACTGAAACACACAACTATTCTCATCCATCAACTGAGTAACTGATATCAATTCAGACTTAAGAGTTTCAACATAGTAAACCGACTTTAAGATTAGATCTGGTGCAATCTGAATTGAACTAGCTTTCATTGTAACTTGTTCTCTGCCATCAGCCATTATAACTAAGACTGGAGGCATATCTCGAACATTAGACAACATCTCATATAGTCCTGTTAGATGATGAGATGCGTATGTATCAAGTATCCAAGGACGAATAGAGTTTGTACATGAAAGACGTTCTGCAGAGGATAATATGTTTTTTCCCGAGTTCAAAAGTGTCTTCAACATTTTCCATTGGTTTCAGTGAGTTTCACGTCCTCCATGTCGTTGTCAGTCACGATGTAGTTGGCATATTCATTATGTTACTCTACACGAGGCACATAGACACAATTGGCATATTGTGTTTTTCCTCGCCCACGTCATGCTTAACGTCGTTTGCCAATTAGTGTTCGACCTTTAGGCTTATAACCCCACCACTCGGGGTATCCAAATGACAGCGAAACACCTATCTGATGTGTGTGTGGTGCGATTGCAATGAGAACACACAACATTGGTTTCTTTTCCATCAGATTTGAATTTGAACAATTTGGACTGCGTTGCAAAGGTAGTGATTTCTGGAACCGCTTCATTGCTACCGACGCTAAGATCTTCTTCATGTCGTACCATGTTATAAACCTCATCAAGTGACTGTATTGGAACACGAGACACGATTGAAGAGCAAGTTGGTCGAAATTGATCATCAAGGCCATATAGGAATTGGTGCACCTTATCTTCTTCGCGATCAGATTCTTGTTGTGTATAAGGATCACACTCACACTTGCCACAAGTGCAAGTGCACATTAGGCGTTGGCTATTGAAGCTGTCCCAGATTCTATTCAGCTTGCCATAGTACGATTCAATTGCAAGGCCCCTCTGCTTGCAGCAGGCCAACTCGACCTTCAGTTGTTGAAGTTTTGATCCACTCATCACAAAGAATTGTTTCTTCAGATAGTTCCATATATCCTACGCTATATCCCAATGAGATATTGTTGAGCGTAACGTTGGTTCTATCGTCATACGTATCCAAGAAACCAGAAGCGTTTGTATAATCTTCCAGTCTTCAAAATCTGCAGAATTTTTTGTAGGTTACCAATTGTTCCATCGAGAAATCAAAACTTCTTTCTCGATGTCAATACTATTTTTAATCTGCTTTTCCACTCATCGTAGTTGGTTCTTTTGAGAAGAAAGTGAAAGATCACATCGCCATGGTTGTCAGTTGACGATAAATCGTAAGAAGAGATGGTTCTCCTTACTTCAGTTGCAGTCGGCCAGCAGGTGGTGGATCAATTGTCGACATGTTTCAGGTATAAAAGAAAAAATCAAAAGAGTTTTAGTGTTCAGGCTCTAATACCATAAAGAGAAAACAATTATTGAATGTTTTCGTGTATTGAATGATCAGCCATTTAAGAGTTTAAATACAGAGATATGAACAGAAGGTTGAAAGCTAAGCTAAAGAATATGACTCCTCTATAACTATCTTAATAACAAATTAGAATATGGTCAGAGATATACGTAATTACAAACATAACATAAACCAAAAGATAATCAGAGTAAACCATTACTCTAATAATAAGTTACATATAATATAATCTTGGGAGTTGAGAGTTAGAAACTCTCATCTTGAAGGTTTAAGAATTCATTCATTGGAGGAAGAAGAGTGGATGAGAGAATTTAAGAGATTTTTTTTAATTATAATTTTTATAAGGAGTTTATATAGAAATATTACAAAGTATATATTGGTTCTTGGAAAAAGACTATTAAATATTGATTATGACAAACAATCAAGACCTTTAAATTTTGACCGCATTTATTTATTTATTTCATTAGGTCCTTGTGGTATTTTTTTTAATAGGAAAACTATCAATTAAAAATTGTTTCTGCTAAAAATCGTTGATTAAACACTGAACTCCGGACTCCTTTGATTAAACATGTAATTTATTATTAACTTTTTAAAAAACATCGAACTTATAGTTAACTTGACCAATTAAACACTCTGTTAATTTGACTAACGAAATTAATAAACGGCGTTTGAAAACCGTTAACGTTCTCAGTTTAATGAAACACAACGTTTCATTTTCAAAGGGTCTTCTCCTTCATCCTTCTCTTCGACCCCGACGATGAAGAATTTGAAAAAGTATCAAAAACCCTAACTCTCTAAAATCTCTAAATCTCTCTTCGATCATCGATTTTTCAATTTCTTAACCCTCCTTCTCCTTCACACCTTCTCCTTCGACCCCAAATCGATCCTAATTTCTTAACCCTAAAATCGTTTTCTCTAAATTCATTGAGTCGAAGATGGTGAGAAAGAAATCGGAGCCGACAATGGAGAGCTCGGGATCTTATCTCAGTATACCACCATTTAATCCATTTCTTACCCTTCAATTTCAACCTCAACCTTCTTTGCCTATTTCTGGAAAAGAGAATGAGTTAGAGAAGCGAAATGAAGCCGAGAGTAAATGTGATGACGAAATAAATGGAGAAGAAGAGAGTAATAGCGATGACGAAATCCATGGAGAAGAAGGGTGCGAAGATGATGACGAAAGTGATGGAGAAGAAGAGGTGCACATTGAGGAAGATGGTAATCGGTTGGGTGTGGATGAAGAAGAGTGTGAAGATTTCGCCTCTCAGTTTGCAGAAGCTTAGAAGGAAGATGAAGCTAAAGGTGAGAGTGATGGAGACGATAATGGAGTCGATATCTGCAATGATGATAAGATTCCAAACCCATTGTCATCAGACGAAGATAAAGATGAGTTCAT
The DNA here is from genome assembly GCA_963920545.1 of Lepidium didymum. Classification (NCBI taxonomy): domain Eukaryota; kingdom Viridiplantae; phylum Streptophyta; class Magnoliopsida; order Brassicales; family Brassicaceae; genus Lepidium; species Lepidium didymum. The sequence goes on from OY986992.1 coordinate 6,640,731, forward strand.
GATGTTGGTGAACGGAACGAAACAGAGGAAGAAGGTGTGTATTTACGGTTAGGGAAGACGTTTAATTCAAAGGAGGATGTGAAAATTACGGTATTGAGGTACTCATTAAAGTCTCGTTTTGACATTAAGCTACATATCGGAGTACAATAGAGTATGTGCTAAATGTTCGGATACGCGATGTCCTTGGAGGATGTACTGCTCTTATGGGAAAAGGTTGAGGAAGATGCAGATTAAAGTGTTTGTTGAAGAGCATACATGCGTGAAGACTTGTCGGACTGCAATGTTGAAACAGAAAACTATAGCATGGTTGTTTGAAGAGAGATTGAGGAAGAATCTCAAGTTAACACCGTTCCAAATGGTTCAAGAAGTGCACCGTGAGTATGGATTTTATGTCACTGAAGATCAATGTACCAAAGCAAAAACCAGACTTGCAAAACAAAGGAGAGAAAATCATTTTTCACACTTTGACAGAATATGAGACTACCAAGCGGAGGTATTGCAATCAAATAGAAACTCCGTATTCAAAATTGAAACCATTCCCGGTCCTACTATAAGAAGCAAACAAAGGTTTCTTCGTCTGTTTATGTGTTTTAATTCTCAATGGAAAGCTTGGAAAGAAACATATAGACCGATTATAGGTTTGGATGGAGCATTTCTCAAATGGGACATTAGAGGTTACCTATTAGCTGCCGTAGGAAGGGATGAGGACAATAGAATAATGCTTATAGTGTGGGCAGTTGTGGAGATTGAGAATAATAGCAACTGAGAATGGTTTATTAGGTTATTGGCCGTGAGCTTAGAGCTTAATGATGGAAGAAATGTCACATACATTTTAGACAACAAAAGGTATTTTCAGTGTTAAATGATGCATGTTTTTGTGTGTAATTGCTGCAGGTTTTTGTGTTTAATTGCTGCAGGTTTTTGTGTGTAATTGCTGCAGGTTTTTGTGTTTAATTGCTGCAGGTTTTTGTGTTTAATTGCTTATGCTTTGTGTCTCTTTTCTTCTTTTCTCAGGGTTTAGTTAATGATGTCCACAATCTCCTTCCGCAAGCTGAGCATTGACAATGTGCAAGACACATTTTCAAAAATTGGAAGAGAGACAACCATGACATGGAGTTGCAGCATCTCTTTTGGAAGATTGCCCGCAACTATACTCAAGGGAAATTTGTACTCAATATGGAAGCTTTGAGAAGGTACAATCCGCAGGCTCATTCGTCTCTACAAAACCAACATCCAGAAACTTGGTCTAGGGCATTCTTTAGGACATGTACCTTCAACATTGATGTTTTGAACAACTTGAGTGAAGCGTTTAATAGAACCATTAGGCAAGCTAGGAAAAAACCACTGCTTGATTTGTTAGAGAACATTAGGAGGCAAGCAATGGTTAGGACCAAGAAGCGTTCAAAGATGGCTGGTAGATTGATGACAAAATTTACTAAGAGAGCGCATGCTGAAATAGATAAACTGACTCAAGGGTCACAAGCTTGCACAATTCTGTCTGCTAAGAACAACTTGTATGAGGTTGACATTGCTGAAAATAGTTATAGAGTAGACATGAATGCGTTTACTTGTGGATGTAGGAAGTGGCAGCTGACTGAGATTCCATGTATTCATGGTACAGCTGTAATAGTTAAGTCAAAACTGCAAGTAGAAAGCTTTGTTACTGGGTATTACTTGGCATGTACTTTGCATGATACTTATAAGGATGGGATTGAGCCTGTCCAAGGCAGCATGATGTGGCCTAGAGTGAATAGGATGAGAGTTTTGCCACCGCTATTTAGAAGAGGCAATCCAGTTAGGCCTTCTAATCATGCTAGAAAGAAAGGTCGGTATGAATCTGCAACATCCTCAACAAGTACCACAAGACTAACATGTCGTCGACGAGTGATAACGTGTTCCAATTGTAAGGAAGAAGGACACAGTAAGATTTCTTGTCAGAACGAACAGCGGGAGAGTGGGCCAAAGAGGAAACAAGGGTGACCAAGAAAGAATCAGGTGCAGATTTTACAGTTTATTGCTTGTTTACATTTGTGTTGTGTTCATTACTTACTTTTCTCTGTGTTTTTAGGAGCTACAAGACAGCCAAAACACACAAGGGACACAAGGGACACAAGGGACACAAGGTACACAAGGGACACAAGGACTTCAAATCCTCCCACACGGGTAGCAAAAGATCCGATGTCATGTTCTGTCCAAGAAGACTATTTCATGATCCAATTCCATGTTCGATGTTTCATTTGACATTTCTCTTTGAATGTTTGTTTTCTATTTCAATGTTTCATTTGATACATTTCTTTGAATGTTTCTGTAAAAGACTATTCTCTTTAAGATATGAACACTTGTTTGGTTTCTATCAAAATCATGTCAACCTTTATTTATCAAATCATAATTTAACAATCTATCAAGTAACAAGATTCATAACGCAAGATAAGTAAAGCCATAAACCAAGTTAAAGAGCTGATCATAACACAAGAGAAGTCTCGACATGTTTGACATGATAAGCATGTTAAAGTTCAATAATTTCATATCACATCTCTACATGTTTCATTACATGGCTGAGTGAAACATGATCTTCCTTTCAACTAAAAACCTGACAATGATCACAATAATAACAAGTATGAAGCAAATGAACATAATCAGCAGCCATTTGGTCTTCATGTTCAATTCTTTTATGCTAATTTTGCTCTCATCTTGCTCTTTCTTCATATCATCGATCACATATTTGAGCACCTCAAGTTCAGATTTGTTTGAAGAAATTTCATGCTCCATTGCTTCTACCTTTGGCAGAGTAATTCTTACCTCTTCATAAACTGCATCCTCCACCCATTTAAACAAATGGTTCTAACAAAAAAAAAAGTAAATTGAAATTCACATACAATTAAAACTTCAAAATTACACAACGGAACCAAAATCTTACCTCTTTTTGACTTACACAACGGAAGAAAGGCCTACCAGGATTGTATTTGCTCTTTGATGTTAAGATTTTAACATCTAATCCACAATCACACTTTGAGGGAATTAGTGAATTGTATGAATGAGATGAAGAAATCGAGCTAATTATATGACCTACAGAAGAAACAGAACTTAGAAATTGGAAAATCGATGAAGAAAATCGATAAGAGAGATTTAGAGATTTTAAAGAGTTAGGGTTTTTGATACTTTTTCAAATTTTTCATCGTCGGGGTCGAAGAGAAAGATGAATGAAAAAATCTTTTGAAAATGAAACACTGCATTTCATTAAACTGAAAACGTTAATGTTTAATCAACGATTTTTGGCAGAAACAATATTTAATTAAATTAAGTGACGTTTTTCCTTTGTTTTAATTTTTGGTCAAAAGTCCTTGTGGTTATTGTATATATTTTTAAGCATCGCAATATTTTCTTAGTCAGGAATTTTTATGAAATTCTGATCCTTTAATTTGGAGGCTCTCGTCTTCTTCCTCATCTCGCTTCTCTCCTTCATTTTCTATTTTTCACGGATTCTCAGCTCTAAATTTAGGGATTAACATTTATACCAACTCTCAAGTACCACTAAATCTTTCGCCACCACAATGCTTATTCAATTCTCTCTAGCAAAACCTCTCTTTTCTCCACCCAATCTCCGCCGCGATTCACCTGCATTCGTCATTTCTTCGCCGAAGTCCCTTCGAATTCGAGCCATTGACGCCGCCCAGGTTTTCGATTACGAATCCCAGCTCAAATTCGAGTACCGTAGATCCTCTGCTCTCAAAATCGCCGTCCTGGGTTTCGGGAATTTCGGTCAATTCCTCTCAAAAACCCTAATTCAACACGGCCACGATCTAATCACTCACTCCCGCTCCGATTACTCTGACGTTGCCTCTTCAATCGGCGCTCGTTTTTTTGATAATCCTCATGATCTCTGTGAACAGCATCCCGACGTTGTCCTCCTCTGTACCTCAATCCTCTCTACAGAATCTGTCCTCAGATCTTTCCCTTTCCAACGTCTCCGTCGTAGCACACTCTTCGTCGATGTTCTCTCCGTTAAGGAATTCCCGAGAACACTCTTCCTTAAATACCTCCCCAAAGAATTCGACATTCTCTGTACTCACCCAATGTTCGGACCTGAAAGTGGGAAGCATTCTTGGTCCGGCTTGCCTTTTGTCTACGACAAGGTGAGAATCAGAGACGAAGCTTCTCGACACGAGAGGTGTGAGAAATTTCTGAGGGTCTTCGAGAAGGAAGGTTGTAGAATGGTGGAAATGAGCTGTGAGGATCACGATAAGCACGCAGCTGGATCGCAATTCGTTACTCATACAATGGGAAGAGTTTTGGAGAAATTCGGAGTTGAATCTTCGCCGATTAATACTAAAGGTTATGAGACGTTGCTGGATTTGGTGGAGAATACGTCGAGTGATAGCTTCGAGCTTTACTATGGTCTGTTCATGTATAACCAGAACGCTCTTGAACAGTTGGAGAGATTGGATATGGCGTTCGAATCCCTAAAAAAGGAGCTGTTTGGGAGATTGCATACGGTTCACAGGAAGCAGATGTTTGGTGGGGAGGAGAGAACAAAGAAAACAGAGCAGAAGTTGCTCAACAATGGTGTTGTTCCATTGACGGAGAGATCATCGTCATCTGAAAATTAAATCACAAGTTGTAGAGTTTGATCGATTATCTTAAGATTAGGAATAAAAAGTTACTTCCTTTTTGGTATCTTCAGTGTAATAAAAAGACAAAAGATTTTGGTGTGGTTCATGTCGGGATGTTAAGTATCTTTTGCGTAAATTTCGAACTGTAATGTGTCAATGAAGTGTATCTGAGACGAATATGGTAATTGTCTCTAACTCGTATCTTGATTTTAGTGATAGTTCCATAGAGACGCATAGGGTAATTGTCCTTTTGAGGGAGTATTGGTTTGTTTCCTCTAAGTTCTTCTAAGAATTATTAGGTAAAACAAGAACTTCTCATGGAGTATTGGTTTGTTTCTAACGTTGGGATGTTTCTACTATCTTTTTTGAGCTAAGTTATTGGCTTATTTCCCTTAGGCTCTTCTAAGAATCATTAGTAAATGCAGAATTTCTCGTGGAAAAAACAATATTTGTTAGTTAGGTATCCATTTTTCTTTCTGATTTTTTGAGTGGAGTAGTGGTTTCTTTCCGGTCCTTTCTTTCCTCTAGATTCTTCTTAGAACATGTAGAACTTGTAATGGAATAGCGATAGTTGTAAGTGGTGGAGTTTTTACGTCTTTTGAGTTGAGTTATTGGCTTGTCTCCTCTACGCTCTTCTAAGAATCATTAGCAAATGTTTAGGAATGTCGAATGATATATAAAACTCTCAGTTTTTTAAATCTGTTGGTGGTCTCAGTTTTGATTTGTTGTTGGTGGTCACATTTTTTATCCGATTTTGTCTCAGTTTTGGGTGTCTTTAGGTGGTCACAATTTTGATTGGCTCAGTTTTGTAGTATAAGTGGTCTCAGTTTTGATTGTCTGTACTCTCAAAGAGTTTTGATATTGTGAATTAGTTGTTAAAGTTGTTAATTGTAATTTGTTTTGGATGAATGGAGGATTCATATGATGGTGCAACGGAAGTGATACCACGTGAAAAGATGTACCTTCTTAGAATGAAGTACACAAAGATCACTAAAATCGCAACAAAATGTTACATTGCGAAGACGGTGGAAACATTGAGAATATGTTGGACAACCGTGAGATGGAGTGGTTCTCTGAGCATCCTCAATTCTCTCATTTTTTTCATATGCCCAGGGACTTAAACCATCGTTTGTTGTAAACGATGTACCAATCCGGTATTCGTTGAAAGAGCGTACCCTTCTGTCCGGTCTCCATTGCCACAAGTATTCCAACAACTACAAAGAGATTGGGAATTTCAGTTTTGTGGACAAACATTTTAAGAAAGGTAAAGTGACTCAAGAAGTCATCGAGGAGAAGTTCTTGTCTATGAGAACCTGCTCAAAGGACATATTGAAGATGACAGTTCTTTATTTCATGTCTTCTATTCTCAAAGGCAATGCAAAGCAAGGAATACAAGCAACTTTAGTTGACCAACTAATTAGGCGGATTATCACCAACCTTGAAGACTATGTGTCATTCTCGTGGTGTTTTTGGTGTAGCTTCTAGCTTTTGAAGCAATACCAAAAATGATGGAGGACTACCGGGTTAAGGCGAAGGATGCTCGCAGTGAGTGCCCCAGAATGTGCAAGTCTAAGTTTAGAAAGTGTGGGATAAGGGGATTTAGAATTCAGGAAATTAACAAAACACTTGATGATGCAAAGGTTAGTTATTTCTGTTGATGTACTTGTTTTTTTGTTGCAGGAATTTAAGTGTTAGTTGTTATACTTGTTGTTTTGGTTACAGGAATTTAGGTGTTAGTTGCTCTACTTGTTGTTTTGGCTGTAGGAATTTAGGTGTTAGTTGATGTACCATGTTATTTTGGTTGTAGGAATTTATGTGATTGTTGCTGTTTTTGTTACTTTGGCTACATGAATTTATGTGTTTTTGTTTGTGTATTATTTAACAGAGGATTCAAAGCATCTTGAAAGCAACCCGGAGTGAGGATGAATTGATCTATGAGATTCTAGAAGAAGAGGATGCCATTGACCCTATTGTAGATGGCTCGATAAGGCGACTAGTGCATTTCAAGAAGAAGGTGTACTTCAAACAGATGCACCTTGATGACACAGAGGCCCAGAAAAGGAAAAGAGGTGAGACCTCTCGAGGTCGAAAGGCGAAAGAGCAGATTAAAGGTGGCTTTCAAGATCTTAAGGAGATGAACTCTCAGGGTTCAAGTTAATTCACGAAAGGCTTGATACCATGAATGATAGATTGATAGATGAGGAGGAGCATGTCAAGGGAAAGAGGAAATGGATTCTGGATCATGATGATAGTGCTTGTACCAGAAGTGGAGCTGAAGAACAAGGACCCGAAAACATGATAATAGTCTTTGGAGAAAGGACAAGTTAAGCTCAAAAGACAACAAAGAGGAAGAAAAGCTCTTATACCGAGCCACCATTTGCAGGATTTGAACCACGGGTTACAAGACAGTCGAAGAAGCCACAAGGCTATTAAACTAACCTGCCATTTTGTTTTTTAGCTGTATCCGGTTAATGTATTTTCTGGTTTAGTACTTACTCGCTTTTCATTGGCTTATTAATGTAGAATTCTGTTTAGTACTAACGACTTAATGTAGAATCGGATCTTAGCAAACTCTATTTAATTTTTTTTGTCTATTACGTTTTGTCTTTTTCATTTCTTGTCTTTAATTAGGATCAAATTTTATGTGGCTTTATATGATTCTCGATTGTGGCTTTATTAAGATCAAGTCCAAAATTAAACAGACAACAACAACATTATCTAATTCTCTAGAAACATAAATTATAAGGGAACATAAGAGTACATTATGGATCTGACTCTAAACATTAGGAAACATAAACTTAACAACAACACTAGGAAACATAAACTTAGCAACAACTTCATGAAATTATCAAAAAACTACATAAAGAAACTACATTAGGCCACTACACTACCCAAGCTATATTAAACATACATCAATAACAACCTCTTTTTTAACTATTTTAAGAACCTTGCAATCACATTTTTCAGCTTCTCTACCTCTTTCTCCAGATTGCAGATCTGTTGCTTGCTATCAAAAATATCTCGAGTGGTCGTTGGATGTGTACTTCATGTTGTCCAACTCATCTTCCATTGCGAGGTCCCTACGTGTGCGTTATGGAGTCCATCATTCTGCAAATAAGATATGTTCTCATGATATCTCATTCTTTCACCATACAACGAAAGTGTTGTTATCGATTTTGTTCTTACCTGAAACTCCTCAAAAGTGAACTAGGTCTTTCCGATTTCTTGTGTGGTCTCTTGCTTGATCTTTCCACCACAAGGACATTTCGTAGGGATAACATGGTTGCTGTCAGCTACCCACTCTTTCCATTACTCCAAACAGTAAGCTTCTCTAAGGTCTCTTTCATTTTGATCCTCATTTGGGTCGAACGAGCTATCGCTCATGCTTGGATTCCCTAAAGCACAACAAATTCAAAGAAAACAGCTAATAAAAGTCAAAAAGTGAACTCGAAATCAAAATCTATTGCACAGGAAAAATTAGCAAACGAAATGAAACTCTAAATCTAAAGCAAAGGAAGGATAAGCGAAGGTAAATCACAAACCTTGTAGAGAGAATAAGAGGAATTCGATTGTGGAGGAGTAAGAGAAGTGAAAGTTTGTGATAAGCTTTGTGGTATATTTAAGGAGAAATAATTAGGTTGGAGATCCAAAATCTGATTTTTGACTTTGGAGGGAAAAGTTTAAAATTTTCCAAAATTATTTGAATTGTTTCGAATATTTCAAATTTTTGAACTGTTTCAAATATTTCAAATTTTTGTGCAAATAATACTCTATAATCTACAACTTTTGGTGAATTGGATTGAAAAATTTTGAATTTTCGGAGGGAGAATTCAATATTGTAGGTGAAGTTGATTGAAATTTTTTGAATGTTCGTGACATAGTTATATCAGTTAAGTAGATAAGAATAAGTACATATACTTATATTTTGGCTATTTTTGGCAAATTTGTAGTTAAAACTACTATTAACTTATCATAATTAGTTGAACCAATCAAATTATGGTGTTGTAGTATTTATATTATGATTACAAACACTTATTTTAGAATTTTCACTTATATTAGAAATTTCTTCTTTTTGTTGAAATCTTAAATTTATTGATCAACAAAAAACTTATTTACAAAAGCTGCTAGAAATATAGCAAGAATGAAACCAATAACCAATAACCTATTGGTATGCTAAAAGAATGATCCTAATTAGTCTCTTCGAACGTCAAACCATCGTCTTAGTAATCCCTCCAGCTTGTGGGGAGCCTTGTATCTCAAAGACAAGATACGGTTGCGCACCACTTTGTCGATGGTATGAGTGAAAGATGAGACCGACGAGCCTTGCTCTCCATGAATACGTCGATTTCTTTCACGCCAAATATTGTAAATGGTTGCTTGAAAGACCATTCGAATCAAAACCCAGTCAGTCATAGTGGATTTGTACTGCAAGAGAGAGGTGATGGTATCTACCCAATCAAGTGTTATGGTAGCGCCAAGCAGACCACTACTTAATGCAAACCAAACATTGAAACTAGTAACAAAGTGAAAACATATATTAGAAATTTCAACAATATTTAATTTCATAATATTGTAACTAGTAACAAAGTGAAGACATATAATCTTGATATATTACTACAAGTGTGATACATCCAACACTTAAAAGAATTTTTAAAACATAATATAACTTACAATATTGACTTAATGATAAGATTATCATGTTATAACGTAAATCTAGCTTAAATTTGTGTGACCAAGGTTCTTATAAGACCAACACACTAATATATCAATATCTTATGTGAACCAACAATAATATTAGTCAATATCTTATGCTTACATGAACCAAATTGAAAGAAATATGTAAGTAATGCTTGAAGTTATCATAAACCAACCAATTATATGACAGAACCAATGAATACCGATGAAATTTAACCTAACCAACAAAATTTACCAAAACCAAATAAATTGAACGTTACATCGTATGGTATTATCCAAATTGGTTGGAATAATGAATGGTGAAACCGTCATATGTGGTTATAACAAGATAACATAAATGATAATTTCATTATAACATACGCAATCGGGTAATGATGATGCTTCGGATCCTAAACCGTGGCAAAAATTAAAACACCACCATATATAGTTTTTGAGAAAGTTGCATCCACACTAATCACTTTCCTCATGTTCATAAAATCCGCAATACAAGCTCCCAATGTGACGAATAAATACATGAATCGTTTCTCGTAATCCCAAACCAAGCTTGTTACAATGTTATTATTTGTTTTCTCCAAGCTTGTTACAGTGTCATATACAAATACGAAGGCAACATCTTGTAACTATCTTCCGGACAGCCACACACAACATCAACAATTTTTCCCCCTCTCAAAGTAGTGTTGTAAGACACCTTTAGTCCCATCTTTACTTGCACCAAACTAATAAGAGACTTAGCAGGAAGTGTATCCAATTGACCAGAGTAATCCTCTCTCACAACATATGAAAATATAAATGAAACTCCTCTCCTTTTAATGTTTCATGTACTAGCTGAAACCCGGAGCAAGAATGAATTTTCTGATATACTTTTACCGACCAACTACCTTTATTTCCTTCTGGCCGTGACACTCGTAAGTACCACTTACAATCTCGTTGACGACATCTTACCACGTATCTCCAAGAATCTAAGTTTAACACATCGTAGCCAAAACATCTGTCAAGTGAAACTCTAAATACTACTTCTTTCACTTGTTCTTTACACATAAATTCTTGGCCTACTTCAAGACCGGTGCCATCTTCCCACTCTTTTACATACTGAGTTTCTTCCTCTTGTCTATCACAAGGATCACAAGGCATTTCAATACTTTCATGAAGACCATAACCATCACCTTCCACAAATTCATTCAACGTCATTTCCTCACTAGCAATATTCACACAATCTCCAACATCATCATTCTGATGATCGATTCCTTCCTCGTGAATAACAATCGCATTGTTCGCTGTAACAATCACCATCTCACCATCATAATTCATTGCAACCAAACTTCCCGGCACTACTCTTAAATCTTCCTCCACAACATTCTTTTCTACTTCCACATGCAAAAAACTCCTTAAGTGACCGACATCCATGCTACATAGAAAAGTCTCGACATCCTCGTCATCATAAATATACAATTGCTTTCTTGATTCGAATACCAACGGAATGTAACTCAATTTGATCTTCGTGTCTATATCCATACCAAGCTTCTTCTGTATCCTTTCTTCTAAGACTAAGTAAGTGATATCCTCAATACTCGATGTTTTAAATGTCACTCCATAGTTAATAGCATCCTTAACATTCCACCGATACCCTTCTTCAGTTTCAACATAATACCCTTCGTAGTCGAAATGAACGCTGGTTGTTATCATTGAATCTGCACAAATAAAAATTAGTTAAACGAGTTATACAACATTACAAAAATCAAAATTTAAACAAGCTCTACACCAATACGAATTCCAAAGTTTAATAGGCTCTACACCAAATAAATCTCACTCACGTTTAATAAGCTCAATACATAAATAAAAAATCTAAGATCTACACCACATCATCCTTACGTAACACCAAATTATTCTCATGTAACACCATCTTCTTCCTCACATAATCCATACAAAACTGACAACTCTAACTTCCTCTACACCAAATCATTCTCACCTCTTTCACTTCGATATCCCTTTCACTTGCTCTTCAAATCAATAACATCCAACCTCAAGAGATGGCTTAATGTTGTAGTTGAAGCTGAATATGGTCCAAAGTGAGCACGCCACCAAGGCCTCGCCGGAATCTTTGATTGTGTTGTACTGGGCTCGTCAAAACGGAATCATCGGATCTCTGCTTGGTGATGAAGAATAATGATCTTCAAAACAATAATGTTAAATTTTGGTAGATTTCGTTCATTACTACGTGGTTGGTACGAGGAAGCATCCGTACAAGGTTCATTTAATTTAAATCATTTCATTTTGGTTTTCATCCCATTATTTTTAAACCAATTTCTCTGATCCAATTCTCAGATTTTTATTTTATTTCTCGGTTTGATAATGTTGTTAGGTTTATTTAATATAAACCAATACAATTCAATTTCTCAATTCAATTCAAACCCTCTCACACAATCGATCAGATGTTTCAAATAAAGAGAAATGACCGATCAAAAAAATAAGGGGAAATGTGGGCCCAAAATTATTATAAGAAAAAGGAGTAATATGAGTGTTTGTGATTCAATAAGAGTAGATTGATTATGTGTAGTTTAAAACATCTCTCAACCCATTTAACTTCTTAAAGAGCACTAGACCCTACTAGGGTGTTCCTCTCTTGAACTAGAATCTAGAAAGAGGTTTCTTAAGCACGAGGATCCACCAAATGATGATATCGGTAGAGCAGATAATGATGCTGATAACGTCAATGTGGAACTCGGACTCGGTGAGAGAAAGGGCAGAGATAGAAGCGATATAGAGAAAGCTAAGGATGTTGAAGAAGTGAGAGGTGTGGAGAATTCTGATTGGACAAAGAAGGTGAATGAACAAGAACATGAACATGAACCAAGTCATATTAAAGGGCACGAAATGGTAGTTGAAGAGCTAAAAGTTTTTCTGTTGGAGATTCAACGACTAGTTGACCATTCCATGAGGCAAGAGCAGGAATCTAACAATGCAATGGACAAGTCCGTCGTTGTCATTCCTCAGCTTGATGTGGCAAATAGAATTGAAACAACCAAAAATAGTAAGGGAGCATCATCTTCTGAAAGAGTTTGGCCTTATCAACCAACCCTAGAATCTCTGAATGTATCACCTTTAAGAATATTGAAAGTGCCGCGGCCTAGAAGGCCAATGAAATTCTGGACGCCTGAAGAAGTGGAAGCTTTAAGGGAAGGAGTCAAAGTGTATGGTAAAGCATGAAAAGATATCAAGAATTCGAATGTTGTATTAGCTGATAGGAGTGAAGTTGATTTGAAAGATAAATGAAGGAATTTATTTGGTCGGTAGAAGTAGAAATCATGCATAGTCGGTTATGTGTGTTTTTTGGACAGTTTGGTTTCGACATCTTGTGATGTATTGGCCTCTTGTATTAGAAAAATAAAGCAAGGATAAGTGTCGTTGGAGTCAATATAACAATAAGTAAAAGAGTAGAAAATAAATTGTGGTTGTAAGATAAAGTAAGGAGTTGAATTAGTTTATGGTTGTAATGTAATATAACAAATAAGTGTGAAAAAATCTAGGGAATATTCTTTGAGATATTCCTTAAGGTTTGTACTATAAATATCCATGCTTGGTAAGAGTTGTAACCAAACTGGAGTGAGAAATAAAAAGAATATTCTAAAGAGTCTTTGTAATATCCTTTGAGTGTTCTTAATAAAGCCTTTTACTCTAATATTATCTTCAAGTCATACGAGTCCATTCTCATCATAATTCTCTGAAGAGTCTACCCTTTGATCCTTACAACCTTATTTGTGGTTGTACCCACTGTGTATCTGTAATTGTGGTATCAGAGCCATGGCAGTCTAAGTTTAGACTCTTGTCGTCTTTAGAAGTACTATGGCGTGAGATGTGTTCTATCATAAGCTAGAATAGAGAGTATGCTCTGTGGTTGCCATCAATGGATCCTCCACATCAGAAATATATCTATGCTAAGAACAAGAGAGTATAGAAAAAGATATATGTGAAGGTAAAGCTCGATGTACCTAGAGGCTTTTAGAATGAGATGTTTACCTCGGTTTGCGTAGCTAAACACCACATAGTATCTTCATCTATATTCTTAGCATTATAAAAAATCAAAAGGACACAACTCATGTTTCAGTATTACTTCGAGAGATTGATAAGTGGTTTAAACATTATGTCTTGGTATCTGAACTCAATGATATGGATACTTTACCCACTTTACCAAAAGCCCTTCGTTTAGGAGATCAACCTCTAATAAAATAGATTATTTATATGAAGTAGATTATGTGAGTAATGAGAGTAAAGTTCTTATCACCCAATTACCTTTACTTAATCCCTATAAAGCTTTCATTAAGCCCAACTCTTCTTTGCCAAAAGTAATTAGACATGCACTTGGTCCCAACAAACACTCAGCAAGAGAACTTGTTCTAGCCTCAAATCTAGAACAACACCTAGTTCCAACAACATATGCTGAACAAATGATTCCTCTCCGCATCAACGAGGCTATGATCCAACAATGGAGATCTCATGGATATACCCATCTCCACTATGGAGCAATCCGCTTGGCCTTGACTCTTCACTGAAGAAAAGGGTTACCAGTTGTGGCAAGAGTTGCACTACTCGACACCAGATACAGAGAATATCAGCATGCGTGTATCGCTACAATCCAAACAACACTTAATGCTGATACTGTATTTGTCACACTATTCCCAAACTTCAACATATCACTAGAAGATCCTCAGATATACTAGAACATGCAAATTCAACTACAAATCACCGGCGCCCCTCAAGTCGGAAATACATATGCAGCCACACTACACCACCAAATGGCGTATAGAGTCCAAAACCATGCAAAGGATTTAAGCCTCCCACGAGACACAGAAGATGCACTCCTCATACAACTAGAGTCATAACACAGTCCCTCTTGCATTCACATCCCAAGGCAAATCCCAAGAGATGAATTGGTCAAGTTACTCCCAGAACCAACCCAAATCCCAAACACAAATGCCATATGATCTTTTCACTCCATACCCGATATACACTCCACCATATACAGCCCAAACACATCCTCTTCTTTTTACTCATGACCCTAGTATTTTTGGTTCATCATCTTTCCTCCCGACCCATATTATCGAAGAACAACATGGGATAAAAGAAAGCCACCTCCTGGAAAAGAAAAAAAATATAGCATCCACCTCTAAGGAACAAGCTCCATCTGAGAAATATGAATCTCAATTCATGATGCAACCCGCCAACAATGCAATCTCTGCATTTCTTGATAAAATGATCAAACATGAGCAAGGTCCAGTTCAACCAAAGAAAGAGAAGATCATTAAAAAACCAAAAATCGAACCAGAAGACAAGGTTCTCATCCCAAACTTCATGATGGCAGAACCTACTGTTGAAGAAGGGGAAATGGAAAGTGACGGAGGCGATATATCTGACGATAAACGTGAAACTCGAAAAACCCAACCTGATTGGAATCCAAGGACTCCGACTGAGCCACACAAAGGCTTTTCTTTTGATGAAATCCCACCGTCAAGATGGCGTGACAAGATCTATGAAATGCATGCATGGATTACTGAACAATTGCTTAACCTAGGAGCAACTCTTCCTGCAGTCACATACAAACTAGTGTCCAAATTCCAAGGTCGACTGAGACAATGGTGGATAAGTCTTGGAAAATATCGACAACTACATATACGACAATCCCCAACAGTTGACGCTCTCATTGGACATATCCACAATGAATTCCTTGGCACATGGGATCACTATACTATTCAAGCAAGAGAAGAATACTTAAGCATGCGATGCTGCTCTTTTAAGAGAAAAGATCTAGAAAGGCATTATGAAAGATTCTATGCGTTAAATGGCATAGACGACGTCAATCTCAAACATGCATACTTAAATTCACTTCCGGATCCACTTGGAAACGAGACATCCAGAATACTATATACCAAGAACATGGCTTTAAGCCAAGCCTCTTTGGGAGAAATATACCAGGTCTCTCTTGGAGCACTCGAGAAGTTATGCAACCACCAGAAGTTCTTTAAACAGCTACAAGAGCAAGGAAAACTTCTAGGAAAAGCTTGTGACCGTCCAGAACTCTCCATCAAATGCAGAACGAAGAAGTGTAGTTGTTCCACTGAATATGCAAAAGGAAGAAGTTCAAATACAAAATGGCAAAAAAGATACCCCAATTACATGGCGGAAGAAAATGGAAGTTCCTTAGAAAGAAAAAATAAAGAGGGTTTAGAAAGTCAAACCGATGCTATATCTGCAAAAGGAAGGGTCACTATACAAAACAATGTCCAAACAAAAAGAAGAGAGATAATCTAATTGGATATTTGGCCCAGATTGAAGATATTGATGACTCAGATATTGAATCCATTTTCTCTCTCGATGACGAACCATCAGATGACACGGTTGTTGCAATAGGTATTGAACAAGAAGACGAATTCTCTGATGAGTCCAACACAGAAGAAGATGAAAAGGATGACAAGATCATGCTAATCGACCTTTATACGCTTGACTTCCACAGTACAGAACCGGCCAAAGAGATTGATACCGGACTAACATACTTGTCCCAGCCATCACCAAATGCTAAAATATATGTGTTTCCCACAAAATATGACAAGCCCATACCAGTCATTGCCTACTTTGACACAGGAGCATCGTCATATATCATTAAGCCAAACATCCTACCACCAGAGCACTGGAATTCATGTTCAGTAGCCTTGAAAGCTGCTAATGGCCAGATTTTTCACATCAACTTAATTAGTAAGCCCATTTAAATCCAACTGTTTCCAGGATACATGGTCAAACACAAAGTATACGGATCTGACCTCCCCGGTAAAGATTTTATACTTGGATTTGACATTCTACATAGTCTCAAACAAGTTTCATGGCACCCAAAAAGTCTCAAGCATAAGAATCATATACTACCATGGACGACTATCTCACATTTGTACCCGATGGAGCTCCTAAATCCAATAAAAGAAGAAATCATCAAGACATCATGTGCTGTGTCCCACTCAGAATTCCTTAAGAAGTGTTTAACACCTTTGTGGAAGAACCCCAAATTCTTTATCTCTCTACCCTTCAAAAAGAACGAGGATATTAACCCGACTAAGGCGAGTCACCCAGGGATGAATCTCGACCACTACAATTAGGCAGTTGAAGAAATAGACCAACTCCAAAAAGAAGATCTAATCGAGAAAATTACATCGCCATGGGCATGCGAAGCTTTTTATGTCAACAAAAGAGCAGAACAAGCACGTGAAAAATTGAGATTGGTCATCAATTATCAGCCACTCAACCAGTTCCTCGCTGACGACAAATTCCCTTTGCCAAAAAGAGAAGTATTATTCCAAAAACTTCCTCAAGCGAAAGTCTTCTCCAAATTTGACTTAAAGGCAGGATTTTGGCAGCTAGGAATCAAGCCTGAAGACATACCAAAAACATGATTCTGCATACCCGACCGTCACTACCAATGGAAGGTTATGCCTTTTGGATTAAAGGTCGCCCTTTCACTATTCCAGAAGGCAATGACAAGGATCTTCGAACCTATTCTTCCTAATGCATTGGTCTACATCGACGATATCCTATTATTCTCTCCTGACATCAATTCACACATGGTGTTGCTGGGAAAATTCCATGATATTGTTCAAAAATATGGCATCATGCTTTCTGAGAAGAAAATGGCTATTGGAGAGACAAAAGTTGATTTTCTCAGCATGCACATTAAAGAAGGAGAATATCACCTACAACCACATATTGCCAGTCAGCTTGACGAATTTCCAGATGAAAAACTCTCTTTTAAGCAAGTCCAATAATTCCTTGGAATTGTTAATTACATGGCAGATTTCATTCCCGAGCTTGCAAAACACAGATCAGTCCTCTCTAGTCAGCTAAAGAAGAAGGCCCCACCATGGAGTCAAGATTGCACAAAGGCAATAAAGGAGTTAAAAAGAATTTCGAAATATCTACCTGCACTAAAAATCCCATCCAAAGGAAAACGAATCTTACAAACAGATGCAAGCGACTGCTATTGGGGAGCAGTCCTTCTTGAAGAAAATGACAAAGGAATAAGACATATATGTGGTTACAAAAGCGGAGCCTTCAAAGACAATGAAAAGCATTACCACTCCACTTAAAGAGATATTGGCGGTAAAAAGTGGGATAGAAAAATTTGAATTTCACTTAGTGGGCCAACATTTCCTCATAGAAATGGATATGTCCTCATTTCCAAAGATGATCCAGTTCAAACAGAAGATACTCCCACAACCACAACTACTAAGGTGGTCAAGTTGGTTTTCACAATGGAAGTTTGACGTAAAGCATGTGAAAGGAAAAGATAATTTTCTTCCAAACTTTCTATCCAGAACTCAAAAACAGATATCATCAATTATTCCGATCATCTATGCGCTCAGCCCAGAGACCCCTTCGGAAGAATCCCTAAGGAGTTTGATTGCAACAATGCCGCAAGAAATACAAGAAAAGATACTAGATGTTGTACTGGTCTACCAAGGTGTTAATACACTGCATGGCATCCTAAAGCTCTATATCCACAGATATGGTCTTGATCTAGGACCACTACTTGGCGTACCCTATCACCTAGTATACCCCTTCCTCACAACTATATACATGAATCCAACTCACTATCGTAACTTTCCAAGATAAGCACATCTACTATTGTGGTACTTGACAGACTTGTACACTATTGGAGTCTTTTTCCATAAGAGAAAACTACTCCAATACTTGGCAAAATGCGTTCTGACAAGAAGAAAGCCTCAGTACAAGCTTTTGTATCAGTGGCTCACCAAGTTTCATGATGTAACATGGTGGCAAGAGCAAATCCGGGCACAACCAGGCCTAATGATTATGGTGACATTCAAAGCAACTATAAGACAAGAAAGAAATGAAGGAGTTGAGATTCAAAAACATTATGATGCACATGTCGTGACTAGTTACGATGATGATGCCTTCTCTGGAAAAAAACTTTCACGAAAGGGCAACAAACTTGGCATCATTAAACGGTTTAAAAGAGTCTGACATTGACAAGAATCTGTTCTGTTCGTATACAGCGCACTGGCATAACAGACACGTGTATCCAATGAGTTTTGTTAAAGAGATAAGACTTGTCTTATCTAGCTTCCATGATCAATACGCGTGGTCATTGTCTAACCCTGATCATCCGGTCTACAGAGTTGAAACAAAAAGATACAAAATAAAGAGATATATCCCGAGTCATAAGATATATGTGTCAGAATTTGTATCTGACAGTGAAGAAGAAGAAAACAATGTATCTGACGATGGATAAGTATGACATCGCCCCTCTTTTGGAGACAGGGGGAATAAAGCAAGGATAAGTGTCATTGGAGTCAATATAACAATAAGTAAAAGAGTGGAAAATAAATTGTGGTTGTAAGATAAAGTAAGGAGTTGAATTAGTTTATGGTTGTAATGTAATATAACAAATAAGTGTGAAAAAATCTAGGGAATATTCCTTGAGATATTTCTTGAGATTTGTACTATAAATACCCGTGCTTGATAAGAGTTGTAACCAAGCTGGAGTGAGAAATAAAAAGAGTATTCTAAAGAATCTTTGTAATATCTTTTTAGTGTTCTTAATAAAGTTTTTTACTCTATTATTATCTTCAAGTCCTACGAATCCATTCTCATCATAATTCTCTGAAGAGTCTACCCTTTGATCCTTACAACCTCTTTTGTGGTTGTACCCACACCCACTATGTGTCTGTAATTGTGGTATGGTAATGGCTGTAATGATCAATGAGTAGAATATATGTTATTAATTACAGCATTTTGTAATTAAGTGTCAAAATTTAGACGGTATTCCTGTTTCGTAATGCTTTACATATTCCAATCATAACTTCATATTGGGAAGAAAAGTGTGTATTGACCAACTGATCGTAATTGGAATGATTTTTCAAAACTCTTTTGTTCCTGTAATCAAATCAAGCAAGCTCTGAAACCAATCTCTAACTCCCGGTTCAAATTCTTGCCGATGAAAACAATCTTGTTGGTTCTTGTTTTCATCTTTTCGCCATAACCGGTCAGGTGATCCTTCAAATATTTCATGAACATCCTGTCCAAACCATCAGAAACCCACAGACATCAGACGAAATTCTTCATCACAAGACTTCCATGTCTTGAAGAGTCCGTGGAAATGATACAAAATCAATATAATGATTACGAGATGGTCACCCGAAACATGAATCTATCTTCCATGTCTTGAACAGAGAGGATATCTTTCATTCTGTAAATATCCTCACTACGTTGGTATAATAAAGCCCCAAGCCACATGTTAGCCTGATGCATTGTCAAAACTGATTTTAGATGATGTAGGTTATAAATTGCCTAAAATTAAAACATGACTTTCGGTGCTATATTAATGCAGCATATGTTGTACAACATTACAATTTAAGAAGCTATATTGGGTTATACCTTCTCAAGGTCCAAGTCTCCTTTGCACATTATACTGACTGAAGCAACATCAGGGTCATGCGTGTGATCATGAGAATGGTGATGCTCTGCAGTTTCAGAAGTAAACAAATTACTGCATATAGGCAATCAGTATTAAGTAATAAGGTCATTCTTTGGTAACCATTAAACATACCGTGTTCATGATCATGCTCATTGTGGTGATCATGGCTGTCATGACCATGGTCATGATACACTCGTCACCTTCCTTCTCTTTTTCATTGACAGAGCTCTCAATTCTGGAAAAAAAAAAACAGTTACCACCGTTATACCAGGACTTCCACTACTAATAAAGCATAAACAATGCATAGAGCTACAATACACCTCGACAAAAGCTGTGAAAAAACTCGTAATAGAATATTAGTATTACGTAGAACAAAAGCAGACCTTTCTAGATCAAAACCTCCAATCCCAAGAACATAATCCAAGTCAACCTTCCCATACTTTGTCTGCTTCACGTGAGCCCTGCTGTTTATGGTCTGAATATAACCATAGCATAAATTTTACGGCCAAGCAAAGAGGATAAACTAATGTTCAAAGAGAAAAAGTCAGAAGAAGCAGAATCTACCTTTATTCGCTGCATCACTGAACCAAGTTCTGGGTCACCAACAAGATCAGTCTGCAACAAAATACAAACATTTTTTCATCTTGTACATTATCTAGAGGAAGCACAATACATAGTAGACCATCAACAAGCCTCGACCACAAGAATCCACACCAAGTTTTATCAAATACAATTTTTATGGTGATGTTAATCACGAAAATTTGGTCGAAACAGAACTTCAAAATACGTTGTTAACTATGATACAATCTGCATAAGCTATTTGCTCAACCGCCTCATTGACATACCCTTCAGGTTTGACCTCATCTAGATGCAAACGAGCATGTTTAGCATCAACCAGAGTCACAACTCCGTCCAGTTTGACATCATTGAATATTTTATCCTCAGCATAAAAAGTTTGAATAATCGGGGCTGGGTTCGCCAATCCTGAAGAGAAAAGATTATACATAATATATTAGTGACACATTCCCCGAATTCCTTCAGAAAATAGTAATGGCTCCTAAAGAATCAAATAGCTCCAGAGTTTTCATTCAGTTGAATTCCTTACAAGAAAAAAAAATGTGCCTGAAATTTTCTGACCTGTTGTCTCATTTACTATATGGTCGAACCTTCCTTTCTTCTTCTCAACCAATTCAGAAATCATCCTCACAAGATCACCCCTAACTGTACAACACAGACAGCCATTGTTAAGCATCATTATCTCCTCTGCTCCTGAAGTTTTAGCTGCCACAAGCGATCCATCAATGTCGATTTCACCGAACTGAGAATACAACATTTCAGCACACATTAGGAATCATTAATTCAAAAAGCAGCTCTATTCAATTTCTCAGACACAGAGATTAGTACAATACCTCATTCTCGATCACGGCTATTTGTTTCCCACGATTTCCCGTCAATATATGGTTTAGCAAAGTTGTCTGTACACTCAGAAAAACAAAAACCCATGAAAATTAGCATTTGCTTACTGATAATTCAAAAAGTTTATCATAATTGAGTTCAACAAATTTCGGAGCTTGAACTATAGATTTGAAATTACAGGACAAGCCTCACCTTACCAGAACCCAGGAACCCCGTGATAATTGTGGCTGGAATTCGATTATCGGGCAGAATCTCAGTGGGAACATCGAAGGAATCTTTAGTCTCCAAAACCGCCAGAGTAAACCGGCGCGGAATAGAACGGCAACGGCTTCACCTTCACGGAAACTGTGGCTCTACGGCGACTAGCAGAAGCAAACCGATGGTTCAACAAGATATCGGCTCGGGGTACGCTGAAAGCAAGTGAAGTCATGGCTATGTCCAGTAGTAACAGCGTCGCCATAGTTGTTGACTTGTTGTAACTTGTAAGGGTTTAAGCCTGAAGGTATCCGGCTTATTACTTCGTCAACTTCAGAATTTCAGTTTTTTTTTCATTGCTTTTGTTTTCCGGTTCGATCCAACGGTCCAGATTAATCAAAATTGCTTTATAACAATTCCAATTAGGAGATTCCCTAAATATGGATTAATGATTAAGAGAATAACATAAAATGTCGATCTTATCATAATGCAGGTTGAGTATGTTAATTTCTGATTTTTATTTTTATATTGTGAAAATGAAAAGAGGCAAGAAAAAACATCAATACCAAAAAAAAGAAATCGCTAAAATCTCGAGGGGGTCCACATTATGTGGAACCCGCGGCCTTGTTTATTCGTCCATCTTATCTCAAAATGCATTAGATTGTTCCAAACCAAACTCCGTACTACAGTAAGGGTGATTTAGCTTATACGTGTCACACGATCGTAGGTTAAGAGCCAGGCTCGGCTCATGGCCACTTTGCACATTTCTATACTCTTCTCTCTTTCCTTCCTTCCTTCATCACCGTCTCGTCAAAATATCACCAACAAAATAGAAAGGTTTGATCAAAGAGGTTACTGTTAAACCTCACCAGAAATTTCATTAGGACTAACAATCTACGATCGATCGCTGCGATGAATCGGTACGTATCGGCTTTTTGATCAACTTGTGCTCAACTATTTCCTGATGAACTGTTGCTTATACTGTGTCTCTTGACTGTCCTTTGATATTGAATTGATAATCTCTTTTAGTTTTTATGCGATTGTGTTAGTAGTAGGTCTTCTTTGGGTTTCTGGGTTTTACTATTGGGAATTAAACCCTTTACGTACTGTTGATTCGCACTTATTTTTCTGTTTTTATATTTGTTTATGCTTATCTCCATCTGATTTGTGTGAGTTTGAATCACTTCATTGTATTTGAGGAGTTTCTTTAACGTCCCTTTTGTTTTATTGTTTGAAAAATGTGGTTCTTCGTGTGTCAGGTAATTATTGTTCTTGATTTATATGATAGCTCCAGAAGGTTAATGAAAATTTCATAGATTTTCATTTATGTGATTCTGTAAAGTTAGTTTTGACGTGAGAGGGGGATCACAGTTCTTTGTTCTTTTTCAGTCTCTAAAGGAGATTGATGATTCTGGATTACATCATCATGGGAGGAGCTTGCTCAAGGAAGAGAGATCAACAAGTTGAGGATATCTTAAACAGAGGTGTCTCTGGAAAATATAGCAAAAGTTCAAGCTCAAAATGGTTAGCAACTTCGCTCTCTAGGTCCGGCTCGGATGTTAAACGGAAAAATGGAGAATGCCCATCGCTCATGGAGCTCTGTATCCGCAAGATACAGGAGGTATATTGTTTCCACTCAACAAGATGTAACTTTTGTATCCGCGAACTAAATGTTTAAACTCTATTGCATTGTAGAACGTAGATAGGTATACCAAATTCTCCGACCTACCTAGGGATATTAGTCAGCAGATTTTTGATGAATTGGTGTACTCCCAGCGTTTGACTTTAAAGTCTCTCAACGCATTTCGGGACTGTGCAATCCAGGTAAATTCCTTCTTGTTTTTCTTGTCATGTTCCTGTATTGGATATCTTTCGTTGACTCACAGTTTTTGAAAGCAGGATCTTAACTTGGGGGAATACCCTGGAGTTAATGATGACTGGATGGATGTCATCTCCTCGCAGAGTATATCACTTCTTTCTGTTGATTTTTCGGGGTCTGATATCACAGACTCGGGACTTGTTTCCTTAAAAGGTTGTGAAAACCTGGAATCCTTAAACTTTAATTTCTGTGACCAGATATCAAACCGTGGACTCGAGCATCTCAGCGGTAAACTTTGCTCCTTTTCAAACATTGCTATTTTCTCTACTTATCATAAATTTCCTTATACTTTGTACGCTGATGTTCCCTAAGAATAGCTGCTACATCAGGGTTATACCCGATGCACCTACTTTCATTTGTTTGATGGATATAATTCTACTTGAATGATAAATTGATTACTATCCACTAACAATTTCAGGGTTCTCAAATTTGACAAGCCTGAGCTTCAGAAGAAATTCTGCTATCACTGCACTAGGCATGCGTTGCTTTTCCAACTTGGTTAACATGAAGAAACTAGATCTTGAGAAGTGTCCTGGGATTCACAGTGGGCTTGTTCATCTGCGAGGTACACATGTGTGTTTTATTGTGATAATTGCCAGTTTTCTGGTGTTTCTGTTATTGAGAGCTCTACATGATATGTACACACTGATGATTGATCCAAAACCAGTAGTTTATGGTACAGATAATTTCTACAAAACTTGAAGCATTTACACATATGAGTAGTGGCCGGCATTTTACTTATAAAATGTTAGATGCTGATAGCAGTTCTGCATCCTATCTTTCCACCTGATTACGACAATGTCTTTTTGTCATCCTATTTAGCTTCTCTGCGCTTGTCTTTTACAGAGTTAACCAAACTAGAGTCCTTGAACATAAAGTGGTGTAACTGCATAACGGATACAGACATGGAGCCTCTCTCAGGTAGCAAGAACATGTGTCTCCTTCATATACTTTCTGGTCTTTACCCAATAGATTTGCTCATTCCTTTTTTCTTCAGAACTTACAAATCTGAGGAGCTTACAGATTTGTTGCAGTAGGATTACCGATTTCGGTATCGGCTACCTTAAAGGTACTTGAGTTGGGGGTTGTGATTATTATATGCCTATTTGTTGCCATTGTTTCACATCTACCCAGTTAATATGATTTTAAGTACTTTATGCGCTTAGATTAATTTGTCCCCCACACATACTTCAGGTCTAAACAAGCTTAATTTATTGAACTTGGAGGGGTGCCGTCATATTACTGCTGTATGCTTGGACACACTCACAGGTTTGTGTAGCCATCCTTATGGTTGTATGCAAGCTTTGTAGTGTTTTCAGTAAGTTCCAGTAAATTGGATGGATGGTACTTTGTGAACTATGCATCTGATGATTTCCTTCCACATGAACTCATACATGTCCTTTTTCTTTTGTTTATTTAGCTCTTAAAGGGTTGATGTTTTTGAACCTCAATAGATGCAATTTTTCAGATGACGGCTGTGAAAAGTTTTCTGGTGAGCTTACCTAACTTGCTGCAGTTGAAAATGTTTCTTTTGCTTTTAGTAAAACTCTTCAGTCGTCTGCGTATAAACGACTTTTTCCTCGCTCCTTTTCAGATTTAATTCATTTGAAGATATTAAACTTGGGCATGAACAACATTACAAACTCATGCTTGGTCCACCTGAGAGGTTGTCTAGCTTTCTTACTATGTTCCTCTTCACCATATAGTGTAGTCAGGGAAACGAGTGCTAATTTCTAATTAAAATAAATTATCTTCTCAGGTTTGACAAAGTTGGAGAGCTTGAACTTGGACTCTTGTCGAATTGGTGATGAAGGACTGGTACATTTATCAGGTGATTGCTACATGTGCTCTTTTACTCTTATTACGGGTTATGTGATATTTTAACTTAGTGATGTGGTTTAGGTATGCTTGGTTTGAAATCTCTGGAGTTGTCCGATACCAATATAGGAAGCCATGGACTTCGCCATCTCTCTGGTCAAACATTTTCCCTTCCTCCTTCCATTTTGTATCATTTGTGTTCGTTGGTACTATGTCTGCAGATAATATATATGTTTGTTGATTAGCGCATGTATGTTACTATGTATAGGTTTGTCAAACCTAGAGAGCATAAACTTGTCATTCACTGTTGTGACCGATAGCGGTTTAAGGAAATTATCTGGTTTGACATCTCTTCGAACATTGAATCTGGATGCACGTCATGTTACTGATGCTGGTCTATCTGCAATTACGAGTAAGTCATTCCAAAGCATCCAAAAAACTGTGACTGTCAACAAACTATTTGCCTTTGTATGATGTGGTCACAGGTTCCTTGCGTAAAATCCAAACTGTTCCGTCTGTGTCTGTTTTTGTTCTAGGTTTGACTGAGTTGACTCACCTCGATCTCTTCGGTGCTCGTATCACAGATTCTGGAACAAATCACCTACGAAGTAAGTTTGTATTTGTAATGTTTATTATCTAATCCTATTCTTAGATATCTGCCTCAATACTATTTTTTGGTTGCTTGCCTTATGATACAGACCTGAAGAAATTACAGTCACTTGAAATATGTGGTGGTGGATTAACCGATACTGGTGTCAAGAACATAAAAGATCTTCCATCCCTCACTCTCCTCAATCTCTCTCAAAATTCCAATCTCACAGACAAAACACTAGAGTTGATTTCTGGTAAGAATACAGCTCTTGACCAATCAGACAAATCATATATGTACCTGAAGCCTGAACCATGGTCTCTAAAACCCGCAGGATTGACTGGCTTGGTCTCTCTAAACGTCTCAAACTCACGAGTATCGACCTCAGGACTACGTCACCTGAAGCCATTGAAGAACCTGAGATCTCTGACCTTGGAGTCGTGCAAGCTCTCTGCTAGTGATATCAGGAGACTTCAGGCGACTGATCTGCCAAACCTAGTCAATTTCCGTCCTGAATAAAATTATTTGCCTAAAGGGCAGATTCACATGCACTGTAAATAGATCCACATCTCATCTGGTCTGTCATATGCCTTTGGGATCTGTTTGGTTTGTTTATTTATTGAAGTGAACCGAACAAAACTGTCAAAGGAAACATATATTTGTAAATATTTGTCTGTATATATGAAATTAAATATTTTCCTGGAAAGGAATATCTATGTGAAGGTAAAAATCACAGATGAGGAAAAGAGACAGAAACAACATGACTCACTGTGAATATATTTTACAACTAAACATGTTAGAATCTCTGGGTCATAAATCATTCTACCAAAAAATCAAAAGAAAAAGAAAGAAAATAAATAAGACTTTAAAAAAAGAAAAGGAACATCAGACGGTAAAGGTCACTCTCATATCAGATCATCTCTGTGGCTCAGAGGCAGAGGCTCCACCGGCAGATGCAGTAACGGCACCGCTAGCTGACCCATTCTCAGACGGCGGGGTGACTCCCCATTTACCTTCAGACTCCAACGGTTCGAATATATGAACTCCTCCGTCTGAAAGACCAACCGCAAACATGTTTGGTTCTTGAGGATGAGCCGCAATCACCAGTGGATGTACATTCGAATTGCTGCAATAGTGAAAAAGGGAAGCATTATGACGTATAATTGGTGTAATGAAACGTTTCTTTCCAAATTAAAAGATTACTCCTTTTGTAAAGATCAAGATTTCTCTGTTTACCTGAGACTAGCAGGTAGATACGCAGAAGGGTTGACCCGGCAACGCAATCTTAGATTTGCAGAGCTAAATACACAAACTGTTGCATCCATAAAACTTGCGTAGACCAATTGGCTATCGCATGAGAATGTGGCATGAGTGATCGGGGCTAATGATTCTCGTACGGCCCACTGAAACAATGCAATCATCAATCATACTTCTTTCAAATGCAATAAATTTGAGATCTGTGAGACAGAGGGGACTATAACTAAATACCTGTTTCATGCATTCGAGCTTGGTAGTTTCGTAAATAGCAAGCTGTGTCTCGTGCACGACGAGGAAGTGAGCTTGATCTTGATGGAACTGAACACGCGTATCTGAAGGTGCAGAGTTTGGTCTTCCCTGTGGAAGTGGCAGAACCTTGCTTCTCTGCTTCTCCCATCCATCTGTGTTCCAAACACAAAGCTACAGAAAAACAAAAGCAGTTAAAAAAACTATCAATCTGTCTTCATTGATTCTCCAAAAATATATAAGATAATGTAAGGTGGGAACCTGGGCATCAGCTCCAGACGAAACCAAAACGTTTAATACGTTAGAGAAGGCAAGACCAGTTATCCTCTTTGAGTGACCTTTAAGCTTACTCTTCACCTGCGCGAGCAAACAAGGAACTTGATGACCATCATATCAACAAACAAAATACAGCTACTTTTCAGTATTCTTCTCTGGAGAGTTTGATTCATTACCTCATCAACACGGACGTTATAAATCTGAATTGTACTATCGTCCATTCCAATAGCAATGATATTGTTGTCTTGAGGATGAAAAGCAAGAAAAGTTGCAGCAGGTGGTGGTGGCATGAAAGTAGCCATTGTCTGTAAATTATCAGCCAATGATAGTCAGTTAAAATGAACACGCAAAACATCAAACCGTAAGCGTCTGGGTGTCCTTATTACCTTAAACGTCATCATGTTAAACAAGGATATCTTTCCTCCCGAGGCTGACATTACATATGAATCATTCTTAGATAGAGCAAAACAAGGTACAGCTTCTTCAGGATTGGTCTCAGCAACGTCATTAGTCATGAGGATCCCACTTGCTGGTTGCCATTGCTGAGGCGGTAAAGAAGCTGTTGCCTGCATGAATGAATTACGGAAAATTGGGATGTAGAGATCAGTGATACTTCTCAGCTTTGACCTAGAAACAGAGAGAGAGTCAAATTCACCTTTCCAGTTGCATTACGGTCATTACGCTGCCATTTCCATAGAAGATGAATTGCGTTTGATGCCAAAGCCAAGATAGCGTTTCCAGAATTCGTGAAAATCAATCTTGATATCTGTAGTCATTTATCGTCAGAAAAAATAAACCTCTAACATATATATATATATATATATACCCTAAACGTGCCTCAGAAACAGAAACTGTATAGTTATTTACCTTGGCGACTCTCAGATTTTCAGGGAGTCTCAGTGACCTGCATTGAGAAGGCTCACTGACTTCAGTAAGCTTCCATATCTTAGACTTATCATTTGATTCTTCCGTAATCACTGGCTTCACATCCACCATATTCCGCGAATCTCCATTCTATAAAAGGCAAGAGATGATGAACGATGAAAAGATAAAACAAAAGTGAGTGAAATAACAAAAGAAAGATAGTTATTACCAATCCTTGGATGGAAACTACATTGGCTGATCGATCTGGGAGTCCAGCACTCATTGCAGCAGCTGCCGCTGCTGCTGCAATGCTGTTTATTGCAGGCTGTAAATGTAGAATGAAGTGTTGACTAAATCTTACAATTGGGCGTAAGTAATTTAAAGCTTAGCTTAGATTTCAAGTACCTTGGAAGATTCAGATGATATGTTCTCAAACGTGTGCAATAGCCTTAGACCATCTGAGTTTGCCATAACCTTGATCACATTCTCGTTTCCAGACACGGCCAGGAGAGAGCCTTCCTTGTTAAACCGGATACGCGGGCTTGCCTAGTTTAATATTAGAAACGCAATATAAGAAGAAATCCAAGAGAACATCTGAAAACTTTTCGAATTAAGTTTTCTTTTCCACGTACCTGGAGGCCTCCATCACCATCAATGGAAGTTAAAAGCTGTACAGTGTCCATATCCCAGAACTTAATGGAGAAATCGTCACCCGCAGCTAGATAACGGTTTTTAGTTGTATCAAACTGCACAACACCAAGAGAACGCTTGTGGAATCCTTGATAAGTTCTTTTAACAGCTCCTTCACTTTCATTCCACTCAACAATGAACGACTCTCCATCTTTACTCGTTCCACAAGAGAAAAGCCTAGTTCCATCAGCACTATAAGCCATTGTAGTACACCAGCGACCAGGAGCATCATAGTCAACTCGGGAACCCATATTATCATACAACCATGCCTTAATTTTCCCGTCAAGAGCTGTTGAGAATATGAACTTGACGACAAGAAGAATACACCAAATCAGAAAACTAGAATATGTAATGGAAGGGAAGGAGATCAATGGATAGCTAAGTTTACCTGAATGTTTTCCTTGTAATGAGGACAGACAGAGTAAACAGGAGCTTCATGGCCTTCAAAAGTATGCCTTTTGACACCTGTTGCCGCGTCCCAGACCTTGATGGTTTTGTCATCACCACAGGTTATTACACATAGTTGCTTGTTTGGAGTCGAGAAGGCAATATCATTCACACCACCGACATGAGCATCAATCTGCAAAAATCACCATATTACAAGATAATCCTTAAGGGAATTAGAATGTCAGAAAGAAAGGATTGTAAATGTTATAAGACCTCAAGATGTTGCCTCATGTCTTCACCTCCGTGATAAGAGTATAGTTGTACAATATGTCTCGAGTAAGCAACTCCTGCAATTGAGAACGTTGGGCTGACTTGTAAGTTCAATTCATGCGTAGATTTAAATTTAAAGGCGAGTTCTTTACCAAATAAGGAACCGTCAGGGCTCCATATCACACGGTTGACAGAGACGACAGGTTCTTTCACCAGAGCAGCCTGAAGATACAATTATTCAGTCACTGTTGATTCATAACATATACGAACAATTATGTTTTGTTGCTGCAATGCATAGGCACCTGCAAAGGCATTGAACATTTACTCAAGTCCCAAACTTTGAAGGTCTTCTGTACTAATCTTTCCCGAGAACCAACTTCCCACAGCCCTATATCCCCTACATTTGTACCAACTGGTACAACAACACAATCAAGTTAGAAGGTCAATGATGATCATAATTAATTACACGAAAAAACATACACAGAACAAGAAACAAACCTAGAAGCAGAGTCTGTTTGATTGGATGAAAGTCCATGCTCATGGGAGATGACCCCTGAGTCAAAGTCCGTGCAACTGTCTTGGGCAAGTCATCAGGTGCCTTGAAAGCAGGAGTATGACCATGAGCCTGCCCTGGAAATGACATCGGTAACATGTTTACACCTAGATTTACCTCATCAGAGATTCCCATAGGCCTTGGCCTTTTTGAGACATGTTCAGAATCTGCTGATGGGTAGTCTAAAGCAGCATTAGTTGGAGGCGTTCTCGGGTGCTTCAATGCCGCTACACCAAAATAAGAGAGGAGTCCAGTTCCATTGTAAGCACATTGCATCACACAAAATTTTTTTGAAGAAACACCCATTTGGTAAGCACGTAGTACCTGGGATCGATGGACCACCAAGTGCAATAGCTCCTGCTGAGACAGCTGGATGTGGGACAGATGATGGACTAGACATCCAACCAGCAAGAGGCGTTGGAACGGGAGATGCAGTTGGTTGAAATGGCTGGAGACATAGCGACAGTTAAACACTTGGCCTCAGGACCAGAAAATAAAAAATAAATACAATAGTAATAATTACCCCATGTGCGCCTAGAGGAGGAAATCCTCCAGCTTTTGGTAATCCTCCAAGCAATGGATTGTTCACAGGTGACGGAGCTCGTGCGCCATTTGGAGGGCCACATGAGTGATCCACAAAAAGAGTCTTTATATCTGGATTTGGCCTTGGATTTTTACAAAGCTGATGTTGCCAATTTAAGCTGTGAGTTATGCAGTAACAAAAGTTACAATGAGTTAATATGCGAACAAGTGAATAGGACAAAATGGTTAAAGGACAAAGAAATTAACCTCTGGTTGATCAAAGTCCTCAGCCTTGAATTTCTAAGGGTAGGAAACTGCAATTTATCACGGAACAAAGGATTTGCCTCAATCAGCTTTTTGAGTTCCACCAACATGATAGCTCTTGCAGACTTAGTGTCCCCATACTTGGACAACTGTTCATTCTCCCTGTATTTCACCAAACTCAAAAAACTTAATCATCCGCATCATCTTTCGTTTGAACTACGGTTACGAAAAATGCTTTAGACTACATTAATCCTATGACTTTACCGGAAGTTCTCTAATGTCAAGAGCTGCGTTATTTCCTTGAAAAGCTCTTCATTAAAAGTTGAAAACACTTTCAAATCCTTCACCAGTATGTCCACAGCTTTGGGACGATCATGCCTAACAAAAAAAAAAGTCACCAAGTAATCACAACTCAATATCTTTTTCTTTTGCTAATTCACTGAATGAAAAACAAATCCTCAACCATTACTTACTTATCCAAAGCCTCGAGATACTTCTGCTTTCTTATCTCGAAGAATATCTTCATTGAGTACCTATTATCATCTACCTTTGTGAAACCAGAGAGATACTTCTCAACTTCATCCCAGTTTCCATTGTGCACCTCATCCTCAAAATACTTCATATTGAAGAAAAATCCAGATTCTTGTTCAAGCCTGAACATCAGAAAATTTACAAAAGCAATGCATTAACCAACACAAGAGCCAAAAGGTCATTTAATGACTAAGTTATCACCATGAGCTTGTAATAAAGCAAATTAGATCGAAGGAGGCGCGTGAAATATACAGAGCAAGACTTACTTGTGAACAGTCTCTTTAAACTTTTCTTCATCGAGAAACTGTAAAATTAAAAACACGAGCTCTCTACTAAGAGAAGACATGTGTTTCTCTCACTTCCTTAAAGACTTTTCTAACTCAGATGCACAACACACAGCGAAAGTACCACCAGATCTGCAATACAAATAATGTCGACAAGAAACATAAATGATGGAAATGAACTAAAATCGGGGTTCCGAGATTGTGGAAATCAAAACGAAAAGGGAACTTAAAAATGAATACTAATAACTAGAAATTGAACCTATATCTAAAAAATTATCCAGAAACTTCGCATCTCTGCAGATAACGAACAATTAGGATTTTTAGGTCTTCCTGGAATTGGCGATGGAATTAAATAGCTTAAAAAGAGAATCTTTTCTACTACATGAAAAAAGCAAAATAATTATCAGAAAGGGGGGCAAAATAATAAAGCAAACCCCAGAAAAAAGCTAGGGCAAAAGGATAGAAATAAAAATCTGAAAAAAAAAATAATAAACTCGAAACAGCTAGATTCCATTAACAGAGGCAAAGGTAGAAGCGTGAAGCTTACTTACCATGAAGGAGGAAAGAGATCGATGAAGACCAGAGACGAAGAAAGAGGTGATGGATTGATTTTTGGACTCTTTTTCTCTCTACCGAAAAAAGGAAACAAAAAAAAAAAGGTTCTTCTTTTTCTCTCTCTGTAGAGAAGGGATTTTCTCTCTCTTTGAAATATATATACGGACATTAAAACTTGCAGAAATGGAGATTTTAATAAGAGAAGGTGACAGATAATTGGATGGTGATAAGCACATTAAATTATCACTCCAAAAAAGTTAACTACAATAAGCAGGATTGATAAGGGAGCTTACTTATCCCTACGAGTTAATCGGCTACATTTCTCGACGTTATCGGCTCGGAATATTAGTTGCCAGCTGTACTCAAGGCGGTATGATCCTCTACATCGCAATGGGTTTTACGCCGTATCTGGAAAACCGTTGATTTCGAGGAATGGCGCGGATGAGAAAGATCTAACGGGTAGAGTTTCATTCAATGTGTCAGATTTGTTTCAGATCCCTCGTGGCACGACAAAGCTTTTTATCTTGGAAACCTTATTACCCTTGAGTTTGACAAATATTTACGGATATGACATTAGAACGAAATTGCTCTTGAGAAGCGTCACTCATCGAACAGCACGTGATACAGAAATGTTCAACTCATAACTCGGTTTATAGCGATTTTTTTCTTTTTTTTGAAAATGATTTTCTATTAAAATGTAAGAAAGAAAATTATATGGACCATGTTCAGTTTTTGGCCTAAATACATATTACAACAGCCCAATTAATTGGGAATACTTATGGTGATGATCATTACTTTTCTTCTTTGCAGGCGAAACAACTATAGGCGATGACTCATGTAATGGTAGTTGAATCATTAATGGTGGAGTAAAATCTGCTCATGAGATTAATATGGTGCTGAACGAAACCAAAACTGAAGCATGGAAGAAGCGAATCAAGGAGTCAATTGATTTATGGAGATCGATGTCTGTTGTGAATCTATTTCTATGTAGCCGGTAATTTCGTTCAGTCCAGAGTGAATAAATCGTTGATTGCCAGATAATTAAAACTATCTTTCTCTGAATCTTGTTAATATGCAAAGTTTGGAGTTGAGTGATGATTCTTTTCCATTCCATTTGGGGCTGCAAGTTCAAGCGAGAACACAGATGGGACTATATCCTTGAAGAAAAGGGACAGAGGAAGTATAGGTGATCTCTTGACTATTAATCTTGATTACATAGTAGGTAAGTTGGCGAAATCTGAAATCCCCAACCAAGTAATTTATCCTTTGTTGGGGTTATGTTTAGTATATATAAGTACACCAAAAAGCTATGTCTTGGGATGGATCCAGAGAACCATACAATTTTATTCCAGCTAACCTTTGGTTTATAAGGTTTAAGGCAATTGTACATTTCCCATGTTGAGTATTTCTGTTTCTGCTGCCCATTAAGCTCCAGATGTGTGAATCATGTTGATCATTTAGTTGCACTGTTGTAAGAAACATTTGAATATTAACCAACTCTTCTGACCTTGTAGGTGGAAGCATCCAAGAAGAGCCATTCCAGAGAGAAGCAATATATGCTTAAGAATAGATTCTTGTACGCCTCATATCGACACTAAGGTACGCTTTAGGCTCCCATAAGGTGACCAATGTTCAGTCCAAAATTTGCCGTCATTGCCATTCCCAATTTTCCTTTTAATTAATCCAAATATATGGTGCCTCATCTTCAGTAATTTGTTGGTTAACCAGGAATGTTTCTGCTTGGTGTTGATTATCCAAAATCTTGATAGATCCTCACCCAAAATCTCTTTCATAAACCATGTAGACCAAATTGAGGAAGTTTGAAAAAATATCAACCAAACTAGTTTTAGGGAACTAGCTATATTCCAGAACCTGATGTCTCGAATTCCTTGTCCACCTTCATCTTTTGTGGCAGTTATAAATTCCCAAGAAATTCTAGATGAATAAGATCCATCTGCTGTTCCTTTCCACAAAAATCTGTTAGAAAAAGTATTCAATTCTCTTATGCAGCTTTTTGGGAGGAAGAAAGTAGCACACCAGAAGTTAGTGATGCCATTAATTACTGAGTTTATTAGTTGTACCCTGCCAGGGAAATAGAGTGTTCTCGCAGCCCAAGAGGAGAATCTCGCTTTCACTTTAGCAAGGAGTGGTGCACAATTATTTAAGGTGAGCTTTTTTGAGCATAATGGTACACCTAAGTAACGCAGAGGAATTTCACCATAAGTGATTTCTGTTGTTGCTTCTATTTCTTCAATTTCCTCTACTCTTAATCCAGCTGCATAGAAGCTAGTTTTCTGCACACTCACTTTGAGGCCTGATTTTTCTTCAAATTCTTGCAGAATATAAAGAATATTTTGCACATATTGCAAGCTACCTTGTGTGAAAATAAGCAGGTCATCAGCAAAACACAAGTGAGTAAGTTTTGTCGATTTGCATTTGAAATGAAATCCAAATTTTCCTTCCTTAGCCCCTTTGTTCAGAATATATGAAAGACAATTCATGGTTATAACAAATAGATAGAGGGACAGAGGATCTCCCTTTCTTAGGCCCCTCTTCCCTTTGAAATAACCATGTAGTCCTCCATTATATCCTATTGAGAATGTTGTAGTGCATATACAAGCTTCAATCCATATTAAATATGTATATGGAATGTTTAAACCCCTTAGGCAGCCTAGTATAAACTCCCATCGAATAGTGTCAAATGCTTTTGCTATATCCACTTTAATAATAATGTGTTTAGGACTTGATTTTCTATAGTGTCCTTGAACTAACTCTCCAGCCATAACTGTATTTTTTATTAACAATCTTCCTTTGACAAAAGTTGTTTGAGTGGGAAGAATAATTTCTAGTAAGAGGGGTTTAAGCCGAGCAACTAACATTTTCAAGCCACTTTGTATATTGTATTGCAGCAGAAGATGGGCCTATAATTTGAGACAAATGAAGCTCCAAGGATCTTTGGGACTAGAGACAAGATTGTGACATTAGCAGCCTGAGGAAGGAACCCAATTCTGAAAAAATTGGAAACAACATCCAAACATTCTCTGCCAATAAGGGACCATGCCGAAGAGAAGAACTTAGAGGTAAGTCCATCTAGTCCTCGTGCTTTATTCGGATTAAACTTGAAAATCACTCTTTGGATTTCTTCATCAGTTGGTAACAGAACCATTTTCTGGTTTAACTCAATAGTAGATTTCAATATTTGTACATTCTGAAACCACAAAAAAGGGATCTCAAGGGGGAGAAGTCGTGGAGGGGCAAGAATTGACACGAAGTGATCAATCGTCATCTGACTCATCAAGAGTAGGTCAGTCTCTATACTTCCATCTTCTTTTGAGAATGATTTTATCAAATTAAATGACTTCCTAGCCTCTGCACAACGGTGAAAGAAGCTAGTATTTTGGTCTCCTTCTTTAAGCCACTGAATTCTCTATTTTTGCTTGAAAAATGATTCTTCTATCCACAACAACTGATGCCATTTGTCAGGACCTTCTCTCTCGGCCAAGAAATTTTGAGAATTAAGACACTCCAGTGATCTCACCTGCAAAACCTTTAAATTAATGTTAGCCTCACTCACTTTCTGCTCAATCTTAGAAAAAATATCCTCATTTAATTGTTTGAGCACACTCTTAATATTTTTTAGTTTGTAGCAAAACAATGAGAGAACTTGATCATTGCTTCCACTTTGAGTCCATGATGCCTCAACTACCGGGAGAAAGGTTGGAAGAGTGGTTAGATAGTTTAGGAATTTGAAAGGCTTAGAACCAGATGATGGGATAGGGCATTCCAAGTCTAAGATACAAGGGGTATGGTATGAAATTTCTGGGGGTAGGAAAGAGGTTGTACTTAATGGGAAGGTTTAAAGCCATTTGTGATTTACCAAGAGTGTGTCCAGGTTTTTGGCAATATGACCTTCCTGATGATTGTTTTTCCTTGTGAAAAAAGTTCCATGAAACCTTAGATCAAATAGCTCCAGATTTTTGCATACATGATTGCATGTCCATCATATGGTTGTCAATGCATGATACCGATGACGAGGAGTGCTCATTAGGGTCCATGATCTGATTGAACTCACATCCGCGCCCCCAAGGATAATCATGCAAAGAAAGCATGAGTTTTAACTCTTCAAGTTCTGCCCACAGATCAGTCCTTTCTTGAGTGAGATTACTTGCATATACAACTAACGATCAAGGTTTTCCCTCCAAGTAACTGTAGCTTTACTATCATCGATTGCCTTGATTTATGCAAGAGAACCACTATTACAGGTGGTTTCCATATTAAAATAATTCTGCCATCATCTTCTGAGTCATGATTAGATATGTAGTTCCATTGCGAACAAGTCTTCTGAATTACATAAGGTAGATTAGGTTCCTTAATATATGTTTCCAAAATAGCACCAAACAATGACTTGCTACTATTAAGCCATTGTACAAAAGAATGGTGCTTACTCGGGTCATTTAGGCCACAAACATTAAAAAAAAAAGGTTTAGACCTATTAAACCGAACCTGAGGACTCTTCTTTGGCAAGGAGGGTTCCCATTCCAGGTAGAGTATTATTTTTCAGAGAGACAGATGTTGTTGGGTTAGATATCTCAGCTGGAGGGATGAAATTTTGCTGGTTAAGGATAGAAGAGGCAGTGATAAAGTTTTTCTGGTTAGATGAAAGAAATAGAGGGTTTGAGGTACTATCCATTGGGGTAGCGGAAGAAGGAATAGTGGGGGGGGGGGGAGAAGGAAGGGTTATTTTTGTTCTTTTGTTAGGTTGTTTAGGTGTTTTTAGTGGGGTTTTTTGAGGGGGAGTTTTAGTGGTGGGTAAGGGTATAATAGGCGATGGGCTGACAGAGGGGACTGAGGAGGAAGGGTCAGGTAAAGTTTTCTCATTTGGAACAGACTGAGTCTCAACCACAGCAGCAGCAGATTGCAAGTCATCATCTGTCGTTAAAGGTACAATTAGCTGCATTTGAGTTTTAGTATTTGGAACCCATTCTCTCACAACTGATGGGCAGTTCCTGATGATATGGCCATATTTCTTACAGTGTGAGCAGAGTGGAGGGAACCATGGGTACTCAATTGGCAGTTTTAAAACATGGCCATTTTCTCTTTCAATTTCAACTAACTTCGGAATTGGTTTCCTCAGATCAATTTCCATAAACATATGAGCAGTGGATGGGCTTGTAAGGTTTAAGGTAAAATTATTTATCTCTTTTGGTTCACCAACTAGTCCATTAATTAAACTCCAACCCTCCAAAGTCATAAGATCTAATGGAATGTCCTTAATATGAATCCATAAAGGGATATAGGTAATTAGAGGGGCTGCTGAAATCGGAGAAGCTCCCCACTTAACCACATGGAACATTGAATCCGCAACATACCATATCCTTTTAGCTAGGATTTTTTCTCAGAGGTAGTCATTTGGGATTCTTATAAGCATTGAATGAGTTACAGGCATGACGTGTAATTCAACCATTCTACATTTTCCCTATATGTAGTTAAGAACACTTTGGATGGAGCCAAGAGGAGGATTTTTTCCTGAAAAGTAGCCCACAATGAAATCCTTGTGAGCAGTTGCACCACTTTCAAAAACCTCATCTGGAATTTTGATCCTTGGGATACCTTCAAGGCTAAATTCCAAAGGAGCAACTCGCTTCAAATTTTTATTCTGATTTTGCTTCACCTTTGATGCATAGGTAGACGTTGCCGAAGGAACACCATCACTGACATTCTGTAAAGGAGGAGTAGTCAAAATAGGAGGGAGAGAAGGATCTTTCACCTCAGTTGATGTAGCCAAAATTTCATGAATTTTGTCGAGATCCATTGTAGCATCTACAGTGTTAGGGTTTGCATCCATACTCGATTTATCAGAAATTGATGAAATTTTTACTTGAGTAATGGTAGTTTAGTCTTGAATAGAAGGAGCGGAAGGTTGAGAAGAAATACGCTCAGAAAGAGCAGTTTTTGCACTATTACCAGATACATGAAAAGGAGGAAAAGCAAAAAAGGAAAGAGATGATGGTGAAAAGGGAGGGAAAAGGGAAAAGTCAGGAGGGTTAGGAAGGAGGGGAGGTGGTTTGCGAGACCCGCCAAAGGAGGCTGTCGGAATCAAAGGGGAAACACAAACTTGAGAACTATAAATTTTCCATTTTATTTATCGTAATTTATAAGCTATTATATTTTAATCATTCGCTGAATTTCATATAAAAAACGAGAGAAGAAATAATTATTGGAGTAATGTTTTAGTATTATACGAAATATTTGAGAAACGTATTCTTTTAACTTTTTCAATACAGTAATGACCTTATTTGAAAATATTATCACTATATATTATTACTTTACCTAATGACCTCATCTATATATTACTTGGTTTTGCACATTTGTAGAAGAAAAAAACTTACACATCAGCTATTATCATTAAGATCTCAAGAATATATACACAGATTTGAAATATATTTACCTTACCATCAAAATTGAATTTTAATTTTAATTTTATTTTTTATTGCTACAATAGGAGCAGGTAGATCGGAATGAGGTGGATTATTTAAGGTGTAAATAATGGCACAGGAGGTAGAAGAGAGCTTAGAAAGTAAACAACCTAAAGACAATTATAAATCTGACCCACAAAAAATAGCAATTTAAAAATAAAACTGAATGTGTGGAAGAGATAATATAAAAATAATAATTTAGCAAAAAAACAGATATATAAAAAGATTGTAAAATAATAAGGGGAGAAATCCGATGCAAGGCAATAAATGAGAGTCGCACGTTTGAGTAAGTGACATCTCATCTCTTTCGTCCAAAGTCCAAACACAAACACTGTGGTCTCACCATCACCACACGTTTAGTGAAACTACATCTACTCACTATCATTCTATTAATAAAGTACAATATATATGTGTCTTACCAATATATGTGTATGTGCATTTCATATTTGGGGTAAAAAATTTTGGGTATAGTAAGGGTGTTATTGTTTAGTTGAAAACGGGCCGGTTTTAGGTACACCAATCAGCATAAAACATTTCAAAAGCCGTTTTTTTTGAAAAATTAAACAGAATCCGCAAAAAAAATTTGTTTTCAAATAGAAAGAGAAAAAACGCTTTCCCAGAAAATATCGCACATGTACAGCGGATTTCAGTTTTTACTTTCTGAAAATAAACATTTTTATAATAATAAATATATATGTTATTTTCAATTGCATTCTCATTCACGTATTACCTCTCCTCTATTATTATGAATGCAATTCAATTATGTAGTTTTTAATATGTGAATATGCATTCTCACAAATACATATATATATATATATACACATTTATACGTATGACAAATGTACTACTATGCAATTAATCTATTATTTACATAATAAATTATAAATAATGAATTAAATAATAATAAATTCACATACATGTGATAAATAGCAAAAAAATATAGTAAAATCATAAAAATGTTATTAGATTATGAAATGTAAATCATATTAGATTATAATTAATTTAGTATATTAATTATATTTTAATATTATTGAAAAATTGCACCGTTTTAATATTTTCACCAACCACATATTTTTTTATCATTTCTTAATCAAAATCGCATTTGTACCGCACCGCACCCCACTTTGACCCGCACTTGTACTGCACCGCCAAAACCGCAGTTACCAATTGAACCCTAAATTAAGATGTATTCGCGTATTTTTTGTTTTCATGTTTGATTATGTTTAAGTACTTTCATATATATATATATATATATAATCTTTTTTTTCTTTTTTTTATCTAAATAGTCAAATACTTTAGAAAGTTGGTTAGGTTTCTATATATTTTTACCTAAATAATTAACCGATTCTCGGTGTTGGAAGATTCTCAAGGCCAAGAAGCATTTAAAGAACATGAAATCACATAAATTATCACCTCATACTTCTCGGACATGTTTTCCATATCAAATGAAAACTGTTCAGAGATTGTCCAACATGTTCTAGATTCAAAAATTACTACAGAGACAAATGAGAAGCTTACCATAATTCAGACACCTAAAGAAGTTAGAGATGCAGTTTTCTCTATACATCTCGAGAAGGCTCCAAGCCCGAATGGTTTCTCCGCTAGTTTCTACCAAAGCCACTGGAACACAATCGACCCTGAGATAACAAAAGAAGTATAATAATTCTTCAACTCCGGATGTATGTCGAGGACTCTTAATCACACTCATGTAAGGCTAATTCCAAAAACTGAGAATCCTAAATCATTGGCAAAATATAGACCTATTGCTCTATGTAACGTTTTCTACAAGATCATTTCTAAGATTCTTCTAAAGAGACTCCAACCTATCTTGAATGAATATATTTCAGAAAATCAGTCAGCTTTTGTCAAAGGAAGAGCCATCTCGGACAACATTCTTATAACTCACAAAATGCTATACCACCTAAAGCAATCAAAGGCAACCAAAAGATGTTCAATGGTGGTCAAAACCGACATGAGCAAAGCTTATGACTGGTTATAATGGAGCTTTATTGAACAAGTTCTCAAAAGACTAGGTTTTCATTCTAAATGGACTTCATGGATAATGGAATGCATCAAAACAGTCTCATACTCTTACCTTATAAACGGATCAGCGAGAGGTGAAGTAATTCTGAGCAGAGGCATTAGGCAAGGTGATTCTCTTTCACCCTATATACTCATTTTATGCAGTGAGGTCCTCTCCGGTTTGTGCCTGAAAAAAAAAAAGACAACTCATTTCCTGGAATAAAAATAGCAAAAGGCAGTCCAAGTGTATAGCACTTACTCTTTGCGGACGACACTGTCTTTTTTTGTAAAGCCGATAAGAGAAGTTACATAACATTGCATAACATCCTCGCCATGTATGGGAAAGCATCAGGTCATGTCATCAACAAGACCAAATCAACTATAACTTTTGCTGCAAAGACACCAAACAATAAAAAACTTCGAGCTGAACAACTACTGGGTATTGACAAAGAATAAGGCAATGGAAAATACTTTGGCATCCCATAAGATTTCGGCAAGAAAAGGAAAGACATTGATACGATCCCACAAAGGAATCAATCCTAATTTTGGTACTTAGAGAATCTGGAGTAGATAGGCTCGACTAGGAGACGACAAACAAACTCTAAGACAAGGTGAAGGATGGATATTCTCAAGCTGGAGACGACACACGACTCAAACAAGAGATGATGGAATGATTGACGCCACAAAAGGTTGTGGAAAGGCCTTTTGATAAGTTGGAAAATATCAAAATTCGACAAATGAAAAGAGATCCATGATCTATGCTTAAAAGAGGTTTTTGATAAAAAAAGATAGATGATTTCTACAATGGAGTTCACCAAAATATAAAGGGAATAAGAAGAAGAGACAAAGCCTTAAGTCAACAATAAATGCTTTTCTTGAAAATTTCTTAAAACATTATTACTAAGTTGAATATTCAAAAGATGACTCTTCATTCTCCATTTTCGTCACTCCTTTTGGACAGCAAAATATGTTCTTCATTTTGGGCCTTGTTGGATCTTAGACATGCTCAAAATGGGCTGGACTTGATAGATAATATTCCCAAAGGACTTCTGATCATTTTATGGCCCAAAATTCTTCTAAAATCCACTTGATGGCACTTGGAGTCTTAAACCACGTTTTTGAACCTATGATGGGCTTAAAACTCATTAACCAAAAGAGTCTCTTGATAGTATAGCCCAATTACCTCATTAAAAACCTTAAGGAGAAAACTCAATGGGATAAAACTCACTATAAGGGAAAAAAGTATAATTGGGCTACACACTATTCGGTTAATCTTCTTGGAATACTCATCTCAAGCATCAATGTATGAATGTGTAGCAATTGGTTGCTCTTCGCCTTGGTTCCATAGTCATTTTTACGTCCTTTTAGTGCTGAAGTTGAACTCGAGCTGCACCAGTTGAGTCTTGAGGTCCAGTTTTAAGTGGAGTTGTCCATTCTTATATCAGACATCTTCAACAACATAGAGGACAAAATAAGAAGAAAAGCAGCGAGCTGGTCCTCAAAGCACCTTTTCCCAGCCAGGAAACTGGTAAAGTTAAAATATGTTTTATCCTCTATTCCAACTTTCATCATGACTTGCTTTAAACTACCTATCAGCTTATGTAAACAGATTCAATCAATCCTCACTAGGTTTTGGTGGGATGTAAGTGATGGGAAAAGGAAAACATGTTGGGTCTCATGGAAAAATTAACCAAAGGAAAAAGAGACGGAGGATTGAGTTTTTGAGAAATACAAACCTTTAATGATGTTCTCCTTGCAAAGAATAGTTGGCGTCTACTCCAGCAACCCCATAGCCTCCTTGGTAAAGTGCTCCTAGGCAAATATGCACCTCATTCAAATATTTTGGACTGTAAGAAACCATCCTCATCTTCCCATGGGTGGAAAAGAATTTTGATTGGACGAGATATGCTCAAAAGTTAATGCGGAAAAGCCATTGGCAATGGCACTAACACTTCAATTTCGAATGATGTGTGGTTGTCCACCTTAGAAGTAAGAAGACCCTATGGCCAGGTGAAGGAAAGCCAAGTGCTCACCGCCGTAGCCGAGCTGCTCTACACAACAGATGGATCCTGGAACAGAGACAAAATCAGAAGCTTAGTTCTAGAATTGGAAGAAGAGATCATGTGTATTAAACCGAGTATAAAAAATCAAGAAGACAAGATTACATGGATTCCAAGCAAAAACGGAGAGTATTCAACATGATCAGGGTACTTTGCTAAACTAGAAGAACAACAAATACCAACTCAAGCTCAACCTAATCCGCTGGATCTCGACTGGAATAGAGATATGTGGCATGGTATCATTTCACCGAAATTGAAAATGTCTTGTGGAAGCTAGCTCAAAATGCCTTACCTCTCAGAAAGCATCTAATGGAGAGGAAAATTACTCATTCAGGGAACTGCATAAGGTGTGGAGAATTAGAATCAAGCGAACATCTCTTCCTCCACTAGAGTTTTGCACAAGTTGTGTGGAGCCAGATTCCTCTTTGAGACCATTGGAACCCTCTCAGCTTCAGCTCTATCCATAGCGTCATTCACCACTCGAAAGATATGATTACCCTTCCTCCTGGTATTGGCAATGAAAAAGTGTTTCCATGAATCAAGCTTTAGATCTTGGATTGCAAAAGGTTACTTTCGCATTTGACGCCCTCCAATTGATCAATATGATTCATCACAAGGAATCCTCAAAGGAGCTCTATGGAATCGTTCAAGACATCTTTGCTCTATTTGTACCTTATTTGTCGGTAGACTTAATTATGTTAGGAGATAATTAAATGGTAGGACTGATGGCTTAGCAAATTGGGCCCTAATAGAAACCCAAAACAATGTTTATAGATCATCTTAAATTCGAATGAAATTTTTTGACAAAAAAAAATAATAATACTAATTAAAAAATAAAAATGTATAAATAACTAATTAAAAATCTAAAAAAACAAAATTTAATACAAAAATTATAGTGCCAACAAACAAATATACCAGTTAGCTTTGACAAATAAAAATCATGGTTACTAATCAGTTTGCATTTTATATTTACAATAATAACGTAGTAACATATATGCATATATTTAAATGAGTCTATATATATATATATATATATATATTTGGCAGATGGGATATAATATAATTTAAAAAATACAGTACCAAATGATTATTAGGCTTCAATGGTTAAGACATCCGGTTTTCCGAATATTTAACGGTTTGGATTCCGATGTGACACTAATTTTTCGAAATATAAGTGTTGTAATTAACATATATCCATGTCAATAATTCCACTCGGATACTTCAGTCATTTAATACTTCAATGATAAATGACAAACTAATCAGAATATAACATTTTTATTTGGGTGTAGCACTCCTTTGTTTGTTTGTTAGAGATCTTTTAGATTAAAAAAACTAAAATTAGACATTCCTCGCTATGGCACAAAATTTACAAAGAACAGTCTTTAGAAATTTTTTTAACATTACGGATCAAAATTTATGTATAAGACTGAAAAGCTAACAATTCTTATTGAGCTCGTATCACCTTAACTACTCTTGAACAACATGTTGTTATTGCTACTTCGGAAATTTAAAGAGAAATGAGACACAACACAACCCAAAAAACTATCTCAAATTATAAGTTGATAAAAGATAAACTTTTTTTATCTTTCACACTCTCATATATTCTTTGCAATCCATCTGTAAAACGGAACTAACCTAAAATGAAATAAGACTGTAAATCTTTTTATGAATTGTCTACAAAACATCTAAATCACATAAAAGTTGTAGATGTCAATAATGGTCTCATCATTATGTCCCCTCGAGATATAAAATGATTAAAACCAAAGCTTATGACCG
Source organism: Lepidium didymum (assembly GCA_963920545.1). NCBI lineage: Eukaryota > Viridiplantae > Streptophyta > Magnoliopsida > Brassicales > Brassicaceae > Lepidium > Lepidium didymum. The sequence goes on from OY986992.1 coordinate 6,685,437, forward strand.
GCCTCATTCCTTGTTGCGCCTAGATTCACGCCGAAGCCTTGTTGTTTGACATCTTAATGATGTCTCTACGATCTCTATCCTCATTAGAGAAAACAAAATCATTTATTACTTTCTATATATACCAGATTATCCATTAAAAATATGCAAAATCACTCATTGCTTTTCATATATACCAGATTTTCCAATAATACTCAGGGGATGGAATCCGCAGTCCAAGGGCCCTCCATATAAATATAGACTCTCCATTTTCTATTCTTTCTATTAGATCCTTATTAACCAGAGATCTAACAGAAATAATTAGCACTTTTACCTAAAATTTTTCATTTCTTTCAAGACGATAAAAATATCATATTGCATAAAATTAGAATTGATAGGCGTAATTTCTTTTACGAAAAAAGTTACACAAATGCAAAAATGATATTAGGAAAACGTAATAGAAATCGGACCTAATGTTAGCTAATAAATTGAGCTACAATGTTGAAAAATTTGTTAAGTGGGTCAGAGTTAGAGTTTAAATTCCACCAATTATTGGTTATCCATATTATCGGTGTAATTTTTTTTTTTAATTTTACAAAAAACAAATTCCTGAAAATCTTTATATTATTACGGGTCATGAAATCTATTTTGTAACTTAGAGATTTAGGGGTCAAAGAAATGGAAACCAAAAAAGCCTTTTTGAGTCTCAAGAAATCTTGAGTGTATGGATTGAAAGTTGGCCAGTTTTTTAGGTTTTACTACAAGAAAACATAACAATTTACAACTAATGATTTTTGACCAATTTAAAATTATTGTCAATTTTTTTGACCAAATTTGATAAAAGATATGTCAAAAAATTATTTTTTGGCCAATTTTACATTTTTGTTGTGGTCAAAATTCAATTGTTTTCTAGTAGTGTTTGTCCATCATTTTTATTACCTCTACACTCTCTTGCAAAAGCGGACTTTTAAGATTTAGAGAAACATTATAGAAGACATTGCCCATAACAAAATTTTAATTACCGAATACAACAGCGACAAACTAATTTGGGTTATATTTCTTTTGCTCCTAAACTCACGTTCTCTATATTGTCCGAGAAGTAAAATCATCTTAATCTAGAATAATAATCTGAATTTTTTTAACATCCATTTACAAAACAGTAATATTGCTAGTGACATTTTCTTGAGCTTGGATTAAGGTTTTTAAAATTACAAAAAAAATAGGTTTTTTTAATTTACAAATTTCTGGATACAGCATGGATTCCAGTGTTTGTATTACACAAACTATATAAAAGGAATATAAATTTATGTTTAGGAAAACATAATCAATAACAAAAATGAAGAAGAAAAAAAAGTAATCAAATATAGAGAAATGAGGGATGGACCGGATGTTGGTTAGTTGCAACACTTTAATACAAAATAAAAGAAAATAAAACCTCAGGCCAAAAGCAAAGCAATTTGGTCCCATCGGGCGAGTGCATCCAAAAGTGTCTCCCTCACCAGACAAGTGGCGCTTTGATGAAGCTCATCCCTAAATTCCGAATTTTTATTATTATTTTATTTATTATTGTTTTCTTTTTTTTTGGTCGTGTATTATTTTATTTAGTGAAAACAAAATGTTATTAATCAATCATTCACGATGTAATCTTCTATCTCTACTCTATACTGACTGGTAACTGTGCGATAATCGCGAATTCAATGATATATTAAAGCATAGAATTATTATTCAGATATCCACATCAGACTGGATTCTAGCTCTTAATACTTTCATCAGAGAGCTAGTAAATGATACTTAATTTAATAGTAATCTATCCAATGAATAACAATCTGCATATTTAGTCATACAAATTTCAAATTAAATTGTTTGATACACCCTATTTCCTATATTAAATGATGCTTTAGGATAATTTTTTTAATTAAATGATTTGATGTTTTCAATTTTTGATGTAAATTAAGTTAGTTATATTTTAATTATTTTTATCAATTGTATTGTGTATATTGATTTTGTTTGTTACTACTGAATCACAACTGACCGGAACATTAGTTAAATTATTACATTATGTAGATAATGAGACTCGATTATTTGGTGTGAGATAGCCCTTCTCTTCACTAAACCAATGTCACTTCATTTGTGTGTATATTGATCTTTAATTGATTGAATAATTATTAAGTAAATTAGAAATAGCATTTTAAATTGTAAAAACTAAAAATTATATAATTTCTTAACTGTTGAACAACAATCCATTATAAGTGTTGAACAACGCTAAATTGTTTTATATTTTAAATCTATTATCCAAATATTTCCTCCAATAATGGTATATTTAATGTATTTGATCAAATACATCCTTGAATAACCGTGGATTCTATTTTGGATTTAAAATACATGAAAGTCTACTAAAAATGAGCTATCCAATAACCCCTCCTAAATATGGACACTAAAACTAATATTTTACTATTAATTAGTTTTATTACGTAACAGTTTTCTAAACACTTATTATTTTCTTTAGCCATGCCTATAACAGGAAGCGGAATGGTAAATGACATATACGAATCGAGAACAGTTAGTTTGAGAAATTTAATTTATTTCATAAATAATTTCCGCTACATAACGGAACAAAAATTTCAGAAATCAAAAATGGTACGAGAATTTTAAGGCTCAAAATTTACTTCCTAAACTATTCACAAATTTTTACTAAATCAGAAAATTGTGGTACATGTACGGGAAACAGTTTAGAAAATACAAGTAATAAAAAGAACTAAGAGTATTATTATAAGTTATATAATTAATAAAATGAAAATAACAATGTATAAAAAATATACTAATGTTCAATATATAAAAAATATAAAATTATAGTGTTAGAAAATTGTAATTAAATGACCAACATTACAATTTTTTATTAAAAATATTAATATATCCATATTGAATAGTTTGCATTCATTGTAAAGTTGTGAAAATTTAAGTCAAATACCATTATGAGTTTGATCTTAATTATTTAAAATATATATAATATTTGCAATTTATTTTAATATTTTGCTAATGTAAACAAATACCCAACGAGAATTCCCGATCCATTACTGACCCTTTTCCTTATTCATTTGGATATTATTTTTGGATCCGAAATAGAATTTAGAAATTCTCATTCTTGAAAAGTGTAAGAATTATAGGACGGGAGCGGGACAGAATGGGACGAGAGTCTCGATATTCAGGGAGCTAATTTTCTTAATTAGTTAATTAATGTAAAATCAAAATAGGTTAGTTTAAAATATTTTTAAAATTGAAATATGATTTATAATATATTTTGGTTTTAATTTTGTAATTTTAGTGAGTATTTAAGTATATATTTTGTTTAAAACAATTAACTATAATATTAAATAACAATACAAATTATAACAGAAATATTGGATTTAATATAATTCTAACACTAAACAATATAAACGTCGTAATCACGTTTTGAGCCAAAAAAAATATTATGTAATCGCGTAGTGAAGTTTTCAGAGGGAGAGATCATATCTTTCTTTGCTTTGTTGTCTTAATTCGATCACCTCCAGCACCTCGCATATCTATTTTCAGAGGGAGAGATCATATCTTTCTTTGCTTTGTTATTTTAGGGTTCGACTTAGGCCGTATATAATCCGAATTTAATTTCGGTTTACTCTCCGATTTTAGAATCAGTTCTCTATCGGCATTTTCTTTCTTTTTCTGTCCAAGATACCTCTGGAGCTAATTCTGGTTCCTTTCCGACTTTCTGTCGGTTGTTGTTTTTAGCTTTCTGCCTAATCCTCTCGTCGCGGCGAGCAAGAGATCCATATTATTTTTCATTTCTTTGCTATCGATGGTTGAAGTATTCTGTAATCTTTCTTTGGTTCGCTATGAATTTCGGAGAATTAAAATTTCCACCGCTAAACGAGGAGGAGCGCGATGGTGGGTAATTTTCAAGATCATTAGATTGGTCTTGACAGCGCCAACGTCTTTTGGAAATAGAGACTGTTATTGAGAAATTCCGGTGAGTCTAAATCTAAAGCAGCTTTTTCGATGACGATCTTTTTGGCAAAGACGATCAATAACTCGGCTAGTTCTTGGAAGAAAAAGAAAGATATGTGATGTTTCCAGTGATAGTTTCCTCGTCGACTACCGACAATGTGCATGTCGAAGCTCACCCAGGATCAACACATGGCAACAATTGTGGGATGGATTAATGGCGACACATCTCTAGGGCATTCTACAAGTGAGCCTTTTGTTTTTAGCCCAATATATTTTTCTTTGTAATAATTTTAGCTTTATGTCATCGCACCCCACTTGAATTACATTTTTTTAATTTTGGTCAATAATTGGATCGACAAAACTCGATCCGTAATTTAAAGCATACTCTTGAATTTTTTTTTAATCTATTAGTATAATAGAGAGAAATCAAAATCCAGTAGTTTAATCATTAACTGAATCATCCTAACCACCAGCGTAAAAGTAATTCGGTAATAAAACACATAGACAACAATAAGAAAAAATAATATGAGGTCTTGGTGACCAAAGAATAATATGAACGTTTTAGTGACATTTACCAAAAAACGTGTTTGTCTAATGACTGTATATCAAAATAATATAAAGTTAACATAATACACAATTGACTCAAATATAATAATACTTTATTTGATGCATTCTATTTCCTATATTAAATGATGCTTTAGTATAGATTTTTGTATTTTTGATGTTTTCAATTTTTAATTTTTAATGTAAAATTAGTTATATTTTAGTTTTTTTTTTATTAATTGTATTTTGCACATTAATTTTAATTGAATGAATAATTATTAAGTAGATTAATAATAGTATTTTTAATTATAAAAATTAAAAACCTTAATAATTTTTTAATTTGTGTGTAAAAATCTAAATTAAAACCAAAAATAGAAATAAAGATTTTCCTGAAAAATCCTAGAATTATTAAATTTTTGATTAAAGGATGACTAGATTTTAGCTATTTACTGGTCTATTATATTAGTAGAGGAATTTTTAAGTTGCAGGAAAAATTAAAAAATATTAGTCTTAAATATAACAATTAATAATAAATAGATATGTATATGAGTTGATAATGACATGTTGTAGTGCTCTCTTTACAAATCATCTGATAATAAGGTTTGATCCCTCTACGCTACAAGTGGTATTGCTTTTTTTTTTTTAACAATTGGATCGATATAACCCGATTTATAATCTAAAAGTTACAACTTAAATATCTTATCTAATCTAGTATATGTAATAGGAAGATATCAAACTCTTTACCAAGATATTAGCTAAATCATCATAACTACTATGACCTTGACAATTTAATTTAAAAAAATTCATTTTTATTTGTAAAGTAGTAACTATGTTTGTAACTATTATTAATAAAATAATTATTATAACTTTAATTATCAAATTATTATTACATTAATAAATTATTTATATATGAGAAAATCACATTTCTTATATTTTCAATAATCATATAATTTTTTGTTTCGTGTTTTGATCAAAACTACACTTGTACCACATCACATTTTGTCTTGCACTATTACACCTACCATTACCAATCGAACACTTATATTACCATTTAAATATTATGTATGGTAGGGTGCGACATAATTAGTCTTGCTTCGGCTCATTTTCGTTATTCCGTTTGTACTTAATTAGAAAAATTAAGTACTTGTTCTACTTAAATCAAGCAGTATGTAAGTTAATTTCATTTTTTCAAGTACGTATCAAATAATACTGGCCCAGACCTTTGGGAAGAAGGAGAGGGTTTAATTACAACAGAATTACAGACTCAGAGGCCGAAAAATTAGGCCCAAATCCAATAGCCTGCAAACAAAATCAAGGAGGATTACACACCAGAATAAAGCATTTCATTTTGAAAGACAGACGTTAACCAAGATGGTGGACCAGTAGCCACATATGATCTCCACCGGTTGTCCCTGGTGACTGATTGTGTAATGAGGGATGCAGCTTTGTTAGATCCCCGAACTCCAGCTTCCACTCTCCACCATTGAATCTTCTTTAGAGAGAGAGTCCTTGATCGTAGTGGTAATGTTTTTAAAAGATGGCCAAGCTTTTGGTCTTAGCAATGCCTTAACTATGTCGTCTGCCTCAAACATAAAAATGACTTTATCCATATGGTGATCAGATACGCTGTCAATAGCCCACAAAAAATTCCTACACTTGAGGTCCATCAAATCCTTGATATTTGTAAAACACCTCTATGTGCAAAAGGACCAAACCATTTGAATGTCTGAGCACCCAGGCAGCACCTCCTCGTTTCCTTTTTTTGTCCCATGAATAGGCTGAATTACATTTAAGCCAGAATGGAGGTGGAGGATGCAACTTTACATCACGCTGGACTGCGGTTCCACGGGTCTCTGCTTCAGCTTTGAGATCAATTTGTTGTGCTACAAACCATTGATCCGAGTCTTCCAAGATCTTTTGTATTGTGTCTATAGCCAAAAAAAATTGTTCCCTTGAAAAGAAGAGAGTTTCTATTCTTCCATAAGGACCACATTATCCATGGTACTGATCTTCTATTTTGCTGTGGAATGCGACAATTGAGCTGCTGGTTAATGACATAGTGAAGGTTTGATGCAAATGAGTCAGCATCAAAACCACCATTTGGGATCGATATATTTGATAGGGCCCATATCTGTCTTGCAATGGAACATGTGAAAATTACATGGTTAGTCGTCTCCATAGCAGAACCACATATTTGACAAATTGTGTCCACTTTTAATCCCCTAGAGCTGAGTCGATCCTGGACTGGTAGGCATCTGGACAGAGCTCTCCATAGAAAATTCTTTATCTTTGGCGGGGTTTTAACTTTCCACATTTGTGCTTTTAGCTCACCTAATGACGGTAATGATGATGCTTTTCTCATGAGCTGTTCTTTATTTGTTTCCACCGCCAATGTGTAACCTGTTTTGATCGAGTATTTACCACTCTTTGTGTGCCTCCAAGTTCAATAATCATCTTCTTCCGGGATCGGTTTCTGGCTTTTGATCATCGCCTGATCATAGTCAAAGAACAAGTCCTCCAACTTCTCTTCATCCCATTTCCTGTTTTGTTTATCAATTAAGTAAGAGACTTTAAGGTTAAGGTCACAGAGATAGTTTTTCCTCCATGGAGGACGAGGAGGATGATATTTGAGCCACGGGTCCAGCCACACCTTCAAGCTCTCTCCATTACCAACCATTTTATCTATACCCTTTCCAATTAAATTTCTCCCAAACAAAAGACTTCTCCATCCAAAAGATGGTCTAGTTCCAATCTTCGCATCCATGAAGTCTATCTGTTTGAAGTATCTCGACTTTAGTAGCTTTGCCAAGATGGAGTCCGGGTTTTGGATGATCCTCCACGTTTGTTTACTAAGTAGAGCTTGGTTGAAACATTCAACATCTCGGAATCCCATCCCTCCTTGTTCCTTTGAAACACACATTTTCTCATAGCTTTTCCAATGTACAACTAAACCTCGATAAATGAATATTATTGAATAACCTCGATAAATGAATGTTATTGAATAACCTCGATAAATGAATAACTTTTTTCGGTCCTGACTTCGGCTAAGGGGCTAAATGAATAACTTCGCTAAATGCATTAATGAATAATTTTTTTGAAATCCTTAAAGACCCTATGTAAATATAATTGAATAATCATCACATTTCAGTAGATATATATATTAAAAAAGATTTTTTTTCAATCAACAATGTTTGTACAATAAGTCATTCTTTTACAAAAAAGGAGTCTATAGTTTTTTGTTTTTTTTCTACCAAAATTCATCTCATCCTTGATTTTTCCTAGTGCAAACAAAACTTTAGAAGTATTCTGCTCGTGTTGTAGAAAGTAGTTCCGTAAGGTGATTACTGCTTGATATGCTTCTTTTGATGACACATTTGGTGTGACACTACTATCATATGGTTCTGGATCATTCTCATCAGTCAGTACAGACTCAATAATTTCATCGTCGGTAGTCAATTCCATAACGATATCATTCTCGTTAGGATAGTTCAAAAGATGTTCGACGTCCATCACATTTCTAAAGTGTAACTTAGAAATGACATCCGTTAATCCTTCGATATCTTCTTCTAATTTATCAACTTCTATTTCAGGAACATCGAGTTCTTCAGATAGTATCTTGCAATGTCGGAAACAATTTGCAATTGTTGTTTCCTTTACATCAAATCTCCAAGCCAAGGTAGCAAAGTTAATAGCATCGAGAATGTTAATCTTTTCAGGATTTGATGAGTCAACTTCAAGGCTCTGCAAGATGGTAGAATAAAAATGACGTCGATAATGAAGCTTAAATGCCCGAATAATCCCAGCACTACATGGCTGAATTTTAGATGTTGTGTTAGGGGGCAAGAAAAATAGCTCTACATTTTTCAACCCTTTAACAACCTTTGGATGAGCTGGGCAATTGTCTACTAACAAGAGAACCTTTCTACCATTCATTCTCTTTACAAACCAAAGACAAAGTTTTCGAAAAAGTAAACAAGTCATCCAAGCTTTCTTGTTGAAACGATACTCACAATTAAGATTGTTCGTGTTCCTATTCTTAAAGCATCTGGGTTTTGCATACTTACCAATAACCCAAAGGGGGACTTTGTTGGATCCATCACCATTACAGCAAATCGCAACAATAATTCTCTCCTTGTCTTTCTTTCGTCCTTCAAGCTGCTTTGTGGCAAGTGAATGGTCAGCTTCCAACCGATAAAACAATTTCATCCATATTGTAAATATCCTTCAACTGATATTGGTCTAATTTAGACCTTATTTCAGGTAAAACATTTTCAATGTCCTCCATGTTCACAGAACCACTTTCACCAAACTGCCGGTAGGACTTGATTGAATATCTTGCCTTGAAACGTTCCAACCATCCACTTGAAAAGCTAAACTCTTGATTTGTTTCACCATACATTTTTTGAAAAAATTCTTTTGCTTTACCTTGAATCATTTCTCCTGATATATTCACCTTCTCTTGTCTTTGAATAAACCATTCATACAAAACTTTCTCCAAATCGGGGTACTTCACTGATTTGTGTCTTTTAGCATCGCTAATTTCCATCTCCTCCGATAAATACTCTGCTGATCTTTTGAGAGTATTTGGTATTGTGGTTTGGATAGAATCCAAACCAAACTTTATTTTCACCCATGCTTGCATATCCTTTTGCGTAAGTGTTGGATGTTATTTCTTATGTTCACATATGACCCTCTTTATCTTATCAGTCAAAGATGTTTTTGTTGATAACTTTGGCTTTTGATTGGAAGTCATCAAATTGAATGTTAAGAAAGATATGGTAATATAGAATGAATTACTTACCAAACCAAGACTTTAGAACTATATATATAGTTTGTATTGTAGGTTAGATATATTTTCTAAGACTTTAGATATTCCATACAATATAATACAATGTTTCTTAGTCCACATACATAAAGTTCATGTATTACTAATATAATCTCTTCAATTTCCAATATATATATATATATATTATATTTATATTAAATCTCTTGAAATGAAATTATTACCTAGTAGGTACATTTGTACATTACAATATGTAAAGTAATTATTCATACGAGAATATAAAATGTGCAAAAATACTATCTAAATGAATAAAAATTTATTTATCGATAAATGAATAATATATTCATTTATTTATAAATAAATAATTTCGCTAAACGAATATTTTTTCCTGGTCCCAAGAGTATTCATTTATAGAAGTTTAACTGTATCTTTTTCTTATGCTCACAAGAGTTTCACCAAATATCTGACATTGCCGATGTGATAGCTTTGCATGTCGTTTTTGGTAACTTAAAACATGACATTGCGTGGATAGGCATGGCTAAAGTAACTGCTTTTAGCAATATTTCTTTCCCACCTTGTGATAAAGATTTAGCAAACCAGCCACTTATTATATGCTTTAATTTGTCTTGGATGTATTTAATCATTGCTTTCTTTGAACCACTAAAGCACTCGGTAACCCGAGGTATGTCCCTGTCCCTCTTGTTTTGTTCAATTACTGTGATGTCTTTAATCTTCTGTTGCAGTTATGTAGTGACCTTATTCCCAAATGTGATGGCATACTTTTCAGAGTTAATACGTTGTCCCGATACAATCCTGTAAGTGTCCAAAACTGAGATGAAGAATTACGCTTGCTGATCTGCTGCTTTTAACAGGAATAAGCTATCGTCGGCGAATATCATATGATGAATTGATGGTCCGACTGTTGAGAATGATATCCCAGTCCATTGGTGTGTTGCAGCAGCTCGCGAGATTAAATGAGATAGTGCTTCTGTGCATAGTACGAAAAGGAACAGTGATATTGGTTCTGCTTGCCTCAATCCTCTCTCCGGTATCACCAAGCCGAACGGCTGATCATTTATTAATACATTATAAGTGACTGTTGTTACACAGTACATCACCCAATCAATCCAAGTACGATCAAAACCCAAAGACACAAGTAAATCTTCTAGGAACCTCCGTTCTACCCGATCGTATGCCTTGGACATATCGGACTTTATAGCCATATTGTCCCTAGAAATAGTAGGGTGAGTACAAAGACTGTGGACTAGCGCATGTACGACCAATATGTTATCCGTAATTTGTCTCTTTGGCACAAAGGCTGACTGTGTCGGAGATACAATTTCAGGGAGAATCTGCTATAGTCTAGTCGATAACACCTTTGAAACAATCTTATAGACCACCGAGTAAAGGGATATAGGACGGAAATCCATCATCAACGTTGACTTCGTCTTCTTTGGGATTAAACACAAGTGTGTGTGGTTCTATTTTCTATTTATTTTTATTATTTAAACAAACAAACTTAAAAGACATAAATATTTGATTAGATTCACTTATTTATAAAAATGACATCTTCTTCAGTTTTCCCAGCCACCATTGACAAAGAAAAATGAGCTCCAAATGCTCTTCCAACCACCATTTTTGGATTATATACACCATTGTTGAAGTTTATAACCTTACAATCTTCTATTTTCTCTCCAATTCCATCCATAAATCTCTCTAATTTTCATTTAAAGAAATTTCAAATTCTTAGATCAAACTTTTTCCGATTTTCTTACATCAACAAGTACTTAACTTCTTTGATATTAACTAAATATGAAGTTATGGACAATAATTATTTGTAAACACAAGCTATATCTCCCTATTTCAATTCATTTGTTTTTTTTTGCAGAGTGCAGACTTCATGTGAAATCGAAAAGTAAAAAAAAAGGGTTAGTTTGCAATTGATAAATGTTACTATTTTGAAAGTAGACTTCATGTGAAGTATGTAATTTTTTCTTTGTAAACAAAAAAAATTTGGATGCAGACTTCATATGAAGTCTACGTGACAATGTGTTAGTTTGCAGTTGATCAAAGTATTAACTTTTTTAGTATACTTCACCTGAAATCTGCAATGTAGTTGTAGACTTCATTTGAAGTATGCAATCCAAAACGAGGTTAGTTCTGCAATTGCCAAAAGTCAAATAACAGCTTTGACTTCAGGCGAAGTCTATAGAAGTCATGTAGACTTTAGGTAAAATCTGCTAGAAGTCAAGTAGACTTTAGATGAAGTCTGCTGTAAGTTGATTTTTGGTGCATACATCATATGAAGTCTACAATTAAATAGCAGACTTTATGTGAAGTCTACATTACCAGTAGCAGACTTCATTTAAAGTCTACTAGACTTCTGTAGACTTCACCTGAAGTCAAAGCAGTTACTTTGAATTTTTGCGAATTGCAGAAATATCCTTACTTTGTATTGCAGACTTTATATTGAGTGTACTTCGGTGTTGTTGACTTTAGATGAAGTCTACCTAAAAAGTCAAGATATTTGTCAATTGCAAAACTCACATGTGTACATTTGCATACTTGAAGTGAAGTCTATGTCTATAAAGTTAAATTTTGGTTAAATGCAAAGATAACCTCCAAAGTAGACTCCATATGAAGTCTGCAACGTTAATTTTTGAAAAATTACATTTAAGGCATGTTTACAATTTTTGGTTAATTTTTTTGTAATTTTCTTATGTGGGTTTGATACTGTTTTGGCTTATGTGCAAGTCTAGCATGTTTTTGTTTTATAGTTAAAGCTATATATATTTTGGAAATAATTTAGGTAGTTAGCTTATTAAAAGTAGATTTCACCTGAAGTCTGCATCAGTTTTCAACGTTACTTTTTGAAAATTACATTTAAGGCAAGTTTAAAATTTTTGGTTAATTTTTTTTTCTATGTGAATTTAATACAATTTTTGCTTTGTGCAAGTTTAACATGTTTATGTATTATAGTTAAGGCTATATAAATTTTGGAAATACTTTAGGTAGTTAGCTTATTAAAAGTAGATTTGACATGAAATCTGTATCGGTGTAGACTTCAGATGAAGTCTGCAACGCTAGTTTTTGTAAAATTGCACATAAGCCATGTTAAAAAAATTGCTAATTATTTTATATTTTTCTTATGTGTGTTTGATTATATCTTTCCTCATCTGAAGTCTATAGTTCTTGTAAGAAATGTATCTTTAGGATATTGTTTTTGCTTCTATATAAATGTGTAATAATTACGGTTGAGTCAATTTTATTATTTTCATTTTTAGGTCAATCATAGATCTCAATTAAAATTTATCTCGAGTAAACTTGAAGTCAATTATTTGAGGCTTTCAGCTTTTAAGGCATATTAACATACAACTCAATCATTGTAATCGTAGACTAATTCATTTATATTGAGCTCCACCATGCAATTTAGTGACTGAAAGATCGATCATATTAACCAATTATATCTTTTCCATGGGTAAAATTTTCCTTTTATATGTAGTACCTTTTTTGGTACAATGTTGGTTTAAGTTGGTTTACTGTTCTGAGTAAAATTTGATTTCGATTTTATTGTTTGTTTAGCAAATCTTATGTGAAGTATTCAATGGTGTAGATGTCAAGTCCAGTCTGCTTTAGTGTAGATTTCAACTAAAGTTTGCTTCCGTGTAGACTTCAATTGAAGTTTGTTTCCGTGTAGACTTCAACTGAAGTTTGTTTCTGCGTAGATTTCAAGTGAAGTATGCACTAAATTTTATATTTTAAACCCTAAATCTTAATAGCAAATCAAATATGTTTTTTTAATATTCAAGATCTAAATATAATTTATATATAAAAAAAATTCTTTAATATTTTCACAATTTAACTTTTTAATTTAAATTTGTCATTTCGAATACAAAAGTTACATATCTTACATGATCACCAATATATATTGTCAAACCCTAAACCATTAGATATTTTGTTTATGAACCATTTGATCATTGTTAATTTTATCTAACCAAGTTTATGTGAATTTTTAATTTTCATACTTGGTAATTATTTATTTTTAGGTCATGTAACCAAAATTTTAATCAAATTATTATTATAATTTTAAAAAATAATAATATCAAATATAATTAAAAAGTGTAAATTATACTTGAAGTATGCAAACATAATACACCATAAACCCTAAACCCTAAATTTTGAACTCTAAAGTATAAATCCTAAGTTAAATATTTTCTTTTAAATACACAACATCCAAGTAAATGTTTATATCAAAGATTAGACTTTATGAATATATTCACAATTTAATTCTCTTATTAGTAATTTCCATTTCAAATACAAAAATTACTCATTTATCTACAACATATACTATCAAACCCTAAGTCATTAGATATTTTGTTTGTGAATCATTTGATCTTTGTTAATTTAATTTGACCAAGTTTTTGTTAAATTTTGATTTTTCATACTTCATATTTATATTTAAATTATGTAACCAAGATTTTAATCAAATTATCATTATAATTTTTAATTTTTTAATATTAATTATAATTAAGGAGCAGACTTCACTTGAAATCTGTAACTGTGTAGATTTCAGTTGAAATCTGCCTTAGAGTAGACTTCATGTAAAGTCTACAATACGTTACAAGGGTATAAACGTAATTGATTTTCTTGTTTTTTTGTTTGGTCATGAAGGACAAAATTATAACTTCACTACTTTTGGAGATGAATTCAATTTGGATTAGTTTTTGCATTTAAATTGAAGTTTGAAGTTATTTTGGAAAATCTCTCATTATTTATTGAAGTTTAAGGTTTAATTATGTATATAAGAGACTAAATTGTTAATCTGTTCAAATATATTAAGCTCAACAATTGTAGGATGGGTGAAAGTTTGATAAAAAGAACAACATTTGATATTTTTTGGTATAAACAAACAGATATTTAAATACTTTAAGTAATGATTTTGAACAATTACAAATCGGATCAAGTATTCTTATATTTTTAGTAAGTACTTTAACTTGTAAGTATATGAAAATTAGTATCCGGCTCGTATTGAACAATCTCGACCCAAAAATTGATTTTTTTTGAGGTTTTGATCTGCCAAATCTTATATTTACAGAGTTAAAAAGATGATGTGATTTCTCCAACCAGTTAATTACGATTTACAAATAAAGGAACCAGTAACCAATTTTTAGTGTGTAGCATCCATTCTTATAAGTTATAAATCTAGATGATAGTATATATTTATTCTAACGAAACACTATTTGAAATTAATTAATTGATTTGATTTTGTAAGGGAGAAATAGCAGAATGACCAAAGTATATATATACTTCAATCAAAAGAAGTAAAAAAATAATAGAGAAAACTCTTAAAAACAAAAAGTTTTTAATCAAACAAACGTTGATACTTTTTTTTTTTGTCGTCTTTGATATTAAAGTAAATGAAGGACCTCCCTAGGAGGAAGAAACATAGAGTATTTAACCAGATAACAAACATAACTCATGAAACAAACAATAGAGACATATCAACCCAAAACACTTGGGGTTAATCTTCTGTCCATTGCAATATCTATATCCAGCCAGGACGGGGCTCCTGTGGCCACATACGAGTTGAGACGTGATTCTCTTGTGACGCTACAAGCAATTCGCCTAGCGGGGACATTTGCGTGGAAAACAGATAATCGAACAACACATGAGTGGAAACTCAACTTAAAACTCTCATACCTAGACAAAGGTCTGAAATCTTGGCCATAAGTTTGGATGTGTTACTGCGTCAACAATGCTACCACTCTCAGTCCAGATTTCCACATCTTCATAATGAAGGTCAAGTGCACTTTGCAGAGTCCATAACAAAGCTCTCCATTTCAAAATAAGTTGTGATTGACACGGAGTCAACACATCTCTTGCGTGATGTTTAGCAATTCCAAAATGATCTCTACTTATCCAAGCCACACCACATAGCGATGGGGCCTTCAGCCATGAGACACCGACGTTGCGATTGATGATACCAAGCCGAGGCCGAGTCCAGTTTTGGTGCAGACTAGGATCCCTGCGAACACGGCTGGCGTTGGAGCAATCATTGTTCGCCTCCAACCACTCACTCGCATTATCGACAGCTTTAGCAATCAACACATCAACATCGGATACCTTATCTGCGATTACTTTTGCGTTTCTCTGTTTCCATACTTCCCAAATAATCCAAGGCAACGCTTGGCTATTGGAAAGAGTTGTGTCAGTCTTCTCTGCGAGTGATACAAAGAGCTCCATATGTTATTCAAGTCCAAGACCTGGGGTGTGAACAAGACACGAAAACCCTGCGGATCTCCATACCTGTTTTGCAGTTTCACAATCGAACAACACATGATCAATAGACTCTGAACCTTGTTTACAAATCTGGCACAGACGATTAACGTGAATACCATGAGCCATCATACACTCAGCCACTGCAAGAGCACCGGAGAGAGCTCTCCGAAGGAAGAACTTGATCTTGGGAACAGTTCGCAGCTTCCAAACCCGCTGTTTAATCTTGTTAACTCGCAAGGTTACCGCAGTCTCAGGTTCTCTATATGTAAGTGGTTGAGCTGCCAGCCATGTACCACTCCTCACTGTATAGTTCCCATTTCTAGAATAAGACCAACTCCAAATATCCTTAGTGTCACGAATAAGAGGGAATGAGGTAATACGAGCAACATCCGCTGGTGGAAACAGAGCATCCAATTTTGCTTTGTTCCACTCCATATCCACCGTCATGAGGTCAGATACATAGAGATTGAGATCAAAGTTCATTTCCTTATTGAAAGGTTTGCGTGGGACCTCATCGAACACCCACTTATCCAACCAAACCAGTGTATCTTTACCATCACCAATTGTCTTCATGAGACCACGCTTCAGCAATTCTTTGCCATGAGTGATACTTCTCCAAGCATACGATGGTCGTATACCTATTCCTGCTTAAAGAACATCAGAATTGGGGTGGTACCTAGATTTATAGATGCGTGAAAGCAAGCAATGCTGGTCCGAAAGCAACCTCCAGGCTTGCTTCGCAAGTAAACCTTGATTGAAGTTACCAATATCTTTGAAACCCAATCCACTATTTTCTTTTGATTGACACATCTTCTGCCACGATACCCAATGCACCTTCTTCTTGTCCTCATAGCTGTTCCACCAAAAGCTTGAGATCGCACTTGTAAGCTTCTGACATTGATGCTTTGTAAGTCAAAAACAAGACATGGTGTAAACAGACATGGAGAGAGCCACTGATTGATCTCCGGTTTGATAAAGCCATGTGAGACACCATTAAGAATAATCAAATAGGAGACAGTCGTTACACACTCCATCACCCATGAGTTCATCAACATTCGATGGGTATGATGACGTGAATATCGTCTGGAAATAAGATATGGGGATCTCCGCCTTCGAGCCTTCGGCAAAATGTTCTTCACTGCTGTCATTTATTAAGGAGGAAATGGCATTCTGAGATCAACCTTTTTGAACACACCCATGAAAGAACTTAGTGTTCCTATCTCCCTCTTTCAGCCAAGACTCTCTGCATTTCTGTTTCTAGTATGCTTCCTCCTCACCGTATGCTTTAAAGAGCTCGGATTTAATGACACGGATCACATCCCAACATGGTTGCGTCTTGTTTTCCTCGGCTAACAAATCTTTCTTTAGCTTTTGAATATGTTTTTGAGAGTTACTGTTGGCGCCACGTTTCCATTTAGATAGGTCCCTTCTACATCTCCCTAGTTTATCCAAAACAGACATATCAGAGACTAGGGGATCATCTCGCCAACTGTTACTCACCACCTCTCTGACCCCAGCTCATGAGAGCCATCTTCTATCAAAAATAAATCGGCCTTCCTGCACTATGTTGTCGCCCATGTAACGTACTAAAACCGGCATTTGATCCGAACCAATCTTTGGTAAGTAAGCACTTTGTATTCTCGGCCAAAGTTGTAGCCATTCCGTGTTACACAAGGCTCTATCCAACCTACATTGTATAACCATGTTATTCCGTTTACCTATCCAAGATAGGCAGTTACCCACATATTCAACTTCTCTAAGACGACAATCCAATATCAAATTTCGGAAAGGTATAAATAAAGATTATGCACGTTGTGGTCCACCATACTTCTCTGAGTTATCAACTATGTCATTCAAGTCCCCAACAAAAAGCCAAGCTTCCTCTCTGCTACAACCGATATCTACCAATTCGTCCCAAATCTCTTGTCTACGTATTCTTTCCGGCGCACCATACACAAAGGATATGAAAAATTCCATTGAACCTAAATTGACTTGGATATCTATAATATGTATGTTCGAAGACAAGACTATAACATCATAAGAAGATTTCCAAAGTAATGCTAGTCATCCGCTCAAGCCAGTTGGTTCCACAACGTGTGCATGATCATAACCGAGTGATTCTTGTACTTTAACAATGTAACCATTGGAGTTCTTGGTCTCCATGAGGAACAACAAATCTGGGAAATAAGTACGTCTCATCTCCCTTAACGTGTGAATTATCAAGGTGTTCTCCAACCCTTGACAATTCCAGCTCAATATGCTTATCTCGACACCGGCAGTTCCCCACTTGGAACCGCCTCAACATTAACACGCTTTGCAGCTTGAATTTCTTCCGCATCAATCTCTTCAACATCCACTTTCCTTTTCAGAGTTGTTTCTTTCTCACCATTCTGGACTGTCTTCTCTCTATAGATCACGGTAGCTTTCTTCTTATATTGTTGTCTCTTCCATTTGCTAAGTCTCTTCTTGAATCTGCTTGACATTTGTTTAACCATGGAAAATTCATTACTAGATTGACCAGCATGACACACCATCGGGTTATACATTGTCACAGCATTACTCGGTTCACCAACATGACACATATGGCTCTGGTTGTTAACATGATGTGCCCTAGCAGCTTTGAAGGATGCATCAAGAAGCTTTGTTTATGACCGAGTCTCACTAGTTTGCTTCTTGAAGTCAAACACCAATCCTTTGCCCTTTTCAAGCTCTGTAGTTATCACAGGAGGAGCTTATAATCTCAAATGCCAGTTCTGTTCCGCTACATCACCATCAAGTTTCCATATCTTCCTCCGTACACGATCCACACGTGCTTGTTTTTCTGAGGGCTCTTGCACTGATAGATAGTTCCGTAACACATTGAGAATCTCCTCCGCTATCGTAGGCCTCCATATAGTCTCATTAATACCGACATTACTCTCGTTAAGAACTCCAAACAGTGGATCACCTTCTTTTAGAACCTTATTTTCTTTCGCCACCATTGGTTTATTCCCTACCGTTGTAGAAGACTGCTAGCTTGAGGGAATAAAGGGGCACCTCACCTTATCGTTAGTCAATCTTTGACAATGATAACATCTCTTTCTAATCGTCTCAAATTCGAACTTTACAGTCACTACCCCACCCGAAGGAAGTTCAAACTCTTGAGAGCCTTTTACTGGTCTGGATACATCAAACATAACTCGCACTCTTATGTATCCTCTACTCTGCAGTTTGCGTGGGTCAAAAGCCAGCTCCACCACGCGACTCAAACACCCCGCCATCTCAGTTATGACATCCACATCATAGCATTCAAGTGGTACATCACGAAGCCGCACCCAAATTGGAAACAATTGTAAGTAGTTCGCATCAACTTCTCTTCCCAACGTTCTAGGACGATGCTCCAATCCTCGTAAGTCCATGCCCTTGCTTCAAGGACCGACTGTAGATCATTCTCTGAATCAAACACGAATTGGAACCTTTCTTCCGACAACGCATACCCTCGACAACGATCATATGTACGCCAAAGTCTTGGCATATCATGAATAAATCCCGACATTTTCTGGCTGCCATGATTCAACAAACGCCCATTAAACTACGTTTGTTCCTCTCCAAAGTACATGTTTTGGTACCGTACAAAGCTTAATTGGCTTCTTATCATCTAATGTCATCTCCTACATCACTTGATCAAATTTTTTTATTAACTAAATCGACAAGGTCCGATCCACAGTTTAAACCCAAATCATATCTACAATCCCCTACTCACATATAATATGGTGGAGTCAAACTCCATATGTTTGAATCATTAGATGGGATATGTAACCACTTGAAAAAGCTTGGTATCATCCAACAAATTTTAGGATATAATATTTTGGTATTTACAATTAGTTAATTCAACTAATAAAAATAGTTCATCATATGATATGAATGATTTTTTTGTTACCCTAAAAAATAATTCATATCATATGATGTAGATATATGATATGATGTATTACGTTGATACTTTATTAAACTAATTCAATACATCATATGAATTATTTTTTAGGGTAACAACAACAGATTCCACCTATACCGTCTTTACAATAACCAGATTTAAAGTTCTGTCTATGACAGAAATCAACGCATGAGGGAGGTTGCGTACAGGGACTTGCATTGAAGCACATTTCATGAGGACCGTCGACTTTAACTTGAAAACCTGTTTATATATAATATAAAACCAATTCATATACAATCACGAAAACAATATAAATATATATATATATATATATATGCATAGTTTAAAAGAAAGCATAATAATTAGTCATTACCAGACGTATTAATCTCAGGTGTTGCATGACAATGAACACAGGATATGATGAAGAGACTTGTGAGAACAAATGTGACTAAACTCTTTTTGGTGATAGCCATTATAATCTATTATCTTTATCTTTTTTGTTTTGTTTATGATTTTCAATTCATTCATGCTTATATGTATATATAAATATAAGAAATTATACCTTAAAAGGTATATTTTATGAAAAAGGACATAATCTTTCAATTTATTTCTTCAGATTTGTAGTCAAAGAGAAAATAAAGAAGATAAAAAATCTAAAAAGGACATAATCTTTCAATTTATTTCTTCAGAATTGTAATCAAAGGAAAAATAAAGAAAAAAATCTTCTCATCTAATCAGGTTTGAACAAGTAATATGTGAGAAGATATTTTTCTTATTTAGACTACAAAACTAAGTTTCTGAATCGGAAGGTGTAATGCACTTTGATTTCTAACCATACACATATATTTTTTTGTTATATAGAGAATGGCCATATATCCTAATAATATTTAGAATATCTTACATTTAAAACCTTCCGATTCACTACCTTAAGTGGATAATTAAAAGCTGTATACATTTTTCAAAAAAATGATATAAATTTGTAGTATTTTACAAAATTGAAAATTATGTTAGGATAAGGTATTTTTGTAAATTAGTTTGATTGAAGACTGCCCTAATTTTTTAATATATTGTCACTAGATTCTATCCATGCTCGAGCAAGAAATTAAAATTTTGAAATTATTTTGTGATTTAAAAATATAAAATAATTTTATAATACATATATCAAATACGTATAAAACATAACAATATACATATGTAATTATTAAACTTAATTAACTCAAAATTATTAAATGGTTCGCAATCATCAAATGATTTTTTTAAATGATTAGTAATATCAAATTACTTGTATTATTATAAAATAAATATTTAACTATCAGATAAATAAAATATGTTTATATGTAGCATAATCAAATGGTATGTTCCATCCTTACCAAAAAAAATGATATGTTCCAAATTTTATGGGCTCAATTTATGGACTTTTCAAAACTTTTTTATTAGTTGAATTAACTAATTGTAAATACCAAAATATCTAGCTTTTTTCAAGTGGTTACATGTCTCATCTAATGATTCAAACATCTGGAGTTTGACTCCACCATATTACATGGGAGTAAGGGATTGTAGATATGATTTGGGTTTAAACTGGATCTTGTCGATTTAGTTAATAAAAAAACTGTTGGATAACTAGTAAATAATTGGGTAATAATAGGTGTTGACTATTTTTTTTTTGTCAACAAGTAACCATTGGATCAGCAAGCCCTAATTCATAACATAAGTTCTCCAATTAGAGCATTGTGGGATTCGAACTCACCACATAGTGCCTAATTAAATCACGGGCAAACCAATGGAGCCACATATTTCTTGGCATATTGACTATTTTTTATTAATGAAATTGTATTTTTTGTTTTTTTATCATAAAAATTCTAATATTATTTTCATATAAAATTTTACAATTTTAAGGTTAAAATCTATTTATGCATCCACATTTAATAGTATAGATATATATATTTTTTTCTTATGATCAAATGTCGGTTAGAACCTCAATGTTAGCCCAACATCCATGATGCATCTCGTTATTGTGGTATTTTAAGATGTTAGGTTTGAGACGATTATCACCTACATCTCGAAGGAGTATGTTAAAATATGATAAATTTCTCATATTGAAAATTAAGATCATTATAATCTAGTATATAATTCATAAGTTACTTTATTTTTTGTCAATTTGGTTTTGAGTAACTCCATAATTTATCACAAAAGTTTGATAATATATATATATATATAATAAATGCGTAGCGTTAAGTTAAACACCATGCTATATTGGTCCATTTTTGACTAGGTTGTATTGTTACTAGGAAATAACAGTCACATAATATCTCTATATATAATAAAAGCATAGCGTTAACTTAAACACCGTGTTATATTTATCCATTTTTGACTAGGTCGTATTGTTACTAGGAAATAATAGTCACATAATATCTCTATATATAATAAAAGCATATCGTTAACTTAAACACCGTGTTATATTTGTCCATTTTTGATTAGGTCGTATTGTTACTAGGAAATAATAGTCACATAATATTTGTATCTATTATTATCTCTTATAATAATAAAAAACAATTATCTCTTGATAAGATTACATAACCGATTATCGTAACTACAGAAAATTATTACTTTATTTAAACACTATCGATTGAATTCTTTCGGAGGAAAGAGCAATCCCCCTCACCCGACCTTGTTTTTGCCATTTCCTTGGCATGTCAAAGATGAGGCTAGCCATTTTCTGATGTGCAGGGTTTAGGAGACGACCTATTAGGCTGAGAGAGTTTGCATCAGTGGAGGTATATTGCGGAAGGTCCGACATCCGGAAGGGGATGTTATCGTCATCTTCCTCAAGTGACATAGCCATTAAGGCTTTGTCCATTGATGTCGACATTGAGGTCTCTGAGGCTTCGAATTGACAACGAGATATCGATAATGATACATAGTGGCTAACAATTTGACACAAAAAAGAGGCAATATGAAAACCTAGCCACTGTGGAAAGAGGAGTTCCGATGAAGATTATCACAAATGTGTTCTACTTTCTTTAAAAATGAAAACTCTAAACGAAATAGAAGGTCTTTGAGCCCAAAAGAGGAAGTCTTTTAGTTTGATTGTTATAAAATTTGTTGCTACGAACACTATCAAATTGGATGATTTTATGTGAATAAAGGACCTTTTCTTTATATAGTGGGAGGTTACACTTTTTGAAGGTAAAAATATTTCTTCTTTTGGTCAGTAAAACTTATAGCATTCGTTATCACCAATTTGATTCACGTTTTATTTAATGTTATCAGAATAAATATATCTACCGTATTAAAAATACTTTAATATGTGGGGTAAAATAATACTAAGATCTTTGCTTGAATTAGAGGTCTACACACAATTTTTTCACATGCGCATGTATAAATTTACAATTCAGAACTTACAAAAGGAAAATAAATTTGGTAACAATGAAAGACTCCCAGAGAAATATCAAAACAGTACCTAATTTTGTAACCAAAATATTACTTAAGAGTCATTAATTTGTATGCTAGTAACAAGTTCCGTTTTTGATTTGATAAGCGTGGTAAAGCTTGAGTGAGAGAAGGATATATATTCAAAGCGTGGTGAGTGTCTTTAGAAAAGACTTACGATTTGAATCTGACTTCATGAAAGCTGAGATTTTTCAAACTTATGAAGCCCAAAGAGTTGGAACAACACTGCAGATTCTAATAGTTGAACAAAACCCAAAGGCCATTTTATTGTGATAACCGACCAGAGAATGATTTCAAATCTTTTCCAGTCGAAACTTTTATTAATGGTGTCTCTATATATATATATACACGAATCTAAAAATACATTCGTAAACATTATAATAAGTATACTAAAGAGATTCACAAAGTAAATACATCAAACTTGATAATATATTTGATAAATATTGAATATTACAGTATAAGCTTAAGCTAATACATGAAAAGCCCCATCACATCAGCAAGATAAGTCTTAATTCTATACAACTAATTGTGGGAAAAATGAAAGCCCTTTGAGCCTTTTCTTTAGTTTTGACATGAAACAGTCAAAAGTGATTCAGTGTTACCAATGAGGAGGACTAGAAGAATCCCTCAGATTTAGGAAGCGGCTACAAATTTCTCCCAAGTGCCGTATTTGGAGCTGAAAGTTCCGCCGCCAAACTGCTGTGCGTACTCACAGATTACAGCCCGAGCACAAGCGTCCCATGTCTTGGCTATGTCTTTAAGCGACATTGGCTGTGACAAACTTCTTAGCAATATGTTGAACCTTGCCAGAGCTCTGGATGAAAGGTCCTCGATCTCTTTGCTGTTCAAGAAACCAGACCGTGTTAATGGATGATGCAGTTTCTTAAAGAAGATTTCTACAAACATGATTTTGGAGATCTTGAGTTACTTATAACTATATGGTAGAAGTTTGCTCGATTCAGTATGAAAGATCTCTGTTTCTATGTATTTAAGACTGAATGATCTTGCTTTTACCTGGTTTCGACCGGGAGTTTATCCAGAAGAGATGGCGAGGCGTTGGGGTAGCTACAAGGAACCAGCAGACGCAATGGTTGAATAGGAGACTGTAATAAAAGCACAAAACATATCTTATAAAGGATAAATGAATTGAAAATTTCACAAAACGTTAACGAGGTGATCATGCTTACCATTTGTGTTGATGAAAGATGAGCCTTCAAGGCTGGGCTGAGAGAAACAGCTATAAACGAGAATCTAACTGTTGTTCCTTCACACCCTTTGCTTGATGTAACTCCCTCACGAGGGTCAGCAGCATCTTCATCATCGCTAATCTCCACAACTGTATCTATCAGCCGTTGGTTTATTTCCTTGATTTCCTCCATAAGGGCATGCTCGGTCTGCAGTCCAAGATTGAGTCTTCAAAACATAAAAACTGAAACCTAGTGCTTCTGAATTTTCTTGGGTGTGTATGTGTCAATTTTCAGACATATCTAAGGGAAGTCTACCTAAAAACCATACCTCAGTTCTTGCCTTCTTGCCATCAGAAGTTGCAGTAGATTCCAAATCTGATGTTTCTGAACCAGCAAATTGCTTGTAGTTATCACCAACGCTTCCTCCCAGTGAAGCAACGCTTAGCGGCATTGCGGTTGTGTGACGTTTCATTTTCTTGGTCGCCATCATACCCTCTTGTGTCATGAAGTTTCTTGCTTGAAGACGGCACTTAGTCATTGCAACCAAGTCCTCGCCCACTGAAGCTCTTGAACCGTTTCCTGGGGCTGAGCCAGCTATCCTATCAACCATGCTTACAACTGATCCGATGTCACTTACTGCAGAAGAAAGCGCTTGAGGTGAGATGGACTTCACCTGAAAACAACAGAAAGCATACATCACAACCAGGACAATGTATCTACTACAAGAGACAGATGGCAGCAATAACACTGTCCTGTTGCAGTGTACCCTTCAAAAATGGAAAAATTACTTACGGCTCTAATAAGGCGTTCAATAGGCAGCTCAGTAGCACTTGTTTTTCCAGATGTACTTGTCAATGGGTTTAAAAAATTTCCATCAGGACTAGTAAATTCCTGAAGGAGAGGAGAGGCAGAGATCCCTGGAGTGCCAATTGCAAGGGATTGAACTACACCGTGCATGCCAGTTGCTTGTTGGCGAGCAATATTTCCCATTGACAACGAAGGAGCACCAGAAGGCTTTTCAGAGTCCACTTGCATAGGTGACGGAGCTAAGGGGGTTGAAGGAGACGGGACAACAAAAGGGGAGTTTGCAGGTTGCAAAGGAGTTCCCATCTTGTTGACAGATGACAGATTTTTCTGGTCAATCTGAGGAGACAAATGTTGTTGTGACATCTGAGGAGATGCACCTTGTAGAAGTTGAGGCGACGAAACAGGAAGCTGAGATCCTGGTTTTAACTGTTGCAGAGGATAAGTAGCACGCTGACCCGGCAGAGTATGTTGCTGAAACATTCCACGGCTGACATTCATCCCCTGCCTTGATGTCAAATCGTTCATATCGTTCATCTGCTGTAATTGTGCTGCTTGCTGCCTTGCTTGCAATTGTTGTTGCTGCTGCTGCTTTTGTAGCTGCTGCTGCATCTGGCGCTGTTGAAATTGCTGTTTGAGCTGCTGCGTCATTTGTTGGTCTTGCTGTTGCTTCAGGTGCTGATGCTGAAGCAGACTAGAACTTAACTGTGTTTGATTGACATTAGGCTGTAGTGAGTTTAACCCACTTTGAGCAGATACAGAACTGTTATTTACTTGTTGAGAACTATTTTGTTGCATGGATCCCATGGCAACTTGCTGGCTGTTATTCAATACATTTCCTTGGCCTGATTCTAAATTAGAAGCCGCTATGGAACTGGGAATGTTCTGCTGTGGAGCTGAAACTCCAGGACGAGATGATAGAACATTGTTCTGCATATTTGGAAGACTACTCTGTTGTGCCCTCGGCCCAGCACCCTGCATGCTCATTGATTGCATCTGAGGATTTGTTTGATTATCATGAGATTGATCTTGAACAGACTGAGATTGTGATTGCTGCATAGGCTGCATCTGAGATTGGGAAAGCTGTCCTTGCTGTACTGGCTTCCTTGGCCTATGCATATTTAAGAAATTTATAATCTGCTTCTCATAATAAGCCACCTTATCCTTTAATGCAGGCATGATATTGCTCTTTGAAACAGATAGAAATTGTATCATTCGCTCCAACATTGTCTTAAATTGTTTCAATTTCTCAAATTGATCTGATCTTTGTTGTTGTGGAATAGAATCCTGCTCGAGAAAAAAGGAAAATGTTCAATAAGAAGGAAAACAAAGACATAGATGCGAGCTACAACCTCTGTAGACTTGGAAAGGAACATAGACATCCGAGGGTTGGCTTTCTAGTGGACAGTCTTTAAAATACGAGTCTCATGAGCTCTTTTTATTATGTTACATAGACAACAAGACTCCAAAGTTTCATGAACTTTTTTGCAACAACCCGAGCTAGCTTTATATTCATAAAACTCTTTGTAAGGTACTTACTACATTTCCAAAGGACATAAACTGCAAACTATTCTCCTAATAAAAGAGAAAAAAATGTAACTTACTTGCTGCAACTTGGCTGCAACTCTCTGGTAGATTTCGTTCAGATCTGGTAGGTAAGTCTCTTTCATGGATTTTATCTACAAACACAAGTGCTATGGTCATACGATTACTCATGGTATTATCTATGTAAGATCGCTTGCCTTGTTGCATCTATGACTTGAAGATTTCATAAACGTAACCAGAAATAAAGATATACCAAACTTAAAACAAGAGAACTACCTTTTGGAAAACCTCTTCTTGCCAGTCAACCCCATTTGCACTTTCTGTCTGTGCTGTCGAATCCAGTGATGCTAAGAATCATAAAAACAAGGATCGTTCAACATCAGATCCTGCTGAGTGATTATGTAATATATCAGAGCCTAAAGTATTCAAAAGGATGCAAAAGCATACATGATGGCATCTCCGGAAGGGTTCTTTGGGATTGATATAGTTGTCTCGGTTGGTCCACTACATTTTGAGGTGGAAGCAGGGAACCTGTGACTTGGCCTGAAGCTTGTAGCCTTTGTTGCACATCCTGTTGTAGCAAATTAGGTTGTTGTTGCAAACCTAGCTGCTGCTGATGCGATTGAAGCTGGGGCATCATCTGCTGCTGGGATGGCTGATTTTGTGACTGTTGGCCCTGAGAAGTAAACAACCCATGGCCAGGCTGATGTGTTCGTTGCAGCCCAACTGCTGACTGTGATAACATGTGCACCGAGTGCTGGTTATTCTGCAAACTCGAATTGCCAACCTGGGAGCTGAGCAATTGTTGTTGTGGTTGCTGCAATCCTGCAACATTGCTTTGTGTGCCCAGTGGTTGCTGATGAGTTGCCTGAAGACTGTTTTGTTGAGACATCAACTGCTGCTGGGCCAGTGGCTGCTGTTTCTGCTGCTGTTGTGGTTGCTGCTGCAACTGCTGTTGTTGAATGTTCATCATATTATTTTGTTGGTTCAGTAACCTTTGCTGATGTTGCTGCTGCATGTCCCCAACTACATGCTGCCCCATCATCTGCTTCTGTTGGATGCCTGAGCTATTTGCAGCTTGTTGCCGCATTATTTGTGTTTGCTGCTGTTGTAGAGGAGAAATTGATTGCTGTGGCAATGAAGTTTGCTGCTGATGGATGCCAGAGGCTTGTTGCTGACGAAGCATAGATTGTGTCGTCAGCGACGCATGATGCTGACGAAGCATAGATTGTGTCGTCTGCTGAGCAGACAATTGTGGACTTGATTGTTGATTTGTGTGGAGACCCTGGAGAGGAGCTGAGTTCACAGTGGAGGGCTGCGTAGCAGATGTTGGAACACCAGGCTGTTGAGACGAATGCAGTTGATTAGGCTGCAGCACATTTTGTTGCTGTTGTTGCATGTGTGACGGCAAATGCGAATTGGGATTGGGGACATTCCCTGACTGGAAATTCTGCTTGAGAATTTGCTGCTGTAGCTGCTGCTGATAAAGATATTGTGCACTCTGTGGCTGCTGTTGCTGCTGCGAAGACATACCATGTGGCCTGCTCAACATCGGCCTTTGGGATCCTGAAAACATGTTTGAGGAGAGCCCATGCTGTCCAGATGAATCTTGCAACATTCCAGCTACATTTTGCATATTGGAATTCTGGTTCACTACGCTTGTGACGTTATTATTGGCTATGGACGAAACTGGCGGCATGGAAGATGGTAAAGCAGTTGAACCCGTCATTCCAGAGGCGGTATTATTCTGCATGGTTTGGGACAGCAAAGGCGGAGGTGCTTGAGATTGATTGGGTGGTAAAGATCCTGGAAGAAGTTGACTTTGATTGGTGGGTACTATTCAAAGAAAGTAAAAAACAGAATCAGATTAGAGAAACATTTATCCATAAAACCAGACAAACAGACTTAAAGGATCCATAAAACCAAACAAACATTTATCTATAAAACATGTTTGAGAATCGTGATTACTCGAATCCATGGATGTGCCATTGTTAGCAGCAGGGATAGATGAAGCCGAACCAGCTGCATTTTGCGATTTAGTCTCCATAGTCAGCATCTTCATGGATATTTTCCGAAGGTAGTCAGTCTGAAAGTCAATATAAAAGAATATCAGGAAGATCTACATGGACTTCATAATCCGTACATTGGGGTTAAGCTTTACAGGTGCCAAAAGTCGGTTCTTTTCCAAACTAAAGAAACAAAAATATACGTATAGCAGAAAGGATAATTTACCTGGTTAACAGCACCGCTGAAGATTTTCTCCTCGAATCTGGCAGCAATTCTCCTCAGCTCGTTAATTCCCTCGGGTCCAGAAAATGGAAGATGCTTCTTTAGCGTTTCCATTCTGCACAAGTGGCAAGTAAGTAAGTAAAAAAACAACACTATTAGTCAAGAAACTACGACACCATAATAAACTTCTATTTATGCAGGATTTAACTGGCATAGAGAAAACGCAGTCAGAGTGGAAAAGGTGAAAACTTTGAGACGTAACACCATATATATTAAACTTACATCTTGTTGACAATTTTTTGGCGTGAATCAGGTGGCAATTGAGTTCTCCAGTCACCTGTTTCCATGGCAGGTTCTCCGTTTGAAAGAGAAGGTCTCCAGTTGTTATTTTCCATCAAGTTTCCTACGTTTACACAGCATCAATAGTAAGTAGACTTTTAACTCAATTAAACAGAGAAACCATTTCCAAGCGAGATAATTGTCTCTTCAACACAGCTGCATGGTTGAAAACATGACAATGAAAAAACGGATTATTCTAAATCAACAGGAAACAAAAGACAACAAAACATCATTTCGATTGAGAATCAGAATTTCGTCATATATGTCTACCTCATCCATCGCTAAAAACTATTGATGCCAAGAAATACACCAGCCCGAGTAACATAAGCATTCAGGAAAGCAGAATTTCGCTCCATTTCAATATGGAATCACCTACCCTCTATAGATCAAAATCAGTTATGTTCACGGATCCGCCAAAATCCTATTTTCACCATTAGATACCTCACCTATTTTTTGTTCTGTTCCTAGCAGAAAGACTCAACCTGAAAACGCCTAACCCGAAACGAGAATCCGGGAAAACAAATTAAGCATACTCTATCACATCAACAAAGTTCATCTATTGTCCTAATTGAAAGACCCACCAGCTAGAAATGGAGATGATTTATCTTCTCTGGAATCCCGATCACAAAGAGATAACTATAAAGCAAGGCTTAGGCCACACAAAAAAACGAGATTTAAGAATTTTCACCTCAAATTCAGAGGCTATCGAGGAGATTTCGTGTTTGACGGTCAAGGTTAATACAACAATTAGGGTTCGATATTAGGAAAATAGCGGAGGAAAGGGAGAAATTGGAGCCAGATTAGGGTTCAGCTTGATCAAGAAACGAATAAACAATAGAGGTATTTTTGGACGAAGGCAAAGAGAAGTTCTTTGTGATAAATCATATATTAATCAATCAAATGTCCCCGTAGCAGTTCGCTATTTATTTTTTAATTTTTTTGTCTATATTGCTCAATTAATGAGACAAAATAAAAAAGACATCAAGTGACCCATCTTAGATCAGAAGTATGGGACAACGTTCAGAAGGTAGGGGCTGGTTTGTCCCAACCGTGGTTCCTTATCGGAGATTTCAATGAATTATATAGCAACATGGATAAGATTGGCGGGCCCCTGAGACCGGAGCTTTCCTTTAAAAGTTTTAGATCATTCCTCAACAATTGTAGTTTGCGCGAAATTCTAAGTACGAGACCTTATTTTTCATGGATGGACAATAGGAATGGACAATGGATCCAGTGCAGACTGGACCATAGCTATGGGAATACGGAATGGTTTCTCACCTTCCCGAGGACCCGTACTGCGTACCTGCCGATCATGGGCTCTGACCACAGGCCATTACTCAGTACCATAATGAATGAAAACAAAGAATATCATAAAAGTTTCTCCTTTGACAAAAGATGGACTAAATGGTGTGGTTTCGAGACAATTATAAAAGAAAGCTGGGCTAAAGTGGCTTCGGAACTTTCCCGTAAAACACTTGATTGCATTGCGGAATGCATGAATGAAATTTTCAGATGGAAGAAAAAGGTGAAAACTAACTTTTGCCATGACATAGGGAAATATTTAGGATTGCTAGAATGCTTCAAGGGATCCAAAAAGGAAACTTTTTAACTTTATCTCCGAAAATCTCTCTGCAAAAATGGACAACTGGTTTTCAAAAACACTCTCGTTTGGCGGCAAAAAAATAATGATCAAGGATGTGGCCATGGCGCTCCCAGTGTACGCAATATCAAGTTTCAAATTATCCAAAACTCAATGCTAGAAAATCACTAGTGCGATGATAAGATACTGGTGGAATTCATCTAAAGACAACATGAAAATTCCATGGGTTTCCTGAAAAAAATGTGCAGACCAAAGAAAGATGGAAGATTGGGGTTTAGAGATGTTGAAAAGTTTAATCAAGCCTTTTTAGCCAAACAGGCGTGGAAGTTGCTAAGTCAACCTGACACGCTGCTAGCAAGAACTTACAAAGCTAAATACTTCGGATCATCTTTGTTTCTTGACTGCAGGCTTGAAACTAAGCCGTCTTATGCCTGGAGGAGCATAAGTTATGGGAGAGAGCTACTATCAAAGGGTCTGATGAAACATATTGGCAATGGTAGGGACACATACGTATGGACAACTCGATGGATCTTCCACCACCAGCCGCGGCCACCCATAAGTAGGCACCCCTCCTTCAACGTATGCCTCAAAGCGTCGGACCTGATCACGAATGGTGAGTGGGACCAACAGAAAGTTTGAGATACCTTTATCCAAATGGATGCCAAACCAATCCTACAAATCCCCCCGGATGTCTCGACAGAGGACACGTGGATCTGGAGCTTTAACAACTCTGGGGAGTACACAGTGAGAAGTGGGAACTGATTGCTTCATCAGCTAGGCAACACGTCTAATGAATCTAATACCGGGAACACAGACTACTTTACGACTTTAAAAGCCAAAATTTAGAACCTGCACATACCTAGGAAGATAGCCTTCTTCCTTTGGAGAGCCCTAAGTGGAGCGTTGGCAGTGAAAGCAAGATTAAAGTCCAGAACCATAATACATGATGATAAATGCCCGATTTGCAATCAAGAGGCAGAGACCATCAACCACTGCCTTTTCTTATGCCCCCCCGGTGAGATTACTTTTGGCGATGGCAGCAATACCGATACCTAACAACGGGTACTCACGCACATTGTTACATTCCAACATTGCTTTTCTTATGAATAAGGCCACTGCAACCAACTTAAGCTCCCCTCAAAATACATTATTTTGTAGATACTATGGACCATCTGGAACGCCAGAAATAATAGAGTGATTCAAGGCGTCCATCTTGACACACGGGATATGCCTCGTGAAACTACTCAAGAGGCTGAGAATTGGAACAAAGCAAACAGTGAGACTAATGCTACAAATAAGTTGTCACAAACTGCTCACATTACAAGAATGGAATGACCAAACCCTAGACATCATTGCATAGTCTCATGGAAAGTGGTTTGGACTCCACAATCTAACTTACACGGTACAACACTCATTATATCCAAAGATGGGGAAACGACATGGCTACATGCCAGACACACGATTGCCAATGCAACCTCTTACATGAGCTTGGCTTTCGAAGGGCTGATCTGGGTTCTAACGTCACTACTACAACTACAAGAACATCGAGTGGTGGTCGAGATTGATGACAGATTGCTATACAATATTGTCTCAGCTCCAAACAGATGGCCCCGATACAAATCTCGGAATAAAAGAGTACAAGCATGTACAACCAGATTCATTGAGGTGAAATTCACGAATACTCAACCTAGGAGAAACACCAAAACAACAGTTATTCCTCGCAGTGTGGCTAAGGAGGGTAGATATAATGACTATATTGCGAGGGGAGAACCCAGCTGGATTAATCTTATGCCTACTTCAGCTACAGGGAACACGACTATTCACTCTCCCAACCATTAATCTATTGTCACTAGGGTCGTTTAAGTATAACATCATGCCCCTGATTTCATATTTTACTTCGTAATTGGGCCTTAGGAAATGAGAATATAGGGACCCGCGACGAAGAGTCTACTTCACCTCCATCCGGTGAGTTGGAATTTCGGGCGGGCTTTGGAAGTAAAAACCTTTTGGGCCTCGGTCTGGTCCATTTAAGCTCCAGGTCTGCGGATTAGGGTCTCCTCCCTCCCCAATAAACGAGGCTTTTCAGCCATCTTTAAACCAAGCTCATTAGAGGTATGACCCAACTTATCCTACATGATATATCGCGAAGACACTTCTGTCTTCCTCTTCTGTTTGGGTCGGACCTAGTGGGCTATCAAAGGAACATTTGTTGATGGGCCTTTTGCTGAACCATAATAGTATTAGGCTTGTGGCTTAGGTTTTTAACTCAACACTAGGAAGGTGAACCTTATGCCATATTTAGGACAAATCCATTAAGAAGGTGGCCCAACACAATCAACATGCCTTATCGCGAACACTGTTTTGTATTCTTCTACCCGTCGCTTTAGCTTCCATGATAGGTAATCATGTCGATACCCCTATGGTTTCACTCTCTTCAGCAATCATTGTCTTGGGGATATATATTTCCTTGCCAAGAGTAATCACACCAGTCTGGGAATAGGAGTCAGCGACTCTCTGTGTTCGGTTTCATTCCACTAAGATTCACTCTGACAGATGCTTGGTTAAAAACAATCACATTGCGTGATTCTCTGTTGAAACTCCTCGTTGAAATACAAATGGCTTGCGTGCTCTCAAGTTATGATAGGCTATACTCGAGCACCTACTTGGCATTTGATAATGATGACTGCTATATGGACTATGATATAAATAGAGAGTTCGAGGAACAGCTTACGACAACACAAATCAAACATAAGCGCAACTAGAAACGGAAGATGGACAACAACTTGTGGCAGACTTTAAACCAGTTCGACTTAGGAAGATCAGCACCACCTACTCACCTCCCACCAATGGTCTATGAACACAATCTGGCCAGAAACAGAATGAGCATCTTTGTGAGACCTCTCAATCCACTTGAGCAGAATATTCAAGAGCTAATTAAGGACTTACCTAAGGATTAGGGGATGCACAACATAGTTCGAGGATGAATGATCGACAAGGAATTGGCACAGTTCTTCTTCTCAAAGGAAGAGGACCTCAACTCTATATTGCGGATGCAACCCTTCATCTATAATGGATGGCTGGTAGCAGCAGCAAAATGGCTTGATCACCCCCCCCCCCCACCGAATTTCCTCACGAAGATCCACCTATGGATTCAGCTGCGAAACCTCCCCCTCCAATATGCCTCGGAAGAAGCAGTGAGGGCGATTGCAAGTGTTGTGGGTGAAGTACTAGAAGTTGATCTACATGACAGCTCAGTCACTAGGCCCTTCCTAATCCGAGCTAAAATCAATTTTAACATAGCTAACAGGTTACGATATTATAGCATTGTGCGATGTGAAAATGGTGACAGGTTTCAAGTACAATTCTATTACGAATGGGTGTCGAGATTCTGCTTCAACTATCAGCGCCTAACACACACGATGACCTTCTGCCAACACCTTCTCACGACAGTAGATTACTACATCAATCCACCATTCCAAGGTTATGACGAAGGCCTGAGTGATGACAACAACACATCTTCGGAATAACCCACATCCATCACGGGTCGATTATCTCGAAGCCACCGTCCCCTATCCCTGAAGAAGACTGCAACAACACAGACTCAAGCTACACCATCAAAATCACAATTGAGGATATTTTTAACAACCCGAATGACACCTTCATGGCTGAGGTAAACGCATTTCCCATTGACTTAGAAGTCTCCATTCCTGCTGGAACCGATGAAGCCCTGCCAAAGAATACAACCATTGTTGCTACAACTGGTAATGAAATCACAGAACCCTCCACAGGTACGATCTCAAAGTAGCTAATATGAAGACACTAGAGGATGGTGGCAGAGTCCTTCTAGTTTATCTTGTTCATGGTTTTCTTATTTCTTGTTGTAGCTTATGTTCCCCACTTTTATGTTTTTTGTTGCAACTAGAGTGAAAGCTAGTTGAATCTAGTATGTTTCCTCTTGTACTTCTAAGTGGTTAACTTGGTGTGGAACTCGATTCAAGTTAATGATAAGCCAATTTCAATGAGAAAAAAAAACAAAAAGGAACATTGTCCACAAAACATTGTCTCTAGATAATCATTTAAATTACAGATCAAGAAATATGCTTTGTGGTTTATTGTTCGTGGGATGTGAACAACAAAATAAGGTTTGAAGAGACTCCTTAAATGAGAAAAATCCTCTAGATATGGTGCAAAGGCAGGCCAGACAGATGAATCGTCGGTGTTTGAAAAAACTTTTTCATTTTTGCTTTCCAAAGTAGTTTGTGTTATAAACTAAATCTAAATATAGTATATATTACTAGATTGTATAGTAAAGTGGATAAGATAGGAGTAGAGAAGGCGTGAAAAGAAATTAGTTATAGACTATTCTACTCTTATTATTATATGTGTACAATGGACTAGAGAGGAAGGATTCAAGAGAGAGTGTATTATTCTTTCTTTTCTTTTTACTTACTCGGTTAAATTATATAAAAGCCACAAACTGATATATATAGAGGTGTACGGCGGTGAAAAATCTAAGATATTTTAAAGATAGGTAATTATTATATATATAGTATAGGTAATTATTTTACCTATGTATCTTTAACACTCCTCCTTAATTACCTATTGCTAACTATATATTATGCACTGCCTCATTAAAAACTTTATCATGGAAAAATCAAGTGGGATAAAAACCATGATGAGAGAAAAATAGTACAGTGATATAATCCCCCTCTGAAATGATGAATATCATAAATTTCGTAATTGACGCATCCCAATTCCGTGAACATGTTTTCTGAAAGTTGTAGTGGGAAGCTCTTTAGTGAACAAGTCTGATGCATTGTCAGTTGACCGAATATATTGAATATTCACTTCTTGATTCTTTTCGAGTTCTCGTGTGTAAGAGAAAAATCTTGGGGGGGGATGTGCTTCGTTCGGTTGTTCTTAATGTAACCTTCTTTGAGTTGGGCAACACAAGCAGCATTGTCTTCAAACACTTTTGTTGGCTCTTTATTTATGACTATTCCATTTGTTTCTTGTATATGTTGAGTCATAGATCTAAGCCAAACACATTCTCTACATGCTTCATGAAGTGCAATTGTTTCTGCATGATTTGAGGAGGTAGCAACTAGAGTCTGCTTTTGGGAACGCCAAGAAATTGCAATGCCTCCAATTGTGAAAACATATCCGGTTTGCGATCGGGCTTTATGTGGGTCTTATAAATAGCATGCATTCGCAAAACCAACTAGATCGAGACTAGAATTTCTATTATAAAATAATTCCAAGTCAGTTGTTCCTTGGAGGTAACGAAATATATGCTTTATTCCATTCCAGTGTCTACGCATAGGTGATGAACTATATCTTGCAAGCAGATTTGTAGCAAATGATATATCTGGTCTAGTGCAATTTGCGAGATACATGAGTCCACCAATAGCGCTCATATAAGGTACTTCAGGACCTAATATCTCTTCGTTATCTTCACAAGGTCGGAATGGGTCTTTATCAATATTAAGTGATCTATTGACCATTGGAGTACTTAAAGGAGTTGCTTTGTCCATATAAAATCGTTTTAATATCCTTTTCGTATAATTTGATTGATGTACAAAAATTCCATTTCGAAGATGTTCGATCTGGAGTCATAGACAAAACTTTGTCTGTCCAAGATCTTTCATTTCGAACTCTTCTATCATATGAGTTCTAGCAACATTAATCTCCTTTTGAGTTCCAATTATGTTCAGGTCATTAACATATACAACTATGATCACAAATCCAAATACAAATTTCTTAATAAATACGCAAAGATATATTGCATTGTTGGTATATTCTTTACTCAATAAATATTCACTTAGACGATTATACCATATGCGTCCAGATTATTTTAATCCGTAAAGTGATCGTTGTAATTTAACTGAACATACTTCTTTAGATTTTGAGTTCAATGCTTCAGGCATCTTCAATCCTTCTAGGATTTTCATATATATTTCACTATCAAGTTATCCATATAGATATGCTGTCACAACATCCATTAAATGCATTTCTAGATTTTTAGAGGCTGTTAAGCTCATCAAAAATCTGAAGGTAATTGCATCCATTACTGGGGAATATGTTTCTTCATAATCAATCTCAAGTCTTTGAGAAAATCCTTGGGCAATAGGTCGAGCTTTATACCTTGTTACCTCATTTTTCTCATTTCTTTTTCGAACAAAAACTCATTTATATCCAACAGGTTTAACATGTTCAGGAGTTATGACAATAGATCCAAAGACTTTTCTTTTATTTAGGGAGTTTAATTCAGTTATCATGACCATTTTCCACTTCTCCCAATCAGATCTTTTCTAGCATTCTAATATAGACTTTGGTTGTGGATCATTACCTTCATTATTAATTTCTTTTGATACAGAGAATGAGAAAATTCCATCATCATCCTCTATCTCACTTCTAACCCAAATATTTTCGTTTTGGGCATAGTTGATGGAAATCTCATGTTTTTCTCTATTTTCGTGTTCAAGATTTTTCTCTGTATAATTTGGTTCTTCTAGACCATTTATATTTATTTTTCCTAAAATCTTTTTCTTTCGGGGATTTTTATCTTTTGAATCCATAGGTCTCCCCCTTTTTAACTGAACATTGGGTTTATTTGTTATGTTTCCATCATTTTGTTCTTCCGGAACAATAACTCTTGATGGAACTTTTGCAGCGGGTATATACGATTTTGTCATCCTTTTTGTATCAGTGAATGCATCTGGTATTTGATTTTCCATATTTTGTAAATGCGCAATTTTCTGAAGTTCCAATTCACGTTGTTTCGTAGGAGGATCAAGATACCATAACGATAGTGTGTACCATGTGATATCTTTCGGAGCTTCTTTAGTTCCTCTCCTTAACGCGGTAAATTCATCTTCATTAAAATGGCAATCGGCAAAACGTGCTGTAAACATATCACCAGTTTTTGGTTTCAGATACCGAATTATACTTGGTGATGTATACCCAATATATATTCTTAATCTCCTTTGTGGTCCCATTTTTGTTCTTTGTGGTGGCGCTACGGGGGCATATACCGCACACCCAATAATATAGAGATGAGATATATCTGGCTTCTGGCCAAATGTTAATTCTAATGGGGAGTATTTATTGTATGCACTCGGCCTTATTTGGATTAGTGTCGCAGCATGAAGAATTGCATGACCCATATTGAAATTGAGAGTTTTGTTCTCATTATTAACGGTCTAGCAACAATTTGTAACTGTTTGATTAAAAACTCACCCATGCCATTTTGTGTGTGAACATGTGGGACTGGATGTTCAACATCTATTTTCAATGACATACAAAAGTCATTGAAGGCTTGTGAAGTGAATTCACCAGCATTGTCAAGTCTTACCTTCTTTATTGTATAATCAGAAAATTGTGCCCTTAACCTGATTATTTGGGCAATGAATTTTGCGAAAGCCATATTCCGTGTGCTCAATAGTCACACATGTGACCATCTACTAGATACATCAATCAATACCATAAAATATCTAAATGGCCCGCATTGTGGATGGATAGGCCCACATATATCACCATGTATTTTTTTCCAAGAATATCGGAGATTCATTCTTAACTTTGGCTGGTGATGGCTGAGTTATTAGTTTTCCGAGAGAACATGCATTACATGGAAATTTTTTTGTTTGAAAAATCTTCTGGTTTTTCAACGAATGGCCATTTGTATTTTCCACAATCTTTCACATCATGACTGATCCATAAGCGTTCATGCCAGATTTTGAATATACATGTAAACTTTGGGTTTATTGTAACATATGATTCAGTCATATTTATTTTTGTGAAATATATTCCGGAGGATAAAGCTGGCAACTTTTCTAATATACATTTCTTTTCTGAATTAATTGATGTGATGCAGAGATATTCAACACCATTTTTATTCATTGTTTCTACGTGATATCTATTTCTTCGAATATCTTTGAAACTCAACAAATTTCTACATGATTTTGGGGAATATAATGCATTATCTATTTCAAATTTTGTTCCCTTTGGCATTGAAAAGCAAGCTCTTCTGGAGCCTATAATAATCTTTGCATCACCAGATATAGTATTAACGCTTCCGGCGGAATTGTTTATCTTAAGGGAAGAGAAATAAATTTTATCTTTAAGTATTGTGTGCGTTGTAGCACTATCTGCCAGACACATATCTCCATCCTTGTTTTCGAATTTCAACATTTTCTGATTTGAAAATATTCATAAAAGATGCGTTAATATATTAAAAACAAACTGTATATTACAAGATAAACTATTTTACAAACAAGGCAGAAAACAACATTATGGAACCATAACTAATTATACATTATGTCATAATTTCTTCTTCAGGAAGATTTTAATCTTTTTGGCCCTCGTTGATATCCATAGAATCAACAGCAAAATCAGCCACATCGAGATATGTATCGTTATTTATATCATCAAGAGGCGGCTCGACTTCACGGTCAAAAGAAAGACCAGCTTCCTTATCAGAAGAGGGTCCGATATTGCCATAAACAAAGTTGGTTTCCTTTTGTTTTCCCTTTTTCTTTTGTAACTCTTGGTGTAGATCTGCAAAATATTTTGGCGTGCGGCAGGTACGCGACCAATGCCCTTTCATGCCACACATATAGCAATTTTCCTCATGTTGTCTTTTCCCAACTTCTTTTCCTTTTGGTCTTTTATGATTTCTTTCACTGTTGAAATCATTAGGACAAAATCTTTTTCTTTGTCCACGTCCGTATCCTCCTCGTCCACGACCACGGTAATTACCTCGACCGCATCCATGCCCATAATTATTATAATTTGATGATGTAACATTCGCTTCTGGGAATGTTGTTGATCTAGTAGGACGAGATTGATTGTTTAGAGTTACAAGTTCATTGTTCTGCTCTGCTACAAGAAGAACTTGCATTAATTTTGAGTACTTCTTGTATCCATTAGCCCAATATTGTTGTTGTAGGACTACATTTCCAGGATGAAATGTTTGGAGAGTTTTCTCGATCATGTCGTAATCAGTGATCGTTTCTCCGCATAACATTATCGTGGAAGTGATTCCAAACAGTGCAGAATTATATTCGCCTACGCTTTTATAATCCTGGAATCGGAGGTTCAGCCACTCATGTTTCGCCTTTGGTAAGATCACGTATTTCTGGTGATCAAACCTATCTTTTAGTGACTGCCAAAGATCTGTAGGATCTTCTTTTGTGATATACTCATTCTTTAAGCCATCGTGGATATGATGGACCAAAAATATCATGGCATTAGCTTTTTGCTCTTCTGAAGTCGTTTTTGACTTATTGATTGTGTCAACGAGTTTTCTCCCCTTTAAGTGCATCTTTGTTTCGACTGCTCATCTCATATAATTATTGTCTGATATGTCCAGGGCAGTGATCTCGAGTTTAGCCAAATTTGACATAATTACTTGATAATAATCATATTTTATTATTAAATTTTTAAATAAAATATAACACAATAACATGTTAATGATTAAACACATAAAAATGAAATAAGCAGGCGATTACAAAAAGATACAAAGTACAAATAAGTAACCAAAAATTCATCCAAAATTCCGTGTGAGTGAAATCGCCGATGAAAAACCCGGGAATAGTGGAAAGAATAATACCGAAGCAAAAGATTAAAATCCAACACATTTTACAAAAATGAATTGATTTCGAGAGAGAAAATTTGAAAGGAGGTAGAAAATTTTGAGTGATGAGGGTGAAAAATGAGTGTATTTATAGATTAAAAATTTGTATGTAGCCGTTGAAAATAGTGTTTAGAGCCGTTGGAAGAATATATATATGTATTTTTTTTTTCATAACCGTTTGAAAAATATATCCAAAAATAAAATTATCAAAATTAATAATAACATAATCATGAAATATT
Organism: Lepidium didymum; assembly: GCA_963920545.1. Lineage (NCBI taxonomy): Eukaryota > Viridiplantae > Streptophyta > Magnoliopsida > Brassicales > Brassicaceae > Lepidium > Lepidium didymum. Next base: position 6,725,936 of record OY986992.1, read on the forward strand.
CAGAGTATAAATTACGAAATTACATAAATTAAATATGATGCAATAACAATAAATTTAAATATATTATTTGTCTTCAGGACAAATTTATTTTGTTTATTGCTTGTTCGTCTGGAACAAATTTATATGTATATCCATTTTATTTTACCGTTCTTCTGGAACATTTTGTATATGTCTTTTGGACATATAAGAATATTGATCTGAGGAGACATAATCTACCATATGATCATGATTGTGAAGTCAGAGCCTATCTTCCCGAAATTAATATTTAAATATGGAGACTGAATTACTCATGCGGTAATTCGGCCATTATTACAGCTTATAAATTAAATTAAAATATATAGTATATATATATGGGAGCCAAGTTACCTATTATAACAAAGTATAAAATCAGAGTTGACAAAAATTAAATTTTACCTTTTCTGGTGTGGGAGCACTTCGTGCTGATAATGTGTTATAAAATAAATGTAAATATAGTATATATTACTAGATTGTATAGTAAAGTGGACAAGATAGGAGTAGAGAATGCGTGAAAAGAAATTAGTTATAGACTATTCTACTCTTATTATTATATGTGTACAATGGACTAGAGAGGAAGGATTCAAGAGAGAGTGTATTATTCTTTCTTTTCTTTTTACTTGCTCGGTTAAATTATATAAAAGCCACAAACTAATATATATAGAGGTGTATAGCGGTGAAAAATCTAAGATATTTTAAAGATAGGTAATTATTATATCTCTACCATATGTAATTATTTTACCTATGTATCTCTACGTATCTTTAACAGTTTGCTTATAAAGACTTCTTTGGTGATTTTTTTGTTTTTTTTCTTTTCTTCTTTTTATTTTGCAATGAAAATGTATTTGTTTAAAAATTCCTTTGAAAATAAAAGTCGGTTTTATAGTTTTCACGGTTGAAATATTGTAAAAAAATTAATTATAACTTATTTTATTAATTGTTTTCTTGAGTTTTATGTATATTTTTCTATTATAATCTATATATCAAACATTTTTTTGCAGCAAATAATTTTAATGACTATTAGATATTTTCTATTTTTGTATTAAAGGAAACAAATATGTCATGGTTGCAGACGTCTATACATAGCATATAAGCTTTAAGAATATTGTGGCATAACAATCGAGATGACACCGGGACCTAAAAGATCGAATGGAACAATACATAGACAAATAAATCCCGTATGAATTTTAAGGGAGAGCAAGAGTCAGACCTTCTTGTGGAGAAATGTCTTATATTAAAATTCCTCATATCAGATTTATATTAATGTTATATATATGCCTTAATTATGTATAAGTATAATAAAGTCAATATAATTATGTATTACTATATCTTTCAGTCGATTTTGATAGAAACTGCAAAAGTCTTATAACAATGTTTAAAAAGTTGCAATGATGAAAGTTAAAAATTTGACATGTTCATTTATGCATTAAACATCGCAGCTTGGGGCCTTCAAGCTGTGTTCTTTCTTTATATGCATATAAAACCGCCTTGAAAGTTTCATACGCAATTGACCACTTCGAAAACAATGGACTTATAGTTTGTTTCCTTCCATATCCATAGTCAGCATCTTTAAGGATATTTTGCGTAAGTATTCCTCCTGAAACTCGAAATAAAGAGAATATAAACAAAGGAGATGATATCAAGAAGGTATACATGAAGCTTAAGTTCAAACGATAACAAGGTCATCAGTACCAAAAGCAAGATATTGTAACTTTTTGGTCACAGTAAAGAGTTGATTGGTAATCCACAAACGGTGGGATTGCATTTCCTTATTTTATTGAACCGGTTTTGCACTATGTAAAAGTAAAATGATCTAAAGAGAAGCGAAACCTGATTTATAGCAGTGTTGAAAATCAACTCTTCGAAACTGACAGCAATTCTCATGAGGTCGTTGATTCCTTCTTGCCCAGAATATGGAACATTTTTCTTTAGTGTTTCCAGTCTGCTCAATTAGCAAGTAAGTTAGTTATATGTTAGCATACTTATAGTTATAGGTCAAAAAGTTATAACATTCTATTTCTACAGAACCATTACACTGACTTTGGAGGAAGAAATTACTAGCGAGTGAGAAAAAATGACTCGCAGAATGTGTAATGAACTTACAAATCCTTTATATTCTTCTGGCGTGACTCCGGTGGCTGTATAGTTCTCCAGTCATCTATCTTCACGGCAGGTTCTTCGTTCGGAATAGAAGCCTCTAAATTGTCAATGTTCATATAAAGAACTAAGTTCGCAAAGCATCAAGAACATAAAAACATACTCAAAATCTTATGTGTCAAGTGTAGGACTGTAGGGCATATACATAGCTTACACCAAGCGAAAACATTAAATTCTCTAAGGATACCAAAACAAGCTTCCGCTACTACATGAACGACTTTAATGTTGGAGAAATGAAAAGGACTACTTTACCCAGCCCCACGGGTGGTAGGCCGCTATCATTAGCGGCATGGACAGATGGGGCTGAACCAGCTGCACTTCGTGATGTTGTCTCCATAGTTAGCATCTTCCTTAATATTTGACGAAGGTAATCAGTCTAAAGGTTAAAACAAAAGGAGTATCAGACCAAAAACATGATTTAAACATCAACCGATTTACAGGCACCAAAACTCAGTTCATTCCGAATAGTGGAGTCACTGCCTCAACAAATCTCTATATTTATCATACTTAAGTAGCAAAAATGAATGTTAAGAAATCGGTGAATAACCTGGTTGTTTGCATTGTTGAAAATTCTATCCTCGAATTTGGTAGCAATTCTGGTTAGATCGTTAATTCCCTCTGGTCCAGAAAATGGAAGGTGCTTCTTTAACGTATCTATTCTGCACAAGTGGGAAGTAAACAAAGTTCCGCCAATTTCTACAAGATGATGTAACATTAAACAGTTCGAACACAAAGTGAGAACTTTTTCAGGAAACAAAATAGTGAGGTTTAAATAAAATCACATCTTATTGATGATCTTCGAGCGTGAACCAGGTGGCATTTGAGTTCTCCAGTCAGCTGTGGCCATGCTGCGTTCTGTGCTCAAAAGAGAAGGCCCCAAGTCAACTATGATAGACTCAATTTAAACCGATCAAGGTGTAAATACCCCACAATGTCTTCTAGCACAACGATTCTTTAAAGCAGAATTTTGATCCGAGATAAATTAGATTGTGTGGACACTAGAGTTACAAGCAACAAACTATCGAATCTAGGAAAATTAAACCGATCAACACCAGAATCGTACATTGATTGGTGACAAACTTGATCTGTTCTCGTAATTGTGCCCCAAAACCAAAGAAAAACAACGAGACCCTTGAAATCCTCCCTTGACAAAACAATTCAACGGCATCCTAACTAGACGATGGCAGAAAAGTAAAAACCACAAAGGCTGGCACAAAAAGAGAGATGATCAAAACTTAAACCTTAAATTCAGAGCCTATCGTCCAGGACTTGGGGTTTCTGGGTCTAGTTGGCAACGATCGGAGAGACGAAAAGCGGAAAACGAAAATTGAGGTCGAAGCTATATTTATAGCTTGGCCCATATATACAATAAACAAATACCACGGTCCATGTATACATTAAACAAATAATACGGCCCATATACAATAAACAAATACTACAGCCCAAAGTCTCCACACCATTATACATATTATGTCGTCTTCTGTCCGATGGGTATGTACCTTTATGTGTGGAGACTAATTAAAAGATATGTATAATGGTAGCGAGTGTGAAGAAAAGATGTGAATATTATATTAGCATTATATGAATAGGTACAATACAAAAGATGGAAAGGCAATGTGATTAAAAAAAAAATTGTAGTAACTAACATAAAATAATTATCAAAATTAGTCTCTATGTCTGGTCTAAAATTGTAGTTTTCTGTACACAAAATTGTGATAATTACATCCCTATAATATTATTAAGCTAAAAAATTATATTCTATTAGATTAAATTAAAATATTATTATCACATAAAAAAATAAAAATTAATTGTTTTACTTTCTCTCTTTTTTATTTTTTTTGCTTTTGTCGTTCTTCTCAAATCTCTTCTCTTCATCTGTTTTAATTCTAGTTTCTCTTTCAATTTCCATCAAAATCTTCACCTTCTCATAACTTATTTTTTTCCATCATTTCTTGCTGTCGTCTCCAACCATCACAATCAGAACCCTAGATCAACTATTATCGATTTCATCCTCTATAGATTTCTAGGGTTATATTATCCCATGAGATCTGTGAAAATTACCCCAAATATGTCACTACTAGAGTCACGTTTATCTCAATTGTGTTCGATAGCAAATAGGCCTCGATTTGAGAACTGGCTTAATCATCTATGCTTTTCGAACCAGATCTGGTTTTCAAATAGCAAAAAGATTTCTCAATTATTAATGTGAATTGTATTTCTACGACATATAACTTGGATATGTGAATGGAAATAGCAATTGGTTTTGAAATTACTAAACAAATTTGCATCCATGAATTCTCGTTTCAAAGAGGCAGATCTTACCCATTTATATTCTTGATCTTTCTCTAAAAACACTATTTAGTCTGGTTTATGCCTGATGAATTACCAAATTTCAAATTCAGTTACCTGATAATATATTTGTTAACGGACAATATTAATTAAGACTCAACTAAATTTATAAAACTCTCATTCACTATAATAATTACATTATCGTCAGTCTCGAGTGGAATTTGTGAAGGTATGCCAACCTCTTGAACACGTCTCTCTTAACGATTTTTATTTTGTAGATTCGTTATAATTTTGTAAATTATAAACAACAGTCATAGCTAGGATTGCAAATTAGCTTTAAACACCCACGGAAAAGATGAACACTACAAGAAATTAGGCGTATTATGTCATTTATTTCAATTGTTTGTATCAGTTTTTAATTGATACAACCACTATTTACATCACTTATAAAAATGATTTTGAAAATGGTGACTCAAATAGTTAGTGTCAATTTAACTAATTGATGCAACTATTTTCATCATTTACAATAACTGATGTTAATTTGTGTCACATATAAAAGTGATGTTAAAATTTGTATCAATTATTATAAATGATTCTAATAATTGTGTCAATTATGTTCGTATTTATATCATATACGGTAATTAATGTTAATTTTATGTCACTTGTAAAAAATGAAGTAAAAATTTGTATTAGTTGTTATAAATGATAATAATACTTAATCATTTACAGTAATTAATGTTAATTTTGTATCAATTGTAAACAACGCATCATTTATGATAATTTTACGTCATTTGTAATAAATAAAATAGAAATTTGTATTAATTATTATAAATGATGTTAATATTTTTTTATTAAAATATTTGATATACTTTTGTTTTTTTTTGCATTTATTTATTTTACTCATTACCATATCTTTATATATGACATAAAACGTTTTTTCTAAAATTTCAATTTAAAGTAAATTATCATAAAAATTATTGATTTATTATTTTAATCGTTATTATCAAAGTATACTAAAAAAAAAAAATAGATAATGCAGGTGACCTTTAATCTAGTGGGAGATGGTAAATCTTCTAAAAGCAGGTGCACTTGCAAATCTAGGGATCGAATCCTACTGTCTATATTATGTAAAAAGTTAGCTAATAGACCGGTCAGTTGTATCCTAATATTGAAAAAAAATCCAAAATAGATAATCAATTAATAATATTTTTTGAAAAACAACATACAATTTAAGTCCGCTGTAAATAAAAAATAGATATAAATCTACAAATAATGACATTGATTTTAGCGTTACTACTACTTATTAACATCAATGTTGTTGACTTGATCGTTGATCTTACTTTTATTGACATCTTTTTTTCCTGGAAAGAAAAACATGTATAACAATAAAATCAGATATCATTTATTTATGAAATTGAGTTTTTCTGTTAAAATTAAACCTCTCACAACATCAAGCGGTAAATCCACTAAAACATGTATATTTATATAACCAGGAATCGAATCTTACCGCCTATATTATATAGGAACTTGGTTAATGGACCGGCCAATTGTGGCCCAATATTGACAAAAAAAAACATTTCATAATAATATATAACTAAGTATTTGATGAACAATATGGTCCCACAAGTTGTCCAATAAAAAACTTCAAGCCCACTGAGTTGGCTACTGAGTTGCCAATACTTGAGGATCTCTATTTATTTTTTATTTTTGTCTTTTGTTATGTATTTTCAATGGAAAAGAGTGCTCGATCGGTCAAACTTATAGATCGGTCGACTTTACCCATGTTCGAGTGTTGTTCCCATGACCACTTACGACGAGCAGAGGGAATCTCTATCAAGTATATTGTTTGTGGTGAGATTAACACAATGTTTATTAATCAAGGTAGAGTAAAGATTACAAGAGTGGATTTGAATTCTCAGTTTTGAGTGACAAAAGTTCAAGAGTTTTAGAGAGAAAAGTGATGATCAGATCACGTGCTCGGCGTCCATTATGATTCCTTTTATAGGAGAAATGCCTCGAGCAACTCTGCTGACCTATCAAGTCAACTATGATGACCTATGGTCGTAAGCTGCGGGTCTTTGACTAGGGCATCATTGCTTTAGACATGTTCGCCGAGCTACTGAGTGGTTGAGCTACTTTTATGCAACATTAAATGCTTATTGCGCGGCTAGGCCTATCTACTGATTAGGTGAATATCTCTAAAACGCATTAAATGCGTTGCAAGTGACCGAAACGAGGTGCTAGGCGAGTTTGAATGCGTGTTGCGGAGACCAGGATGCCGCATTGGGTTGGTCTCCGCGTGTCGCTAAGTGTTCTGGCTTTGTGTCGTGGCGAGACTGGTGTCATCGAGTAGGCCTTGCAAAGCCATATGGTCCGAACTATTTGGGGTGAGGCCCACCTCCAACACATATTAAGATTAAAGTTAATATTATTAATAATAATTAACAAAATATAGAAAAGAATAAAAGAATTCTGCAACCAATATAAATTAACAATATATCAAGAACAAACGATTTAGTTTTTCAAACAGTACTAACAACTTAATTATTTGTTTTATCAAATTAATATCAACAAACTATAACAAGTTAAGATAGATGCTTACCTTAAATCAAAACAATAGATCGAGTGGTTAGAATCAATAATATAATTCATTTATCATATTAATTAGCATAAATTATAAACTTAAACCAATAAACGTTTATAATAACCATGTGAAGTTAAGAAAAACTATTCATAGATTTAACTATCAAACATGAACTGTACCTCAATTGGTTAAGAAATAAAAATCACGATCTTCTAGTTTTATTGAAAAGGGTAGGCTTTTGTGATGATGACATGTTTTGAATAAATATGAGTTCATATTATTCTATTATATAGGAATATTATAATGGATGTGGTTTTAATTTAGTGGCATATGATAAGTCTACTAAAAGTACGTGCAATTGTACATTTAGAGATCGAGTCTTAACTCGACTATTGGATCCGCCAGTTGTGGCTCAATATTGACAAAAAAAAAATTACAGTAGAGTTTAATAAATAGCCACAATATATTGATAACAGTAACAAGATTAATGTTTTTTTTGTCAACCAATATATTAAATAGATCAGAGCATCAGAAGATGATGATAGAAAAGTTTACAATACCAAATCATTAGCTGACTCTCTAATAGAACGAGCGAGAGCATCAGCTTTGTGATTCAGAGATCTCGGAATTACATGAAAGTGAAGGTGCGAAAGAGGGACTTTAACCTGAGAAACTCCTCCTGGTAAAGTTGGAAAGCCGGCCACTTATCTGGATGGATTAACAGCTTCAGTACATCCGTACAATCAGTAGCCATCTCTACCTCCAGAAATTGAAACAGGATTAATGACTCCATGGCCCAAAGAACAGCTTCGACCTCTGAGTGTAGCGCAGAAAGACTCCTTCTTATTCGCCTTGCCCCCTTGCAACCCTCTGAAACAGCATCAGGAAAACAAAACCAGCCGATTCCGGAATACATATCAGTACTTTTCCACGATGGATCAACAAAACACCGATAACCCGTAAAGGCCGGATTAACGCTCGATGGGTTAGACACCCCCGGCCATGGTTTAGTAGACCCGATCGATCCTGGTTGGCTAGCATCTCCATTTTCTTGTCTAGCCACTGACCATTCTATCGCGTCGTGCTCCGCTTGTAATAGTACCTCCCGAGGATCTTTGCACGATCCTGAGAAGCACGAATCATTTCGCGCTTTCCATATATGCCAAATTAGCCATGGAAAAATATTAGCATTTACAGAATCCGGGATTCTTCAAATAAGATAGTCCAAATTATACCAGATTGACTTCCACGGGAAAACGTTAACTGGTGAGGGAATAGTGGACATGGCCCATGATTGGACTGCCGATGGACATTCGAAAAGTACATGATTAACATATTCCTCTTCCGCCCCACATCTACTACATCTCGTATCGCAAACTATTCCATGATTATTCAGATTTTTCTTGACTGCTATACAACCTGATAATGCTTGCCATAAGAAGTGCCTAATTTTATTTGGACACCCCAATTTCCAAATCTTCAACTGAATTGCCCATAGATTTGGTCCATGCATACCAATGTCCAGAAAGGAGTTCGTCTCCTCAATTTGGTATCCTGACTTCACTGAATACCGTCCTGTTTTTGTATAGTGCCAACTCCAATAATCTGGCTTTGACTACTTTCGAATCGGTATACCCAAAATTAACTGGACATCCGATGGAACAAAATATTGTCGAATCAGAGTCTCTTTCTATAATCTGGTCCTAGAATCTATGAATTGATCAATGGTAAGATCCGAATAGATATCTGGATCTATACCGACTGCTGCCCGAGGATGTACATCAGGGATCCATGTATCCCGCCAAACTGATGTTGTTCTACCATCTCCAATCCGCTTGATCATTCCTTTATTAACAAGGGATCGTGCAGAACTAATTCTCCTCCATCCATATGAGGGATTTGAGTTTGTATTAGCTGTCATAGGGCAGTGATTTCTATAATATCTGCCCCGCATTATACGAGCGACCAAAGATTCAAGGTGATCTATCAGCCTCCAGACTTGTTTGGCCAGAAGTGATTAGTTAAAATCCTCCAAAACACGGAAACCCAAACCATCTTCCTGTTTCGGCCGACATAGTTTCCTCCATTTCAGCCAATGTATTCCTTTTGAGGTATCAAAACTCGACCACCAGAAATTTGCTATGGCTGAGTTTAATTTTTTGACGATAGTCTTAGGTAATCTAAAACATGACATAACTTAAGTGGGCAAAGCTGTCAAAACCAATTTAATCAACACTTCTTTGCCCCCTTTTGACAAGAACTTTGAAGACCAACTATTAATTCTTTCTTGGAGTCTCTCCCTAACAAAGGCAAAAACTTTTGTTTTCGCGCCTCCAATATTCTCAAGGATACCAAGATACATACCCATACCACCGATTTGATGGATTCCCAAAGTATGGTGAATAAGAGGCTTATCATTTTCTGGAAATGAGTACCCAAATTGTAGTGAAGATTTGGAAAAATTAATTTGTTGACCAGATATTCTCTCATAGTCACGTAGAATCCTGACAATATGACATGCTTCTTCTATAGAAGCTTTACAGAAAAACAGGCTATCGTCAGCAAATAATAAATGGGAAATGTTTGGACTCTCTCTCGCTATTGAGATGCCCGTACTTAATTTTTCACATTCTGCTTTTTTTAATTTTGCAATAAGAACTTCTGTGCATAATATAAATAGATACGAAGATAAATGATCACCCTGCCTGAGACCTCGTCTAGGGATAATTTTCCCTTGCGGTTCCCCATTTAATAATATGGAATACTTGACTCAACGCATAATACAACTTGTTCATTAAGAACTAAAACCTAATTGTAACAGAAGCTTTTCTATTAGGCTCCATTCGACCCGGTCATACGCTTTACTCATGTCTGTTTTAATGGCCATATATTTCCCTTTCACCGCTTTATTTATTCGAAGGGCATGAAACATCTCTTGCGCGATCAGAATATTATCAGTGATCAATCGTCCTGCTATAAAAGCTGATTGTGTTTCCGAGACTAAATTCGGCATTAGTCCCTTAAGTCTTAAACATAAAACCTTTGAAATTATTTTATATCCAACATTACAAAGGTTTATTGGTCGAAACTCCGTCATCTTCGTGGGACGTGAGATTTTTGGAATGAGGCATATATTTGTCTCATTTAATTCTTCCTCGAAAGCACCAGAAGATAGAAAATCATTGACCATTGTAACAGTATCTGTTTTGACCACCTCCCATGATTTCTGGTAAAATAGAGCAGTCATCCCATCTGGTCCTGGTGTTTTACCGGGCTCCATCAAAAAGAGGGTTGTTTTAACCTCTTCTTCTGTCGCCTGACATAGTAACATTCGGTTATCCACATCCGTAATTCGTGGCTCTATTTCAGATAGCGAATCAAAATCACATTCTCTACCACTACTGGTGAAAAGATCAGTAAAATAGTGTGTAGCCTCTGCTATAATTCCTTCATCAGATGTGATCCAGTTTCCGGCATTCCCAAACAGACCCACTATTCGATTCTTTGCTCGACGTTGTTTCGTCTGAGCATGAAAAAAGCTCGTATTCTCATCGCCTTCTTTGAGCCATTTGTTTCGGCTATTCTGTTTCCAGTAAACTTCTTCATCACTAAAAGCTTGTTTTAACTCTTGTTTGGCTTTCATAAGTGCATCGGTTGAGGAGGAGTTATCATTCTGTAAATCTTCCACAACCTTTTGACATTTATTAATATTTTGTCTACCATATGGGATATTTTTGCTCCTCCAGTATGACAAGAATTTACAGTAGTTTTTAATACGCCTAGAAATAGTAATTCCACGGTGACATGAAAATCCTTTCCAACTTTTCTCAATTATTTCTTTAAGACCCGTTTTACCAATCCATCTCTTATCGAAAATAAATTGGTTTCGTCGTCCAAAAATTTTATCACTAAATCTGCCCACAATTGGTCTATGATCTGACCCAATCATCGGGAGATACTCAACCTCCGACATGGGAAAAAGTTCATGCCAGTTGCCATTACCAAAAGCTTTGTCAAGAACACATCTTATCACACCATTTTTTTATCCCCTTCCAGGATCAAATGTTTCCAATTTTTGGAAAATCGACCAGACCACAGTTCAGAAGTATTTGATTAAACGATAAAAACGTGGTGGGGTGTCTCAAATTTCCACTTTGTTTTTCATGGTTTCCTGAAAGTTCGTTAAAATCTCCAATAAACAAAATTAATGTTTATCAAATCATATTTTCACGGGAGATTTAAATGGTTTTTTGGTTAGAGATTTTGATTTTTAGATTTTAGATTTTGTAAAAAAAATAAGTAAAGAAACAAATAATAAATAGAAAATATAATGCAACTCACATTAAAAAGAAAAAAAAAGAATGATGAACACTCTTGAAACTCTTAAAAATTGTTTTTAAAACTTGTTATATACTTAAAAAACTTCTCAACATCTGAATTCTCTATTTTCTAGGAAAACCATTTTGATTGTTAAAACATTAATTTTTTGGAAAAACTAAAATCAAAAACTATTTTAAAATCATCTGAGACCATAATATTAAGTTTTCTAAATACGATGGTGATATAGACTTTTGAAATTGTTAAAACAATACCACATGAAATTAACTTTATCTAAGATGAATTATTTATGTTATAAAAGTTAAATTTATCTATATAGACCCTATTGTCAAAGCTTACCATTATACATAAATTTTTTTCCATATTTTATTTTCTGCATAATTTATCAATCCGTGAAATTTATCTATATGCAAATCCCACTATAACTACTTTATCAAATATCAAATTTTTATGTAACAAGTCACTTTCAAAATTTCAATGAAGAAACTATGTATACATAAACTAACTTATATACTTTAAAAAGTTTTAGATTTTGTTGAAAAATACAGAAAAAATAATAGAAGGAAAATGAAAGCTAACTCACGTTCAAAAAAAGAAAAAGAATGATTTTATGATAAACACTGTAAAAACTTCAGGATATGGTTATGGATTTTCTTTATAAGATTTAAAAAATTCTTAACACCTGGATTATCTATTTATTAGGAAAATCATTTTTCAAAATCTTGATTAGTTCAAAAATTGTAATTTTACAATTGTTTTTATGTTAATTACCTTTTAAACGATTTAAATCAATATTAGATTGTATCATTCTTATTTTATTAATATAAAAAGATGTCATATTGTTTATTTTAAATGATATTAAATTACATATAATATATCATTTATAAATAAATAATTTTATATTATATTACTTATTTATATAATGTATTATTAATGATGCTCTATTTGATAATTTTTTGTCCTTATCAGGAAATAAAAGAAGTTATAAGTTATGTTAACATTCAGAGAATGTATTGGGCTAATTGTTTTTAAGTAAGAGTTATATTTTCATAAGTTTGATTTCTTATTTATTTTTTTATTTACAAAACTGGTGTAATATAATTTTTATATAAATTTTGTTTTTTAATTATTTAGACTTATAATTCTCAAATGGGTTGATATTAGGTATGAGCATAATACTCAAATCCGAAGTCCCAAACATGTACCGTACTCAAAAAAGAAGAGTCAAATTTGAACCTGAGTAATTATATCGATAAGACTCGATCTATAATTAAACTTCTCAAACTAGAAAATAATGAAATTCAAACTCACCACATTGTACCAATTTAAATCAAAGGCAAGTTAATTGGGTGATATGCTTCTTAGTGTAAAAAAATTATTTAGAATTATAATAAAGTACACGTTTCTGCAAGTATGATTATAGTTATTCCATACTTTCTTCTTAATTAAATATATCAATCATTTTTATCAAAAATTTACCAACTTCTCATATAATTATAAATAAAACTAGTATCTCTTATCGTTGTAATTGACACAAAATCATATTTATTGACATCAATTAATTTAAATAAGTTAACTAATTTATATGTATCAGTTTTTAAATTCAAATAAAGTTAACTCAAGTTTTAGTTGATGTAAAAAATGTTGATTAGATACATCATTTGTTCAATTGATGTAAATTTATATTTTATGTATATTACTTTTTAAGTGATGTAAATCAATACTAGATTGTATCAATCCTATGTAAATGATGCAAAAGATGCAACAATAATGTCGTTTGATCTAAATGATGTTAAATGACATTTATTTAAATGACATAATATAAGTGATGGTACACATATGTTTTTTGTAATGGAAGATGATTTGACTAATAACTATTATTTTAATCGATAACTATTATTTTATCTGATAACTATCCAATTATCAGTTAACTTACTCGTTATAACTATCCAATTATCAGTTAACTTACTCGTTATCTACTGATTTAAGCTCCTAAAATAGTTACCATCATTATTTAAGCCCCAAGATACTGATTTAAACCATCATCATTAACTGATAACTATAATTTCAGTTATCAGTTAACTTATCTGTTATTTACTGATCTAAGCTCCCAAGACAATTATCATCATTATTTAAGCTCCAAGATGTTGATTTAAGCCATTGTTAGTGACTGATAACTATCATTTTATCCGATAACTATCCAGTTAATAGTTAATTTATTTGTTATCTACTGATCTAAGCTCCCAAGATAGTTACCATCATTATTTTTTTATTTTTTATTTTTGGTCTGAAAGTTACCATCATTATTTATGTCCTAAGATACTGATTTAAGTCATCATCATTTATTTTATCCTATAATTATCCAGTTATCAGATAATATATGTGTTAGCAAGTAATTTTTGTATTACTCTGATAATATATGTGTTAACTGTTAATAAATTTGGAGACAAAACATTAAATGCATTGTCCCCACATGTCATATGTTGTCTCCCAAATAAGCAAGTTGGTCATTAGACTATCTACAATGGTTTCAACATTCAACACCCTACATTGTATTCCACATCATCTTCTCTTTCATCCACCTCATAATTCAACACCCATTTTTATTTTACACCACACAATGGTTTTGTTTAAAAAAATTCAACACCCTACCCCACATTTTTATTAAAACATATAATTTTATTAAAACACATTTAAATTTTATTCAAACACACATAATTATTATAATATTACACATATAAACCATAAAACTCTTACATTACAATTTTTTATATAAATATTTTAGTCTCTAAATATTCTGAATTTTGCCCATATATGTTTGACTAAATCTGCTTGCAATTCATGATGTATATTCGATTCGCGCAACTCAGATCTAGCACGCACATGATTTACAAATGCAGGAAGCACCTCAGTCGAGAATGGTTATGGTGTACTAGACCCACTTGCCTCAGATTGATCATAATTGGTCCAATGTTGAAGATATGTATCTCGCTCATCCTCAACTATCATGTTATGTAATATGATACATGACCTCATGATCATAGCCAAATCAGTTATATCCCACATGCGAGCTGGTTCACGGATAATTTTAAAACGAGCTTGCAACACTCCGAATGCACGTTCAATGTCCTTCCGACATCCTTCTTGACGTTGTGCAAATAACTTATCTGGTTCACTCTGAGGAAGTCTTATTGATTTGACGAAAGTTGGATAAGAAGGATATATACCGTCAGCTAGATAATACGCCATATTATATGGACGTTGGTTCACGAAGAAGTTCACTCTTGGCGTATTTCCTTGTTCAACATCATCGAACACTGGTGAACGGTCTAGAACATTTATATCATTCAATGTGCCTGAACATCCAAAAAATGCATGCCAAATCCATAGATCATGAGATGCAACTGCTTCAAGAATAACAGTGGTGGTTCCCTTATCTCCCCGAGTAAATTGACCTTCCCACGCCATAGGTGTATTCTTTGTAGGTCATCTTGAGTTGGAGCTCTAAGATACACCTGCTCATACAATTGTATGATTCCTCTACAGAATCTACGCAAGCACTCCAAGGCTGTAGTACCTCCTATTTTGATGTATTCATCAATTGCGTCGGCTACCACACCATATGCTAACATTCGCATGGTCGTGGTACATTTTGCTAATGGAGATATACCTTCTTTATTGGTTGCGTCAACTCGTTGTGTGAAGTAGTTGTCGGTGCTTGATAGGTCTCCAACAATCCGAAGGAAAACATGTTTTCGTATTCGGAATCGCCGACGAAACATTGCATCGTCATATATGGGTTGATTAGAAAAGTAGTCGTCAATCAGTCTCTGGTTTGCAGCTGCATGATCTCTTTTGAAGTATTTTCTTTTGCTACGAGATGGATAGTCTTCTTCTACTTTGTTTCGCCGCTCTCTAAACCGATTAATGATATACTTCTCTTCAATTTCAGACTGCTTTTTGTAAGCTTCGATATCGAAAGGAAATTCTGAAGGATCCATTACTAGTTTTTTAGTAGTATGAGATTTATGATATTGATCAAATGAAGAATGAGTCTCCATTTAAAGAAATTGATTGGATGACTCCAAACAAACATTGATTGACAGGGGTGGCTCCCCGACATGCATTATTAAAGTAGAAAACGATAGACATTATTGAAGTAGGCATGGAGAGAAATTATTGAAATAGAAAACGACAGACATTATTAAAGCAGAAAGGACATAAATTATTAAAACAAGTATGGAGAGAAATTATTGAAATAGAAAACGACTGACATTATTAAAGCAGAACATATTGATATTATGAAAACAGGCATGGAGAGAAATTATTGAAATAGAAAACAACATACATTATTAAAGCAGAACATATAGACATTATTAAAACATGCATGGAGAGAAATTATTGAAATGGAAAACGACAGACATTATTAAAGCAGAACACGTCAAACAATATTATTAATTTCCAAACAAATCTTGACCCAACTTCTCCAATAACTGTTTACTTCGGTCATCAAGATGCTCCTTCTCACTTAACTTCAAAAACATTTTCATCTTCTTATCTTGAGTTTTTTCTTTCATTAAGTGGTTAGCTTCGTCTTGTCTCATGGCTATTTTGTCTAGTCGTTCCAACTCTTTCTCCTTAAATTGTTTAAATTCATTCCACTCTTCGTTGATTACTTCAATTGATGCATTCTTGTTTTTTTTTACCCTTTTTTAGCTGCATCCCTCCCCATTAGACAAGCAATGGATCTAATAGAGGTTGAACCACTTGCATCACTCTCCTGTGATCTCTTAGATCCACTTCTCTCGGAGCCTGTATTTCCTCCGACCTGACTACTCTACCGTTGTTGATCACGAATAGCGTGCCATTCTGACATTAGATTAAAATGACCATTATTAGCACTTGAATATAATTCATGCGCTTTTGCCAATACATCATTCTCTGACCACCCACTTTGTTGCATACGCTTAGCGTTATCATAAACGCCAATCCATTTGCCAAGTCTTTGGTTAATGTAGTTGTAATGATTTCTGCATGAAGCTCCATCACACGGCGACTGAAATGAGCAATGCTCATTACAATAATCAGCAATTTTACCCCAGTAGGCTTCACCTTTTTGGTTTTTACCAACAATGCTGTCGGTTCCATATTTAATCCAACCACTCAATAACACCAAATTTTGCTCGGTGGTCCATTTGGGGTTTTTGCGACGAAAATGAGTTGAATCATCTGTATTTGGAATGGCTTCATCAGCACCCCCCATACCACCAAGAGCCATTTGTGTCGAAAATTCTGGAAATTAAGTTGTACTGATATTTGAGACAACTTCATTGTTGGTTGGAGTAGAGGAATTAGGGTGTTCTTGAGATGGATATGACATCATCGATCTATAATATGGATGAAAATTCAGAATAGTTAACGGTATGAAGAAATGTGGAGGATACCCATAATTGGGTATATGTTGGGGTTGGTTAGGAGGTTGATTTTGAAATGGATAATTGTTGGGATTTGGGTAGTT
This sequence comes from Lepidium didymum, assembly GCA_963920545.1. Taxonomy (NCBI): domain Eukaryota; kingdom Viridiplantae; phylum Streptophyta; class Magnoliopsida; order Brassicales; family Brassicaceae; genus Lepidium; species Lepidium didymum. The sequence continues at coordinate 6,742,837 of OY986992.1, forward strand.
GAAAGAATAATTACCAAAATTTTGGGGATTGAAAGAGTTATTATTGGGATCCATTTTGACGAAATGAGTTTTTTTTTTCTGTGTCCAAATCAAATAAAACGAGTCTCTATTTATAGAGTATAAAAAATTATAAATTTTGATATAAAAATAAAATGAAATTAATTTTTATATTATCTTATAATGGAGTTTAAAGGATAAGGGTGAAAAAAATTGAATAGCAAATGAAACATTGACACATGTGTTATTGTTCTTTATCTCTCCTCCCTTCAACTTTTTCGTAACTCATATATGTCCCACCTTTTATTAATTTTTTATTTTTTTAACCTGTTGAATAACTAGCCATGTCATCTTTTTTTTTATTCAACAGGTTCATTGCAAAGCTTCAACTGTTGAATTTATTTTTCAACATGCCCATTGTAACTAGCCTTATATCAAAATTAGTATGGTATAAACACCCATGTGAACTAACGTTATTTACTTAATTTTAAAAACTATATGTTAGTTTCTCATTTCATTTTCTAAAACATGTTATTTATTTTATTTATCTTAAAAAAAAGGAAATACACCTATGGAGAAGAGAATTAATAATTATTAACTACAAGTCTTATCTTATAAAAGAGTGGAAAAAGAATCTAGAGAGAAACAACAAGAGGAGGGCAAGAGAAAAAAACTTGCTACAACCTAAGAATTGATATCTATATTATAAGAATAACACCAAAAACTTATAAAGTCTCAACTAGCATCCTCTATCATTAGGTTCTTGTGTTTCCTTCTGCAAAGTCAAAGGAAAGAGATGAAGATTATCTATCTATATTCTTATTCATATCATTTAGTTACAAATCCATAGTCTAGAACGTGTCGTTGACAAAAGAATATCTGATGTTTGATGGTTGTGTCGTAATTATATATCATATGAGCTGGTTCCACAGTGAGCATCAGGGCTCAGGTTGTCATCTAAAGGTATGTTAAAGCCCCTAATGCATGGAGACAAGGATGCTTCTCTACATCAAACACTCTGCAAGCACAAGTCAGCGCTTCCAAGTCCACTGAATAGGACTTTCCATCAGAATCAACGACGTCGAATTGACAATTGTATTGTGCTGTCACTTTCAACCTCTCAGCAGCAGCCTAGGATGAATGTATTAAGTTCTCAAAAAAGGCACCAGTTTATTTGCACATGTGCCAGCTGTTGGCTCCAACCGACGTTCATAGAACCACTTAGCAAATGTTTTTAATATTGTATTCAATTTTGGGATTAGAAAGCACTTCCTCGCCTCATTGAACACACTGTTTAATGATCCACATTGTTGCTTGTGTCTATGTTGTATCTATATCTCGGAAAACAAGACTTCGTCCATTTCTCTTTCGGACAATTATCCTTTAGATACTTGTCTACAGCTGGATATTTAGAAGCAATCAGACTATACTCATGCTCGAAATCAGGAACTGTGTACTTCTTACAACATTCCATGAATTTGAATGCAACCGTACTTTTGTTGGCTCCCTTTGGAGCGTGAGCTTTCACATTTTGAGACATATGCCATATGCAATACCCATGATACACTTTTGGATACATATTTCCTACAGCACCGATGAGCCTCGGGTTCCTATCACTCATAAATACCAATTCTTTCGAATCGGGTATAACCATCTTCAATTTCTCACAAAACCAAGTCTAACTAGCATTATTCTCTCCATCAAGTATACTGTAAACTAAGGGATAAATGTGATGATTAGGATCTTGAGCTATTGCAAAAACTAGTATACCACCATAACCGTTCTTGATGAATGTTGCATCCACAACTATCACTTGCCTCATCACCTTAAACTCCTCGATGCTAGCACCCAAAGCTATGAAAAGATATATGAGTTTCCCATTAGGATCTTGTTTCACACGTGTTATAGTACCCGCATTAACCTTTTCTAACATGTACAAATAAGAATGCAACATCTTGTAGCTTTCTTCCGGAGTACCATTCAACTGACTAATAGAAAGTGCCATCCATCTCCGAGTTGTGGAGTACGATATACTTACGCCTAATTTGGTCTTAACAAGATCCATGATAACTCTAGGAGCTGGAGTGTTCAGTTGTCCAGGGAAATCCTCTTGCCAAATAAGTGCAACTATTTCTGGTGTGCCTTGCCTCTTTGTTTGGTTGCCCTCACTCTGCCTAGCCCGAGAACATGTATGCATCTTTGTGTACTTTCTAACTAAGAATATATTAGTATTACTAATCCTTGAAGCTCGTAAACTCCATTTGCAGCTTTCCTTCTTACATGCCAACACCAATAGTGATGGACATGATTTTTTAATAGCAAAACAAAAGCTGTTGACGAATGATGCTCTATCCACCACTTCTTGCAATGCTTTCTTATTTGAAAATTCCTGATGCAAACTCAAACCCAAACCGTCTTCCCATTCTTCTATGTACTAACTACTTTCTACATAAGGTGGAAGCTCAACATATGCATCACCTAACCTTTCTAGTTCTACATACACAATCATAGCATTGACATTGATTTCACCATAATCAATACCATTCAGTGCGATTACACCATCCTCAACATTTCCTGCTTCTTTAACATCAACAACAACATTGCATGCGACTACTTCATCATTATATACATCAAACTCATCATAGTTCTTACCAACATAACTTTTTACCACTCTCGACACTTGTCCCGACGTTATCTCAGGTTCTTCCGACCTATTAATGACCTCCACAAACAATATACATGCCTTTACGTTCATCAACAAACGATAGATAACCACGCACATCCACATCATCACAAATACTCATTTCTTCCTCCCCTCCAACCATAGGTGTGAAGAAACTCAAATTCAGACTAGCCTTTATTTCATCTAAACCAAGCATCTTGTATAGACAATGTTCTAACACGAGAAAGTGATATACGCTACTGCATGCTCTATCACTAGAAAAATAGAGGGACTGCGACCTTTGCATTTTACCAAGATGACGACCTCCTCGTTCATTATATATATCTTGCAAAAACAAATAATACAAATCACTCTTTCAGTTTAGTTATACTAGTTGTTCCCAGTTATACTATCGCGATATCACCTTAAATTCCTGAAATTGGATAACTCGGGCTCTAATACACAAAATGCACTAAGATTCAATCTATAATTATGATTTTTACCAATTTTAATTCCTAATCGACCCAGATTCAATAACCAATTTACAAATCTCTCAAATCTAAATCCATTTCTCGTATATAACCTTTACAGGAGACGTAAGAGAGATACTGCAGAGCTGGAAGGTGATGCAGACTAAGATATTCAACTGCGGTGATTCTTCGAGGCGGAGTACATCGGAAACCCTTCCCCTCAGCACGCGATTCTCTTAGGTACTTGAACCCTCTCTTCTCGAAGATTGTTCTGTACAGTGTGTTTTGTCGAGAGTGATTTTGGAAATGAGATTTCCCAGTTTTTCGTTTAGTATGGATTAAATATTGGAGAGAACATAAACTGATTTTTCATAAAAATTAAATAAATTTTTAGTATTTTTTTGAAATTAAAATTATTAGACTAATGAGCATTTAGGTCCAACCACATTTCATTAAAAGAAATGAATATACAAACAGAAAATAGACATAATCGATTTTTCTGTCCTTCTCGGTCATTGCCTTGATAAAAATGTGATGAAAAATCTCCGGGCCACATTAATGGGCTGATTATTTAACTCTTATATATACACACATTGGGTACGTTTTCACACATACGATTTTTTTTTCTTTTGTCATAAAAATAATGAGTAATGCCCAAAAAGGCCTTTTACAACATGGATATTACAAGAAAGATTTGTAATGGGCTAGACAAAGGCCCGATAGAAGGATCTAGAGGTACACCTCACTTTTCTGAAGGACATGTGTGCACACCGTGATGACTCCGACATGCAGCCGTCGGAAAGATGAAATTGAGAGAAGAAAGAACAGGTTCCGACGAATCCTCCCACACATACGATTAGATTGTAATTATTTGTAAGTCAATCTTTATTTTCTTTCTTGGCAGATAGATTATTTGTGAGCTTTGTGAGTGCAAGTTTACTTGGATGGCGTCTGGATTACACGCGCGGGTGAGTGAGATCTATCTATCTATCTTTACGCTTTGCGTGATGGTTCAGTTTCAAGTATTGTTATATGATAGTAATCGTTAAACGTCTCGAAAGTTTATTGGTTTGCCTAAGGAACTTAGCTTCACGACTTGCACTGTGCCTATGAGTTTCGTCCACATAAAGAGTAAGCTGTTCCAGCACAAGACCGTTATGAATCAAATACTCCAGTACAACTATTTTGTACCCATGACCGCTTAAAGCCTTTACCTCAACGACCTTGAGCGTTTCCATACACTTGTGATTCATTCTATTATTCCAAAAGGTAACTGTGACTTAATAGTAATTACCTTTATTGTTCTCACAGGAACCACTTCAAAAGCGAGAGATTCCAAATCTAGACAGTTATTAATTATGTACCTAATCCCTATAAACTCACTTGGATCCAAACTCGCCTTCATCACCAAATGTCGTGTTTTAAATATTGATTGCAAATTTTCATCCTCTGAATGTTGGATCACCTTTCCTCCCAAAAAAGAAAAACAAAATAACAAATGTTTGATCACCATAACTTCATAAGTCTAAAATGCTTAGATATGTTAAATGATTTTGTATATACCTGAAGAAAATATGAACAGACTGTGAAAGTCTTAGCCCAATAAAGATTATGTACGAGATTAGCAAGACGTTTACGGGTCCCAATTCTAGATTCTGTCTCTATACCAAAATCCAATTACGCGTCTTGCATATGCTTGTTAACTCTTTTGAAGACAAAGGATGGAACTGTTCCTGAATACTTGAACCTTACTGCCTCTGGTATATCAAATCTACAAACCGAGTCAGCGAAATCACAAAATCCGAAAGACTAATTCTCTTAATCGGTTCTGATCTTTACCGAAAATCACTTCTTCATCTTCAATACAAGCACAATTTATGAGTTTCAAACTCTCAAGCGATGGAAACTTGGAAAGCAAGGTAGTGACGTCATATAGCTTAAGACCAACCAATTGTGAAGCTTTTTAGCACAATCAAGTTCTGAAATTTGTTCGACTTAATGCCACAAGCGAATAACTTCAGTGACTCAATGTGTGTTTGATAGTAAACGCAATCGGGCAAGTAGAACAAGAATTTATGAGTCTTGTGTAAGTCATTCATTTTCCAAACAGGGTTTTAGAAATTAAGAACCAAGTTTTTGACTCTTCTGATAACTGCAAAGCTGACCATAAAATTGATTAATGCTTCGGATTCCTTTGGTTTAAAGATGTGGATTTTCGATAATTTCAATGTCTTCAACGGATAATCTTTAATCCCGCTTGAGGAGGTTTACGAACTCAGAACCTGTGATGACAACTTTCTTCATTTGATGGTATAGATTCCTCCAATGTTTTGAGAGAACGCTCGTCGCTGTAGCTTTCTTGACGGACAAGTAATCAGAATCTCGTCCTCTAAACTCGATATCAATGAACTGTCTCCTTCTATTTCTGGATCCAAGATGAAAATGTGTTACTTTGGGAAGAAAAGAAAACGAAGAGAAGATCTTTTTCAGATACTTCTCCTTTTCATTTGCGATGATGTACTCAGATCTTAAATTTGTTTAATTACTCTGTTTATGTTGTTACTTTTACTTGGATTTTTTAGGGTTTTTCTTAACGTCCGGTTCTTTTTAAACTTTGTTTTCTTTAATAAAAATTTTCTTTCTTTTATTATTTCGTCTGTGTGACATAAAGGTTAACGTCAAGATTGTTGTTGCCTTTTTAGAGTTTAATTCTTTTTATAAATTCACCAGAATTACAAAAACAAATTATAAATTTACCATAATTACAAAAACAAATATGTCTATTGGTGAATTTAGAATTTATAAATAAATATGTAATAATTTAAATCTAATCTTATATATATAAAGCGAAATGTTGCTCTCTTCTTATTAAACCATAAGTAAACACAAATTATAAATGTTAAAACATAATTTAATTGATATATGAACTAATTAGTTTTTTTTTGTCAACAATTGGATCGATAAGGTCCGATTCATAGCCTAAAGTCCACTCCAATAATCCCTTTTTAAAGCTACCATAATGCACCGGGTAAGAATCGAACTCTGGTGTCAAATCATTAGCTGGGTCATCCTAACCACCAGACTAAGAGCAACTCGGCGTACTAATTAGTATTTAAAATAATATTAATAACACAATTAAAAATATAATATGAAAACATGCCTCTTATGATTTTGTAATTAAAATATAATGCCACACTTAAGAAAAATTATAAACATAAATATGAATTTAATATTTTTTATAAATTCACCACAATTAAGAAAATAAATTATAAATTCACCACAATTACAAAAATAAATTATAAATTCACCACAATTACAAAAACAAATACGTTTAATAGTTGGTAAATTTAGAATTTATAAATAGATATGTAATAGTTTAAATCTAAATTTGTAGACAATAAAGAAGAGGAAAAGTTACCAAATTTATTTCAATTTAGAAACTAAAGAAGATATAGTGGATTTTTTTCATCAAACTCATTTAATTTATGAAAAACAAAATAAAAACCATTAAAATTAAATTTTCTAAAAAAATTATTATGGAATTGTTATCAAATTAAATTTATTAAAATATATGTAGACTACTAACATATATAATGACGATGAGTATCTTAATATTTATATGAGCATCATATATAGTTGAGATAAAAGTTTCTAATTAATGAGTCAAAAATTTCATTTATAATAGGTAAATATTGTAATATGTTTAAACGTATTTTATTTAACCTTATACTTTTTTGTTTAGGTAGATGTTGATGAGATCTCTTCATATTCCTTCATGCAATATGTGTATGAAAACATTATTAAATTATCTTAAGTAATGACAAATTGTACCAATTAAATAGTCTTTACCCAAAAAATAAATTACATTGTCTTTAGTCAATAAAATGTAACTTTTTCTCATTTTTTTCTTTTAAATATAGATTTGGTAGTTCTAATTTAGCATTGCTACCTACTAAAATTTAATCTTCTCAAATTTTCACCAAAACAATATGGAAATTTATCTTCCTCTTTTTTCGACTGAAAGTTGGTCGAAACTCTAAGCAAATCATTGCAAAGCTTTTGCAATTTTGGGAAGCCTATAATTATCAAAAAAGGTGGAGAGCTCATGACATGGGTGTCAACATGTTACTCCTTGATAAAATATATAAGTTCTATAGTATATACATATAATAAGCTACCCTATTAAATTATAAATTTCTACATACTTTCTCTCACTCTTGCATTCAAATCCCATCTGAAAGGCGTGTCGCTAACTAGTGTAATAATAAAAGATAATCCAAAGAACATTTTAAATACAACCCAAGATAAATCTTTCAAATTGTAGTCAAAATTGATCGACTCAACGTGTTTCTACAGCTTATACGATATTCTTATCCATATAAATTGTACCTTACTTTTTTATAGATTACATGTACATTGATATTTACTTTATATTTTCAATACAAATTTTGCCGAGTTGCTCTTAGTTTGGTGGTTAGGATGATTCAGCTAATAACTTGGCATTAGGGTTCGATTCCTACTTGCTACATTATGGTAGTTTAAAAAAGGGATTTTAAGGGTGGAAATTAGGCTATAGATCGGGTCTAGTCGATCTAATTGTTGAAAAAAAAGTACAAATTTTGACAACTATAACTTTATTAATCATGAATTGTCAATGGTTACATTGTTGTTTAGAAAATAAGGACATGTATTAAACAATTGTCAATGTGCTGACGATTGTAGTAAAACACGCTTGCTAAGGATGTTAGCACAAATATTTCGGTACCCAAGTAAATTGCGCAATAGAGAATTGATGTCGCCATTGCCGTATCATCGCAACATACACGTAAATTGTGAACATATAACGCACCAGTTGTAGTCACTTGCTGGTTGTCCCTTCGAATATTACATTTCTATGTCCCGATCCCCATACTGCTTGCATACCCCAAAGCAATGCATTACCTTTTAGCTTCCTCAATCGAATGACGGCATTCAAATTTACCTATGCCACGATGTAAAACCTTCCTATTATGGTCTCAAATAGTCCAACCTAAACCTAAAAGTGTAGACCCAACTTGATGCAAAACATCGTAATTACATTTAACTCAGCTTTCTTAATTGGAAGAGTCCAGTTATAGCGTGATAGAAAATAAGATTGGCCGATATCCGGTAAGCATTGTGGACATGAAACATTAACTATTCATGAGTGTCATGGCAGCTATAAATCCACGTCTCAATGGTAGAGAAACTGATGCAAGTGTAAACCGCCAAAGAATCCAAAATGGCAAGCATCGTTGGAATCTTGGAATCCTTGTATCAGTATATATATCGTGTTGGATTCTGGCTTTGAAGACGACGATTCAAGACGAATCTTACCGAGTTGAAGAACAAAAAACCACAAACAAGAAGAACATAATCGAAGCAATTAAGCCTCTGTGCTTAAGCAATTTGGCTCACTATCTGTGCAAGATTCAAGTGAGGATTACTTAGAGCATTAACTTCGATTACTTAATCATCTTTGCACATGATGATTAAGCCATTGTTACAGAATAAACGAAGAAGAAGAAGATTTGGAAGTGAGAAGAGAAAAGAGATCTCATTTTAGTGAAGATGAATAAGAACTTGTTCACTCTTGGATTTCTCTCTAACAGCCTCTTGATTCAGCTAGTTTTTCAACTCTCCGTCTCTACCTTTTTCCTCTATCTACTTATGTATTTATACTCGTATAAATACATAGTTTGTTTCATACTTAAGAAACATTGGATCCATTATTAGTGTTAACAAAATGTGGGCTTTAACCATCAACGTATGGCCCATCAAATTTGTAATCAACTCCAACAATCCCCCAGTTGATTTTACAATTTGAAAACTCCATTGACGTCATGAAGACTTGAATCAATTTCTTTCTGTAACAAATGTGTATCTTTACATTTCTTCAAATATAAATCAGAACTATGTTAAGTTCATTATAACTTCAATTTACATACAGTTTTTCTTCACCTGGAAGAAACATTTTTATGATAATTTTTATACTCATAGAACATAAGCTTGAATGTCTCAACATAATGAGTCATCATTCACTCAATTTATCAACTACAAACTTATACAAGTTTTACTCATGATCTTCTTTTGCTTTTACCTTTTGAACCGAGGTTTAAATGAATAAATCTAATCGGTAAGGAGCTTCAAGAATCTCACAAAACTCAAGTCTAAGCTAATCTCATTTCTTTGATGTCTCTTTAACAAGTCAACTGCACAAAGCTTTAGTAAATGAGTTAGCTTTGTTCATCACTGATCTCACAAATTCAATTGACAAGACATCGGCTTCCATAAGACCTTTTAATACCTTATGTCTCATCCGAATATGCAATTTTTTCCATTGTATAGCTTGTTCATAGCTACTCCAATAGCAGCTTGAGAATCATATCTTATTAAGATTGAAGAACAAGGTTTACTAACCATTGGTAAGTCCGCAAAACACTCCTTAACCAATCTGCTTCTTGAGTTGCTAGCTCTAGTGCAATTAACTTAGATTCCATTGTGGATCTTGCAATACATGTTTACTTTCTAGATCTCCATGAGACAGCTCCACCACCTAAGCATGAATACATATTTGCTAGTTGAGTTGATCTCATCATTGTCAGTTACCCAGTTTGCGTCGCAATAGGCTTCTAAATCACACACACTGATCCATTGTAGTTTAAGCTCTAGTCCAAAGTTCCTTTGAGATATCAATAACTGATCCATTGCTTTCCAATGATCTTCATTTGGACAGTGTGTATATCGACTTAGCATGCTAACAGCATATGCAATGTCAGGCCTAGTACAGTTCATCAAGTACATCACACTGCCTAGAATCTTGGCATATTCACATTACCTAACACTTTCACTTATGTTCTTACATAAATGTAAAGAGGAATCATAAGGTGTTCTAGCAACAGGTTTATCCCAGTATTTGAACTTCTTAAGGACCTTTTCTAGATAGTGAGACTAAGATAAACTAAATCCTTCTTCAGTTCATGTTACTTTGATCCCCAAGATAACATCTACTTCTTTAAGGTCTTTCATACTAAACTTAGAACAAAGAAAGGACTTAGTCTCTACTACAATGGACAGATTAGATCCTAGAATCAACATTTCATTAACATAGAGACAAATGATCACATATTCGGACTCAATTCTTCTACTAAAGATGCAAGTAACTCATGAATTAGATGCAAATCCAATCTCAAACAACACAGAACTGAATTTTTCAAACTATTTCTTAGGGGCTTGCTTCAAGCCATAAAGTGACTTTTTTAGCTTACATACTTTACTTTCATGTCCTTCTATCACAAACCCTTCAGGTTGAATTATATATATTTCCTCATCTAGATCACCATTCACGAAAGTTGTCTTAACATCCATCTGATGCACTATCAACCTATGATATGATGCAATAGCTAGAAGTAATCTAATAGATACAATTTTTGTCACACGAGCATAAGTGTCGAAAAAGTCAAATCCTTGTTTCTGTGAATATCCATGAACTACTAATCTAACTTTGAACTTGTCAATTAATCGATCTGCCTTTAGTTTCTTCTTTAGAATCCATTTGCACTTCAAGGCTTTGCATCCATTTGGAAGATCTACAACTTCCTAAGTGTGGTTAGTAACGACATAATCATATTCATTATCTACTTCTTTTTTCCAAAAGAGTGCATCAATAGATCACATTGCTTCAGAAAAAGTCAGAGGATCTTCTTCAAGTAAGAATGTGAAAACAATTTCTTCATTTAACTCGTCCTCTTCTACAAGGAAGTTGGTTATAAAATTTGCACCAAAGTCAGTGGGAATCTTCATCCTTTTACTCCTTCTTGATTCTGAATCATCTGAGTTTTCTGTGACTCTTTTCCTTGACACATTCAAAGAGGAGTCAGAAGCATCAACTAGATTTATACATGAATCAAATGATGCAGCAGAGTTACTACTTTTCTTGAATGGAAAAGTCTCCTCAAAAAATTTTACATCATGAGATTCAACTACATGACCTAGAGACATAGATGATTTGTCAAAAGTGATGCATCTATATGCTGCACTACAATTGGGCATATCCTACTAAAATAGCATCAGATGTTTTTGCTCCAATGTTACTTCTTTTGAAATCAGGTAATCCTACTTTTGCTAAACAACCCCATGCTCCGAGGTAGCTTAGATTAGGTGGAAAACCTTTCCATAATTCATATGGAGTAACACAAATTTTCTTGTGAGGTACTCTGTTGAGAATGTGACATGTAGCAAGTACAGCTTCCCCCCCCCCCCCCCCCACAGTTGATCATTCATCCCTAAACTTAAAAACATTGCATTCATCATGTTTTTGAGTATCTTGTTCTTCATTTCAGCAATCCTACTTTGCTGAGGAGTATATGGTGTTGATGTCTCATGAATTACACCTTCATCAATACAAAAACATCTAAACTTGTCAAACATGTATTCTCCTCCTCTATCTGATCTCAACCTATTTAGCTTTATATATAGTTGTTTCTCTACTTCCTTTTTAAACGGAACAAACATATCAAAGGCTTCATCTTTTGATTTCAGCAGATACACTCGAGAAAATCTAAAGAAGTCATCAACAAAGGTTATATAATAGTTCTTTCCTCCCCCGCTAGATGTACTTTTGAAGTCAGCTATATCTGAATGAACCAGTTCAAGAAGAGAAGAGGAACAATTGATTTGATTTTTGAATGACAATCTAGCATGTTTAGTTTCAACACAAATTTCACACTTTGATGAACTTGAATCAATATAATCATGAATAAGGTCTGCTTGCTTTAGTCCTTTAATCGATTTGAAATTCAAATGACCAAGTCTACTATGTCAAGTATCAAGACCAGAGACCAAGTAAGCAGAACTATTAATTTCATTCACATGATCAGTTTCCAATACAAAGAGGTTACCACTGCAAAAAGCTTTACCAACATAGATTCCATTCTTAGTCAAAAACATTCTTGCTTTTATGGTTTGCTTAACACCATCATTCATCAAAAGAGCACTAGAAATCAAAATTTTATGCATGTTAGGCACAAAAAGAGTTTTAGTTAAGATCAAGGATCTCCCTGATGACATCTTCAATTCGACCTCTCCAATCCCTTATACTTTCAGAGCACTTGTATCACCCAAGTAAACATTGTTTCTGTCATTTTCCTCCAGATTCTTGAAGAGTGATTTCTTATTGCAGATGTGCCAAGTAGATCCAGAATCCATAATCCATTCCACTTTGTCAGTTGCAGCTTGGACTTCAGTAACCATAACAACAATGTCTTTAGTTAGATGAGCTTCAGATTCTTGCTTTTGTTTTGGTGGAAGCCTGCACTTGAACTTCTTATGACCTAGTTTTCCACAGTTCCAGCATTTCACCTTCTTCATAAACTTGACTGATTGCTTCTGTGGAACCTTACTTTCCTTGTTTTTCTTTTCTTTTCTTTCCCCTTCCTTTTCCCATTTCCAGAAGAGCTCTCTACAAGATTAGTATCAAACTTGAAAGAGTTTGATACAAAGTTCTTACCTTGATACATCGTCTTGGCTTCTTCAATCATTATATTAGAGATAAGTTCATCAAGACTTATCCTATTCTTCTCGTGTTTAAGTTTTGATCTGTAGTTGTTCCATGAGTCTGATAACTTGTCAATCAAAACCAAAGCCGCAAGATGATTGCCAATTGGCATTCCCTCTGCTTAGATTCTCAAAACGATTGCTTCATAGTCGTGAAGCTGATCCAAAACCGAAATGTCGTCTCGAATCTTGAAGCAGGTCCATTGAGAAGTAATATATTGTTTCTTCCCTTCGTCTTCTCCTCCATATTTCTTTTTGAGATTCTGATATGTTTGTATTTTAACACGTTTTAGGAGTCGTATTTAGCATGTTTGGTGTTTATATTCATCACATTTTGTGTTGCATTAGAGTTTTTTAGGTTAGTTTTCATGCATAGCATCCATACATGCATTGGAGCGGATTTCAGGTACAATTGGAGAATTATGGATGCATCAAGAAGTCACCGAATCTCAGCTGAGTTGGACTCGACCTAACTGGTCGAGTTGGCTTCCCGCGGACCAATTCGGATCTCAGCTCAACCGATCACTCGACTGAGCCGGTCGAGTTGGTTCACGGACCACTTTTGCGAACAGCTCGACCCATCAACTCGACCGACCCGGTCGAGCTAACCAATTCCTACTTTGACTTTTTATTATTTTCGTTGACTTTTATTTTAGAGTTTTCTAAGATAGGGTATAAAAACCCTCTTAGCCCGTTTTTATAAGGACTGCTTTTATTTTTTGATGAACTTTTGAGAGAGAACAGGGAAACTACTCTTGCTTTTGTAATTTCAAGATCAACTTTCTTTCATATTGAGTTTCTATTTGCAATTTCATATCCTGGTTTATTCTTACCTATTTTTCTTCTCTACTTTATGTTTATGCAATTTAGTTTATGCTTTGAATTTTCGTTTATGATTATGAAGTCTGAGTAGTTTATTTTAGGGTTTCTGAGGATGGGATAGACTAGTGAAAATCCTTAATCTACTAAGTGCCTAAGTTAAATTTCGCATAGATTTCTTCTGTTTTAGGGTTCTTAATGCTAGTCTTTCTCTGATCACTTGAGGTTAGATCTTAGGAATTTCCATACTCACGAAGTGTTTGATGAAATACCTGATCCTGCTAATTTTAGAGATTTTCGTACGTAGCCTAAGGGATTAGCTGTCTAGGGCGATTATTGACTTTAGTAAACTGAATTTTTATGCCTTATGTGTTATGTTTCGCCTATGATGATAGGGTCTGGATATAGCTTGGTTGAGATCATCTATCATGAAAGTGAATTTGATTACCTTTTGAGTTTGTTATCTAGTAATCACCTCTTATTAAGTTTGTTAGGTACTTAGGTTATGATTAAGGAGATTCATTAGTCGTTGATCCCTATCCTTAGAAACTTCTATTTCGTCTGATTGAATTTCTCTGTTTTTCTGCAATTTCCTCATCATTAACTAATAAAACCTAAAATAATCAAACCAAATTACCTTTGTAATGATTGCTTTTAAGACATGCAATGTAGTAGTCAAGACATCCAATTTCTCTAGCGTAGACTAAAACTCTCAAATCTTCGGGGAAGTTGCCGGAAGACATATCGGAAAACTTTGGATTATCTCTACTTAGACGTCGTGACTCGCCGGAGTTTTGTGTTGATTTAAGTTCTCTGAATATTTGTTTGGTGAAAATACTCTGTTTTTCAATGAAATCTGGCTTTTAACCAAATATTCCAATATAATTCCCAAATTTCGTTACTTAGTTTTTGTTTTTAGTGAGAAAAACTAGGAAGCTGACAATTGTTAAATAAAAGATGGAACTGGTGATTGGTGAATCTTTGAGGATAATTAGGGTACCGTTTTAATCGGAACATGACTATCTGATTCCAACATCAAACTCTTGTAGACTTAGACTTAAGTCAATATCTATAATTATTATATTATATAAATTAATTAATTAAAACATTATACCTAACAAAAAGTCAACCAACTCGACCAAAGTCAACCAATCATTGGAGAAGATTCACTGAACTTAAACATTGCTATATCGAAAATTTTGGATGCGAGTCAAAAATTTAACTTATTATCAATTTAACTTAAACATTTACTTATTAAATTTCGTCCTTTCTAATTTAGGTTGTTAGAAACATCATCTGATTTATTTGGCTTGAATTAATTGATTCTATTGCAATTCTGATTGTTTGCATATCAACCAATTGGATTGACACCTAAAGTATTACAATGACCATGATAATGCTTATGGTTCATTGACAATTAGAGTAAAATCCTTTTATCAATTTGGCGCCATTGCCGATTGGGAGTTTATTCTGCTTCATTTAGGATTTTAGAACAATTGAGATCAAGTTCGTTTTTGGTTACAGGTTACAAACTCACTGCAGTGCTGTTTTTGTTTTTGCTTTTCAGGTGATTCTACAAATCTGCCAATCAACTCGACCAACCCACTCGAGCACTAAGTAGAGTTGAAACTCAAACTTGTATGCAGATACGTTCAAAGGGTAGTTAGAACCTACTTGGTACTTTCGACAACGTTCGACAACTGCAATGCAACTTGAACGAGCAGAGAACCCAATTAAACAGTCAACAACAGAATTCAGCAGAAATGGACAACAGGGATGATACACACTCAGAACATCCCCTAGTGCACAGACCTCAACAGAGGAGGCCAATGACAATTGGAGTTGGGGATGCTCCAACCACTCACACCCAGAGACATGGGATTGTTCCTCCTGCCATCCAGAATAACAACTTTGAGATAAAAGGCAGTCTCATAACCATGATTCAGAATAACAAGTTTCATGGACTAGCTAATGAAGATCCGCTGGATCATTTAGATAAATTTGAAACGCTCTGCAACCTTACTAAAATAAGCGGGGTGAGTGAAGATGCCTTCAAACTAAGGTTGTTCCCGTTTTCTCTTGGTGATAAGGCACACATCTGGGAGAAACATTTGCCTCAGGGTTCGATAACTTCATGGGATGAGTGCAAAAAGGCATTCCTAGCTAAATTCTTCTCAAATTCCAAGACAGCTAAACTCCGCAATGCGATATCTAGCTTCACACAGAAGAATTCTGAGACCTTTTCAGAGGCATGGGAACAATTCAAAACTTATCAATCGCAGTGCCCTCATCATGGTTTCACTACCGAATCTCTTCTCAGCACTTTATATGGAGGTGTTCTACCTAAGATTCGCATGCTATTGGACACAACCAGCAATGGTAATTTTCTGAACAAAGATGTGGATGACGGTTGGGATCTGGTAGAGAATCTTGCTCAAGCAGACGGGCAGTATTGTGAGGATTATGACAGGAGCATAAGAGGTCATACTAAGTCTGATTCGGTGAGCCGAAAGAAAATCAAAGCGCTGCATGAGAAAATATACAAGCTACTATTGTCCCAGAAGAAACATGTTCACTTTGTAAGTGAGGATGATCAGGTTGAGGAAGGAGAGGACGTTCAGGAAGAGGAGGTTAGCTATCTGCAGAATCAGGGTGGTTACAGAGGATACAACAACTACAGGTCAAACCTTAACTTATCCTACAGAAGTACAAATGTAGCCAATCCAGAGGATCAGGTATACCCACAACAGGTTCTGCAAGCTCAGCCTAAAACCCTTCATCCCCAAGAAACCGTACAACAACAATTTCAACCCAACTCCAGCAGTACCACCAGGGTACCAGCCTCAACACCATCAGCCACCTCCTGCACAGAGCCCAGATATGATGAACATGCTTCAGCAAATACTTCAGGGGCAAGCTGCAAGCAGCAATGAATTGAACAAAATGCAAGCATCTCCTTCTGTGAAAACTACTGGACAACTACCAGGCAAGTCGGTTCAGAATCCAAAAGAGTACAATGTCAGTGCAATTACTCTTCGCTGTGGAAAAGAACTACGTACTCCTGCATGATATGCTCGTGTTGTTGAGGACATCGTCGTTCAGGAAGGGGGGGAGGGTGAAAACGCTGAAACGCCAAAAACAATAACTTCTGGTGGTTAACTCGACCTGCATACCGATCCGCAAGGTTAAGTTGAGCCCAATCATGTACCTAATCCAGAATTTTCTAAGAAGAAAAACAAGCATTTTTTCCCCCCATCTTACAAACCTCAGCTACCTTTTCCTAGAAGGTTTAAGAAAGAGTTAGTTGAGAAATATAAGACTCTATTTGACAAGCAGATGAAAGAAATTGAGTTTAAGATCCCACTTCTGGATGCGTTCATGTTGGTTCCACCTTACCAAAAATTTCTGAAAGATGCAGTCAAGGAAAGAACTAAAGAGATAGAGGGAATGGTAGTTATGACTCATGAGTGCAGTGCAATAATCCAGAGGAAACTAGTTCCAAAGAAACTTGAAAACCCTGGAACTTTTACAATCCCATGCTCCCTAGGCCTTCTTGCCTTCAGTAACTGTCTCTGCGATCTTGGAGCATCCATTAGTCTCATGCTCCTCTCTGTAGCGCAAAAGCTGGGTTTTGACAAGTATAAGCCGTGCAAGATTTCTTTGGTTTTAGCTGACATGTCTATTAGAATTCCACATGGTATCTTAGAAGATCTACCTGTCAGAGTTGGAAATGTGGAAATCCCTACTGGTTTTGTGGTTCTGGAGATGGAGGATGAACCTAAAGACCCACTGCTTTTTGGTAGACCTTTCTTAGCCACTGCAGGAGCTATAATCAATGTCAAGAAAATGACCATTGAACTGAATCTGGGTAAGGATTTCAAAATGAAATTCAACATCAGGGATATCATGAGAAAGTCAACTATTGAGGGACAATTGTTTTGGGTACAAAAGATGGACACTCTTGCTGATGAGCTATTGGAAGAATTAACAGAACATGATCACCTCCAAGTTGCTTTGACTAAGAGTGCTGATGCTGGATATCTTCATAAGGAAGCTGAGTGTTATAGGAAGTTGCCGGACTCCCACAAAGCTGTGAAAAGATTAGTTGAATTTGAGGATTTCGGTATAACAGAGGTTTCAGCAGCAATTGAGGATCAAACATACTCAACGGGCCGAGAATCAATAGTTTTCGAACCCAGCTCGACCGCCATGTCTAGCACCAAGGTTGAGTTGACTGATGATCAGGTGTCAGATGACTGGTCCGAACTTAAGGCACCGAAAACTGAGCTAAAACTACTTCCTAAAGGGCTAAGGTACGCTTTCTTAGGTTCCAACTCTACTTACCCTGTTATAGTGAATGATGTGCTGAGTGATGATGAATTGCATTCTCTGTTAACTGAACTGAGTAAGTATAGAAAAGCCATAGGATACTCTTTAGATGACATCAAAGGAATATCACCTAGTCTCTGTACGCATAGGATCCACTTAGAAGATAAGTCTTATTCTAGCATTGAACCCCAAAGAAGATTAAATCCTAACCTGAAAGAGGTAGTCAAAAAAGAAATTCTTAAATTGCTAGATGCTGATGTGATTTTACCTTATCTCATATAGTAAATGGGTACCCCATGTGCATGTTATTCCTAAGAAAGGGGCATAACGGTTGTTAAAAATGATAAGAATGAATTGATCCCTACTAGAACTATCACTGGGCACAGAATGTGCATTGATCTTAGGAAGCTAAATGCTGCAACTAGAAAGGATCACTATTCATTGCCATTTATTGATCAGATGCTTGAACGGTTAGCTAATCATTCATACTATTATTTTCTAGATGGTTATAGTGGATTCTTCTGAATCCCTATTCACCCTAATGATTAGGAAAAAACCACCTTTACTTGTCCATATGGAACTTTTGCTTTTAAAAGAATGCCTTTTGGACTGTGTAATGCACCTGCTACGTTCCAACGTTGTATGACTTATATATTTTTATATCTGATTGAGGAGGTGGTTGAAGTCTTTATGGACGACTTCTCTGTCTATGGCTCTTTTTTCTCCTCCTGTTTGTTAAATCTATGCAGGGTATTGAGCAGGTGTATGGAGACGAACCTAGTGCTGAACTGGGAAAAGTGTCATTTCATGGTTCAAGAAGGGATTGTTCTGGGGCATAAAATTTCAGCCAAGGGTATTGAGGTTGATCAGGCCAAGATTGAGGTTATGGTTCAGCTGCAGCCTCCAAAAAACGTCAAAGGACATTAGAAGTTTTCTGGGTCATGCTAGATTTTACAGAAGGTTCATCAAAGACTTCTAAAAAATTGCCAGACTTCTCACTAGGCTGCTGTGTAAGGACACAGATTTCGAATTTGACGCTGACTGCTTAAAGGCTTTCCACTTAATTAAGGAAGCTCTAACTTCAACACCAGTAGTCCAACCTCTAAACTGGGACCACCCATTCAAAATCATGTGTGATGCTTCAGATTATGCAGTTGGAGCAATACTTGGGCAGAGAATTGACAAAAAGCTCCATGTGATTTACTATGCCAGCAAAACCCTTGATGATACTTAGTGTAGATATACAACTACAGAGAAAGAACTGTTGGCAGTGGTGTTTGTGTTTGACAAATTCAGAAGCTACTTGGTTGGCTCAAAGGTTATAGTTTACACTGATCACCCAGCGTTGAGGCATATTTATGCCAAGAAGGACACGAAGCCGAGATTGTTGAGGTGGATCCTCCTACTTCAGGAATTCGATATGGAAATTGTAGACAAGAAGGACATTGAGAATAGAGTAGCAGACCATTTGTCCAGATTGAGAATAGACGATTTAGCTCCTCTTGATGACTCGATGCAAGATGAACAACTTTTAGCTTCAGTCACAGTTGCAGCTGGGTATGAAATCAAGGAGAGGCTTAAAGGGGTTATGGCTTTAAAGGAGGAGAATTTGCCTTGGTATGCTGACTTGGTGAACTATCTGGTGGTAGGAGAAGTGCCAAAGAGTTTGGATTCCTATCAGAGGAAAAAGTTTTCAGAGACATCAATCATTACTTCTGGGATGAACCATACTTATATAAGAAATGATCAGATGGTTTGTTCAAAAGGTGTATAGCTGAGGAAGAAGTGTCAGGAGTTTTAGATCATTGTCATGGATCTTCCTATGGTGGCCATTTTGCCACATTTAAAATGGTTCAGAAGGTGTTGCAAGCAGGTTTATGGTGGCCAACCGTATTCAAAGATACTCATGCATTTATTTCTAAATGTGATGCTTGCCAGAGGATGGGGAACATTAGTAAGAGGAATGGGATGCCACATAACCCAATTCTGGAAGTTGAGATTTTTGACTGTTGGGGAATAGATTTTATGGGACCATTCAACCCTCCTTCTCATGGAAACAACTACATTTTGGTGTAGCCGATTATGTTTCCAAGTGGGTTGAGGCTATAGCATGTCCCATGAATGATGCAAAGCCTGTGCTGAAACTGTTTAAAACTATCATTTTCCCCAGATATGGAGTACCCAGAGTTGTGATCAGTGATAGAGGCTTTCACTTCATCAATAAGCTATTCGAAAACCTACTGAGGAAACATGGAGTAAAACATAAGGTAGCTACGCCTTATCACCCACAGACAAGTGGTCAAGTAGAGGTTTCAAACAAGCAGATCAAGTCCATTCTAGCCAGAGTAGTAGGAACTTCAAAGAGAGATTGGGCCACCAAGCTGGATGACACTTTATGGGCTTACAAGACTGCTTTCAAGACTCCAATTGGAAGAACACTATTCCAGCTTCTTTATGGCAAATCATGTCATTTACCAGTTGAGATTGAGTATAAGGCGATATGGGTAACAAAGATGTTGAACTTCGACCTCAAATCTGCTCAAGAGAGGAAAGCACTAGGTCTGCATGAATTAGAGGAGGCGAGATTAGAGGCTTATGAAAGTTCAAAAATATACAAGGAGAGAACAAAAGCTTTTCATGATAAGAAAATTGCTCCTAAGAAGATCACATCGGGTGATCAAGTCCTCCTTTTCAACTCCAGACTTAAGCTTTTTCCTGGGAAGCTCAAAAGCAGATGGTCTGGACCGTTCAGGGTCAAAGAAGTTTTACCTTATGGAGCCATAACTTTGGTGAACAAAGAGGGATTAGACTTTACTGTCAATGGTCAGAGAGTGAAACTTTACTTGGCTGATGAAACAATTCCATAGAACACTTCAGTGCATCTCTGTGAACCCGCCAAAGCCTAAGATGGGATGGAAAGTCAAGCTAAGCGACTTTAAGCAAACTCACTTGGGAGGAAATCCCATGATATCCTTGTAAATAGTCTAGTTAATTTCTTCTCATGATTTTTCTTTTACTTCTTTGGTTTTTCTTTTTGTTTTTTGAATTTTAGTAGGTGAAGAATTTGGCCGATTTCAGTGGTTTTGGCAGAATTTAACATCAAGCTGGACGGGAAAAAGATATTTTACTTAAAAGATCTGGTGGATAAAAGTCTGACTAGACCAAGAGAGTGATACTTGAGGTCGAGCTGACAGAAAAAAAAATGAAAGTAAATTGATGCAATTATCCACCAGATTCTTCACTGAGCACTTGTATCCTTAACACCACATCTTTTGGTCCAACAGATATTAAATCTCTTGATTAATATTCAAATAATTCCACATGCTTTTGGTTGAGAAAGAAGAGGACCCCATATGTTTCACCATGAGTTAATGTTTTTTGGCTCCCCATTATCATATTCACCATATGCTTTATGTCTTTCACCTAACACCACTCATAACACCACTCATTTCTTTTCTTTTTAAGAGACCAAAACACTCTCTCCTTTCCACTCATTTTCTGCACTCATCCTCACCAAACTTTCATTATCTTTCATGTCCAATAATTCTCTCTTTTGTAGATTTTGAAAGCCAACTCGATCGGGCGGAGCTCGACCGAGGAAGGTGAAGCACCCGCTCGAGCTACCACTGCTCCGGCTCTTCCCCAGCTCAACTCAACCGCAAGCTTCAGCCGCAAATCGACCGGCCACCGACTCGAGCTAGAGCTCGACCACCGTTCGCAGCCCAACTCGACCGATGGAGGTGGAGCACGCGCTCGAGTTACCTCTGCTCCGCTTCAGCTAGCTCGACCTCCACGCTCCATCACGCGCCCGAGCTGACTCATTCCGCACCAACGTCATCACTCTCAAGCTCGAGCTACCACCGAATACCCACCCACTCGACCGAGAGACTAAGAATTAAGGTCAATTTAATTTTATTTGACTGCTTTAGTTGATAGCTAGACCGGTTAAGTAGAAATTCGAATAGAGTTGGTTTAGAGAATTGATTTTTAGGTTGTTGGTTAGGTAGAAATTGGAATTAAGTGGTTTTGAGGGATGAATTAGGTGGTTAGACTGATTTGATTTTGCAAAATATAGTTCATTGCGGATAGGTTTTTGTGGATATATCGTTCTATTTTGCAGAAAAAAAATTCAAGAAGTGATCTGTGCAGTCAACTCAACCAGTTCAGTAGTGCAGTGGGTCGAGCTGAATTTCAAAAAAAAAAAAGAAAAAAAAAAGAGAAAATGTTGAGACTTGGAGGTGGTTCTAATAGGCGATCAACAAGAAATTCTAGACGTGAGGATTCCCTAGTGGGTTGTTTTGGGGATGAGTATGGTAAGGTATATATAGAAAGACGAGAGGAGATCCGAAGAGGAAAATGTGTTGAGGAGGATCCTTCCTATGATGTTGTATTAGGAGTTGTTGATACAGAGAGTGATGAGGATGATGACAGGTATGAGGATTCAGGGGCCGAAGATGAACCTTCTCTAAGTTATAATCAAGCAATAAAGGTTTTCCGTAAGATGAGAGTATGGGGAACTAGGTATGTTCATCAAGAGACGATGGAGATGTTGGGAATATCTGAGGACGTCAACTATATGTTTGACACGTGTGGACTAACTACTTATGTGTCCAACAGCCAGCCTTCATACAAAGAGGAGACATGTCAGTTTCTAGCTTCGGTGGAGATAAATTTATATGACGATGACATGGTGGAATTGATCGAAGAAGGCGGCTTTGGCTATCTCACTTTCTTAGCCACGGGACAAAGTGGAAAATTGGAGAATTTGGTTTCACTGTCAAGCAATTTGAAGAGTTGTTCGAACTTCCAGCTGGGCATGTGTGGGATTATGACTTCGAGAATGAAAAGCTCCAGGCTCTGTGGCAGATCATAGCTAGACCGATTCCATATCTTGCGTACAGAAGTAAAAGCAATCAAATTCAAAACCCAGCCATCCACTACTTTCACAGAGCAGTAGCTAATACATGTTTCCCAGAATGCTGACAGGAAATGTGCGACAACTTGAGCTGGAAATGATTGATGAGGGACAAAAGGAACTTCTAAACAGAGATAATGCCAGATATAGAAAAGAGTTTAAGGGGGATGTTCAAGGAGCTAGGTTCTCTTCCCAATTATTTGACCAACTACTGAGTTATAGGAGCTGAGTTGCTAAGTTGAAGGATAAGTCAAGTGGAGTGATTTGTGTCGGTGGAATTGTGACAACCATTCTAAAAGCCTGCAATGTGAACCCGATGTCCACACTGATTTCTCCAACGTTCCTTGACATTCCATATCTAAAAAGAATAGGTTTTCTGGAGAAAACACCAAAAACTGGTCTAAATCTCTACGTCTTTCCTAATCCCGAGACTGATGATGAGGAGAAACTACTACTTCCCAACCATGAGTTCACCAATTTACGAATTGGGAGAAACATTGATTTGAGAAACATTGATTTCAGGCCTCCCAATGACGTTCTTTGGACTATAGAGGTACAGAAAAGTGCTCTGGCTTCGCGGAGGCGCACAAATGAAATCATTGAGCAGGAACCTGATTGCTACTATTTTGGGGATAACGTTAATGCAAGGTGGCCTGCAGGGGTAAAATCAGCTCATAAAAAGACTAGTTTGCTTCAGAAATGGAACAAGTTCCAGGATGGGCTGATGGGCAAACTGATTAAGTCTAAACGTGAGATGTCGGGTTAGATTAAAGATCTCCAGAGAGCTATGAGGTTAAGTTCTCATTCGAAGCAAACTACTGTACCTAGTTTCCAACCACATCCACAGCCACAACCGTCAGGTCTGAGAAGGACCAGATCAGTTTCTCATGCACCTAGGAGGCGATCCACTTCCACTTCGGTTCCAGCTCGGACGTCATCATACATGCCCAGAACGTCAGTACAGCGAGATTCGAATATATGCTGAATTTTTCGGTCAACTTCAATCCCAACTCGACCCCAAACCTAGAACATCAGATTGAGCTAGGCAGCAGATTTGTCCATTACAACACTGAACAATGCCATATGAAACAAGTGATCCTTTTCCACGAGTTACACCTCGAAGAAGGCGAAGTCGAGTTTGCTAGAGCACCACCGCACTCGGTTGCATCAGAAACCACGGTTCCGATAGGCAACGATCAACCATCGTATGCCACACCGGGACAATCGTACTCACTCCACACATTCATTATTAATATCATTGCATTTTTATTGTTTCTGTCGATTGGTCTAAGCTCTTTTTCAAGCTTCTATTACACAAGGGACTGTGTGATTTAAGTTTGGGGGAGGGTCTTAGATCATATTTGATCACATTTTTCTGTTCTCATTTTGATCATGCATTCTCATATAAGGCATAGAAAATACAAAAAAATCGAAAAACCTTTTCAAAAACACATAAAAAGAGTGTCATGTAGCTGCATCCATGTAGGATCGAGTCTAGTTTTGCATATGGGATTATGATGATTATGCCTATTTAAGCTTGTTGATCAATATGCTAAATTCACTGCCCTAGATATAAGTTGTCTGTTGCATGCCTTCCTGTCTGAAATGTAAAACCTCACCATGTTATAAAGGTTTAGTCTGCATTCACGCCTAATTGAATCATGTTTTGATCTGATGCTAATCCTTGCTTAATTGAAAACCATAATCTAACTAATTAATTATCGAGTATATGCATTGATTTTAAGTTTGTGGATTACACAGAATATTTAGATTTCCTTTATCATCATGCATCTATCTTGTTAATCCAAATAGACTCCCATCATGCACATCACCTTCTTTCAAACCATTCACTGCATGTTGTATGCTTCGTGAGTTCTCTTTTCGGTTTAACTTGGCATAAAGTGTTAGATGAGCGCTGACAAAAGCATGGCTTCATGTAGATGCTGGTCCACGATTTTTGAACCAGATATGACTAGGTGGTTTCGATCCTAGGTATGGGAATGTCTAAGTCTGTGTGGAAAGGAATGAAAAAGAAAGAAAAGAGCTAAGTAAAGAGTTTACATCTAAAGGAGAAAGGGGTTGGAAAGGGTTTGATGTGTTCTAGTAAAGGTTACGGGTAGCAAAAAAAATAAAATAAGAAGAACCATGTGCTGTAAATGTTTTAAGTCCCAAACCGCTAGAAATCGCAATGTTTGTGAATCCCCCTCCTTAGAATTGTGAATGGAAAAGCTTGTAAGTATGATCTTGGGGGCTAAAAAGAAAGATGCCTTGAATAAAAAGGGTAGTCTAGGATCAGATTATGGGTTTAGATTGCTAGGATAAAACCGATGTGGGTATACGGGTAGATGAAGTCATGCTCTTGTATGCGCCTATTGGTTCTCACCTTTAGCATTATGCTGAAGCTTAATCCATTTCATTGAGTGATCCATGTGCATTGATTGACCAGTTACTATAAAGAGATCATTCTAATCTCTGGACCTTACCCTTAGCCAAACAAGCTTTTAAATTGATGCATATGCTCGGTTCACGATTCTTTGCTAAATGAATGTTAAAAGGATTAGTTGAAGTGAATGCATGAGTAGGTTAAGGCTGAATCTGTACTAGATTGTTATTGGTATGGCTAAAGTTTTTGGAGTACGACTTGTTTGGTTGTGTATCTTAGAACTTGTATCTTGGACTGTGAGTTTAGTATTCGTATCAGCTCGTCTTTGGCTCTGAATCCCCGGTTCACCCTCTTATCCATCTTGGTTCAGTTTCTTTGCTTGAGGGCAAGCAAAGATTAAGTTTGGGGGAGTTGATATGTTTGTATTTTAGCATGTTTTAGGAGTCGTATTTAGCATGTTTGGTGTTTATATTCATCACATTTTGTGTTGCATTAGAGTTTTTTAGGTTAGTTTTAATTCATAGCATCCATACATGCATTGGAGCGGATTTCAGGTACAATTGGAGACTTATGGATGCATCAGGAAGTCATCGAATCTCAGCTCGAGTTGGACTCGACCAAACCGGTCGAGTTGGCTTCCCGCGAATCAATCCAGTTAGCTCGACCTTGGACTTGACCGAACCGGTCGAGTTGGCTTCCCGCAGACCAATCCGGATCTCAGCTCGACCGATCACTCGACCATGCACTCGACCGACCACTCGACCAAGCCGGTCGAGTTGGTTTCACATGGACCACTTTTGCGAACAACTCGACCCATCAACTCGACCGACCCGGTCGAGCTAACCAATTCCTACTTTGACTTTTTATTATTTTCGTTGACTTTTATTTTACGGTTTTCTAAAATATGGTATAAAAACCCTTTTACCCCGTTTTTATAAGGATGCTTTTATTTTTTGATGAACTTTTGAGAGAGAACAGGGAAACTACTCTTGCTTCTGTAATTTCAAGATAAACTTTCTTCCATATTAAGTTTCTATTTGCAATTTCATCTCCTGGTTTATTCTTACCTATTCTTCTTCTCTACTTTATGTTTATGCAATTTAGTTTATGCTTTGAATTTTCGTTTATGATTATGAAGTTTGAGTAGTTTATTAGGGTTTCTGGGGATGGGATAGATTAGTGAAAATCCTTGATCTACTAAGTGCCTAAGTTAAATTTCGCATAGATTTCTTCTGTTTTAGGGTTCTTAATGCTAGTCTCTCTCTGATTACTTGAGGCTAGATCTTAGGAATTTCCATACTCACGAAGTGTTTGATGAAATATCTGATCCTGCTAATTTCAGAGATTTTCGTACCTAGCCTAAGGGATTAGCTGTCTAGGGCGATTATTGACTTTAGTAAACTGAATTTTTATGCTTTCTGTGTTATGTTTCGCCTATGATGATAAGGTATGGATATAACTTGGTTGAGATCATCTATCATGAAAGTGAATTTGATTACCTTTGAGTTTGCTGTCTAGAAATCACCTTTTATTGAGTTTGTTAGGTACTTAGGTTATGATTAAGGACATTCATTAGTCGTTGATCCCCATCCTTAGAAGCTTCTATTTCGTCTGATTGAATTTCTCTGTTTTTCTGCAATTTCCTCATCATTGTTTCCTTTTACTTTCTTATTAAATTTCGTCCTTTTTAATTTAGGTTGTTAGAAACATCATCTGATTTATTTGGCTTGAATTAATTAATTCTATTGCAATTCTGATTGTTTGCATATCACCCAATTGGATTGACACCTAAAGTATTACAATGACCATGATAGTGCTTAGGGTTAATTGACAATTAGAGTAAAATCCTTTTATCAGATTCACCCAGATTTCTTTAACAGATTCATAGCTCACGTAGATATCAAACAACTTCTCAGAAAGATGACAGATATTGTGTCCTCTACATATACGATTATGATCTTCAAAGGCTCCATCTTTCTTTTGTTTCTTTGATTGAACTTGAGTCAGATGAATCTTTCTAATCTTTGTTCGGTGGAATCTGAACGGAATCAAAATTATCGTCACCTCCGATTGTTCCAACTTCTTCAGAGAGAACATAGTCTAATTTGGTTTCTTGGAAGAAGAAGAGAAGTTCCTCCGACTACCTTCTATAATTCGACCTTGTGAGAGGTTGAAGGTTAGATAAGTCTGGTACTATGCCGTTCTTCCCCATCAGTCTTCTTTAATCGAACAAATTGCTTAAGAATGTTGGATTCTGGCTTTGAAGACGACGATTCAAGATGAATCTTACCGAGCTGAAGAACACAAAACCACAAATAAGAAGAACATAATCGAAGCAATTAAGCCTCTGTGCTTAAGCAATTTGGCTCACTATCTATGTAAGATTCAAGTGAGGATTACTTAGAGCATTAACTCCGATTACTTAATCATCTTTGACATGATGATTAAGCCATTGTTACAGAATAAACGAAGAAGAAGAAGATTTGGAAGTGAGAAGAGAAAAGAGATCTCATCTTGGTGAAGATGAATAAGAACTTGTTCACTCTTGGATTTCTCTCTAACAACCTCTTGATTCAGCTCGTTTTTCATCTCTCCGTCTCTACCTTTTTTCTCTATCGTATAAATACATAGTTTGTTTCATACTTAAGAACCATTGGATCCATTATTAGTGTTAACAAAATGTGTGCTTTAACAATCACGTATGGCCCATCAAATTTGTAATCAACTCCAACATATCGAGTAACACGCGTAAATTGTCATAAACAGACCTTTGATGGTCAGATAGTACAAATTATGTAATTCAATGCCTATTAAATGGTCGGTGTATAAAAGTACCTAAAGGCTTTGTTGTGAACTCATATATCGAACGACAGAGAAAAGACCTATTGGCCCTTTAATGTCACAAAGCAGCCTTTGTCGAAATTATATCCGGTTTATCAGATTTGCCTGACCAATTTCGATTAAAAATAAGTCAACATTTCAAAATTATAACCTCAGTTAAGCCGCAATTTTTACCGTGATCGGTTATCGTCACCATCTGCATCGCTTACACAGACCAAACTCACTCACACGAACAAAAGCCCTAAATCCTGAAGAGCAGCCAAAAATCATGGCGCTTCGTCTTGTCAGATGTCAACATCGGTTTTCATCAAACCCTTCTTTGATTAGGTTTTGCTCCAATTCCTCATCGAACTCACCTCCCAAAGTCGCCAACGCATCTGTTGAAAAACACTCCCAATCACCATCTTCTCCGTCTCCGTCGGACTCCGCGTACTCTCCTCCATTCACAGACATCAAGACCACTCTGAACGAGAAATTACGGAATCAGCAGGAGCAAGGGAGAAGATCATTCGCCAGATCCGATGACCAAGCTCAGTATCGCGGATCGTTCTCCCATAACTCATCACGCGTGTGTTTACAAGATTTGGGGAAGAACCTCGCCAGGTTTCAGCGGAGATCCACCGGTCCACCTTTGAGGGATTCGGGTGGAGGCGGACATTCTCCGCCGCAAATATCTTTAGAGGCTTTATACAAGCAAAATGCTGCACCAAACTCAGCAGATCCTAGGAATCGAAAAGCCCAGGATTTTAATTTGAGTAACGTATTGAGAAATTTGAAGAACTTGGGGACGCAGACTAACACTTCAAACAACATAGAGAAGAATGGAGGGTATTTACGAAACTTCAAGAGCACGGGAGGAGAAGCATTGCCCATGTCCTTGTTCGGGAAAGAAATGGGAAAGGAAGGTGAAACAGAGGAAATGATGACGGAGTTCCTAACGTTTTACAACGAAGAAGAATTAGGAGAGAAACTTAGGATGCTTAGGCCAGAGGGAAAGAAAGAAGAAGGATGGTTCTCATTGCAGGAGTTGAATCAAAGGTTGGTTAAGCTAAGACAAGTGGAAGAGAAAGAGGCCCAAAATCGGAATGGCAACTTTCCGGGACTGAGAAATGCTATAGCATCGATTAGGAATGATACTAATGAAGTTATTTCCCGTACGTTCTGACCCTTTGTTGACTCTCTTTCTTTCTGTTTTATAGAATCTCAAACACCCAAGTTTGCATAGATGATCTTTTTGGCGGAAGGATTTTCATTTCGTTTCACTCTGTCAATTCTATACGATACTAAATCGTTGGATTTTGGGTAGGCCTTGAGGTGTTAAGATCTTGGTTTAGATTTCTTGTCTGTTGTAGTGTTTTAGTGTCGGAATGACATTTGTGTCATTTAAGGAGGTTTCTTTGCTTGCAGAGCAGAGTAACTTCATTTTGGGCCATTTGGGTGGTGTCCCTGAATACAAGCTTCTTCCTCCAAAAGAGGAACTAGTTGACACTGTAAGTTTTTTGCTCTTAGACCTTGAAGCTTAATTGTCTATCTAATAAGTCAGAACCAAAAGGCTTATTTGGTCTTTTGGTAATCTTTGGTTCATGATATTTCCTACGATGCTCGCTTGATCTGTTGTGGACATTAAAAGTAACCGTGGGTGTATTGATATTCTTTTTTTGTGATTGCATCAACAAAGTATTTCCATCCAGATAACATGTCCTCTGCGGAGAAAATGAAAATTAAGCTCACAAAAGTCAGGGATGAGTTCAAGATGTCGGAATCAGATTGTGGTTCTGCACGTGTGCAAGGTAAATTCTACATAAAGCCTTCAAAAGGATTACATGTTCTAGACAGATTGTCTATTGATGTCATTGGTCTCTCCTTGCAGTGGCACAACTCACTACCAAGATCAAGCATTTATCCTCCTCTCTACACAAAAAGGTGAAACTTTAAATTGTTTTAATGTTTTTGTGAAGCTCACCATCCCAGTTTGCTTTGGGCACCTTATGTCACACTTATTGGTGGCTTTATAACTCGCAGGACAAGCATTCGCGGAAGGGACTTTTAGGAATGGTACAGAAACGGAAGAAACTGTTGAAGTATTTAAGACGAACTGACTGGGGTTCTTACTGCCTTGTTCTGTCAAAACTCAGCCTTCGTGACAACCCAGATTACAAGTTCTAAGCTTTATGCGCTACAGAACTCCTGGTTCTCTGCACTCTTTTTGGTTCAGACAACACGCTGTTGTGAGTGAAACTAAGCTGTTCGAACCGTTTTTAGGCATTTTACTCTCTAGGGAAGGAGTTGATGTACTCTATTTTGTTACCTTACTCCATTGTTTCCATTTGAGCTCTTCAATCATGCATTTGCTTCAAAATTGAAGCTGTGGATCTCCTTAACTGATGTTAGTGTTCCCTTTAACATTTGGATTGTGATAATAAAGTTAATTAAGAGTAATCTCAATGATTTCAGTTCAAATGTTTTGCGAGTTTAGATCTTGAGTCGGTACCAGTGTAAAAGCAATGTTTTAAAATTTCCGAAATGTCACAACTAAGAAGTGGAGGATTAAGGTTTTTAATTTTAGAGGAGAAATTATATCTACAAACTCAAAAACACCATGTCGTTTTTAGCTTACAAACCAAGAGCACCAAGTGGGGTTTTTCCCTGGCCGGCCTCAAAGTAAAAAATCAACATGGCAAGCATTGCGAGCCTCGAGTGCTTAATCTCCGCCAGTTTCAGTCGCTCCAGCTTCTCTCTGTCAGGCTCGTAAATGCCGTCGCGTGTTTTGCCGGCGAGACCCAAAGGATCGAAGAATCTTCCACCGGGATATCCCTGATCACCGGTATAATTTGCGAAATTCTCGGCGGTCCTCGACCACGGCGTTGCCCACTCAACGGATTGAGAATCCGGGTTGAAGAAATCGACCCATCTTTTGCTCTCCACCCAACCCATGAGAAGCAATTGGGTTCCGAGAAGTGAGCCGAACGAGAATGGCGCGATCGCGCGTGGATCGGCTCCAGCTTCGAACCAAGGCACACCACTCCAGGCCTGGCCAACGAAGATCCCAAGAACCGCTGCCATCGCCCATCGTCCGTGAATGAGCTCCGCTTCTCTGTACCATTTCAGAAAAGCCGGGTCTTTTCCCAAACCCAACGGGTCGAACCCGAAATCTCCAGGTAGCCTACGAAAATCATACACAGCTTACTCAGAAACTGGTAAAAGTTCAAGCTTTGCAGACTCTTTTGAGATCAAAGTTTAAGGAAAATGAGTATTCACGACATTCATAACTATATATACAACATCTGAATAAAAATTCAGTATTTTTCATGCTAGTAACTAAGGAACTTTTAAGGAAAATAGACTTACGAGCCATCGAGCCATTCAGGGTCAAGGAGGTTGCCGCCACCTTTAACGGCAGGAATCCATGATTTCTTAGGCTGAGCAGCAGCAGCAGCAACGATCAGAGTTTTCCGGCTAACTCTCTGAGATCCAGTGCTCATGCCACTTCCCAATACGGTGGAACTTCTCTTGCCTCCTGCGAGGAATGAAGAACCAAGCCCGCTAAGCACAGCTCCAGAGACCGCCATCGCCATGAGATCTCTTTTATAGCTCCTCTGTTCTTTCTCTTAAGAAGAAATGAGTGTTTTTGTTCTCTGTTTTTCGAAGAAGAAAAAATCAAAGAGAGGGAGATTTAGAGAGACAATGTAAGATAATGAGAATCTAAGAACCTGTCGTGGATAGATTTCTGACCAATTAGAAGTCAGAAACAACTTCACCATATCCACATCAGCCACACTCATCACTTGTCTTCTTCTACTGAATCTTTGTTTCAATTTTTAAAATATTTCCCTTATCTGAAATCTGATTTGGTATGACAGGTGGACACTCTTTTTTATTTACACATATACAGATGGGAAAATTGGCAAAATGACTCCGAACTTCCAAATTTCCGCCATCTAGGGCCTCAACAACAGATTAGCCAAATTCAGCACAAACATTTTCGTTGAATCGGCCAAATTAGGCACGTCGTTAATTCTCGTAACGGATCAACTTAACGGAGTTAACCACCGTTGATTTCTGCGTTTAGTCAAAACGACAACGTTTTGTGTTTACATTAATCCCCAAATCGATTTCACTTTTGCATAAACCCTAGAAATCGATTTGTTGATTCCTCTCAATCACAATTGAGAAACCCTTCCTATCTAGTCGATTGGTGACGATTCCGTGTTCTTCACTGCCTGGGCTCATCATTTCGTGTTCTTCATTGCCACTATTCCGTTAATTTCTGTTCCTATTTTAATCTTCTTCCTCTTCTCCAATGAGTTCAAGTTCTGAAAAATTGGTTGTTGGTGGAGAACGTGGACTTCCGTCGAAGTGCAATTGTGGTTTAGATGTAAAAGTGTTTACATCTAGGACTCAAGAAAACCCAGGACGACCCTTCTTCCGCTGTAAAAGCAAAAAAGACGTAAGTTGAGTATTTTACATGATTTGTGGTGTTTTCATACTTTAGTGATGAAGAAGAAACAAATGTGGTGATTTGTTAATGCAATAGGATCACTTGTTTAAGTGGGTTGAGGATGCTGTGTTTGAGGAAGTTCAAGATTCTTTACCAAAATGTAGAGTGATTGAAAGTGACCTTGGCCATGCCAACTTCGAGATTGAGGAGCTAAAGATTGTAATCAAAGACTTGAAAGAAGATGTGATTTGCAGTAAAAAAGAAATCTGGAAATGGCAAGTCGTGACCAAAATCATCCTCGTCTGTGTTTGTGTTTTAGTTGTTCTCATTGTTTACCAAATGTTCGGTAAAGGAGAGAAGACGAGACCTGTTGTAGATTATTAGTGTAAGTTGATGTGAGTTTAGAACCTGTTCTCCTTTTCAAACAATGTAACACTTTGATTCATGTTTCAAATAAGTTTTCGTGAGTTTAGAACAAAATATAAAAACCAAACACAGAAGAAAGAAACTTAAAACTTAAACAATCAATGTGACACAGAAGAAAGTAGCAAATAAAACATCATCATCGGTCAAATACTAACATAAAAACATCATCATCGGACCAGAAGCACATGGTGTTAACTAGAAGAATCAAACCATGATATTCATCTCGAACTTCCTTCTCCCGAAGCTTGTTGAATCACTTGCGATAGTCCTTGTGACAGTCCTTGTTGAATCACTTGTGAAAGCACTTGTGAACCTACTGCTTCTGGTCCTTCTTCCTCAAGTGGTGCTCCATCCTAATCAAATTTAAAAAAATCAGATATATAGGTAAAGTATAAACATGTGGTCTACCTATTCTTCTCCTTAGATTAGGTAAATGAAACTATAAACATGTAAAGGACATACCGTCTCCTTTCGTTGTCCACCTGGTCTTTTCTTTGGAGGATCCGGTACTGTCGGGTTTTTACATGTCTTTTTGTTGTGCCCATCTTCCTTGCAGTTTGAATACGCCATCACTCTATGCTTCCGTGACAGCCTACTCTTATCTGTTTCATTCCTACCTCTCTTCCTCGCATAGTTACTTGGTCTTCCGGGGTTTCCTTTTCTCCATGGTGGTGGTAATACAGCAAGCCTCCTCATCCTAGGCCACAGTTTCATGCCTTGGACAGGCCTAATACCATCCAAATACGTGCGACGCCACATCTCTGTTGTGTAGTAGTCACTAACGTACTCATCAACCTTTTGTCTCTTACTAATAATTACCCTTGTGGCATGCTCACATGGGATACCAACCATCTGCCATTTTCTGCAGCCACATGTCCGTTGGTTCATATTCACGGAATATCCAACACCATTCAACTCAACCTCATA
Source organism: Lepidium didymum (assembly GCA_963920545.1). Taxonomy (NCBI): domain Eukaryota; kingdom Viridiplantae; phylum Streptophyta; class Magnoliopsida; order Brassicales; family Brassicaceae; genus Lepidium; species Lepidium didymum. The sequence continues at coordinate 6,776,617 of OY986992.1, forward strand.
CTCATTGTTTCTCGCCATGTGTATAACGCAATGATGTGATCTCTCTATCATTTTATCTATCTCCGAATGTGCTCTATTTGTGAACCTTGTCTTCAGGCGGTTTGCAATGATAAACCGCCTTGCATTACGAACCATACATTGTCGACGAATCTCTTCTAACATGTCCAACAAAGGCTGTTTCCTTGCTTGCCGAATGGTTCGATTGAAGGATTCGCTCAGGTTGTTGGTGTTGTCGTTGCAGCAAAAACCCTCATTGAAGAACGCCCTACACCACGACTGCGGATTAGTGTTTTGAAGAGTATTACAAGCATTTGGATTATACCTCTTCAACTCGTTGGTGTTGTCTTCATATTCTCCAAAGGTATAGCTTCGTGCTATCTTCCAAAACATGCGCTTCAGCTGTACATCATGACTTTCTTTCTTCCAGTTTTCGAAAACATGTTTCGCACATTGTCGATGTTCAGCTGCTGGAAGAACATTGTGCACAACCTTCACAAGTCCCTGCATTACCAATAAGCAAAACAGTAAGCAAATAGTTAGCAAACAATACAAAGCAAAAAAATAAACAAGACCGAGATCAAACCTTTTGTTTATCAGATATAACAGCCACATTTCTTCCATCTTCAAGACCGAGATCAGCAGCCAATAGTCGCACAAACCAGTCCCAATTCGTGTCATTCTCGATCTCAACTACAGCCCATGCAATCGGAACTATCCTATTATCCTCATCTCTTCCCACTGCAGCTAATAGTTGTCCCTTTATATCCCATTTCAAGAACACTCCATCTAATCCTATGATGGGACGACAAGTTTCTTTCCACGATGTTCTTTGAGACTTAAAGCAAATATATAATCGATAAAACCTTAGCTTACTGCCAATGCTTGCTCCCGGGAGCGTCTCAATTCAAATTTCGAGTCTTCATTAGACCGAAAAATCTCTGCTTGATAGTCCCATATACGTGCAAACTGTTTCTCATGACTAGCTTTCATTTCTCCCATCACTTTCGTCTTCGCCTTACTACATTGTTCATCAGTTACATCCAGGTTATACTCTCTCTTAACCTCATAAACCATCTCAACCGCTGTCATCTTTGGATTCACTCTCAGCCTTTCCGCAAACAAATTGGCAATTGTTGAAACCTTCAGCATCTTAGTATAACCCGACTTGGTACAAATGTGCTCATTTTTGTAAACTTTTACCATCATCTTATGCTTTCTCTTCTCATAACCACAATATATTCTCCATTCGCACTTGGAATCAACACATTTTGCACCTATCTTTAATTCCTGCGACCTATACCACTCAATATTATACCCAGTTTTCAGAGAATACCTAAGCACAGCAAGCTTGAAATCCTCCTTTGAATTGAAAGTCTTCACTAATGCTAGCAACTCCTGCGGATCTTCATTGATTCCTACCTCACTTCCTGATTCATCCTTGTTATCACCGTCATCTGAAGATGCCAAAGGATCAGGAATCCCCTCATCATCTCATATATTGTCTCCACTGTCAGCATCACTACATTCCCCCTCACCGATTTGGTCTTCTCCACTTTCAAAACACTCTTCTTCCACTGCCTCATCATTTACCTCACAGTCATCTTCACTTACATTATCATCATCTTCACTGTCTCCGCCTCCACGTTCATCTTCACTGTCTCTGGCTCGGGTCTCTTCTTCGCGTCGTGTCTCTTCTTGTCTGGTTCCCGTTGCACGAGTTTCTACTCTGGCTCGTGCTTTCGCTGTGGTTCGTGCTTCCGCCCTCGTTCTTGTACTCACTCTCTCTCGTGCTTCCACAATTGTCCCTACAGCAAAACTATCGCGTGCTTCCGCTGTGGCTCGTGCATCCACTCTCCCTCCTGCTTCAACGCTGGCTCGTGCATCTGCGCGTTGTGGAAGAGCTTCATTGCCATGCCCAGAATCGACTGAAGCTTCTTCATTGTCTTTTGAACTTCTTCGCGTCTCTTTCCGGCGAGCCACAAGTTTTGGCCTCCTAATCATTTCGCAAAATGGCTTCAAATTGGGTATGGAGAATCGAATTGGGGCTTTGAGTATGGAGAATCAATTGGGGCTTTGAGTATTTAGAATCAATTTAGGGTTTCTCAATTGTGATTGAGAGGAATCAACAAATCGATTTCTAGGGTTTATGCAAAAGTAAAATCGATTTGGGGATTAATGTAAACACAAAACGTTGTCGTTTTGACTAAACGCAGAAATCAACGGTGGTTAACTCTGTTAAGTTGATCCGTTACGAGAATTAACGACGTGCCTAATTTGGCCGATTCAACAAAAATGTTTGTGCTGAATTTGGCTAATCTGTTGTTGAGGCCCTAGATGGCAGAAATTTGGAAGTTCGGAGTCATTTTGCCAATTTTCCCATATATAGATGAATTAGATACTTAAATCACGATTTTTTTATTGATTTGCAAATGACAGCCACAAATTTATACAAAGTGACATTTAGGCTTATTAGGTTTACATTACAATTTTAAACCCCCCCAAAAAATACCAAAATTTGAAGTAAAGAATTTTAGAGATTAAATGGTGGTGAATCCCAAGAGGGAGGAGGGAGCTGAACCAACGGTTGATTTGAACCTTCGTCTGGGTTTTGTGTAACCAGGAATGGATTTTCCGGTATTGTTGGGATGGACTCGATCGGTGGTGCGAATGATGTCACCACAGGTTGCTCTGGCGGCAGCCATGAATTCGTTACCTCCGGAGGCGTTGTATATATAGGAGTCTGAGGTGGAAAATCTCCTAAGACTGGTGATGTGGAAACTATTGGAACTGTCGGTGGATCTTGTGCGATCGGCGGGAAGTCTTGAACCGGTGGAGGTAAAATCGGCGGGAACTCTTGAACCGGTGGAGGTAAAATCAAAGGAAGGTCTTGGACAGGTGGAGGTAAGATCGGAGGGAAGTCTTGAACCGGTGGAGGCATAATCGGCGGAAACTCTTCAACAGGTGGAGGTAATATCGAAGGGAGGTCTTGAACCGGTGGAGGTAGAATTGGCGGGAACTCTTGAACCGGTGGAGACAAAATTTCGGGAAGGACTGGCGCCGAAGGTATTGAGTAGTCATTTGGTGGTTCGGTTATTACATCAGGCGGTGGAAGATCCGGTGTAAATTGGTCAGGCGGTGATGGACTTAGCGGCTCTCCGATTACTGTGTCGGGTGGAGGGATTAATGAAGGTGTAACCGGCATGGCTGGTGGAGTTTCAGTGACTATAACAGGCGGTGTTAATGTAGACCGGTCTAATGGCGGAGGAAGAAGAGACACTGGAGATGGCGGTAGTGATCCGGTGGATATATCAGGCGGGGAAAACCATGTTATTGGTGGCATGGGCGGGACGTCAGCAACTAGAGGCGGAGGTGTCCCGGTAGTTCCTGGGGTTCCGGCACCTAAAAGAGGAGGCGAAGGAGGTGAATCGAGAGTTCCCGGAGCTCCGCTTCCTAAAAGAGGAGGAGGTGAACCAGTAATTCCCGGAGCGGCACCGCCTAAAAGAGGAGGTGGTGTCATTATAAATGGTGGCTGTGAAACCGTGCTCCCAGGTTGTAATGGTGGTGGAGAGAGTACTAAAGGAGTAGGTGGTGAGGGAAGAGTGGAAGATAATGGTGGTGGAAGCGGCGCAGAAGGTGGAGGAAGGGGTAGCACTGGAGTTGGTGGAGGTAAGATTGGAACAGGAGAAGGCGTCACAGATGGTGATGGTGGTGGCAGAACGGGAAATAAAGGTGGAAATGGAGGGAGAATAATCGGCGTAGGAACAAATGGGATAATTGGCGGTACTGGCGGCGATGGAGTTGGGGCTGGGACACAAGTAATGCAAGGCTGAGGAGCAGGAGGTGCTGGGGCTGAGACACAAGTAATGCAAGGCTGTGGAGGAGGTGGTGAAGGCGCTGTGACACAAACAACGCAAATTGGTGGTGGTGGCGATGGTGGAGGTGGGCACGGAACCGGCACTGGAGGTGGTGGTGATGGGCAAGGAACTGGAATTGGCGGTGGTGGTGATGCTTCTACACAAGTAACACATGGAAGAGGTGGTGGTGGTGAGCTATTGACTATGATTGGAGTCGGCGGTGGTGGACAAGGTGTGACAACAGGGGCTGATGGCGGCGGAGATAGGAGAAGAGGCGGTGGTAAGATCAGCGGAGGAGGCAAGAAAGGATTTTCAGGACAAGGGACAATTGGGAAATTCCACTGACCACAAGTTCCGAAAATGCAATGGAAAAACACATCACACTTTGTTGAGAAGGCTTCTTCGTTTCTACTCCGGATTCTTCTTCTGCTTTTAACTCTTCTGTTTCTTTGAATCAAACCTTTTTTATCATCGACTCTGTGTCCGTGTGGATTCTCTATTGCTTCTGTTATTGAAACACTGATCAACAGCAGTGTAACTACACATCTTACTACAAGTTTCTTCATTTCTTTTCTTCTAAAGGCATGCAAGAAGTAAACTACGCATGTGTATCTATATATAGTCGATTCTTGATGGTCGTTTATGTTGGATTTTTGGCAATTCTTATGTTTTGTCTCTACCAGAGACCTAAGGATTCAATGAATACATTTCAGGTAATAAAAGAGAATATTTATTTGGTTACACAATTCAATGTAAAGGCAATAACTAAAACTGACCCGAAATTTAGAGCTCTGAGGTAAGTGTAATCCAGCCCACAGCCTCTCTGCTCGAAGAATATTGAAGTGAATATCGACAGAACTATTTTTGTTTCTGTTGTAACAATTCTAATAAAACATACTACTAAACTTTGATTCCGGTTTAGCTTAAAAAGGTTGGTATGCCATACGCCATTTAGATAGTAGGATTGAGCCAAAATAATTGAAATCGAATATGTCTGCCTTTTGTCATTGACGGAACCAAATTATCGGTTAAGTATCGGTTCGCATAGGTGAGAAGACAGAGCCGGACCGAAATTAAACTTAAAATCATGGTTTAAGCTTAATCAATAGTAAGAAAGCAAATGGTAAGGAAGAGAGTGGAAAAAGTAAATAAATGCAGTGAATCAGAAATCGAGACTCGTTGTTATCTTATCCCACGCCGTTGCTTCAGCTGCTCTTCTCCGTTATTACCTCGTTTATAGGGGTGTCAGGGGTCATGTACACATGGATTAACTATCTTTGTTTATTAATTTAATAGAGTTCGACTTAAATTTTTGTGTCTATATAAATAAATGGGCAGTTATAAATTATTATTTATAGATTTATAATTCTAATAGATCAACTTATTAGGATTATGGGTTATCCATGAATTAATCATTTAAAAATATAAAAACTTAAATATGTAAAATATATGTAAAAAGCCAAAAATTTCTTGTATAAATATAAAAACTACAAAAATATATATAAAAACAAAAAATTTCCTTTCATAAATATGTATAAAATTATAAATAATTCGTGTATATAATTTTCTTAAAATTTCTTTTATTATTTTTATAGTGTATATTTATATATATATATATCAAATATAATTCTAGTGGGTTTAATATATTCAGGTTTGAGTATCTAAATCTTAACCCATAAAATAAATAGACAGGTCAAACCCGTCCAATAATATCTATGCATATGAATTTGGGTCGGATCAGATCGGGTGATGACAACCCTACTCATTTAAAACAACCTGAGCCCACCCACTCCTTAGTTACCTTTTTACCCTTATACCTCATAATCTTGGACAATTTGTGGCCCAATATATTTTAAACTGACACTAAGCACGGCCCATTTGGAAATAAGAGTTATATTTATTAATTATTAGAATTTTATTCAATGAAATATTTGTTGAAATGTTTAAGGAAAATATTAAGCTGTTTAGTTACAACTAAAGTAATTTATTACACATTTAGATAGAACAAAAAGAAAGTACAAGCGAAATCAGAAAATGATCATTGTTTAAACGGTGGGGATTACATTAACGATTTAACGGTGGAGGAATGTGAACAAAAGCTACTGTCGCCTCCGGCAAGGATTGGGAGGTATCATCTGGAGGAGGCAGCCATATTATTGGTGGCATAGGTGGAAACTCATCCTCCGGAGGTGGCAGAGTGAAAATCGGCGGCGTTTCGTATGATGATGATGGTGGTGGTAGCCAGAACGGCGGTGGTTGCATCATCGTATCACCACCTGATTGCGGTGGCGGAGGAGATGGCACCAAAGGTGGTGGAAAGTACACTACAAGTGGCGGAGGTGGTGCAGGAAACTCGAAATATGGTGGCGGAGAAGGAGGAGGAGGTGAAGGAACAAGAGGAGAAGGCGGAGGTGGTGGTGGTGATGGTACCAAAGGAGGCGGTGGTAGATGTGGAGATGGCCTTGGACGTGGTGGTGAAGGAGGTGGTTCATATGGGAGAAAAGGGTTGTCCATTGAAGGTTGCGTAGGAAAAGGCCATTGGCCACATGTTTCGAAAAAGTACCGATACAGAGGATCACAGCTTTTGCGTCGACCACGACTGTGACCGCTACGTCTACCTCTTCGTATCTGCTTTTGCTCGTTTATGGTTATAGCTTCTGTGTTGTCTTCTTGGTATGATATTGACTCTGTTGTGTGGAGGTTTGTAAGAAGTAGTAGTGAAAACAAACATCCAACAACGAGTATTCGTTTTGTAAGCATCGTCTCTTTCTGTTCTCTCTTCTTCTTTGATAGAGATCTTCTACGTGTAAGCTACAAAACAACCGTATATATATGGAAGAATGCAAGGTCACTTGATTATATATATAATATATAGTCCATTTAAATATAGATTTATGTATTAAATTATAGTCAAGTTTAGGAATGTGTTGAATACGATAAATAATAATGAATGTGATAATGGTAGTTAGAAGGAAGGTAAAAAAGTCGAAGAATTTGCCAACTAATAAATACAACTATATTAGATGAATGGTCGTTGTTTATAGATGAAATAAACATAGTTCATAAACTAAGATAATATTAGGTAAATATTATAGTCTCACATCTTCCATTCATCTTCTCTTACCTTCCCAAATGCTTAATTGATGAATAGTACTAATCTCGAATGAGACCATTCGAGTTCTTGCAGCCTTGTTTGGTATGGTGGTATTAATATCTTGATCTTGTTTCGCTGTGCATTTCATGGGAACATGTAGGAATTGTTAGTAGTATTCATTGTTCTTTTTCTTTTTTTGATAAAATAGGAGTAATATTCATTGTTGCTTTATAAGTTTATATAATTTTCTTTTTGAGGATAAAATTTGGATATGTGTATTAAAAGCTTTAGTTGCATAAAATGATGTGCCACCGTTTGTAAATAAATGCTTTGCCTATTCACTTACTTCAACTTTATCTTTGACCTCAATTTTCATTTACTTCACATATTTTAGTAAACTACTCACCTAACTCTATAATCACTTTCAATTCTGAATAGCAAAAAAAGGAAAAGAAAAAGTATTAATTATATCATTTCGATTAAGAGGGCTGGATGGGTTCTGGTGAATCCATTAAGAAGGGGAACTCGGCCGATAGTCGTTCTGAAAGAGAGAAAGGAGGCCCAAGGTCTGCTTTTAAGGAAATGAAGCATGTGGTAGGGAATACAAATGTTGTCAATGGGTCGAAAATGTTGGTTAATAAGGGAAAGAATTTAAAGGGAAGTAGGCCTAGCAGAGACCTGGTTTTTGGCCCATCTATGGGGCAAGTACAGTTATCATCGTTTGGTAAAAAAATGCGTGTGGACTCAGAAATTGCAGGTCGAGTTGGTGGAGTTTTTACTGTGGATAGTAGAAATCAACCACCACTTGCGCTACCAAAAATGTTTTATGATGAATTTCTTACTTTGGAATTGTCGGAGGCTAATAAACCCAACTTTCAAAAGTCGATCAAATATATTTTGAAGAAATACAGTACAAAAATCTTTGTCATGTTTGAGACCCATGCAGGTGGGGACAATACGCGTCGGATTTGTCAAGATCTTGGGTTTGATAACTTTTTCAAGGTTGATGCTCGAGATCAAAGTGGAGGTTTATGGATTTTGTGGCGTTCAGATGTTGGTTTGGTGTTGGTGGTTGTTTCTTCGTATCAGTATATTCATATTACTATCGGGGAAAGAACGAGTATGGTGAATCTTATAGTGGTGTATGATGCTCCCTTTGTAAGCCATAGGAGTAAACTTTGGGATCAATTGAAATCTGTGATTCAAGCTGTGAGTGGTCCTCTTTTTGTTGGGGAAGACTTTAACACCATAGTTCGTTTAGAGGAGGGGATTAGTGGCAATGGGAGATTGTCACCTGATTCAGTTGATTTTAGTGAATGGATTAACCAATTATCGTTCATTGATATGGGGTTTAAGGGTAATCTTTTACGTGGCGTCATGGCCGTATGGAAAATTCTTATATAGCAAAGAGATTGGATAGTGTTTTTTGATGTCCCAGCAAGGCTAAAATGGCAGGACGCTGCGGTGAAAACCTTCCCTTCATGTCTTCTGATCATATCTCCTTGTATGTTGAGTTGTCTCCTATCGTTACTCGGGATCCGAGTCGCAGACCTTTTAGGTTTGAAGCAGCTTGGCTCAAGCATGATGACTTTAAGGAGCTTATTTCTCAGTCTTGGAACAGTAATATTTCTACTCCACAAGCTCTGTTTAGTTTACAACGGAAACTTCATAAGTGGAATAAAGAGGTATTCGGTAATGTCAATGCTAAGAAGAATCGTTTGCTCCATCTGTTGGTGTGGTGGAAATGGCTATGGTGGCCTAATATTGGTCCCCAGTGATTCTCTTAATCTCTCAAGAGTGTTTTATGATGAATTTCTTACTTCAAAATTGTCAGGGGGCTAATAAACCCAACTTTTAAAGGTGATCAGATATATTTTGAAGAAATACAGTACAAATATCTTTGTCCTGTTTGAGACCCATGCAGGTGGAGACAATGCTCGTCGGATTTTTCAAGGCCTTTGGTTTGATAACTTTTTCAAGGTTGATGCTCGAGGTCAAAGTGGAGGTTTATGGATTTTGTGGCGTTCAGATGTTGGTTTGGTGTTGGTGGTTGCTTCTTCGTATCAGTTATTCAGATTACTATCAGGGAAAGAACGAGTACGGTGAATCTCATAGTGGTGTACGGTGCTCCCTCCGTAAGCCGTAGCAGTGGACTTTGGGATCAATTTAAATCTGTTATTCAAGCTGTGAGTGATCCTTTTTTTGTTGGGGGAGACTTTAACATCATAGTTCGTTTAGATGAGGGGGTTGGTGGGAATGGGAGATTGTCGCCTAATTCAGTTGCTTTTAGTGAATGGATTAACCAATTATCGCTCATTGATATAGGGTTTAAGGGTAATCATTTTATGTGGCGTCGTGGCCGTATAAAAATTCTTATATAGCAAAGAGATTGGATCGTGTTTTTTGTTGTCCCAAAGCGAGGCTAAAATGGCAGGATGCTGCGGTGAAACACCTTCCCTTTCTGTCTACTGATCATAACCCCTTGTATGTTCAGTTGTCTCCTATCGTTTCTCGGGATCCAAGTCGCTGACCCTTTAGGTTTGAAGCAGTTTGGCTCAAGCATGATGGGTTTAAGGAGCTTCTATCTCAGTCTTGGAACAATAATATTTCTACTCCGCAAGCATTGTTTGGTTTACAACAGAAACTTTGTAAGTGGAACAATAAAGAGGTGTTCGGGAATGTCAATGCTAAGAAGAATCGTTTGCTCTAGGAAATTGAGGACATACTGACTCTTATCTTAACGCAACCAACTAATGATCTTCTCATAAAGGATGCGATTTTGAACAAAGATTTAGAAACAATATTGGAACAAGAAGAGCTAATCTGGTTTCAGAAATCTTGAGATAAGTGGATTGCCTTAGGGGAAAGAAATACCACTTTTTCATACCTCCAATATGGTTCGCTGACGATACAATCGGGTGGAGATGTTGCAGGATGACTTGGGAAACTGGTGCTCTAACCTTATAACTTTGGAGAATATTGCAATAAATTTTTATAATTCTCTTTACTCGTCTCGTGATGTCGATATGAACGCCCCACACTTGTCTATGTCCGGTTTTACTTTGTTGTCTCGGGATGAACATAAATTCTTTGAGAAGCCTTTTTCACCGGAAGAAATTGAGTGTGCAGTTGAGAAAATGAGTAAATTTAAAGCACCGAGACCAGACAGTTATCAACCAGTGTTTTACCAAGACTGTTGGGAGACAGTGGGACAATCGGTCTGTTGTTTTGTAATGGAGTTTTTCAATTCGGGGAAGTTACCTAAGGACAAATGATGTTCTTGTGGTCTTCATCCCTAAAGTTTTAAAGCCGGAGCGTATGCCACAGTTTAGACCAATAAGTCTTTGTAACATTTTATTCAAAACCATAACAAAGACCATGGTCTCTCAGCTGAAGAATATTATGCCTACTTTAATCGCTCATGTCTAATCAAGCTTCATTCTTGGTCGTTTAAGCCTTGATAATGTAGTTGTGGTACATGAAGTCATTCATTCTATGAGGAGGAAAAAAGGCAAGAAGGGTTAGAAGCAACTCAAGTTAGACCTTGAGAAAGCCTATGACCGAGTGAGGTGGGATTTTCTAGAGGAAACTCTTGTAGCAGCGAATTTTCCAGCAAACTGGATTCGTTGGATCATGCAATTAGTTTTTGGCCCCTCGATGACACTTCTTTGGAAAAAATATAGCCCTTTAAACCAGCTAGGGGATTGTGTCAAGGTGATCCTCTCTCACTGTATTTGTTTCTACTTTGCTTAGAACGCCTATGTCACATGATTGACTTTGCGGTTTCAGATAAGAAATGGAAACTGATAACTCTGTCACGCGGTGGCCCTTCTCTTTCCCACGTGTGTTTCGCGGATGACCTCATCCTGTTTGTAGAGGCGTCAGTGTCACATATTCGGGTTATAAGAAGTGTGTTGGAAGGGTTATGTAACTCCTCCGGGCAGAAGGTAAATCTCGATAAATCGAAGGTTTTCTACTCTGCAAATGTCTCACGCAAGCTCGAGCAGTTAATTACTGATGTAAGCGGTATAAAATAAACTCGTGATTTGGGAAAATACTTGGGTATCCCAGTCTTACAAAAATAGCTTAACAAAGATACGTTCGATGACATCCTTGAGAAGGTTTCATATCATCTTGCAGGCTGGATAAACCGATGTTTAAACCTAGCTGGTAGAGTGACACTCACAAAAACAGTTTTTTAACTTAATTCATGTTCACTCAATGAGTGTTATATCCCTTTCTAGTAGTTTATTGAGGAAGTATGTGCCTTTGTATAGGGCGACTATGGTGAAAACAGAAGACAACATCTTGTAGCTTGGAAAAGAATTTGTTTACCTAAGCATAAAGGGGGCTTAGGCATTCGACTGGCAAGTCCAATGAATAAAGCTCTACTAGCTAAGCTTGGATGGCACCTTTTAAATGACCAAACAAGTCTATGGGCTCGGGTGTTGCGAAATAAATATAAAGTAACAGACATTCGTGAGAATTCTTGGCTACGAGTAAGAGGGAATTCATCATCAACCTGGCGCAGTATTGTGTAGGTTATCATCGAGGTGGTTTTAATTGGACTACGTTGGATACTTGGTGATGGGAAAGAAATTAGTTTTGGTCTGATCGATGGATTTTGAATAACCCACTTCAAGATGAAGTGATCTCTGCGCCCCCAGATCATTTATTATCTTTGCGAGCACGTGACTTATGGGAAGAAGGCACATGGTGGTTAATGAATCATATCACTCCTTATATCTCGAGACATGTACAACTCTAATTAGGCTTCGTTGTTTTGAATGTAATCACTGAAGAAGTGGATCGGATTTCATGGCTTGCAACCACTAATGGTGAGTTCTCGGTTAAATCTGCTTATTCGTTATCAACACATGACTCGTCTCCACGGCAAGATCAAAGTCGTTTGTTTGATCGGCTATGGAAATGCAAGGTCTCGGGGCGTGTATGAGTGTTCTTATGGTTGTGTTTCCATCAAGCTATAATGTCGAATTCCAAATGATTTCGACGTCATTTGGCGACTTCTAGCGTTTGTTAGTTTTGTCGTGGTGGTGAAGAAACAATCATTCACATCCTCAGAGATTGCCCAGCCATGTATGGTATTTGGGATCGGACTGTACCACAGCGCAAGAATACATGTTTTTTCTCAATCACGATTCAAGAATGGTTGTATTTGACTCTTGGTGATGACTCTGTTTTTGGTAGGAGTAAATGGCATACTTTTTTCGCTATGTCAGTTTGGTGGACATGGAAATGGAGGTGCGGGAATGTGTTTGATTCGAATGCTCGATGTAGAGATAGAGTGAGGTTCCTCAAATCATTGTCAGAGGAGGTTTCAATGGCTTACCAAACTCAATCTGTTGGACCGCAAAAACCAGCTCGAGTAATGCACCTAATCTCATGGAAACCACTAGAAATTGGGTGGTTTAAGATTAATACGGATGGTGTATCTCGTGGTAACCCGAGATAGTAGCAAGTGGAGTTTTGCGGAATAACAACGGGGATTGGTGTGGTGGTTTTTCTCTTAACATTGGTATATGTTCTGCACCTCTTGCTGAGTTGTGGGGCGTGTACTATAGACTGGTTATAACTTGGGAGAAGCAGGTGCGATATTTGGAGATGGAAATTGATTAAGAAATTGTGGTTGGTCTTCTTTTGACAAAGGTGTGTGACAACCACCTTTTGTCCTTCCTAGAACGCTTGTGCTATAACTTTCTATCAAGAGACTAGATAGTCCGTATACAACACGTGTATATGGAGACAAACCAGTTGGCAGACAGTTTGGCAAATTATGCTTTTACATTACGTTCCGGATTCTTTAATTACAATTTTAGCTCATGATATTTTTGGGTCTGCGTACATACGACAAGTTTTAATGTAATTTTTTTTCGTTTCTATTAATAAATTGGGAGCTTGACTCCCATCTTTTCAACCAAAAAAAAAAAGAGAGCACGGTCTATTTCCACCTCGAAACTTTGATATCACAACAGATCCACCCGAAGTTTGACTTTTGGCTTAATTGCATAGAAATATCATTTTTGGGTCTAATTGCACAAATTCGCGGTTACGCGTAAAATCATTAACCGGCCCCTCTAATTTCTTCATAACCCAAATCCAAACTAAAACTTAACCAAATTTGACCCAAAAGCTGACCCGTTTATCATTTTGGTTACCCGATTTTGTTTTCTTTTTACCCGATACTGATTTCGGGTTGTAGCTTTCTCCATTTCTCTTTCTTTTTTACTTTGATATCTCATCCACTTCACTTTTTACTTCTCCATCTCCACTGCTTCCCACTCATACCCAATCTTCTTCTCCTCAATCTCCAAAACCTTTCTCCTTAACAATTCATTCTTCTCCCACACACTCTTCCCTACATCTTCCATTACACGCGCCGCTTCTTCCCTCAACCGTTTAACCACCGTTGTCAACACTCTCCGTTTCTTCTTTGTCTCTTCTTCTTCTTCATCTTCCTCTGATTCCTCCATCTCTGACTCTGAATTATCTACCATATCTGAATCATCCTCTTCCACATCCGCTTCACTCTTAGCTATTCTCAAAATCGACATGAAATCGAAGTCAAGCAAAAAAAATAAATCCGATAAACAATAATAATCGATGTAAGGATACAAAAGGAAAGACGCATAAGAGAACATGATACCGAGTTGCTAAAAAAAATAAGAAGAAAGCATTTACCTGTTTCAAAAGAAGACGTTTAGAATTAAGCAATTTCTTAACTTCATCTTTCAATTTTGGAGTCAAATGATCCATACTCTCAAACAAACCTTGATTCTCAACGACACGACAAGCATTTCCTTTACCGAGAATGTCGTTTACTCTCTTGTACCTTTTGTTCAAATCATTGAACTTATCTTCACATTGTTGTGGTGAAACAGAGAAACCTTTCTCCACCATAGCTCTCGACACCGATAATTGTTTAGGTTTTGAAGAAAGTGAAGTGTATGGGTATAATGGTTTAATCGGTGGCTGAGTTTGCTGATCTCCGGAGGTTGTGTAAGGATTTGGATGCTGGAATTGTATTGAATTTTGGGGATTTGGTGGATTCTGCGACGTTTCTAAGCTCAAAATTCTTGGACAAAATCGGTCAGAATTGGGTAACCAAAATGATAAACGGATCAGTTTTTGGGTGAAAATTCGGTTAAGTTTTGGTTTGGGTTTAAGTTATGAATAAATTAGAGGGCTGGTTAATAATTTTACGCGTAACTACGAATTTGTGCAATTAAACTTAAAAAATAATATTTCTCTGCAATTAAACTAAAAGTCAAATCTCGGATAGATAAATTATGATATTAAAGTTCCGAAGTAGAAATATATAGTTCTCCCAACATAAAAAATTATATCATTTCGTTGAAGGAAATGGGCCTCACATTTCACCCAAAAAACTGATTTGATTCCATGGTCACACTGTCACGCATAATTAAAGAGACGAAGACGAAGTTGGGAAGCTCAAAGTTCATAAGCATAAATGAGGTAGATGAAGCAGGAAATATCCAGTCAAATCCCATCAATCTTCTTTTTCAGTTCAACGATGTATCTTCATCCTCCAAGAGAAGCATCATATCTCACTTCTTCCTCTGTGGTAAGAATTTCCGATCAGGACTAAAAATAGTCTTCTTCTCTTTTGCACTGAAATTTTCTAAATTGGGAAGAAAAGATTCAGTTATGTTTTCTTCGTCGGTATCTTTGTTCGTAAGAGCACAAACTTAGTTTGTTAATGTCATAAAAAACGTAACTAACATTGATTTTCTTCTGTTAACTCAATTAATTTAGTTTTTGTTATTTTGTTTTAATTACCAGAAACAAAAGAGGATGATGCTATCAAGGTGCGAGAGATGCGAATGTGGATGTAAAATAAGGAAACTGAGTGATGTTGTTGAAGAAGACAATGCAACGCAGATCAAGTCGAACATCGCTTCCAAAGAGTCCCAAGGTACTGTTTCTCTTCATCTTTTTTCTTAATTATCGGTATTAAATTAGCTAAGAATCTCTTTGAAGTTATTGAGATTTAGGGTTGTGATGATGACAAGCGATGGTTATGGACTTATGGTATAAGAATGTGAGTGTTGTGTTTGTATTATAGAATGAATCAAAAGGTAAATTATTAGTTGACATTTTGTTCTCTTGCTCACATCTATGTTGTATAGAAGAGACTCCAAGTTTGTCAGCCAAATCAAAATTGTATCAGTTATGTTTTATGAATCATTGGAAAGCGCCAGTGTATGAGTGTTTCGATGAGGGGTCCATGCCATAAGAAATTGTAAGTGTATATAATCTCTGTACTTACTTAACAATATTTAGCTTTGAATTCTTTTATTATGAATACATCTTTTTGTTTGTTTTGTTCCTATTTGAAGTTAAAGCTATGGTTGAACTTGAAGAGGATTCTCGGATAATGGTTTGGAGTGTTTTGGTGAGCCACAACTGAAGAAGAAAATCGCAGCTGAGCAAGCAGCAGAAGTAGCACTTTGGTATCTTAAAAACGTGGGTCATACACTTCAGACAGGTAAAGCTTCTGGTTGTTAAGTGTAGACAAAACCAGAATAGAAGATAATGGTAGAAGGAGATTCTATAAGCATAGTAAGAAGTACCCAAATCACTTATGAAACTATGTTGGCTTGTCTCTGTAATTGTGTAATAGAATTAGCTTTTATGTAACATTAGTTGTAAGTTAGCAAGAACATATGTTTGTTATCCCTGGAAGGTGCAAAGAATATGCTGATAATAGCAGCATTCTGTTTGTATTTTCTGCAGCTCTGCTTCAGTCATAACCATAATCAACCTCTTATCAGACACACTCTTCAAACTCAAAAGGCATAAGTACTTCACTGCTTCTGTGGTTTCTGCAAAGATTGACTCATACTGGTTCAACATGCCACAACTCATTGGCTGATCACACTTTGACACTTCAATGTATATATTGATAATTGGCAATAACATCAATAATGGAAACAATTATATCATATATAAGATCGTTTGGGACTCACTTTACAAGAGACCGAATCAAGTTGAAAACTTTAAGAAAAAAACCAATTTTCCAAAAAAATGAAAATGGAAATAGTGAATTGAGAATGAAATAAGAGAATGGGTAATGGTATGAGTCTTGGAATCCAATCAGGTGCCTCAACTCAGTCTCTCAGATTTTTCCCCATCTAGAAGCTTTCGTGGTGCCTCTTGTCATCTCTTGATTTTTTCTTTCTTTATCCTTTCGTAATTATTTATATTTACTTTTTCCTTGCACAAGCTCGGTCTCTAATTCTCTGCGATTCTTATCAATTCTATTCACAGATGCGTCGTTCTGCATCCAAGAAGAAATCTGGTCAATCTACTGATTCTGTCACCACGGATCTCTTTCGCTCAGGTTTTTCTATCTCTCTCGTTCTCTTCTTTTTCTTTTCCTGTTTCTTTTATCCAATTACGCTTTAGGGTTTATGTGATTGCGCTGAAAGTTGATTTCTTTTTCTTTTCCCTAAGTTCGGATTTTGTTAATCTCATGTGATTTCTATCATTTAATTGTAATTTGGATGGGCGTAGATTGATGAACGAAAATTAGTAGTTGACGAGTAAGAAATTCAGTCAAATCAGTAGTTTATGATCACAAACTTTTGTTTCACCGTCATAGCTTTGTATAAATGTTTCTACTTTCTTTTGACTTTTGTGTGGTTTTTGTTCAGCTTCGAGTAAGGCCTCGACTAAGAGATGGATCGAATAGATCACTTATTTAACCAATATGCCAATAGATCATCCAATCTGATTGAGTAAGTATCCATTGATGCACAAATCATGTTTCTTTACAAGCTAGGTTTTCTGTTATAATCAGCTCCTGCCATAGGTTAGAATATTGAGAACAGAGCTTCTGATACTTTTGGTTTTACCTGAACAGCCCTGAAGGAATTGAGGAACTATGCTCCAATTTGGAAGTGTCACATACTGATATCAGAATCTTGATGCTTGCTTGGTAATTATACATCAGACCTTTATTAATAGTTTTGTTTCTGTCTTTAACATAATTATATATCCATGAACTTATAAATTCCTTGCAACCGCAGGAAGATGAAAGCTGAGAAACAAGGTTACTTTACACAGGTAAGAGATGCACACAAATTTATCGAATACATTGGAGATTCCTTGTTTGTATCTTAACCTATTGTACACCTGTAGGAGGAGTGGAGAAGAGGCCTGAAGGCTTTAAGAGCTGATACGATCAATAAATTGAAGAAAGCCCTTCCGGAGCTTGAGAAAGAGGTTGACTGTCTTTATGCTTTGTTATTTATTGTAGTTTTCATACTGGTTGATATCTTTTGAGTATCCTAGACTTAATCATGTTAAGCTTTTCTTCCCTAATTTTGTCTCTTCAAGGTCAGGAGGCCATCAAATTTTGCGGACTTTTATGCTTATGCCTTCCGCTATTGTTTAACAGGTAAGACTAGATTCTGCTTCTGCATTAGATATATGTATTCCATGATATCTATTTCACATTATATTATGTGCCTTTGTTTTCTGTTCAATGCAGAGGAAAAACAGAAGAGCATAGACATAGAGACTATATGCCAGCTTCTAGATATTGTCATGGGATCTACATTTCGAGCCCAAGTTGACTACTTTGTCGAGTATCTAAAGGTTTAGATCAGTCAAAACTCTTACAATTTGTCAATTCTAGAAACGTTTTCTAGCAAATTAAAACATGGTATAATTCTTTTTTGATTGACAGATCCAAAACGACTATAAAGTCATAAATATGGACCAATGGATGGGATTTTACAGGTTCTGCAACGAGGTATGTTTCCTAATTCGTTTTAGATCCAGGCATAACAGCTTCATCAACTAACTTGAATTGAAACATTTACAGATAAGTTTTCCGGAGATGGCGAACTACAATCCAGAGCTTGCATGGCCCTTGATTCTTGATAACTTTGTTGAGTGGATTCTCGAAAAACAAGCCTGAAAGCTCTACATCTTTACGAGTTTCCTCAAGTCTCAGCTTCAAAGCGTCAAATCTTTTACTTGAGTAGGTAAATCTTACAGGACTCAATTTAAAACTCGAACCCTTGTAGGCCTTTGGTTTACTCCGGTATTGATTAATTCAAACTCTCTGTTTCGGTTTGGTTTGCAGGATCAACGGGCTCATCATCAAACAGATTCAGCTCATTTTTTATTTCAGTTTTCGTCCTTCAACATTAAGCAAAAAAAAAAACACATTATATGATTCTTGTTACTTGTGATTAACTTCAATAGAGGGAACACATTTTGTTGGATTTTGTTATATATGAAGGTGTGTTAGTAAGCAATGATAAATCAAACAATATTCGATTTTGCTTGTACACTCTCCTAAAAACGATCTAACTATTTTATAACCATCAGATTCAAAATCAAATGGACGGTGTAGATTAGCTCACACTAATACTAAAACCCAACGAAGAATCTCGTTGAATTATCCGTTGATCTGTTAAACCCTAACAAAAGTCCCATCTTTGCTACTGCATCTGTGTTCTTCGTCTCTCTGTCAATGGCTCGTCTCGTCAGATGTCTGAGAAGAACAGTGATGCATACTTCATTGCCTTCGATTTCGTACCGAAATCCTAGGATATGTGTTCCGTCAAATCAAATCACTGGTTTCTTAATCAGCCGTAAGTTTCTCAGCTCGGGGAGTTACGTGTCGGAAATGCGAAAATCAGCTTTCGAGGGTAATATTCTCCGACTAATTCGTTCTGAGATTCAGTCCGAGCTCGATCACTCGCCTTCTCTTCAGGTATTCTCCAAGTTTCCATTTCGTAACTGTTTGGCCTTCGGTAATCCGATACTCCAAAAGGTCAAGACCTTTCGAAACTGGAACTACGCAAAATGATGATCAGGAGCAAATCTCATTCCTCAAGTTTGAGCTATGTTTATTACCCATTTGATTGAGTTTCTGTTGTAAGAATCATCAAGGAAAAGTTACTGCCCTTAGTATAAATAAAATATAAAAATAAAAAAACTCGAATTTGTCTGATTGAATAAGAATTCTTGCATGATCCTACAAGCTACAGGGAAACTGGTTCCTGTCTCAATCTTAATTTTGTCTACACAACCTGACTTGAGCAAATTGGTTGTACACAAAAATTTCAGCTTGAGGACAGGTTTGGTCCATTCACGGTGGATGCGCGGCCGGGTGAGCAGTGGATTAGCTTGAAAAGAAAATATGGGGAGAAGGAAGATATTAAGATCGAAGCAACCATGTTTGATGGATCAGTTCCATCATCAAAGTCTACAAACAGCGAACCTGAAGTTGTTCAGCTGCACATTACCTTCATTGTCAACATCTCTAAGGGCCATGGTGAGATCTTAGAGATCATGTGTTCTGCTTGGCCTGATACCATACAGATCACCAAGTTCTTTGTTCGTAAAAGCAGCAAGAACACACCAAATGCTTATATTGGCCCAGAATTCCAGTACTATGATTTGATCCCCTCTTTTTAAACACAGAAATTCCTTCTGTTTTGTGTTTCTGATATGTTGAATCTCATGTTGGTCTTTTGATTAATTTACAGGGAAATGGAAGATGAACTTCAAGACTCAGTTTATCGATTTTTGGAGGAAAGAGGTATAAGTGATGATCTTGCTGAGTTCTTGCATCAGTACATGAAGAACAAAGATAAAGCTGAGTATATTAGATGGATGGAGACTGTTAAATCTTATGTTGAGCAAAAGTAAAATCTCTTGCATACCATATTCATAAGAATTCAATATGTCCCCTTGGATATAGCTTAGATAAATTTATTGGCATGGTTAGTTTCCAGAGGTGTTTGACATGTATGGATCTAAATACGTATTGAGTGGGTTCATAATAGTTATTTGTGATTAGAATTTACTAAAGCCATATTTGTTTTCAAGTGCTTGTACCCTTCTGACTGTAGCAATTTACTATATCACAGCAAAAAAATTACAAGATGAGAGAAACAGATGATTGCAGAGTATGTGTGGCAAAATAACTGAACATTTAAAAAGCTAAACCGCAAAGACAGGGATAAATTTGCTGTACACAAAATGTTTAATGTTTTTAATCTTTAGATATTTTACTAGAACACTGACGATTGCAGAGCAAATTGACATATTATGGGAAAACCAGACGTGGCCCAACAGAGAGATAAATTGATGGAAACAGGCAAATTTTACTTGGTTAACCAGTAGATGAATATAAGAAATGTGCATACAGCCGCAACGAGTGAAAGAATGATTGTATCCATCGACTTTTTCCTCTTTATTGCTGATAGAATAGTGTTCACCTGCAGTAGTTTTTACCATAGAATTGCAGGGTGAGGTATATGTATGATATTTGATAGCACGAGCCACATTTCCAGCACAAAGAAAGCAAAGAACAAAAAAGTTTGTACATAAGAGAAATGAAAGCTCTTTGTACCGTGGGTAGACGGCTAGTGACATTGCTAAGCTTTGAGTTGATGCCTCCAAAAGTTGAACGTTGAAACACAAGTGTACCAAGTGTCGCCTGAGCTTGTGATATGACGCCATCCATCTGCATCGATTTATAAAATAAGGTTGTTAAATTATTTTGAGAACGCCTGGCTTAATGTATGATACAGCTGTAGAATTTAACATAGATTACTGGCAAATAATTTTATCTACCTGCGCTGTATTGCGGTTGATTCCCACATGTTCTTTGAGCAGGGCTTGTCCCGACCCATCCCCATCTTCTAAGTCTAATTTAGTTCGATCAAATTCTCTAAAGTCCTCAAGAAGTGAAGCATGCTCTTGTTTTGCTCTAAGACTACATCGGTGTCGATAAAACTCCTGCATTTTGAATGAATCATACATACACGAACAAGACTCATTTACAACAAAGGTTGAGTCATAAAGTAGTCCGAAATAGATTGTGAACTGATGGTTGAGAAGATAACATTCATTCTATAGCTAATCAGCAGATAATTTACTTAAGCTAGAGTTAGGCAATAACATATTAAATGGAATGAGACAGGAAAGGATATTACCTGTGTCAGATCTTGTAGGATCTCTTGATGTCGAGTTAAAGTATGTGAGACCATATCTGATCCACCTGAAGAGACCCATGCTTGCATCTGCGCATTTACTTGTTGCAGTTGCCTTAAAAGTAAGTCAATCCCGGCTTCTAGATCACTCTCTGCACCATCTAACTTTGTTAAAGCCTTTGTGGAAACAAGTCTACGATATGAATGCATCTGCTCATCAAGCTGAGCTTCAATCTTTCTAGCCTGTGGGGTTCACATGAGAACAACACAAAGGAGGTCATTTTAGTATCACTAGGCTATTGCATCTCAATCAGCTCCAACAGAAAGATAAAATCATTCTTTGAGAATAAGCCAACAAGAAATCACCAATAAATTCCCCAATTCGGATTAAACCCGGAAAAAATGATATCAATTTAAGCATCTAATACCAAATTCCATGAGAGATTTGACAAGCTACTAGCTCCATTGCTCCACCATATGTGTTCCATAAAATTACCCACCAACTTCGAATCAAATCATACAAGAAACTTTAAATAGAGAAAACTACCTGTTTCCGTAAAGCATCCCAAGAGCTAGGCACATCCATAGCGTCCACCGAATCTATCAAAATCTCTCCTTTTTGAAAGCGGATTGTCTCTTTTCAGGGAGGAGAGGTTATCACCGATATGAATCAGATGCCAAAGTTTCCCGGATTAGTAAAGATTCTACTTTCTCCTCTTCGTCACGAAAACATAGATCACAAAAAGATACGATTCAATTGGTTCGAAGCTAGAGAAGTAAAATTACGGATCGGATCGAGAGAAGAAGAGAGTTGTTCGGAGACACAGACAGAATTTCTGCGTTCCTTCAACAGCTTCGGTTTTGCGTAATCAGAAATTACCATTAACTGACCGGAGGCTGTGATCCAGTACTTTTCACCCTACCATAATAAGCTTATTTACAAAGTCAAATGAAAAATGGAAAAGAAAATGGAGTATATAATACTCACAGAAGACAAGAAAAAGCAAAGTGCGAGAGTTTAAAGATATTCTCCGGTATTAGGCTTCAAATCTTTTTCTTTCGCCGGTAAGCCTTCTTCACCAATATCTATTTGGTAAGAAAAGCTTGAAAATGTCTCAGGTTTCAAATTTTACCTTACTCTAATAATCAATATTCTCCACTATTTGGCTTCGAATCTTTCTCTTGATATCGAGGTTTGAATCGTCGGTTCTTTAATACTTTTGACAAAATTATGAATGATACTCAAAAATTTTAAGTAGATATATGGTATAATAAACTATATGACTGTCCGCAATATGCACAAAATATCTTTTTGAAAAAATAACATGATAAATTTGTAGTTATTTATATTTACTTATTATTTTTATATGTTGTATTATTATTATATATATATATAATGTATTGTATAATTAATTTTATTTATTTGCAATTTGATTATATATATGATATGTTTATGGTTTATTTTATATTTATTAGTATTTGTTTGTTGTTTGACATGTTGATTTCCTTTAACAAAAAAAAACATGTTGATTTGAAAATTTGATGTTTATTTTAATTTGAATGAAATTTTAATTTTTATATAGTTAAGTATCAATGAGTTTATAAAAAGTGTAATTACCTAATGTATTTATTAACTTTTTACTTAAAAATGTCTAAACATACAAATTATATATGATATATATATGTACAATTATCTGTTATTTTTCTAACAGATTATGATATATAATTCAGCAAATATTTATATTTTAAATCATAATAGGATTCATCATAACTTACTATATAAACATTTGATATTTATATTGATATGTTTGATTTTCAATAATAAAAATATGGGTTAGTGATACTCGTACACACATGTTATTTGATATTACATGTAATTTAACAATAATGAGTCATATAATAATGGTTCATTTAATAAAAATACTGTTTATTTGATGGTATATGTTATTTGATAATAATTTAAATTATTTAATATTACAAATCAGTCAATAATTATGATTCATTTGATAATTATATATCATTAGATATTCGATAACTATTCTACGGTTTTAAATTAAAAAAATAATTTAAAAAATATTATCTTGTGCTCCAGGTTAGAATTCTAGTATATGTTATTGAAGTATAATTTTTTTAGGAAAACAACTTTGTGTTTTGATATTTTTTAATAAATAATTAATTGTATTTTATTTTAAATTAATGTAATTTAGTTGTATCAAAAGTTTTATGAAATTCAAGTATAATCAATATTTAAACCCAAAAAAAGTTTTATCGGTATTAGCTCTTTCAAGTTTTTTTTGTTTTTTTTGTCAATTTTACTTATTTACAATCAATAACGGGACCACAAATCTGGTACATCGTTCACAAAAGCTTGGTTTTGAGAAAATTCTCTGACTCTGCGAGTTAGGAAGTCGGCCTTGTGATTAAGAGCACGCGGGATGAGAATGAGGGAAAAGCTTGTAAGCGGGCCATGCGGAAAGGTCCTCAACCATCATCACGAGATCTGAATAATCCACTAAGAATTTCATTTCTGTCAGCTGGAGGGAATTGAAACAGTCTATAGTCCAAAGGAGTGCTTCGAGTTCTGCGTGAAGAGAGGAAAGATTTCATCTAATACACTATTCTTAAATTTCTCCTGCCAGATTCAAAAGAAAAACTGTACCATCGATTTAGAGTAGCAATAATATTACATGATCGGTATCTAAATTCTTTGTTCTGGTGGATGATTTTTTCCGATATTGTATGACACCAAGTCTATGATCGGACTCGTCGGTTTTTATGGAGGCCTGAATAAAGTTGCGGACTCGGCGTTGATCGAGTTGGCACTTCTTATCGAGCTGGCTGGGACGGTCTCCTAATATGTCTCGTGTTCCACAAGCTCAAAGACATTCCACTTCGACGGTCCCACCGCTTAGAATACATGTATTGGTTACTTATTTGGATTAAATAATAATTGTCGAGGACATGAAACTGAATAATGAAAAAGAAAGAAGTTTAAACAGATTCTTGTCTTTCTTATTTCGTTTATATTTTTTACATTTTTACAAATAGGTGATTTGGCGCGATTATAAATAATATTGAAGAATTTAAACAAAATCATGTAAATAAATTAAACATAGTATCTTTCACGAAACATGACGCTGTTAGTAAAACTCATTTTAAAGGTTAAGCTTGCAAACATTTGGGCTGGATCCAAAATGATTTGGCGCCAGTATGAATGATAATCAGAAATGGATCTACGAAGTATAATGTATCTACTGTAAAATCCCTATAAAATGATAGGACCATAATATTTTATTAATTTAAAGTAGTATTAATTTATCTTTAAATTAATATTTATGATTTTATAATATAAATTAATAATTTTTTTTTTTTTTAATAATTGGATCGACAAAGCCGATTCATAGCCTAAAAGTCCATCCCTATAATCTTTTTTTAAGCTACCATAATGCAGCGGGTAAGAATCGAACCTTGGTGTCAAATCATTAGGTAAATTATCCTAACCATCTGAGAGCAACTCGACAATTAATAATTCTTTGTTTATAGTATAAATTGTTAAAATTCTATATACAAAATTAAATTGATACAATTGGGAGAGTTCGAATTCCATCATACTTTAGTTGGAATAATTTTGTCGATCTAATCATTGTTGATTAGAAAAAAAGGAAATTGAGACAATTATTAGATTAATTGTTTGGATGTTATTAATTGTATAGTTTTGGAATTGAAATTTTAATATTAGAAAAAAAAATTTGGACCATAGGCTACAAATACTATAGATAAATACACTTATATTTATGATATACATATGTTCAAATTTACTATTAATGAACTCAATTGTGTTATTTTAATAGTCTACAACATTATCAAAATAAATATGAGACATATTAAAAAAACCAAACATTTATAAATTTTGATTATTTTTATGACTTATTATACTAAAATATTATAGTTTAAAAACAGAACATAACAAATATATTATAGAGATGGGTTCTAGGAGAAATTATTTTGTTTTTTAAATGGAAGCCAACAACATCTTGAGGTCGCGAAATCAGATCTCCGACTTTCTGCCCGCGAGCTTATGGTGAGATCTATTGTATCCACAGTTTTCACCATTAAAGCTTTATTGGAAAAAGCGCGCTACTTTTAGTGTCGGCTGGTACCGAATCCACTGCTCTGGCGTCGCTACTCTGCCGAGATTCGTTCTCAACAGTCCGAGATTTTCCAAGCGTCATCAGTTTTTGGCCTCCGAGGTATGTAAGTCGACCACATCTCCTTACCGTCAAGAGCTATTCGGATTTGTTAAACCTTGTCAAATCTCCTTTTTAGCCGATTTAATTTCGGTACGGAGCCATTTGGCCGTGCATTTTACCAAAAAGATGGTATCATGAGTCTTTTCATCGGAATTTGCAGTCTCACCGTACCGGAGTTCTTCCGGATCCGATGAGATATGTCCTTGCGGTGGTGGTGTCTTCAGGTGACAATTTAACTTTCAGGCTATATAGTGAGTTGGTAAATAACCTGTTTGATGAGGATGGAGTGATGGGGTTCTCATTTAATAAGACTGTGGTCTATGACTGTTGTAGTACTCTTATCTACCACAATATCTTGTTTAGAAAAGCGTACTGCATTTAGCAACAATTAAAGTTATCATAATTTGTGAGTGATTGATTTTCTCCTATGTTGTTTGTGGTTTAAATACTCAAAGTAAAGCTCTCTTTTTTTTTTTCAGGTTTGGACAGAATTATTAAATTCGCAAACTGATATTGGGGTAAAGAGAATGGGAGAACTTGATGAGAACCCTTCCTGAATGTTTGCGAGCAGAGATATCCTTCAGACGAAGCTACGGTTGAAGCTGCCACCCTTTGCTCTACCTGGCAGGAAAACCTCAAGGACTCATCATGGCATCCATTCAAATTTGATAGAACTAGGGACAATTTGAAGGTATGTTATTTCCCATTGTCTCGTCCTATTTAGGAGTCTTTATCTCACTGAATTGTTCTATTTAGGTAGGCACCACTATGACTTTGAAAAGTGTCTGGTCTTTCTTACTCTATCTGGGCCACTGGTGGTACAACTACTCTTTCAGTTAGCAGTAATGGTGTAAGATGATTTTGGTTACAGGAAGTGGTAGATGAAGGGGATGAGAAGCTGAAGAAGCTTAAAGGAGAATGGGGAGAAGAGGTGCATAACACTGTTAAAACAGCTCTCGGGGAGATGAATGAGTATAATGCAAGTGGTCGGTACACAACTCCCGAATTATGGAACTTTAAAGAAGGAAGGAAAGCAACATTAAAGGAAGTGATTACCTTCATTTCGAACGACATCACAACTCTGAAACGCAAAAGAACCTGAAGGTATATGCTTTTTCTTCTTCGGTCGACACACGTCTCTTGATAAGGCTTATATATGTAATGTGCTAGTTTAAACCATCATACACTTCAGAACTTGAGAAGCCTGTAAAAGGCTTTATTATGTTTAGGGTAAAACTGTTTCAACAGAGGCATGATCTTGTTTGTTGAATTCAGTTAAAGAACTTCAAATCTGATCTGTTCTGGATTTGGTCTTTTGCCACATTCATTGGAACTAAAGAATCAATGGTCGTCTACTTTGATTGCAGGGTAGAGGAGGAAGACCTGGTTAAGCTTTATATCTAGTAAATATTAGAGAATTTAGACGTTAAATTATTAGGTAACTCTCTGTATGAAGACTTAGCTCTTGAACTCATATATCTTTGAAATCCTTCCTTATTTTTGGGAGATTGGGAACATCTAATTATTAGTAATGTTCTGATTTATGCTTTTGTTTCAAGTTCTTGTTTATTAGCTCACCGAGTGCATTTTTATTATATTTTAGAAAGGAAATATAATCTTCTTCTTTTTTTGTCAAACATAATCTTGTTTGTTAAGTGGACAAATAAACTAGTAAAATTGTTGTCATGACAGTATTGAAATTTAAAATATTGTCTAATATAATCCAGTTTTTTTAACAAATAATTACGGTAACCTTATGTTTTTTTTATAACTTAGAGAATCATTTTCTTTGCCTGGGGTTTCTCTTGCTCTTAAGATTTTGGATTATATCGAATCATTTTGGTAGAAATTAAGTCTCTTTTCGTATATGCCTGCATATTTTCATAATCAGGATGATCAGTAAACTTTCTGTAATACAACGTCATTTCCAAAAGGTTTAAACTCTTTTTAAATATTTTCTTTTAAAATGTTCTCTTTTAAAAATAATTAATAATTATCCTTTTTTAATCCTCATATCGGAGTTGTATATATATATATATACCTACTATATATTTACTAGCACAAAGAGGTCAATGTTAATGCAAGGAGGCAATTGCCACTCATATTTACATCTTTTACAATTTATGGAAGCTTAATTTAAAAGATTTCTTAACTTGAAATAGGTTTCTTAGCTTAATGAAAACGTTTTTTTATTAATATGTAGTTAAATGGATGAGATGAAGGACAAGCTGGAGGATGCGTTAGAAGTGCTAGATGATAAGTCTGTGTAGGGCCATGATACGTTTGTTGAATTCAGTTAAAGAACTTCAATCCTGATTTGGTCTGGTTTTGGTTTTGTGCCATAATAAATTGAACTGAAGAGTCAAATGGTCTTGTACTTTGGTTGCAGGATGGAGGAGGAAGACATGGTTAAGCTTTATAACTATAAAATAACTAAGAATTGAGGAGCTTAGATGACGTTAAAAAATTAGGTTGCTCATTAGTCGTGGGCACATGTCGGATTTCCAAAATTTTTGTGATACCCGGATCCGAAGAATTCGGATCCGTGATTTTATTACTCGGATCCGGATTCAAACACTACTGATATTCGTAGATATTCGGATCTGGATCCGTGGATATATTAATTTCAAATATATTAATTTTTTTATAATTTATATTAAAATATTATTAATAATTTAAAATAGTAATTATTATTATCCGGATCCGTGCATCCCGAATACTCGAAATTTCAGGACGGATCGGGACAGATTACATGTCGAATCTCAAATAATATGCCCATGTCTATTGCTCATATTCTCTCTGTATCTTTAAATCCTTTCTTATGCTTGAGGGATTTCGAGCATCTAATAATAAAAATGTTTTTTTTTTATTAGTAATGTTCTTGTTTATGCTTTTGTTTCATATCACCTAGTGCATTTTTATTACATTTAATAAAGACAACTGTAAACTTGTTAAGTGGAGATCTATGGAGAAAGTACAGAAAAACTTTGCGTTGATCTAGTTGAGACTTTTCATCGTCCTCGATGAGATTGATTACTAATGTTGCTTGTATTTAACAAGATCAAAGAACTCTTCCACAAAATGTGTGGAGTAGATAATCACAAGTCGAATATAAAAAACAAAAAAACGGTTGATTTTTGTTTTTTTTTTTTGTTTTTTTTTCTGCTAGTAAGTGTGATTTGGCGAGATTATGAATGATACTAAAGAATTTAGACAAGTATAATACATCTAAAAATTAAGCATAAAATCATATTTGGTTAGGTGTGTCAATATGAATTAGTTCGATCAAGTAAGCTCAGCTCACCATGAATTCGGATATTTAGTGAGTTAGCTCAGTTTAGTTCATTTATTAAATGAGTTTCAATATATAAGCTCACGTTCAAATCATTTAAACCGTGAGTTAAATAATTCAGCTCGCGAATTACCCAACAAAATAATAATAATAATAATAATTATTATTATTATTAGGAACTTAAACCGCGTGTTACAGCGCGATAACTCTTATTTATATAATATTATTTATAAAGAAATATTATAAATTTATCATTTTAATACGTCAAGAAGTTAAAGCAAAAAACACAACCATGTAAGATTTCTTAAATTTTTTATATTTAAAGTTTATATTTAAAATTTATTTTCAAACTGATATTAAAAAATATTAATTTTATATTTTCAAGAATTTCTGCGTTGATACAAATATGTTTGGTTAGATCAATAGTTATAAGCATTTCATTTATTTTAAAATGATAAATTCTGTAATAACTTAAGAACGATAGAATGATGACACTCGCTAGAACCTAATTGATATGAATTTAGCAAAAGCCAAAACTAAACCGTTAGTCAAATTTTAAATTCTAAAGGAGATATAAATAGATTTTAAAATGTATGACCATAAAAAAAATTTACTTTGTTATCACAACATCATGTAATAATGGCAAAAGTCTCTCAGTCGAAACATCATATAATATATATATATATATATATATATATATATATATATATATATATTAACAATTATATGTTTAATAAATTTGAAAATATATTATTTTTAATAATGATAATAAATTCAGGAACTATTCTTATATATTTGTTTAAAGACTAATAAATTAAACTACTTTATTTATATTAAATACAGAATTTATATCTGGTGTCCAAGTTTGGAATGTAACATTTTGTTTATTTTTGTGTTCTATAATTTAAATTTATGATATCCTTTTGAATTTTTTTTTGTCAAACAATGAACCACAAGTGGTTGGCCCATTAGCCAAGTTTCTACATAATGTAGACAGTGTGACTTGATCCCTAGATATGCAAGTGCGTCTGACTTTAATGAATTTACCACATGCCACTAGATTAAAGACCACCTCAATCCTTCTAAATTAATTATAAAAGTTTTGTTGGTATTAAAACAATTGTCGATCAAGCTTTGTATTAACACTAACCATTATTCAATTTAATAATGTTAATAATAATTGTTATAAAATTAAATTTATATAATAAATAAAAACACACATTAACATTAACAGTCTATAAAATAATAATTATATGACTATTATATCAACAATTTTAATATTTATTCTATCTCATGTGTTATTTGAAAAGATATATTTTTTTATTGGTAACCTGAAAACAAAATTATTTAAACTACTAGTTTTCTTTTATTTTAGCGATTATGTCTTTTCACTAAAAAAACCACTTAGAATTTGATTTTTTTTCTTATGGAAATAATAATAATAATAATAATAAAATAATCTAACTTATATTGTTACATATACATAAATTAAATAATACAAAAAACCAATTGTTAATAATATTTGATTCACCTAATTATTTAACATCTTAAGACATAATAATAAAAAAAAAAACCTAATTTTCTCTCTCGATAAAGTGAGCCGCCGCTGAGTACAAAAGTTTCCTCATCTTCTATTTGGAGAACGACTACCAGTGGCTTCCAAAGCAACGATGCCATTGCTCTATCTTAGTCTTCTTCTTTGTGTTCCCTTTGTTTAGAGCCTTCATGAAGAGATCTCGCAATGGTGTTTTCCCGGTGTTGTTTCTCGGAACAGTGGGTCTTCGTCGGAGTTTCGGTTATGCCAGTGTCTCTATACCGTCACTACTTCCGTATGTAATTATCACCAGTGGGTTGAATCCTTGAATCCATATCTGCTTTTTTGCCTTTTCAAGTTGATCTCATCTTGTTGTTGTGCAAAAGAGGTTTTGGTTTGGTCTCATCGGTGTCGTCTTGGTAGGGTTAGATCTCCATATTGGCCGGAGCGAGAGATCTTATGAAGCTTATGTTTAATGTTGTTTTTGGCTTTAAATTTTGCTAGTCTGGATTTTTAATTGTTTGTGGTGTTGTTCTCCTGGTCTATTTCCTTTCGATCTGCATCCATCCACTCTGGTGGTTGGTGAAGCGGTTAGGCGACCTGTTTGGTTTCCTCCTACAAGAATTCAAGTTCAAATATAGATCGTGGTCTACACAGTTTAGCTTGCTTTATCCGAGTATCAGTCTTTTCAACTTCTGGTATCGTGTTAGTTGGTGGTTCATTCCCTCTCTTTTGAGGTCTCAACAATCCAAAGTTTATGCTAGTTCGTCTCTTCAGAAGTCTACTAAGATTTAAGTGAGGACAAAGAGGATTGATGTTTTATCTGTTCTCAGAGACCAATCCCCTTTCAGTTTTAGGATCCATGTCTAGCTAATTTTTAGTTGTTGCTTCCTTTATTTCGGCTTTAGGATTTAATCTCTAGTGTTGTTGTTAGTTTCTGGAGATTTAAGCATTTTCTTTCAGCTTTGGTTTTTAGTTGTAATCCTTTACTCTTTACCAAAGATTTGGTTTTGAAGCTCAATAAATATTGACAAAAAAAAAACTATAAATATATAAACATAATTGTTATAGTTACATATAAAAATTATATTCATAAAAAAAAATATGATTGAATAGACACAACCGTAGGTTGCTTTTATTCAGATTTTTGATTACATATAAAATATTTATTTATAAATGAAAATATATGAATGAATAGACACAACTATAGATTACCTATATTTGAGATTGTTATTATTATGTATTTTATTTTCAATAACAAAAACACCTCTATGTTATTGGTCACCTTTTATAAAATATAAAACAAAAACTATTGGAACTAATAGTTTTTTTTAACTTGACAATTATATATTTTCACTTAATAACCACTTAAAAATTGGTTATTTTCTCATGGAAGTTATTGAACTCAAGTTTTGTCTTTTTATTTTTAATTGATAAAATTATAGCTATTTGTTATTTTTTGCAAAAACTTTCTTCTTTTATTTGGTTATAAAAAAATTATTTTTTCAATTATCAAAGATAATAAATCTTAAAATATAAATTGATAAGTTAAAAATCACTATATATAATTTTTTTTATTAATTATAGAAGTTATAATTACATATAAAAGACATTTATTTAGAGATAAAAAAATAAAAGACATTTATTTATAAATGAGAAGTTATGAATAAATAGACACAACCATAAGAAAACATAAGCATAAGTGTTATAGTTACATATAAAATATTTATTTATAAATAAAAAATAGGAATAAATAGACACAACCGTAGGTTACCTTTATTCAAATTTTTATTAAATATAAAATTTTCATTCATAAATGAAAAGGTATATATTCAATCGTCATTATTGTAATTTTTATTATTATGTATTTTATTTTCACTAACAAAAACACCTATTTGTCATTGGTTATCTTTTATAAAATAAAGACAATATTTTCGAACAATTAGTTTTCTTTTAACTTAGGAATTGTGTTTTTTTACTCAATAACCACTTAAAAGTTAGTTATTTTTTCATGAAAGTTATTGAACTCAAATTGTGCCTTTTTATTTTTAAGAGATAAAATTATAGCTATTTGTGTTTTTGTCCAATTTTTTTTTCTTTTATTTGGTTATCAAAAAATTTATTATTTTAATTATCAAAGATAATATATTTTTTGAGAAAAAAAAGATAAAATATCTTAAAATATAAATTTATTGAAAAATCACTATAAATATTTTAATAATGATAAGAGTTATGACTACATGTAAAAGACATTTATTTAGAAATGAAAACTTATGAATAAATATACACAACCGTAAAAATATAAGCATAATTGTTACAGTTACATCTAAATATTTATTCATAAATGAAAAATATGAATGAATAAACACAACAATAGGTTACCTTTATCTAGATTGTTAATTACATATAAAATATTCATTCATAAATGAAAAGATATAAATAAATAGACACAATCATAGATTTTCTTTATTGATATTGTTATTATTATGTAGACTGAAAGAAAAATAAACAATGTCAAAAAGAAATGTTAAAGGGAAACCCTGTTAAAGGTGATTACATATATTGTTAATATTAGTTGGTAGGACGTAAATTCTATTGAAAGTAAAGCAATACAGAAAAATTAAAACTAAGGGTTAAACCCAAGGTTATCTATAAAGTTTGGTTAATAGTTTCATATTTGTTTTTTTTTCTTCTCTTGAAAAATATATGCAAAGTCAAACATCAAAGCAAAATTGGTGTTTATGTTGTCTTATGAATTGTGAACAATGTTAAAAATAAATGTTACATGATGTTGATACCAAAAATAAAAAGAAGGTCACACAATGACATCTTAAACAAATAGAAAACTTACTGGTGAAACAATTTAGCGGGTGAAATTATAATGAAGAGTAGACATATTTAAAGTGATCTTGAATTTTAATTTTTTAAAATATATTTAAAAGGATAGAATAACAACACTTAATATAACACAATTCTGGATTCATCAAAACTAAAAGATAGAATAACAACACTCGGTAGAACACAAGTCTAGATTCAACAAAACAATTATGAAAAAAAAATTCTAAAGTAAATATAAATATATTCCAAAATGTGTGATTAAAAAGATGTTATGAAAAGTCACAACTGTATATTGCATATAAAGACATTTGTTGAAAAGAATGAATTTATTTTTAACGAGAAGACACAATAAAAACTTACGTATGAATAGTCACAACCGTATAAAAAATAACCATAAAAATGTTTTTATGGAAATATACGACTAAAAAGACACAACCATACATCACCTTTATTGAGATTATTTTAAATAATCTAATAAGTCAATAACATAATTTTAAACTTAAAAACTTAAAACATATATATAAATAAAACTAATCTTTTAACTATTTTATATGAATAGATTTTAAAATTAAAATAAAATAAAATAAAAACTACTAGGATAATTCAGATTTATACCAAAATTTTCAATCATTGTCAATTCTGGTTTCTCTCTGCATCCACTAACCAAATTTATACCAAATAGTATAATTTCTATTTTTTATAAGATAGTTTTTATTTTCTAAAACGATAATTTCTATTTTCCAAAGAAATAATTTCTATCTTGTAAAAAAAAAATTTTTATAGACAAAATGAAAGAATAATTTATATATTGAAGTTTTAAAAAAGAAAGAGCCATAAAGTAATTCATACTCATTAAAGCTCATTCATATAATTCGTGAGTTATATTAGGCTGTGAGTTGAGTTGACATCATGGTGTCGTCGATCTCTAAAGAGGCCCTGCTTAATTTTTTTTCTTCTAAACAAGACGTTGTTAGCAAAGCCCATTACATAGGCCCGGATTCAAGATGATCCGTCAGAATATTATTCTAATAAAAATTAGGGTTTTAGTTAAACTACATATAAATTGTTCCCGTTTTCTTTCTCATCCTTTCCGCTGCTGCCGTCTTCGTCGTCTCTGAGGTCAGTCACTCAGCTCCTTTTAACGTTGTACGATCTTACTGATTTCGCACGATTGTAATTTTGGCTATGTATCTGAATAACTTTTGCTGTTCAACCGCTATTTTTGCTGCGTTCCAATTTCCTCCACTTATATTGATTTTTCAGTTGATTGTTGAGACTGATTTGGTTGATTTATATTGTCAGATAATAAGAACTTTAGAAAATTTCGGTCGTTAAAGGCAATTCAAAGAGACAACATGTCTGGGTAAGCTTCTCTTGCGTTCTAACTATCCTTACGTGGTTTTTCCCTACATTCTGGAATCTGCGTAGTCAATTTTATATAGAAGCAAGCTTATCTGATTTGCAGATTAATGTTTTGTTATTCGTAGACAAAATTTTGATGTTCAAAAATATCTTGTACTATTATCATTTTTTGTTTACTTTGATTGATTGATGCTTGAATCGAATC
Organism: Lepidium didymum; assembly: GCA_963920545.1. Taxonomy (NCBI): domain Eukaryota; kingdom Viridiplantae; phylum Streptophyta; class Magnoliopsida; order Brassicales; family Brassicaceae; genus Lepidium; species Lepidium didymum. The sequence continues at coordinate 6,811,046 of OY986992.1, forward strand.
TCTGGTCTGTATACTAGTTGGTACTTGATTAATTACAATGCCGATGTTTTACATTTTGCAGAAGTCTCTCAATGTTAATTGCTTCGAAATCAAGTTTTATCTCAGTGAATGATATGATTTGTTGTGTTTTTTTGCTTATTTATCTATTTGGTTTGCCTTTCTCAGTGATGAAGCTGCCCCAGTTGTTCCTCCCGTTGCTGAGCCAGCGGCCATCCCAGAAGACATGGACTTAATGACTGCATTGGAGTTGACACTTAGGAAAGCTCGTGCTTACGGTGGTGTAGTTCGTGGTCTCCATGAGAGTGCTAAGCTTATTGAGAAGCGTGTAGCTCAGCTCTGTGTGTTGGCTGAAGACTGCAACCAGCCTGATTACGTCAAGCTTGTTAAAGCTCTCTGCGGTGATCACAACATCAACTTGCTTACAGTTCCAAGTGCCAAGACCCTTGGCGAGTGGGCTGGTGTAAGTTTGATTCCTACTGTGCATATATTTGCCTTATGAATGTACTGTTATCAACAAAAAATTGTTTCGTTGATGTTGCTGTGCAGCTCTGCAAGATTGATTCTGAGGGTAATGCCAGGAAGGTTGTTGGATGCTCATGTGTTGTAGTCAAGGTATAGAAAGTCTTTATGGTTTTGATGAATTATCTAATTCACAGAATGCATATTGGGTTTTGTTTGTCTCTGGTCATTTACTTAATTGATATTTTTGTTGGTATACTGCGTGCTGTTTCAGGACTACGGTGAAGAGACAACTGCACTCAATATCGTGAAGAAGCATATTGAATCTCACTAAATGTCAAGAAGCATTTCTAAACTCGAATTTCAGATGTTTTTCGTCCAAATGCTGTTTTCTCTTGGTTTTTGATAATTTAATATTTAGCGGACAGCTCTTGAGATTTGTTTGGAACTCTATCAAGTTTTGTTGTTATGTAGTAGGCTCTACTCTTCCATGGCCCAATTTCATTTGAGATTTTCTTGGCTCTCGTCTTTCGTAATAACAGATCTAACAAAAGTATAATACTAAACCTACTCTACACAACTTTTAAGGACTTTGAGAGTAGATGAATTTATTGTTTGATACGTTATTGTAGAGGTAACCATTTATGTAAAGGCATCAATTGGCATTTGTCGAATCTATTGAAAATTTTACATTTTTTCAATTATCCATTTCATTTTTCCTCGAAAGTAAATTCTAATTTAACTTTGGTCCTTAGACTTCCTTATACGAATACAAAAATACTTTGAAAATTTCAGCTTGTTTGAGGTGAAAAGCTAATGAAGAAAGGCGGGAAGAAACGAATCCAAGCTCGTCACCGATTTTGAGGTCTGGTAGTAGAGCCAGAGTTATTAAATATAAGGGAAAATTGGCATGTACATTGGACGAAAATACTCTTGTACATGAAACGGGAAAAGCAAATCTATGGTAGAGTGAGGGAGAAGTCGTTGCCGCGTGAGAGGCATGCTTGGACGAGAAGGTGCCATATGGCAATGTCAAAACCGAATAACATTTTTGCTGTGTGACTATCTTTCAATTTAAATGTCAAATCCAAACAAAGCTTGTTCCTCATCCTTTGAAAACGTGAGCTCATTCCTTCTTTTATTCAAAGAGAGCAACCATATTCGTGCTCGTTTTGTACTTAGCAAAAAATGGCATTTCAAAAACAACCCAATCCTCAAAGACAAAGTCTATTGTTTTCTCTTCTAGATAATTTAATTCTCAAGATATTAAGAATGGTAGCAGAGAATGGATTTGAGGAGTTAGGACAAATCATAGCATCATGTATGCTAGGGAGGGTCATGGGAGTGAACAAGCCACTTCTAAAAGAAGCTTCGATGTGGCTGATGGACCAACTACCACATTTAGTGAACTATGGTTCCCCTTATAGGGTGTTGTTTGTTCAGTATGTAAAAGCTGAGAATCGAGGAGCACGTTATCTTGAGAGCCTCCGAATAGTGAGTGTTGATGGGTTTATAGAGGAAGGTGCGGATATGCTGGCTGCGGAAGAAGATCTCACATTGGAGATGACATTTGCGTTGGGGATGTTTGGAATAGGGTGCAGTGAGTTCGTAATGGGAAACGAAACTGTAGCCGAATTTTTGGAGGAATGTGGTACAATAACTGAAGCTAAAGCTGTTGCGAAGGTGGCGTTCAAAAAAATGAGAGATATTGGAATTATGAAGGCATGAAACTACAGCGAGATGTGGTGTTTCGACAATGTCCTGAACTGTGTAGGGTCAGGTTATGAATGTTCTTTTGTGTCCCATGTTATGAGTGTTTTGTTTAGTGGTGATCTGTATAGTTTATTAGTATGTTTTAAAGGATGGATGGTAGTAGGACATCTATGTTTTGATATGTTATGATAAGGACCATAAGGTTGGTATGGAGACGTCTTGTTTGTTATATTAAGAAATCAAAGTTGGATAGATGTTAGGATATGTTGAAAGACGTGTTGTAATCGGTAACAATGGCATGTTTGAGTAATAAAAACCAAGAGTAGGGAAAGAGAAATTCAAAAGGAATTAAAAACGTTCTAGCCAAAATGGTACATAACCTATACATTAAAGGCAAAAGATACAACACCCATATATTGGAATACAAAAGACATAACAGAAGTCATTGTTTTGATGGAGACAAAATAAATAAGAAAAGATAAGAGCTTCATTTGTTAGATGGGGTATTTACATGTGGTCCTGTTATGCCCACTGCCTTGGCATCGCCCGCATTTTTGTAAGCGTGACTGAATATAGAAAAAGAGATAACCAATCAATTGTAGAATTATTTTAAAAAGGGTAAGATAATAAGAGTGGGTAAGAGAACTTACAGCAAATTCCCCTCTAGACCGGATTCTGATTTTACATGGCCTGTCTGATGGCCTTTTGGTTTTCGGAGGTTGAACAGTCATCTCCTTAATATCCGCTGGGATGTCGCTATCATGCTCATTTCTAAGTGTACCACACATGCACCATGTGCAGCAAGCGGATAAACAAGTTTGAGTGACGAGCTAATAGCAACATGTCTGTCAGAGACAAAGACAAGTTGTTCTCTATCTCGTATAAACGTTTGTAGCTGCATGAAGAACCATGTCCAGCCAGACTCTTTTTCGACGTCAATGACACCAAACACCAAAGGGAAAATTTGCATATTTCCATCTTGGCCACTTGCTGCAACGAGGCAACCTTTGTATTTTCCTTTCAGTTGTATGCCATCTATGACAACGACTTGGCGTAAGTAAGTGTAGCCTTTGATATAAGCACCAAAAGCAAAGAACAAATACTTGAACAAAGTGGATTTTGTAGTCTCCAAAGAGGTAAGGGAACCAGGGTTGGAAACGCGAAGGAGGTGCAGATAGGTGTGCAACAGAGTGTAACTCTCCGCCTCATTACCCCTAGCCTTGGTTAGAGCTAATTCCCTGGCACTCCAACCTTTATAATAGGAGATTGGAACATTGAATTGGGACAAATCTAGGTCGGGAATTTCACATGCCTAAGGCCCAACCTTTCCGTTGGCATACTTAGAAGAGAGAAATTGGGCAAGAATTTTAGTAGTGACATTTTTTTTGAATTTGGATCTTGTTTCCACAGAACATGAATGTTTTAATTCGACATTTGTAACCTTAATTTCTCTTATGTCTTGCTCAACTTTGCAGTATATACGCCAAGCACATTTTGAATCAATGCTGCCAGCTATGATTCTCTTTCTGTCAGACTTAATAATATTGCAGTGCAGTAATCTTTTAATGGCATAGTTCGAGAGGAAGTTTATGAAATCCATTTTGTTTGTAAAGAGATATCCCAGTGATATAGACTCATTAGAAAATTTTAAATCTATATTTGCATCTTCTGAGTTGCACCAAGTCATGTTGTCAGGGACATGGGGTGTCATCTTTCAGATCTTCAGCCATGTCACTCGTTGGTCGTTGGATCTCCTCTGGTTCATCAATACCAAGGTTAAAGTCACTTAATTCATGAATACCAACCTTTGCGGGAGCGGTGCCATGGTTCTCTTTCGATGATGCTTCCCCTTGACCTCGAGGGAGCACTGAAGATGGGTCCCAATCATGAGAGTATTCCTTGCAAATCAAATCTGTCAGGAAATCAAAATCGTAATCGTCATCAGAGTGGTTTATGTTTGGATAATCTTTCTCTGGGGGAACTTCAGAATCTTTTCTTGCGAAGACATCAGTTTCTTGTCCTGTGAGGACATCCATGTTTAGGTTTACTTCCGAGTTCTTTTCTGAGAAGATATCATTTTGTTGTCCTGTCATGACATTCATAGTTGGAGGACATGGGGAAATAACAAGTGCTTCATCAACTTGTTTTCCATTCCTTGCCAAATAAACTTCTTCTGCACTGGACACCTTTGCTAGAACAACATCGTCCTTGCCAAATATCCATATGTTAAATATGGATATTATCTTCTTTTCTAGCTCGATAAAACTAGTGTTTGGTCAAATCCCTACACATCTTGCGAAATGGCCTTTCTTGACTTGGAAGTGCCAAATACCAGATTCCAAGCACTCATAATCTCTAGCAATTGCGCAAATAGAAACGTCAAGCATGTTTTATATGTATGGAACCTGCCATTTGCAAAGCGACATAATAAATGGCATGTTATCAGGGTTTGGGACATTTGCAGATTTATGACGACTTAAATATGTACCTACGAGAATTTATGTTCTTGGTTGGAAGTTAAAAGCACCACAACAACCTTGGCGAAAAGAAGAAGAATCTGACGTTGAGATAATACTTCTCTCCTAAGTGTGTTTGAGTTGCTATTAATGAGAAGATAACCCTAGTTTATAGTAAAATCACAATTAGATTTTGGTAGTGGGACCCCTTCCAGTCAGTGATCCTTAAATGATTGTCAAATCAGCTGTAGTTGACTTATTGGACAAAAATAGAAAAATACATGTAATGAAAACAAAGGACGTGTATACTTGTTATGATACCACTTATTTGCAAAAACACTAAACAATCAGTTATTTGGAAAATGAAGATTATGTGTTTGTATAACTTGAGACGCTGCGTGACAATAATATTAAATGTTTAAAATTAAATGTTGGATCAACGTAAAGGTGGTACAACATTGGCATAAGTTGACTAAAAGTAAAAATAAAACTTAAACTTAACAACAATAAGTTGTGGATGTCTAGTAGATGAATGTAATAGACATCTAAGAGTGGAGAAAAGCCGTAGTCCAACAGTAGAAGTCGGAGTCGTCGCCATCGTCCCCTGATGAGTAACCACCGTCGAGGCATCCCTCATCATCATCATTATTCCCACCATCATCATCTTTATTCCCCTCATAATCATCTTTATTCCTCTCATCATCATTAGTAGGAAGATTAGAGTTGTTAGCGTCTAAGTATTGGGCTTCTGCTATGGCAATGCCTGCTAGCAAAGCTTCTTCGTCTATTTGTTCTCTTCCTTGAGTGACTTGTGCGGTAGAAGTGACAAGATGATGGGCCATTTCTCCAGCAGTGGCACATGGTGCAGAATATGTTTAAAAACGGTGGTTGGTTTCGAAGAAGAGATAGATTCCTTGAACTTTTTGAAGGAAACGGTGTTTGCATTTGAACAGGTGGTAACCTACCATTTGCCATTTCACAAAAATCGCCAGGGATAATGAAGCTTAGTGAAAAGGAGGTTTGTTTCATGTCGATTTCGAAGAATTTGAGAATGTCTTCCTGGAAATCAGCAAATGTTAAGTCGTTCTTGAGCCCAACACATCTACCAAATTTGCTTTGCTCTGCATTCAATATCCAGTCCCCAGAAGAGTTACACTCCCAAGCTCCTTCAATTACCACGGTAGTGTGTTCCATGACTTGTAATACAATAAGGGAAGAAAAAAAAGGTTACGAGAAGAATGAACAAGGGGGGGGAATATATAACAACTCGTGTTTGGGCGTGTAACCTTATAGGGTATATAAGGTAAAGGGAAAGAAAAGTGGTATACTTATACGAAAGAAATAGTTTAATATATAAAAAATGAAGTATTTCCTTTAGGATTGTTAGTAGGACTGGGGTATGTCCATCATGATGCCATCTTTAAGACATAAGTAACATTAATAGATAGATGAATAAAAGAGACATGTTTCTTTAAAATATTAATATAGTTGAATATTATATAAGACAAGCTTTGAGTCATCATATTAGGGGAACCTGTTTTAAAGGGAAAGGAAAGGCAAACAAAGTTAGGGGGATCTATACTTTATACGAAAAGGTGATTGGTCAATCAAGGTGAGTTCATATCGTGGGAGTGTTGGTAGCAACCAATCTACAATTTGGTGGATTCCTAAGAGCTGCGAATGCGGGCGTATGAGTATGAAAATGACCTCTAACACAAGGGTGAATTCTGGGAGACCATTTTTCACATGCAAGTCCATGAAAAAGGTAGATCTACTCGACTTTTTGAACATCATCTTTGAAACACATATCTTATTTAGTAATTTCTCATTGTCTTGATAGAACAATCGATTCAAGTGGTTCGAGGAGGTTATTCTTGAGGAGGTTGAAGATGTAGTTCCTAGGCTAGAGACGATAACTCAAGAGGTCGATGGTGTTACGGGTCGTCTTTTAAAACTATAGTCTGACGTGAAAGAAGTATGTGGGGCTTTGAAATACATGAAGATCTTTGTCATTTGTATTGGGAGTACTAGCAGTAGCAGTTTTTGCATATGTGTTTGCTAAATTGTCCATGTTTGGAAAAATGAATGATGTGGCATTGCTGTAGATCCCTTATTGAGGATGAAGGAATCTTAGTTTCGTAAGGGGGTATGTTGGCTGTAACCTAAGAAAGAAAAGTTGGTATGAAAATTCAAATGTTAAATTTAAAAAGAGAAATTAACCCTGAAAAAGTTTTCTGTTGTTTAGTTTAAAATTCGAACTTCAAACGAGGACGAGATTAAAAAGATTTTAAAAAGTAAGACATATTTAGGAAAAGAGTGATGTAAAAATTATGACACAACAACATGACATTGTTTTGTATCGGTAATGCTTGGCTAGTAAGCCGTGAATTTGAATTATGACATAAAGAAGGGACGTCATGGAATATTACATACTTATGAAAGAAAATGTGGTATGAAATTTCAAATGTTAAATTTAAAAAGTGAAAATAACCACGAAAAATATTTCCTAAAATGAAATGTTGGTTAGTTTCAAATTAAAAATTTAAATTTGGAAGAGATTAAAAAGATTTAAAAAATTAAGACATATTTACACTAAAAGAGTGATATGACAATTCTGACACAGCATCACGACACTATAACATTGCGGTAATGTTTGACTAGTATCCACTGAATTTGAATTAATATTTGTTTTTATGTTTTATTAGGTGTACTATATCTAGGTACATCGGTAAATGGGATTTAAGCGTGAAGAATTTCTCAACCTAGCTTGGTAGTTAACTTAATGGAAGACGAAAATAGGATGTCTGTCACTATATGTAAATTATGTATCATGTTTTATAAACCCCGAAATGCAGTGGACATGTAGAAGTAGTACATTACATAGATGGCATAAAAAAGGGATGTCATGGAAAAGGACATACGTATGAAAGTTTTGCATAGGGGGACTAATTTGATATGATGAAAATACATAAAACGGAGAACAATGTCAAACAGAGTAATGAAGGAGACAATGGAGAAGTGCTACATTCAAAGTTACGAAATGGACATCGCATTAGGGACATAGTTTTAACAGTTTTCCATTGCAGTTTTAACAGTTTTAAAAGAAACATACATAAAGGAAGACATAATATCCCGTTCAGTCTTTAAGGAAGACATAAGTAGAAAAACATACAATCCAGAGTAGTAAGACATCAAAAGCCAAACTTATATTAGGACGAAATGGACGTCGCATTAGGGACATAGTTTTAATAGTTTTCTGAATTGTGTCATATAAGAAAATTGTATATAAGGAAGAGACGTAGTTATACTATGCCCGAACAGGCTTAGACATAGATTTGAAGAAGGACATGGAGAAGTAATACATTACTTGGGGAAGTGGTTTTGCATAGGCACTAATGGGACATACAAAATATTTTGCATAGTCATGAGACTTAAAAGAAACGTACATAAAGGAAGACATAATATCTCGTTCAGTATTTAAGGAAGACATAAGTAGAAAAACATACAAACCTTAGTAGTAAGACATCAAAAGCCAAACTTAGCAATGAGATTATTGATGGATTGAAGAACGTTTTCCAGTTTGGTGATGACCAGTTTCTGCTGAAAGAGCTCAGCGGACTGTTCTGCTGACTTTGACTTCAAACTTTGGACTTCGTCTTCAATAGCAATATCCTAGCGTTTGCGTCGGTGAAGACCGTCATTCTGCACAATAACAAGTTATGAAGATGTTGAGTTTTGGGAAGGGCATATAATAGTAGAGCCATGCTGCTTAGTTACCTCAAAAACGTTGCAAGTGAGCCAAGTATAACCTATTTGGTGAGCTGGTAGTCTCCTAATTTTCCCACCACAAGGGCATGTGCATGGTATTCCTTGGTCACTATCCGTAACCCAATAAACACTATTCGTTTTATGAGCGGCATCTCTCTCGAAAGCAATATTAGGGTCCTCGTTAGGATCGAATGAATCATCACTCATGGTTAATTGAAAGAAGGAAAAAAGGGTAGAGTTATGTAGGAGAATATGCGGTGAATGATATATGAAATAGGTTGAAGAAATGTAAGAAATGAAATGGCAGATATAAAGACATTAATATTATGAAAATAAGGTTTAATGTTTAAGAAGCTGGAAATAGTAAAAGTAAAGTGTCGCAGAAACGTGCCATTTAGAGAAAAGAATGATATGGAAAGGAAGAAAGAAGTGTTTGAAATTGTAAAAGAAAATAAAAATAATTAAAATAGAAAGGAAGAAAGAAATCTTAATTAATAAAAGAAGGCAAAAAAGATAATGGGATTAGTCAAGATGTCAAATTCGTGTCATGGTGTGTCTTCGAAGACGTCAATGGTGTATTGTATCCTTAGGTTATCAACCATGTCATATATGATTTCAGTGACCTCCTAACCAGATGCATCGAGTTCAATAAAACGAACAACTAAAGGGTTATAATTGCCAGACCGTTCATTTTGAGAGACATCATCAGTCCTGATCAAATCAAATTCTGTTGGGGGAACAAAATTTGGGATGTTCACAAGAATGTCTTTTATTGCTATAGGCAAGGCTTGTAAAACTGATGACATCAGCTTCAACATTTTGGCTTTTGAAGTATGCGAAATGAGAGGGTCCAAAACCTCAATAGACGAGTCTTGTAAATGAATAATGACTACGACCCAATGACTCTTTCCCCAATTCATTAAGCAGTAAATGTAGTCAACATTAACATATCACTTAAGGTTGCTCCCACGATTGTGAACATTGCCCTTGATGTTGTGCTTAATCAATTAGTTCCAGTTAGCAGTGGAAGGTTGTTTCCTATTCCTCATAGTCGGGAAATCTTGGAGCAGTAACCTAAGGAACCATGAGTCGAGGACCACAATTCTGCTTTGGGCAAGCAGGGCACCCTTCTTCCTCCATAGTAGGCTTAACATGGATTCAAGATGCTAAGAAAAAAAACAATTAACACAGTTTAATACACCGAAGAGAAGAGAATATGCATAAAGGCAAACATACCGACGTATCAATCCAATGTTAAGGTGTGTAGATGTCTTTGAAAAACATCTTCTGCACCTTCTGGCCTTCCACGATAAATGTCCTTTATTCGGCAAGAAATGACATAATGTGAGTATACCGAAATAAAGTTATATAGTCATAGTGAAGACATCCACAATGTAGACATACTTATTCCGAAAAGATTACTAAATTGAGAGGAATTTGGGTTTTTTGGCCGGATCAGAACCTACATTTGCCAATTTTTTAAGCGAGGGACAAGTGGCAGTATCTTTCTTGGCCTTTTTGGATGGTGTGGCGACCAAATCTCAACCATACCTGGAAGGGGCCGCCCTTAACCGCTTTGACATCCTCTTCGTTACAGTATTTTCGTCGGCTGTATCGTCATATGTGGAATGTCCCTCGGGGATGTCTTCTCCCTAAGAAATGATCGATGTTATGAGTAGGAAGATAAAAGTAAAAAAAATGAGGACTAGAAAGACGTACCGCATTGGAGACGTCTTCGTCATTCTATTCTTGTTCCTTTGTAGTGTCAGCACTACTTACCTGCTAAATATGTTTGAAAAAATGACTTGAATAAGAATGATTGATGTTGTGGTATTCAGGTGGGGAAAAACACTGTAATTAAATGTCACCAAAATCTCCTCAGTTTGCTGAGGTCCTTCTCGGAAGAATGTTTGCTTCCTTGATCAGCATGCAGAGAAGCTAGCATTGGGAGTTTGGTCTTGGTGAGAGAATCCTGATTAGACTGTTTATCCTAATGTTTAGTTTTGAAGAATTAGTTTAGTGATAGAGATGTCCATTGTAAGAACATAAATTAACATACCGCAGGGGGTTGTTCATTTGTGGCATCAACATGTTTGCTTCCTTCATCAGTAGGCAGAAGTATAGAAATCTGGGGGTTGTTCTGGATATCTGAATTTGAACCAGATTTAAAACCATCGTTGCAGGTAGATTCACACTTTCATTGTTTTCTTGTTTTGTTGTGGCATCACTATGTCCGATGACAAGTTGTTCCTCTACGTCCGCCACATTTTGAGAGGTAGGCTGGTGGGTAGTGAGGGACGTCGATGTCATGAACTGTATTGAAAAAATAGTAAATTGTAAGAGAGAGTTAGCTAACTTGAGTGGACGTCTGTGAATGAAGACCAAATTTGAGTGGTTGAGATTCCAATCCAAGTAGTCCCTTGCCTTTATCAATCTGTTGCTGAGAAAAACTGTAAGGCATCTCAACATCTTGGTCTTTCTTGTTGGGTTCAGATTCCTTTCCCCTCTTGTTCTAAAGTAAAATATAGAGATTAGAAAGTAAAACAACATGGAAAGGGATGAAATTTGGTGATGAATTTTTACTAACCAGGTCATTCGAATCACCAAGGACTCTCAGAATTCCTTCGTAGTCTTTCCAAAATGTTTCATCTAAGTCTTTGACTTTAGGATCCGTAGACGTACAAGGATGTTGAGATGGAAGGGTATTTGTAAATCTAGACAGAATGCCCATTTCATCCAACCTTTTCATTATGTTCAGTTCAACCGTTTGGGCTATAGATATAGATTCGACTTGAAGGACATCCTTGAGTTTTATGTCCACCAACTCTTTGACTTTGATGTTCACTAATTCTAGAACATCAACGACATCAACTTATGTTGTGTCATGTCCTTCATCCTTATCTTCTGCCACTTTTTTGGAAGAAAGGCCTTTAAGTACTTGTCCTCGTTTATGCTTCCCATGATTGGTGTCCACTTCATCTGCGAAGCTGACTTCTTCAGTGATGTCCCATGTCAATATGGATGTCACCAAAACCTGGCAGGGAGTTTGAGAAAAAGTCATTAACAGGAAGATGAAATGTGTATAGTAAATATGTGTATTAACTCCAATGTTATCACCTTGGAGTCATACTCAACGTCAAGGATGTTCTCATTGTGGAAGCATCATAGAAGTCCAATTTTTGAATATGGCATATCACATATCATCTTATCAACTTGGACACGGAGAATGCCATCTATTATAGGGACAACTTGGAACATCCAATGCTGAAACGAAATGGGGAACCCGTGGAATGTTCGGTGAGATTGCAACAATTTGTCAATGAGGACGTCGCCATTGGTTCACATGTTGACAATTTCAATAATGAACAAAAAACTATCCCTTCCCCAGGGATATTGCTCAAACTTATTAAGATCTCTCACCATTTCTACCACTTTATGCGATACCTTGGCCGAGGTAGATTTAGCAACAAGAACACAATCGACAATAAAAACCATAACAAGCCTCAGAGCCCTTTCTCTATCTATTTTTTTTTTCATTTTCTGGTAAAATCTTGTCAACTTTTAACCAACATAAAATCTCTTCAACACACATCGATTTTTTGTCTCCAATAAGTGAATTCCAATGAGCATCCTCTCCTAGTGGCGGAGATAACATTCGATCGAGAACCTTCTTAGGTGGGTAAGGTCCATATGGTAAACCAGTAATCAAAGCAAATTCTCTTAGGGAAAATCACATGGGACATCCAGCAAAGACAAACCACATCTCATTCTGTTTCTTTGTCACCATAGATCTACAGAGAATGTTGTGAACAAGTTTGCCAGATAATCGACATTGGTGGATGGGCAAATGGAAAAGCGGGCCAAAAACGGAGTTTTTCAAGAACTCCATTTCTTCAGTTCTGTGGAAGATATCCGCAATGTCCATTAACAAAGTTAGTCTTAGAAGCCGAGTTGATGCAGCCATTACGCGGGTATCTATCAGTTGCAAATAAACTTTTTGGCACCCTCTGGACATCTACTTTGGATTTGGTTGGGCCAGAAGACGTCCCTTCAGTTTGCCTACGTCGTTTATTCACTGAATTGGCTGCAGCGGCGGTCGCAAATATACCTCTCAATGACCTCCTGGGCATTAAAACCCCTAAACAGACGAAAAACAGAAATTGAAAGTTATTTGTCTACGAAAGACATCCACGAAGCAGAGAATGTGTTGGAATTAGCAAAGCCCTAAAGAGAAAAGTTGCAATGTCGAAAGAAAATCTGAAAAAAATCAAAAATTTGGAAAAAACAAAACCCTAAACCAACACGAAATTGAAAAATTGGACAACAAAATCCAAAAATTGGACACAATGAGTCATAACAAAAGGGGAAACATGAAAAAGGGTTTCACGAAAGGAGATCCCAAAATGGGAAGGTAAAAATAGAGGAGAAATCGTCAAGTTTCAGAAATGGATTTTCTTTGGAGAATAAAATTAGTATCATGATTTCGGAAAAAAAAACAAGATGAAAGAGCGAAATCTAGCATTCAAGTATCAAACATTGACGGGAGATGGGGAAAAAACTTTCGGGGAAGTTTGTAGAAATACAACTGGAAAGAGAATCTGGACTTACTTAAATGAATCATGTTTGCTTCTTCTTTGTGACAATGAAGAGAAAGATGCTCGTTTGGAGAGATTTTTGAGAGAAATGGTAGAGTATGAGTGGGTAGTTGTGTTTTGAATAGTAAAACGTTGGTGGTTTGAGAAGATAGAGACAAAAAAGCAGTTTCTTGAATGGATTAAGTGTCAACCGTCAATCTTGGAATATAATTGTCATTTCTTTTTTTCGGAAGTGACAGAATTGTTAAAAGCCCGGGTTTATAACATTTTTGCCTATTTAGAAACTAAATGGGGTGCTGGAACAAATTTTCTGTAAATATAATATGTAGAGGTTCTAAATTATGATTTAAGAGAAACAATAGATTACTTCATAACTAGATTGCGAAACTCATGTTTCATAATTTGTCATTTTGTATTTCACATAAGTGATCTGTTTTTCTTTTGTCAACAGTCGGCATAATAATTGTGTTAACGTTTATTTTTTATTTTTTTAATGAGTTATTTTCCGTATGTATGGTACATACCATAGAGCAGTTCTTGCATGTTGAACACCCCATTTAAAAGACGAACAAAGTTGTCATTTTTATTTGGCTTGCTTTGGATTTGTGCGACGTAGACACAGCTTTTTTGTTCGGAGAATGTTTCTTTGTTTCCTAGGGTTTTGAATCTTCAGTTTTTTTTTCAGAAGAGTAAACATAATGGGTCCTCTTGTCGGAGCGACCGAGCTTTCCAAAGCACTCGTCGACGCTGGGAATAACCTTCTCAAGCCTCATTCCTCAACTGATGCGACTCTCAGTCTTCTCGATGTACGAATTCTTCTCTCTCGAGATTTTTCTTATTTTGTGAACTTTTTATCGACATATGGAGGGGTTTTATGTAGCTTTTGTTCATGATTTTGGTGAAATTCCTCTGTTGGGGTTGGATTATAGCAAGGAATTAGGGTTTATCATCTCTTTACGATTATGAAAATTTTGGTTTTGCCCGATTCTCGTGTTGTTCGTTCGTGAATTTCTAGCGTTTCCTGACAGTTTTGAGATATCGAACTCATATCTTTTCGTAAAGTTGAAACCTTTTAGGGTTCTGTTGCTTTTAATTCCTAGGGAAATTTCTCTCTGCTGTTTATGTTCAATCGTCTGATTCGATACTTCCACTTGTAGGAAATTGAGTCTCTGCTCGCCACTGTCGAGCAAGATCCTATTTCATCAGTACAAAATGCCCTAAATCCGTCCATGAAAGCGCTTGTATCCGCTGATCTCTTAAGAAACCCTGATTCTGATGTTAGGGTTTCCGTTGTCTCGTGCTTGACTGAAATTATGAGGATAACTGCACCAGAGGCCCCTTACAACGACGACCAAATGGAGGTTGGTATACCATAAATCCACAATAGCGTACCTTTAAATTCCTGTAAAACTATTTATGCAATGCTTTCTTCAAGTTTTCTTTGACGACAAGGCCTTTGCTTTGCTTCTTTGGCTTATAGGAGATCTTCCAGGTGACGATAGAAGCATTTGGAAAATTAGCTGATGCTTCCAGTCGTAGTTATAAGAAAGCCGAAGGCGTTCTTGAGACAGTTTCAAAGGTCAGATCATCCTTGGTCATGTTGGATTTGGAGTGTGATGACCTTGTTCTTGAAATGTTTCAGCAATTCTTGAAAGTCATAAGGTAGATACCGACCCGGTTTAACAATGCTTAATTAACTCTTAGGTACTTTATGTGTTACTGATTGCTTTCCCTCTGTGCATCTGTTTAGACCGGATCATTCTCAGCTGGTACTTCTTGCAATGGAAACAGTTATGATCACAGTCATAGATGAAAGTGAAGAAGTACCCATGGATTTGCTCGAAATTCTCTTAACTACTGTTGAAAAGAAAAATCAGGTAAATTTTTCATAGTGAAGGTTAAATGTTTAAGCTTTAAACAGACTTCAGATTTTATTTTTCTGGTCGCCTTTGCTTAGGATGTCTCACCAACGGCTTTGAGGCTTGTGGAGAAGGTTCTTAGCTGTTGTACCTGTAAGCTTCAACCGTGCATCATGGAAACTTTGAAATCTAAAGGAACCAGCTTGGACATGTACTCACCAGTAGTTTCGTCAATATGTGAAAGCAAACATACCACTACTCAAGCACACGATGGTGTTATCACCAACGAAAATGAGGTATCTTTATGCCTTGAGCTCTTGGTAATAGAATGGTTGCGTGGCTGAATCTTGAACTTTTATCTGCCAAACAGTTTATATCAAGCTTCTTCTTATTTTTTTTCAAATTTTCAGGAAGATGAAAAGATATCAGAAGAGCAAATAGTTCCAAGTGATTCATTGAAGGTACAGTGTTTGGTAGGCATTTTAAGTGTTCAGCTTCTTTTCGTGTTGTTTGTTACTTAACCAATATATTTAAAATCTGTTAATTTAGGATAAATTGGATTCGGGGGTTTCTCGTAATCACAAGGGGAATAGGTCCAAGAGAACTGCAAGAGTTGGAACTCATCAAGCCAATGGAGATGAAAAAGTAAGGTCTGGAAGCGATTTAAAACAACTTTTGAAGCATGGGCAGTCTGAAAGTATGGATGCAGAGACTAATTTAGATTCTACAAGGAAAAGAGGGCGGAAACCCAATTCTCTGATGAATCCTGAGGAAGGCTATTCATTTAAAACGTCTTCTAGCAAGAAGATGCAGGAAAATGAAGATTCTTCGCTTGGAAAGGTGGCTGCCAAGAAAGCATCTTTACCTAGTAAAGTTGGTCAAACGAATCAGTCTGTTGTTATTTCTCTCTCGCCCTCTCGTAGGGCTAGAACGGGGTCACGTAAACAAAGCCGGACTAAGATGGAAGAGACAAATAATGATGGAGACTCCTGTGCTACACCAACATTTAAGGAACAGGTTGTGAACAAAGATGATCCTGAAGTAGAAGATTTGATGGAATCGAACCTGGAAAAACCCAAAGATGGCATCAAAACTTCCAAGTCAACTAAAAAGAATAAAGCTCAGAATGGTTTAGCAAAAATATCTGCAAAGAAGCCACTTGCAGAAACTAAGATGGTAAAGAGTAGTGGAAAAAAATCAGTCCTCTCTGATCCTGAAGAAGAAGATTTGATGGAATCTAACCTGGAAAAACCCAAAGATGGCATCAAAACTTCCACGTCAACTAAAAAGGATAAAGCTCAGAATGGCTTAGCAAAAATTTCTGCAAAGAAGCCACTTGCAGAAACTAAGATGGTAAAGAGTAGTGGAAAAAAATCAGTCCTCTCTGATGCTGAGAAGAAGAATTCAGAAGGTGCAAGCATGGATACATCTATTCCTCAATCATCAAGGAGCAAGGTAACAAGTTTTATGAACCATGATTTCTCTTAGCAGTATATAATATTATAGAATTTCCTTGTAACTTATAATTGTATAACTGTCCAGAAGAAGAGTTCTCGTGCAGCAATGCCTTCAGCCAAAAAGGCTGAACAAACTCCTAAGAGTCATCCCAAGAGAAAACGGACAGCTGGGGAGGAAGTGGTGTGAATTTTGTTTTTGTTTTTCTCTGCATACGCTATAAGGCATTGACTTGTGACCTGTATTCATATGTTACATATTCTTCTTTTTAGGAGTCCAATACAGTTGAGCTTGGTGAGGAATTGGTTGGTAAAAGAGTTGAAGTCTGGTGGCCACTTGACGAGAAGTAAGTTTATAGCGAAACTTGCTAACTTTACTTTGGATACTATATAATGAATGGCAACAATCTTACATTTATATTTGCACAGGTTTTATAAAGGCGTTGTAGATTCCTATTCTAGTGATACGAAAACTCACCGAGTGAGTTCAACTTTTCTTTTTGCTATTTCAAATTTTTTCTCTATGTTGCATAATTGATTCATGTAGACGTTTTTCCCAATGCTGGTCTCGTTGCAGGTATTATATTCTGATGGGGATTCGGAAGAGCTTGATATGAAGAACGAACGATTTGAGATAATCCAGGGTAATTCTTCAGACGATGAGGTGAGATTTTTGTAGACTGAGCCTCAGCCTCACTTGGTGTTTCGTTCTTCATTTTCATGTTTCGCCAATAATCTTATCTATATAAATATCTGATTTCTGCCCACAATAATAAACAGGATGAGGAAATTGACCTGCATGAGTCTATTCCTTTATCTGACTTGTAAGTCAAACTTTCATTCATAGTTCTGTGATAATCCACAAGTTTTAACTTGGCTTGAGCTTGGTATCACCTTATTTTTGAGATTTTGATGTTGTGTGCAGAATACGAAAGGCGAGAGTCAAGAAGAGGAAAAATGCGTTTTTGAATGTCGAAGAGAGTAGTTCTCCAGAAGTCAGGTATGAAAATTTGCAATAGCTCTAGTCTTGTTATTAGAAGGCTTGATCATTGAGTGAATTAGCTCACAATTATGGATTTAGATCCCCAATGCAAAGAATGAAGAACTCTGCCACAAACTCCCCTAAGCAAACGAAAAGAGCCAAAGGTGTGCTCAAGACTGAAAACAATGAACCAGAAAGCAAAGAAAGGAAGAGTCTCAAATCCTTAGAAGAGGTGAAGAGTAAATCTGGTAAAACAAAAGGCAGGACTGCCAAAAAACAAAAAGTGACTCCAGCCATTCGTCAGGAAAGTGAAAAAGATCGTGAAGAGAAGGTAGACCCTGAATCAAAGGGTTTAGACAGTCTTAATTCCCGGAAAGAAACAAATGCAGAATCTGATTGTCTGGGAGTACACCAAGAACTGCCTGAAATTCAAAATGCAGAAACCAAAATTGATGAAGAAAAGCAAAAATCTGAGAAAGAGCCACCAAAAGCAGATGGAGAAGAACATAATTCATTGAAGGAGCCAAATGCGGAGCCTAAAACTAATGGAGAAGAGCAGAAGGCAGCAGATGAAGCAACTGCTGAACCTAAAATTGATGAGGAAGAGCGCAATGAAGCTAAAGAGATAAATGCAGAACCTGAACATGATGAGGAACAGTGTAAGTCACCGAAAGAGGCAAATGTAGAACCCAACACCGAGGGAAAAGAGGAAAAGTCAGTGAAAGAGCCAGCTGCGAAACCTGAAATCAAGGTAGAAGAGAAAGAGTCAGAAAAAGAGCAACCTGCAGATACAAAATTGATTGTCTGAGGCATGAGATTGATAAAGGAACATGTACAAGCATACCTGAGACTGGTAAAGTAGAAAATGAAAGCTGATGAAGATTCAGAGAGTAATTTAGGAACTGAAAGAAGAGTTTGATAAGACAGCAGTCAGTACTAGCCGTGGTTCAGGTTGATCCATGAATCAAACATGGTTAGGCTATGACGTTATGTTAATTGCAGGAACAAAGATTGGTTATTGTGGTTTAGGAAACTCATGTGTTTAAGTAAAACTGCTTGTTTAGAATTTAGAGATTAAAAGGTGTTTATTGTTAGTACATTCTTCTGACTTGTGTCTTGTTATGGAACTAGTTTGATCTGATGTCACTTGCTTAGCAACATGTCTTATATATTATTATATTTAGAGACATTTCTTTAGTATATGAATAGTAGCATTCAGACAGAAACACGAACAACGGTCGTATGTGTAGTCATTTCAGCATTTCCAGTATTGGACATAACATTTTGATCTCGCCTATTTTTGTGCCTGAATCTAATCATATCATACTTGGACGAATCCCAAAATCCGTACTAAAAGAAAATATCTTTGTTAACCTTACATTTTTTTTTCTCCATTTATACATCATCAAGAAATTTATGTCTTCATCAACAGTTATTTATATAAAAATACAATAACCAGAGTAAAATGATTGTAGGTAATTATTTTAAAGTTTTGTTCAAGTTTATGGGTTTTTTCAGAAGATAATATATTATAAAGAAAATGTGTTCTTTTTGTCGAATAAAGAAAAGGTTTATAGGAGTGTAAATGGTAACTGCGGAATTGTGCTAAATACAGAATATGACGGAAGTTTTTTATTTTTTATCTGGAATCTTGTGGAATGATTTAAAATAAAATGGTAATAGCTGAATTCTGTTGAATATGGAATCTGGAAGAATTTCTTTTTTTTAAATAATAATTAGATCGACAAATTCCAATTCATAGCCAAAGTTTGCGGTAGAATTCCATTTAATCTATCTCTGGTAGTGGGTTGAACTCTTGATGCTAGATTCATATACCAAAAAAAAAGGAACTCGAGCTAAACCCGAGTCTGAACCAAAATAAGTGAAAGTTAATAATACATGTATAATATTATTCATAGTTAATTGTATATTTTATTCAAAATATTTCTTATTTGAAAGATATTAAAATATAATTGAATGAATCATTATTAACATTTAAAATATATATAAAAATTTAAGAATCTAAATCTCTACTCAAAATTTCGCTACGCGTTACGCGTTCGCTCAGGTACCGTATAGTGAGTTATTAGGAATGCAGAAATAAATTGGACTCGGAGACTAATTTTTTAACTAATACAATATTCAACTATAGAATACCTAAAATAATTTCCAAGCATACACAAAAATCAATATTTTGATTTTCTTATTATAAGAAGAAAAATTACTCAAATAAGGCACATTTATCTTGAAATTATTCAAATAGATTTTTTGGAAAAAAGAAAAGAAACGAAGGGTGCAATTACCATTTGCACCTTTTAGAAGACAAAAAAAAAATTGTCTTCTTTCATTTCCCTCTCAACGACGGTTCCATTTCCCAACAATTTTTCATTTCTTCTTTCTTCTGTCTTCTTCTTTCTCGTTTCTTCTTCTTCTCGTTTCGTTTCTGTCTCACCATTTCGTCTTTTGTCTCATTACAAAGCGTTCGTACAGAGATACATTGATTGTCGAAGGTTTGAGTAAGTTCTTATTCTTCTCTCGATTTATGGTGTTCGTAATGGGTTTCTGGGTTTGGGGAATTTGTTGTGTTCGCCATTTCAGAAACTGTAAGTGATTTCGAAATGGGTTTATGGCTTCGGGTTTAGTAGAGTTAGGGTATAGTTTGAAAGATTTACTTTGGTTTTCTCTGCGTCTTTGGGTTACTTAGTTGGTAGAGTTCGTCTTGCACTTAGTAAAGTTTGTTCAGTGTTTGATATAATTGATTTTTCTTGGTAAAGTTGATTCTCTGTTTAGCAGAGTTGATCATATATTGGTAAAGGTAAATTGCTAACGTAGTAGAGTTCATAGTCAATACAGTAGAGTTTATATGTTTAGTCAGTAGCGTTAAGTTTATGCTTGGTAGAGTTCACAGTCAGCATGGTAGAGTTGGGTTTTTCTTGGTAAAGTTGATTCTCTGTTTAGCAGAGTTGATCATATATTGGTAAAGTTGATCATCATTTTGGTACAGTTACTCTGAACTTGGAAAAGTTGTTTTGTTGACCTATATTTCTTCTTCTCTTTCAGATGCGCATAAGGCATCTACATCCAATGCCTTTAGCTGAGATCTTCCATGTTTGGCCAGAAGATGTTGAAAATCCAAGAGTGGACAATATGATTGTAGACATACTCGATGACATTCTAGATGAGTCCTTCTGGGACATACCGAAAAAGAAAAAGGCACAGAGGAAGGAGGACCTACCGAAGAAGAAAGAGGTAGAGAAGAAGAAGAAGGTTGTAAAGCAGATGAAACGAAAGGAGAGGACTCCACCTTCTGTGGAAAACAGTGAGCCGGAGATGGATGAGTCAGCCACCTTGAATGAACTAAGTCTTAAACAGAAACTGAAACAAAGCAAAGAGTTACAGGGGAAGAGGTTAAAAAACTATGATGGACACAAACAAAATGAGTCGAGTACCTTGATTGAAACTCTCCAAGGATTTTCCACTTTAGTGAAAGGCATGTCGGAACGTCTGTTTTGGCTAGATGATAGAGTTCAGTTGTCCATAGTAGAGTTATGTTCTCCATGGTAGAGTTCAGTATATGATCCTTTTGGACCGATTCCAAAAATCAAATTGCTTCGGTTATATGACAATGTGTTGCATGAATTGTAAGCAATATCTTGTTCAGTCATTTTAACACTCTATCTAACCATTATCTCTAATGTATTCTGGGCTATTTACAAATTATGTAGGGAAATGACTGTAGATGGTTAGCATAGTCCAATAGCAGATTTCTATCTCCGCTTGTTGTTGCCAAAAGACAGATGGCTTATCAAGCAATATGGGTGACTTAACGATTTGGTAAGTTCAATATAACATTCTTTTGGTAGAGTTCATTCACTCTATGGTATAGTTTACTCTATGTTTGGTAGAGTTCAGTTGTCCATTGTAGAGTTTAGTTCTCCATGGTAGAGTTCAGTTTTCCATGGTAAAGTTCAGTTCTGTATGGTAGAGTTGAGTTCTCTATGGTCGAGTTCAGTTGAAATGTATAGTAGAGTTTAGTTCTCTATGGTAGAGTTCATTTGTCCATGGTAGAGTTCAGTTGTCCATAGTAGAGTTCAGTTCTCCATGGTAGAGTTCAGTTCCTTATGGTGGAGTTCTTTCATTAATTTGTAGAGTACATTCTTGCTTTCCAGCATCTATCATCCGGTATGAATCTTTTCCGAAAAAGATCTTTGGAAAATCCCAGTCCATTCAGGAGTAATTGGCTAGCTTTCCTCGATCCACTATTTTGTGGATGTTAGTGTGTTCAATACATGAGAGATTATGTGGGAAATGAGAAGAATTTTGTATGGACGAATGGCTTTAATGAGCTATTCGAAGGCATTCAACCTACATTCTATGCCACTAACAAGTGATGGATGCGAGAAGTATATACGTTTTACATTCGTCACAATATTAACAACAACCACTGGGTGGTCGTAGAGGTTGATTTGCAACGAGGAAAGTTAAAAATTTACGATCCCGACCCGAGTGTCATGCCCACTCCTACCATTCAACAGTCATGCAAGTACGCAAATCCAACTTTGTTAACGTTTGGTAGAGTTAACATGATGGTCGCATTTAAAGGCTAGTAGAGATAACATGATGTTTGGTAGAATTAACATGGTGTTTGCATTTCACGTTTAGTAGAGTTAACATGATGTATGGTAGAGTTAACGTGATGTTTGGTAGAGTTAACCTCATGTTTCGTAGAGTTAACATCATTTTTAATAGTAGTTAACGTGTAACATTTGGTAGAGTTAACATGATGTTTCTATGTAATGTTTGGTAGAATTAACCCGATGTTTGGTAGAGTTAACACGATGTTTGGTAAAGTTAACATCAACATCATGTTTGGTACATTTACATTCCGTCTGTTCATTTCATATAGGGCGTACGCGATGATGATTCCAAAGATGATTAAATATTTTTCACCGCCAGAGATGCGTGACCATGTTAGTGCGGCTGCGTACAAAATAACATAGTGAAGAGCACTCCTCGTAATTCCTGGTCTGGCGATTGTGGCGCGTACTGCCTGAGGTTCATCGAGTGTTTAGCCCTTGGTTGCACATTCCAGGGACTGTATGATGAGTACATTACCTTCACTCGCCTGAAATACACCATTGACTTTAGAGAAGAACTTCCGGTGGAGGAGACTATTGCGTACAGTGATCCAGGTCCTCAACAATTGTGTGATAGGGCCCTCCTTCTTTCAGCCTCCCAAGACTTACTCCTGGACTGGTCGAGTTACAGTTTTTAGGTTCGTAGACTTATACAGTTTGTTTTGTACTTTTGGTTGACTCTTTAAGGACCAATATTTTTAGTTTAGGTCCTTCGATAGTATATACACCTTTTGTAATGCAACAACAACAATTAGTATTTTTCACAAAAAGCAAACACATCTCTGTGATATTATACGTTATGTTCATAACTTAAAACTTTAACAAACGCAACATCAGTCTGCACTCTACCATACTAGTTTAATCTCTACCATAGTGGTATAAACTATACCAGAGTGGTATGAACTCTACCATAGTGGTATAAACTATACCAGAGTGGTATGAACTCTACCATACTAGTACGAACTCTACTATAATGGTATGAATCATACCATAGTGATATGAACTCTACCATATTTTTTTGATATCTACCATACTGGTACGTACTCTACTAAACTAGCAAGTTCATATATGGAAGAGTATAAATTGAAAGTCGTAGATATTCAAAATTGTACGTTTCCACTACATGTTCGGGCATTGTGACCTAGTTGTTTACATCTAGAACAAGCTTAAACTTTCATTGGTCGTTTTGGCTCTTCTGAACACTCGAACCAACTTTTTATCCTAGATTTATTTGGTCTTTCTGGTTGTTGACGTATGTGGGATGGATTACACACTTTACGGCTCACATCGAACGGAACAGGAATCGCTACATCCCTTGGCATTATACGATTGGAGTAGGTGTTGTACAAGTAGGTATTATGATAGTAGGGATGTGTAAGTTTGATTGTTGATCGATGCCATGCTTTGGCAACAGCAATGACATGCACACAAAGACTTTTTTCCACGTTAAACCTCTTGCAAGAACACGTCTTCTCAGCCAAATTGACCAAACGAGAAGATGCTGATCTTGAAACCACATGGTGGTCTTCGTTTATGTCTTGCGCATTGTACTGCCTAGCTTCCTTAACCCTAATCTGTAAATAAACAAACAAAATAAACTCGCCTATACATGTTAACTCTACCAAAAATCATGTAAACTCTACTAAACGTTACATGCAAACATCATGTTAACTCTACTAAACATTACATGTTAACTCTACTAAACATTACATGTTAACTTTACTAAACGTTTGGTCTGCATATCAACTATAAAAATCAGAATATCAACTCTACTACGCATCATGTTAACTCTACCAAGCGTTACATGTTAACTGTATCAAACATTACTTGTTAACTCGACCAAACGTTTGGTTTGCTCTACCTTACATCATGTTAACTTTATCAAAGATCAAGTTAACTCTACCAAACGTCCATGCAAACATCATATTAACTCTATTAAACATCATATTAACTCTACTAAACGTTACATGTTAACTTTACTTAAAGTTTGATCTACATAAAGTCAACTATATCAATCATAATATCAACTCTACTACACATCATGTTAACTCTACCAAGCATTACTTGTTAACTCTACTACACGTTACCTGTTAACTCGACTGGACATTTGGTCTGCTCTACCTTACATCATGTTAACTCTATCAACCATCAAGTTAACTCTACCAAACCTCATGTTAACTCTACCAAACATCATGTTAACTCTACTAAACTCTACAAAGTAAGTATCAACTCTACTATGCACAAATTTAACGTTGCCATCACCAAATGTAATACCTTTAGGAGCTTCTCCACTGTTGTAGTTAGAATAGTGGTTGTGAGAGTAGCCTTTGTCCTCCTCTTCGCGAACCAACATGTTAACATCGCCCTAATTGAGTCTATAAGCTGCACAATGAGGAAAGTTTTTACTTGGGATAAGGCATGATTGATTGATTATGCTATGTTCGAAGTAGTAAAATTGTATATGTTCCAAGAAAATAAACTCGACTCTACAACCGAACATCAGCTCTTTGCAAGTACCCATGAAGCCTTGGATCTAATGCCTCAATCTGAGCAAAGATAGCGTTAAACTCGTCAACCCTATACGCAGTGGCAACTTTCTTGAACAACTTAAAAGACTTTCCCCCTCTAAATTTTGACAAATTGTTTTTACATAGGTGGTAGGTGCAAATTCCTCGAGAAGAAAGTGGGTACACATTCATTATGGCTCTACCAATGGATTTATGCCTATCTGATATGATGACAAGTTCTTTGTCATCAGGGATAACACGGTTCAACTGTCTGAAATACCATTCCCAAGACTCATCATTCTCGGTATCAACAATACCGAAATCCATAGGAAATATGTTGAAGTTACCGTCTTGCATGGTCGCAGTTAAAAAAGTACCTTTATACTTTCCTTGCAAAAATGTACCATCAAAAACAACAACCTTTGTCATATAAGAAAATCTTCTAATACTTGCATCGAATGCTATGAATAGAAACTTGAACCTGTCTTAACCGTCGACTTCTAGCTTGATAAGGGTTCTGAAACTTGAACATGTATTGACTGTCGACTAGATTTGACATGTAACTTAATTTTACCTCATAACTTTGTTGATCCAAACCGAAATCTTTATACATCATCCCAGAAATTCATCATAACTAAGATCTTCGCCAATCTCTATGATTCGACAGCGTAAGTTTTATCAACCAAAAAAACCCACAGTTTTGGTTAAAACTCCAATTCCATAAACCAAAACGATTTCATCCATAGATCCTAAAAGTGGTAGGGTATAACAATAAAAATGGATACGAAATAAGTTAGAGCAAAAATGGAGCTTCAATAAAGTATATGAAATGAACATAAATGGAGCTCCGAGCTCGAATAAAATCAATTAATGAGCGATAAGTGAGGTAATAGTTAGGGGTAAATTCATAATTTACAAAGACTAGGTTTCAACAAGCAACTATACCATAAATGGTATCTTAACTCTACTAGCTATTGTGCTTCACTCTACCAAACATCGAACATAACTCTACTAACAAAATAAACTTTACCATACACTACATTATGTACTGTCAACTTTATTAAAGCCAACAAATTAAATTTTTGACGAGGAAAATGAACTCTACCATAAGGCATCTGTAACTTTACCATACACAACATTATGTACTGTCAACTCTACTAAACGTAACAAATTACATTTTTCACGAGAAAAATGAACTCTACCGTGGGGCATCCATAACTTTATCATACACTACATTATGTACTGTCAACTCTATTAAAACCAAAAGATTACATTTTCCACGAGAGAAATGAACTCTACCATGGGGAATCCGTAACTTTACCATACACTACATTATGTACTATCAACTCTACTAAACATAATAAATTACATTTTCCACGAGATAAATGAACTCTACCATGGGGCATCCGTAACTTTACCATACACTATATTATGTATTGTCAACTCTACTAAACGTAACAAATTATATTTTCCACGAGGGAAATGCTCTACCATGGGGCATCCGTAACTTTACCATACACTACATTATGTAATGTCAACTCTATTAAAGGTAACAAATTACATTTTCTACGAAGGAAATGAACTCTACCATAGGGCATTCGTAACTTTACCATACACTACATTATGTATTGTCAACTCTATTAAAGGTAACAAATTACATTTTCCACAAGGGAAATGAACTCTACCATGGGGCATCCGCAACTTTACCATACACTACATTATAAACTGTTAACTCTACCAAAGGTAACAATTTACATTTTCTACGAGGGAAATGAACTCTACCATGGAGCATCCGTAACTTTACCATACACTACATTATGTACTGTCAACTTTACCAAAAGTAACAATTTACATTTTCCACGAGGGAAATGAACTCTACCGTGGGGCATTTTTAACTTTACCATACACCACATTACTTTACTGTCAACACTACTAAAGTTTGATCAACTCTCCCACGTTGTATTCAATTAGTTTAGTAGAGTCCGTAAGGGACGGAAGCTGACGTGGCAAGTTTCATTAATGTCAGTTTTTTAATTACGTTTTTGTTTACTCATCAAAAAATGACAAAACGGTATATAACGAATTTTAAAAACTGTTCTAGTAATTTTGAAACATTTGCTCTATTTAAATAATATTTTATTTAATCTGCTATATTTCAGTGAATTACTCTTATAAAGAAACACTTTTTTGGTTGATACAATTTGTTTATCAACAATAGCATATATGAAAATTTATATTAAAAAAATGAATCAACATGCAAAAGTACAGACAAAAAAACAAAATATAAATAAAAATAGCAAATGTGTAAGACTCTTATTCCACAACTAATTCCACGAAAACAAATGGTAAATGTGGAAAAAAAATTTATGTGGAATAAAAAAAATTTCACATTCCACATGATTCCTCAAGACACCAGTTAGGCCTAGGTCCAAACGTATTTTTCTTTCACCAACCCCCCTTTCTACATATATATATAGATATATTATAGTACTAATAAATCGTTAATAATGAGAACAAGACTTCCAATTTCAAAATAGGGTCATGTAATTTTACATGCTGCAACACTCATCCAAATAAGATCGAGTACATATAATAAATACTCTCCATTAGAATTAACATATGGCCAGAAGCTAGATATATCTCATCTCCGTGTTTTTGGGTGTGCGGTTTATGTCCCATAGCGCCACCACAAAGAACAAAAATGGAACCACAAAAGAGATTGGAAATATTATTGGGTATACATCATCAAGTATAATTCGGTATCTGGAACAAAAACTGGTGATATGTTTACGACACGTTTTGCCGATTGTCATTTTAATGAAGATGAATTCCCAGCATTAGGAGGAGGAACTAAAGAAGCTTCAAAAGACATCACATGATATACACCATCGTTGTGGCACCTTGATCCCCCTACGAAACAACGTGAATTGAAAGTTCATAAAATTGTGCATTTACAAAATATGACAAATCAGATACCAGATGCATTCACCGATACAAAAAAGGTGACAAAACCATATATACCTGTTATGAATGTTCCATTAAAAGTTATTGTTTTGGAAGAACAAAATGATGGAAACATAATAAATGAACTCAATGTTTTGTTGAAAAGGGGGAAACCAATGGGATCAAAAGATAAAAATCACCAAAAGAAAAAGATTTTGGGAGAAATAAATAAAAATGGTTCAGAAGAACCAAATTATACAGAGAAAAGTCCTGAAGATGAAAATAAAGAAAAACATGAGATTTCCATCAACTATGCCTAAAACGAAAATATTTGGGTTAAAAGTGAAATAGAAGATGATGATGGAATTTTCTCATTCTCTGTATCAAAAGAAATTGATAATGAAAGTGATGATCCATAACCAAAGTCTATATTAGAATGCCAGAAAAGATCTGATTGAGAGAAGTGGAAAATGGCCATGACAACTTATTTGAACTCCCTTAATAAAAGAAAAGTCTTTGGATATGTCATAACACATGAATATGTAAAACCCATTAGATATAAATGGGTCTTTCTTCAAAAAAGAAATGAGAAAAATGAGGTAACAAGGTATAGAGTCCGTCTTGTTGCCCAAGGATTTTCTCAAAGACCGGGAATTGATTATGAAGAAACATATTCCCTGGTAATGGATGCAATTACCTTTAGGTTTTTGATGAGCTTAGCAGCATCTAAAAATCTAGAAATGCATCTAACGAATGTTGTGATAATGATATATATATATATATATATATATATATGAAAATCCCAGAAGGATTAAAGATGCCTGAAGCATTGAACTCAAAATCTAAAGAAATATGTTTAGTCAAATTACAACGATCACTTTGTGGATTAAAACAATTCGGACACATGTGGTATAATCGCTTAAGTGAATATTTCTTGAGTAAATGATATACCAATAATGCGATGTGTCCTTGCGTATTTATTAAGAAATTTATATATGGGTTTGTGATCATTGTTGTATATGTTGATGACTTGAACATAATTGGAACTCAAAAGGAAAGTGATGAGACAAGAACTCACATGAAGAAAGAGTTTGAAGTGAAAGATCTTGTACAGACAAAATTTTGTCTTGGACTCCAGATCAGGCATCTTCAGAATGGAATTTTTGTACATGCAATCGAATTATACGAAAAGGATCTTAAAACACATTTATATGGATAAAGCGACTCTTTTGAGTACTCTAATGGTCAATAGATCACTTAATATCAATAAAGATCCATTCCGACCTTGTGAAGATAACGAAGAGGTATTAGGTCCTGAAGTACCTTATATGAACGCTATTGGTGGACTCATGTATCTTGCAAATTGCATTAGACCAGATATAACATTCGCTACAAATCTGCTTGCAAGATATAGTTCATCACCTACGTGCAGTCACTGGAATGGAATAAAACATATATTTCGTTATCTCCAGGGAATAACTGACTTGGGATTATTTTATAATAGAAATTTTAGTGTCGATTTAGTTAGTTTTGCAGATGCATGCTATTTATCAGACCCACATAAAACCCGATCGCAAATCAGATATGTTTTTACAATTGGAGGCACTGCAATTTCTTGGCGTTCCCAAAAGCAGACTTTTGTTGCTACCTCTTCAAATCATATATAAACAATTGCACTTCATGAAGCATGTAGAGAATGTGTGTGGCTCGGATCTATGACTCAACATATACAAGAAGCAAGTGGAATAGTCATAAATAAAAAGCTAATGAAAGTGTTTAAAGACAATGCTGCTTGTGTTGCCCAACTCAAAGAAGATTATATTAAGAGCGACCGAACAAAGCATATCCCCCTAAGATTTTTCTCTTACACACGAGAACTCGAGAAAAATCAAGAAGTGAATATTCAGTATATCCGTTCAGCAGATCTATTCACGAAAGCGCTTCCCACTACAACATTCAGAAAATATTTTCATAGTATCGGAATGCGTTAATTACGAAACTTATGATATTTATCATTTCAGGGGAGATTACATCACTGTACTCTTTTTCCCTCGTCATGGTTTTTATCCTACTGAATTTTTTCTTTCATGAAAAGGTTCTTAATGAGACAGTACGTAATATATAATTAACGATAAGTGATTAAGGGAGAATATTATAATTACCTATATAAAAATATCTATAATATTTTATTAGTATTTTACTTCTATTTCTTACCTTTTTGCTGACATAATATGTCTATATATACTCTTTGATATAATTCACTTGTAGTTGTACCATTGTGAAAGAAAGTTAATAATATACCACTTTCATACTTACTATCCACTCCCTTATCTAAATAAAATAATATAATCACATATACATATATATAAATATTTAAGTTTTATAACAGTTTGTCTTTTTTCTTTTTGTCACTAATAATTTTGTTTGTCCTTTCTTTAGATTATGTAAATAAAATAAAAAGATATAAAGACCAAAATAATTACCAAGGTTAGGTGAACTTGGCAAGTATGTAAAAATAAGGATAACATTCCTTTTCAGTCTTTATATACACGAAACGTTTCAAGTTTTCTAACAAACAACACATTACTTTTAGCCACCCTTTTGAAACCGAAGCTCTTACTCTCGACCATCGGGAAAAATGCCAGTCCACGAAGCTTCTCCAGCCGGGAAGACCGTTTGCGTCACCGGAGCTGGTGGATACATCGCTTCTTGGATCGTTAAGTCACTTCTCGAGAGAGGCTACACCGTCAAAGGAACCGTACGAAATCCAGGTTTTATATATATGCAAAATTTTCCCACTCTAATAATAATCTAAGTTTTTTAGGTTAATTTATTGACAATTGGGAAATTTAACAAATAATTATTTGGCAGATGATCCAAAGAATACACATTTGAGAGAACTAGAAGGAGCCAAAGAGAGACTGATTTTGTGCAAAGCAGATCTTCAGGACTACGAAGCTCTTAAGTCGGCTATTGATGGTTGCGACGGCGTCTTTCATACGGCTTCTCCGGTCACCGACGATCCCGTAAGTATAATTCCTCCACTTTCTAGTTTATGGCTTTCAGAGGAAATTGCATAAAAGTTGAGGACCGATATGAAATTATAATAATATATTGTAGTGGAGCTGATTTCTTTTAGATTTTTTTTGTTGTCGTTCTCTTATTGTAACTTGTCATGATCGAATTGCCTTTAACTATGAAAATTAGTTTAATCTACTTTCTCAAAAGTTAGGATAATCTCTGGCACTATCCTTCGTTGAATGTGTTAGTTTGGTAAAGAGAAGAAAATATAGTTAATTAGGAATATGAAAGGCAAAATCAATGAATATTAATTAGGAATATGTGAAAATGAGGTAGGAATAGTATTTGACTGATATGAATAAAAATAAAAGGAGCAAATGGTGGAGCCAGCCGTGAACGGAGCCAAGTTTGTAATTAATGCGGCGGCTGAAGTCAAAGTCAAGCGCGTGGTTATCACTTCCTCAATTGGTGCCGTCTACATGGACCCGAACCGTGACCCTGATGCAGTCGTTGACGAAACTTGTTGGAGTGATCTTGACTTCTGTAAAAACACTAAGGTCCTGCTTTTCTAATCTTTTCATTTACTTATTTTATGTAATGTGGATACAACTATTTTATTGAAAAATTGTTTGTTTTTGTAGAATTGGTATTGTTACGGCAAGATGGTGGCGGAGCAAGCGGCGTGGGAGACGGCGAAGGAGAAAGGTGTTGATTTGGTGGCATTGAATCCGGTGTTGGTTCTTGGACCACCGTTACAGCCAACGATCAACGCCAGTCTCTTCCACGTCCTTAAATATCTAACTGGCTCGGCTAAGACCTATGCTAATTTGACTCAGGCTTATGTGGATGTTCGAGATGTTGCGTTGGCTCATGTTTTAGTCTATGAGGCACCGTCAGCCTCTGGACGTTATCTCCTCGCCGAGACTGCGCTTCACCGCGGCGAGGTTGTTGAGATTCTGGCTAAGTTGTTCCCTGAGTATCCACTTCCCACCAAGTAAGTCAACTTTGCTTCTTTTCTTTTTTTTCATATAGAAACGAAAACCATATTACAAAATATAACAAAGTAACAAAACAGTATAATTAGTGTTAACATATACACACGCCATAAATATTTGGTATATGGCGTGTGTTAGATATAAAACGAGATAATATATAAAACATACAGGCTTATAGCTGGGTTAATAAATACACTTATATTATTAGATTTAATTAAATTTATTACATCGTTATCAACTGTGGTGGTTGGTGGTGAAGGTTCATAACCTCATATTGTGGTCCAATATATCAAATTTTCTAAATATATGAAACGAAGATAAAAGAATTTATTTTGATTTGACGAACTGTAGAAACATAATGTTGGAGAGAAAATCTTTTTCATTGAATCAAAATTCTGTTGCTTTGTTTCTGTTAAGAACAGAGCTTTGTACAATCATTTACATAACCGAAACTCACAACTTACACCGGTTATTAACATAATTTACATAACCGGTTCAATAACCAAAGACAAATCTAATAACTAGCTAAATCAGTTCGATTATACATTAATCTTCTCAATATTACCCTTCACATTGGAGCATGAAGATTGTGAATGCCCAACTTGGACATTAAAAACTGAAACTGAGCTTTGCCTAAAGCTTTTGTCATGATGTCTGCTAGTTGATCGGTTGTCTTGACATAATGAAGAGCTATAATCCCCTCTGTAACCTTATCTCGAACAACGTGGCAATCAGACTCTATGTGCTTTGTACGCTCATAGAATACAAGATTCGAGGCAATGTGTATAGCAGCTTTGCTATCACAGAAAAACTGAGCAGGTAATATTTGAACAATCCCCAGATTTGTCATTAAGCGACGAAACCACTTCAGTTATCAAAGACCAACAGCCATAGATCGGTATTCTGCTTCTGCGGAAGAGTGGGACATAATATCTTGCTTTTCAGTCTTCCATGAAACTGGTAAATCTTCAAAAAAAAAAACATAACCGGTTACATAACCGAGGCTCACAATTTACACCGGTCATTAACACAATTCACATAACCGATTTAATAATCAAAAATAAATTTAATAACTACCTAAACCAGCTCGATTACACACTAATGTCTTCAATAGAAACTTGTAAAATCAGTTTGATGACGAATACTATACTTGGCATCCATGCAGTATTATATTATCTTAGACAAATACATAAATACACACGCACCACACACGTGCTCATTATGATACATCAAATCAATAATTCAATAAACCGTCACCAACGCTAATCAGTAAAATATGAAATGCCTGACGACATTGCGACGTCACTTTGTATCTTTGAGAACCTTTTACAATATGGTTTCTCTTTTATCTCTTACTTTGTAGAAAACTAATGATGGATTTAAGTTGGTCCCATGATACTTTGTTGACCCTTTACAGTGAAAGTAGTTGGTGTACCAACTACACTCGTCACCTGCTGTTGACGTGGATATTTTAAGTACCATAGCTTGAATAAAGTCCTTTTCTCATTGTCTAACTTCAATTAGACAAATCAATCAATGATCAAGACACATTGTGCCAATTAATGGACCAAAAAATGAAAGATTGTGTTAGGTAATAACAATATTTGTTTGTGTATTAATTGTTCAGGTGCAAGGACGAGAATAACCCAAGAGCCAAGCCTTACAAATTCACCAACCAAAAGATTAAGGATTTAGGCTTAGAGTTCACATCCACCAAGCAAAGCCTCTACGACACAGTCAAGAGTTTACAAGACAAAGGTCATCTACCTCCTCCTCCTCCTCCTTCATCACAAGAATCCATTGAAAATGGCATCAAAATTGGGTCCTAAAAAGCTTATTTCCCTCAAGTATACTTAACCAGAAGGAAAAATTATTGCTTTTGTTTTAGAAGCAAAAAATAATCCAGATCTTTGTTTCTTGTCTCTGGTTATGTGAAAGTGAAACCTCTGTTTGGAAACGTCTTGTCTGGTTATGAATCTGTACACTCAGATCTTTAGCCAAACTGTTTGATGGATTTTGTATACAATGATGTATGTTTATTTCATGTAATAGATTACATTAAGTAAACGATGTTTCTCTCTATCTGAAATGTTAATAGTTCCTCAGTTTAAGTCGTTTCTAATCGCTGTTCTATTAGGTAACTGCATTGCCACAATATCTTCTCTAGGAAGTGATTCTGCAGTCTGAGAGTTACTGGACGATAGGAATTGTGTAGAGGGCTCTCTGTTTTTTCTGAGGACAAGGTAACCAACGGCGGCTAAGTAAATGGCAATGCCTGAGAATCCAAGAATTCCTAACAAGATAATGGCTACAAGCTTCATGTGACTATGGAGAAGAAGCTTGATGAAGCTGCTAACTAGATAGTATATGTTTATAACCATAAGAAGTCCACCAATGATCCAAGTCACAGATGAAATCTACAGAATACCCGCGAGATAAGTGAGATTTCTTTCTTTTAATTGATGTTCTGAATATATAAGAGAAATGAAGTTGATTACTACCAGAAGTGAATTGGCGTGTGTGCCCATTTTCGTTTTGCTGTTTGTGAATTTTAGAAGTGGGACTAAAGCAAATGGAAGTTCAAAGGATAAGATCATCTGCAAACAGATAAGATTGTTATTGTGAAGAAATTATATATGATCCAGAGTTTGGATTTGAGTTATTGGGGTTATACCGAGGCTATGATGATTAAATCTCCAGCTCCAGCTGAGCCACCGATGAGAGCCACAATCAAACTTGGGATTATAGCTAAGCATCTTGTTAAGAAGTTTCTGAGCCATGGTTTTATCCTTAAATTAAGAAACCCCTGAGAAAAATAAGAACAGGGCAAGATTCAGACACAGGTCAAGACTTAAGAGCATTTGTCTGGGGTTTGCTCACCTGCATTACGTATTGTCCAGCATATGTTCCGGTTATTGTTGAACTCTGACCTGAAGCAAGCAATGCAATTGCGAATAGCTTTGAGCTCCATTTACCCACAACGTTCTGTGAAACCAGAAGAAGAACGCACTGAGAATGTATATATCCTCTAAACCAAGTGAAAGATTGTGCAACAAACTAAACCAAACCCACTAAGGTTCACGGAGTTACCCGTAACAGAAATGAAGCTTTGTTTAAATCCAAATCTTCGCAACTCGCTCGATCTTTTGGACTCAAATCTGGGGCATGACAAACTGCACCACTAACTGATATCACAGAGACATTTATGAGAAATGCCACCGTAAGTGCTAATCCGCTTTCTATTAAGTAATACCGACAAGCTTCCTGTAAATGAAAACAAGGAACTTAGACTCATAACGTCCATGAAAATGTATGCATACTAGGTAATTAATTACCTTGATGCCAGCAACCGAACGAGGAATCTTTCGTGAGAGAACTAAAGCTGAGTGAAGAAAGAGATTGTGCCTGTGAAGAACAAAATATGAGAATCTTTATATTTGAGTAATGGGATATAGAGACAGAGAGTTGCTTACGGCATAACCATGGCACCGAGGAGTGAGATCGCTAAACCAGTTGCACCATTACCCTTTAACTGAGGAACAAAGAGACCATAGAGGACTTCATTTGGGTCTGGTTTTGAGTAATGAAGCTCAACCAAGAAGCATAGAGCAATGGTGAACACAAGAAACGCTATCAAAAACTCGAGCTTTCTAACCTGTAAAGAAAAAACTAGAAACTTAAAAGCCACAGAAAATGGATAAGAATGAAACCTAACAAATGTTTAAGTATATACCCCATATTGTTGAAGTGCTAGAAGAATCAATGTACTTAGTCCTGTAAGAAGAACACCAATCCAAACTGGGATATTGAAAAGCATGTTTAAAGCAAATGCTGTTCCAATTACTGCATACAAAGAAAACCAATGATTGATTGATTGATTAACAGAATGAAAATGGTCCCATAAAAATTATCATTGCAACAGATAAACCTCGTGCCTTCTGGAATATCACATGCCACTACAGCAATTTCCGCAACTACCCATAACATAAAGTTTGGAACTTTAGAGTACTCAGCTCTACAATGTTCTGCTAAGTGCTTTCCTACGATCAGAAAATCATCATTTCAATAAACTTAGAAAAAAACCCTTAGTTGATTGATGTTAGTATGCAGGATAAAACCTGTGACAACACCAAGATTTGCAGCCAAAGATTGAATCACCAAAGCTGCACATGACGCCACCAATATTATCCAGAGTAACTGTTCAAATATGACCAGAAACGTTTCATCAAAATCAACAAAGACGAAGAAAGTAAAGCATAATCAAAGCAGGTGTGTAACACACCTCATATTTGTATTGAGCTCCTGACTGCAGATCAGTCTCAACTGTAACATCAACAAAAAATGCCTTTATGTGTAAATGTAAAAGTGATGAATTTTTATGAATACCTATTATCTATAAAGTGAATCTTACAGTTTCCAGGATCAATGTAAGCAATTGAGACAAGAAATCCAGGGCCTAAGTATGAAAAAAAGTTTTTCCAGCTCTTCTTCTGCATGAATATTGAAGCATACATCAAAAGCCACAAGTCAATCGAACGTTTACGCAGGAATCAAATTCATGATCGACATTGAAGATACGTTAAAGATAAGGAAACACACAAAAGGGATTTAAAATCAATTTCATGGAGACGAACAACTGAAAAGCGTATCAATGTAGCGAGACCCAGAAAATGAGAAATAACAAAGTGAGAGGGCAAAAAGAAGAGAAACCTCAGGGACAACAATCTGATTAGAATCAGAGTTTTGGATGAGAGGAGAGTTTGAGAAAGTTGTGTTGCCGCCACTTGCTGTTGTAGCCGCCATCGCCTCTTTGTTGCGTTTCTTCTCTTTCTCTCTGATTTTTCTTTTTGATCAAAGTTATCTCTTTCTGTATCCAAACGATATATATAGGGAATATAAGAGAAAATTTGAATGAGGAAACATATCAAAATCTCTAAACTTTCATTTATGCAAATGCCAAACTGTATATTTATTTTGGAGAGTAATCCAATTTATTGAGAAAGTAATTAATGTTAAATTAGCGAAGTCAAATCAGGTTATCATAAAGCTTCATAACCCTTTGAAAATAAATATGACTATCGCATTCTGCTTGCTCCGCATCGTGATATTATTACCAAGCTATGGTCATTGGACATTATACCGAAACTAAAACAGCTGAAAAATTGGTTGTTCGATATACAAACGTTATCTTCATGTGTTCGCTGTTGTGATCAGTTTGAAACGACGGATCATACATTCTTTACATGTCCATATGCAATGCAAGTTTGGCGGCTTTCAGGTGTTCCATGTACCTTATTATCCGATATTGCAGTATCTGTTGAAGATAAGATCAAGTTCTTACTATCAATTTATAACGATAAACAACTGCTAGATGTTCCTAGGTTACTTCTTTTTTGGCTTCTTTGGTGAATTTAGAAATCGTGTAACATGCTCATCTATAATACGCGTACTATATCCGATTATGAAACATGGCAATTGGGGTTGCGTGATACTTTCGAATGGATTGCGATTCCTTCCCCTCTAGTACATAACAATGAGCTCTGGGCAAATCTTTCTTCACCATTCACACATTGGCGATCTCCACCTCGTGGTTGGTTCAAATGTAATTTTGATACGTCTCATTGTCAAGATTTATACTCATCAGGAATGGGTTGGGTTATACGCGATTATTGTGGTACTGTTTTGTCTTGTGGAACAAACCGATTAAGAGACATCACTCTTGTGAGGAAGCAGAAGCTACTGCTTTGATTTGGGGAATCCAGTCATCGTGGGGTTTGGGCTATAAGCGTGTTATATTTGAAGGAGATAATTTAGTCTTACACAAGGCTTTATTTACATCATGTGCGAATTTAAGACTACAACAATACACGTCTAGTGTGATGCAATGGAATAGCATATTTAATAACTTTCAAGTTTCATATATACCTTGTCGTTGTAATTCTGTAGCGGATTGTTTAGCTAAATGTTTTGACTTTAAATCAGGTTCATCTATGACAGTTGCATCATATATATTTTTTTTTTTTTAAGACGTTATGTATCAAATGATATTGGTATCTAATAATAATAAAGCAAGTTTTCAGAAAAAGAAATTAGGGAAGTTGAATGAGTAACAAAAGCGAAGTCTGTGAATTAATAGTATAGATGATAGGTTACAAAAAGTTATAATCTATTTTCCTTAGCTTAGCAAAATTGCAAAAAGTAAGCAAATACGTAAGAAAAAAGTTACCTCCCAAAAGAACAAAACCTAAAAGATGGGGCCCAAGTAACAGATGGAGCCCACTAGGAAGTGCGCGTGGTTAGGATCTATGCCCAGTGGGCTCCATTCACGTTTATTTTCGTAATTAATATTATTCGATAGTCAACAATTCAATTCCGTACTCTTTTTCCCCTTATAATCGACACGTAAATATTCTTGACACATAATCTAGAACTCGTTGTTAGTGTATAGCCCTCTCAATTTTCCATTTTATAAGAAAAACAAAACAAATAGATTGATAAGAACTTGAAAACTTCTAACTAAGATGCCAAAACATAGGCTACAATATAACATATATGAACCATTGGTTTCAATTATAAATTTCGGAAAGCTTAATAAAACAAAAAAAAAAAAGAATATGCCAAAGATGAATTCGACTTCCACAATCCACGGCCGTTATTTATGAAGAATCTTTGTTCTTTTTACAACTCAGTAATAACATCATTCTAATATCAAAGTAAATTATTTGGTTAATAATTGATAAAGATAATAATAAAAAGAAACGTAGCATGTAATTGATTGATAGAAATACGTCCAGTGAAAGAGTTCATAACCACAATCTACAATGCATGGACTCATAATCAAAAACATCTATACAACGCCAAAGAAAAAAACCTTCACGGTAGTAAAAAACCTCGTTGTGTTATAGATTAAGCAAAGCAAACAACATTGGTAACTTAAATACGTTAATTAGCTTATTTCAGAATTTGATCTAACTTTATCACTCACTCTCGCTCGTTCTTCTTCTTCACCTTCGTTGTTGTTGTCTCTGCATCTACGCAACAGTCTTGGAATCTGAAGCAGCCTATGAGATGATCATTCGTGAGTCCAGCTGCTTGCATGAATGAGTATATAACCGTTGGACTAACACTGCGAAATCCTCTGCGTACAAGATCTTTGCTTATAAACTCAGCTTTTGATGTCTTCACAGGGACTTGTCTTTGATACCTGAATTGGCTCTGTGTTGCCTTGTTGTTCACAAAGTTCCACATGTACTTCTTGAATGATCCGTATTCAGCTATAATCTGGATGAGGTTAAGAGTTAAAGAGACAAGAAGACTACTACATGGTCACAGATTACAAGTTTTGAGTAATGCAGAGATCAGAAAATGGTTTAGATTATGTTACCTTACGCACATGACGTGAGTTATCGAGGATTGAGCGTATTTTAACCTCTGATAGTAAGGAAATGGCTGCAGTGCCAGGCGCTGTTAACTTCTTGTCGTTCAATTCAGAAACAGAAACTGGATCAAAGTCCATAAAGACTTCCCTGTTTCAAGCAAATTAGCAATCTGAGATCATAGGAAGTGACTAGGCATCAAAGTGATTTCAGATTCTGATTACTTAAGAACTTGGTGTGGTTACCTGAGTAATTGTCTTCTGGAGAGAATGTCAGTCCAGGAGAGTTCGGCTAGAGCACCAGAGAGGCATAATAACTCAAAAAGCTTCCTACACAATTTAACCAAGTGGTAAGAAGAGACTTACTATGCATCACTGATAAAATGAAGATAGTTGAGGATGACACTTACTTATCTTCATGTACAGGAACTCCCCATTCTTCGTCGTGGAAAGCAAAATAACATGGGTCTATACATGAACCATAAACACACTGCAGTATTAGTCCATTACAGCAGACAAAAAATATGGGACTTAGAAGAGCAACAGAGATTAATGTGAAAACCTGCTTGGCTAATCAAAACATCTTTCAGCTAAAGATTTTTTGAACAATGACAAGTTATAAGAGAACTTCAGTAAGACCTACTGCATAAGTTATGTAACATAACAAATGATCTATCTACACATTGCTCCCTGGACTGAGTACAAATCAATTTCAAGCATTTCTGTTAATAATTGAGTTAATCAAAGTCATTAGCTACTTGTTTCGAATCAGTCCCATTGATTCAACCAACGAACTTCATCGTCTCTTCACTGATTCAGATAATCACTTTATCTGCTCATTTCAATCATTTATAATACACCCGAAAGTCAAAATTTTCGTAGTCCAGAAAGAGCAATTGATGAAATAGGTGAGAATGAAAGATAATAAAATGGATTCTTACCAGCTTTAGGCGTGATCCAAGCACACCTTTTACGACCATCAGCGAAGCAGTCATTACCAGCCTTCTCCTCTTCTTTCCCAGCACTGAGCTTCCTTGTGGATGAGACAGACCCACTTCGCCTTACGACCTTCTTACAGCTCGAAGAAGACGCCACGCTCAAAGGCGATGACTCACACGAAGACGACGCATCAGAGGAATACGAAGCAGTCATCGAGGTACTGTTCTTTCTCAAAATCGAAGAGCAAAGAGACGAGCATTGCTTTAAAGTTGTCCTTGGTGAAGCCGGGGTATTTGATTTCTTCGTTCCTTCATCTTTTGACTCTATGGTCTTTTTCTCCAACATTGGCTTCTCCAGTTTCATCCCCGGCGGTTTTCTCTGCAGCTTGTTCCCGGTAGGACCAAGAACTGATCGGAATTCTCGCTCACGGGAATCCATCGACCGGAATCGAGGCGGAACCGACATTGACCAGATTCTTACTAAACAAGAATGCTTTTTGATTTCACAGATCTACCACTGAATCACAACTAAAAGAAAAAATAATATATTTCAATAATCTCAAAACCTATTTCAAGAGATTTGAGAACAAAAACCTAAGACGACTTTAGAGCTACATTAGCACCCAAATGGAACTTTTTATCACCGCTAAATTTCCCATTTTTAGGAATCTTCTAGTAAACCAAGCCAAGTTGCTTGCTGTGTTCACGAGAAAAGTAGGCTTAGACACAATGAGAAAGCGATTTAACACACACACACACACAAATGAAAATCTTGAGAACACTGAAGAAAAAACCCTTTTGACTTCAGAAAACCCAGAGGAAAAATAAAAAGAAGAGTCTTTTCTGATCGAGGAGGAAACGAATCAAATCGAAGGAGAGAGAGAAAGAGAAGAAAAGGTCACTCACCAATCACCGCTTAACACGTCATTGTTTGGTTCTTCCGCGACCCGACAATGAAACGGGTATTTAATTGGGTTAATCTAAGATGGGTTTGATTGATTACTGTGAAGTTACAGTAGTTGTTTAATCGTTTAATTAATGATTATGAAGATTAGGAATGTTTGCTCGTGGATATCAACTCATGTCAAGACAAAAGTCTTAATTAATCGAAAAACAAAATAGATTAAATGGCAATTAGTGACAAAAAAAAAGATTAAATGGCAATTTTCTTCTATGGTCTGAAATGGCCACAAATGGACCCACTTATCCTAAGTTTCCTAATGATA
Source organism: Lepidium didymum (assembly GCA_963920545.1). NCBI lineage: Eukaryota > Viridiplantae > Streptophyta > Magnoliopsida > Brassicales > Brassicaceae > Lepidium > Lepidium didymum. The sequence goes on from OY986992.1 coordinate 6,851,974, forward strand.
TCTCTTCTCTTTCTTTTCCAACATTTAAAAATCCAAACTTTTTCTTTCTTCGGCTCAAAACCTTCCAATGGCTTCACTTTCTCTATTACCCAAACCCATTTCCTCATTCTTCCAAACGCCGCCGTTTTCGACCAAACCACTCGTCTTTGTGAACTTTCAAACTCGGCTGACTTCGAAATCCTTCGATGTATCGGTCAATCTCAAGAAGAAGAAGAACTCGTGGCTTGACCCGTTTGATGACGGTGAAGACCCGGAAAATGAATACGGGTCATTGTTTGCCGACGGAAAGCAAGACGAGGATCCACGACCACCGGATAATCCTGATAACCCTTACGGCTTTTTGAAATTCCCGATGGGTTACACTGTCGAGCTTGCTTCTTTGCCGTTGAAAATCAGAGGAGATGTTAGACGATGTTGTTGTGTTATCTCCGGTGGTGTTTACGAGAATTTACTCTTTTTCCCAACAATTCAGCTAATCAAAGACAGGTAAAACTACACAAATCTTTCTCCAATTTGACCTTTTTAAATCCCTGAGTTGAAAATGCAGAACATTGTTCGAATGTTTGATGTTGTTTCTTTAAGGTATCCTGGTGTTCAGGTAGATATATTAACGACTGATAGAGGAAAACAAACATATGAATTAAACAAAAACGTGAGATGGGCTAATGTGTATGATCCAGATGATGATTGGCCCGAACCAGCTGAATACACTGACATGATCGGAATTCTCAAAGTTTGTACCTTTCCAAAATGTTGGAACTTTTTTTATTTCTTTCTGTTACCAGACATGCTAACTAATACGTCATGTTTCAGGCAAGGTACTATGACATGATTCTGTCCACGAAGCTCGCAGGCTTAGGCCACGCAGCGTTTTTGTTCATGACAACCGCTCGAGACAGGGTTAGTTACATTTACCCGAATGTTAACTCTGCTGGAGCTGGTTTGATGCTGTCTGAAACCTTTACCGCAGAAAATACCAATCTTTCAGAATTAGGCTACAAAATGTGAGTTTATTGAAATCAAGAACTTGCAGCGTTTGTTCGCCAAGTTTTAAATGAACTGTTGATGGTTCAGGTATGATCAGATGGAGGATTGGTTAGGAAGACCATTTAGGAGTGTTCCAAGGACTCCTGTACTGCCACTTAGGGTATCCATTTCGCGTAGGTTGAAAGAGGTTGTGGCTGAGAAGTATACGAAAGCTGGAGCAGCGATGGGGAAGTTTATAGTGATTCATGGGATTGAATCAGATTCAAAGGCATCAATGCAATCAAAAGGAGATAGTGATAGTTTACTTTCACTTGAAAAATGGGCTACGATTGTAAAGGGTATAAGGTAACTAAACACCCTCATAATGTAAATTTTGTTTTGCTGAGATTGAAATTTTCTTTTTGAGACATATTTCTAAAACCATGTCAGGGGATTCAAGCCGGTCTTTGTGATTCCACACGAGAAAGAGAGAGAAAATGTCGAAGATTTTGTGGGTGATGATACATCTATAGTGTTTATCACAACACCAGGACAGGTATGTATGCTGATATATGTCTGTATCTATTATAAACAAAGTTAAATTCACTCATGTTACTCGATTCCTTTCCTTGATTTTACTTAGTTGGCTGCTCTGATAAACGATTCTGCTGGAGTTATTGCAACAAACACAGCTGCAATTCAACTAGCTAATGCGCGAGACAAACCCAGGTGAAAATATCTGATTAAGATAAAGAGTGATCAATGTTGTAAAGGATTGACATTTGTGTGCTTCTTTTTTTGTCCAGTATTGGGTTGTTCTCTTCAGAGGAGAAAGGGAAGCTCTTTGTACCAAACGCAGAAGAGAAGAACAACTGTGTAGTTGTCGCTTCGAAGACTGGAATATTAGCAGATATTGACATAGGAACTGTGAAAAATGCAATGAAGATCTTTGAAGCATCATTGGCTCTCGTGTAAATAATCTTACAATTTCCTTAAGAAACTATATATATATATATATATAAATCTATATAGTCTCTTGCCTCTGCACAAGAATTAGATCATTCAGCATCAAAATCAGGTTCCGAAGGCTTTTGCAGGTTAATAAAGCTCGTTAAACTCTGTGAGCTCCTTTGCCTGTGGCCTTTCAATGCATTAGCAGCAAATCGTGATGCTAATATCGTTGAACGCAGTCTTGAAGAAGACTCAGTTCTTGTGACAATCATAGGCCTCTTTTCGCTTTCTTCATCATACTCATCTTCATCATAACCCAGTTCTTCTTCTTCAAGGCGTCTCAATTCAGCATTTTTCCTTCTGGAATAGCGGCGCCAGGCAGCTTGGATGAAGCAAGAAGCCCAAGTTCTCCATTGCTGAGAGTAAAACCTAAACGTTTGCTGAACTTGTCGACTATGAAGTCTCCTAAATTGACTTGCTACAAACTTCAGCTCTTCAGCTTCAAGAGCAAAAGCCTCAACTTCAGTCAGAGCCTTCACTGTTCTTGTGGAAGAAGGCAAGTTTGAGCCTGCTTTAGGGTCAAGTGCCCATGTCAGAAGCTCTTCACCACAAAAGTCTCCTTCTTTTAGTAATCCTCTGTTGAAGAAACCACTTCTTCCTCCATCTGTTGTTACACTCTCTAACCGCCCTCGGATTATGAACATCATTTCGTTAACCGGGTCTCCTTCACGCACAATGTAAGTGCTTTCCGTGTAAAGACTCGGCTTTAATCTCTCACAGATTGCGTCAAGTAATCTTTCGTCCATATTAGCAAAGAGAGGAACCTGCAGAAACAGAACACATGGTTAATTTGTTATTTAGTATCCAAGCAACTTTAGTATTCTGATTCTTAGAACTTACCCTCCTAACTAAATTTAGACAGAGATGGCGTTTGATGTCTCTTCTGAGATCCTTTGGTAAACTCTGAACTATGTTTTCTTCGTCGACACCTCTTGTCTCTAACCATTTGTATTGATCATAGCGTCTGACTCTTTCCCTCAAGTTTTGCGGAAGTGACCTGTGATGCATCCACTGTTCCGAGTCTCGTCTTTTGATCCTCATTTCCTCTAGACGAACAGTAAGAGACTGAAGATAAGTCTGCATATTCCCGATTAAAAGCGCAAAAAGAAGAAGCCCAGATACAGCAATCGCAATGGAAAACAAAACTTCTCCTGGAAATGTACTTGTTTGCAGGCCTTGACCTAATGTGCTGTTCAAGGAAACACCAAAGATATCAAAATTACTGCATAAGCTAAACGTTTTATTCATCTACTTCAAAGCTTTACCTGAGATTTTGAAGACCCCACCACAGACAATAGCAGAACTTAGAGAAAAATGATGTTGATGATACAATGCCTGAAGATATAGCCTGACCGTATATCCCATAGTTAAACTTTGAATCATCTGCTTTAGCAGAACAATTACTTTTGAGAAGCTCAGGGACTGTTTTGATCCATTCAGTGTTTTTGCTGCTCACAAATTTACTCCCACAATACAGAATCTGAACACAGAGTCGCGGATCTGGCTGGACCTTACACGCAAATCTCCAACAAGTATCGTTACGTTCCACTGACAACATGTACCAAAACGCTCCAGTTATCTGCAAAAGTTTTGAGTACAAATGAGAAACAACACAATCATTTAAAACAGAATAAATGTCTCAAAACCTAAATGAGAAGAGTCATATATACTCAGAGACGCTTACGTGGCTAGCAAGCATATACCAGAGAAGATAATAAGCAGCACCAGCCCAAGCTCCTTCAGCAAAAGCTCCTGCGGTTTTCTTCAATTCTGATATTAATGGAATGAACCTCAAGAACCTAGGAATGTACTGCACGATTACAATGTTCAGTAATGCTGTTTTCGTCGGTAATACATCTGTTCCTTTCGACCTGTAAAGGAACTTCCATACCGCAACCTGCAAAATTCACACACAATCCTAAAAAGTCCAATATTTATAGTAACCAAAAGATCATTGTATACTCCGTTTTACCTGTGGTAAAGGAAGAACTGCAAGAAGATCGACAAAGAAATAACGGGTTAAATACCGTTGTGCAATCTTTGCAGGATCAATCACAAGCTCACCACGACCAAACACACGAGAAGAAGGAGCTATATAAGCTGTACGAAACTGAAGAGCCATTCGAGTTAAGTAGAAAACGTCAACGGTCGTTCTAAGAGTTGTTGTTGTAACGGCTAGTTTCGTGTCAATTCCTATACAACTGCTTCCTGAATTGTCGACAATGGGAAGATAGAAGAACAATGGATCAACTGAGACAGCTAATATACACGAAATGACAAACATTCGGTTCCATATGAGAAGTGTTTTGTCTTGAGGATCAAATATTTTCTTCTCTGTTATTCTCAAATCTTCTGGGAAAACTGCTCTTGTGACCGATTTACCAATTGTCATGAGACCTTCTGATCCGATTTTTTTGACTCCTTCCCTAAAAGATTTCGATGTATTCTTCTTTTCTTCTCGTTGATTCTTTTTGTTAAATCCGAAACAATTTCTCTTCACCATCATTCCAGTAGCAGGAGACGAAAGTGAATCTATATCATCTAACCTGTGAATGTAGAGTTAAACATCATTCAGAGATCTCAAGAAAACAAAAAGATTGCGATTGTTTTGGTTTTTTTACCTAACGAATTTTTCTCGCTGGCCGCTTATGTATTGGGATTTGTACATTTTTTCTGAGGAACAATCATAAGCTTCGTGCGTATCTAACAAAAATTAACGTAATATCACCACAAATCGCAACTGGGGAAAAAAAGAAGCAGACGATAAAGAGAGTCAATTAAAGATAACACCAAAAGCATGGGGAAAAGGATCAATACCGAATACTTACACTGATTCGTAATAATGTCGAAAAGTGTTAAAAGTTTGCAAAAGTTAGGGCTTGAAGAAACTTGAGATAGAAGAAATCGAGGGTTGCTACTTGGTGCCATAGATTGAGGATGAATGATTGAGTGCTCCTTAAGATTCGACCGGTGAGAAAGTTCGCTATTCACTAATGACCTTACACTTTACTTTATTATTGGTAAGGGTTTGTTTGGTCCACAGAGTCCTGGAATTTTTGACGACGCGCCCAGCGCTTTCTCATAGAAAAGCGTAGTTAACGCATTATTTTGGTCGTTATATATCACTAATGTATAACAAATGGACAATGCATCTAACGACTTGATAGAAGGATTCCATTGAGAAAAGGAAACAAATTATTAATATGTAAGCAAGATAACAATATTAGTTGATGTTTACTTTCTCAGGGGGCTCATTCATGCCTTCTATAGAGGCATGAGTCTTCTATATTTAAAGAACCAGACGAATGCTGAAAATATAACAAAGCCACATACTCCTGTAATTATGAGTACCCATCTGAATGCACCTGGCTGATTGAAGAAGTCTATCTCAAAGTTCATCCCAAAGATCCCAGCTACGACCCCAAATATGGCTACTACGAATGTTGCGGTCGTGAGAAGCAACTCGAATTGGATCAGTTGATTCCGCACATTATCCTGCAGAAATTTAAGACTTTTTCAGCAGACTCTTTTGTTTTTTAAATCCAGATTAACATTCAGCTGTGAAAGATTGAAATGGTTGAATTATGAGCTATTACCAGTTGAATGTTAATGAAATCTTCCGTGTCATCAATGTACTCCTTTAACTGTAGTAAATAGAAGGAGACACAGATAATTAAAGGCTGCTTATTAGCCAAGAAATGTCAAAGTAAAAAGAGGAGAGGCTTTAAAGTACCGATGTCAGCTTGTTTAGAGTGCTATCAATGACAACAAAGTAAGCTTCCAGCAACATCTCTAGCTCTTCTATGTTATCTGTCATGCCTTCTGAACTTCTTGCACTGTCATGCCGGCTCCTAGCAATGCTCAAGCTTTTGTCAAGTCTTCGGGAATCAGGTGGAGAAGAAACAGGAGAAACGGGTGCAGAAACAGATAGACCATCATTTGACCTGTAACCCAGTAAAGATCGGTCACCGTACAATGATCCTTCCATTCTCTTCTTCTCCGTAAGATACATTTCTGCCATATCTCCATCATCATCCATTAGCTGTTCGATCTCATCCCGAACCTTCTGAACTCTTCTTGTCAGTGCTACAAGTCTGCTCTTTAGTCTACGTACACGTTCCAAGTTTAGTGTACTGATCTTTGAGGTAAGTTCGTCTAATAATGGATATGCCTCAATCTCCAGTTCTGAAGCCTATAGAGAAGATAGAATACAATCAACTTAATGTGTAGAAGTCAAATCTATGCACAGCATCAGTCTGTGTCTATTCTGAGGCAAAAAAAAAATCGAATCTAAACTGCTACTAACCTGGGAATCAAGAAACGTACAAGCAGCCTCAAGGGCTATTTCAAGAGCTCTAAACTCGAAAGGTAAATAATCAGGGGACGAATTTTCAAACCCATTGTCAAAACTCTTCCTCCTCCTACTCAACTGGCCATTTTCCTGCTGCCAAATTTCACCTACACCACTTGTCTTAAGTCTCTGCTGCAGCTCAACGACATACCGCAGCACATAGTTGTCCAGGGAATTCAGAAGCAGAATTTCATCGGCAGTAATAATACAACGTATTTGCTCTAAGTTAACGACAATAGCCTTTTCTCGGCCAAGAATAGTAGAGGGATACACGAATAAGGGATCAAGTAGCCTCAAATCACGGGCGGGTAAGTCACATCTACGCATCATAGTGAATTTGTCAACCTCCATGACCTGAGTATTGCCAGAAGTGTCAACACGAATCCAAGACCGTAGGCCTTGTCCACGCTTCTTTAGACCCAATACGTCAACTCCAAGAAGGGGTAATCTTCCAGAAGCTGAAGGCCGAGACACAGCAGTTTCTCTGAGATTCATAGCTGAAGCAGGTCTTGGAGGAAGTAAGCGCTCTTTTAGTTCAGACATTGTTGCAAAAATTTAGATACTGAAATGCCAAATTATCACGCAGATTAACATAAAGAATGTAAACATTGATGCTTCAGATACAGAAATGCTGAATAAACAGATACTGCAGGCATCAAAAGAACTAGAATCTCCTCAATGAATCTCATTACTCTTAAGAAGAATATTGAGTTTCATTTTCTGGTAATTCCTATATGTAAATAGGATACTACTCTACCGGGCGCAAATTTAGAGCGTTTTCCACAAACCACAGGCTATCAATAAAACGGGAACAGTGAACTTAGAGGAAGCAATTCACTAATTATCGGTTACAGGAGAAATACCAGTTACGAAATCAAGGCTGATCTCGTCGTTGTTCTTACTCTATCCAAGCCAACTGTAACCAGAAAACGATAAACTAATTTCAAATTCGGATAAGAAATCGAAGAATTACGAAATTTAGAATCGTACGAACCAGAAAGCCATACCAGAGCTACAAACGCCGTAATATCGTACCAGCCACCGGATCGAAGAGCTATAGATTGGAAACAAACGAACCCAGAATTAAATCGATCGGTACAAAACAAAGAACAAAACCTAGCAGATGTATCTGAATTTACCTCTGGCACAGAGATTAGTTTCATCACTCGAGCTATACAGAATCAAATGAAGATGCGAAAAAGAGATTGAAAAATGAATAGAAAAATCTATCCAAACAGATCGCTCGAGGCTTCTCGAAACAAACACCGATTGGCTCGTCGGATATTAACCAGTATGGCTGAAGAAACAAACGAGCGATGGATACAACAAACACGCAAAGGCTCTATAGTGACTAAACATGCGAAGTAGTGGGATTAATTGGAATGCCAACCAATCGATTACAGTTAATTTACTTTCGTTTAAATTCAATTTCTCCGGTTATATCTTTACTTCCCAGTTCCCACTATATTTAATAATCATTAATAATGTTGTGATTAACACTATTTTCTCCCGTTATATAAGGTTCAATAATTATCACTATTTCTCCCATTATGCAGGTTGTCTCAAAAGACTCAAATAGCAGATTGATGCAAAAGAATACTCCTTATTCGTATGTCTCAAAATAGTAAGGGATAGCACGTTATAAATGTTCATTTTCTGGTCAGGTAAATATTCATTTTTTCTATACATATAATTTTTTATCTATTTAAAACTGTAATTTAATTTTAGCCTAATTTAATGTATTAATCTTGATCTGTTTTTTATATGTTAATTTAGGTCCATAATTATTTTTGTTTTGTGATTTTACATTTTTGCCATTAATAAAATTTGTTTCTTCATTTTTTGGAAAATAGCATTTAATATAAATATAATTAACTCAGAATGTTTGCTTATCAAGAGTATAGATCAACCAAGTAAATTCATATCAATTATTTTTTCTTTTTGATATCATAGAAATCTAATTTTTAAATAGAATAAAACTTGTACTAAATTATTTGAATGAAGCCCTTATTATATGAATCAGTACAAAGTATCTAATTTAATCCCAAATAAAATATATTTTCTAGAACTAAAACCTAATAATCAAAATATAGAAATTTTAAATCAAATCAAAACAAAATTGCTGAAAAAATGGTTGAATTAGTCTTGAACAATTCATATTTCGGTTTGGATTATCTTGGGTTTGGGTTTTTGGGTCTAACCTATTTAGACTCATATTAAAACTGAAGCATATTTCAGATCGGTTCGGTTTAGGTCTTTTCAAGTTCGGATCAGTTCAAATCTAGATGTGAAAAACTAAAAGGTATCTAAAATTTTGGATATATTTTCACTCTTTGGATTCCTGACCGTGTTGGTCCTTAATACCCAAAACTGAACCTAAATACTGAAACCCGATAATATACTTAAAAACTGAAATCGAAATTGAACATGAAATTATATTTGAACTTGGACCGGAAGTTAGACCGAAAACCAACAAAGTTGATCTTAAACTAAGTACGTTCACATGATTTAAGAAATTCCAAATAGCATTTATAGAGACTAAAACCAGCTAAAACTAAAATGCAATCGAAATCATCAATTAAACCAAGTACCTGAAATTCAATTTCTGGTTTTGTGACTGTTTCATGTTGATTTGATGATACTCCAATCATCATATGTCCATCCCTCTTGCGTCTAGAATTGTTTGCAAGTTCTGTTCCAAGTTGAATATAAATTTGAAACCGTTTGTTAGATAACGCATAACCCCTGCACATATCATAGACTCGCAAAAATCAGGGTATATCATGGATAAAGCTAGCCATTTTTTGGCATCATGGATTCAACAGTGATCTGCCGATGACACTTCTGTCATTCCGCTCCACGACACTTGTCTTGGTACACTCTTTAATTTCACTGGCTTGTTTTCTTACATATCCTTCATAGCTTTATAAAGATCCAATGATAAACTCATTCATGTGTGACGAATAGCAAAGCTTTTGTTTGTAGCTTAAAGAGAATGTGTTCCAAACAAAAGCTGAACATAAAGATACACTAACCTTGGCCGCCGATAAGAATTCGAGGTGTTCTTAGAGTAAACTTCTTCGTAATTAATGTCTTTATAATAAATTATGGAAAGAAGAGATTAAAAAGACAAAAAGGGAAATTTCCCTATTCCGAATTGAAGATAAATCTGAAACCGCTTGTTTGATAACGCATAACCTCTGCATCTATCATAGACTCGCCAAAATCAGGGCATATCATGGATAAAGCTAGCCATTTTTTGGCATCATGGATTCAACAATCTGTTGACTACACTTCTGCCATTCTGCTCCACGACACTTGTTCTTGGTACACTCTTCCATTTCACCGGCTTGTTTTCTTACATATCCTTCAGAGCTTTATAAAATCCAATGATAAACTCATTTATGTGTGACAAATAGCAAAGCTTTTTTTGGTTGTAGCTTAAAAAGAATGTGTTCCAAACAGATGTGAGAACGTAGAGATACACTAACCTTGGCCGCCGATAAGAATTCGAGGTGTTCCTAGGGTAAACTTTTTCGTAATTAATCTTTATACCAAGTATGGAAAGAAGATATTCAAAAGGCGGAGAAAAAAGGAAAATTCCTGGTAAAGAAAAAGAGGAAAACTGGAAAATCATGAATGAGCAGTGGCGGAGCTAGAAAATTTGTCTATTAGGATCAATAATTTTATTTTTAAATAATAAAATAACATAAACTTTATTAAAGCAATAAAATGTCAACACAAATACAAATCCTAAAGATAGACTCTATGGTCACTCATATCATGGAATCGTTTTATCACTGATTCATTTGTAACCGTCTCAAGTATCTCTTTTTCAATAAAGCAAACTAGACAATCACTTAAAAATGCATCACCAATACGATTACGCAAGGTCGATTTTACAAAACTTATCGCAGAAAAATATCTTTCAATGGTTGCGGTCGCAACAGGAAGAATCAAAGAAAGCTTTAGAAGCCGATACACCAAAGGGTGGGAAAGATGTTTCCTTGTCTCTACCATCACACGAGCAAAATCAACAAAATTCTTCAAATCTGTAAACTTCTCATCTTTTTGCACATTATCAAGATATATATCAAGTTGATGATGAAGAGATTTAAGCTTCACAAAACTAAAGTCATCTGGATAAAGCTCAGCCAATCTCACAATTTTTGGCTTATCAAACTGACGAAAAGAATCTACCGGACTCAATGATGATGTGCAAACAAGTAGTTTAGAGTTTACCTAATCAAAACGATCATTAAACTCTTGGAGTTACATATCTAAGATAGTGTAGAAACACTACACCTTATAATGATGCAAATTGGTTATGCCTATCTTTTTTCTTGGTATTCTTGAATCAACAATTCTATCTTCCATTATGAGCATTTTAGTGTTATTCTTCTCACTAAAATAACAAACTTTAGCCATAAAAGCATCCAATCCATCATCTATAACATTTTGCAACTGACGTTTAGTGGATTCCACCAATGAAATAGCATTCAAAATATTTTGATATTTTCTTTGTAAAGCCTTTGATAAGTTATCAGTGAGATCCATAACTAGCAACATTAACTGTAGATAGAAAACAAAATCAAAGGTGTGAAAGTACTTGAGAATACCATATGCTTGTTGCCTTTTGGTGGTGTCTATGCCTTCATCTTGGATATACTCGAGAACCTCAACTATAGAAGAAAACAACTCAACAAGTCATAATAAAGTTATAATATGAACCCCAACGAGTATTTCCAGGTATTTGAAAGGAAATTTCTTGATTCAACCTAGTTTCAGTCTTAATCTCACCAATGTTGATCCCTTATTCTAGTTTTTGTCGATAGGTTTCCCGAATCATATCTTTTCGTTTGCAAGAAGCTCCAACCACATTCAAAAAAATATAAATCATGTCCAAGAATTCTCCAATTTCAAGATGTTTTTTTGCAACTGCCATGACAACCAATTGGAGTTGATGAGCAAAGCAGTGAACGTAATATGCATAGCTATTTTCTAGCTCTGTCATAACCTTTTCCTCTTACCTTTTAAAACTCAATCCATATTTAGCAAACACGAAATCAATAGCACACTTCAGAGATAAAGAAGATGTCTCCTTTACATGAACAATGTCAACAAATTTTTCTTTGAGTATCTCATACTTATCAACAAAGCGAAAAACTACTGCCATTTGCTTTTTATCTGAAACATCAGCAGATTCATCTAACAACAAGCCAAAGACATAATTATCAGTTTCTTCCATAATAGATTTAGTTACCTCTTCAACAAAGCAATGCACAATATCCTTTTGAATGGGAGGAGATGTCATCTGATTATTTTTAGGAGTATTATTCAACACAACTCTGCTTACAACATCATTCTGACCAGTAGTATATTTCAAAAGCTCTAAAATATTACCTTTATTTGTTGACTATTCTGATTCATCATGACCACGAAATGGTAATCCTTGATGCAATAAATATCTGGAAACATCGATAGATGCATTCAATCAGAATCGGTAATTATTCTTCACAGCATCACTTTGCTTATGGAGACTTGTTTGATAGACTGACCTTGTTTCATCAAATCCTCACATTTCCTTTTGGCATTATTGTGAAAGTTATTGATATAATAGCCTACATGTTGGGCTAACCTATGAGCTTTATTCCAACTACAAAATTCAACTGATGTAAAGTTATCACTCCCACATTGATTTTCAGTTTGATTTTTGAATAAGTAACAAAACAAACAATAAGCTCTTTCGTTCTCCACACTATACTTCAACTAATCAGCATATTGATCAAAACATTTTGGATTAAAAGGTCGTAACACGTTCCAAATTGATATTTGCTTAAACTTGTGACCACGAAGTTGACAAGATCATCTAATCAAATATTTCTATCGCACCTCATCTCTTTGATTAGGATGATAACTTAGAATATTTTTTCTTTTACTTGGATCCCATGGCAAATCATCCAAATTGATACTAGACGATGGAGACTTTCTTTTTAAAAACTGATCCATAGTTTTTGTCTACATATATACCAAAATCGGAATCAATATACTTATTCTATTAATATATATTTCTAGTTTATTTTACATAATTTCTAAGACAAAAATAATATACACAACAAAAACAAGAAACAAACAAAAATGTACAAAAATTCTACCTTTTTATAAAAAACAAAACTTAATTAAAGATATAATAAGTCTTTTATTAGTTCCACGCCTCACCAAAAAAGAAAAAATGAACCCAATTTTTTAAAAAACAAAAAATCACACAATACATAAAATACAAAAGAGAGAGAAATTTTAATTAAAGGTATAAAAGAGGGAAAACATACATCAAAGTTTGCTGCTCGATGACTCAACTCAGAATTGCTAAAATATTTTTGTGCAATACTTTTTAATTGAGCAGAATTATTTGAATGAATTTAGAAGATAGAGATGGAAGGTTGTTTACATAATTAGGTTTAAGAAACAAATTTAGGTTAGTGATATTTCTATATTTGTTTAAATTAGATTGTATTGGGCTTATTAACATAGAATATATAACTGGGCTTATTGTTTACATATATAATTTCTTGTTATCAGGTTCAAATTCGTTAATGGGGTTATAAATTTTATTGAGGTCAATATTTTATTTATAATGGGTTTATTTCAAATTTTTCATAAATCTTATATTTTTTTTATTTAGTGGCCTTTAGTTAATGACAGGTGGTAAGTCTATTAAAGACAGACACATTTGCATATCCAGCGATCGAGTCCCACCGTCTACATTATGTAGGAACTTGGCTAATGGACCGGCCAGTTGTGACCAAATGTTGACAAAAATAAATTAATTGGGTCAAGTGACCCCATTACCAAACTGTTGCCTCTGCCACTGTGCATGAAGTGTAAAAAACTTATATTATTTTCGGGTCCATTCGGTATCCATAGGTTTCGGATAATATCCGACCAAAACCGAAATCCAATAGATGATAGAATGAGACCCAACAAGGCATAACAAAACAATTCAAAACACACCGATGCAGGTATTGTCTCACTTAACAACATAACTAAACATTTCTAAACACACTGATGCCAATTCTCGCGTCACAAACCTTTTCGCCTTAAATGGTAATATCAAATGCTAGGCTTTTTTTTAAGGAAAGAAGAAAACATAATAAATGAAATAATTAAAAATTTTGAAAAAGATGCCTTTTGGGAAAAAAAAAACACAAATTTTTCTTAACAAGTAAATGCAAATAGAAAACACATACAGGGGTTTCGATATCCCCATTCTTAAAATATATATATATATATATCAATATGTTATATCCAACATTGTTATAAAACGAGCTAAGATCAGACTACGAAACGAGATTGATGATCGGAGTTGAGAACCACAAGCAGAAACAACAGAGAACAAAATGAAACAGAGCACACCAAAATTTAATGTGTTCAGCCTCCACTACAAGGTGTAACAGTCTACTCACGCCGAGATTAATTTATCGGAGAATATACTAGATAACGAAAAAGGATTACACACGATTACAAGATGTTTCAATACATTCACAAGCTATATTAGAATGAAATCAATTAAAGGTTTGTTTAAGGTGGTTAGGACCGGTTTATTTCTATTAAACCACCGAACATAAGCTTCTTTATAAATAAGCTAATCTCTCACTCTGTACCTGGAATATCCCAAATATAAAAAAAGAACACTCAGAGAGAAGAATCAACCCAACAACCTCAGTCACGCTCAACTCAAAATGAAGTGTGCGTGCTTAAGAATCTTTAGTTCGTTCTTATATGAATCTTTTACCAACGGAGAATCATTCTATTGTTGACAAAATCCGTTAAAACGTGAAGTTAGGTGTTTGCCTTCTAACTGAAATTCCAAAAGCATTCTGACTGATCATGGACTCTCTTATCTTCACGATAAAGCCCACTCGGAAAGCTTTTTAGTCCTACAAAAGGCCTCTATTGAGTTAAGCTCACTCCAACAAATTTTAAATGAAAGTATTCATTCTCATATATTGTTTGAAATTAAATTTTGTGAGAGTTCATTCACAAAAGCTTTCCCTTCATCAAAAATGTTTTTCTCTCAAGGTAAATCTGTAAACATTTGTTCAGTTTTAGACAAAAATACATATTTTAAGTTGTAATTAGTTATTGTTCAAATTATAAGGTACATTTGTTTTGTTTTTGGAGAAAAGTATATTTGTTTTGTAAGTAAAGTACATAGCTTTGATTTAGTAGTTGTGTATATATATTTTGTAAAATCATTTTTTTAAAATTACTTAATTACATACATTTAATCTCTTTAATGACACAAATATTATAATAATGTTTTAAAAATTGATGTAATCATCAATTAATTTGATATCAAAATTTAATCAATATATTATTTTTATGCAAATAATGAGTTACCATGATTAATTCAAAAATAAAAACTGGTAAAACATAACTTGTTTTTGCATAAAACTCATGTTATTATATAAAGAGTAGGTCTGAGACTAAATATTCATATCCACAGGATATTCAGATTCATATTCAAAATTTTATCCAAAAAATGAATATCCGGCCAAAACGGATAATAAAATTTGTGATCCGGCGGATACGGATAATATGAATATTTGGTCCGGATATCCAGGTATCCGTATTATTTTTTGTATTTTTGATTTTTTAAATTTTTTTATGTTTTTAATACCAATTTACACCATTTTTTATTTTTATTTTATTTATTTCCATTATATTTATTATTTTTGGTGTTTATTTTTTCAAAAATTATTCATTCTTTATTTTTGAAAAAATTGGGTATTTTACATTTTTAAGAAAAAAATTCAATTTTTTTAAAAAATATCGAAGACATATATAGATACAGATATCCATAATTTTCAGACACAAATACATATATTATTTTAACGGATAATACGGATACGAATACAAATATTCTAAGAATATTTGGATATATGTTCTCTTACATGGCTAGTAAAGAGTGAAGAGAAGATAAATATTATTTTTATTATTCATAGTTTCAGTTATTAAAATTGTAGTAATGAGAGAAGGTGCTATTAGTAAAAATATAACTGTTGCTGGTATAAAGGTATATGAAAAGAATGTGAAACACGATGTTTTCACTGTGTATATAAAAATTATTTTAGCCTTTTTGCTTTATAACATGAAAATAGTGTTTTTTTTTGTGATATCTTCTTTCTAAGAAAAAGTATATTCGTGAAAATTGAGACATTGAATGGAGACAATATGGCGGGTGGTTTTGCATACGTGGTGCGTATTTTATTTTGGAGTCACCAATCAAGAAAAGTGGTAGATTTATCTTAATACAACAAAAACATGCATACAATTTATAGCTCTAAACTAAAACCCATATAAAATTATGAGTTGATGATTAGTTTTTTCTTTATTCTTTCTTTTTTATGGTCGGGCCTTAAATTTTTTTTTCTTTATTCTTTTAACAGATTATATTTAAGTATTCTTTTATATTGAGATTTATGATTAGCTTTATGATTTGACATTTTTATACTTTAATTTTATGGATAAATTTTATATATTCTTATATATATTTATAGATGTATCTATATCGTGCCATATCTATAATTATAAGTTTAGTCATTTTTTATATAAATCTCCGCTCCCATATCTATTTTCGTTTCTGGTTTCGATTTTGTACAACATATATATATAACTATATAAATATAACTCAAAAATGTCTGTATACATGTACTAATAACATTTTTTTCTTAAAATCAAAAGGAAACATAAAACATAACTTTATAAAATCATTTATACTATTAATTTGATATTGAGATTTACAAATAAATTTATATTATATAACTTAAGGTACATAAACGTTTTCTTTTCCATTACGTAAACTGTTTATATAAACATATAAATATATATATATATATAATTTAGATATGTTTTATCTATTTTTATTTATACTGTAATATTATTGTTCTAGTTTTATTTTAAAAATTATTTATATAAAACCGCACCACTATAATATTTTCACCATTCATATATTTTTTTGTCCCGCTTTTTACTCAAAAACGCTTTTATACCGCATTTGTCAAAAACCACACTTATACCACACCATACTTTGTCTCGCACCACCAAAACCGTAATTACCAGTTGGACCCTGAGTTTTTCATTGGCCGGTGAAATTTGAGTCTTGTATTTTACTTTTTTTAAAGAAAATACTTTGATGGCGTCTGTTTCATTTTTGACAGGGTACTTTTTTTGACGTCCACAATCTTTCACTGTCTGACATTTCATGGAACCTCGTCTAAATTAAATTTCTAAATTTTTTTAAGGGATTGATTGGTATGAAATGTACCTTTGAGTTTTTTGCTATAGGATTTATGCTGTAATTTTCTTTGCTGTAAGTATTTTAGCTGTATATTTTTTTTGCCGTAGGTATTTATTTTTGTAAAATTCATAAATTTTGGCTTTCTATAGCTAAAAATATTCCATAAACAAAAAAATTAGCTTTATAGAGCAAAGAAAGTAAAATCAGTACCAATTATTTCTTTAATGTCACAAACCTTTTAACGTTGAATGGTAATATAATTGCTGAATGGTAATATTAATTGCTGGATACTTTTTTTAAGGAAAGAAAAAACATAATAAAGTCCAATAATTAAAAGTTGACGAAGATGATGTGTTTTGGAGAAACAAAAAAACATAATTTGTTTTACAAGTAAATTTCTTATTAGAAGAAATAGAAAACACATACAGTGGGTTTCAATATCCCCATTCTTAAAATATAAAATATATATAAATATAAATATCTCTATATGTTATATACAATTTGAAATGAAAACATTCTTCTGATACATTGTTTGCAAATGTTATTTATATGTAGTTAAGTATTTAAATATGTTTTGTAAGAGTTCATTAACAAAAGCTTCATTTCATCAAGAATGTCTTCTTCTCAAGGTATTTCAGTAAATATTTGTTTTGTTTTAGAGAAGCACATAGCTTAACTCGTAATTAGTTGTTGTTCAAATTATTAGGTATATTTGTTCGTTCTAGAGAAAAGCACATTTTGTCTATAGGTACATTTGTTCTATTTTGGAGAAAAGTACATAGCTTTGATTTAGTAGTTATATACATATATTTTGTAAAAATCATTAATACTACATTTAATCTCTTTAATAACACATATACTATGATAATGCTTTTAAATTACATCAATTAATTTGATATCAAAATTTAATCAATATATTATTTTCATACAAACAATAAGTTACCATAATTAATTCAAAAATAAAAGTGAATGGAAAGTAACTGACTTTTTGCATAAAACTCATGTTATTATGTAGAGGGTGAGGAGAAGATAAATTTTGTTTTTGTTCTTGATAGTATTAATTATCAAATTGTATTAATAAAAGAGAATGCTATTAATGATGATGTATTTGTTGCAGCTATAAGGTATATGAAAAGAAAAGAAAAAGTATTGTAGCATTTTAGTAAAAATATGATGTTTTCATTCTATCTATAAAATTACTTTGACCTTTTTACTTTATATCATGAAAATAATGTTTTTTATGATATTTTATTAAAGAAAACATGCATTTATGAAAATTGAGTTTTTCGTTGACTGGCGAAAATTGATTTTTGTATTTTACTTTCTTTCTAGAAAATGCTTTGATGGCTCTGTTTCATTTTTGACATGGTAATTTTTTTAACGTCCCCAATCTCTTATTCTCTGGCATTTCATGGAACCTTGTCTGGGTTAAGTTTCCAAAATGATTTAGTGTCACAAACTTTTAGCCTTGAATGATGATATTAATTGTTAGCCATTTTTTAAAAGGAAAGAAAAAAACGTACTAAATGTAATAATTAAACTACATACCCAAAAATGCAATACTTTTTTTTAGCCACAACTAGTCGGTCATTAGCCAAATTTCTACATAATGTATGCAATGGGGCTTGATTTCTGGGTGTGAGATAACGCAATAATGAAAAATATGAAAAAGATGTTTTTTGAAAAACCATAATAAAATAACATAGCTTTGTTTTAGTTCTGGAGAAAAATACATAGCATTGATTTAGTAGTTATATATAATGGATAAGGATGTTTTGTAAAGCTATTAGGTAACTTTGTTTAGTTTTACGTTATGTATATTTATGCTTGTTAATCTAAAATTTATATGAACTTGTTAGATCAGATCACTGCAATCCATACACTCCCAGCTGTTGTTGAGAGAGCTCGACCTATGAGATGTCCATTCATGTGGGTTTTGGTGGAAATACTTGTAATGGCGATTATTCTCTCCTATACAACTGTCACCATTCCATCGAGCCGAAGAATCACTATCTGGATGATAAAGCTTTGGAAATGGGAGGTGCTCCTCCTATTCATGATTCTTTCGAGACGTGTTAGCTGCATCCTCATCAAAGCTCTCATGTTTTTAGTCACCAAGACATTAAAAATCCAAAAATTGGTGGTTCTATGTTCTGCATGGTGTTGAGGGTGATGTGCAATTCTTAATGACGTGGCTCATTTTCGTCGTGCCATTTTTCTTCTTGTTTGCAACGCAAGCAACAAAGAAGCCTATGATTATGTATATAAAAATTGAAAAAAGACTAGCGAACCCTTTGCATATGACACTAAATAAGTCGACAAGCCAACTAGTTTTGAACACAAGACTCAGACTTGTTGCTATTTGAATTTATTTCCACTTTTTGTTTTTCTCTTGTAATCAAAACAAATCAGAAAACATTCATTTACCTAAACTAACCTTCATTCAATTGCTCAGTTTAGTTTCCAATATAGAAATAAAAACAAATGGAAAGTCCCTTTTAGAAAAACAAGATATAAAAACATCATTTATCATGATTCAACACAAAAGAAACACAAATTATTCTCTCAAAAATCTAAACATTCTAAAAAACTTTGACCAAAGCTTAAGAAAATTTTGAGCAAAGTTTAAGAAAATTTGGAATAAAGTTTGAGCATACTTTGAGAAAGAAGTCATTACTTCTTCTTGAAATGTATTTCTCCTTAAAATTCTCAAAACCTTTAAGTAAGAGTAGTGTTGGATCTGAGCCCATGAAAATAAAACATTTGAATGGGCCCCTATAATTTTAGGGGTCCCAAAAAATTTTTATTCCAAATATATAAAGAGAAATTAGTCTTCAAGATGCACAAGGTGAAGCCTTAAAAGCTGTTGTTATATAGATACTGAACGTATGTTTAGAAGAAGAGTAAGTGTCTTATACGAAAAATATCACATTTTGATGAGGGACCAGAAAAAAGTAATGATGCTAACCATATTCTAAGCTTGGAGGAGGATTCCATAATTAATTATTTCATCATAATTATTGATCAAGCTTTGGTTTCTTCTCTAGACGTATCGCAGTGACAAAAGTCGTAGTCGAAATTTAGTAGCAAATCTATATTAGTCACAAAATCAGTCTCAATTTGAAACTGCGCTATCAGTTGCAGATCAGTCGCATATATTTAGTGGCAGATCAGTCGCACTTATATAGTGGCAGATCAGTCGCACATAATCAGTGGTAGATCAGTCGCACATAATCAGTGGTAGATCAGTCGCACATAATCAGTGGCAGATTAGTCGCACTTAATCAGTGGTAGATCACTCGCACTTAATCAGCAGCATATCAATCGCACTTATTCAGTGGCAGATTTGTCGCACTTCTTCAGTGGCAGATCAGTCGCACTTCTTCAGTGGCAAATCACTCACACTTTTTTTATATTTTAAAATTTTTTAAAAAGTTAGATTTTTAAAATATTAAAATTGTTAAAAATATTATATTACCGAAACAAAATTTTTTAGAAACACAAATTTTAAAATACAGAAATTGTTCAAAAGAAACAAAAACCAAATAAAAATACTTGGGATCAATAAACTAGAACTCTTAGGGGAATGATTCGATTGGATTAGCTGCAGTAGATTACTCTGAACCAACGTGTCGTGGAGGAGGAGGAGGAGGCATCAAAGTCGAGTGAGTGGGGAAAGACGGGTCTCTCGCCTGTAGGTACTGTAGAAGCGTGAAGTTATGCTACTTGAGTTGTGTAATTTCTTGCTCCATGGTTTGCTTGTAGTTTGCCATCTCTTGCTTTGTATCTGTCAACTGTTTCTCAAAATTTGAAATCGTATATGCGACATGAAACTGGACGATTATCTTGATCTTCGAGGAACCGTAGCTCCGACCGAGAATTCCAAGGCCGTATTTGTTGCCTTTGCGGTCAGGCAACGTAGACTGAAAAAAATATAATGTTAGAAATTAGTAATAAATTATTAGGGAAAGTAAAACAACTGAAAAAATACATAAAGGAAAATCTCGTCCTCCTGTTCCGGAGTTATCTTTACATTTTGAGAAGCACCATCTGATAAATCGATGTTACTTACCATCTGAGACTGCATGTAGTTGCTTAGTTTCTTCTGATGAGTCTCGAAATCTGCTTCGCCTTCAAATCCACAAAGCTCCCATTTGATGATTGATACACAGAGTTTTAACCCTACAATCCTACTGCAAGTGCACAACTATGAAGTAGTAAAGAAAGGGATCGAATTCACGAAAAACAAGTTGTTACACTATTAATCTTTAGAGTAAACTTAAGCTAAGACAGAATATGGTTGATGTTGTTCAAATTTATGAAAGCTATGTAACCAAATAACGTAAATTCAAATAAATAAAAGCATCAAGTCTAATATAGTCCCTTCTTATTGGATAATATGATGTAGAAACATCATTTATCTATTTAAATTTAAGATTTGGAAATATTGTGTAGGCTTCATTCTGAAAATACCAATTCATAAACAGATCACTCACACTTTTTGCAATTGATCTGCGACTGATAGACAATAAAGGTCACAACTCAACTGCAAATTTTGTGACTGATTTACGCATGTTGCTATTTTTTTTGTCACCAGTCGCAAAAACTACAACTGATCTGCGACTCATTGTGTTTAGAGTTTACGGTTTCAATTGAATGACACATCACTCATATATTAGTTGCAAAATGTGCCATTGATCTGCGACTGAGGATAAACAAATATTACAAGTCGCAGATTAGTTGCATTGTTTGCAACTAATTTGCGATAGAAGAAGTTTTTTTTGGTTAGGTTTTTTTTTTCTACCGGAAATTAAACGGAAATCCAAAAAATCTTGAAAAAATTTGACTTCGTAATTTGAACACGACTTTCCTCCAACGTTTTACTGCACAAACTCGAAAAAATCATTCAAGTGCTATGCAAACATTAACATCAGTATAATTTGTTAATTAAAAATAACATATATATGTGGTAAATAGTATATATATATATATATATATATATATATATATATATATATATATATATTGATAACTAATTAAGTACCTTATAGTGCAAGATGCATGTTTCGTGGTAAGAGTTAAGCAAAGATGAATGGAAATAAGCGTTCCATGAAAACGTGACAGTCATGACTCTTCATACCTAAAATTTTTTCTCCTTCTATATCTGCACAAGTCGCTAAATATGATACGTACCCATCTATAAATTTAATATCATGTTTAACATATGCTTATAAATGTTCTTTTCTTGCCGAACTCAGTCTAAATATAGGAACATGAGCTCTTCTACGGCACTCAAGATGTAACTTTTTCCGTAAGCAAAATTGAGCTATATCCAATCTTGCCTTAACTGTGTCTTTTGATTTATCTTTAATGGTCATAACAGTATTTAAAGAAATTTCCAGAATATGTTGTCTTTGTGCTAATTATGCCACTTTCCATATCCATCTATCTTCTCCTTATGTCTGTTTCCTACACAAATATATGTTTTTGCTAGAATAACCTCCCATATTCGCTGATTATACACTTCATCAACAGTCAGTTTTTGGGGTGGAAACTAATTTATAGCATCTTTTCCTTTCAAATAATTTCTTTTATTCTTTTTTAAAGGATGATCTGGAGGAAGAAACCTTATGTGACAATCAAACCAAAATTTTTTCCATCCATTTTTGTAAGTGAAAGGCTCTGGTATCTTCCATGCATATTGGACAAGCTAATCTTCCATTTGTTGTCCACCCCGATAACATGCCGTATGCGGGAAAGTCACTAATCGTTTACATAAAATTTTCTTTGACATTGAAATTTTGATTGCTGAACTTATCAAACAAATCAACTCATCAATCAGAGGACGAAGAAATATATCAAGATTTGCTGGTGGATGATATGGACCTGAATTCAAAATCGTAAGCCACAAATATTCTTTCTTCATACACATACCTGATGGTAAATTATATAGAGTCATGATCATAGGCCACAATGAGTGAATATGAGACAATCCAAAAGGATTGAACCCATCTGTTCATAATCCAAAATACACATTGCGAGGTTCACTTGCAAATCTGGGGTGCAACTGCTGGAAATTCTTCACTTTCTTGCATCAGATGGATGAGAAATCTCGCATTTGTTTAATTTATGTTATGCGTGCCATCTCAGTGCCTCTGCATTGTGGACACTGTGATATAGTCTTTTTTATTCTATAAGCTATATGTAAATACCATATACGACTGAATGATATTTTGGTTCTTTCGACACTCTCCTTGTATCTTGCTGCTCCGCAAAATTGACAATTATCTCATTTTTCATCTTATTTCTTGAAAATCATAAAATTATGCATACATACATCAATTGTATAGTAAGGGAGCCCTAAATTTCGTATCAATTTCTCGGTTTCATATGTAGTGCACTTATTACTCTTAGGTAGATACTCTGAAATGAGTTCTGCCCAATTGTCGATTTCACGTTCATATTCATTAAAATTTGTTTTCATGTTCATGAATCGAGATGCTAATGATAATTGTGAGTGACCTTCCTCACACCCATTAAATAAAAGATTATTAGCAGCTTCTAACATGACATAAAAATTTGTGCCTCACTATTAAGTACTTCATCAGTATTTTGATCATGTCCATGCTCAACTTGATAGTAATTCTGATAATAACATGTGTTATGCTTAGCAGGAAATGCATCATTTACCATCCCTACATATGTATCTTCTACATGAAAACTTTTTCTTGATTATCCCTTCTATTATGACTTGTACTACAACTGCCTAAATCCACATTCATATCTTCCCCATGTATGTACCAAACATAATAGCGAGGCATAAATCCTCGACTAAATAGATGGTTTGAAATGTTCCGTCCCGGAATGATTTTATTATTTTGGCACGAAATACATGGACAACAAAACTTACCCCTATTACTGAGAGCTAGCGGATGATTTCTCGCAAAATTCATGAACTCGTCCATTCCAGAAACAAATTTCGCCGAGATATTTCTTGTTTCTTCATCGATTCTTCTATGCATACACTCACGAAAATTTGCGTAATTATAATTCTTTTCCATTTTTTTTCTCTAAAAACATTTTTTCCCTCTAAAAACGTTTTTTCTTCTTCTGAAAACGATTGATTTGTTGATGATTATTAAGTGTGTTTTGGAAATAAAATCGTTGGTGATTATATAAGCAAACTTTGTCACTAAAATACTACTGAAGTGTGACTACAAAGTGTGACTTATTATTTAGTTGCACATTTTAAGTAGATTTAGGTAACAAATGTAAAAAAACATTTTGGAACTAATTGTTGCTATTAATGTGCAACTGATTTGTAACTACCGCGTTGAGTTGTAAATGTGCGACTGATGTGTGACTGATTTTGTGTAGTCACACATCAACCGTATAGTAGTTTCAAATCAACTTCTATATATACGACTATATATGCGACTGAATATTTATTCGTATATATCAGTCATGATAGACTGTTTCCTTGTAATGTATGGACGATGATGTGACCCAACGTTGTTTATGTTACTTAGTTTTTCTTTACTTTGTGAAGAGTTTATAATTAGACTTATGTTGTTTGGTGTGGTTGTTTGTCTAAATATGTATAAACTCTAATGTAATTTGTAATTGTTGAGATCATCGAAGTCCATACACCTAAATTTTTTTAAAATTTATTGTACTCAAAATCATAATAATTGCGGGTATATAGTCAACACACAAGTTTTATTCATTTAATCAATAGATTATCAAGAAAACTGAATCATATCAAATCTTTAGTAACATATCTAATCTAATATAAAAGTTTTGGTATCAAATTATATTATAGTACACTCATATTATAATATATACATAAATATCGTTTGTAAAAGTAAATATTATAGGACACAAGTTTTAGATAAGTAATATATTAGAAAATAATTCACATTACAAATATAGCTCTGTATTAAAATATTTATAGTTATCCATGTTAGTTTTAAATGTGACATTGACATGTAAATATTATATCACACTAATATTGAACGTAGTGTTGACAAATAAGTATTATTAGAATTATATTTATCTAATAATATATGTGATTAGAATAATATGTAATTATTTTTATCCATAAAAATAAAATAATCAAAAACCAATATACAAAAATTAAAGTAAAGGAACAACAGTGTTAAATGTGTAACTCATCAACATACTTCTATAAGATACTTTAAAAAAAACAAATATTAAAAACACATTGGAAAAATGTAGTCTTAATCTTTGATTAAAAAAAATGTATTCTTAACGTATTTTTTACCTTTACCTTCAAGTTATCTAATGTTTCTATATTGAAAATTTTACTTAGTATATTTGCAGTGCACATATGTAAAAAGATTAAGATTAATAATCTTCAATCCAAAAGAATTAAAATAAAAGAAAATAGTTTAAAATATATAAAAAAGTTTAAATAAAAGAAAGATAAAAGCAAAGTTAAACATATCTTCAAATTTGGACGTGATTAATAGTGAATATGTCTTCATTTGTATAATGATATTCTATGTTTGCTATTACAAGGTCGAGAGTAATTTCAACAATAAGACGTATCCATGGTCTTTGGACAATGTTTACAGGTAACAGATTGATTTTGGACTTTCAGGAGATGACCTTGTTTTACATATTTTAAGTATTTTGGCGCCATAACTGCACTGAATCTGTTGGCAGACACTGTTGGAGTACCAGAAGAATCAAAAGAATGGGTTGCAGAAACATCATCAAAATTCTTTGGGTAGCATCTACTTTTAGAACCCCTTCAATATGTCATGAAACAAAATTTAAATGATTATGAGTACTTTTATTTTCCCTCATTCTATATGCTTATATGATTTTGCTTTATGTTTAAGGATCCACCACTACAGTTTCCACTCTTGGAATGCATTTATGCATGGGTCGAAAAATGGAACTCACTCACAACTCCGACGCTACTAAGAAGATTGATATCCCAAGCCACAATCCATCTTATATGGCGGGAGGGAAACAATAGATTGCACTCACAGCAGTCCCTACAAGTGGAAATCATTTTTAGAATGCTTGTTTGTCTGATAAGAGCAGAGACACAATACTATCCAAGAGAACTATGAAGGACTCTCTAAACTCATGAGGTTATGGCTCCCTAGTTGATCAGTTAATCATGATGTTTAGCTCATTTTGAGTAATTACACTGTTTTTATCTTTTCTTGGCAAGAAATCGTGTGTATAAACTGTAAAGTTATTTTCATTGTCCAGAATATACAAAGAGACTAAACAACTTAGAAGAGATGATGACCCTTGTTGTTCTCCTATGACTCTTTGTTTTTCCTCTCTTAAATCCACGAGTTGCTTCTTCATATGTATTTATGGCTTTTGTACGAAAGAAACCAAATGGACCAAACCAAACTCAATTGTGTGTAATAATATTACAGGCCCATTACAAAGCCCACGAGCTTATTGTGTTGAGTTAAAAACATCACATTTTCATTGGTCACGTGAGAGGCAAGGAGAAAAGAGGTAACAGATTAACCTGTTTACAAATAAGAAAGCAGATGCCTAATACTATTTCTCACCAGAGCATTTGCCGGGAAAGAAAGCTGATCAAACTGAGAGATCATTACTCATGCTCGAACCTTGCAATGGCTTACACAATTCAGTTTGTACAAGTATTTATCCCCTTTTTCTTGTCCCAAATTAAATCATTGTTGTGCTCTGTTTGAACGATTGGCCAGACTTAATAATTACTTGTATATATGGTCCGTTTCAGTTTATAAGTAACAAATTGATTCTTCGTTTCAGCTAAAAAAGTAATAGTGTATGCGGTTTTAAAGAGCTAATGGTGTATATTTGCTTGGTTGACTCAAAACTTGAGTTTTTTTTTCTTATGCTGGATAGTAATGAATAGTTACACTTTGTATATTTCTGATAGGTGGCTGAATTGCTAATTATTGTAATACAAACCAATAAAGCAATATATTTACAAGGAACAAGAAAAACACTTAAGAGAACAAATTTGTAACCAAAGTGGTTGGAATCCCCTTACTTAGACAAATTTTGTTTCTTAGAAACTTTTAGGACATGTTTGTTTCTACGCGTAGTTGTTCCATCTAGATGTAGATATAAATTATTGTTTATTTAGATATAATTAAATACATCATCTAGATGGAGAAACTATATGTTTTTGCTAATATCATCTCAAATTTAGAGAACTTCTAAAGACATTTAGACGAAGCATCTAGATGGAGATGTAATTTCTAAAAATTAAAAAGACTAATATACCTTATATATTATTAAAAATTACAGTTGACATAAAATAAAAGAAATGAACACAAACTAAAATACACTTAATTCTTTTTACCGAATTTTTATTTCATTTTAAAAAAATTTTGCCAATTTTTTTTATCTCAAATTTTTTTTTTGAGAAAACGGGAAAAAGTCAGAAAAAAGTTGATGGTAAAATCAAAAATTTGAAATATTAATAATATTTATGTTAAATGATTATAATTTTTTTATGTATTTAAAGATTTGATAAAAAATTAAAAACATAGAAATATAAAATATATAAATAATTAAACTATAAATATTAATAATTATAAATGATTAAATAAACATAGAAATAGTTAAAATTGGTTTATTTAGTTTTAAAAATTGTTATAATTTTAAAAATTAAGTATTGAATATAAATAATATTTATAAATGTTAAAATAATAATTTAATATTTAACTAAATATAAATTTAATTTATTTAATCAAAATAGTATTCAAAAATAAATTATGTCTTTTTAGTATCCAGCTACTTCATCCAGATGGTCCATCTGAATACTACATCTAGATAGAGCAGCTGGATGTTGTTTGTTTCCATGGTGAATACTACATCTAGATATTGTATCTAGATGTGTGTTTGTTTGTTTTGTAAATTGATATCTACATCTAAATGGACCTACTTATAAAATGATCAAAAAACATGATTAAAATAAAGTAAAAAAAGGACATGACGTAAAATAGAGGAAAGAGAGTAAAACAGAAGAGAGAGCGTAAAAAAGAGGAGAGAGAGTAAAAATGAGAGAGAGTAAAAAAATAGGAGAGAGAGTAGAAAAGAAGAGAGAGAGTAAAAAAGAAGAGAGAGAAAGTAAAAAGAGGAAAGAGAGTAAAAAGAGGAGAGAGAGTAAAAAGAGGAGAGAGAGTAAAAAAGAAGAGAGAGAAAGTAAAAAAGAGGAAAGAGAGTGAAAAGAGAAAAGAGAGTAAAAAAAGAGGAGAGAGAGTAAAAAGAGGAGAGAGAGTAAAAAAGAAGAAAGAGAGTAAAAAATAGGATAGAGAGTAGAAAAGAGGAGAGAGAGTAAAAAAGAAGAGAGAGAGAGTAAAACAGAAGAGAGAGCGTAAAACAAAAGAGAGAGCGTAAAAAATTGGAGAGAGAGTAAAAAGAAGAGATAGCGTAAAAAATTGGAAAGAGAGTAAAAAAGAAGAGAGAGAGTAAAAAATAGGAGAGAGAGTAAAAAAGAAGAGAGAGAGTAAAAAAGAAGAGAGAGAGTAAAAAAGAAGAGAGGGAGTAAAAATAGGAGAGAGAGTAAAAAATAGGAGAGAGAGTAAAAAATAGGAGAGAGAGTAAAAAAGAAGAGAGAGCATAAAATATAGGAGAGAGAGTAATTTTTTTTTATGAACTCCATCTACGTCCAATTGCTTCTTACAAACACATTTAGAATTTCTAGAAATTTAAACTAAGTTGAGATGCTCCATCCAGCATGTTCATCCGGATGATGCAGAATTATGCATTTAAACGAACAACAGTTTACATCTCCATCCAGATGGAGCATCTGGATGTACAAACGAACAACACCTTTATTGATAACTACATCTAGATGGAGATTCAAATTTATAAAACAAACATATCTACAACTAGATGTAGATATTAACACGAAAGCAAATAATATCTAGTATCCAGATGATGCATCTAAATGGATCATTTAGATGTAATAGCTAAATGTTGAAACAAACTAAGACCTTAGTATAAATTAAATCACCAGACATACGATAGATTACAAATATATATTTGAGAGAGATACATGATAGATATGATACCATGTTTAATTATTGTGCGTGAACATGCCAAGTAATGGGATTAACTGGAATGTCAATCGATCGATTATAGTTAATTTACTTTGGTTTAAATTCAATTTCACTTGTTATCTCTTATCTCTAGACTTTGGTTATCTCTTGGTTTATAAATCATTAATTATGCTGTGATTAACACTATTTCTCCCATTATCCTAGTACCCATCAATTAGATCATGCATTTTTTCTCAAATAGAAGATTGATGGAAGAGAAAACTCAAAATTTTAGAGCTAGAGATTTTTTTCATAACTTATGTATATATCAAAATATTGATAAAATTCTAATTCCAAAAGATTTTGTATATTAACATTGTATTTTTTTGTCATCTATAAACATTGAATATTTGAATATATTTACACCTTTGGTCTTTTTCTAGTAATTAAATAAATCTGAAAATATTTACTATGCTCAACTACCATTAAATCATATTTCTTAAAAAAGAAAACATATTAATTGAAGTAAGTGCTCATGAAAAAACAAGAAGAAGAAAAAAAACACTACTCATTCAAACTCGTGTAAAAGAGTTTTATATACATACATATATATATATATATATATTGTAGATGACTTTATTATTAGAGTTTTTTGTGTGTAAACTATAATTAAGTAGACTGTTGCTCTGTAACTAAATCAATGTA
Source organism: Lepidium didymum (assembly GCA_963920545.1). Taxonomy (NCBI): domain Eukaryota; kingdom Viridiplantae; phylum Streptophyta; class Magnoliopsida; order Brassicales; family Brassicaceae; genus Lepidium; species Lepidium didymum. The sequence goes on from OY986992.1 coordinate 6,881,342, forward strand.
TTCATGCATATTCGATTTTGTTTTGAAGAAAACAATCTAGGGAGGACAAAATTGTCCCAATGTTCATGTAGACTTATGATGTTGCTTTCGTTTAGTTTCTAGAGACTAGTTTAGGTGATTTCGTTTAAACAATCAATGGTGATTTTGTTTAGTTTCTAAAGACTAGTTTAGGTTCTGTGAACTTATGATATATGTTTGGTGTGGTTTTTGGTATCAATTTGTATAAACTCTTAATGAAATTTTGTAGGTGTTGAGATTATAGATGTACCTTATTCATAATAGGAGTATGTACACAGATAAAAAAATACAAGTATAATTAACATAGGTCAAGCAATGTACATAATCTTTTAAATATGGAATAGTGAAATATCACAAAGATTGATAGAGATTTCATAATCCTCTCCTTAAAGAGATAATTGAAGTGCACACATTCACCGCTGTTGACGTACCGCCAGAGAGACCCGCAACAACACCTTCTGCATTCTTAACGTCTAAAAACAAGATTTGACAGTTGCACTAAGTTTAAGCGATAACAGTTAATGAGAAGGCTCAACCTGAGCATTGGCTAAGGTCTAAGGTTGTCTTCTTTGTGGGTTTTGGTACAGCTCCTTACAGTTGTAGTCCTATCCATAGATTTGTTATCCACTCTGACCATCCAATCAAGTCGGAGAATTATTTTCTGGATGTTTGATCTCTGAAAATGGGAGGTACTCTTCCTGTTGGCGATTGTTTCGAGATGTATTAGCAGCTTGCTGGTCAAAGTTCTCATGCTTTTATTCACTTGGGCATTTAAATCCAAGGATCGATTGCTATACATTATGTATTATGTATGGTATTCAAGGGGATGCAAAAATTCATAGCCGGATCTAACCCATTAGTAAAAAAATATTTGATTGGGTCCTCCAATTTTTAAAGGTCTTAATTAGTGAAAATTCTATTATGTGGCTATATGTATATTTGATATATAGTAAAGATTTTATATACGGCATGTATATGTTGTACGATGAGGCACCGTACTGTATTTATATTATACAGTATAGCTATAAGTTATACACAGTTAATACAGTGTATATACGGAATCGTATATACAGTTTTCAATATTTTTTTAACAGAAAAAAACTTCTTAAAAAAACTATGTCCTTTTATAAATTAACCCTAAATTAATAACTTAAATCTTTTCTTTCTTTGTCCCACGTCTCTAAGCTCCACCTTGTTTTACAGACTTACAGTTTTTGATTGTGTCAGTTGTCAAACGTTTCTATCTCCTAATCGATCTCTAAGGCTCTAACTGTTTAAGGTATCATCTTCTTTTCCCTCTTCGATCCTTCTTATCGATCTACTTTTGTCTTTTATGGTGCTCTGTTTTATAGTATGAACTCTCTGCTTTAGTAGTTTTAGTATTGTACTGGGATTGGTTTTGGGAATCAATTTCCCTAATTTTTAAATCAAAACTTCTGATGCATCTTTGTAATTACTAATTAGTGCTGTAATTAACGAAGAAAACATATACGAAGTGGAGACTTCGAAATTTATGATCGAATCGGCGACCAGCGACCGCGACCAAAAGTTGTTCGTTTAGTGGTCGCTGGTTCTGCGACCAGCGATTAAAAATTTTGATCGCTATTTTTTTCAGCGACTTGAATTCAAAACCAGCGATTGGACTTGACAATTGACGAAAATAATCTTACCAGCGCTGGTTGCTGGCGACTGCAAAACGAACAACACAGCGACCAGTCGCAGCGACTAACAAACGAACATAAAATCAAATTTTTGGTCGCTGTCGCCAGCGACCAGCAAACGAACAGGGCAGTTGTTTGTTCTAATGTAATCATATGTGAGTTAGTGATCATGATGGTTACGTTACTTACGTACGTATTTTCTCTTCTTTTTTTTTAATTCATTTATTTATTATGACTTTTATTCTTTGTTTCAGATATTGTTCACGATTAAGATTTCATAAATGGATGGATCATCTGCTGCTTCAAATATGAATTCTACAGGAGCATTAGATTCTACAATTTTAAGGAGAAACTCAAACGATGTTGCTTGGGAAAATGGAATGTTGTGTAATTCAAATAATATTGACAGAATCAAATGCAAACTCTGTGGGAAAGAATTCTCAGGAGGTGCTTATAGAATTAAAGAGCACATTGCTAGAATTCCAGGTAACGTTTCTGCTTGTCGCAATTCATCAAAGGTAGATCAAGACAGATGCAAGAATGCCATTGAAGAATCAAAAAAGAAGAAGAAGACTAAGGCAGCCATAGATGTTGAGTTGCGAAAATCAGTAAATATTAGGGATGGTGGAGAGTTTTATGAAGAGACTGAACTTGAAGAGATGAGATCAAAGAAAATGCCAAGGAAAATTGGTCCAATGGAAAAATTTGCAGCAAATATCGACCCAGAATCTACGCGTCCTCCAACTAGGCAGCAAAATATTAATGATGCTCTATCCAAAGAGAGATTGCATAAAGTCCAGCTATATATTGCTGCAGGTGTGCCTTTTAATGATGGGTGTATGCTGCAGGTGTGCCTTTTAATGCTATTGCAGCTGATGAGTTTAAAATGATGGTTGAAGCTATAGGGCAATTCGGTCATGGAGTTACACCACCAAGCCAGTACCAACTTAGAGAGCCTTTATTAAAGGAAGAGGTTGAGAGGATTAATGGTTTATTGAAACCACAAGAAGAATAGTGGAAGAAGTATGGTTGCTCTGTTATGACAGACGCTTGGTCAAACAGGAAAAGAACAAGTATCATGAACTTGTGCATCAATTCTAAAGGAGGTACAATATTTCGTTCTTCTAAGGAAAGTTCTGATGATGCTCATACAGGGGTATACATCTTTGAGTATGTGAAAGGATGCATCTAAGAGATTGGAGAAGAAAACGTTGTTCAAGTCGTAACAGATAACGCCACCAATACTATGGCTGCAGCTAAATGTTGAAAGAGATTAAACCAAAAATCTTTTGGACATCTTGTGGTACTCACTCCATCAACATGATGCTTGAAAGTATTTCAAAGCTCCCCAAGTTCAAGAAAATTATTGATATGGCTAAAGGTTTCACAATTTTCATCTATGCTCATCACAAGACACTAGCAATGATGAGATCATTCACAAAAAGTAAAGATATTGTAAGGCCAGGTGTCACTAGGTTTGCGTCATCTTTCCTTACTTTGCAAAGTTTGTTGGAGAAAAGAGATGAATTAACATGTATGTTTGGTAGCAGTGAGTGGAGAAAATGCAAATGGTCGACACATTCCAAAGGAATAATGGCTTTTAACACAGTGATGAGTATTAAATTTTGAAATGGAGTGATGACATGTTTGAAAGTTTTTGGACCTTTGGTTAAAGTACTTCGACTTGTTGATGGTAATAAGAGGCCTACAATGGGATTCTTGCACGGAGAGTTGATGGAAGCTAAGAAAGAGATAAGCATGGGACTAAAAAACGTAGAAAAAATTGTCAAACCGGTGTTGCATATCATTGATGAAGGGATTAAGGGTCGACTTGACAATCCTTTGCACTTGGCGGGTTATTTCTTGAACATGTATTATTTCTACAAGGACCCAAGCAACTTGTACAATGATCATATACGAAATGCATTGTTTAAGTGTGTAGAATCGTTTTTCCAAATGACCTCATCACACAATGTCAAGTCATCAATTCTGAAATGACCCAGGTATACTTTTACTTGCTGTTTAAAAAGTTATATTCATTGTTTAGTCTAATTTTATCATTTTTTTATTTTCTACTAATATGGTCATTTACGTTGGTTAAAAAATTTCACTGTATTGGTGGAAACCTATGGAAATGGAGTTCCTAACTTAGAAAGAATGGCCAAGAGGATTTTATCTTTGACTACAAGTTCATCGAGATGTGAGTGAAATTAGAGTATATTTGAAGGGGTTAGGCTTTACTATACGTTTTGAGTTTTATTAAATAAAAATGTTTTGCATAGAATTTTTAAGTATTGTCTTATCTAACATGTAGGTGCATACAAAGAAACGTAATCGGCTTGATGTAGCTAGATTGAACAATCTTGTTTATGTTCAGTTTAATGCAAGGTTGATGAGCAAAAGAAAAAAACGAAAAGGAAAAAAATAATGACATATTATATGTTGATCATGCTATGAATGCTCAAGCATGGATTGTTGATGGGATTGTTGATGATGGAGAGGATTTGGATATGGAACTAGGACATGGCGAGGATGAGGCATCTGAGCAGATAATACAAATGTAGTAAGAGAGTTACATGAAAATGACTTTGTATCTGATGATGAAGCAGAAATTCTTAATTTTGAGTTTGAGTTTGATGATAATCACGTGTTTGATCTATATGGAGTAGAAAAGTAGGAGAATGAGAGTTAAAATTGTGTAACTTTTATTGTTTGATATTGCATTTTAGAGAGACTTTTGTGATTTACGTTACGTTAGGGCTTTTTTTTTAGATTGGGACATTTTAGTTTGCATTTCTTTTTAATTTTTCATAATACATATTAATATATTTATGAATTATTATTATTTCTTTATTAAATTTTTTTTTGGATAAAATGTAAATATATAGATCAAGAGCTGTTTTGTTACATGAACCAAACTAGTTGGAACCAGAAGGTGGATACATTTCACCTCTGGATGCTTACATGAATGTTAAAAGAAACATAGATTTATCATTCAAATTGAAACCACATGGAAGGCAACTTAGAACAAGACTATTATTGCAGTTTCGCGAGTGCTATGACCGCCCTGTCAATGGCTCTGAATACCTCGGCAGTCGATCTAGCGCAACATGTATGAAATCAGAGGTTTCTTTCCCTCCAAATATTGTACACCGTGGCTTGAATAACGAGACGTCGAGAAGTTTGTGTCCCTTAGAAGGTCCTTGTTTCATCCACACGAGAAGGTGATTCCAATCAGAGAAGTGGAAGAGAGAGAGTCCAAGTCTGCTCTATATCATGTGCGATATCTGAGATATGTACTCACAGAAGAGGAGTAAACGATCCTTTGATTCGGGGTAGAAGTGGCATGTGGTGAAAGCAAGATCTGTTGTTATGTTCGAAGAGTACAGTCTGGATTTGACAAGTAAATATCCAACGTTGCGACCCAGAATTGGAAAGCATGCTTCAGAATTGCTCCTTTAAACCATATTGAACGAGACCAAGAAACAAAGTCCCCTGATTTTTGGAGAGATTCCCAAGTCTCCTTCGAAGAGAAGGTGAGGGTTGCTGGTTTTTCAGTACTCCACAAGTAGCAGTCCTGGCCTTTATGGTCTCGTGGTGGGTCCCAACATAGTAATTGGTTCCTGATGAGGATCAACGATCTTTGTCTAGAGGATGTAGGTGGCAAAAGCCAAGTGCCCTGATTGGTAGCAGTAAGGAAAGTGGAATTCCATGGTGTTCCAAGAAGCTGAGGTCCCTCTGGGCCAGTGATGGTAATGAGAGGCCCAAGATCAGACCAGTTGTCGTCCCAAAAACTTGTAGTTCTGCCATTTCTAATGTCGCAAAGAAGGAACTTTCTTGCCATAGTCTTGAGGTTAAGCAACGATTTCCAAAGCCATGAGGTATTGTGAAGATTGGGGGCTGTCCAAAAGGAGTGTTTGTTTAATCGATGCTTTCTGTTCCAGGCGACCCAGAGTGATCCATTGTTAATGAATAGTAGCCAGATCAGCCGGAGGTTCAAAACAGCATTCCATGTGGTAATAGACCTCAAACTCGACCACCCTTTGTTTGGTGTGCATATTTTCTTCCATGCTACTTTTGTAGGAGAAAAGCCATATGTCCTACCCGACCAAAGGAAACTGTTACAAAGCTTCTCAATTCTCTTTATGCAGCCCTTAAGTAATGAGAAAGCTGAACAGCAGAAGTTGAAGTAGCTGTAAATAACTGATTTCAGTAATTGCAATCTTCCAGCAAATGAAAGGGCTTTGACAGCCCAGTTACTGAATTTTGTTGTGATAGCATCCATTAGAGGGGAGTACTCCGCTATTTTCAGCTTCCGATGCATGAGAGGTAGGCCAAGATAGCGCACTGGTAGTACACCTTCGGTAAAACCAAATGAGGTAGTGGATGCGGTTTCAATGTTATTGAGACCTACAGTAAAGAGTGAGGTTTTCCCCCTGTTCATAGCGAGGCCTGAAAGATCCTCAAAAAGAGTAAACACTTGAGTGATTCCCTAAATTGAAGAAGATGATCCATCAAAAAATATCATAACGTCATCAGCAAAAGCTAGGTGAGATATCGCAGGGTCTTTAGCCAAAGGGTGATAACCTATCAGCTTCAAATCAAAGGCAGCTGAGAGCAGGTTTCCAAATAAATCCATAGCAATGACAAAAAGAGAGGGTGAGAGGGGGTCACCCTATCTTAGGCCCCTTGTTCCTTTAAAATGGTTGCTCAAACCTCCATTGATCAAGATAGAAAATATAGGTGTGGTGAGGCATTCAGAGATCCAGCCGATGAAAGGTAGAAGAAATTTTGCAGCTTGTAGAGCTGTGAGGAAAAAGTCTCATTTAACCATGTCAAAAGCTTTTTTAGGTCCACCTTTAGTAGTCCCTTTTTTGTTATGCTCTTTCTGTTGAAACCTTGTACTAGTTCTGAAGCTAGAAGGACGTTTTCAACAAGTAATCTCCCTTTCACGAAAGCCGATTGAGAGGGGTTAATCATTTGAGGGAGAGCAGCTTGAAGGCGCTTTGCCAGAAGCTTAGAAATCACCTTATACATGACATTGCAGCAAGATATGGGCGGAAGTCCATGACTTGGTCAGCACCAGACCTTTTGGGAATTAATGTAATGGTTGTTGCATTTATTTGTTTCAACAACCTGCCATTCCTGAAGAATTCCTGCACAGTTGCAACAAATTCATCACCAACAATGTTCCAACTTTTCTTGAAGAATTGTGACGAAAATCCATTTGGGCCAGGGGATTTGTTACTCGGAATTGCAAAAACTTCAATCCTGATTTCCTGGGGCGAGAAGGGGGCAGTAAGCAAACTCTGCAACTCAGGAGAGCATCGAAAGGTGGTGAGGTTCCGAACCAACTCCACTTTTTCGTGGCATTATTGTGGTACAGTTCCGCCGAGGAGCTTTTCGTAGTAATCAACAATATGATTTTGAATAACATCACTACTTTCCAATATAACCTCATTACTATCTCGTAAGTAGTGGATGTGGTTCATTGAGCGCCTCACAATCATCATGCGGTGGAAGTAAGTTGTATTAAGATCTCCACTCTGCAACCAGTGACCACAGGATCTTTGCTTTAGAAATTGTTCCTCTACAATTGCCAGATCATATCAAACCTTGTGGGCATCTCTTTTAGCAACACTAGCAGAGGTGGTTGGATCAGATAGGAGGTTAGTTTGGCATACATAGAGTTTGTGAAAGGCTTCCGCCACTCTGTTTTCAAGATCGGAGTAGTGGTCTTTATTCAAAGATTTTAGTACTCTTTTCATTTTTTCAGCTTCTTAACGAAGGTGAACATTGCAGTACATGAGAGTGAGTAGCTGTCCCAAGCTTCCTTAACCTTTGGGGAGAAGTCTTTGGTGGTGAGTGATAAAATTGGAACATCGAAACGGCATGTTAGCTTGACCCTTTAGGATGCCAAAATATACACAAGCAGGAGAGTGGTCGGATATAAGGGGATTCCCAAATTTACCATAAGAAAGGAGAATACGGTCCAGTTTCTTAGCAATCACATTTTCTTCCTAACTGTTCCACCACGTCAAGTGATTTCCATGGTACGTGAGATCAAAGATTCCTGCAGAAGAGACGCAGTTGCGGAAGTCTTGCATCCCTGATGAGATCATGGAACACCCACAAGAGTTGTTTATGAGATTCAACGATTGGTTAAAGTCTCCAAGAGTGATACAAGGTTTCCCCACAGCCCTTGGATTCGAATAGATTGTTATCAAATCTTTCCAAAGCTGTTTTCTGCTGCATTTACAGTTCATGGCGTAAACAAAAGTGGCGATGAATTCATGCTTCAGATGGGGAAGCTTGACAATGCAGCTGATGACTTGGTTTGATTTGAAGATAACCGAGACTGAGGTTAAGTTGTCCCAGGTAATCCAAATCCTACCGAGCTCAGCATGCTCATAGTTGCCAACAAAAGATCTATCTGAGAAGGTCGATCTCAAAATATGGAGTGAGTTATCTAGCTTCACTCGAGTTTCTATAATACTACCAAAAGGCGCATTGTTGAGGTTGAACCATTTTCTAAAACCTCTGTGCTTCATGGGATCATTGAATCCTCTTGTATTCCAACAAAAAATATCTACCATAAGATTAGTGGTTGGGGCTATAGCCCCATTTAGAATATTTTCCAGCTGCCTTTGAGATTTGTTTCTGCCTTCTTTTAGAAATAACCATCATGAATATGTCATCGTCATCTGAATTTCCATCCGCAGATTGTTCCCCCGAGTTAGAGAAACCATCATTGATTGTGTCGGAGGAGGAGGAGGGGGCAGTTACCTTGCCTTTCCCTTTCTTATTCCTTGCATATGAGTCCACAACTTTCTTAGGGGGATATCGTTGTCCCTCTTTGATGACTAATGGTCTAGGCTTTATAGCTTTACGAAGAGCCTCGTGAACAACAATTGGGATTAGAGCTTCCTTAGGGGAAACTGCGGTAAATGGCTTTTTTGTAGAAGCCGATGGTTCCTGTGAGGGTAGAGTTACTTTGACTTTTGCAGAGGTGGAAGGCGCTGCTGCAGGAACCTCTGATGCCTTAGGGAGAGGAGGGAGTTTCCTCAACCGAGGGCAATCAGAAGTAGAATGTGCTGGAGACTTACAGTTCGAGCATGTGGTTGGCGCATTGGGACATATCTTTATATTATGGCCAATTTGATTACAATGTTCACAAGTAGGTGGAAGCCAGGGGCATGATACTTCCAACCTACGGACTCTCCCAGAGGAGAATTGCACATTGACAGCTTCAGGAACTGGCTTAGTAGGGTCGATAATCGTGAAGACTCGGGCAACCTCTAGATTCGACATGTTTACCGTTGCGTGATAAAGGTAGAGAGGTTTACCAATCATCCCTGCAATTCGTTCAAGGGCTTGTGTCGAAAAGTATTTTGGTGGTACGTTTCAGAATTCAAACCACACCGGAACTGACATAAGGACTGGAATTTCCGGTTCAACCCCAGGCTCCCATTTGGCGACGAACATAGAATTGTTTTGGATATGCCACATTCTCTGGGCTAGGACTCGTTGCCGAGTAGTTGCGAGTGGGATCCTTATCAGAAAAGAGTATTCTGATAGCTTAGAGACCGTTATGTCTCGAATTTTTCTACTCTATATACTGTTGGTAATGGCATGGAGAGCTCCCGGAGAAGGCGCAATACCATGAAATTGGGCGAGGATAAAGTTTGCCCATCGAGATTTGTTGTTGGTAACCACTTCATCTCGCATTTTAACGTAGAGCTCGCCTGAGTCCAACACAAATGGTTCACCTTTTTGCTGCATTTGAGTACCTGAAGTGGTGACCAGAGTGGCCCAGCTCGAGTCGCAAACAATCGGGGCGGGAGAGGTTATTTCACGCTCATTAGGGTTCGCCAAAATCTATAGAGATTCGGTTTTGGAAGCTTGGGGGGTTTCAGATGCTTGCACAGTTGATGGAATGGGGGCCACTTTCGCGACCACGGAGGAACCGGAAGAAGGACAATAGTCAAAGCGGAAGAAGGGGGGGTAACGCGGCTTCATCGGTCGATTGTTTCTTCTTCAGTCGTGGAGGCTTTTCACGGGGGATTTCTTTTTGTTGACCATTGGGTGTATGGGAGTTGGCGGGCAGGGACCAATGCCGGTGGGAGACGGGGAGGAGGAGAAGATAATCGCTCAAAAAATCGCCAGCTCAAATACCGAGTTTTTTAATTAAAATATTCACGGTATAGTCTCCACATAAAGGACCGTACACTATATGGTGACTTTCCATACGTCTAGTGAATAGCGTATTTTTGACCACTGCACGTTATACTCCATTTTCAATGGAATGTAGATCAGAAACACCATTACTCTAGAATTATACTCCACGTTCGTAACTACCCACTTCCCTCTACTCTTTCACTAAAACACCCATTAACCATGGACGAGGTAACCACTCAAACACCTCTCTCTAACATTCTCAAATCTTCTTCTTTTATCTTTTCGATTTATGGTTTTATTGGATTTGATTTTTCTAATAATAAATGGGTTTTGTTTGTTCATTTTGTTTTGTTTCTCAGCAGAAGAAGAACGATGGAGATTGTAGGGAGACTAATGTTTTTCTGACCCCTTTGGTATGTAGAGAGATAGAGAGATAGAGAGATAGAGAGATAGAGAGATAGAGAGATAGAGAGATAGAGAGATACTTTATTCCTATTTTTGGTTTTTGATTTTCTCGAGGAATGAACAAATTTTGTATTGGTTTTAAAAGGTGCTTTTATAATATACAAAGGTATGAAGGAGTTTGACGGTAATGACAAAATTGGCTTTGATTGATTGATATTGTTTCACATCTTCATTCTCTTTTATGTGTTTCAGATCTTGCAGTCAAGTTGGAGAAAAAAGTGGCATCTCAACACATTGAGTTTAATTTTTTCATACCTAATAAAGTTACCACTGTGTATTATGATGATCCCAAACCAAAAGTCTTAAGTCTTTTTTAGTGACTAGAGTTCACAAAATATCAAATTGGCCAGAGGTTCCAAACTGAAAATACACGATTATCTATGGTTACTCTGTTTTTGTTTCATAAACCTCAGAATCATATCGAAGTTTACAATAAAATTTATCTTTTCTGAAATTCGTTTTTCGTTCATGATTTGTCTTGAGATGCCTTAATTCAAGTTGGCGCATAGATTTTGATATGAGATTAGATTCTTAACTTGAATTTTTGCAAAACAAAGAATTTATAGCATGTCACTGTTTACATGATTCAAACAATGTTTCATTCCTCAAACAATAACCGCATTGGATCTGTGTTCTGTTTTGATGACGGCTGCAGGAACGTCAAGATAGTTGGAGACACAATCCTTTACCTGCACAATGAGTATTTTCAGATGTTGCGAAGGTGATCTCAAAATTCGAGCATGTGACGTTGTGTGCAAGCCTAGCTCAGGTTTGTGTGTAGAGTCATACCTGAAGAGACATCTTTCAGTTTGCACAGACAGACTTATGAATTAGGCAATTGCTTTTGATGTTTGTGTTTGCTGTAGTGGGAAAATGAAAGGAAATAACTTCCAGTGGATATAAGAGTTGTTGAGATGAGCATGAATGACTCTTGGTTTCGCTTATTTGGACCAACCGTGAGTTCTTAGCTTCTCCCTTTTCTCCATCTCACAATGTTTCCTAACATCTGCTCTTACCTTACTCCTATCTTACAGTTCGTCGTGCGGAAAAGACCATCGAAACTTAATTCTCTTAAACGAAACATTGCTGGAATTGATTGGAATTTCAATGCTTGGGGAGGTAAGAATTTTGTTACCTTTATCCATTCTCTATTATCTATAGTTACTGCTTGACTCGCTTTTCAATTGTAATAAACAGTTTTTCAAATCACTTGACATCAAAAAGAAAAGAAAGATATATGAATGCGTCGATGATTTATCGTAAAAAGGAGGGAAGACATCACACATTGAGTCGTGTGCTTGTGGTGTATACAATTTGCATCTTTTCCTTATTTTCCCTATATTCATTTCATACCCAATTTTCCTTGTTCTCATCATAAAAGTATAAAACAAAAACACACAGAAAAATTTCTGTCAACTCAATCATTATTTAAAAAACTACAAAGGAGAAAAATTATTTACAAAGCTTAATTATGTTTTAATAAACGAGAACTCATGTTCATGCTTCTTAATATTAGGAATTTTTTGTTATTTTATTTTTACACTCAAGATTGGACCATTACCTCTTCTCGGATTCCGAAGCTCAAATTCGAGGCGAGAAGGAAGAAAAAAACGTTCCTCACCTAACAAACACCTCGATCAACAAAGCAGGAAAGAAGAATAGACAGATTAGGGTTCTTTCAGAATGGAAAAAAATGAGTTGAATCGATTGAAAAAGATAAAAAGAATTGAAGCTAAAAATGTTTACTTACGTAAGCTCTCAGATTAACAGAGATAAAGTTCAACAAAGATTTCAAGCTGAAACAAAAACATCAGTCAAACATATCAGTTATGGGTTTTGACAATAAGAAAGGTTGAAATAGAAAGAATTTAGTTTATGGGTTTATTATGTTTATTGGTTCGTTACAGGTTTTGAAATTCATTATTGTTCTTGACATTCAATTTTGGTTCTAAAGTGATTAAAAAAAAACTAGGGTCTATTATGATTATTAATTATAAGTACCTAAGTGAGTTTCAAATTTAAATCAAAACTCATTGACTAAGATTTTTTCCTTCCTAAATAAGTAATTATATGCATCAATTACAATTTTCAAACAGAATATACATGCGGGTATTAAGTAATAGATATGTATGGTTATATGATAAATTGTAAAGGAGACCAAATTATAAACAAAAACCTCCAAAATTAATTCGTTTCAACCTTACAAAATCCTCAATTATACGATTTGTAATAAACTAATAATAGCCCGCGCTACAAACACGGGGCCAATCATAATCAGAAATCAAAATAGCATAATGTTACATCATAATACAAGTAAACACATTATGTATTACAATGAATAAAAGAATAAATAAGCCTTATTCCATTTATTTACTTTTTTGCCTTTGTTTTTTTTTTGTCTTCTTGTTATTGATAAAACAGAATCACACAAGATTATAAACACGGGCAGATTATAATATCTTCAGAAATTTAACCGACGAAAAGAAGATATCCCCGGGGAGTGAATCGATGAAACATCTAATTTCTTAGAATTTAAAACCAAAATAAAATTTAGAAAAGAACTACACAGATAGGACTCAGAAATATTATTCCTAATTCTGGAGAACTATAAGTATCCGCAAAGCCTAACACGGCTAAAGTATATGATGTAATTTTCTGTAGCGAGTTGGTGCATCTCATGATTAAGGAATTAGGATTTTGAACCGATAAGAGTACACTATTTTCCGGAAATGGTGAAGTCGGAGAAAAGACGCTGATGTACAGCTGGTAACGACTGGTTGACGCCTTACACAGGACCTTGAAGAAACTAGATCTCGATCAAGTCTTCTAGATGCAGACAAGGAGTGGAACAACCTTAACCAGAAGCTGCCGAGCTCAGAAGAGAGGACAACAAAAAAGATCGAATCCATCAAAGAAAATGAAGTTCTGACCAGAGGAAATAATTAAAATGAGCCCATCCAAATGAATCCTAACTAAACCTAATCCGGCCTAAACCATAGTTACTAACTTAATAGAGAAACCAACTTAAGAAAGAAGAGGCAAACACCAAACGTACATGCAAAACATGATGTAACTAAAAGAGAAACAAACTTAACCAAAAGGAAAATCAACAAAATTAAACAACATGCAACAATGGATTTCAAGAGCCAAGAACCAACTAAGAGGAGACAAATCATGATGGACCTTAGGCAAGGACAACTCATCAAATCAGATCCGATCGGCAACCACAAACAATCACCGATAAGAACTAGAGATGTGTTTGGACACTACCCCAACTAGACAACCGCCTAAGAACAAGAACCGCCATTGGCCACCACCACTGTCGGAACCACCGGTGAAAGCCCAACTACGAAGGACTTAAGCTCCATCAACTCTAACATTACAAAACGAACAACAATAGAGGTAAGGGGAAGAAGAGGAACGGTATCGGAGTTAGATCATCTCTAATGGTTACCTTCATTTTTTTTCTTCAAAAATGAAGGAGGGGTTTGCTCCAATGATTTACTTTATTTCTTACTTCAAATAAATATTTTAATAATATTTTTATCTATCATGTTTATTATTAATTTCTAAATTATCTTTCTACTTCTCAAATATATATATTTAACCCACATATATTAATTTTAAGTAAATAATTAATAACAGTTTTAGTAAAATCATAAAATTTCATTACATATCACATAAACAAATGACATATATAATATAGTTGTGATAATTATATATTTTTAATTTATATTTTACGATATATTTGAAAATTATGTTTTTTGTATTTTCTATTGTAATATATGTTATCATTGCGTTTTATAATTTTTTATTATATTTATTAGTTAGAAATTCATTAAATTCAAGAAAATTAGTGTTTCCGAAAATGTTTTAGTTTTTTTTATCATATCCTAAAATTTTAGTTAGATATAAAATAATAAAACAATAAAAATTAAGGAATCATTTTAAAAAAAAGTCTTATTCAAAAAATAAAAGAAGAAATAGAGATCTTTCAAATTTGAATATAAAAATAGAGATCTTCAAATTTGAAAAGAGATTTGAAGCATAATTGGAGAAAACATTTCTTCAAATATAGAGTTTGAAGAGAGATTTGAAGCACTATTGGAGATGCTTTTATAGCAGCCTCCAATCACTAGCTCCGAGCAAAGATCGATGATGGCCACAAAAGAGTAGTGAAAAGAGAGAATTTGCGGAGAAAACAATGGCAAAAATCCCATTAATAAAACTTAGGGCATCACGCCTTGTACATCTGACAAAGACTTTTGGCTCTGGAATTATAATGCATCTAATGAATATACAGTCAAAAGTGGATACTGGCTGCTTAATAATCTCTCAAAAGGGAGCTTGGAGAACAATCATAATACTCCTGACTTTGTTAATGTCATGAAGAGAAAGATTTGAGAGACCCAAACCCCACATAAGATCAATATCTTCATGTGGAAAGCCATATCTCGTGACTTGGCAGTCAAAGAAAGACTTTGCAGCAAGCCATCTCTCAGGATGCTTTCTGTCCAATATGTGGGCCAAGCATGGAAACAATCAATCACTACATGTTTCTATGTCCACCAGCACGCCAAATGTGGGCTCTGGCCAACATACCTAACCCACCAAATGGCTTCTCCACCTCTTATTTTTACACTAATATGGCTTACCTCATTTCTAACTATACAACCCAAGGAAATCGGTGGGATAATATTAGATGGTTTCCTTGGATTATCTGGAACATTTAGAAAGCTAGGAACACAATAGTCATTTATAAAGGACAAGTCAATCTGCTTGAGAAGGTTAATGAAGCCCTATTGGAAACTCCGGTTTGGGACAAAACAAACCAACATGAGAAAAAGGTAGGAAGCTTGTTTTTCAAGAGGATCAAGTTTCCCACATTAGAGATGGGGTAGGCTCAGAATTCCTTGTTAATTGGAAGGTTAAATGGAAAGCTAACCATCAGCTCAATGGTGGTGGTATGATCATTTATCAGGGGAATAACACCTTATAGACATGTCCTCCCTGAAGCTACTTCACACATGGCCTTAGAGTTTATTGGACTCACTTGGGTGCTTAGCACTCTTCTGGACCTTCATATTGCCAAGGCATCGGTGGAAGTGAATAACAGAAACCTCTTTGGGGCTCTCACTTCAACCCCAACATTGGCCCACATTCAAACATTGAATTTGTAGGATTCAGGGGCTCCTTAAGAAGTTTAGGCACATCAGGTTCATCACCATTCCCCCTACGAAGGACAAAAAAGCTATAGTTATAGCCCATAGTGTCATCAATGATGGGAGATATGTAGACTACATTGCTAGAGGGGAACCAAGTTAGCTAAGCAACCTCAACGTGACAACCCATTTAGCTATCCACTCATGTGAGGAAGTAAGTCCTCCTAATTCCTTTCCAAATTGAGCGGTTTACCTCTGTACTCCGACTCAATTCTCAGCTTGATACATTCTGTTTTGTTAGTTAACCCTTATAAGGTATGGTCTTAGTCTAAACCCTTAATCTTTATCAATCCTTCTTTAGCCCATCTAAATAAGTTTTCGTTAGTTTACCCACTAACCTCCATTATCTATTTTAATTCTTTTTTTTTTTCAAACGTTTCATTTTCCTTGTCCTTTCTCTTTATCGCTTCTGACATTCCCCTTTCTACAATAATGACCTTTTTAGCATCTTTTAGAAATCATTACCTATCATTTCTCCTTTTAGCCTTTTAATTACATTTTAAGCATTTTCTCTATTGGCCATCGCCCTTTGGAACTTTCTAATCCCATGCCAAGTGGCATGTTCTCTGCTCAACCAATCAACATCAAGAGCTCGCCACCTTGAGATACTCCAAAATCAAGAAGTGTGATCCTCCTTCGGCTTGCCCGAGCACGCAAGCCTGCAAGGAGCCTTTCGTCTCCCAAGACTCCTCAACCAATAAGATCAAAGCTTTGCTTCCTTCATGAGGACTCTGAGAAGCAGGTTTGCTCTATATAAAGGAACCAGTCTGATCTTCAACATCACTCAAACTCTCAGGAACAGTTTAACAATGGACAACAATCTTTGGCAAGCACTAAACCAATTCCATCTTGGAAGAAACAATCTAAAAATCTAAAAACCTATCAACCATTTGGAGCATAATATTCAAGAGATGATTGAAGACCTTCTCAAAGACTGGTGTTTATAGTCCACCGTCACTGGAAGAATGGTGGACAGAGAGTTTGCTTAATTTTTCTTCACTGATGAAGAAGAACTTGAAGCCATACTCAGGATGCAGCCGATCCTTTACAATGGATGGGTTGTAGCTGCGGAAAAATGGGAAGACCACCCCGCGCCTGGATATCTCTCAACAGTTCAACTCTGGATCCAAATCTGTAACCTTCCTCTCCAATATGCATGTGCAAGCACAGTGAGAAAAGTTGCAAGCTCTTTAAGCGGGTTTTGGAAGTTGATTTACATAATGCCTCTATAACTCGTTGTTTCCTTGTCATAGCCAAGGTAAGAGTCAACATTGAAGACATGCTAAAGTATTACAAGATTATCCGCTGCCAGAATGGTGACATATTCCAGATTAAATTCTACTATGAATGGGTTTAAGGTTGTGCTTTAATTGTCAACGCCTCACCCATAACAACACCTTCTGCCCTTATATTCCAAGGCAAACAGAGTACTTCCTTAACCCTCCAGCGGTTGAACAGCCTGTATAGGAGGGCTTGGAAACCAATGGTTCCACAGATGAGCTCTTCATCACTGCAGCCTCTATAACGACTCAACCCCATAACTCAATCAATGGAGAAGAAAACGACTCTAATAACTTCATCTACAACATCAGGATTTCCATTGATGAAATCCTTACCAACTTTGTGGATGCTCAGGCACCAGACATTAACTTCCCTCCATTGGAGCCTGATTTGGAACTCCCTTGAAGACATTCCCAAAGTGCTGAAACCTCAGCTGTTGTGTTCGAAAGGAGGAATGATGCAGAGGAAAATGATTCCTCCTCCGAGAAGAAAGCCAAGAGCATTTAACCTTCTTTTCCAACATCTTATCTACTTATTAGTTTGCTTCGTTATTTGTTTTTTCTCCTTTTCTTTTGGTTCTCTCTTCCTATTGGTGTGTTAAGAGATCTGTGTCTTAGGATTTCCCATGTTTCTAGTATTTCCTTGCTGTAATGGGCTATTCATGCCTATATTTCCTTATTATCTGATTAATACAATCAGTCTTTCACGGGAAAAAAAAAACCTTAGGGCTCATCTTTGCCTTTGTTTTATCTTCCATAGATTGATTGCATAAATTTGTTGAGATCAAAGCACTTATCGTCAGGTGAAAAACTCTCTCTCCCACTCTCGGGTCCGTCTTGGTCTCCGATATACCTCTTGGGTCCGTCTTGGCCTCCGATATACCTCTCGGATCTTTGTAGATGCTGATTACCTCTTCACTATCTTTGATTTCATCTCTTCATCTTGAGAATCTACTTCATCATCTTTGAATATTTTCTTGGAAGCATAAACGTACTCCGATTGGGCTGAATTTTTCAGGGAAGTTTCATGACCCAGTGTTATTCATCTTCACCAGTGGGATTGTCATTCCGACAGTTGGATTATCAGTTATCTCTTACTTTTTGACCATAGTTTTTCTGTCTCCGCTGGAGAAGAGAGAACAAATTCGTCAGACTAGATTCAAAACAATGTATGTAGGCCTAAAAGTAATCTGATTTGGCTGGAATTCTGAGGGAAGTTTCGTGTTCCAGTGTTATTCAAATTCACCGGTGGGATTGTCATTCCGACGGTGGGATTATCAGATATCTCTTACTTTTTGACCATCATCTTTCTGTCTCTGGTGAAGGGGAGAGAACAGCTGCGCCAGACTTAAATCAATACAACGAATAAAAGCTTAAAATTATTCCGATTCAGCTGAATTTTTCAAAGAAGCTCTTTGACCAAGTTTTCTTCATCTTCACCAGTGGGATTGTCATTCCAACGGTTAATTTATCAGATATCTCTTCTTTTCGAACACCGTTTTTTTCTGTCTTCGTCGGAGGAGAGAGGTCAGTTTCGACGGACCTGTTTTAAAATAATGGTTGTAGGCTTAAATGTGATCCGATTTGGCTGAAATTTTTAGAGAAGTTCTGTGATTCCATATTCCTCCAATTCACCGGTGGGATTATCTGCCTAACGATTGGTTTGTTAGATATCTCTTGATGCTATGACCATTACTTCGGTTTCTCGTTGGAGAAGAAAAAACAGTCGGTCCAACTATGTTTCAAGACAATGAATGGAAACTTGAAAGGGCTCCGATTTGGCTGAAATTTTTAGGGATACTTACTGACTCTTAGTTGTTTTGTTTCAACGGTGGGATTGTCACTTAAGCGGTTGGCCACTCAGATTTCTCTTGATTTAAGATCATAGTTTTATGTTGCCGTCGGAAGAGAGGGAATAACTTTCATCGGACTTGTTGAAATTAATAAATGGAGGCTTGAATGTGCTCTAATTTGACTGAAACTTGGAGGGGAGTACCTTGATTCAGTGTTCTTCAAATGCAACGGTGGAATTTTCATTGTAACGTTTGGTTAAGATGAAACAAACAGTTTTCCTCAAAGGAAAACAACCAAAAACTGAAGTAACAGTTACGAACTTTGACGAAAAGCATATAAGCCAGAAGAGAGTTTCTCGATTAACAATTGCGTGATACCCATCAATCCTTTGGTGTTTCCATAGGGGGGAACCGACGCAGCAATTATGAACATAATGAGCTGGAATTGTCAAAGTTTGGGGAACACCTTAACAATCCAAATCTTACGGGAAATGAGGCGTGAGTATTTTCCAGACTTGTTGTTCCTCATGGAGACTAAAAACTCTAGTGATCATGTTATAGGACTTCAAAGATCGTTAGGCTATGATAACCACCATATCGTTGACCCTATCAGACTTAGTGGAGGCTTGGCTTTGTTTTGGAAAGATTCGTATCAGGTTGTTGTTTTGCAAGTTGATAAACGTATCATTGACGTCAGAGTGTGCTTAGGACCCATGGTCTTCTTTATATCCTTTGTGTATGGGGAACCAATCAGACATTTACGACAAGAAGTCTGGGACAAGTTAAAGGATATAGGAAGCACACGCAATGATGCTTGGATGGTGATTGGTGACCTTAATGAGATTCATGATAATTCTGAGAAAATAGGTGGCCCTCCCAGACAAGAATCCTCCTTTTATGCCTTTAGAGATATGATTTCCGACTGCCGGTTGAAGGAGATTGTATGTGCAGGAAACAAGTACTCGTGGGCTGGTGAGAGATATAGTATGCACGTTCAATGTATTTTGGATCGTGCCCTGGGGAATGCGGAATGGTTTCATATGGTTCCTTTAGCTAAAGGTAAATATAAAGAACGCATTGGCTCAGATAATCGACCGTTATTGATCCACCTTTCCAAAGAAGCGTTAACGAAGACAGGGAGATTCATGTTTGATAAACGATGGCTGACAAGACCAGGTGTCAAAGACATATTAGCAGCAGCATGGTCACAAAATTCCTTTGGAACATAGTCAACTTTGTTCGAGAAGATTGTTGGATGTCGCCGTGCACTCTCAAAATGGAAAAGGAGTGTAGATTGCAACTCTAAGTTAAGAATAGCACGGTTAAAAGAACCATTGGACAAGGAAAGTAGTAAAGTGGCACCAGCTATGCATCTCTTTCGTGATACCAAGCAAAGGCTCTCTCAAGCATACCATGATGAGGAACTATATTAGAGACAGAAAAGTAAAGAAAAATGGCTCAAAAATGGGGACCGCAACACAAAGTTTTTTCATGGTAGTGTGAAAAATCGAAGGTCTTAAAACTTTATTCCCATCTTGATAAATTCAGATGGAGTTGAGCAAATTACAGAAGGATCTAAAGGAGAAATTGTGGTAGAATACTTCAGATCGCTTTTATCCTCTACTAATCTGGGACCTGCAACTGAATTCTTAGAGGGGTTGTTACCAAGAGTGACAAGTGAGATGAATACAGAGTTAACAAAGTCAGTTACGAGTACAGAAATTCAAGAGGCTACATTTGGTATTAAAAGTAATAAAGCTCCTGGCGCTGACGGCATGTCTGGTGTTTTTCAAGAATTTTTGGGACATTATTGGTGATACAATTGAGACATAAGTGAAAAGTTTTTTTGCTTCTGGATCAATGCCAAAAGAGTGGAACTTCACGCAAATATGCCTTATCCCTAAGATCCATAACCCGTCTAAGATGTCAGACCTCCGCCCTATAAGCCTCTGCTCAGTTTCTTATAAGATAATTTCTCGAGTTATGAGTAAACGGCTCAAATGCGTACTCCCCGCCATTGTATCAGACTCTCAGGGAGCTTTTGTAGCAGGAAGACAAATATTTGACAATATCCTTTTGGCCCATGAAATGGTTCATGCGTTAAAGACAAATCCAAGATGCGATAAGGACTTTATGGCAATAAAGACCGATATGTCAAAGGCTTGTGATAGAGTTGACTAGAATTTCCTTGAGGAGATTTTCTGTCGGCTAGGTTTCAATGATGTCTAGATTTCTTGGATAATGGAGTGCATTAGGTCTATCACTTACACAATTCTGCTTAATGGTCGGGAGTACGGTCATATAAGACCATAGCGGGGACTTCGTCAAGGTGATCCACTCTCCCCCTTTATTTTCATTATATGTGCAGAGGCCTTAATACATTGCATGAAACGAGTTGAAGATAAGGGAAATTATTGGGCCTTAAGCTAACAAAATCTTGTCCGTCGATTCAATACCTTATATTTGCAGACGATAGTCTATTCTCGTGCAGGGCAAATTTCTGTGAAGGGGCAGAGATTCTTCGATGCCTTAGACTTTACGGTGAAGCTTCGGGACAAGTAATAAATTTCCAAAAATCAGCTATCACTTTTGGGGAGAAAGTCGATCCCATAATGAGAAGAATTTTGGGGCTTTACATGGGCGTTACACAAGAAGGTGGAGATGGTAAATATTTGGGCTTACCGAAATGTCTAAACAGGTCAAAGAGAGAGCTGCTAGCTTTCATCACCGATAGACTAACATCGAGGCTAAGTGAATGGTATTCTAAGACTCTCTCTCATGGAGGTAAAAGACGCTCCTAAAATCAGTAGCTTTATCTCTGCCCACCTATGCCATGTCATGCTTTAAGTTGACAAAGTTTCAATGCAAGAAGCTCACATCAGCCATGTCCAGATTTCGGTGGAGTAGTAGCGAGAACAAGAAGAATATATGTTTGGTTTCATGGCAGAAAATATGCAAATCAAAGAAGGAAGGCGGTTTGGGTTTTAGAAACATTTTTAGTTTCAATCATGCTCTCTTGGGGAAACAAGCGTGGCGGCTTATATCTGATCCAAATTGCCTGCTATCTTGGGTTTATAAAGCACGGTATTTTCAAGAAAAAGAGTTCCTAGATTCGTCGAGTGGTTCTAGACCTTCTTATGCATGGAGAAGCATCCTTTTTGGTCGACAACTACTTGAGAAAGGTCTTGTGAAATCAATCGGCAATGGACAGTCTACCCTTGTATGGTTAGATAAATGAGTATTTGACAAATTTCCAAGGAAATCCTTTAACAAGAAAATGACCATTGATCTTAATCTCCATGTCTCCAGTCTTGTCCTCCCAAATAACACATGGAACTGTGACAAGTTAAGTGAGTTATTTCCCCCTCCTGAAATCAAAAAAATAACAGCTTTTCCTCCAATCCTTGAGGAAGAAGATACATGGATATGGCCATACTCTAGAGAAGGAAAATACACAGTTAAAAGTGGTAACTGGTTAGCAAGAGAATTAGTTTCAGGGAACACCTCATCCACTTCATCAGAAAACAGAGTCAATAACTGAAAGGCAATATTTGGCGCATAAAGACACTACCTAAGATAAAGTTTTTCATGTGGCGATCGTTATCAGATGCTATTGCGGTGGGTGGATGTCTTTCTTCTCATGGCATGACGGTGGACAAGACTTGTAAACTCTGCAAGAAACATAATGAGACTATTTGTCATATGCTTTTCGAGTGTGATTTATCAAATCAGGTTTGAAGGACGATTAATCTTCCTCAGCTGCCTGGTAGAGTGCTTAAATCGATTGAAAATTATATGCATCTCTTCTTGGACTACCTTGGAAATCATTGCATAAGATCGGATGCTCAGGAAGCTATGCTTTGGATCCTATGGAATGTTTGGAAACAAAGGAATGAATTCCTCTTCAAAGGACTAACTCAAAACTCTGACTTTATAATTGCCAAATCAATTGGCGAAGCCGGGGAGTGGTATGAGGCAAACACAAGACCGAGTGCTACTAATATTACGCAAGTTTCCTCGTCGTCTATATATAAAGGTTGGACTAAGCCAAGGCCAGATACCCTCAAAATGAACCTAAGAGTATCTTGGTTAAGATCAGACCGTTTGGTAGGAGTCGCATGGATCCTACATAACCACGCAGGCGAGGTCTTCTTTTATGTTCGGGATGCTTTGTTACTTGCTCCCAACAGAGTCGTTGCAGCATTTCGGGGTGTTGTATGGGGCCTCCAATATCTTGCAGATTAGCATTTTATTAAGGTTGAGTTGTGGACAAAATGTGTGGTGGTTTACAAGGCTATCAATACTCCTCGCGAGTGGCCAAGATATAGGGTATACATAGACCAAATTTTGAAGCTGAGAGAGAAATTTCAGAGTTGTGACATAATGGTATCAAGCCCCTTAACCAATGCATCAGCTGACATGGTCGTGAACAGTGTTACTCAAGATAATCGTCTATATTCTTACATAGCAGTAGGGGGCCAATGTGGTTGTGATCTACTCTTGAGCTTGAGAGAATATAATCTATTTTTGGATTGTTGTTTAATCTTTGGTCTGGTTTTGTCTTTATCTACATGGTTTTCGACTTTTGTTATATATGTTTCTTAAGGCGTTTTATAACTCTGTATTGTTTTTAATATAAATGCTTTGGGGCGGAAAAAAAACCGTTGAGAATCTAGTATCGACCCGTTTCAGATCTTAACCCGACCCGGTCTTTTCCGCGAAAAATCGTGGCGGTTAGTTATCCATGTTTCGTCTTCTTCCATTCATCCTTTTCACAAACCCTGCAAAATATTCGAGTAATTCTTTTACTGAATTCGACTCAATCGATCGCGTTCTTGTCCTATACGGAGTTTGATTTTTAAAATTTGAGATTTTGAGAATCTGAATTTGACTTTTGTGATTCGTGAATTGGTCTGCGTAGTTGAACTGTCGCAATACCTGTAGATTTTTTATTCCTTGGACTTCCGAATTTGTATTGGTTCTCAAAGGTAGTCAATTTCCAAATTTTCCCTGCTGTTTTCCGCTTACAACTCTCCTGATTGTGAGCCTAGATAGCAACTTTCTCTTCTTGGTTTAGGGGTTCTTCGGTCTTTGTGTTAGGAGCCTTACTTTTGGTTTGTGTGCTATGGTTGAATCACAAATGTTACTTTGGAAACCTGAAACTACTTCCGATTTTGACGTAGAGTATATACACATTAGAAATAACCACTTGCAGCATACTTGATTTCTGACATGTTCCTTGCATTGTATGTTTAGGGTATTGAAGCGTTCGTATAAGCTAGTGGAAATGACGTCCATGAGCTCTAGTGATGAAAGCCTTCGACTTTGCGTTTTTGATTTGGGGAGAGGTCAAACTGAAGGACAAGAATTGGACAAGATTCTGTTCTTTTATCCGGCTGAGTTAGACTTCTCGACCCAGTTATCAGTTATCGGACTCAGTGAAGGGCTTATTACTTTTACTAGGTCAGCTGCTCTAGATTATCCTCTTCTTCTTTTTTATTGTGAGACGTTTTTTCCCATTAATGCTGTTCTAGATTTTGTTGTATAAATGACTTGTTCGATCAAATCAGCCAAGGTTCTATAGTATGTGTTAATCTTGTTGGTATTTTGAGGCATTCTGTGAGTATAAATGCAGGATTTTCTCTCCGGAGGCAGCTTGTGAGGTAATAGAAACAGAAAAACATTCCCATGTTTTCTATGAGCCTGAACCCGATATCTGGATGGTGATGGTAAGGCATTGTCTAAATTGTACTTGTTATAGCACATATTCTTTAAATGAAAGATGCATTGTATAAGGTCTTAGTAATGTCAGTGAAAAAGATCTGATCTAGAAATTGATAGGTTGTGGAGAAAAATAAGGAAAGAGGAGCGATATGGAGGACTGATGCATTAAGGAGGGTGCTTAGGGAAGTGCACTCACTCTTTGTGATGTTTCACGGGTCAATTAGAGCATTAATTGAAAGAGAACCAACAGGAGAGATTACCCGTTTACAGTTGTACCCTTTCATCACAGATTATTTAAGCAGTAAGTTATTCTCACAAAATCTAGCTCGTAAAATTATCCACTGATTTCCTTTCTATTATGTTTCTAGCTTCAATACATTTTGTCACTAATTTTCAGCATTTCAAAAGCCGTCTCGCTCGGAAGACTGTTGCTGTGGTAAAATACTGAAGTTGCTGTGTCGAATGCCTTCCTTTGGATATGTGCAAAACTGCACTATGCTCAAGTTGGTTCGTGTGTGATAGCTTATGCAAAGATTTTCTCTTTCGGGCAGATCTTCTTGTTGGGAAGAAACTTCAGCTACCTACTTTCCGTGAAACTTTAAGAGAGCATGGGACTATTCAAATGCTTACTTTAGCAAGGGACACGGCCCTTGAAGTTCAGGTTTGTTTCTCCAAATCTATTAGGCTATTATTAGGCACTTAATAATATGATATTTGACCAGCATTTTTTTTATGTACAGTCTCTAGTTCAAGTACTAGATTCATGTGCTGGGAGCTTCCGGTGCCACTCTATGATCTTATTTCAAGATCTGTTGGTTTCAACAACTCTCTCAACTGATGATACTGTCAACTTATTTGCATTTTCTGTAATGAGGTTGACCTCAAAAGCTTTATCCTCTGATACGAGATCTTGGTCATATCTACGTAAGGGGCCTGGTTCACCTGGAATGTCTTCCAGATCTACTTCAGCACCCCTTGGTTCAATTGATTCGCTACATACTGTAAATGGCAATAACATGCCTCATGTTATTAGGCCATTACAAAATGATAAGTGGACAAAAGGTAAAGATGGTTTTCTAATAACCGAAATTTGGGGTCTAGGGACCGGTGGTTCCCCTGATTCATCGATCCCTACTATCTGGCTTCAGAAGACACAAGAAAGAGTGTATCTCCTTGCCTATCAACATAAAAGTCTCACCCTACTTCTTCTCATGCCTACAAATGCAATTGTCAACGGAGATTTAAGCATCGCAGCCGTAAAACAGCAAGTTATTGATAATGTTAGCTCATCACCTATCGATCTTTCTTTGTGAATCACTTTTCTGGTGTCTTCTAATATATCACCCAGTATCTCCTTTCCAGGCATTACCAAGAATTTTGAAAATAGAAGAAAGGATTTCAAGAGAGTGGGACGGTGAGAATGCTTACCATGTTAAGGGTTACCGTTACTTGGTGGTTGATAATGACATGGAAGTTTCCGAGCATCTCCTTCAGGAAAAGTAGCGACACTTCCAAAGGTATCGTCTTTCACATTATATGATTTTCTAGCTGAGATTACTACTACCTTGGATACAATGGTTTAAGAAATTTGAAAAATGCAGGAGTCTCTACTTGCACTAAACAAGCTTAGAGAAGAAGTGGATTTAGAAAAAAGCTGTGTACATAGAGAAAATAAAGACATGGAAATATGCATCAGAACGAAGAACAACTCGTGGGTAATTGCCCGTGTGACCAGCGGCAAAGAGCTTTACTTGGCATTGGAGAAAGGCAGTGCCACTCTTCTTGATACCACAGATTCTGTGGGAAGATTCAGCAGCAGGTAGCACATTGTTTCTTTTGAACTAAATACTCCGCCCTGGGAAAACATTCATGACGTTTCTGAAAAAAACTGCTGGGTTTTGATCAGGTATTGCAGCGGAGCGTTCTTGGTGGACTAAGATTTGGGCTCTTCTTTCTGGCTTTGGATAAAGGTCTCTTTCAGTTTTAAGTACAAAGTGAAAAGCTCAGAAGAAGTAATGAACTCTTCATTCTCTCAGCCATTACTTTTGTTGTGGGGGAATTGCAGACGGGAAAATAGTTGTTTGTGGGCAGCCTTTAGCTATGTAACAATATTTCCACGTTCGATCAGTGTGCAGAAAATAATCGGTTTCTTTCTCGTGGGTCTTAGTTCTCGGTTTGGTTAGATGTATCATTCCTAATTAGTACTATACAAGTGTTGTTCCATATCCTTTTTAATTGTATAGAGAGCTCACAACATTGGGTACTTGTTACACTGTCAGGTTAACACAAGTTTCGGTTTTGCCTTAATATATTCGTATTGACATATCCAAGGAAGTTAATGAAAACATTATTAAAACGCTAAAGAAGACAGAGACGGCGGAGAAGAACAACAGTGGCGGATGGTCAGTCGCAGCATTACGTTTTCTTGGAGTTGCTTTCCGGCCACCGCCTCTTCCACCTGTAACTCCGTGAGTTCCTTTCCCTGCCCGGAAGATGTCGATGCTCTTATCTTCTTCTCCATTTATGTACTTGATTGTAATCTCTGCCATAAGAAAAACAAACACAACGTAATGATGATGAGCCTCTCTGGTCATATAAACATAAGAGAAGCAATAGATGCTAAAACCGAGCACCATGGCCTTGTTCTTGGCCGAGTAAGCTTGTTGATGGGTTAAGTTTCTGCGAATCTGACGATAAGGGCAAACAGAGAAAAAGGAGGAAGAGGAAGATCAATGCTACAGACCCTTTCCGCATTGCTTGTCTGAGATTTGTGGATTTGAGATGTGACTGCTGTGTAATATAATGCCAAGACATGTTGTCAATGACAAGTTAAGAATTAAATATACTTTTCTTTATGCCACTTCAAAAATCAAAATTCTCTGTTATGAACCTTTTTGCTTTTTCAGGACAAAAACAAATCCAACAAGCAAAGAAAATGTTATACATGTGTCAGATTAGAGCTTCATGAACTTGTCCTCAGAGATCCCACCTAATTGGATTTATACAACACGGACTCAAGAGAACATGTGGGTTTGTCAATGTAACAGTAACGACACTGTTAAGAATAAAGCAGCTCGTTTTCTTTATTATTCAAGACAACTGAAATAACAAAAACATATAACTATAGTTTTACCATTCTTTTCACAACCAAAACACCGATGTCATATCTCACATAAGACAAAGAAAAGTCACAGTATGGTACTTGTCTTTCCACTTTACATACGCTCTAATCAACCTCTTCGATCTTCGGACCCCCAGCACCGCCGGAGCCACCATCTGTTGGCATACCGCCGGTGGGACCTCCAGCTCCGGCTCCTCCAGCACCAGCTTGATACATCTTTGAGATGATTGGGTTGCAGATACCTTCCAACTCTTTCAACTTATACTCGAACTCGTCAACTTCAGCCAACTGATTTCCTTCAATCCAATCGATGGTCTCATCAATTGCCTTCTCGATCTTTTGCTTGTCCTCTTGATCCAGCTTCTGGGCAAGTTTCTCATCTTTGATGGTGTTTCTCATGTTGTATGCATAATTCTCCAGCGAGTTCTTGGCCTCTACTCTCTTCTTCACTTGCTCATCTTCAGCCTTGTACTTCTCAGCGTCTTGCACCATCTTCTCAATCTCCTCTTTACTCAACCTTCCTTTATCGTTTGTGATCGTGATCTGGTTCTTTACACCAGCGGTTTTATCCTCTGCCGACACATTTAAGATCCCATTGGCATCCATGTCAAAGCAAACATTGATTTGAGGAACTCCACGCGGCGCAGGAGGAATGCCCTTGAGCTCAAATGTCCCGAGAAGGTTGTTGTCTTTGGTCCTTGCACGCTCTCCTTCATAGACTTGGATCAGAACGCCTGGCTGATTATCCGCATAGGTAGAGAAAACTTGCTCCTTCTTACAAGGAACCGTCGTGTTCCTCGGGATTAACGCAGTCATAACACCACCAGCTGTCTCTATTCCAAGGCTTAGCGGCGCAACGTCAAGAAGCAGAAGATCTTGGACCTTGTCGCTACCTTCGCCAGTCAGAATCGCAGCCTGAACTGCAGCTCCATAAGCAACAGCTTCATCAGGGTTTATGCTTTTGCAGAGCTCCTTCCCGTTGAAGAAATCTTGCAAAAGTTGTTGAATTTTTGGAATCCTTGTCGATCCTCCGACTAGAACCACCTCGTGCACACGGTTCTTATCAATCTTCGCATCTCTAAGAACTTTCTCCACAGGATCCATACACTTCCTGAACAAATCCATGTTCATCTCCTCAAACCTCGCACGTGAGATTGTGGCGTAAAAATCAATACCTTCATGCAAGGAGTCAATTTCAATAGTTGTCTGAGCTGTGGAAGAGAGCGTTCTCTTTGCTCTCTCACAAGCTGTCCTCAACCTCCTAAGAGCCCTAGCGTTCCCACCAATATCCTTCTTGTGTTTCCTCTTGAACTCCGCAACGAAGTGGTTCACAAGTCTGTTGTCAAAATCTTCACCACCAAGGTGAGTATCTCCGGAAGTGGCTTTCACTTCAAAGACACCTTCTTCAATCGTCAACAACGAAACATCAAACGTTCCACCACCGAGGTCAAAGATCAAAATGTTCCTCTCACCAGTCTTCGTGCCCTTCTTGTCCAGACCGTAGGCTATAGCTGCAGCAGTCGGCTCGTTGATGATACGCAAAACGTTAAGCCCGGAAATAGCTCCGGCGTCCTTGGTGGCCTGTCTCTGCGAATCGTTGAAGTATGCAGGAACAGTAACAACGGCGTTTTTAACGGCGTGGCCTAAGAAGGACTCGGCGACTTCCCTCATCTTAACTAACACCATGGAAGATATCTCTTCAGGAGAAAACTGTTTCTGCTCGTTTTTGTATGAAACAACTATCATCGGCTTGTCTCCGGGACCGGAAACAACCTTGAACGGCCAGTGTCGCATATCACTCTGGACAGCAGGATCAGAGAATCTCCTTCCGATGAGACGTTTCGCATCGAAGACAGTATTCTGAGGATTCAAAGCCACTTGATTCTTCGCTGCGTCACCTATCATCCGTTCGGTGTCTGTGAAGGCGACGTACGACGGTGTCGTACGGTTTCCTTGATCATTAGGGATGATCTCCACACGATCGTTCATCCATACTCCGACACAACTGTATGTAGTGCCGAGATCGATGCCAATAGCTTTCTCTGATTTCGTCGCCATTATTACTCAGAACAATCTTTCAGTAACTAAAATTCGATGAATGCAAAGTTTTGTTTTTTTGGATTTCTTTGATCTGTTGTTTGTTTGTCTACTTGATTGAAAATTTGAATTGATGGAAGCAGTTATATATATGAGTTCGGCGAGAGAGACGAGACATTTCGAGAGAAAGATGATGGAACAACCCACCGATGTGTAGAAAGATGGAGAAATCGCACAAAAAGACCAGATACTTCTGGATTCGCCGGCACTTAATTATCACCGATAGACCGCCCACCGATAATTTAATGGGTCTAATAAAGCCCATAAAAATATTAAACAATAGGCCCATTATTTAAATAAAGGCCCATACATTAAATAATGGCCCAATGTAAGAAAAAACTGCTTAACACTTAACAGTAATGGAGGGATTACCTTTTTTAATATGTTTCAACGTCTTCTTTATACTCGTTGTGATCTCGAAGCCGAGAAGGGTAAAAAGCCATGAAAGAGGCGAAGAAGAAGAAGTCAGAAACCTCCATAGGTGTGTCAATATCAGTTTTGGGAGCTTTTTGTGTTTATCTGATTACTGGGTTATTTTTGGCCGTCGGATTCTGGGTGGCCCGTACCAAATACTATGTCGATCTCATTTCAGCTCCATCTCTCACTCTGCGTCTACTATGGGTACTATAATTTTGTTTCGATCATTGTTGTGATATTTTATTCAGCTAGCTTAGCTCATTTATATGTTAATTTTCAGAGTATTGAGCTCCCGATCGTGGTAATCATCTACAGCTTGTTCCGACGAAACCCAGAAAAATGCTCGGTGAGTGTTAATTCGTATCCATCTGTGAAATTGAAAGGATCAAAAGAATCCTAACTTCACTGCTTTGTGCTTGGTTCCTTCCCTTTTTATGAAATCGGCAAAGCAATCAAGTATTATCACTTTGAGACTCATTATGTTTGAAGAAATATGTTATCTCATATAGACAAGATTTGATCTGTGTTTAGACACTCTCTCAATGATTCCTCATTGCTATCCAGTACTTCAGAGCTGTTGGGCGGAGCATTCTAGGACTAATTCCCGGTTAGTAATTTTCTTTCCAGCTTATTTAAGTTGCTTAAACAGTTGATTGCTCATTGAGTTCACCCGGATATTCAAAATGTTAAGCTGGACTTGAAGATGTGAATGAGCATAAGCTTCTTTTGTTGTCGTCTTGCTGCTTCAATAGCCCTTGATTGTGACTTCTCTTAACATTTGTTTTGGTTGTTCAATAGGAGCTCTCATCAATGCTTTGGGAGCAGTTTCTTTGGGTGCACCTATTGGAATTCAGTATGTTTCACCAATATCTAATTGTTTTTATTTCTTTCTATTTTTTTGTAAATCTGGACTTTTCAGTCGTCTAGATTACAAATCAGGCTCCTTAGTGCTGGTTTGTGATCACATATCTGCATGGAGATTGCGTGAATTTCAAATGATAACGTGAGCATTACCTCTCATCTTATGTAGATCTCTACCAAAGACAATTCACTGGTCCTTTCTAATGTCCATTTTCACGGTAAGATGCCTGCTGCGGTTTCTATGACTACAGAGATGCAATGCTGTTCTGATACAGTGCATTTGTGTATTCCTGCAGTTCGGAGCTAGCCTTTGATTGTCTCTAAATTTCTATTTGATTTTTGCTAGTTTGTACCAGCAACTGCAGTTTTTGGTGCATCATGGGCAGATTGGCATCGTGTGTTTGCTTCACTAAAGTAAGTAATTTTGTTACTATTTCTGTTTAGGCAAACTATTTATGTTGCTAATTCATCTTTTTGTTTCTTTAGACCAATTGAGAATATAGAATATATGATCCTGATTCCAGCATATGGAGCAATTATAGGAGGATGGTTTGGAGCTTGGTCTATGCCACTTGACTGGGAAAGACCATGGCAGGTAATGATTATTTATCTAAATATACAGTCGAGAGCTTCGTAAGTGTTCATGGTCGTGAACTTTGTACTGTCTTATTTGCCGTTGTTACAACTTACAAGAATGAAGTAGTTACATATAAGTAGAACTAATCCTTATCTTATTTCTTCTTAAACAGGAGTGGCCTATATGTGTATGTTATGGAGTTATAGGAGGCTACATTGTTGGACAAATTGTGTCCTTGGGCTTGATATTTTTTCTCAGGAAACACAAGAATCTGAAGCTAGCCTAGAATAAATTGATGTTCTATGGATCTAAATAATGAATTTCGTTTTGTCTTTACTTTTATTGCTAGATTGAGAGATAACTGTGCAAAATTTTGTTAGGTTGACAAATCTTATTTTACAGAGAATCAAAGTGTTCAAAAATAGCAAAACTATTTAGTTAGAGATCAGAGACTTGAGAGAAGAAGATTCCAATATCGTTTAATAAAATACACACGTTAACCTCTGTTTAGTCTCTGAAACCGTTGTGTGCTTCATCTTCTTCGTCAGCTTCCTCTCAATACTCTTGTATGGTTTCTCCTGCTATTTCTGTTCACTGTTAAGGAAGTCAGGATTATGTGAAACAAAAAATACCAATGTAGTCAGTTACCAAAACCACTGAAATTATGAACAACTAATAATGGGCTTGGTCTCACTTAATATCATACAGATATTGAGCCATGCTCAATATTAATATAAACTTGAGGCCCGTCAGACTAGATATCCTGTCGATTTCCATATTTAGTAATTTGGGTAGATGTGATCATGGTTTAATAACTGGGCCAAGCCATTAAAAAAATTTCACATGTCGAATGGCTATAGAATCCAAAATTTCCGTTATTAGATCTATACATTTACTAAATAAGAAAGAAAGAAATCTAAGAAAGATTTAGTCCTTGACCATAAACGACTGCACATAAACAAACATTGTCTGATGACGTGTGTCATGGTATTGGCTGAAAGGCTTAGTTGGGTCTATCGCTGTCACAAAGACACATAAAATGGGAAGAGAGAATACCAGCGCCGTAATAAGATGGCCGACCCAAATTGGAGACTATAGTACCTGCTTAATCTGGTTGAACGTAAAATCTAGTTAAATTTTTTATTTTCGGTGGAATCTCAGCTAAATTTTACAGAATGTAGAATCTAACGAAATTATTTTTTTGTTAAGACAGATCAACACGAACCAATCTATAACCAAAACTCACCCAAACTTTTTTTTATCTATCTTATGTAGTTGGAAAGTATCAAATCTCTAATATAAGATTAATGTACCCAAAAACAAAATTTAAATCTCAGCCAAATCAATGACCAAATTGATACCCAAAAACCTGAAATACAATTATATACCTAAAAATTATTATTTTTATACTAAAACTCATACTAAAATATTTAAAATTATAATTATAAATTTGAATAAGTTAATTATTTTGATTGAAGTAACAAAAGGAGATTAACAATATATATATATATATATATGGTTTAATTGTTGTCGTAAAACTATTGAATACTTGATATACTTGTACAATGAGGAAAATTAACTACTCCATAACTAATGACTAAGATAATTTATATATCAATACATTTTAAAGTATATTGGGATAAAAGATAACGTTAAGTTAGTTTATATATAATACACTCCTACTGAGAGAGATGAGTGTCCAGAAGCGAAATCAAGAGGTTGAGATCTCCAAAAAGTTGATGACACAGATTTGGAACTGAAGAATCAACTTAGAAACTAAAACGAGATTTGCCACGAGAGTGATCGGATTCGAATGAAACTTCAGCAGCGGAACGATGAGAAGTGGAGGAGTCTCGTGATGAGTTTTGAGTCGGTTTGGACGAACGGATGAACGAGAACGAACGGGAAGATGAATAGACGACTTGTGAACGTTGTGGATTGAAGAGAACTATCAAGAGCGGTGAGAGGCTCTTGATCTTCAGATCTTGCAATCACCCAGGATATGACACACGAGGGCAAATTACAAGCTGTGGATATGATACTCCACGGATCAAACAAGTGAAAAGAGTTTGAGAATAAAATGTTTGATGTCTTCATTCAAGGGATAAGAGAGTTTAAATAGGAAAACACAAGAGAGAAAACTAGGATTGCTGGAAAAGGCCAAAACAAATAGGCCCATAAACAAAGTATTAAAATAAAAGGCCCAAATTCTAAAGAGTTCAATTCAACCCAATTCTCCCTTGAATCATTCAGCAATGTTGCCTAAGGGGTTTTGTAAGGTAAAGAGTGTATGCACCTTACCTCATTAAAAACCTTGTCTAGAAAACCCAAGTTGGGACAAAACTAGACGAAGGAAAAAAGAGTATAAGAGCATACACCTCCCTTAGGCAGCCCTTAGCTAACTTGAATCACAACCAACGTGGCTGGATAAGTTATAGAGCTAAGGTTGCTTTCAGCCTGGTTAAGCATGGTGCCAACGGCTGCTTGTAGTGTCTTGGCTTTGGTTCTGGTAATGGGTCCACTTGGAATCTCCATGGCTTGCTCTAGCTCCTCTGGTCCGAGTTCTCCATGCTCTCCTTGCTCCGGTTCCAGCTGCTCAGCCATTCTTATATCAATATATATACAGGTGACTTTCTCATTTTCAAACTATTATACATATATATATAATATAAAAACATGTTATGTTAGATAAAAGTAAAAAATGACAAAAAAATATAATAAATAGATAACAAAAATTCCTCAACAAATTCAGTTATCCTAACTGGTGACAATTTCAAAAGAAATTGAGGAATAAAAAAAATCCAGAAATTAGGTTGTCACCAGCTAGGGTATATCTCACTCTACACCTTTTATTTTGGATTAAAATTTGTAAATAATTTAATACAAGATTCAAACATTAAAAATAAAAATTGTCAAAGTGTTTTTTTCGGTTGCTAATTAATTGCATAACATAACACGCAAAATATCATGTGGCCCCTTTTGGATTTGAAAACTATTAGACAATACTATCTTTAGGACGTAATTAAACGATTATCATCATTATTTATGTCAACTATTATCATCATTATATAAATTTGTCATCACAAAAAAAAAAATCAAATATGTTGGAATAAAGATAATAAAATTCTTATATAATAATGAAGTTGTTGTTTAGCAGTATATATTTCATGGGCCGACCAAAAGTAGATCAACCAAGAAGTAGAGAAACTATCCAGCTCCTATTTTGCTTGCCTACTTTCTCCAAGATTTTTGGCTAAGAAGATCTAAACATCCACGTCTCACCTGATCAATTACAAATGGTCTTGATTGAGTAAGATTAGGAAATTTATTACTGACAAAGCTAACTACAGAAGTACAAAGAGGGCCGTAGCTAAGAAAACAATTTTGTACAATAAAATATCAATAATTAAAAACGGAAATTTTTGAAAATTAAATACTCAACCATTTCTCTTTATAGTCTCATCAATTTCTCTTCTCTTTATTGTTTTCATCATCTTCTTCTTCTTCTTTCTATACATCAGCGTCGATCCGGTGATGGAAGAGGTCTCACGGCCGATCAAGGAGACTTGTGTTGAGAATAATGAGTCAGTAACAGTAATCGTTAAAGGTAAACGCAAACGTCGATCGCAACCGCGAGATACTCCTCCACAACGCAGTTCTGCTCATAGAGGAGTCACAAGGTTTCAAACACACACTCAAAACGACACTGTTTTAATCATTTTTTTTGTTTCTTTCTTAACAATAATGAGTTTTTCTGATTAAAAGACATCGATGGACTGGAAGATACGAAGCTCATTTATGGGATAAGAATAGTTGGAACGAAACACGAAGCAAAAAAGGAAGACAAGGTCAGTCTATGAATAATCTTTACTTCGATTTCTCCGGATTTCGTGATTTGAAATTGTTTTTATGAAATAGATTTTTGTTGTTAATATGTTTTTTTTTCTCTGATGATGCTGACCGGAATAATGGCTGACTGATCACGTGCAGTATATTTAGGTGAGTTTTATTTTGGCCATTGTAATCATATGGCGTTTTTGTTTATTATTTTGCACTCCTAAATTGGTACCACATTTTATGTAACGATAATATTAATTGTCACTCTCATTACATATAAACATTACATCTCAATCACTTCTTTATAAAAACCCAAAACAAATGTACAGATATTCCATTTGTCTTTTTATTACATGCTTACATTCATAATTCACGTATATATATATATTTACGTCAAGAAAAAAGCTAAAGATATTAAATAATGTTTTTTTGATAAATATGTAGATTAATAATGTATGGATTTGAACAGGGGCATATGACGAGGAAGATGCAGCAGCACGTGCCTACGACTTAGCAGCATTGAAATATTGGGGACGAGACACCATCTTAAATTTCCCTGTCAGTAATTTTATGAAAAGGCAACAAAGAAAGAGGAAGACTATGTTTATATATTTAATTATAACTTCTTCTTTTTGATGATTTGGTAATAGTTGTGTAATTATGAGGAAGACATCAAGGAAATGGAAAGCCAGTCAAAAGAAGAGTATATTGGTTCATTGAGAAGGTAAATACATATGATTAGTGAACTAATTATCTTTTTTTTTTGGTTAATAATTTAATAATTATGGACTATTTTTTGACAGGAAGAGTAGTGGGTTTTCACGTGGTGTATCAAAATACAGAGGCGTTGCAAAGTAAACTTATATTCCAAAAGTTTGATTATAAGAATTTGAGTAAATTAATTAATAATGTTGACAATTAAGTATGGAATTGCAGGCATCACCACAATGGGAGATGGGAAGCTCGAATTGGAAGAGTGTTTGGCAATAAGTATTTATACCTTGGAACTTATGGTAAAATCTTTTCTTTCTTTTTTTTATAAATATAATTAATTTGATAGTACTTGAAAATGTTGAAGAGGGGTTGATATATGGATATGCACGTAATGAAGATCTGTGTTGGTTGGGAAATAGATCACCCAACCCAACCACTTCGTCAAGCCTTTTATTATTTTAATACATTTTTCTTTCTAATGTTCTATATTTATTATGTGGTTTAAATTATAAGTTGCTCATCCAATTTTACTGGCCAATTTAATTTCGTTATTTATGATATGTTTTCTTTTAGTCCTATGTCAACGGAAAATAGTACATCGATAATGTGATTATTGACTTGTAGCATAATGTTAACTATTAGTAGTTTTGGGGTTAAAAGTAAAAAAGTTATAAAATCAAAGGGTAAACAATATCAATGTTTGTGAAAAATTTGCACCCTTTTGATGTTTTTGTAGCTACGCAAGAAGAAGCGGCAATAGCGTATGATATCGCAGCGATTGAGTATCGTGGACTTAACGCCGTTACCAACTTTGATATTAGCCGTTATCTTAAAACTCGGACGCCGGCAAACCCTATAGACGCCGTTGATCCCAGTCCGTTTATTAATCCTAATCACGAGTCTCAGTTATCACAGAGTCAATCTTCTTCGTCCGATGACAATGATGATCGGAAAGCAAAGTTCTTAAAGTCTTCACCTTCGAACGCAGAGGAGGTAATCGGACCATCGACGCCTCCGGAGATTGCTCCGCCTCGTCGGAGCTTTCCGGATGATATTCAGACGTATTTTGGGTGTCAAATCTCTGGCAAGTTATCGACGGAGGAAGATGATGTTATCTTTGGTGATTTAGATTCTTTCTTAACACCTGATTTCTACAGCGAGTTAAATGATTGTTAAAGTGTTTTCTTTTTTTGAGAAGATTAAAGAAGAGATTTGATAAGTTTTGTTTTTTTGGAAACTCGGTCGTGAATCAATGTTGACACATCGATTATTCTTTCTTATGACAATCTTATATAATAAAGTTGAATCTTTTGACAGATTTGAGAGGCACTGAAATAGTTTGTCAATTGAGATAGAGAACTTGATTCTGCAGGAAAGAAAGGAATACAGATGACGATAATTATTGAAGGGATGTTCAGAGATTGAACTTGCCAACTATTAATGATCAAACAGTACAACAAAGCTTGGAATCAATGGAAGCCAAGCAAATGCAGAATGCTTGGTAGCCAGAGAACGGATGCCTGTAAACAGACGAAGCAAAAGGTTATTAGATGATGAACCAAAATGTTTGATCTCTAAAGCCCTAATCTTAAGCTCGAAAGTATGTGTTTAAGTACCTGAAATCAATTACATATTTTGTTCTGTCCACTCTTCCCATTTGAAGAATCGTCTGCCTGGAATTCTCCTGTTTATGCCAAATTACAAGAAGTGTTTAGGATTCTGGAGAACAGTTTTGAATCAAAGTAAGAAGTTGTACGGAAATGCACCGTGCTTGTGAGCTGAAAGTTCTTAACCGAGCTTTGAATTCTCAGTCCTGTTCTTCCTCTGTCTCTGAAGTCTAACTCATGCTGCTTGGAGATCTAACAAAAGGAAAGACAGAATGAATCTCATGCTTCAGAAACTTAATGATGATACTAATAAATCCTGGTGAGACTTTTACTTTGTTGTAATGTGGTATCCTTGAGCATAGCTTCTGAACTTTTTCTTTATTCTCAATCCAATTAAGCGGTAATTTACTAACTTGTTGGACCTATAAAGAGATAAAAGCATTGGTGGTATTATTCGATTGTGTTGTGGACTTTATGACTGATAAAGAGAAGTTCATGATTAGACATATACCTGCTTATTGTTGTTCTTCTGCATTGGCTGCTGTTTTGGTAGAATAGCTCTCATTCTTCTGTAGCTCCCTGTCCAAGTTGCTATAGTGGGTGAAAACCTGCAGAAACCAACAAGGATATTAGCAGACCAATATCAAGGGATAGTTAAATTTGTCAAAAGACACAAAGCATCAAAAATCTTAAAAGCTTACATGACAACCGAAAGGAGCGGCTTCAGCAATTTACCTGCAAAACCAACTCGAACTCCCTGCAATTAATCAAAAAATCAGAAACATAGCTTGAATTTTGCAGGTTTGATAACTGGATGTGCAACAACCTTATCCCATATATAGTACTTCGAACCCATGAGATTAGCTGTCATAGAACCGACATAACTTTCATCCGAACTGCTCAATAATCCCTTAACATTCTGTGCCACCCGATATACAGACTTCCCGTTACGCCGTCTATGGTAAGCCATTGCTAGCTTTCTGTCTTTTCGACCTCTACCTTCCTGAGATATGAGGAACATTGACATCGATGTATCTCAATTCACAAACAGCATTATAGTAGATCAAATATCAGTACACTTACATGAGTATATAGTGAATACACTGATCCGTCGCGTAAGCCTTCTGGTGGTTGTTCTTTTACAATCAGACAAGTGCATCTACCCACATCCAAAGGTAATGTCTTGCACAGCAAAGCCCTGTTTGGCAAGTGTTTATATAGTTTTAGACATGTTTAAGACAAGAGAAAGCATAAGAATTCTGCTAACTCTTTGTTTTTACCTATTAGGCAAAGTAGACCAAGAGGAAGCAGGAGCAGCTTCGGAATCCGAAAACTCCCACACTTTCAACGAACTAGAATGCTCTGAATCAACACTAGTCCACATTTTCATTCCGAAACTACCTTTATCGACATCACTGTTCATCTGCATACACACTTGCAGCGATGTCTGCTTCAGAGCTGTTGCACCACCCGTTGAGAAAGATTTGTAATTTCTAACTTCAGTGGGAAGCCCAGAATTGACTTTCATTGATTGAGACTTCAAAGCTCGATCTTGTTTCCGAGTTTCCACAGAGGTAGAGATTCTTTCCGGCGAGATATTCTCCTTATCCTCTCCGTTATTTTCCTTATTTTCCTCCAACTTCTCATTCTCTTTTCTCGGATCAGCCATGTTCTTTCACCTTCTGGGTTGCTTTCAAGTTTAGAGCTTTCTGAGTTTAGAGCTAACTTATATAAATCCAGAAATAGGTGTTTGACAACGGTAGTGGGTTAGGTTTGACCTGGAAATAGCGATGGAGAAAGGTTTTTGAAAAGTCCCACAATGTTTCCATTTGAATTTGAATAGCCATTGGGGATTGTGCGAGCACAAAACCAAAGACAAAGGGGGAACTATCTTTTCTTGTCTCAACACGAAGAGGTTTTTGGATGTCTGCGTTTACTTTGCCTTTTTTCTCTCTATGGACACAAACGGTCACTAAACTAATAATAGTGGGATTTTGATTTATTCCTTGTCGTTTTCTTTTGTCGGGAAACTGAAGGTTGATGATTAGATTGAAGCTTAGCGGGAACTGTGTTCGAAACACATAAAGTATCAACAACCTTGTCGTTTTGCTATTATTTGATCCAACGTCATGCCGTTTATTTTCGTGACTCATCCAAAGCCGATAAACCTGAGCCTCAAATCATTGAGTGGCTATTAGACAGACCGTCACTGCTCAAGATAGTCCAAACCATGAAAGGCCAGGACTTTGTCGAAGCCCATTACCATCACCATGGCTAAAGTCAACAGTACTCTGTTTACTCTCTCCTGCTCTGCTTCGACTCGTTTTTCTCTCCTCCGACGCTCTGAATCACCTAAACCCTCACTTCCAAGCGCGAGATTCTCTGTCCCAATGGCTATGGCCGCCTCTGCTGCCACCGCAAAAAAATTGGCTCCTGCCATCATTGTGGGTGGCGGAAGAGTCGGAAGGGCGTTACAGGTAATGGGGAATGGTGAGGATTTATTAGTGAAGAGAGGAGAAGCGGTTCCGGTTGATTTTGATGGACCTATTTTGGTTTGTACTAGAAATGATGATCTCGATGCTGTTCTTGAAGCTACTCCTCAGTCTAGATGGAAAGGTAGAATCTTCCTCTGCTCTGAGAATCGAGGAAATTGAAATTAGGGGGCTTTGGTCTTGGCAGAATCCAGTTTCTCGTTTCATTTTGATTTGATATGTGGAATTATATGATCATGTTTCTTCAATTCATGACTTGGTATACTAAAATTGCTGTGTACAATTAATCAGATTTGGTGTTCTTCCAAAATGGAATGATGGAGCCGTGGTTTGAAAGCAAAGGTTTAAGTGATGCAGACCAAGTGTTGGCCTATTTTGCTGTGTCAAAGCTCGGTGAGCCTCCTGTGGATGGTAAGACCGACACTAATCCAGAAGGTTTAACTGCTGCTTATGGAAAATGGGCTTCAGAGGTAGCTGCAAGATTGCAATCTGGTGGCCTCTCTTGCAAGGTTACAAGAAGCAAACCGTTTGTTCTGTAATGAAAACAACACGAAATGCACAAAAATATCTATGTTACCTTTTCTTGTTGTTTCCATGGGCAGGTTCTTGACAAAGAAGCTTTTCAAAAGCAAATGCTGGAGAAACTCATTTGGATTTGTGCATTTATGCTTGTTGGAGCTCGTCATCCAGGTGCAAGTGTGGGCACGGTTGAGAAAGAATATAGAGATGAAGTAAAAAATACACTCTATGCCTCCTTTTGTTCTAACATTCGAATTCGCTGTTTAGTTCTAATTTCACATAAAATTCAGGTATCAAGACTCATCCAACAACTCGCAGCTGCAGCTGCTGGAGAGAAAGGACTAATCTTTGAAGAGAATATGGTGGAGAGACTATGTGCTTATTCCCGAGCTGTTGCTCATTTCCCAACCGCTGTTAAAGAAGTAAGCATATATCTTTCACGGTCTCGATCTCGCCTTGTTAAGTGATTGTACACCAGTATCTTGTGTCTCAATGAGTTTTCTTATTACTGCAGTTTAAATGGAGGAATGGTTGGTTTTATTTGCTCTCAGAGAAAGCAATTGCAGAAGGAAAACCTGATCCGTGTCCACTCCACACCGAATGGCTGAGAGAGCTAAAAGTGATTTAGAGATTATCGAAGTCTTGTGAGTGCACATACGAATTACGTTATATATTCCTGCATATTGTAGATTTGAAATTAATGTGAACTTTGTAGATGCATGAGAAGCCAGAATAAAGATTTAATAGTCCACGTTTTCTAAATAGATTTGTTTTCATGCAAACGCTGTGTCTCCGATTGATCAGTTAAATAAGTCGATGATATTTTCATTCAGCTCGTACAGAACCACGTTACAAAAGGGAAAACGAACATAAGAAGCCAACAGTCGCTATAAATCAATTTCGATAAAAAATTTGGGGGTCATTGTTAATATCCTAAAAGAAGCTCACAAGTACAAACGACGAGAGGCTAGAGGAACAACTTTCACAGAGATTTATTATGGGTTTAAAAATAAAGATAACAAATAGAACAAAAAAGGGAAACACAGTGATTACAACACACATTCTACGATGCTGACGAAAAAAAATCCTCATGGAAAAAGGAAAAATGTTGTGAGAGTTGCGAGAAATGAGATTATAAAGCTTATATCATCAACGGTAGCTTCTATATGAAGGGCTGTACATGCTGCTCTCAGCACACTGTTCTAGATCCTTGGGTTGAGGCAACCTCGTGGCCAATCCTATAAATGCAATGCAGTGTTATGTAAATTCACAATTGAAACACAACACTAAGGGATTGGTCTTAACAACTACTCACCCAGTTCATAGGCCTTAGCAGCCACCTTGGCTGCAATACGAGCTGAGATTTTTCTGATATTCCTGAAGGGAGGGAATATCATTCCCTTATCATAGTGCTCCTGCGTCAGTTGCTCAGCCAAAGCTTCTGATGCGGCCAGAAGCATGTCATCATGAACGCGAATGGTCCCTGACATTATTAGCCCAAGTCCGAACCCTGGGAAGATGTATGCATTGTTCGCCTGTTTACACAAACGTCAGAAATCAACCCTCTTCAATCAGTTGTCAAATCGTATTCTATAGCTTCGTTCATAACCTGTCCAGGCACAAACGTCCTTCCCTCATACTCTACTGGCGGAAATGGGCTTCCACTTGCAAAGATCGCCCGTCCCTGCGAATCAAAAAGGTTGACTTTATTACTTAACAGCAACATTCCACTTCCCTTTGGTCATGAAAATTTCACAATCATAACTCGTTTACCTGACTCCAGGTATATGCCTCTTCTGCCGTACATTCTGACTGAGAAGTTGGGTTTGAAAGAGAAAGAATGATGGGTTTCTGTATACACCAAAATTTGACATTGTGGTCAAGACCATGTGCACACAAACATAATGCATATGCAAAAATGCTTCTTTATTATTCATGCAATTTTGTGCAGAAACAGTATACCTCATTTAGCTCTGCCATGGTTTCCACCACTTCTCGTGTGAAGGTTTGACCCACTCCCGATGTTCCAATCAGAACTGTCGGCTTGATTGCCTAAATGAAAAAACAGGGTTCAGTTTAAACGCTGAGAATTTTAAAAACGCCTCTTTCATAGTGATTTATTCTGCAGCAGAACAACGATCAACACACCTTGACGGCGTCAACAAGTTTCCTTATCGGTTCATGGTCATGAGCCCAGGGCTTTTTGAAATGTTGAATGGATTCTTTCCGGGAACTAACAATCAGTCCCTACATAGATTAAAATGAGTACTTAGATTCAATACGTACAAAAGAAAGACAATCCGCATCTCACAAATTACCTTTGAATCTACGAGCCAAATATTCTTCCGAGCCTCTTCCAATGGAATTTGGGTCTACAATCACCAACATATACTTCGTATAAGACAACAACTAGCTTAATCGAGAAAATGAACCCAATCATATAGCTTACCTTTTTTGATATCTCAAGAGCAATTAGTTCAGCAATTCCAGTGCCAGCCTGCATCACAAAGAAATGGGGAAGTAAAACCATGTAGCAATCTTGCAGATATCCCATCCCCATCCAGGAAAAGAATAAACATAATGACGGAATGGAGTTCCCTGAAAGAAATCCCAACCCTTACCTCTCCAGCACCGAGGAAGAGGAATTTGTGGCTTGACAAGGATCCGCCAACAAATTTAAGAGCAGAGAGAAGTCCCGCAAGTACAACTGATGCCGTGCCCTATAGATAAAATCAGAGTTTCAAAATTTAGTAAACCTGTACACAAAGCTGAAATTACCTCGTGTATCACAACTCAATCAGGACATACCTGAATATCGTCATTGAAAACAAGATGTGTGGTACCATACTTAGCTAAAAGGTCAAACGCATTATGGTTGGCAAAGTCTTCAAACTGCAATTTATCACGAAAAAACGACGCATAGGAAACTTCATAAGGTCAAAATAGTAAAAGTAACGTGGTTGTGTACACTTATCCATGTTTCAAGCTAACCTGAATAACGACTTTCTCCCCATAGTTCTGTTTGACTGCTGTCATGAATTCATCCATAAGTTCAGCATATTCCTGTCGAAAGAAGAGAATTGCGAGTTCAGTTGCATCCTAGTTCTCACACAACTATTTTCTTGAAAGGTGCAAGGAGCCAATTACCTCTCCTGTAGCTCTCCTTTGACGGAGACCTATGTAGAACTCATCATTCAATAGCTTTTCATTGTTTGTCCCAACATCAATTGTTATGGGCAGACACTGGTCACCAATGCATATAGAAAAGTATGAGCAAACTTTATTGAATGCAATCAAGCTAATTTGCACAAAACTATACTTACGGCAGATGGCCGGACACCTCCAAGGGCTGTATACAGAGAAAGTTTACCAACTGGTATTCCCATTCCCTGAAGACATTAACTATAGCATGCGATGAGCAGATTGGTAAAAAAGATTTTAAAAACCCTGACACAGCACTCCGATTACATCAGAAAAAAGTTAAACAACTTGCCTGACATCCAAGATCCCCTAATCCTAAAATGCGCTCCCCATCGGTGACAACAATGACCTGGATGTTCTTCTCAGGCCAGTTCCTCAGTACCTCATGGATCTTACCTCTATTATAGAAAAGTCATGCGTTAAAAAGATGAGCACCAAAAATATCAAAAGTGGTGGTTAATTTTGGTATAAAAAGACTTACTTTTCTTTCAAGCTGATAAAAAGACCCTGTGGACGCAGGAAAATGCTACCGTACTTCTGACAAGCTTCCCCAACCGTTGGAGTATAGACAACGGGTAGCAACTCCTCAACGTTTTCAATGAGAAGCTTGTAAAAAAGCCTCTCGTTTGTCTCCTGAAATACAAAAGCATTGTGAAACAAGTTAGGTAAACAAAGGCACTTGGTGTTGCTTTCTGTTCAGAGATCAATATCTCCAAGTCTGGTTTAGTTACCTGGAGATCCATCATCGCCATATATCTCTGCAAGGGAACTTGATACTGACGAAGAGTATGCATCATTTTCTTA
Source organism: Lepidium didymum (assembly GCA_963920545.1). Lineage (NCBI taxonomy): Eukaryota > Viridiplantae > Streptophyta > Magnoliopsida > Brassicales > Brassicaceae > Lepidium > Lepidium didymum. Next base: position 6,925,930 of record OY986992.1, read on the forward strand.
ACCTGTCAACAAGGGTGCAGTAAAAGGATCAAAATTCCGGAAATATATGTATATATAGGGAATGAAATAAATGAAGAAACTTGAGGAAACCTGAAGATCTTGAGAGATAACAGTAGGTGGGAGGAGACCTCGTAGATAGTGAGCGTCACGCTCCATATGGTTAAAGGCAAGACCTTTATTGTGATGTGGATCACGCAACAATGTGTACCCACTGCAATCAAACCCCATTCATTTACAATCACATCAAGATTTTGATGACCAAACGAATTAAGAAGTCGAAATTCATGTTGAGTATGAAAATTGGTGGGTACCTGGCGACTGAGAGAGACCAGGGAGTGATGGGCATGTCCTCGGTGGCAGCGTCTTCGCCGTAGACATCCTGAACACCACCAGAGACGGTGGATTTTTCAACTATTTCGGGGACGGCGGAGGTTTCGAGAGAGGAGGAAGATGATCCAGTGGCAGTGGTCTCAATCAAAACGCCACCGTTTGGATCCCGGTTAGATCCAAGAGCGGAAAACACTCTTAAGAAAGCAGGAGAAGCTCTAGTGGTTCTAGTCTGACGTAGAGAGAAGTGAGTTGATGAAGGAACATATCCACTCTTGTTCTGAGACAACGAAATAAAAAAAAGGGAAGACATTGATGATAGATATAGAAGAATGAACAAATGAAGAGATTTAACTTACCAGAAACGAGGAGGAGCTGAGAGAGAACATGGCTGGCTCCTGATGATGATGCCTTGTTTATCGTCGACCACCTCGTTCTCTTCCTCTCAATCTCTCTCCCTCAGACGCTTTAAATCTGAGAGCTTCACAAATGGCACAGAAGCTCCATGGAAATTGTTAAAAGGGTGAGTTGCTGAAATGCACTTATGGATCCAAAAAAAATTTCAACACACTTATTCAATCTCAACACATCTCTCAACTTATATAAATCCCATTTTACCCTTAATAAAATGTGAAACAAAAAAGACTAAAAAGAGAGAAAAAAAAGGGGTAAAGTTGCGTTGGAAGAAAATAAGGTGGAAAAGAGAAGAGAAATGGTTGGTGGAAATTTAATGAGAATAATTTAATTGGACCAACAGGATTAGAGTAAGTACATTAAATATTTTATTTTCTTCTCTCTTCTCTTTTTATGCCAACGAAAATAGCACAAAAAATCTCCATTGAATAGAAAGAAAAAGCTTTTTGTGAGGTAATTTTCTATGCGTTTTTAATATTTATGTTTTTGTATGAGTAAAATACAGTATATTTGGGTATTTTAATTAGAGAAACGAAGATATAAAAAAACTTTTGGAAAAATAATTAACTTCATTTATATGCACATTGGGCTATGAAACTCGTTATATTGGTCGGTTTTGAGTGCTATATTGTTAGTAGTTGATTATTTATGGGATCCATTGTTGAAATCGCACTGAATCTAAAGTATAGAGAAGTCAAAAGCGGGTGAAGAAAAATTTCAAAATCGCAGGTACAACTTGGTACAACTAAGTACAACTATGTGTAATTGGTACAACTTGGTACAACTAAGTATAACTATATGTAATTGGTACAACTTGATACAACTAAGTACAACTATGTGTAACTGTTTTTTGAAATAACAAGTTTTTCTTGTATTTTCCTGCAGAAATTGGATAGTAGTCGATGCACAATCGTACATTTTTCGTATGGAGGACATTATTCAAAAGATGGAGGTAAATCAATATGGATTCCAAGTGAAGATAAAGTATACGCTATAGCGATTAAGAAATCATTTGAGGAGGTGACGTATTATGATTTGCTTAGTAGCATATACCAAAAGCTTAGGAAAGATGAAGCCACTACGAGTTTGATACTGAGCTACATCACATTGCACATGGAGCCTTCGATGACATCATATATATCGAATGATGAAGAAGTCTTCGCCTATTTTATGACAGTGAGCTATGAGAAACATTGGAGTATTTTGAATGTGGAGGTTGTGAAAGATTTAAGTCAGGGGCATGGGGATGGTTTACAAGAGGATCAAGGAAGTGCAGTTGGTGTAAGCACCGAAGTGAATGACTATGGTATGATAACTCTTCACGGTGGTGACCCGATTGACTCACATATTGTTGAAGAGAATCCACTTGAAGAAAATCCGCTAGAAAGTAACCCGCTTGAAGATAACCCGCTTGAAGATAATTTGCTTGAAGAAAATCCGCTTGAAGGTAATCCGCTTGAAGAGAATCCGCTTGAAGAAGGTGATGTGATGGGGAACGAAAGTGTCAATGTTGGATGGGAAGATGTTCATGTTTGTGTGGGCCAATATTTCGGAACTAAGAGAGAAGTCCAAGACATTGTAGAAAAAACTGCACATCTGAATTGTTTTAATTTTTCTATAATAAACTCCGATACGAAGGTATATGTAGTAAAATGCTCTGAAGCAAGAAATGGTTGTAAGTGGTATTTACGAGCTTCAAAACCCAAGAATTTGAACGTCTTCGTGATAAGAACTCACATGAATATACATACATGTTCTCGTTCTACGATAATGAGTAGCCAAGGAAGGAGGAAAGGAACACCAAGGCAAGTTGCATCTCTTCTGCATGAGGACTTTCTAGGGCAATTGGACACACCATCTCCAAAAGTTATCATGGGTTTAACTCAATGAAGACTTGGTGTTCAGGTGTCATATGCAACCGCGTTAAGAGGTAAATAAAAAGCTGCAAATGATTTGCGGGGCAGCCCAGAGGAGAGTTACAGGTCAGTGTGCTCGTATTTGTATATGCTAGAGAGGGTGAATCCTGGAACAGTTACACGTGTGGAAGTTGATGAGAATCAAAGGTTTAAGTACATATTCTTTGCTTTGGGAGCTTGCATTGAAGGTTTCGAATTCATGCGGAAAGTTATTGTCATAGATGAAACCCATCTTAAGACTGTATATGGTGGAGTCTTGATAGTTGCTACAGCTCAAGATCCGGATCACCACCATTATCCCATTGCTTTTGGAGTTGTTGATGGAGAGAAAGATGCAAGTTGGGGCTGGTTTCTGCAAATGTTGAAATTAGTTGTGCGTGATTCCCCTGACCTTGTATTTCTTTCCGATAGAAATCAGAGCATCATCAAGTGTATTAGTGAGGTATATCCATTATCTCATCATGGATATTGCATGTATCATCTGTCGCAGAATATGAAGGCAAGTGTTCACGGTGTTAACAAAGCAGTAGTTGCTTCTAAGTTCATGGAATGCGCAGAAGCATACACCGAGGCTGAGTTTATAAAACTGTATGATGCATTTCGGATGAGGTACCCAACTGCAACAGCATATCTTGACAGAAGTGTCGGGGAGTGCAAATGGTCAAGGTGTTTTTTTCCAGGCGAAAGGTACAACATCTTGACAACTAATACTGTGGAATTATTAATGGTATTTTTAGGAATGCAAAGAAGTATGCGCTTCTACCAATGATTGATATCATTATAGAAAAAATTGGTGAATGGTTTAACAAGCATCAGAAGAGTTCTGTGGAAATTTCAGATGGACAAAAACTGGTTCCTTACGTAGAAAAAATATTGCATGCACGATATAAGGATGCGGTTTTGTTGACAGTGCATGAGCGAAACAGTTACATGCTTGAATACTATGTCATAGGACTTGATGGGTACACTTATTTGGTTGACTTGAGAAGGAAAACATGCAGCTGCAAGTGTTTTGACGTAGACAAATTTCCATGTGTTCATGCATTGGCAGCAAATTATAACAACCAGATGGGAGAGATCGATGTACGTGAGTTGTGCTCCAGATATTATTGGGTGGAGATGTGGGCATTGGCTTACAACTGGACAATATATCCAGTTCCTAATAAGAAAGATTGGGTTATTCCCCCCGAGGTACAAGAAAAAACTACATTACCTCCGGTTTATGTAAAAAAAAGAGGTAGAATTCAACAAACGAGGTTCCCATCAGTTGGAGAACATCGCGGAAGAGGTCGGAGACGTGGGTCTGGTAGTAGAGGAGGGGGATCAAGTCAAACAGAGGGAGAAACAAGTCAAAGTGGGGGCGGATCGAGTCAAAGTGGTCGAGGCATGTTCGGTTGGTTTCGTAGTGGCTCTTAACTAATTATTAACGTAATTGTAATGTGTAAGGTTATCTATGTTTGTCTAGGATCCATTGGAATATATCTAATAAAAACAAAAATTCAAGTTTTTATTTTTTGGTTACATATCACTAGCATTTTCAAGTAAGTCTCTTATACTTTTAATGCTTGCTTAGATGTAAAGAAGTTAATTTTTTCACAATTTTGAAAAATCTGTTATTTACTAAAACTTTTATTATAAAACTGTAGTTCATAGACTCTATTAATGCACTGTCACTAGTACAACTAAAGTAAATTACGTTTTAGTAAGGTACAACTAATTACAACTTAAACCACCAAAGTACAACTATGTCATGTTCTGGGTACAACTATGAATTTTGGTACAACTACGGTACAACTTTCGGACAAAAAATGTAAGATCAGGACATATATTCGTCCGAGCCTTTAGGGATGTGGTCCGAGCCTTTGTGAGTGGAACTTTTCAACTTTTGTGTCAGATCCTAGGTACTTTTTGTTTTATCCTAGGTGTCAGATTATACTAGGTACTTTTTGGTTTTTATTAAAATAATAAATTAAATTAATTTAATAAACTTATTAAATTAATTAAATTATTTAATTAAATTATTAAAATTTTAAATTAACGTCTATTTCGGCTTTAACATTGGTACAACCACGTACAACTATGGTGTAACTAGGTACAACTAGTTACAACTACGGTACAACTAGGTACAACTATGTACAACTAGCTACAACTATGGTACAACTATGGTACAACTATGGTACAACTAGGTACAACTAATTAACGTTAAAGTTCCAACTAAAATTAAATGTTAAGTTCCAACTAAGTTCAATTAAAATACTATAACATAAGTTCAAACATAACAATACTACAAGTAAGTTCAAACATCACCAACAAGCAATAAAAATACTACAACTTCTACTTCTTACATTTCTTCGGTCTACCTTCCGTGAATGGAGACTTCACGAATCTGGAGGGTACACGTTTCCGACCTTGCGTCTTGTTACGCATACGCATAATAGTAATAGGCTTAATCCACTCGATAGCTAGCATGGGCATCTCGGGACCTGGTGTGGGCATCTCGGGATCTGGTGTGGGTATCTCGGGACCTGGTGTGGGCATCTCGGGATCTGGTATGGGCATCTCAGGAACTGGTGTGGGCATCTCGGGAGCTGGTGTGGACATCTCGGGAGATGGGGTGGACTTCTCGGGAGATAGGGTGGGCATTTCGGGAGCTGGTTCTGAAGCCCCCGCTACATCATCACCAACAAAATCCCAATCACACCGCGGTTCTGAACCTCCTACATCATCATCAACAACCCTTTCCTTACCATTCTCGTTCTTTTTGAGGTTTTGCACATCAGCTTCAAGCAATTTCACCCTCTCATCAATCAGACTAACTTTAGTCTCTATGGCTTCAAGCATCTTGCGGCTATGGCTGAACCCAGCATCCAATGCCTTTAATTCCCTGAACATATCCGGATTAGGGGGAGCATACTCAGGTTGTGCTCCTGAAGGATGTTCTGGCACATCTGGCACGGATATTGAAGGAGGAGGAGCCCTTTCAACTACCCTAGAAGACACATCCTGCTGGTAGAGGTTTTCCCAAAATATTTCTCTCCTGGAATTGAGATGGGCAGTCATGGCTTCAGCATATTCATCCGGGTTATCTTGGGGAAAGTTCTGATCCCATATAAGAGCCAGCATACGTTCTTCATCAGCTGTAGCCTCCAAAATACTACAAATATCCTACATTAGAAAGAAAACTTGTTACATTCAATTCCAATAATAGATTTCGCCAAACCAAATTCTTACCTTGTTATCGGTCAACGTCTCATTTATAGCCGCTAATGGATAACCTGTTCTCCGCGCCTCTGTGAACCTCGTTTGGCACATCCTTGGACAACCACGCATTCCTCCAAAAGTTACACAGTACTCTTTCTTTAGAGCACCCACAGCCTCAAATACCAAAAGCTACAACAAATGGAAACAAATTGCTATAACGATTACACACAAACCAAAAAACATTAAAAAACTTACTGAAATAATATTACCTCTAAGGGAATGATGAATGCTGGAAATGTCAGAGATAATTTGTCTCTGACTTTACCATTCAAAGCCGTCAGCATCTTATTCAGCTCCTCTGAACAGTGCTCAAATGTGTACCTTCCCCACGGAAAAGTTTTGCAGGTCTCTAAATCACCGACAATCCAAAGTATAAAAGGGTCGATGGGTGAGGGTACCTTAGCCTTCATTCTGATGACGGAGCTTAGGAGGTACAACACACCCATCTGCAGACGATCTTCAGATGCATGCATCGTCTTCAGCTTCGTTTTTACATCTTCCAAGAAGATTTTCTCGGTCTGGTCAAACTGCCTTACAACAAAGTCAAATCCGCCAAGGTTCAAATGATTATCCGGGTACACTTTGCAGTTAAGACCGGATATTAAGGCGTGTTCCCTTATCGAATACCGGACCAGAACTCCATTGACTACAAACCACCATTCTTTCTGCTTGTTGAGGTGGATTGTCCGCATAATCAACATCCACATGCCCATCAACCTCCGGTTTCTCTCCCTCGGCATGTGGAATAGATGCTTAAACTGGCTATGCTCCTTAAACCACTTCAGCTCCATATCCGATAGGTACTTATCCAAGGTATTCAATACCTTGGAGATGTCACACCTCATCATGAATTTACATCCCTTCGTGTAGTTCAAGTGAGAAAAGTGGAATCTCCCAGGTTGCGCAAACGGCTGCACATAAAACAAGATTCTCAGTTGTACTACCCATTTCTCAGTTGTACTAGTATTACCTAACAAATGTTACATGTAAATTTTACCAAATTCTACTTCTACAATACATACCGGATTCAAATCCTCATTATTTTCATCTTCACTTGGCCTTGCGTTTGAGGAAGCCCCTCTTAATCGCACCATATATGCATTACCAACATAAATGTCAACTCAAAAAAATATAAAAAAATCATGTTAATACGGCATATGTCTTTGCTAAATAGACTTGCGAAGGTAGTTTCGGTCCAATTACATGTAAATTATGTTATGCAATGACTTGGTCTTATTATTTTATTCCATTAGAGAGCAGTTAGAGTCTTCTACACCAAGGTTCTGTGATTTCTATAAACAAATCCCAATCAAAAGTTTTGATTATTTAAACCCCAATCAACGATTCACTATAACAATCACATTATCGACCCCACATTATCTAAAATCCATTCATAGTTGAAATACTAGAAGAATCCAAAAACATATTGACCAAACTCACCCCTCAATCGCGTGAATCGCACTGCCACAGTGATTTTGAAAACCCAAAATCGCGAAATCGCACTTGCACCCCCTATATCGCGAAATCGCCAAAATAAAGTTAAAATCACACACTTGAAGTCAACAATAACCGCAATCGAGACCCCAATCACAGCAAAACATAAAAAACTAACCTCAAACGTTGAGAAGAAGGGGACGAAGAAACAAAACGAAATCTGAAGCAAAGAACACGATTTGGGGTCCGAATCGAGAAGAATGACAAGATGAGAGAGTTCTGATAATGGGGGTTCGATAATGGAAGAGAAAGAAAAGGAATCGTGGACGAGAGGAGAAGGAGAGAATCGTGGAAGAAGAGGACCCGGAAGAAGAAGAAGAAGAAGAATGATGGGTTCGGATTTAGGGTTGGGTGGGGTCCGAAATTGGGGGTTTTGGTTTAAATCAAGTTTAATTTTGGTTTAAATCAATTTTGGTTTGATTTCGGTTTAGTCAATAGGTTATTTTGTAAATAATGAATAGTCAACTAGTTCTTTTGTCTTTTTGCCCATGTAAAAAGAGAGACATGTATTTGAGCAAAATTTCCCAACCATAAATGTTTCTCAGCAATTGATCCATTGTTAAACGTGTGTCTTTTCTTTTCTATCTCTTCTCGTTTTGCTTCTCTACTCCTTCAATTCTCTATTTATTACTAATTGAAACCCAATATTTATTGTTATTTGAATATAAACCCACAGAATGTATAAAAATCAACTTTCCTTGACTTTGACCTCTCAAATTGTCGTTTATGTCCAATTGGAAAAATAGCAGAAAAGTGGGAAATTCATTAGATTACAGAAAATGCTCAAATGGATTCAACAAAAATTCACAAACCATCAATGTAGCTGTAATTAGTTTGGAATTGCAAATGGATTCAGACCCACTGACTCTCTCCTCTACTTGCCATTTATTTTTCATTTAATTTATTGTGAGATGACACCTTTCCTCCAACTTTTGGACTTCGTCTTTTTAATTTCTTGTGGATCAGACTTGCACGCGATGACACGATGCCCAGCTTACGATAATCCACGTCATCGGGGTTCTTAAATATGTTTAGCCCATTATAGGCCCATGGCTTTATATCGTAGGCCCAATTAGTTCCTTCTACAACCAGTCAGGTTGGCCAAAGAGAAAAGGCATATTTAGCTGGAAAAAGAAAAAAAAAGCGTAAAGTTGAAATGAGGAGGATCAAAAGAAAGGCAAACAAGAGAATTGCATTTCATCATTATGTTTTTGCTTTACTTAACAAAGCTTTTATTGTCTTTTCTTTAATAAAACCTTTCTTTCTCTACATATCACTAAACCAAACAGAGAGATGTAACTAAAGTTGCAGTACTGCAATTACAAAGGATAATGAGAGTTTCATCTCCTGATCATTTCCGAGCTCCTCCTCCTTCTCCTGTGGCATCTAATCGCCGAGCTTCCTTCACGGCCAATGAAGATGTCCTTTCAGAGTTCCTGGATAAGTGTGGTCGAGTCCCAAATCTTGTATTGCCTGATAAAGTTTTCCCTAAGCACACTTTCCTTGTAAACCCTCCTACTTTTGATTTCCTCCGGTTAGGATCCTCTCTCTCGGCTTTGCTAGATGCCATCTCCACCATTGGTTGTTTTCAGCTCATTAACCATGGTGTTCCTGAGGCTATGGTGAAAGCCGCCATGGAAAATACCAGTTTCCATGATGAAACAGAGGAGTTCGTTTTATATAAAGATATGGCTGATGATCACATGACGACTTCTTATGCAGATTTGAGGTATATATAATGACGAACAAAGTTAATAAGATTGTGAGAAAATGAAACGAAAGTAATAAAAGTAAATATTTGAAGGGAGTTGATGGGTGAAGCAGAGAGGATAGGGAAGGCGATGAGAGAAAAGCTAGGAGGGAGAAGAAGCCAAGAGGAAGAAGAAGACGACGATGAAGAAGAAGGGGTTAGTGTTTGCTACGCGATGAAGCATAATAACAAAGACAAAACAAAAGAAGAAGCCATAAGGATGTTAATAAGAGGATATGACGAAAGACATTCTCTATGTCTTAACTTCTGCTGCAATGCAGAGTTTCATGTCTATTCCAAGAGAGGTTGGGTCTCTTTCTCTCCACGTACTGATGCTGTGGTCGTGACGATCGGAGATGAAGGCTGGAGTGGCAAATTCAAGAGTGTTGTTGGGAAGCCTCTTCTTTACAAATCAAATGTTAATCACCATTTCATTTCCATCTCCTTTCTCTACTCTACTGCTACTTCTCACAACAACACCATGGGAATTACAGAGAAGAAGAAGAAGATCATTTCTTTCTCCCAACAGCTCTATTTTGCTCTCTTCCTCACACTCTTCTTCCCTTTCTTCTTTCGTTGATCATTTTATACTCGTGCTCTTGTAGCAGAAAGAATATGTTTGCTTGCCTATTCATCTAAAAACCAAAACTAAATCGTCACAACAATTATAAGGATGGGAATCTAGAAATCTTTGGTTTGTAAGAAGTTGAGTCATAAGGGCATATAACACTCACACTCCTCTAGAAGGTGATTTTCATAAATTTGCTGCTCTTAAAAGTCTTTTTTGTTTTGTTTTCATAAGTCTTAAAGATCTAAGAAGTTTCACCATGGCTGATTTCTCTTGGTCATGGGTCCCACCTTTGAAATATTCTCTGTGTTGAGAATTTGTTTTGTCATGTTTTTTCTTCGCAGACCAGCTTATGCGTAGAAGATTGTGTGGTAACCAAGCTGGTTCAAATAGGCGTGTTTTGACTCTTCAATGTATGTATGCTGTCTAAATCTTCGCCAAAGAATTAGTGTGGTAATTTGAGCTGGGCTGCGGATTGATCCGCTCTGCTCCGAAACAAATTTGCGGGTTTTCTAAAAAATTAAAAAAATCCGAATCCACCTCGCTAAAAGGTGAGTTAACAAAACAAACCGTACACCCACCCCACATAAAACCGCGAGTCTTGCAGTTAACCCACTGCAAAAAACTACAAAGAACCTGCCTTAAACCTACCTATCCGTATAAGACTACGTATCCGTATAAGACTACAAAGAACCTGCCTTAAACCTACATGGAGAAATCATTCATGTTTTTTTCTAACTATGTATTGTTTTTCACTTCAAAATGTCAGGATGTCTAAGCATTCTTATCCAAAACAACATGTTGTTTCACAATCCGCGGGTACCCACATAACCTGCGGGTTTCAACCGCTAAACCCACCACAAAATGAACCATGTTCTACTAGACCCACAACAATGTGGATTTTGAAACAGAAGCCTATACTCTCCTGCGCGGATTTAAAACATCGGGCCTTGTGGGTTTGTGTCTCAATTCCCAGCTATAGTGGTAACCAAGCTGGTCCAAATTGGCGTCTTTTGACTCTTGAATGTTTCTTAACTTAGTTATTATATAAAAAGGACTGTAAAATAGCTTTAGCATCACATTACAAAACTCAAGTGAGTATTCTACAAAAACAGAGCATAATGAAAAGAGGGAGTTATTCAATATGTAACATGTTCTCTCTTCTCGTTCTGCTGTTACATGCCTTGTTTATAGCAACGGCTGAAGATGAAGATCTCACGATTTCGAGCTCTTGTCAAAGCCATTGCGGAGGAATCCCGATTCCTTATCCTTTTGGAATTGGTAAAGATTGTTATCTCAACAACGACAAGTGGTATGAAGTTACCTGTAACAACTCTTCAGGGAAACCTGTCCCGTTTCTTTCTAGTATCAACAAAGAAGTCCTGAATATCTCTCTTCCTGAAGATTTTGTCAGATTGTCTTTTGGGTTGATCCGAATCAAGAATCCGGTAACTTCTTTAGGCTGTTCTAACAGAGTTGAAGGTAACTTCACTTTCAATATTACACGAAGCCCATTTTTCCTCACCTCCAGTAATAGTCTAATGGCAGTTGGTTGCAACAACAAGGCTTTGATGACTGACATTCAACCGCAGTTAGGAGGATGCGAGTCTACTTGCGAGGAGGTGTCTATCCAAAGAAGACATAACATAAGCTGCGATGGCTATAGATGTTGCCAAGCAAAGATACCCTCTGATCGTCTGCAACAAATTGGCATCAAAATAGAGAGCCTTGATGTTAACGACACAAAAACATCTGGCGGATGCAGAGTTGCTTTCTTGACAGATGAGACATATTCCCAACCAAATATAACTGAACCAGAACTGTTTTACGCTAAGGGATATGCCACAGTGGAGTTAGGATGGTTCATAGATATGTCCCATAATGTGTCCACAGAAGAATATTGCTTGAAAGATAATACTACAGACGATAGAGGCATCAGTATCAGTAACGAAATAAGTTGCATTTGTACATATGGCAACTATATAGACCGAAGCTATAGAAGCTGCAGGTGTAATTCTCGTTACAGAGGAAACCCATATCTTTCCAGAATGTGTAGAGGTGAAGTGAACTATTTCTTGTAATTCTATCTTGGGTTGGTTAATGCAAGATTCGCGAATCTAATACATGTATTATTCTTTGCAGATATCAACGAGTGCGAGGAACAGGAAAACCCCTGTGGGGAAGGATATTATTGTGTGAATATGGTAGGAAGCCTTAGTTGTGAGAAAAGGAAGAACAAAACACTGGCTATCATTCTCGGTAATTCCACCACTTGATTGGTATCTATGTATAGATATTGAGAAAACCCAAGAAGAAAGAATCAGCTTAATGTTGTGTGCGTGTGTTTTTTTTTTGTGATGTATAGGTCTTAGTCTAGGCTTTGGCTTGTTAGTTTTAGCCATTGGAGCATGGTGGTTGTATAAGTTTATCAGAAAGCAAAGGGAGATAAAGAGGAAAAAGAGATTCTTCGAACGTAATGGAGGGCTATTGCTACAACAACAATTGAATTCGAATGAAGGCAATGTCGAGAAAACAAGAGTGTTTAGCTCGAAGGAATTGGAGAATGCCACTGAAAACTTCAGCGTAAACCGTGTGGTTGGAGAAGGTGGTCAAGGCACAGTGTACAAGGGCATGCTTGTGGATGGGAGAATAGTAGCTGTCAAGAAATCAAAAGTTGTAGATGAAGACAAGCTTGAAGAGTTCATCAATGAGGTTGTGATCCTCTCGCAGATTAACCATAGAAACATCGTGAAACTCTTGGGATGTTGCTTGGAAACAGAAGTTCCCCTCTTGGTTTATGAGTTTATCCCCAATGGAAATCTTTTTGAACATCTTCATCAAGATGATGAGTCTGATGATTACACAATGGCTACTTGGGAAATGCGTCTACGGATTGCTGTAGATATCGCCGGAGCCCTTTCATACCTCCACTCAGCAGCATCATTTCCAATTTATCACAGAGACATCAAGTCTACAAACATAATGTTGGACGAGAAATATAGAGCCAAAGTCTCGGATTTTGGAACCTCAAGGTCGGTAACCATAGACCATACCCATCTCACAACAGTTGTTGCAGGTACTGTAGGTTATGTAGATCCAGAGTATTTTCAATCAAGTCAATTTACAGACAAGAGCGATGTTTATAGTTTTGGAGTTGTGCTTGTGGAGCTCATCACAGGAGAGAAAGCGATTTCTTATCTGAGATCTGACGAAAATAGAACTTTGGCAACATATTTCATTCTTGCAATGAAAGATTTTAAACTTGCAGAGATTATCGACTCTCGAATCAAAGGTAGTTGCAATTTGGAACAAGTCACTGCTGTGGCAAAGATTGCATGGAGGTGTCTAAACTTGAGTGGAAAGAAACGGCCAAATATGAGAGAAGTGTCTAGGGAATTGGAGAGGATTCGATATTCACAGGTGCAACATAAGGAGGGTGAAGATGACACCATGGAGATCAACATAAAAGATTCTTGGAACATTCTTATTACTGATTCTTCCTCCAATATCACCACCACATCTTCATCTCGTTCAACATTGCGGCCATCAGAGACCATTAGTATGATATGATAATTCGGTTGGATTTGGTGTGATTCGGTTTGTTTAGTTGTTTTTTGTATATGAATCTGAAAAATGTCAAATCCGATTGTTTATATCCCACAAGTTGTACTGGAAACCATTATCCTTTGTGGTTGATGCATGAAGGTGATTGAATTTAGAAACAAAACACAATAATTAGGAAAATAGAAAATAAAAAAATTCGCCCACCGTGGGGCTCGAACCCACGACCACAAGGTTAAGAGCCTTGCGCTCTACCAACTGAGCTAGACGGGCATTATGACTTGGTTTGTGTTAACAGATAATTAACTCATGTATTAGTAACTAGTTATCAATGCTTTCAGACAACGTGACGTTTCTAAAAACGAACTGTGTGCTGTTTATTTGGGCACATAACCCATTTGGGTCAAGAGGTTTACCGTGAGAAACCAAACCGGTCGGATCAAATGCCAAGTTAACCTTGCAAAATTGAAAAAGAGCGGAGATGACCTTCTCCCAAAATTAATTTTTCACAAAAATAATTTAATTACATAAAATAGAAAAAGACAATTATGCCCTCATTTTTATGTCTTCTCCTCTCTTTTCACTTGACGCAGCCGAACTCTTCTTCTCCTTTTTCTTCTAATCCCTTCGACTTGGACTTCCCACTTCAACTTCAACTTCGCCTCTGAAATTAAAGGTAACTTTCATGTATTTTTTGTTGTTTATTTTTTTGAATCTTCATTCTTCTTTTTCCTCTTCTCTCCATTTCTTTCCTTTTCATTTCAAACTGGGTCAAATTTTAGTGGAGATTTTGGTAAATTAGGGTTTTTTCGAAATTTGTTTTAGTTGTTGTAATTTTGTTTGATTCTGAATTCGATTTTATTAGAATTATGAAATACCAATTATTTCACTTGATATGTAGAAGTTAAACACCGAAATATCAAAAATCATCAAAAAATTTGTACCAGTTTTAGCAGATTTTATAATTATCTTTGATTTTTGGTTAGAAATTGTTAGGATTAGAGTATGTTACTTGAGATTGTTGAATTACCTGTAATAGTTAATGTTTGAGATTTCCATGGTTATTACTATAATTAATAGTTCATGTTTCTATTGTTTTTCAATGATGCAGATATTATTAGCAATGGTGCCTACAAAAAACCATTCATATCGTCCTCAAGAACCACATATACTAGAAGAAGACGATCAAGACAATATTGATTTATCATTGCAAATGGTATAATTGTGACTAATTAGTATAACTAGAATGACTAGGATAACTAGAATATATAGAATAACTAGCAGTACTAGTATAACTTTAATATCTTGTACAACTATTGTAATTTGTAGAAATAATTCAATTGCTAATTGTTTATTGTTCTAATTACATCATTAGCAGCCAAAGAAACTACATAAGTTGGTATTCAAATCCGATCAGTATCTATATTATCCTAAGCTTGCTACAAGGTGTGATCCTCTAAAAGGCGTGACAATTATTTCAGTGATGAATCCTTTTATGGCTAGTTTGTATTTCGTTCTTTTGATATTAAGTAACACATTTTCGTGTATTTGTATTATACTACTCAAATTCTGTTATAATTTGACAAATTTTGGATTTGTGATTTTTGGTTCATCTGTAACAATTAGGACAACTCGTAAAATTTAGCAAATTTATGGGTTTGTGATTATTCGTCTAACTAGAACAACTCGTCCAACTAGAACAACTTAAACATGTGCCATAAATTATTTAAAAATAATAAAAGGTAAACATGTGCGCTGCAAATATTTTAAAAGTAATAAAAACTAAACACGTGCGCCGAAAAATATTAAAAGTAATAAAAATTAAACATGTGCGCAGCCAACTTTGCACTTAGTTGAAATAGTTGAACTTTGATGTTTAAAACTTATAATTAGTTAAACTTTAGTTAAAACTAAAATTTTATGGTTATTTAAGTAGAAATGTGTAATTAAATTACACTAACTATGTTTTTATCTAACAATACTATAAAAATTTATTTTTTTATATAATTTATTTAATAGTGGTGTCATAGTTTAGAAACTAACTATAGAAGTATAATAGATTTATGGTATAGGGTTTAGGGTTTAGTAATCAATTACAAAAAAATGAATTTATAAGATTAAGATAAACGTTATTTACAATAATATGAAGTTATTATCACATATTTGGATTGATAATCGAGTTTATAACTTTGAAATAATGATGTATTTTTTATCTAGTTGAACTTTGATGTTTAAAACTTATAATAAGTTAAACTTCAGTTAAAACTAAAATTTTATGGTTGTTCAAATAAAAATGTGTAAATATATTACATAAACTATATCTTTATCTACCAATACTATAAAAATTTGATTTTTTATATGATTTACATAATAGTAGTATCATAGTTTAGAAACAAACTATGAAAGTATAAGGAGTTTAGGGTTTGGGGTTTGAGGTTTAGGGTTTAGACTATCTTCAGTGTATTTCTCAAATTTTTACTATAAAATAGAGGAACTCTATAACAAAAGTTATTTGCAATAGTATAAAGTTATTATCATATAATTAGATTATTGATAATGGAGTTTATAACTTTGAAATAATGGTATTTTTACAGTTGTACTGCAAATAAACCAGTTATATTAGTTGTACAAATGTAACATATAACAATACTAGAATTTAAGGTTTATGGTTTAAGAGTTATACTTCAACTAAAACTTGTTATACTAGCTGTAAAAACTAATATCCGAAAATATATTTAAAGTTGTACCAAAAACATATTAGTAATACTAGTTGTATTAATTATGTTCATTAAATTAGTTACACCAGTTAAACTTGTTGTACTAATAATACAAGAAAATATAATAATTTTAGAGAGAGCAAAGAAAAAATTACAAAAATATAAGAAAGAGAAACAATTTTTTTCCGTCGAATTTATATTTAAAATTTTAATTATAATTATTTATATTATTTAATTTAAGAGTAAAAATGGAATAAGATTATTATTGTAAAAGATGAGGTTAGGTGGATTAATGAAAGTTACTTAAGATTTTTTTTGACTCTTAAAGTCATTCTGGAATTTGACCCGAAGATGGTAGCGGTGGGCATGGGCAATATATATATATATATATATATATATATATATATATATATATGTATGATTAGATTTGATTCAGTATTTGATTTAATTTGATCTGAAATTTCCATATTTCTAAAGTTTTGGAGCAAAGCAAATAGTAAAATATAATATCCGTTAAAAACAAATCAAATAACAAATATCATTTTTCAAAAAAGACCGGATATCCGCTTTGATTCGTTTATCAATAGATATATATATTAAGTTATTCATTATATATATATATATGATATAATATAAATAGTGTTGTGCATATTTATATAGTTGAAAATAAATAAAATGTAAGATTTAGTTAATTTTTTTTGTTTTTCTTTGTTTTTATGATGTTATCATTTTCCGTTATGTAATTTAGTATGAGTTTTGTTTTTGTAACTAGTTTGATTAAAAGTTTTAATCCTTAAAAGTTAGATATATTTGCTTTAAAAATTACATTGATAAAATGTTTATTTTGAGTTTTAAAATTCCTATTGACATTGTTTTTTCTAATATTTTTTGTTATTTTTATGTATTTTATCTTAATTAATTTTAGAAAACGGATCAGATCGGATTATTCGTAGATCTTTGAAAAAAATGAATATCCGAAAATTTTCAAATCGAAGCAAATTATAAAATCAAATATTCGGCTAAAACGGAACAGATCGCGGATATTACAATTTTTTCGAATATCCGCTCCGTGCCCCACTCTAGAAAATGGATCAGATTAACTAAACTGTAGAAGTATGAAGAAGACAAAGACTTGCGACGTCTTACGTTTTGCACTCTCTGTCCTAACTCTGCAGCTCATCAATGGTTCATCATATGCAGCAACACCTCCACCTCCATCGCCAAATACTAATTCTTCAACTTTTTGTAGCAGAGTCTGTGGAGGAATCTCTATCCCTTTCCCATTTGGAATAGGCGGGAAGGATTGCTACCTCAACAACTGGTACGAGGTTGTCTGCAAAACCACCACTACTGGATCGTTCGGTACAACTGTTCCATTCTTGTCAAAAATCAACGGGGAATTGGTGAATATCTCTCTTCCTGACGGTTTTAAACCATATGGAGTGATTTACATCAAAGGTCCAGTGACCTCTTTGGGTTGCTCGAGTAACAATAGTCAAGTACCTCAAAAGTCATTGCCGGATTTAAATGTGACGGGCAAAGGCAGCTCATATTTCCTCACAGACGAGAACCGCCTTATGGTGGTTGCTTGCGGTGCAAAGGCGTTGATGACGGATATTGAATCAGAGATCTTGGGTTGTGAATCGAGCTGCGAAGAAAATAGCAAGAGTGGTAAAGAAGTAACAAACACGAGATGTAATGGTTACAAATGCTGTCAAGCGAGATTACCGTCGAAGCGTTCCTCAGGTTATAGGTATCAATATAGAAAAAAGTAATGGCACAAGCACAGAAGGGTGCAATGTTGCGTTCTTGACTAACAAAAGATATACGCCCACAAATGTTACCGGCCCAGAACAGTTTTATTCTCGTGGGTACGCACGCGGTGGCAGAGCTAGGTTGGTACTTTGATACTTGCAATTCTCGATTAAGAACCCCTTAGGATGTATAAACATAACTCGTGAGGGTGGTTACTCAAGCCTCGATAGTTGAAATTGCGAGTATGACTACTTTTCTGGGATGAGTTATAGAAATTGTTATTGTAACCTTGGCTACACAGGGAATGCAAAGGACACAACAAATGTGGACGAAGGACTTGTTTGAACCATCCAGGAGGATATGAATGTCTGCCCGAGGTAACCAAGCCGGAAAAATCCCCTGTGCTTTCAGGTGAGTTAAAGCATCATCTTGCATCTACGAGTCCACAGTACAGATAGAAAAGTAGTTTACTTTATGGCTCTTTTTTTTGTTGGTGTAGTCGTTCCTATAGGTCTAGGAGTGCTAATTTTCGTCCTTGGAATCTTGGGGCTGTACAAATTTGTTAAGCAGCGCAGGAAGATCATCTGCAACAAGAAATTCTTCAAACGTAATGGAGGCTTCCTTTGAAACAACATCTAACTACTACAAAGGACGGAACTATAGAGATGTCAAGAATATTTAGCTCAAAAGAGTTGAAGAAAGATACTGATAACTTCAACAAGAACAGAGTGCTTGGTCAAGGTGGTCAAGGGACTGTGTACAAAGGAATGCTAGTAGATGGGAGGATCGTTGCGGTTAAAAGATCCAAAGTCATAGATGAAGACAAAATGGAAGAGTTTATCAATGAGATCGTACTTCTCTCACAAATTAATCACAGGAACATTGTGAAACTCTTGGGTTGTTGCTTAGAGACAGAAGTTCCAATTTTGGTTTACGAGTATATTTCAAATGGAGATTTGTTCAAGCGCCTTTATGATGAATCTGATGATTTCACCATGACTTGGGAAGTACGTCTTCGTATAGCCATAGAGATTGCAGGAGCTCTTTCATACATGCACTCGGCTTTATCTTTCCCAATATTCCACAGAGATATCAAGACCACCAATATATAATTGGATGATAAATACAAAGCCAAAGTGTCTGATTTCGGAACTTCAAGATCAGTGACTATAGATCAAACTCACTTGACAACATTAGTTGCAGGAACTTTTGGGTACATGGATCCAGAGTATTTCCTATCGAGTCAATACACTCACAAGAGCGATGTTTATAGCTTCGGAGTTGTCTTGGTGGAGCTCATAACGGGAGAAAAACCGCTGTCTCGTGTCCGGTCTGAAGAAGGCAGAGGCTTAGCTACTGATTTCCTCGAGGCAATGAAAGAGAATAGATTGATTGACATAATTGATATTCGGATCAAACACGAAAGCAAGCTAGAGCAAGTGATGGCAGTGGCAAAACTGGCTCAAAAATGCCTTTACCGGGAAGGGAAGAAGCGGCCAAACATGAGAGATGTTTCAATCGAGTTGGAGAGGATCTGTTCATCACCCAAAGAATTAGAGGTCCATACCGAAAATAGAGACGAAGAAGAGGATCAACTCATGGAAGATTGTTCTTAAGTCACGTAATTCAGACTTTTCTGCAACATTTGTATATCAATAGTAAATGGACTTTGCTACGTTGCTAATAGAACTTATAATGCGTGATAATATGTGATAATAAGAACCTGGAAGACCACTCTTACAGACACTTTAGCCTTTGATTTTCTAACTTCTTCCAAAAATAAAACCCAAACAGTTGGACTGGTCATTCATCTGTTGACTTTTTAACTCTAATGACTTTGTTTGGGTCAACTTTATCATTTGCAACCTCTATCACGCATCCATGAATTAGATTTTCCGCGTCTTTTCACTTCTCGACAAGACATTAGAAGATATGAATTTCTTCTGCCTTATCGACTTGCATTATTGGTCTACACCAAGATAGTCAATGTCATCGCCATTTGACTGGTTATGAAATCCGCAAGGTCAACTTTGCTTTTCATCACTTCTCACGCATCCCTGAATTCTCATCTAAAACTTTTTGTCCAACTGTGTGAGTCTTGCTACTTATCCTTTGAGTACAGAACATTAATGGCCAAAAAGATCTGATTGACTTCCGAGAACAAGAAGAAGTTCGGTATGAAGATAGAGACTCACAACCTCCTCTGTATATTACTAGTGATCCCTGTACTATCTTTGTTCATCAGTGGCGTTTCATCAGCAAGAAAACCTCCAGATCTGTGTAATCGAGTTTGCGGAGGAATATATCCCTTTCCCTTTTGGTATTGGAGGGAGAGATTGCTATCTTAACCCTTGGTACGAGGTTGTTTGTAACAGCACCTCATCTGTTCCGTTTCTCTCAAGGATCAACAGAGAAGTGGTAAATATCTCTTTCCCAATTGATGGTGAAGATGGAGACAGTTCACATTAAAGGTCCCATAACTTCATATGGTTGCTCTACGAGATCATCTCAGCATCAGCTCTTAAACGTCGCTGGCCAAGGCAGTCCCTTTTTTCTCACAGACAATAACCTCCTCGTAGCAGTTGGTTGCAACACCAAGGCTGTTATGACGAATATCAAATCGCAGATCATTGGTTGTGAGTTGAGTTGTGACAAGAGAAACAGTAGCAGCCATGAAGTGAGAAATGGAATCTGCAATGGTTATAAATGTTGTCAGACGAGGATACCAGAAGAGAAGCCGCAAGTGATTGGAATCAATATAGAGATCCTTGAAGATAAAAACACAACAGCAGAAGGATGTAAAGTTGCATTTTTGACAAGCAAGAAGTATTCAAGTTTGAATGTTACAGAGCCAGAAAAGTTTCATAGTGATGAATATGCTGTGGTCGAGCTTGGATGGCTCTTCGATACTTCGGATTCTCGTGTTTTAAGTCACACAGGTTGTAAAAATTTATCAGATCTATCACAAGACGGTGGGTATTCTACCGACACGATTTGCCTTTGTTTGTACGGCTACTTCTCTGGATTCAGCTATAGGAGTTGCTATTGTAACTCGTTGGGTTACGAAGGGAACGCATTCCTTCCAGGTGGATGTGAAGGTAAGAGATTGGCTTTGTCTTCTTGTATTCATCAATCAATTCATCTATCATTAATTGTAAACGAAATTTGCAGTCATCGATGAATGTAAGCTAGGACGCCAAAGGTGTACAAAAGACCAAATTTGTGTGAATAAGCCCGGTTGGTTTACATGCGAGCCAAGAAAACCAGAACAGCTCAAGCCAGTGATTCAAGATAATTGACAATTTGGGTTGATCTTGAACGTTGTTTAGAAGATATAACACTTCTTTTCTGTATATGTTGTTTTTTTGTTGTTTAAGCAGGTGTTCTTATAGGTCCTGCATTGTTGTTGTTCGCCTTTGGAACTTTCGGGTCGTACAAGTTTATTAAGAACCGAAGGAGGACCGTTCAGATGGGGAAGTTCTTTAAGCGTAATGGAGGTATGTTGTTGAAACAACAATTAGCTAGAAACGAAGGCAATGCAGAGATGTCAAGGATATTTAGCTCGAATGAGTTGGAGATAGCAACTGATAACTTTAACAAGAATAGAGTTCTTGGACAAGGAGGTCAAGGTACTCTGTACAAGGGGATGCTTGTTGATGGTAAAATTGTGGCGGTAAAAAGGTCAAAGGTCATGGATGAAGACAAGGTAGAAGAGTTCATCAATGAGGTTGTTGTTTTGTCGCAAATCAATCACAGAAACATCGTACAGCTCTTAGGATGTTGCCTGGAGACAGAAGTTCCAATCCTCGTTTATGAGTTTGTTCCCAATGGAGATTTATGCAAGCACCTTCATGATGAATCTGACGATTACACGATGACATGGGAAAAGCGTCTTCATGTTGCATTGGAAAAGCGTCTTCATGTTGCATTGGAGATCGCAGGAGCACTTTCATACTTGCATTCAGCTGCATCTTTTCCTATATACCATAGAGATATCAAGACTACCAACATATTACTGGATGAGAAATATCAAGCTAAAGTGTCAGATTTCGGAACTTCAAGGTCAGTAACCATAGATCAAACTCACTTGACAACTCATGTTGCAGGTACTTTTGGGTACGTGGATCCAGAATACTTTCAATCAAGCAAGTTTACCGACAAATGCGATGTGTACAGTTTTGGTATTGTCCTCGTGGAGCTGTTAACCAGAGGAAAACCATCTTCCCATATTCAGTCTGAAGAAACCAGGGGATTTGCAGCTCATTTTGTTGTGGCTGTGAAAGAGAACAGAGTCCTTGACATAGTAGATGATCTAATTAGAGATGAATGCAACTTGGACCAAGTCATGTCAGAGGCAAAACTCGCTAGAAGGTGTTTAAACCGAAATGGAAAGAAGAGGCCAAACATGAGAGAGATTTTACATGAGCTGGAGATGATTCGTTCATCACCTTATGATTCAGGGATTCATATTGATGATGATGATGCGACGAGGATCAAGCCATGGAACTAAACTTTGACGAGACTTGGGATGTTGGTATGACTGGTCCAGTCTCCATGTTTAATAATGCATCCCCAATGTCTGAGGTCGATCCCTTGGTCCTTCTACGAACATGGTGATGATCAACTCAAAACAATGCATATGTATACATACTCTCATCTGACAAAAAAATGTTACCTTTCCATTATGAATTTCTTCACTATATGCCCGTTAATAATTGATACACAGAGATGACATTATATAATAACAATAATGGGGTTTCAGCTTTCTAGAAGAATTTCAATTTCCCTTTGGAGATAGCTTGAACATGTTGTAATTGACACATTGCCTTCTCTTTCCCAGTCAAGCCATAGCACGACGAGTGCTTAGCGCCTAAAGTGACTGCAAAGTATAAATAAATAGTACAGAGGAATGCCAAAAGAGCCAAAGCAGTTAAGAGATATTGATGCCTCTTAATAACTGTGGAGCAGCTACCCAAGTCTTCCCACTGCTTCTTGAGAGACTGGTGTCTCCTTAATGGTGAAGATACAATCCCATCTAGAACCATGACTTGATACCAACCTGAAAATTGACACACAGTCAATTTCTACAATTGCACAAAAACCAACACAGGCTACTGAGAGACTTTCCAGTCAGATTCAATGTGAATAGTCAAATGTTAGAATTGAAAATTTAGCTTTAATGTCATCATTGAAGTCAATGAGGAGATACAAAGGTTTACTAACTGTGGAAACAACATTAGCCTTTTATAATTGGCATCATAATTACAAGACGAGCTTGGATCGTTTCGCAAAATTAAGGACAAAAATAACGTCAATTTCAGGCAATCATCATCAATCAAAACAAAGAGTCATCGTCAATTCACTCGACGAATTGGAGATCGAGAGACGGATAAGAGAATGGAAAGATTAATGACGATAATCGAGAAAACAGATAGGAAGCAGGTAAAAAAGATTATAGGGAAAGCGAACCGGTGAGAATGGGTAAAAGATGTGGAGAAGCAAAAGCTGATTCCAGCTCCCTGGAGAATCCCAAGAATCACTCCGCCGATCTCAACAGAGATAGATATCCTCCGGGGCTAATTTGCCGGATACGCTGTACGCGCTTTATTAACAACGATAATTTTTTTTTTTGGTGAGTTTAAGATGATTGAGTTGATGCGCATGAATTCATATAGATGAGATCCTTCCTTGTATTTGTGTTTACAATCACATGCGACTCAATGCACCAACTTGTAAACAAATATACATAATAGAACGTAGATATTATTGGGCCATTAGTGGGCTTAATGAGGGTGCATTATATTGTTGATTTACCAATTCCGATTAGTCAAAGTCAGAAATTTGGAACGAGAATAAGGAAATATCGAATTGTTCTACTTTTCAAGGGGAGGAAAGCTCAAGTTTTGATCCATCGCCGACGCCGAGGTATTTTGATTCTCTCCTTCTTAAGTTGTTTTGCTTCTCTTTCGTTTCTTCCAGATGTAAAAGCCGATCACTAAAAATACTTTATTGGGTCAAATATTAGATCGAGGAACCATGATTCTATGTCGATTTTGGGGGAAGATATCAGCTTATTTTAACCAATTCTAACTTCATTCTTCGTAGGATCAGCTTCAAAGAATTCTGTGTTTTTTCTGGGAAATTATGATTAGTTTTTGATTCCGTGTTAAAATCAGAAATTAGGGTTTTATGTGGAAATTTAATTATGATTAGACGTGACGGAGCTCGTTTGATGATGTATCTGTTTGATTTTTTCTTCCTTTTTCAATACTAGTAGCTGAATATTGAACCCAACTTTTGATCTTGGAGGAAAAGAAGATGTTTGCAGCTTCTTGTCTAGCATCGTGTTGTGCTGCTTGTGCATGCGATGCTTGCCGTACAGTGGTTTCTGGGATCAGTAGACGTTCTGCAAGAATTGCTTACTGTGGTCTCTTTGCTCTCTCATTAATTGTTTCATGGATTCTCCGTGAGGTTGCTGCTCCTCTCATGGAGAAACTTCCTTGTAAGTTTTTCTTATGTCCTTTTTTTTTCTTCTTTTAGTGAAATATTTTAGCTTATGGAACTAATGATAAGCATTGCGCAGGGATTAACCGTTTTCATAAGACACCTGATCGGGAATGGTTTGAGACTGATGCTGTGTTGCGTGTCAGCTTAGGGAATTTCTTATTTTTCTCAATTCTATCGGTTATGATGATTGGCGTGAAAAATCAGAAAGACCCTCGTGATGGTATTCACCACGGTGGTTGGATGATGAAAGTAATCTCTTGGTGCATTTTGGTCATCTTAATGTTCTTCCTTCCAAATGAAATCATCAGTTTCTATGGTAGGTGTCATTTATAATTCTGTGTTGATTAGTGAATGGATTATAATTTTACTAATGAGAATCAATTTTACATCTTGCAGAGTCGATGTCAAAGTTTGGTGCTGGATTTTTTCTTCTTGTTCAAGTTGTTCTTCTTTTGGATTTTGTTCATGGATGGAATGACACATGGGTTGGCTATGATGAGCAGTTCTGGTTAGTTAAAATATATTTGCGATGGTATGTGAATTTATCATCCAACTGCTAATCTAAGTACTGGGCTTTATATATAGGTATGCTGCGTTGCTTGTTGTTTCTCTTGTATGCTACCTGGCAACATTTGTCTTCTCTGGACTTCTCTTCCATTGGTTTACTCCATCTGGACATGATTGTGGACTCAACACCTTCTTCATTGTCGTGACTTTGATATTTGTATTTGTCTTTGCTGTTGTAGTTCTGCATCCCGCTGTAAGTTTTGACTTAAACCTTCTATTTCTCTTACCTTAGATTTCAATTAATACTCAACTTCAGGCTTACTGAAGTCAAGATAACCCTTTTTTTCTAGGTGGGTGGAAGCATTTTACCAGCATCGGTTATATCATTCTACTGCATGTACCTCTGTTACAGTGGACTTACAAGTGAACCCAGAGATTACGAGTGCAATGGTCTCCACAAGCAATCTAAAGCTGTTTCAACAGGCACAATGACCATTGGCTTACTCACAACTGTGCTCTCTGTTGTTTACTCTGCTGTTCGTGCTGGTTCTTCCACCACACTTCTCTCCTCTCCTGATTCACCCCGTGCTGGTATGTTTTTGAAGAAAATCCCTCCTTCGAAATTCCACTTCCTTGTTTTGTTTGAATTTAGTGTTCAATTCAATTTGATCCCTAATGAACTGGGAGAACAAATTGAAAACCGAAATGAGTCTGGATAGAGTCAAGTAGGTTTGCTTTTCTATATGTGAAAAACAGAACTTCAACTCAGTTGACTGTTTTGGGCAAAATAGGAGGATTCTTTCTTTTCTTTTTTTTGGTCACAAAATAGGACTATAGGAGGATTCATTTGACGAAAAACCCGAATCAAATCTGAACTGAATCCCATAGTTTAAATCCCTAGTTTGGAAACTTGTCGTGTGAGTGCTCAAGAGTTGTTTCTAAGTATTATATAACATATTTGCTTTCATCAAAAACATTCAGAGAAGCCTCTACTTCCGTTGGATGGGAAGTCAGAAGAGAAAGAAGAGAAAGAGAATAAGAAACCAGTGACATACTCATACGCATTCTTCCACATCATCTTCTCTCTAGCGAGCATGTACTCTGCAATGCTCTTAACCGGCTGGTCAACTTCGGTTGGTGAAAGTGGTAAGCTGGTCGATGTTGGGTGGCCATCTGTGTGGGTTCGTGTTGTCACCAGTTGGGCCACTGCTGGTCTCTTTATCTGGTCGCTTATTGCTCCGATTCTCTTCCCTGACCGTGAGTTCTGAGCTAAACGCAACTATCGGAGATTCTAATAAAGCTGTTTACGAGTCTTGAATTTGTAAAAAATATGTTTTATATTTCGACTGATGTAGATTCTCGTGTTGTGTGCTTAATGAATCACGTAATATAAATATAAAATATATTTCCTGTCTCGTAAATTTCAATTTCATCTGTCTAGGCTCTCTGCTGAAGATACATTTGGAAAATGTCAATCTGCAGTGGAACATAACTAAAACAATATTTTTATAAAAGAGAATCTAGCCGAAGGAACTGACGGGTGAGAGTACTCTACAGTCTGCAGATGGTTTGCCTGATTTGAACACAATCGCTAAATATGTTACTCATCAAAGCAGTCACGTCTATATGTGATCTCAAGACAATGGCTCTTATTAATCGTTCTCAGAGATATGGATATGTTAGATTAACACAAGCAAGAAATGCCCCACGCGCAGTCAATGTTTCATTTGCAGAGCAAGAAGCCATTCCACGGGTACTCACACATACCTCATCACCATTATAACCTGTTATATCAATTTATCATCCCTTTTAACTCTTGCGTTTAACCTCTTTGATCAGCTTGAGGCAATTGGATTTGATAGAGCATTAGTCATAGAAGCTTTCCTAGCTTGTGGCCGTAACGAGGAATTGGCTGCAAATTATCTTCTAGAGAACTCAACAAAGATAAGTTTTGTTCCTCCCTTCTATCATCAGAACTGTTAGTCTACTCATACTCTCGGATGATTATTATCTTATTCTTTATCTTAACTGTGGTCATACTCAAATGTTGTATGATTCTGATTATTACAGGTGATGGGAGATCCTTTTAATCAATATGGTCTGCTATATCATAGTGTTTATTCACAAAGTACAAGAAACAGTAAGCAATGGTGGCGAGCAGAATTATGACCAAAGTACGTTACACATAGTATCTCTCACTTTAACGTAATCTCAGGGAAACAGAAGATCATCAAATTCTCTTTGCCTTGCATCTCCCTCTTCATCAAACCTCCCCTTGTTCTTTCACTTTGAGTTGCATTTCATTCAGCAGCAGCCTGTTCAATGCATATTCTCAGCTTCTGATTGTTTTAACAATAATTTCTCCCTATCAATCAAAAACACCTCTGCCTACTACCTCCAGAGCCCTTAGGTCTATTATCTGCTAACTTTTTGGTATAAGCAACAACATATGCATTTTTGAACAGATGAACAAGCCATTCTTTAAGTCCTGTATACCCCCATTATTAACTAAGCATGAGATGGGTTTTCTGCTACCTGGTTAAGAGGATTATCTGGCGACTTCTTCCACATCTTCCATATCAAATCCTTGTACTGAGTGTGAGTAAGACCTGGTTTCTCCTCTTTGAGCCTTGGAAGTTCAGCTTCTTCAAAGGCCTGAATCATAATCATAGCAACAATTCAGTATATAGATCCACCATAATTTGGCTTGGCATATCATCATCAATACATCAAACCAGTATCGTTTCAACCACAGAGACTCTCAAAAGTTTATTCAAGGACAATCCAGATTGTCTGCTACTAATTTCTTCTAAAACTCAGCTCAGGCAAAAAGGATACATCATTCTTCCTCTCTGTTGTACACATAATATTGCCAATCCAATTCCTAAATTATAAAATTCTGTACATGAAACACACTCGCCAAATGAAATAAGATGCAACAAATAGCAAAAGGGTACAAGAGATCCCTAACCTTAAAGGAAGCCTTAAGCCTTTTTTCCGGGTGTCGGTCAACAGGGAGGTTATCTGACACCGTAATCCGTGCGAGCGCCTCGTCAACGGAATGAGCCTCGATAAGAGAATCATCGCGATTGGTATTGGTCACAAGTACCATCTTTTCGTACTCATCTTCTCCAGCCATGCGGGCCTGTTTCTTCTTAGACTCTTCTGCTTTCTTAGCAAGAGCCAATTGCTCCTCCTCTCGCCTTCGGATGAGCTCAGCTTCTGTGACCTTAGGGAGAGGCACAGCGACGCGATTAGCCTTCTTGTCAGGCTTTTTCAGGGACTTCTCCAACTCCTTCTCCTCTTGCTCAGCCAAACGACGCGCCTCAAGTTTCTTTGCGGCGGCCTCAGCCTTCTTCTCCGCCTCCTCCTCACGCTTCTTAGCCGCCTTGGATTTGGGACCCTCCGCCTCGCGCCAATATTGTTCCTCCTTCTCTCGATTCTGACGATCCTTCTGCTCGGCCTCGGCGGCGTTCTTCCGGGATCTAGCGACCTCCGCCTTGCTGTTCACACCCATCTTCTTCGGCATCTTCGCTTCGCTAGGGTTAAATTGATGATCTCTTCTCGAGAATTGTAGAGATGAGTAAATTGGAATAGAATTTGCTCGGAGCCTTATTTTAATAACTTTGTTTGGTTTAAGCGGTGGCTCACCTCAAAGCAATCTTTTCTCAAACAGAACCGATCATTTTAGTTATTTCTTGTATTGGTTAAGGTCGTTAACCGGAATTTTTCTTTTTATGCATGAAATTAACTTCTTACCAACATTCTTTAAATTCCTTTGTACATTTGTATATTTTGCAACATAATGTAACACTATTATACAATTGTGACATATGTAATGTATATTCAAATGTGGTAAACATGAAATTTGGGAGTTTAAAGAATGGTAATAGTGGAATTGTGTCGAAGGTAGAATCTGGCTAATTTTTTTATGCGGAATCTTATATAATCATTTAAAATCAAATGGTAACAGTTGAATTCTGTTGAATGTGGAATTTAACGAAATTTTTTAAAAATAATTAGATCGATAAAATCTAATTCATAATATGTCCTAGAATTTTATTTAACCTACCTTCGGTAGTGGGTTGAACCTTTGATACTAAATTCATATCCAAAAAGAAAAATTGGAATTCGAAGTAAACCGAATTCGAGTAAAAATAAATGAAATATAACAATACATTTAAAATATTATTCTTATATATTTTATTTAAAAAAATTAATTGCTGGTAGTATAACTAGCTAATAACTTAATACTTAACAAAAAAAAATTAATATATCATAAAATTAAATTATTATAATAATTGGTTGTAGTATAATTAGCTAATAAAAATTATTTCACAAAAGTGATCACATGTATCAAATATCACGAAAATGATAAAATATATATATATATATAATATAATTACTTAAAATTTCTCGTCCAATTCCTCAATTGCAACTAGTACAAACTTAAAAAAAATAGCTGAATACAATAATTCCATACATTCAGCTGAATTACTTGTTAGGCCTTAAGACAAGTTTTGTTTCTAGAAATTAGTAACTACAAAACATATACATACATTGGATTCGAACACCACTCGACTTGAGGGTAAATGTCTAAATGACACATGTCAGGTTCTTTTCAATTACGTGACAATTTTTAATTCATTTTGTCTTGCAATCAATTACAGTATGTTTCAGTAATATGAATTGATTTTAATTTTTTTTAGAAGAAAACATTTAATTTAAAGAGAGAAAAGAATATCTCACGTGCAAGACCAAGCTTGCGAACTTTTATGACTTAAAAAATAAAAACTAGAACCTTTTCTTTTCTTTTTGAATAGTCTAACGGAAGTGGGAGTTAGTAAACACTTTGTGCTCCGGTCTGTGTTCATGTTTTTGGCGTCTCTTTTCAAACACAGAATCCTAAACAGTTTAGGAGATTTTCATTGTCTCTTTGGTTTTGTAAAGATGTGTTTTTTTCCGTTTCTATCTCAGACTTTAATGGAAGTTGTGAGTCTTTAAACGAGAATTTATTGCCGACCAAACCCCAGACAAAAGAAAGGCCTTTGGTATTTTAACACAAAAAAAGATTTTGGATTTTTTTTCTCCGGGAAATTCAAATGGGTCTGTGTTATTCGAAAGTTGATAAGACCACGAGTAAGGAAACGGGAGCAACAAGCACCGTCACTTCCACGGCAGAGAGTCAAAGCTCCGAGCGGCGGCGGAGGCCGAGAGATATATGCAGCGGTGAAGAAATCGATGAGATTCATCAACAAGTCGTGGGTCGGCTTGTTAGCAATGGTTCAAGTGAGATTGCTTCTCTATACACACAACAAGGCAAAAAAGGAACTAACCAAGACGCCATGCTTGTCTTGGAGGTTCGTGTCTCTTTCTCTCTCTTTTCGAAATCGAGTTTCATTATGCTTTAGGGTTTTGGTTCACACTGTGATGAAATGCGAGATAATTTGATGTTACAAGTTTTTGTTATGATTCATTGATTGAAGAAAGCTATTGATTTCTCTGTGTTGGTGCATTTACTAGCTCTTCTTGTTGCTATATATACTCTTCTTGTATTGTTTTTAATCTCTTTACTTTTCTTCTTCTTCAACTCAATTTTCAGAATTTCTGTTCGAGAAGCGATACAGTGTTATGTGGTGTATTCGATGGGCATGGTCCATTTGGTCATTTGGTTGCAAAGAGAGTCCGAGATATGTTACCTTTTACATTATCAACTCAACTGAAAACGACCTCATGGACGAAACAAAGTGGTTCCAAACCTGCAACTTGCGTAGATGAAGAGCAGTGGTGTGAGTTACAGTCGAGTGAGAAGGACGAAAAGCTACTTCCCGAGATGTATCTCCCGCTAAAACGAGCTTTGCTTAAGACTTGTCAACAGATGGATAAAGAGTTAAAAATGCATCCAACCATCAATTGTTTCTGCAGCGGAACAACTTCTGTCACTGTGATCAAACAGGTGAAAGTCGGGTCACGGGTTATTTACTACCCATTGGCTCTGTACAGTGACTCAATCTATATTCCTTTATAGGGAACGAATCTGGTGGTGGGGAATATTGGTGACTCGAGAGCCGTTCTTGCCACAAGAGACCAAGACAATGCTTTGATCGCTCTACAATTGACTATAGACCTAAAACCTGATTTGCCAAGTATATTATCTCTTCTTTATGCTGTCACTATTGATCATCTTTGAAACACAGTATAACTTACTTCTCTATGTCTTTACGTTAGGTGAATCAGCAAGAATCCAGAAATGTAAAGGCAGAGTCTTTGCCTTACAGGATGAGCCTGAGGTTGCGCGTGTGTGGTTACCGAACACTGATTCACCTGGTTTAGCAATGGCTCGAGCTTTTGGGGACTTCTGTCTTAAAGATTACGGTCTAATCTCTGTTCCGGATATCAACTACCATCACCTCACTGAAAGAGATATGTTTATTATTCTAGCCACAGACGGGGTACATTACTCTTCTTATTCTTCTCATGGTTCTTTTATTCAGATCTTTGGAGTTAATTTCTGTTTTGGCAGGTATGGGATGTTTTATCGAACAAAGAAGCTGTTGATATCGTGGCTTCAGCACCAACTCGAAACACTGCGGCTCGTGCTCTGGTTGACACAGCAGTTCGAGCATGGAGGCTCAAGTATCCTACTTCCAAGAATGACGACTGTGCTGTAGTATGTCTCTTCCTTGAAGATTCCTCAGCAGCAGCATCCGTGGAAATTTCAGAAACCGTTAATCATTCACACAAAGAGTCTACAGAGAGTGTCACTGTGACATTAAGCAAAGATGGTGACAAGAAGGAAGGTGCTGCAATAGAAACAGATGAGATTGTACCAACTTCGGAGATAAAAGAAGATAAGACGCCCGAGAGTTGCAGGATTGAGTCCAAGAAGACAACACTGGCTGAGTGTATATCCGCCAAGGATAATGAAGACTGGTCTGCGTTGGAAGGATTTACTAGAGTCAATAGTCTTTTGAGCATACCCAGGTTCTTCTCCGGCGAGCTAAGATCAAGTAGTTGGAGAAAATGGTTGTGAGTAAATAAAACTCAAAAAGTAATCAAACAAGCAATCACTGATTTTCATCTCATTATTGGTTTTCTTTCCAGTGATGACATTAAAATCGGCGTTAAACTGTTTTAACAGAACGTTGATTGTTTCATATAGCTAAGTCAGACGAGTTTCTTTGTGGAAGTACTTACAGATACGTTGTAGTCTCTGCGTTTAATCACTTTTAAATCTTTATGCAGACAGCAAAATTATGAAACTGCACACATTACATATACTTTCCCAAGGGTTCTTACAACAGAAAAGGAATGAAAAGCTCAACCACAAATGTGGAATGAGGAAAGACACTGCAACCGTTCACATATAAAGGAGAGGCCAGTGAGAACTTGCAAGCTCTCTAACGTTGGCATTACAGATACTTAACCAACAGCCATATTACAACAACAAGACCAACGATCCCCAGCATCGACAAGAGCATTGACATGCAAGAGCAACCACTTTTCATTTTCTTGTTCATGACAGCAAGGTTCTTCTGTACTCTCTGTAATAAAAGATAACAAACAGAACAGAGCAGTGCCTTCAATCAGTCATTAGCTTAGTATAATGGGGTTGAGCAACCCAAAACAGATCATCAGCTATTAGATCATTGTTACTCCTGATGAAACCAATATACTTCATGCATGAACCAGCTAAAGCTTGGAATTCACTAATTGAAATTGTTGAAATAGTGAAGAGTTGAAGCATATATTACCCGTAAGCGAGAGTCAGTAACATCAACACCGTAATCTAAGTCATCCTACATCAAATAAAATCCATAAGTTCAATGATCAGGAAATTGAGATCAAGGCAAAACAATGAAAGGCCAGTGACATACAATAAGCCTTGTCTGCAAGCCAAGCTCTTCATTAACAGCCAGAGCAATGTGTTTTGTACTCATAACTGTTTCCTCCAATTGCTCAAGTCCTTCATCTTGTTCTATTCGCAGGACAAGAGCATATTGCATACAGAAGTTAGCATCTGTAATATTTTTACTAGGATAAAAAGTGGTTACCTTTCATAATTTGTCGTTGAAATCCAACAATTCCTTGGTTATCCATGCCAGCCACTCTGTTCATGGAATCATCCGGCTTTATTTCTGGCCCAAGCAAGCTGTCTCTGTTGGCAAAGTTTGACATGTTCAAAGCATTCGCCATTTGGTTTGCTTTTGACCTCAAATTCCCTACCATGTCCTTGCGCCGATTCATCTCTTTCTCTGAACTGAGTCAGAAAGTAATAGTTCAGATTGACAATATCATATTAACAATAAACTTAAAAGAGTGTATTGTATTTACAGTTTTAATTCTCGTAAGCATTCAGGATTAGTCAGTCTTAATGGCTTACATAGGCTTTCCATGGATTT
This sequence comes from Lepidium didymum, assembly GCA_963920545.1. Classification (NCBI taxonomy): domain Eukaryota; kingdom Viridiplantae; phylum Streptophyta; class Magnoliopsida; order Brassicales; family Brassicaceae; genus Lepidium; species Lepidium didymum. Next base: position 6,959,109 of record OY986992.1, read on the forward strand.
GAGCAAGAAGAGACTGCAGACTGTCTAACCGATTACCGAAAATGGTGATCTTTCTTCGTATAGCTGAAGCACGACGTTGAGCATCAGGCCCTGATGCAGCCAATGAACTTCTTTCTGATATCATTCCATTTATCTCCTCTGAGAGTTTTAAAGCGTCGTTGTATTCTCTCATCCATGAGTCTGACGAAGACGCCATTGATCTGAAACCTATAATTTTAAGAGCTAATCAAACTCGATACCAACTACAGATCACATTCAGAAAGTCTCGAGCTTTAAAAGGGCGTATTTGCAAAGATACAACAACAACAACAACAACAACAACAACAACAACAACAAAGAACCAACTATCTTACAATAAAAAAATAAATTTCAAAGCACTAATTTATCAATAGCAAACTTAATTGACTGGATCGACAAATTAGGCATTGGTAAACCCAAAAATCTGGCCTTTGGCTGGAATTTTAGGCATAAAACTACCAACTAAACGTGCATAATCAGCCACATATCGCAAAATCTTAGATATCAAGGATCGGGAATTTCATGATCAGGGAAGATTGGAGCGATTAAGCAGTATATATCCCCCAATCAACGCACTCGAATTGACCTAGATAACATCGTGAGGACATATCAAACAAACTGCTGACCAAGAAGTGTCTGGACCTTTGATTTGCTGAATGTTGACTTTGTAGTCGCCTAATTACCGTGAATCGGAGGAAAAGGAGTCGACCTCTCACGCACCGGGACGGGAGTTTTCGTCGCAAGAGGAGAGAATCACAAAGATGAAGCTGGAATAAAACGATGCTGTTTTGCTTGCGATATCGCATTATAAAGTAGGGATTAGAAGCAGAAAATATGTATAAGTAAAGGATCAACTAAGTAGTTTTGAAATTTATGACCCGTTAGAATGGATCTATCTATGTATTAGAAAGTAAGGATGTTAAAACCAAAAATATGTCCAAGTAAAGGATCAACTCAGTAATTTTGAATTTTTGACCCATTAGAGTGGATCTATCCATTTCGATTCTCATACTCATGTTCTATCGGATCAATTGCTGAAATACATGTATTCTCTGTAAAATTTACTGAGATACATGTCCCCTTTTTAGATGGGACAAAAGACAAAAAAAACTTGAAGACTTTTAATTATTTACAGCAAAACATGTTGACTAAACCAAAAATCTGTTGAATAAACCAAAATCGATGTAAACCAAAACCAAACCCCCCAAATCGAAACCCCCCCCCCCAAATCCCTAACTCATCCCCCACGATTCCTATGTTCTCTCCCACGACAAAAAAGAACTTTGTCTTCAATCATTCTTCATAAAATCTTTGATATCCTTCTTCTCGGGGTTTCAAATCCTTCTTCCGTTAAAGAAGAATCCTTCTTCTCGTCGCTTCAAATTCTTCTTCTGTTAAAGAAGAATCCTTATTCTCGTCACGAGATTTCTTCTTCTCAAATTCTTCTTTTCGCTGATACCAAGAAAGAAAATACATTGAATGTGAGATTTTCCGACTGAATTTGATTCGATTTGTTTGTGAGATTTTCTAAAAAGCTCTGAATCAAAATTTTCAAACTTTATTTAGACTGAATTTGATTTGTTTGAATCTTAAAGAGATACTCTTTTTGTGAAGAACATCGTCTCATCTTTGTGTTTTTCCGATGATTATAGATTATTTGGTTGTTAAGCAACTATGAATGGATTTCATTAACTTGGGTTTAAAAAATCCAAACTTTTGATCCATTTTTGGTTACAGATTTGACTTGGATGTTTAATCGGGTTCAATTTGAGATTTAAAACTTGTTGATTTTGTGATTTTGTTTTTGTTTTTGGAACATGAGCTTTATTGCAAAGATTTTGATTTTGTTTTTGGGATTGTGTATTTGTGAAATTGAAAATTTGGGTTTATTGTGATTTTGTTAAGTGGGTTAACTCTAGTTTTTGAGTTGACATTTATGTTGATAATGCATATATGGTGCGAACAAAAAAGGGCTTCCTAAAACGTAAGGCCACCTCAAGAAGAAAATATTGAGGATTTGAATCCGGTATGTATTGTAGAAGTATAATTTGTTAACATTTACATGTAAAATTGGTTAGGGAATACTAGTATAACTAATAAATGGCTAGTACAACTGATAAAATCTTGTTGTATGTCCAGCCTTTTGCGCAACTTGCCAGATTCTAAATTTTTCACTTGAACTACATGAAGGGATGTAAATTCATGAGAATATGTGATATCTCTAATGTAGTGTATACCTTGGAGCAGTACCTTTCAGATATGGAACTGGAGTGGTTTAAGGAGCATAGCCAGTTCAAGCATCTGTTCCACATGCCAAGGGAGAAAAACCGGAAGTTGATGGGCATGTGGATGATGATTATGCGGACAATCAACCTCAACAAGTGGAAAGAATGGTGGTTCGTAGTCAATGAAGTTGCGGTCCGGTATTCGATAAGGGAACATGCCTTAATATCCGGCCTTAACTGCAAAGCCCACCCGGAAGATCATAAGAACCTTGGCGGATTCGACTTCGTTGAGAGGCAGTTTAACCGCAACGAGAAGATCTTCTTGGAAGATGTAGAAAACAAGCTGAAGACGATGCCAGCATCTGAAGATCATTTGCAGATGGGTGTGTTGTACCTCCTCAACTCTGTCATCAGAATAAAGGCGAAGGTACCCTCAACCATCGAACCGTTTATACTTCGTATGGTCGATGATTTAGAGGTATGCAAAACCTTTTTGTGGGGCAGGTACACGTTTAAGCATTATTCAGACGAGTTGAATAAGATGTTTAAGGCTTTAAAAGGGGAAGTCAGAAACAAATTAACCCTGGCATTTCTAGCATTTATCATTCCGTTAGAGGTAATAATATTCCAACAAGTTTTTTCATTTTTTTGGTTTGTGTGTAATGATTATAACAATTTGTTTTACTTTTTGTAGATTTTGTTATTTGAGGTTGTGGATGCTCTAAAGAAAGAGTATCGTGAAGATATGAAAGCAAGTTGTGGCTATCCAAGGATGTGCCAAAGGAAGTTCAAAGACACGTGGATGAAAGGTTATTCGATAACGGCCATAAATGAGACGCTGGCCGAAAACAAGGTAAGATTTTGGTTTGGCGGATTCTATTATTGGAAGTGAATGTAATAATTTTTCTTTCTAATGTAGGAGATTTGTAGCATTTTGGAGGCTACAGCTGATGAAGAACGTATGCTGGCTCGTATATGGGATCAGAACTTCCCTCAAGATTACCTGGATGAATATGCTGAAACCATGACTGCCCATCTCAATGCCGGGAGGAAGATATTTTGGGAAAACATCTATCAGCAGGATGTGGCTTCTAGGACAGTTGAAAATGCTTCTCCTCCTTCATTAGCTATGCCAGAAAATCCTTCTCAGGCACAACATGAGTATGCCCCTCCTCGTCCGGATGTGTTCATGAAATTAAAGGAGGCAATGGATGTTGGGTTCAATCATAGCCGCGAGATGCTTGAAGCTATTGAGACTAAGGTTAGTTTGATTGATGAGAGGGTGAAGTGTCTTGAAGCTGATGTACAAAACCTCCGGAAGAACGAGAAGGGTAAGGAAAAGGTTGTTGATGATGGTGATGATGGGGCAAGAGCTTCAGAACCTGAATGAGCTTCAGAACCTGTAGGAGCTTCAGAATATGCGTGTGATTGGAATTTTGGTGGTGATGATGGTATAGGAGCTTCAGAATATGCGTATGATTAGAATATGGGTGGTGATGATGGTGCAGGAGCTTCAGAACCTGCTGGGACTTCAGAACCTGCATGAGCTTCAGGGGCTTTAGAACCTTCAGTGGCTTCAGAACCTGCAGGAGCTTCAGGGGCTTCAGAACATACAGTGGCTAGGAATATGGCTGCTGAGACGTTTCTTGCACTGGAATACATTAACCCAGTCGATATGCCCACACCAGCTGCCAGAACTCAGACTTCACATGTGCAGTACTAAACCACTAAGGCCTATTAATATGCGTACTAAGACGCAAGCTAGGAAACATGTACCCTCCAGATTCGTGAAGTCCCCATTCACGGAATGAATACAGAAGAAACGAAAGAATTAGAAGTTGTAATATTTTTCATTATGTTTAAACGTGTTGTTGAGGTTGGAACTTGATTATTTTTATTGCTTTGTTGGAACTTGAAGTTTAATTGATGTTGGAACTTGATGTTCTTAGAAAAATGTTGTTGTTGCTATTGTTGAAACTTGCATAGTTGTACCTAATTAAACCATAGTTATACTAGAGTTGTACCTAGTTGTACCTACTTATCTCGTAGTTGTACCTAATTGAACCGTAGTTATAGTGTAGTTATACCATAGTTGTACCATAATTATACAAGAGTTGTACTTAGTTATACCATAGTTGTACTATACTTGTATCAGAGTTGTACCGTAGTTGAATTTAATTAATTTAATAATTTATTTTTGATTAATAATTTAATTATGAAATTTTATTATTTTATTAATTATTTAATTAATTTTATTTATTAAATAATTAATTTAATAGTGGAAAAGTAAAAAGTACATACGATCTACTAAAAATTTGACACAAAAAGTAAAAAGTATATAGAATCTACCAAAGATCTGACACAAAAATTAAAAAGTACCTAGAATGTTCCACCGAGCGACCGAATCCACAAAGGCTCGGAAGAATTGATGTTCCGTTCTTGCAATCTTTGTGTCATAGTTATATCATAGTTGTACCCAGAACATAGCATAGTTGTACTTTGGTGGTTTAAGCTTTAATTAGTTGTACCATACTAAAACATAATTTATTTTAGTTATACCAGTGACAATGCATAAATAGAGTATATGTACTATAGTTGTATAACAAAAGTTTTAGTAAATAATTGATTTTCAAAATTTTGGTAAATTCAAGGCACTTACTTGAAAATGCTAGTGATATGTAACCAAAAAATAAAAATTTGAATTTTTGTCTTAATTATATATATTCTAATGGATCCTCGACAAACACAAATTAATAGGAATATGTATTTTTTCTCTTTGTATATTTTATATTATTTTGTGCATTTACTTCTCTTTGTGATAACATAACATGTTCTGTGCATGCAAGCATCAACGACTAATGCTAACATGGATATTATTTGATTATTTTATTTATAATTTCAACCTCTCACGCTGGGCTCCACGTCTGCCAAGATTTTAACGTGATGCCTTTAATATTATTTAAAAACCAAACATCCACATGCAAACTTACAATTACGTTGGTTAACATTAATAATTAATAAGTATAACACTTTAATTAAATACAATATTTTAATTAACCAAATTAAAACTAAGAGCCACTACGAAACCAACCAAACATGCTTTCGACCACTTTGACTCGATCCGTCTCCACTTTGACTTGTTTCTCCCTCAGTCTGACTTGATCCCCGTCCTCCACTACCAGACCCACGTCTCCGACCTCTTTCACGATGTTCTCCAACTGATGGGAACCTCGTTTGTTGAATTCTACCTTTTTTTTTTATAAACCGGAGGTAATGTCGTATTTTCTTGTACCTCGGGGGGAATAACCCAATCTTTCTTATCTGGAATTGCATAAATTGTCTGGTGGTAAGCCAACGCCCACATCTCCACCCAATAATATTTGGAGCACAACTCACGTACATCCATCTCTCCTATCATGTTGTTATAATTTGCTACCAATGCATGGACACATAAATATTTGTCTACGTCAAAACACTTGCTGTTGCAAGTTTTTCTTCTCAAGTCAACTAAATAAGAGTACCCATCAAGTCCAATGACAAAGTATTCAAGCATGTAACTGTTTCGCTCATGTACTTTCAACAAAACCGCATCCTTACATCGTTCATGCAATATTCTGTCTACGTATGGAACCAGTTTTTGTGCATGTGAAATTTCTACATAACTCTTTCGATGCTTGTTAAACCATTCACCAATTTTTTCTATAATGATATCAAGCATTGGTAGAAGCGCATACTTTATTGCATTTCTAAAAATACCATTAATAGATTCCACAATATTAGTTGTCAAGATGTTGTACATTTTCTTTGGAAAAGAACATCTTGGCCATTTGCACTCCCCGACACTTCTATCAAGATATGCTCTTGCAGCTGGATACCTCATCCTAAATGCATCATACAGTTTTATAAACTTAGTCTCGTATATGCTTCTGCGCATTCCATGAACTTCACAACAACTACGGCTTTGTTGACACCGTGAACACTTGCCTTCACATTCTGCGATAAATGGTACATGCAATATCCATGACGAGATAATGGGTATACCTCACTAATACACTTGATGATGCTCTGATTTCTATCAGAAAGAAATACAAGCTCAGGAGAATCATGCACAACTAATTTTAACATTTTCATAAACCTGCCCCAACTTGCATCTTTCTCCCCATCGACCACACAAAAAGCAATGGGATAATGGTGATGATCCAGATCTTGAGCTGTAACAACAATCAAGACTCCACCATAAACAGTCTTAAAATAGGTTCCATCCACGACAATAACTTGCCTCATGAATTTGAAACCTTCGATGCAAGCTCTCAAAGCAAAGAATAGGTACTTAAACCTCTGATTCTCATCAACTTCCACATGTGTAAGTGTTCCAGGATTCACCCTTTCTAGCATATACAAATATGAGCACACTGACCTGTAACTCTCCTCTGGGCTGCCCAGCACATCATTTGCAGCTTTTTATTTACCTCTCAACGCGGTTGCATATGACACCTGAACACTAAGTTTTTGTTGAGTCAGACCAATAAGAACTTTTGGAGCTGGTGTCTCAAATTGCCCTAGATAGTCCTCATGCAAAATAGATGCAACTAAACGTGGTGTTCCTTTCCTCCTTCCTTGGCTAGTCATTATCGTATAACAAGAACATGTATGTATTTTCATGTGAGTTCTTATCGCGAAGACATTTAAATTCTTGAGTTTTGAAGCTCGTAAATACCACTTACAACCATTTCTTGCTTCAGAGCATTTTACCACATATACCGTCATATAGGAGTTTACTATAGCAAAATTAAAACAATTCAGATGTGCAGCTTTTTCAACTCTTTCTTGGAGTTCCCTTTTAGTTCTGAAATATTGGCCCACAGTACATTAACACCATCTTTCCATCCAACATTGACACCATCGTTCTCCATCGTATCATCTCCTTTAAGCAGATTATTTTCAAGCAGATTCTCTTCAAGTGGATTCTCTTCAAGCAGATTATCATCAAGGATATGTGAGTCACGCAATTCTTCATATAAAAAATTGTCACCATGGTTTACCATCTGTGCAACATTCCAAGGTTCTTCTTTGTGAAGAGTTAACATACCACACTCATTCACTTTGGTGCTTACACCAACAACACTTCCTTGATCCTCTCGTAAACCATCCCCATGCCCCTGAGTTAAATCTTTCACAGCCTTTACATGCAAAATACTCTAACATTTCTCATAGCAGTGTCATAAAATAAGCGAAGACTTCTTTATCATTCGATATATATATGATGTCATCGGAGGCTCCAAGCGCAATGGAATGTAGCTTAGTATCAAACTCGTAGTGGCTTCATCTTTCCTAAACTTCTTGTATATGTTACTAAGCAAATCATAATATGTCACCTCCTCAAACGATTTCTTAATCACTACAGCATATACTTTATCTTTGTTTGGAATCTATATTGTTTCAACTCCATCTTTTGAATAATGTCTTCCATACGAAAAATGTACGATTATGCATCGACTACTATCCATTTTCTACAGGAAAAAACAAGAAAAACCTGTTAGTTTAGAAACCAGTTACACATAGTTGTACCAAGTTGTACTAGTTGTACTAAGTTGTACCAAGTTGTACCAAGTTGTACCAATTACACATAGTTGTACCAAGTTGTACCAATTACACATAGTTGTACCAAGTTGTACTAGTTATACTAATTACACATAGTTGTACTAGTTATACTAATTACACATAGTTGTACTAGTTACATATAGATGTACTAAGTTATACCAAGTTATACCAGTTACACATAGTTGTACTTAGTTTTCACCTACGATTTTGAATTTTTTCTACATACGATTTTGATTTTTATCTACCTAAGATTGAGTTCGATTTCACCAACGAAACCCATAAATTAGCAAGTACTAACAATATAACATTCAAATTGATCAATAAAACGAGTTTCATAGTCCTACGTGTATATAAATGAATTTTAATTATTTTTCAAAAAAAATTTATATCTTTATTTTTCCAAATAAAATACCTAGTACCATTGTATTATACTCATACAAAACAATAAGAAACATAAATATTAAAAATGCAATTTTATATGAAATTTTTTCTTTTCAATTCAATGAAAAGATTTTCGTTGGAAAGAAAAGAGAAAAGTATGAAATATAAAACATGGTTTAATTATATTGGTCCAATTTAATTATTGTTATTAGTTTTTTCACGTATTGAGATTACCCTGTTCTATGTGGCTTCGTCTTCCTGTACAGAATCTTTGGTTGCTCTTTGAGTGTGCTTGGTTCCATCATGCAGATCGGTCTAATTGCACTTTCTCTGGTGTTTCGTTCTCTGGAAAGTTGTAGATATTAAAGGCAATTTTGATGTTCTTAAGCAAATTCGTGAAGGGGATCGCAAACTACATTTCCAATCTTTCGAGTTCGATTCATGTAAGTTAGCTCTTTAATTTTTCTTACACGAAGTTGAATCTAAATACTTTCTTTTAAGTCCTCGATTTTGACTGGAAAAACAGTTTTTTTTTCTATGACGTTTATCGAATTTGAGATTATGAATTGAAGAAATCTGATCGTTAGTGGCTGAGATGGGTCCTTAAATAACGTTTTAAAACTTTTCGATTGATCACAACTAATATAGCCAAATCGTTACGGGTTTTCAGGGAATCTATAGACCAGTCTATTATACCAGGTTTGCCTGATGATTTGGCTTTGAGATGTCTAGCGAAGCTTTCACATGGGCATCACGGAGTTCTCGAGTGTGTTTCCAGAGGGTGGAGAGATTTGGTTCGTAGTGATGATTACTCGTGCTATAAAGCTAGAAACGGATGGTCAGGGAGCTGGTTGTTTGTACTAACAGAACGTTCTAAAAACCAATGGGTTGCTTATGATCCTGAAGCTGATCGATGGCATCCATTGCCTAGAACTAGAGCTGTTCAAGATGGCTGGCATCATTCTGGGTTTGCGTGTGTTTGTGTTTCGAATTGTCTTCTTGTGATTGGAGGTTGCTATGCGCCTTCAGTGTCATCGTTTCCTCATCAGAAGCCTGTTGTCACTAAAGATGTCATGCGGTTTAATCCGTTTAGAAAAGAATGGAAAATGGTTGCTAGTATGAAAACACCACGGACTCACTTTGCTTGCACTGCTGTCTCTGGCAAGGTATATGTAGCTGGAGGTCGCAATTTAACACATATTAGGGGAATTCCATCTGCTGAGGTTTATGATCCTGTGGCTGATAGGTATTTTTTCCCCACTAATGCTGTTTATATTCTTGTGTTATATCTGATGTAGAATATAATTGGCACAAAGAACCCCTACAATATACTCTTTTTTGTTTTTCTCTATGTTGAGCAAAACATATTTTTGAAAGTTTTCTCATGTTTAAAGCTATTAAACTGGAGTCTGACATAGCAGTATTGTATAGATGGGAGGAATTACCAGCAATGCCTAGACCACAGATGGATTGTTCGGGGTTATCGTACAGAGGCTGCTTTCACGTTCTAAGTGACCAGGTGGGATTTGCAGAGCAAAATTCATCTGAAGTTCTTAATCCACTAGACATGACTTGGTCGACTGTAGAGGATGTCTGGCCTTTCTCTAGAGCCATGCAATTTGCTGTGCAGGTGATGAAAAATGATCGTGTGTATACAATTGTAGATTGGGGAGAAAGCTTGATCAAGACTAGGGATACAGATGAAGGAGAATGGTACAATGTTGGTTCAGTTCCTTCTGTTGTTCTTCCTAATCATCCGAGAGAGTTAGAGGCCTTTGGATACGGATTTGTAGCTTTAAGGGATGAGCTCTATGTTATAGGAGGCAAGGTCCTTAAATGGGAAGAATCAGGGGCAGGAAGATTTGACATTGTGAGATTACCAGTTGTGAGGGTATGTAACCCTTTAGATAGGCCTCTGAATTGGAGAGAGACCAGACCAATGTGCATTCCAGCTGGTGGGTCCATAATTGGTTGTGTATCTTTGGAAGAATCTTCCCTGCCTTAAATTACTAATGATATAATCTCTCTGGATGCATAAATTACTTAGATCAATTCTGTGATTGTTCATGCTCTGAGATGATTACTGCAAGAAGGTAACCAGAGGGAGGTCAAGCCACTACTGTGTCATATTTAGAATTAGACTTGAACTTGTATACATAATCAGATTCATGTTGCCTCAATCTATTTGAGTTTTACTGAAACTTATTTTTTTTTGTGTCCATTTGGCCAACACAGAGGTGTATCATGTGTCCATTTGGCCTACACAAAGGTGTATCATGTGTATAGAACAAACACGTGAAAGATTATTTAAGAGCTATGTAAATTGATTTTCCTTTTTGGAGGCTAAAATTGCTTTTATTTACACAGCTAGTTAAATCAGATCAATGTGAATTTGGAAAATGTGAGTAAATGGAAATCAGATTCATGAATTCAGAAAAAAAAGTGTAATAATAACGAGTCTAGTGGAGGAAAAAAAACAATACGTAAGGAAGTTAAAAGGAGAAACTTTATAATGAAAACGAGATTGAAAGGTTTTGCAAAGACCCACGTTGATGTAAGATAACATACATTTAGGATCTGATGATATTGAGAGTTTCATTTAATGCAAAAACCGTATAACATAAGCTAAGGATACTTGATTCCATGCTTCGCACATGTTCCACCGATCTTATTCCTTCATCTTTGACCGTCCAATTTCCTCATGATTTTATCTTGTTATTAAGATGTACGGTACTGATTTCTTCTGGTTTTTTAAGCACCGAGTCACACGGACAAGAAGGTTTTTGTATTATTACTACAGAAAAAAAAAAGTCTGACTATTTGGTATTAAAGAATTTTTCTTCTATTCTTTAAACGGATTTTCCAATTTTTGGAGTAAGCAACGAGGAAACCAAGAGAAAGTGAGAGAAAACTAAAAAAGTTAGGGTTTTGATGTATGTTCTGAGATTTGTACAAGGACAAGGTGTTTTCGGTTGTTGCTAGTTCTCATACTCCTCGTTAAATTCACGCATCGCATTCGTCAAGCTCTACATTTTTTTTCTTGCTGGTATTGTTCTTTTATACTTTTGATTATTTAGCGTTTGCATAAAGCATTGCCCCTTTTTTTTCTTGTCTGAAGCTATTTTAGCGATGTGATATGGCGGAATCTTTGAATCGAGCTAGGTTTTTCTTCTTATTTCCTTAGTTACTGTATTAATTGATGAAAGATTGCTATGGGATAGTTTCCACTTTTTAAAGAAAAAGCATGTTTTTGGAGTTTTCCTGTCAGATTATTCATTTGTAATCACATATATCTTGAAGAACTTTGACGCACCTCTGAGTTACTGTGATAAAAAGCATGTTCTAGGTGTTTATCTTAAAGTAATAAGGACTCAAAATTAGTTTCTGGAGATTTCATATTCGTTAAAAACTTATTAATTTCTCTTTATTGTTTTAATGTCAGCTTACATGTTTGGGAGAGGTAGTTTATAGCGGCATCGCCTACAATCTCTGAAGCAATTTGGCATCTCAAAAGCTTCAATAGTGGTTCATTATAGTTCAATATGTTAGATTCTTCTTACAGGTATTGTCAATTAGAATAGTTTGAAGGACTGTTGTTGTTGTGATGGATAGAAACAGACCACAGCATCCGTTCCAGCAACAACCCATGGATCCTGGATATATAATTGCAGCATCTGCCCCTCAAGTATATATGCCTGATCAAACCAGTGGCACGAATGCAAATGTCCCCCCTCCCAATTTGAATGCTTCAGATGTTAAGCCAGGGATTCATTACTCCATACAAACAGGAGAGGAATTTTCTTTTGAGTTCCTGCGTGATCGGGTGATTTCCCAAAGGTCTGCAAATCCTATTCCAGCTGGAGATGTGAATTTTACCACAGGTTATAATGGGCACGCAGGGCCTGAATTTAGTACAGATGTTTCGCGGATGAGCATGGCAGGAAATGGCATGAGGCAGTATGAGGGAACTAACCCTACACTTCACGAGTTTGGAAATAAACTTGGGCATATCCATTCAGCACCAGAATCTTCATTATGTCAAGATAGAAATTTAGGAAATTTTCATGGATATGCATCTTCTTCAGCCCCAGGTAGTATAACAGCAAAAGTTAAAGTTCTTTGCAGCTTTGGTGGGAAAATACTTCCACGTCCAGGTGATTCAAAGCTTAGATATGTTGGAGGTGAAACACACATTATTTCCATAAGAAAGGACATATCCTGGCAAGAGCTCCGGCAAAAAGTTCTTGAAATCTACTACCGGACGCATGTTGTAAAGTATCAACTTCCAGGTGAAGATCTTGATGCCTTGGTGTCTGTATCATGTGACGAAGATCTCCAGAATATGATGGAGGAGTATAATGAGATGGAAGATCGTGGGGGTTCACAAAAGCTTAGAATGTTTCTTTTCTCGGTCAGTGATTTGGATGGTTCTCTTTTAGGGGTCAACAAAAGTGATGTCGACTCTGAGTTTCAGTATGTTGTGGCTGTAAACGACATTGACCTTGGATCAAGAAGCAACTCAACCCTTAATGGATTGGACAACTCTTCTGCAAATAATTTAGCTGAGCTGGATGTCAGGAACACGGAGGTAATCAATGGTGTCAGCCCTTCTCAATTGCCGGGGGTTGATTTCCAACAATCCTCTATGCAGTATTCTGAGTCTGCTCCACCAAGCTCCTTGCTTCAGTATCCTCAATCTATTCCACACAATGCTGCATATCCGTTTCAGCAAGTTCTTCTGCCGAATTCTACTCTTCAATATGCCCAGTCCATTCCACCAAATTCCTCCATTCAGTATCCTCAGTCTATACTACCAAACTCCACTCTTCAGCATCCACAATCGATCTCCTCCAGCTCATACGGTATATACCCACAATATTATGGAGAAAGAGAGCAATTTCCAATGCATCATCAGGATCACACTTCTTCCAATTACTCTATTTCCATGCCTTACCAAGGGCAGCCATACCCTCACCCGGGCATCGCACAGCGAAACGCACCAGTGCAGGTAGAGGAGCCAAACATAAAACCTGAGACGAAAGTTCGTGAACATTTAGAGCCTGAAAATCGTCAAATTCTGGCAAATGATCTCCAGAATCCTCCTCAAGCGAATGATACTGAGGTTAAGAATAACTGTCAAGTTAGGGAGGCACCAGTTGCAACAACTGTACCTAGCCAGGATGCTGCACATATGTTGCCCCCAAGAAGAGACACACGGCAGAACAATCCTGTGAAGCCTTCTACATACCGTGATGCTGTTACTACTGAGCAGGTTCCTGCGTCTGGTGAAGATGATCAACAGTCAACATCAAGTGGTACCTGTGGCCTTGTTCATACAGATTCTGAGTCAAATCTAATTGATCTTGATTATTCAGAACCTTTACAGCCCACAAGGAGGGTTTATCGTTCGGAGAGGATACCTCGTGAACAGTTAGAAATGCTAAATCGCTTGTCAAAGTCTGATGACACACTAGGTTCGCAGTTCTTAATGTCTCATGCACAAGCTAACACTGGACAGCATGAACCGGCAAATGAAGCAGCGGGTAAATCACATGAAGACTCCCATGTTGTTAATGATGTTGAAAGCATGTCCGGAAAAGTGGGGGAATCGAATGAAACCTTGGACAAAAGAACGGTAAATGGTGGAGGTATTGAGACTGAAGCTCGCAACGTGAGCCATGTAGACTCATCCATGAGTCATGCTACCCCTGAAAAACAAACTTCTTCAGGTGTTCTTATTGACATCAATGACCGCTTCCCTCAAGACTTTCTTTCCGAAATATTTGCAAAGGCACTCTCTGATGATATGCCACCAGATGTCAATCCATATCAGCATGATGGAGCTGGTGTTAGCTTGAATGTAGAGAATCATGATCCAAAAACTTGGTCATATTTTAGGAATCTAGATCCTCCTAACGAACAGCTCAGCGAAAGAGATGTTGCCTATATTGACCGAACCCCTGGCTTTCCATCTGACATGGAAGATGGTGGAGAGATTGCCAGATTGCATCGCATTGCTCCAACAACTAAAGATGGCATTTCAACAGAAAACCGTGTGGATACTCAGAAAAAGGTCACGGAGAGTGAGGAATTTGGTGCTATGGTTGAGAATTTAAGGACGCCGGACTCTGAACATGAGGTATAAGCTTCTGTTATATTTGGTTTCAAAATTCCAGAACCATGAGTGTGCTAATGAGAATGAATGCTTGGTAGGATGAAAAGACAGAAACAAGGAACGCTGGACTTCCTCCACCTGGCCCGTCTCTGGCAGATTACGACCCGAGTGGTTTGCAGGTGTGATGGACATTACAATCTTACACCTTATAAAAGCTTTACTTTTTTAGAATACAAAATGGATCCATATTTTTTTCCAGGTTCAGATTGTTAGAAAAATCATGCATGTAGTGTTAACCCCTGTTTGTCATATATAAGAACTTTTCTGCCTCTAGTCTTCTTCTCTGATTCTTCTGTCTTTAATAATTGTAGATCATTATGAATGAAGATCTCGAGGAGCTAAAGGAGCTTGGTTCTGGCTCATTCGGTACAGTGTATCATGGGAAATGGAGAGGATCGGATGTTGCCATCAAGAGGATAAAGAAGAGTTGCTTTGCTGGCAGATCATCTGAACAAGAGAGATTAGTGAGTGTTTCTGCATTTTCCTTTGGGCATATGTGAAAATGATTACGGATTGATACCATTTCTAGATAGTTTATCATGTCATGCTTATGCATACCTTTTCTATTCCCTAGACTGGTGAATTCTGGGGAGAAGCTGAAATTCTTTCAAAGCTTCATCATCCAAATGTGGTTGCATTTTATGGTGTTGTAAAAGATGGACCTGGCGGAACATTGGCTACCGTAACAGAGTACATGGTTGATGGTTCCCTGAGACATGTTCTACTCAGAAAAGATAGGTAAAAGTCTCGTATAACGTCTCTGCTTTTTCCTACCTGGTGAATGGTTAAAGATTCTTTGCTTTTCATTCTTAAATTTTCAGACACCTAGATCGTCGTAAGAGACTAATCATTGCTATGGATGCTGCATTTGGAATGGAATATTTACACGTCAAAAACATTGTTCACTTCGATCTGAAATGTGACAATTTACTTGTGAACCTCAAAGATCCTTCTCGCCCAATCTGCAAGGTAAATTCCATTCATATGATGATATTGAACCAAGTCAAAGTTTGTGCGTTAAACTCTTCATTCATTTGTTCTTCCTCAAGGTTGGTGATTTCGGTTTGTCGAAAATTAAAAGAAATACGTTGGTATCTGGTGGTGTACGTGGAACCCTACCATGGATGGCACCAGAGCTACTAAATGGTAGCAGCAGCAAAGTCTCAGAGAAGGTAACATAGATATTTGGTAGTAAATAATAGAAAGAATGGAAACAAAACCGTATTGAGTTATTGCTGTCTTTTGCGCAGGTCGATGTCTTCTCTTTTGGTATAGTCTTGTGGGAGATTCTAACCGGAGAGGAACCATACGCTAATATGCATTACGGTGCCATTATAGGTGCGTGTTTAACCAACTCACGAGTTTCATTTGTCCTGCCCAATCCTGTTGAAGTTTGATTTTTTGAATTTACGGGTTAAACACAGGTGGGATAGTGAACAACACACTGAGGCCGACCATACCAAGTTACTGTGACTCGGACTGGCGAATATTAATGGAAGAATGTTGGGCACCTAACCCAACGGCACGACCTTCCTTCACAGAGATAGCCGGTCGGCTACGTGTGATGTCAACTGCAGCTAATTCGAATCCATCCAAGCCACCAGTTCACAAGGCTGCCAAGTGAAACAGAGTTGATATTTTATAGGTTATCATTACCTTTCTAAATGTTTTGGGGTCAGGAGGGAGATATTTGTTGACCCTTTTCTCCTTTCCCTTGTCTTTTACCGAATTCAAAACAAAATACATAATAAATTTGTTTTTTCTTACTAATATGGAAGAATATTTCTTGACACAAAATCAAGATACAAGACTAAAGTAAGAACATTCTCAGAGTTTTGCTGGTCAAAATGCAGCTAAGCGTACAAAACTTGGGGAGTGATTTTAGTCATCAGTCTTCGGTTGATTTTTGCCTTTTGCTCCGTTTCTTAAGCAACCCTTTATCCGCAAGTGTTTTACGCTTTTGTTTCCTCCGGTCTTTCACCTTCTCTTCGAATCCATCATCTAGCATCTTCATCATCGCCACCCTTTTGGCTTTTGAAACCTGCAGATTCAGTTTTAGAAGTTTAGATCAGTAAAACATGTCTGGATACATATCTCACAGTGTAACTGTTTTTACATTTCTCACACCCAGAAGAACTAGAATCTAAGACTACACACCCAGTGAAGCAGCGGTACAACTCTTTGATCAGACTGAGCCAAAAATAAATGATGAGAACTTCCATGTTACTATGTCTTACCTTTGTGACTTCTAAACTGTCAGTGATTTCTCTGTAGTTGTACAGTTCCATCTGTTTTCCAATTTCTGCTTCTATTCCATGAATAAGGTTCACATCGGTCTGCAAAAGGTTATGTAAGAGTTAGGTTGCTAGCAAATCATGAACAAGAAACTTAGGTCGATATATCATGTGGTTCCATGATTTGGTATTTTACCTCAGTGATTATGCTGACAGCCAGTCCTCCTCGACCAGCTCTAGCTGTACGTCCAACACGATGAACATAATCCCTTGGATATCTGATGTAAACCAAGTGTCTATCAGGTAAACTTCAAAAATAAAGTGAATAGAGGAAAGAAGAAATCTTCACCCAAAGGTACCTCGGAATGTCATAATTGATGACAAGGTCAACAGTAGGAATGTCTAATCCACGGCTGGCAACATCAGTTGCAAGCAATATCGGTACTTTCCCAGACTTGAATTTACTTAGTGCAGAGAGTCGCAAAGATTGAGAATTCAAAGAATGCATAGCTACGTTTTCCACTTCAAGCTCTTCAAGCATGAGACTTAACCTTTGGCATGTTCTAAAATACGGAACAATGTCTAATAAGCAAGTGCAAAAGGGATCACTCGCTGATACATGAATATTTTATATAGCTACGAATTTGAAACCTGCAAGTCGAGACAAAAATCATTGCCGATCGAATGCCCTTGTCTTCCATTTGTGACAGGATGTGCACGAGATATAGTTCTTTCGCATCTTTGTCTAAAAAGATGTACTGTTGCGTAAGGGTATCGACAGTCTTTAACCCTTCATAGGCTTCATAGAAATAAGCCTTATTTGAAGAATGTTCGAGCAATGTCTGCAAGTTACTAGTCATTGTAGCAGAGAACAACAATGTTTGTCTACTTTTGGGCAAACATTGAAAAATAGTCCGCAATTCGTCTTGGAAACCAACATCAAGAACTCTATCCGCCTCGTCCAGGACTAAGAACTAATTAAACAAACCAAACAAACATTAAGTAAAGCTCAGAATCAATCAAAGAGCAGTTAATTTGATAGCTCAAAACGTGAAAGTTCGTTACCCTAGTTCTAGAGAAAACAGGAGGAATGTCTGGATTGTTTTCCAGCAAAACCTTAATTCTTCCGGGAGTAGTAATGACGATATGGGGTCGGGAAACCAAGCTCTTCGTTTGCGTCAGCATATCCATTCCTCCCACAATCACAGAGCAACGCAAATTCAAACACGAACCTAAAGCCTTGAACTGTTCAGCGAGCTGAAAAGCCAGCTCTCTGGTCGGCGTCACAACAAGCGCATAAACTCCATACGGATCTTCAGCGAGGCGGTGAAGTATCGGCAGAGCAAACGCCGCCGTTTTACCACTACCAGTTTGAGCAAGCCCTAAAACGTCTCGTCCTGCCAATATTTTCGGCACGCAATGAGTCTGAACTAGAGTGGGTTTACGCATGCCAAGCTCCTTACACGTTTCCACTGCCCACTCAGCTAATCCAAGCCCTTCAAAATTTACGGCGGATGTAGTGTCGGAACTAGGGTCAGGATTTGTGAATTTCTCAAATTGAGGAGCATTCTGGTCCGAGTCAAGTTTGTGAGGCTGCGTTCGTTCTACGGTTTTAGGGTTTTTGCGAGATTTAGCAATGACGGTGATTCCCCCTTGCTCCTCCGACGTGGGTTCCTCCATTTTATCTGGATCAAATGACAAAGTGAAGAGACTGACTCGAAGCTATCGCCGGAGATTACCAAAAATTGAAGAATCCGTTAGCCTCCCTCCGTTCTCAGATTGTCTGTGACGCGTATATATACATACACATAAACGCGTAACCTAGGGGAGTTTAAATCCGGTTTAGCCGAACCTGAATCTAAATCCGGAATCAGATTTTCTCTATTCAAAATCGAGATTCACTAAAAAGTTAAACCGAAGATTTGTAATTTTTTTGCTAAGATAAGCCCATTTAATTTCGCTGTCTATTGAGCTAATTTTGTTGGTAAGATTGATTTTCTTAAACTTGTAGTTTACACTTTTGAAAGAACCAGTTAGTTTGATTTCTACGCAGCTGTTGATCAATCATCGTACAAACAGAAGAAATTTAAGGAGGGAGGGAAAAAAGAAACGACAGTTTAGAGATCTTGAGATACCAACACACAAATCCAAGCTAAGTCCTTTAATCTTAATCATTTGTAAAAGACACTTTCTCATAAGATAGTGCAACTTCCTGATTCCCTGATGATAAATCAATCATAGATTAGAATTATGAGAAGAAAAAACATTGTTGTGGTTATGAACATTGATTGATACCTCTTGGACTCTTCATAGTAACTCAGAGATTGTTCAAACTTGAGCCAGAGTGGACATGACGCCTCAAGATTGACTTGGTCAGGACCTTTCATATAAGCTTGGACAATGAATTTATTACTTCTTTGCCTGCGGATCACATAGTTTGAACAGTTGTAAGTAAGACTCCATTGATGTTTTTGAATAAGATATGGTAACAAATTCAGGAGTTTTTATTGGAAGACGTACTGTCCTTCATATTCGGATAACCAAACCAAATAGGCTACACCGAAGTACATGGAAACAAATGGTTTGGTTAGATCATCTGCTGAATCGACTCTGTATGCTCGGTATCCTAGTTCCCTTTATTTAGAAAAGCAGACCCCATTTGGATTTATATCTGATGTGGACATTATAGTGTGACTATAGAGACAACAGGCAAACTTACGAGTATAACCAGGAAGCCTTTGCATAGTCCAATCCGAGTAGTCCTACATGTTTCCCAGTACCGTTCACAAACCGCATGCACACAGTGTCAGCAACCGCACAAACAAGAGGCTGCACCAGTGAACATATTTCAGGATAACATATGAAGAGTAAAAACACAATATGCCCAGTCAAAAGCTGCCTCAGGATAAATATAGTGAACTAAGTGATGATTAACTTGCATACACACTTACAACTCTTAATCCTTTCGTGCTGAAGTACTTCGAAACAATTATATCTGCAACAGCCTGATAACAAATATGTAGCATTGGTGAGAACGGTTTCAGTATAGTTCTAGAACTGTGTTTATTCGCTCCGGGAAATAAGAGAATGCCATAACTCCTCATTCAAAAGACGGTACCTTTAGTTCCCCTCGAGAAAGGTAAGGCCTCTTTTCATTATCTTGTGAGAAGCGAACCTTTCCTCTTTCTTCTTTAGATTTTGTCCACTCTTTACCTACTGCGGAATAATTCCACATATCTTCCATATCTTCAGGGGAAGCTCTAGAGTCCCAATATGTGAAATTGGTGTCTGTCCAACCAGATGGTACATTGCAATTCATGTCAAAAGTTTTTAAAAAAAGGAATGATAGAGATTCTCCAATTCTGAGTGCACGTGCAACTAAATCATTGGCACATTGTACCATGCTCTTAATAATTTCTAGAGATCATAAGATGTTTGGAATAGACGCAAGTGAATTAACGTAAAGATATTGTCGTATGATACAGAAAGATACAAAGAGTGAGAGATTACTTGAGCCTGATGAAGTAGCATCAGTAGGATGAAAGCTTGAAGGTCCAGCATCAACATGTTTTCTGCAATAACAATTAAGCAAAAAGAACTACAACTTTAATACAGAAGTTTATCTTCTCTCAGCTCCTTGATCCAACTACCTCTTACCTATAAGTACAAACAAAAAACAACAACTTGAATGCAAACAACTAGTTTCTCATATCTGTGCAGCACTTTAGTGATTGATAGTAAACAAAACCTTGCAACCATACATAAAAAAAATACAGCAGAAACTAGGTAAAAAGACTGATCAAAGAACAGTTACAACAACCTTGAAGGGAGAGAGTCTTTGACTGCAACATATCGTTTCCAATACGGCAATGTAGATTTGTGAGTAGCCTTTTTTGTCCCGCCTTTATATGCTCTGATGATAAACTCTTCGCTTCTTTGGCTGCACATGGAAGGTTGTCAAAGATTTAAGTGATTACCGGAGAAGATTAGGCTCGGTAACAGCGAAATTATAAAGCTGGAAATGTCAACTTAGGGGTATCACACTTATTCTGATAGTCAGTCAACCACTTCAGGTAAGCTGCCCCAAAATATACGTTTATAAAAGGCTTGTGAAGAAGATCAGGGTTATCATCCACATTATATGCCTGATAGCCTTGTCCACTGCAATAAGGTTTGATAAAAACAGGAACGTAAGATTTTTTAAAATTGAGATCCTTTTGAAAAGGAGAGAAACAAGAAAATTTTGTACCCAGCCAACCACTCTGCTGTCTTTGCTAATATTTGTAAAATTCCTAAACCTGTTTCCTTGGTCTTTTTGTTGTATCGCATAATGAGAGGCTTTCGGTCACTTTCAAGCTCAGCAATTGCACATATCATTTCCTGCAGAAGAAGAGGGACACTGAAAACTTCAAGATCAGAAAGGAAATAGTCTCTGTCAATAACATAAAGCTTAGCTAAACTAAGCTTAAAACTAGTAGCTTTTCAAATACAAGAAAGTAAAGGAACTGTTTATGAGATATTCCCCATTGAAAATATGCTCTCGTTCATGTTAATAAACCAAAACAATCAAACGTGAAACTCGCAATAATTGGTGAAAATGAAGCATACCGGATCCAATATTGAATCAAAATGTCGTCGGACAGTGATATCAGCCACCGCCTGCAATAACATGGAATTAATCGGCAGGTAGAACATTGAAATCTAACTAATATTCACAAAATCGACTAGAATGTTTATAATCAAATGAAAAACATCAGCAATTTCTGTAAAATATATGACGAGTTTTACAAATGATTTTACCTTCATCTCGGTTTGTGTCAGATACGGCTGTCCATCAGGATCCCTTGAGAGGTGAACCTTCTGTCCTTTAGTCTCTCCAACATCTAACCATTCATCCCTCACCGCAGGCTCCATCCACATTGCTTCTAAATCTTCTGGGTCAACACAATCATCCCAGAACACGAAACTATTGGCCATTCGTGCATTGCTAAACGACCTTTCCATTGGCATCTATCAGAAAGAAACGAGAATTTTCACAGAAGCAATTAGAGGTTGTGAAAACCGTAACAAGCTAATGGAAAATAGATGAGTTCAAGCCACATTAACGATCTATTGGAAGAAACGAAATAAAAGCAAGAACAAAAAGAAAATTGTATTCAACAAGTAAAGACATCAAATACGAATGCTAATCAACCAATCCCGGAAAAATCATTCAGAATATCAATTTGAAAACTCGGTAATGTCATTCAACATTGCTCAACAAACGCATGCTAGCAAACTAAAAGAAAACATACATGAAAGAACGCAAAACCACGAGAAATATCGTGTGTATGATAGAAGTGGCTTAGAATATCTACAAGCGAAAGAAACAAGCAGAGAAAGAGAGACCTTGCCGAAGGCATAAGCGCGAAGGACGTGAGCGTCGACGACAGGAGCAGAGAAACAAGGTTTCTCGAAGGATCCAGAAAGAAGAAATCGAAAATTCAGATAAATCTTTCGGAAATTCTACAGATACAGAGAATAGACGAAGAAGAAACCGACGGTTCACCAATTTTGACGGGAGAACAGCACGATTGTTTCGAGAGAAATGCCACGTGGCAATCCTCATTTGGCTGAGCTCATCGTCGTTTTAACGTTGAGCCAATTTTAGAGGGAAGAGCCAGCTCGACTTAACAAGTGTCAATCTGAATTTGGATATAAGCTAGGCCCATTTTACTCTGACGTGGCAGTACTAAAACAACAAAAACGGTTACTGTAGGCCCACCCTACAATGGGCTTTGACTCAACGAACATTTTTTAACTTCCTTATTCCTACTGATATTACATTCAAATGACCAATTTCGTGAGATATAATCACATTTTAAGTTAGGATATCGATAAGATTCTAACAATAATAATTAGGTCATATTAGCTAGATTAGTGATTGATTAGTATTGTACCTAATAACATATCATGAAATAGTGACATCACGTCCACTTTAGACTCTGATAATAATTTATACCTGTTAAGCAAATGTTACTTAGAACCCCACTCGCAGAAAATGTGGCATAAAGATGAAAAGTGTGTGTTAACAAAGTCACAAGGGACAAAGGTCTTTTTGCAATCGTGGGAAACCACTCTGATCTCAACAAAAATGGACGTAATTATTAACCATCATAATCCAATTTTTAAATCAAAAATATAGATTACTTCATTTTACGTGAGCATCTAGAAAACCTTTTTAAATTGATGAAAGAATTGGGACCCCTTCATCTTATTGTTGATATTATATAATGGTCCGTTTTCTTGCATCACTCGTAGGAGTAACGACCACATACGACTTCATCAACATATGAATTATTCTTCTCAATAAACTTTTTTGGACAAAGAATTTATATTTCTGTACCATAAGTTTTTCAATCTGGTTATACGTTTAGGAAATTAGCTCTTAGTCTTATAATTTAGAGTTTGAAAATATGAATCAAATCAATTGACAAAAACAAAAAAAAATCCCCTAATGATCACGTTTTCGAAACAATTAAGAAATGTCTCAAGTTTTTCTTTTCTGTCAAAAGTTGGATTAAGAAAACTCTATTCATAACCTAAACCTTATATTATAATCAAATTTTAATTTTTTTTTTGATAACTAAGGAGTTCTAAACTTTATAGAAGAGGTATTGACTATTTTCCTGAGGAAGTACAACCTACGAATAGATCTTTTTCCGGATATTCAAATGGGACGTTAAATAGACTCATATCCGTGTAAAAGATATCCGAAAAAATTGTGGCACTCTTTATTTTATCTTGTATAACATGAGATGTTTTATGTAATTATATTGACTTTTTTAAATAATAGTATAAATTGTATGTGACAATATTGAGAGTTTTTTTTTCTTTTTTGGTAAATGACAATATTGAGAGTTTTTGAGTGACTTGTATGCTTAACTCTTTATATTCTTCATATATAAGCAACACAATATTTTTTTCTCTCTCTCATAACTTCCCTCAGATACACCTTTTTCGAAAATTCGAACGCAGATAAACAGAGCGATCGGATAATGGCGACGGATCATGTAGTTGGTACGGCAAACGACTACAATGTTGACCTTTTACCTAGTGACCACGACGCGCTACCGCTTGGTCAATCGTCTTGGCGTCTCAACCTCGACGCTTTTCAACTTCCTTCTTCACCGTCTTTCTCCGGCCGTCACGACGGTCGTACTCTCTTTTCTCGCTTTTTCCGTACTCCCAGTAAGATTGCTTCTTCCTGTGCTCTTTGTTTTTTTGGTTTTTTTGGCCTTTCGTAATCTGCCCTCAATTCGTTTAGTGTGGATTTGCATAAACGTGTACGTATACGGAAAAGTAGAATTTGCAATTGTTCTTGTGATGCTTGTTCGGGGAATAAATCTACAAATAATCGAAAATTATTTTGAAGTATAATTTAGATTTTTGGAAAACACTAGCCTTAAACCCTTTCAATCGATTTGATTCAAGGGAATATTAAACTTTTTCTTTTGTTGATTCAAAATTCTGAAGCTTTTAATGGAATCTTAACTTTCTTCTTTGGAGTGTGTATATGACAGATTATTTGTTTAAATTATGTGGATGCTGAATCAGATTCTCTACAGAGATTTATAGGATACTTGAGAAATTGTTAAACCTATTAAGGTCGAACTATCAGAGTTGTTATCGCTTGAATTTTTGTCTTAATGCAGGAAAAGAGCGTAGAGTTTCTGAATACTACAAGAAGCAAGAGAGGCTCCTCGAGGGTTTCAATGAGATGGAGACTATCCACGAAACTGGTTTTGCATCCGGTGCTCCAACTGAGGTACTGTTCTCCTATTTTTCGTATGATATGTCTCTTTGAGACTTTGTCCTTTGTTCATCCTCCACCTTTTTGGGTTCCAACAGGAAGAGATGAAGAAGCTTGCAAAGAGTGAGAGACTGGCAGTTCACATCTCGAACGCAACAAACTTGGTGCTTTTTGTGGCTAAAGTTTATGCCTCTATGGAGAGTAGATCCATGGCTGTTATTGCTTCAACTTTGGATTCTCTATTGGATCTCTTGTCTGGTTTTATTCTATGGTTTACAGCTAATGCCATGAGAAAACCAAACCATTTTCACTATCCAATCGGAAAGCGTCGGATGCAACCTGTGGTAAGCTTCTGTGTTAATTCATTAACCCTCACTGTTAGGTTTTACTCTTATTCTATCTCCGACAGTTTTTCTTACGAACTTACTTGTCTCACGAGAAATATACCTATAAAGATTAGCCAACCCAGATGGTCACAAACCTTGTGTTTCTACATGGGAAGAACAATTCATGAAAATAAATTTGATCATTTACGTTCTTTAAACAAACAGGGCATTATTGTGTTTGCCTCCGTGATGGCAACTCTTGGACTGCAAGTTTTGCTAGAGTCAGGAAGGCAACTGGTTTCCAAGGTATAGATAGACCTCACATGTTTTTTCTGATAATTGCTTTCATCTGTTATTTTGATGTATTTAACCAGTTCTCTTTTTTTTATGTTACAGAGTGGTACTCATATGAATAGCACAGAGGAGAAATGGATGATCGGGATCATGGTCTCTGTCACCATCGTGAAGTTTCTACTCATGATTTATTGCAGAGGATTTCAGAACGAGATCGTTAGGGCCTACGCTCAGGATCACCTCTTTGATGTCGTCACCAATTCAATTGGCCTAGCAACAGCTGTCTTGGCCGTCAAATTCTACTGGTGGATTGATCCCTCCGGTGCTATAGTTGTAAGTTTTTACTTGATTTGTTTTCTCTCTAAACTCCTCATTCAAACTCTGTAACTTTTGAGTAGGATCGAGAATCTGTCTCGTGGGATTACAAAACCGTTTCCTTTGTATGGTTGCAGATTGCTTTGTACACCATTGCAACATGGGCCAGAACCGTACTAGAGAACGTCCATGCGCTGATTGGACGCTCTGCACCGCCAGATTTCCTGGCAAAGCTGACATTCCTGATATGGAACCATCACGAAAAGATCAAGCATATTGACACAGTAAGGGCTTACACATTTGGGTCACACTATTTCGTAGAAGTGGATATTGTTTTGCCTGAGGACATGAGACTGCAAGAGGCTCACAACATTGGAGAGACTCTTCAGGAAAAACTTGAACAGCTCTCTGAGGTAGAACGAGCTTTTGTCCACATAGACTTTGAGTTCACTCATCGTCCTGAACACAAGTGGTGAAAATTAGATTTTGAGCTTTGTAGAAAAGATAAGTTAAGTAGTTCTTTGATTTACTGTAAGTTGTCTTCGTGTCGTTTGTACTTTATAAAAATCGACTCAATGTCGTCTTTTTGTATTTTTAATTTATAATCCACTTTGTTTCTCCAACATGGCATTGAGTGAAGAATGTGTTTGGTTTGGGTGTCGATGAGTGTTGTGCCATCTTTAATTACGGGGTTGCGTATTGTGTGTGGTTTATATTTAAAGGAAAAGTGCACTGCGTGCTGTTTATAAAGCTCAATTGTCATTTTATGTAGTCGGACTGCACGACGTTTGAAGCTAATCGACATGTGTCCCGTTTAAAGACTTAACTCAGAAAATAAAGATAAAATCTTAATAAAAATAAAATAATGAGTTTTAAATGAAAACCACTCAAAAAATAAAGAGCGTCGCTGGTTATCTAATCGTCCAACAAAGTTCCGTGCTTCATTACTCTTCTCCACAAGACATTCTCTGGCTCAGAATCTTCACCATGAAAATGTAAAGAAGAATCACGGACAAAACTCTCATATTCACCAGCAATGGCTTTTATTCTCCCTAACCTTTCTCCCTCAATCCATCTTCAAACTGGAAAATCTCCAAACCTTAAACCCATTTTCAATCAATCTCTATCTTCGTCTTCTGTTAGCTACGAGTTTGAGGAAGGTAGCCTCTCTACGCTCTCTCTTTCTAGCATCCAGTCTCCTCCTCTTCAAGATGCTCAGGTTAAGACAAGACATAGTGCGCAAGATAAGAATAACCATGACAGAGATGAGTTCTATATCAATCTCGGTGTTGCTGTCCGTACGCTTCGTGAAGATCTACCTTTGCTCTTCACAAGAGATCTCAACTACGACATCTACAGGTTAATTTTCTCTCTTGGGTATTTGATAGTTGAATTGTAATGGGTGAAAAAAGAATCTTTTGGATGCAATCTCGAGGAATTTATCATCTGTGTATAAAAAGGAGGATCTTTTTTGTGTTTAATCTCTGTTTGTGAATAATTACTCAGAGAAATTTAGAATCTTTGTTCGTTTTACAGGGATGATATAACATTAGTGGATCCAATGAACACATTCTCTGGAATTGACAACTACAAATTGATCTTCTGGGCACTCAGATTTCATGGGAAGATATTGTTCAGAGATATCTCACTTGAGATTTTCAGGGTATGGCAACCATCAGAGAACATGATTCTGATCAGGTGGAATCTAAAGGGTGTGCCCAGAGTTCCATGGGAAGCTAAAGGAGAGTTTCAAGGCACTTCTCGGTATAAACTCGACCGTAATGGCAAGATCTATGAGCACAAAGTCGATAACTTGGCCTTCAATTTCCCTCAACAGCTCAAACCTGCAGTTTCAGTTTTGGATTTGGTTACTGCTTCTCCTGCAAGTACTCCCAACCCGACATTCTTTTTCGGTCCTGTGGACTCGTATTCATCTTCATGGATTAAGTTCTATCAAGCGGTTAGACGGACATTGGAACAGTCAGAAGATATGCTTGTGACAGACAGTTTAGTCACATGCTCATAGTGAAGTAGATTTGCTATGCATACACGCAAGATCACACTATCTGGTGTATATAGTTTATACATTTGAAGGTTATATATATGAGTAGATCTGGTTGGCTTAAGCTTCTTGCAAAACTTAGAACAACTTGTTGATCCAGAAACTTTATACACAACTTTGTCAATACATGGAGTTTTGTTTTTATGATAATGTGAAACAGTATTATTACTCGGCGGTTAAGCATACCAAAAAAAAACCAGCACCCCTAATTAACAATCAGCATCAGCCTGAGTGATTTTGTTTTTTTGACCTGTCTATTATCCTTGTAAGGTGCATCTCCCTGCAATTTTTAGGTAACCATGAATAAGATCACTTCAAAAACAGATCTAATATAGCAAGAAAAGTTTTCAACTACATACTTGGTTGAACATACGCGTATATGTAAATATATTATACCTTTAGATGTACGAGGATGTACATGATTTTGGACTTAGAGAGGTAGCTTATCCAAGGGTTTCAAGACTGCAACATTACTGCGATCTGGATTCATGTACTTCTCATAAGTGACCCTCAGTTTTCCTGTTTTAGCAGCTTTATGAAATCTTAAGATCATATCAGAACAATCCCTGTGATAAGACGATAGCTTGAGATTAGTTAAACAATGTAAGTAGTCCAAGTATCTGCACGTAGTTATCAGAAGATGGTTACTTCATCTGGGAGACATTGTAGTAGGTATGGTTGTTTAGGAGCGAGGTCCAAACTGGAGTCATATGCAAAGTGCATCGGGCAACATAAATGGCTGATGCACATAGTAACGATGGCTTATACTTCAACGCTTCGTACTCAACCAAGCACAGCTCGATAAGGTAGAAGGAGAGTTGTTCAAGCTGATTAAAAAAAAATAGTATTCAATGTCTACTCTACTTAATCAAACAAGTTAATTTTTATTGATTATATAGCATTTAGAAGCAAGTTTTGCACGTACCTTCTTATTTGATTGAGCAGCTTTAAGGAACCTCAACATGAAAACGTAGGAGGTCGGAGCATTCAAACGAAATTTTAACTGTTTAAGCATAATCCTCTCCTGAAAGGAACAGACAAAACAAAGATAAATAGAAGGGGGAGGATATGCGATCGAATAATGTCAAAATGGATAGAGAATTTATTCATCCACAGAGTTCACTACTACCATTTCCAGGATTTGTTCTCTGGTGTATGATTCTGCGGAGATACTAATTAAGTCTTTGATCTGCATATGGACATGAGCAATAGGTTCTAAAAATTAAAAGCTTGAATACATAGGTAATGATGGAGACGTTAAGCTTTCAGAATAAATGGCACTTACCCTAGGATGCCAATAGTCCTCGTATTTAGATGCCAACAAGAGTGCAGTAAGACCAATCAATTGCATCTCATTTTTCCGTATTGGAACTTGGGAGAGATAACGGTCTAATAAGTTCATTGTGAGGTAAAGAGTCTCATGCATTAGATCAAATTTGAAATGAACCTGGAAACAAATAATAGGCAAAAACCAAGATATAGGATTCCACATGGAGAAGAAATACTTTGAGTAGAGAAAATATCAAGTTGAATGGAAACGAATAATATTGCACTCACTTCGATAAGCCAATTGATCAATATTCCACGCGTAACTGGACTAACTTCTGCCCAAGCTGACAAATAGTATCCCAAAGCTGGATTTAATGCCTGCAACAACATTTTACTTTAAGCTGTTGGAAAGCTAAAATTCAATGTTAAAACTGTAAGGATAGAAAGAAAAAAGCAAATAGAACAAGAAACGGCTTACCTCTGCAGTCCAATAGAACTGATATATGTCATCCACATATTCTGCGACTTCCAACTGATTGGATTCATCATCAATGTTGGGAAGCTTTTCTGGCTGTGAAGTTTCACCATTTTTCTCATCAAACTGCAAGTTAAGTTACCAAATTAGTAATAGTGGAGAAAAAGAAGTCACAAGGAACACAACAGATAGTAGAATTATAAACCTTTGATCCTGTCACCAGAAGAGATGTGAAAGACTTTCTACGTTTTGATTTTGGTTTCGCCTTAACGTCTAACACTTGTGTTGTAGGGTCTTTGTTTTCACTAGATGAACTGTCTCCTTGACTATCTTCTTTGAGAAATTCTGTTTCAACCTTTTCCGGAACTGACAGTGTTGAAGCAACTTCTTCTGACAAAGGGATTGAAGAGATAGATCTTGATTTACTTCTACCCACTGGAGGCTTCTTAAGAGAACTACGGTTTTGTAGTGAGGTGTTCACAGTTGTCTGGATCTTGAGTGAGAGATAAAATTAATCAAATATTTTTTAAACACAAAATCTCAATATGGCTGACTATTGGCAGATGAAATTGTCAGAAACAAAACATCATAGTGAAGCATAAGAATGAACACATGGAAAACAAAAGAAGACTGATTTAGTAGAGTAATAATGATAGTCAAGCCAAAAATATTATTTGAGAGGGCTTCAAATAGTGTAGTTATTACGGTAAGGAACCAGTTGCATACAAAGATAAGAAAGGAACAAAGGTATATATATATACCTTGATAGATCTCCTTACGATATGAACATTATTTGTACTCTGGCTGTTGCGATCCCTGCGCATGCAAAGAAAATGAACTTACCAGCTTACATCTCAGGTTGCTGCCTCAAAAATAAAAAAACTAGTTCTCGAAGATGTAACTAAAAGTCTACACTGATAAGAATGCAAACAAGGATTCTGTAAAATGTCGACGATTTTATTGTTGAAAAGTAGACTAGTATGATACGCAAGAGAGAAACAACAACTTCATACCAGAAACAAACATATTTACTTACAATGGTAGAGAACCAACACTTGTCCGATTTTTCCAAGTACAGGTTCTGGCACTGCTCAGCTGCGGGATGGATTTGTTGTTGACTTTGCTTGCTGAAACAATACAACCTCACTCATATCAGGTACTGAACCAATCCAGCTACAACAATAACATACACATTTCCATCACACATCAGAAGTATAGAAAAGAAATCCATATCACCTAGGCCCTGACCCAACTGTTTCGAAGCCAAGACATTTTCCTGCGCAAGAATAGAAAACAGGGGAAAAAAAAAAGAAATAGAAATAATCAGAATCCTGGACATTGAGTAGAGTCATATCTAATTAAGTAAAATATCTTAAATAATTAGCCTCGCGTGTTGTTGTACAACCAGCAAACTATAAGACCAAAAAAAAGAGTAAATTATCCTTATAGGAACCTTCATTGGATTCCTATTTGTAAGGCTTGTTCTCTTTGAAGCTGGTAAAGATCTTCTGCAAGAACAAACCAATCAAAGAAGTTAAGCAATAAAAGATGTAGAATTATTCTCAGCAGATACTAAAGAAAAGTCTAATAGGAATAGAAATGTTTAAAGGCATGAGATTAGCACAAAGGTACCTTGTACCAGCGACAGTTGATCCAAGGCTCAAAGATTTCTTTTCGATGAAGTTCTGACCTAGAATATGAAATCCTCCGAAATTAGATCAATGGTAACGATCAATTAAAGTCAGACAGTAAAACAAACATAACATTTTGGAAGTCACCTGTCTTATAAGTGTTATTGATTCCAAGTTTGGCTGTTCCTTTACTTTCATGCTCCTATAAAAGAATAGAATCATGGCTTGCAAGGAAGATGGAGGATATAGCAATCTAATAGTTTGTTTAATGAAACTCATGCTCTAAGACACATTGTACTCTTCTGTAACACGTATACAGATTAATTGCAACATTCTAGTTAATCTTATAACTGCATCTAATCATAATAATTTGCAAGTATACAACATGAATATAGTTTGCCAATACGGTTGCTATACCTTGGTAGAAATTTTCAGTGAAGTATTATGAACTTTGGTTGAACCAACTGAAATCCTACACACGGAAAGGCCAATTAGCACAGCATCTTAACTCATTGCATAACATCAGATACTTTATAGATGTAACTGAGCAAGTTCATAGTGCAAAAGCTTATCAACTGATCTCAAAGGCAACATTAACTGTGGTTCTCATCTTCATTTGGATGTAAACCAATAAACAATTGGTGTCAGACACTGTACTATATTTATGTAAAAGCAATGATTGAAAGAGTACATTTCACATACAAAATGGCATCCGAAGCAAAGGCTTCCATTACTCATACAACTATGCCTAACGCAGAGGAACTACTAACCCCAAATTAGAGAATGTAACGCTACTGTAGGTATGTGACATCTACTAGTGATTACTGCATACCTTTGCAAAGTTGCAGATTTTACACCCTTCAGTTTCCTGTATTATTGCACGTTCAATACATTAGTTTTAGAACATAACAGAAATTAGTACAACAAAAACTAACTAAAAATATGCTCCCTAAACATAGAACTCATTTGGTTAAAAAGAAAATGGGAGATATATCACTAGTCCATGAGAAATCACAAAAAGAAACCCTTAAGAGTTAAAGAAAATTTACATCGTACTGCTCCCACAAATTGTTGGAATCCTCCCACCACGATTGCTTAAATCAGCCAATGCCTTTCTTGTGACCCTATCCACTGAATGGAACAAAACTTTGAGTTCAATATGGACACTATGTCCCGAAAATGTTGTGAAAACATACTCCATTATTATCTTACCAGAATTTTGGTCACTGCTTTTTTCATTGCCTGTGACTCTCAGATTTCCCTTCTATTAGAAAAATGCATTTTACATGTGAATAAATGCATAACATCCAACACTAAGATGAACTCAGAAAGAGAAAAACCTTCATATTGTTTGCGTTAGAAGTTACTCCATTCCTAATTGTCACAGATTTTCTCCTAAACAATGTAAAAGCAAAATATTAATTGCTTCAAGAAAAAACATAAAGTCTAGTTCTTAATGATCAAACCATATAGCAGCAGTAAATTTATTGTCTGATAGATGTAAGATAAATAACTTTTTTTGATAAAGTAAGATAAATAATTTTTTTTTAAAAAAAAACACCACAAACCTCAAAGGAATTCGAGTCTTCTGTGAAGTACCTCTGCAAAAATAGAAAATAGTTTTATTTAGATTTTAAAAATGACAAAAACATTGCAAGACGAAATGCAAAATGATGCACTTACACTGTATCAGCTAGATCAGTTTTTTGGTTATCAGAGAAGATTTTAAAACTCCTACTGCCAACTGTTTCAAAAGTAAATAATTTTTTGAGAACTTATTTATTTGTAGATTAAAAATAATCTTTCTTTCTTACCTCGATTTCCAAGGATATCCTCACTTCTTAGTCGTGGTGCCTAAAAAATCCAA
Source organism: Lepidium didymum (assembly GCA_963920545.1). NCBI lineage: Eukaryota > Viridiplantae > Streptophyta > Magnoliopsida > Brassicales > Brassicaceae > Lepidium > Lepidium didymum. The sequence goes on from OY986992.1 coordinate 6,991,774, forward strand.
TTAGTAAAATGAATTAAGACGTAAAAGGCTTTTATCACATGTGACTTTTCGAGACCATGTTTGACTAAAATGATAAAAGAAGCAGAAGAGGCAAAAACCATAATCTCTTCTACAATCGAGAAATTAAAGAACTCTAATCGTATTCCGTTTAGTTATAATGACAGAGACGATTAGTTCAATGGTAACCGTACGAAACAAGAACAAGCCCTCAATCTCAAAAACTCATCTGCGATTGTTAATAAACCCTAACTCGGTTTCATACAAAATCATGAAGAAATCTTCAAAATTTTAAGAAATTTATACCTTCGCGAATGCCATTTCCCTTAAATCTCCAGATCTTCCTTTCTTTTTCTTCCCAGAGACTCAATTGAGACTTGAGAGAGAGAGAGCGAAATTTTACCGTTGCAAATTCCCGAAAGCCGAAAGTAGCGACGCCGTCTCTGAGTATTTGAAATTGAGCTGATTCCAATTTACGATTATGCCTTTGGGCTATACATGTTTAACTAAGCCCATTTAAAACCAAATCGAGGAGAAATAGGCCCATTTATTTATTCTTTTCACCGCAGGCCCATTTATTTTTTATTAGAATAAACATAATTATTTGCTAACGCTAGTGCAGCAAAATTGGATTTGATTCGGTTTGAGTTGTTTTATTTTATCTTAGCCCATCTTACTTTTTTGATTTGTCATATTTCGCTCCTAAACTTCCACTAAACCTTGGGAAAAAAAAAAAAAAAGCTTCCACTAAACCCTAGCTTACCTACTCTGTTCATTTCTCTATCGACAGCGACGCCATTAACGGACTAGAGATGCCAGGATTCGAGGATGGATTTTCAGCGGAAAAGCTCTTTGCACAGGGATACTCTTACACTTACGACGATGTAATATTTCTACCTCATTTCATCGACTTCTCGACGGACGCCGTCACCTTATCCACGCGCCTCAGCAAGAATGTTCCACTCTCGATTCCTTGCGTCGCTTCACCGATGGACACTGTGTCTGAATCCCACATGGCTGCTGCTATGGCTGCCCTTGGAGGAATCGGAATCGTGCACTATAACTGCGACATTGACACTCAAGCTTCCGTCATTCGTCACGCCAAGTCTCTCAACGTTCCGATCGCGTCCGATGCTGTTTTCAAATGCCCGGAGCATCAAATTGGTTCTGTAGATGATTTCGGTCCTTCTTCCTTCGTTTTTGTCTCGCAGACAGGTAAAATTCGCAATCAATTTCAGACTTTTTAGCTGAAAGTAATCTACTTTATTTTCCTCTCAACATTTTTGAAATGAATCAAAGCGAACGGTAATGTCTTTAAAAAACGTATACTGAATAAAACTTTCTTGTTAATTGATTTAATCAGGGACGTTGACACCGAATTTGTTGGGCTACGTTTCGAAATCCGAATGGTCGAGTATGAAAGACAACCAAAAGGAGATGAAGATATATGATTACATGCGGAGTTGTGAAGATAAAGATTACTATGTGCCTTGGGATATTGATCTTGACAAGATCGAGGCGGTTTTGGAAGATAAGCGGAAAGGATTTGTGGTTCTGGAGAAGGAAGGTGAGACGGTGAATGTAGTAACAAAAGACGATGTGGAGAGGGTTAAAGGATATCCCAAGTTAGGGTCAGGAACTGTTGGTCCAGACAAGAAATGGATGATCGGTGCAGCAATAGGGACAAGGGAATCAGACAAGGAGAGGCTAGAGCACCTGGTGAAAGCTGGGGCTAACGTTGTGGTGTTGGATAGCTCGCAAGGGAACTCCATTTACCAGCTTGAGATGATCAAGTATGTGAAGAATATGTATCCGGAATTGGATGTGGTTGGTGGTAATGTGGTGACAATGTACCAAGCAGAGAACTTGATCAAAGCAGGAGTTGATGGGTTGAGAGTTGGTATGGGATCTGGATCCATATGCACAACACAAGAGGTTTGCGCTGTTGGACGCGGACAGGTAAATGAAAAAGCCCTCATATATGACATAGACTGATAAGTTGATTCTACGAGTTACATATTATTAAGTCGGGTTCCTTTTTCTTTTTATGTGATTGGAATTCCTGTTAGGCGACTGCTGTGTTCAAAGTTTCGACGCTTGCAGCTCAGCACGGTGTACCTGTTATCGCAGATGGTGGTATCTCAAACTCAGGTCACATTGTGAAGGCTCTAGTTCTTGGAGCATCAACTGTGATGATGGGAAGCTTCTTAGCTGGTAGTACCGAGGCTCCTGGAGCTTACGAATATCTAGTAATTGCTCATAACTTCCTACTTTGAATATTGATTTTAACCAAATTCCAAAATATATTCATCAATGAGTTTGCTTAATTGGTCTTTCTTGTATGATTATAGAATGGTAGGAGAGTGAAGAAGTACAGAGGTATGGGTTCATTAGAAGCGATGACCAAAGGAAGCGACCAGAGATACTTGGGAGATAACACAAAGCTCAAGATCGCACAAGGAGTGGTTGGAGCTGTTGCAGACAAAGGGTCAGTATTGAAGTTTATACCTTACACAATGCATGCCGTGAAGCAAGGTTTCCAAGATCTCGGTGCTTCCTCTTTGGAGTCCGCCCACAAGCTATTGAGAGATAATGTCCTAAGACTTGAGGTATGCCGTTATTTATACTCAGAAAAACTCTCTTAAGCTGCGAATTTTGCCATTTTAGATGTTATTGTTTACGTTTGTATTGTTTTGATATTGCGAATAGGCTCGGACGGGGGCAGCACAGATTGAAGGTGGGATCCATGGACTGGTTTCTTACGAAAAGAAATCGTTTTAGCTCTCTGGGTGTAATGGTGGACTTTGTAGCCACAAGGACGGCCGCACTTGTCTTCACAGTATGTAATCTTATCATAGTTGAATCGTGTTTCGTAATACCACTTTGGATTCTGGTATTGTGTTGCATTATTTTGTAAGGTCATGCTTTATGTTAAAAACCATTACAAATAATAATTCTGTTGAATAAAGCTATTGCCTGAAACTAAAAATTAAATCTTAACTCTAAATTCGTTCATTCAACATTATTTCTGTTGTAAACTCTTTAAAGATTCTCTATGAGCATCAACCAGGTCAAATAGCTTTGTCTTTAGAACACTCTCTGTACCTTGGTATTGCTAGACGTAAAACAGCGAAGAAAACAGCCAAGAGCAAGCTTATGTTACCAACAGTGGAATATGCAAAATCATTCTTTCCACCGAGCCAGCTAGTGGTAGATATAACACAAGCTCTTCTTTCCAATGAGGCTATAAGATGTTGTAATTGTTCTGCAGCAAGATCAGTGTATATCCAGCTTGAAGATCAGTGTCTGTATTACCATAGAGCTTCCTAAATGTTGGTAGAGCTGCATCTAGACATTCAAGTCTTCATGCTCACTCAACTACCAGAAGCATAATACATTAATTCTTTCTAGCGATGTTACAAAATTTCTAACTCGAAATCAATTAATTGTTAATAGATTACTTAATATCTCCTAAAAATATTACTTAAGATCTAACCTTTTAAAAAGTGTAATCATATAACGGCCGCCGAAGAGGTTCAGTGGTAGTAGTTACTTTACAAATCTTCAAGTATTGGGCTTTAATTCTTTTTCGATACAAGTGGATAAAAATATTTTTGGATATAAACTTTGGCTATAGATCGAGTTTTATCAATCTAATTGTTAAAAAAATCTATATAACGGCCTAGTGAACTTCTTTAATTCCATTAAACATACATGTAATGTATGATATGTCAATAACGAAATCTTTTTTTTTTGCACCGATTGCACAATGTTCAAAAAAGTCCTGCTAGATTCCATGAAATCTTGTTCTTTTGCACCGATTGCACCATGTTCAAAAAAGTCATGCTAGATTCCATGAAATCTTTTTGTTTTGCACAAACACAAGTGCAAGTATAAGAATGAAAAATGATTGAGAAGATGCTATAGCATAAACTCAAGATGATGGACTAACTACCATGATTACTCAGTATGTAACTGACTTAGTTGTCTCTAGGGGATAGATGAATAATGGTATGACTTAAGAGTGGGCAGAAAATGGATAGAAAAAAAATTTGCAATATCCATGATTCGTTATGTTTTATCTGGATATCTAATTTTGTGATTTGCTTTGGTCCGAAAATTTTCGAATATCTAGAAAACCGGATATCTGTTTATTTTTAAAGATCCGTGAATAATCCGCTTCGATATGTTTTTAAACAATTAACAGTAATATAATACAGAAAATTCACAAAAATAATAAAAATATATATTAAACATTAATGTCAATATACATTTTTAAACCCAAAATAAATATTTTTCGATTAAAATTTTTTTAAAAATACAACTAACTATTAAGGATTAAATTTTTTTGATTAAACTAATTCCAAAACTCTATCCTCTGAGAACATGAACAGTTTGACAGCATCACAACCGAGCTTTTCTTCTTACAACAAAGCAGCCGATTGAAGATTCTCTGTCAATTGTCCTTCTTCTCCTCTATTACTTTTGGTTTCGCCGAAGATTATCATTGAAGACGAAGCAACTCTTTCCAGCGGTTTACCACCATCGAGATCTCCATCTTCACGACGTTTTGGTTCTTGTTATCCTTTCCCTTTCTGTTGCCGCCGACGAGGTTAGATTCAGAACAATCGCTCCACCAAATCTGCTCCTCCACTCCGACGAGTTTAGATCTATGGCCTTACGCAAAAGATCTGAACTCTCTCTATCTCGGCGAGGCGGCGGGGACCATGGTGCCATCAGGCGAGTTTCCGACGGCTATCTCTTTTGACGGCGCCACAAAGAAGAAACTTAGGGTTTTGGCCTCTTTAAATGAGGTATCTTTTTAATTTCTTTCTAAGTTTTATTCTGAAATGAGTTTCAGATGACAAACTTAATTTCTTTATGGGCTTTAGAAAGTGTTTAAATGATTACCAATCTATTGAAAGCCATTTAACTAGGTTAGGTTTCTTTTCGGAGAATCTAAACTTAAGTTTGATTGTAAGCTCAAGAATAATGATTCAACTAGTTCTCATTGTGTTCGATTGATTTTTATTGTGGATAGAACTCATATTAGTTCATGATCTGCTTTAGATTTACGAGTGCAAATCCAACATATTTCCCAAGACTTCTAATATGTTTGAGTTACTTCACCTGAATTTATTATTTTTTTGAGCTACTTCACCTGGATTTATTGATGTTATTGTTTATTTTCAATTCTGTTTATTGTTGATGTATTCTATGAACTCTTTCATTATAATCTAATGTTTGATCTTTAATCTAATAAAAAATTTCAGATGGATATGATTTGACAAAAAAAGTATACCAATGGTCAAAGGCTTCAGAAAAGAAAAAAAAAGCTTGAAACTAAACATTTTTGAGTGCTTTTAATAAGCAATGATGTCGACAGAAGAAAAAAATTCAGCAATGATGTGTTGTGTCCACGTTTTTCACCCAAAATATTATAAAAAATTGAACAATCCAACTCACGATCAGATATGAATTGAGATTTACATTTAATGAAAGCACGTGTTCAAATTTATAATGTATAATAATAATTATCTTTTAATTTAAAATTTTGGTTAATACCTATATGTATAACTTATATGAAGGAGAGTATACCAATAGTCAAATCCTAAAAAAAAGAAAAGCTCCAAACTAAACAATAATGGCAGATCCATCAGAACCATTGTCGTTGTCTCATTAGCCGATGAATCTGAAGTTAACGACAAAACAAGATCAGAAGACTTAACTTTCGAAAAGATCGTCGAACAGAGTCTATCTGATTTCGGATTGTGGCAATTCTTCCAGATATTTCTCGTTGGACTCGCTTTGTTCTTCGATTCTCAGCAAATATTCATAACTGTCTACACAGATGCATATCCAACGTGGCACTGTCTTAACCACACGATCTGTCATCCTTCTACTTCCGACATCTGCAAGCTTCCAAGATCAGCTTAGGAATGGGACGGTGGTCCCAAGGGTAAATCCGTCATTAAAGAATTCGGCCTTGAATGCTCGACCTCATTACTCAGAGGTGTGCCTAGTTCTGCTTTCTACATCGGTTCGATTGTTGGAGGATTCTTTCAAGCTTTGATCCCAGATGATTCTTTGGGGCGTAAGAAACTGCTTCTGTACTCAACTTTTGCAATGTCAATCACTTCAATCTCTATTATCTTCTCAACCAATCTTTGGATTTACACATCCTTAAATTTTATCATTGGATTTTCGCGATCACAGACCTGGTCATACGCGATGGTTCTCATCAGTGAACGAGTCTCCACTAGATGGAGACCGAGAGCTACGATGATTCCATTTACTCTATTTGTTTTAGGGTTTATGTCTTTGTCTGGAATCGCTTACCTAGCACAACACTCTTCCTGGAGATTTCTATATCTATACACATCCGTTCCATCAATATTCGACATTGTTTTGATCTACCTCTTCGATCTGGAATCGCCACGATGGCTTCACATGCAAGGAAATGATAAGGAAGCCATCGATGTACTCGGAAAATTGTCGCCGAAGAACAGAGCATACTTGAAATCAGTGGTTTCGAGTTACCTCCAGCGCAAGAAACCCATGAACAATTGCCAACTTACTCGATTAAAGACTTCTTCTTCCGGAAATGGGCATTTCGGAGAATTTTAGTTGTTATGATCATCACATTCGGTTTGGTAACATCGTATTACGGTCTTCCTTTAGCAGCTAGAGACATAGACGTCAACATCTACTTGAGCGAAACACTAAATGCATTGGTGGAGTTACCAACTTTTGTTATCACTCCAATCTTATTGGAGAGATTAAACAGAAGAAGCTCTGTTCTAGTAAATTCGTTACTCGGTGGAGCAGCAGGAATACTCTGTTTCGTTCTCAGCATTCTTGGCAAGACAGAGATCGGGTTTGTGTTTGAACTCGCGACATTCTTCTGCGCAAGGATCGGAGTCAACCTTATGGCCGTTTATATGGTTGACATGTTTCCAACCTGTGTGAGAAGCACCGCGACAATGATGTTTAGACAAGCTCTTGTTGTTGGGGAGCTTTTTGTCCTTTAATTGCTTCAATTGGAAGAGACTTACCGTCAGTCTCGTTTGCCATTTTTGGAATTTTAATGGCTTGTTTGGGAATGTTCGTTCTTATGCTGCCTGAGACGAAAGGTTTGAGTCTCTGCGATTCGATGGAAGAACAAGAAAAGATAGATCAAGCAATAAACAGTAGCCATCATTGTTAACATTCTCCATCTTCATATCTTTGTAATTCTGTGATGTCTAATCTTATAAATAATGAATTCAAGTTTTGTTAAAGGAAACTAAAAGAGTATTTACTATTCATTTACAAAGCTATCAAACGAGTGTCTATGTCTTTGAACTACTAATACAGAAGCATTTACATCCATATTTGATGAAGCCAAGAAATCTCCAACAGTTCCTAATTCTGGACACTCTTCCCAATCATTCATTCCCGAAGTCATTGGGCAATCTCCTCTGTTTTTTCCCACCACAAACAATGAATACATCTCCCCAATCTCTCTTAGAATCATCAGCGTCTGTGTTCCATTGCTCACTCGCTTCTCTATGAATCCAACTTGCCCCGTCGTTACAAATCTGTCAAAACAAATACAAGCCATCACCATAAGTGAAAACGCAATGTTTCTAATCGAAAGAAATGAAACAGAAACAGAGAACTTGTAATGCCAAAAACAGACTATTTCTTGTAATGTACCTGTTATAGAATTCTTCTAAGAAGCTTCGATCTTTTTCGTCTTCAGTCTGATCTGTAGCAAAAATCTCCAATAAAACTTCATTGTTCTCCTTGTTCATAGCATCTCCAACAAGTTTATCGCTTTTTGAACCATCCGCGACAAACTGTATGATAGAGAGGTGAATCTGAGAATTATTAGTAAGCCACTTGCACAAAGAAAGAGCTTCACGATCATCAGGACCACCAAAAAACAATGCCGCAACGTGTTGTACCGAATCAGACACGTGAAGCTGCTGAAACCCAGTTGTGTTTCTATCCACAAAGATACCTATCGAACACTGAGCTTGCTTTAGAACTTTCCTGTTCATATGCCTAAAAACTTCCCCGTCATTGGTGGTTGTCCCGTCGATCCTCTGATGTTTATGGAAAGGAAGAAACACGATCGATACACGAAGATCTTCAGTCGCGTTGCAAATCTCTTCGTGCAAATTCTCCATCTGCGCCACAAGCTTCACCTGCCGGATCAAGATTTTGGTCTCTTTATTAAACGAATCGATGGAGTCATTGATCTCTAATCCTTCATTAGTCCCGAACTCATCATCTCCACCATTGGAATTTGCTGCATCTTCGTCTAATTCATGGTACAACAGTTCTGTTTTCGGCTTCTTCGGGAGCGGTATGAGGTGCATAAGGTACGGTGTGAACAGCGAAGAAGATGATACATGAGAGCGACCATTCAGGGCAGCAACAAGAGAAATCGATCCACGAGCATGACGAACGCCATAGACGCAACTCAACACTCGTAGCTCTTCTTTAGTGTCGAAAAACTGAAGCGATGTTTTTTGGTGTGCAAAACTCTTTTCTTGCGTTCTAAGCAACAAAGACGCTATAACTCCGCTTAACAAAGTCGTGATCACCAGAGCCGCAACGAGCATATCATGAATTATAGGAGTAAACCATTTCTACAACAAAAAGACAGAATTAGTAAAATTAACTTGACTAGAATTCCGAAAGAATCAGAACACTCTGTGTTTTCTGTAGTACCTTGTGAATCAAGTTAGAGTCGAGAAGAACAAGACCAACATGACCTTTAGCAGAAAGAATAGTTGACAAAAAAAGCCAATACTTCCTTGGGATCTTAAGGAGTGAACAAGCGCATAAAACTCCAAAAAGCTTCCCAATTAAGCTTAGAGCCACTGTCATAGCGAGGACAAGGTAATGGCGTTTGTTTAACGCATTGACGCTGAATCTAAACCCGATATAACCGAAGTAAACCGGAAGAACGAACTCGTGAATCGGATAACTTAACCGTTGGATCAACGTTCTGTAAGTTTTTCCTTCTCTTGGAAACATTAGTCCAATGAAAAACACAAAAACCGTGGAGTTAATGTTGCTGGATTCAATGGTTAACGCAATGATTAGAATCAGGATGAAGAAAGCAAGAGTCTCGGCTTTGGAAAGGTACTTCTCTCTTGGGTTTCTTTTGGGAAGCCATGACGCTAAGAACTTATTGATCATGATGATAACTCCAGTGGCAAATATGTAGAGAAAGATGTTACCGATCATAGTCCCAGAGATGAAAGAAATAACAATAGTGTAGAGAAATATGTTGGTTATCTCTATGAACAATCCACAGGATATTGCTAGCCGTCCGATTTCGGATGTATGGAGTTTCCAATCGATGATCGAACGGATGACAACAGGAGACGCCGTGTTGGACAAGGTAATGAGGAAAGCTAAGTAAAACGTTAAGAAATCGTCCTTGATCTGAAGGAAATGAATGAGAAACCAGAGGAAAGGAAGCCAGATGATGCCACAAATGACTAAAGAGACCAAAGTTACAACAATGGAATTTTTCAGGTTTCGTTTTATGAAGTCAAGATCGATCTCAAGACCGATTAAGAACACGAAACATGTTCGTAAAAGGAATGAGAAGAAGATGTAATAACTTGCAGAGTCTTTCTGGAGGAAGAAATCATGAACTTCGCGAATTATTGTTAGCAAACTCAACACAATTCCAGCCTGAATAAGAAAAACAATCAATACGTCAGTTTCTGAATATGTTTCTTGCAGGACAAGTTACTGTTTTGTAGAACTTACGAGAATCTGGGCAATAGGACCGGCTTGGCCACAGGGTTTAAGGAAGAGATAGAAGAATTGAGAGAAGACAAGAATGCAAGCCATTTGAATAAACATTGTATTGAGTGGATTAAACAATGCATCTCCTTCTGGTAAACAAAAGAACGCTTTTGGATCCATTTTGTTGTTTCGTTTATTAGCATTCTTCAATAATCAATTCCGGGGAAAAATATTGGGAAACAAAACTTCAATCTCTTCTAAAGCAAAAAAGAATTATAGTTCTATTGTTAAAAATATTTTATATTGATTGGATTATGAGGGTTTTGCATTTACGTGATTTTCCTTTAATTCCTCCAAGCCTCTGTTTTTCCCCCTTATTTTTTTTATTATAAGATTTTTTGCCGCCATTATTTATCCCTCATTTAAAGCGGATAAAATTACTAAAATCGGGAAAAGCATGTAGTAGTAACAAATTATTTGGATAAAAATTTTAGATTTTTTTTCACAAATATAGAAGAAAGTTATAGATGTTACCAATTTCTTTTACAATAATTATTACAAATTGTATTCGTTGAAACAATTATACCTTTTTTAGATGTTGGGGACAGTTTTGAGTTATGAATGAAAAATTATAAATTTTTGTGTCAATGAAATATATATAACTTCTATTATTCTATGCATTTAAACTTATTGTGCAATTTTAACATGTATGAGTTAAAACAAACATGTATCAATCTGTTACATTATGTATTCAAAAAAATAATATTTATATTATCTTACGGTAAACATTTATGTAAATTATACAGGAAATGGACGGATTTTTGAGATATTAAAAATTTCTTATGAGTAAACTACATGAAAAATATGAATCCAATGTATTGACTATTAAGAGCATCTCCAATTGTGCTCTAAATCATATTTCAAACTCTATATTTAGAAAAAATATTTTCAGTGGTGCTCTATTTCTTACTCTAAAAATAGAGATCTTTATATTTTACTCCAAATTTAAAGGATTCTATTTTTAGAAGTGATACTTTAATTTCTAGTATATTAGTATTTTATATCTTAACAAAATTATATGATCAAAATATATATATATTACCAAATTTTAATTATCAATATTATTAAAACTAATTAAATTGTTAAAATTTATGAAATATTATTAAAACTAACTACATGTATAATAGTGCATAACATAATAATTGAACATCAACCAACCTGATCTTGATGTACTTTCTCATTTTTTCATTAATTAAAGAGAAAAACTCATTTTTTCACTTCGAAATGCATTAATTGATTATTTGTTGGAGAATTACAATAATAATGATGTTTAAAATATATGTCATTGTTTGTTTCCGTTTATGTGATGTAATGAAATTTTATTTTAAATAAATAATAATTTTATTAATTTTGTTATTAGCTATTTATATAAATGTATAAAATATGTAAATTTGAAAAGTAAAGAGACATCTTAGAAATTAGTAATAAAATGGTAAAACAAAGTATTATTAAAATATTTATTTAGAGTAAAAAATAAAATAAACTATTAGAGTAAACCTTTGTCTATTTTTTAAAAACTCTATCTTTAGAAGAAAAAATAGAGTAAACCATTAGAAATAGTTTAAATATACATTAAATTATTTTGTATACAATAAAACAAGATTGTATATTATATATATGCTCTTGCAGTCAAATACATAAGGCTACAAGCTTCCAAATGGCGGTAGAAAGAACTATTACCAGTCTGGAATGTTGTGGTTGAGTGGTAAGAGATGAATCCAGAGTGGTAATATATTCGTAGGTTCGATTCGTCCAACACTCGAAACTAAATCACATTTCTTTTGGATACTTCTACACGAGTATAGATTTATGCTTTCGACCCATTTAAAAATCTGGAGATGAGGATTTATACGTTGGGTGGACCAAGTTGACAATTATTGTTACATGTATCTTACTAGTTTCATGATCTGTTCATTGTAGTTTTGTGCTTATCTTACAAAAAAACTCATTCAAAGAGTATAGTGTAATCTTTTATCTCCCTTAGTTTCCTTTGACTCCGTTATCTACCATCGTTTCATCACGGTCACCTACGGCAAGAGTCTTCTAACTGCCCATTTCTCCTCTTCCGCCCATTATTCACTTCTGTAGTTCTTTACTAATGCCTAACATTTTGGTACAAGACAATACTCACATTAATTAATTAATTAAAATGTACTATTTCCGTTGATAAATGACTAAATGGAAAACATATCATACGTAACAGAATTAAATTGGCCAGTAACTTATTAATAAAACCACATAATAAATACATAAACATAAGGAGTTGGCAAAAAACAAAAAAAATAAATAAATACATAAACCTAAGTGGTTGGATTTGTACAAGGTTATCTTTAGTTTAATAGCAGGTGATAAGTTCACTAAAACATGTGCATTTGCACATTCAGAAAAACCCACTATCTATATTATATATGAATTTGGTTAATGATATGCTAATTGCGGTCCAATGTTAGAAAAAAAATGGTTGAATTTCATGATCTATTTCCCAACCAACACAGGTCTTGATTAATTACGTGCATATCGATATATCAACCCCTCTTAAAGATTTCTAATTATAAAAATTACGAAAATAGGTAATTATAATTATAATTATAATTAAATAAAATTAATTATGAAAATAGGTAATTACCATAAGTTCCAAGGTATAAATACTTATTGCCAAAGATCATGTGAAGAAAATTAGGGGCTGATTTGTAAATACTGTAACTTTCCTGTAAATTTTTTGGTTGTAGTTTTTTGTTGTAAGAATTTGTATCTGTAAAGTTCATATATTTTGGCTCTAGCCAAAAACATTCCATAAATAAAAAATTGGTTTTCTAGAGCAACGAAAACAAAAAATAAATTTAGAGCACAATTGATTCAATTTCAGTACTCTAATTTTTTTTTGCTTACCATTATAGCCCTTTAATCTGCTCTAAATTAAATTAGTGACTCTCAAAAAGATATCTATTAGACTATCTACAATGGTTTCAACACTCAACACCATATTTTTTATTCCACATCATCTTCTCTTTCATCCACCTCATAATTCAACACCTTACCCCACATTTTTATTAAAACATATAATTTTATTAAAACATATAATTTTATTAAAACACTTGAAACACACAAAATTATTATAATATTACACATACAAACCATACAATTCTTACATTACAATTTTTTTATATAAATATTTTAGTCTCTAAATATTCCGAGATAGATATGACATCATCGATCCATAGTATGGATGAAAATTCAGAATAGCTGACGGTATGAAGAAATTTGGAAAATACCCATAATTGGGTATATGTTGGGGTTGGTTAGGAGGTTGATTTTGAAATTGATAATTGTTGGGATTTGAGTAGTTGAAAGAGTAATTACCAGAATTTTGGGGGATTGAAAGAGTTATTATTGGAATCTATTTTGACGAAATAAGTTATTTTTTTCTGTGTCCAAATCAAATAAAGAGTCTCTATTTATAGAGTATACAATATTATAAATATTAATTAAAAATAAAATTAAAATAATTTTTATATTATCCAATAATTGAGTTTAAAGGATAAGGGTGAAAAAAAATCTAAAAAAATTTGAACAACAAATGAAACATTGACATATGTGTAATCTTCTTTGTCTCTCCTCCCATCCATTTTTAATAACCACAAATATGTCCCACTTTTATTTATTTTTTATTTTTCTCATGTTGAATATATTCAACAAGCAAAATAGTCATGTAGACTTTTTACTTATTCAACACAGATTTCAATGGTTGAAATTTTTTTTCAACATCACCATTGTAGATAGTCTTATGTAGCAAGTGGATAACAATCGATGGAAAAAAAGGCGATTTTCGGTGAGTTCTAAACCCTATGATGACGGCGATTTCCACAACGGATCAGGTGGAGGTGATACAAGAGGAGACGTTATTCGATTCAGAAGAGGACACAAAAGACTTCTCTACAAAGATCGAGGGGTTTCAACCCTTTCAATCGAGAGAAGATGCTAATCTAAATTCTAGGTTTCCGACGAGATCAAAAATTGGGGAGGCGAAGATTTTCAAAGTGAATCCAGAGGGAAAGCTCGAAGATAGTGATGAAAAGAATTGGGCTGTGAATCTAAAAGGCAATCTCAAAGTTCTCTACATGTTTCCAATTCAAGTTTCTTTCAAATCGATTCCACAGCTACCTAGGTTTAAGAGATAATGATTGATAATCAAAATCTGGAATACAACAAAAGAAGAATGATTCCAAGCTGATTTTAGAGATTTACCAATTTTTGGAGACTCTGGCGATTACATTTATTCCAACAATTACATCTTGAGGTACCCTAGTTCAGACGGATGATCCACATGGGACTTTCATCCATGACAAAGAAACCTAAACTTTGAAAGTTTAAACTTTTTTGGTGTAGCTGTGAAGCTTTAACTCACGATTCAGAAGTCTCGAAGATGCAAAATGGTGGAAATGGTGGAGTTTACTTTTCCTATCCGGAATTCATAAAGGAAACTACCATCCATCAGTTAGGAAGATTATCATTCAAAAGGAAATTTCACATTATTATGTGAATCCTCTGATGATCATTACTTATTTTTTAGGAATCAGAATCAACCTCTGAATGTTTTAGAAATCATAATATTGAGTTTCTATTTTCACGAGTTATTTGGCGATTATATATAGAGGTGAGTGTAAGCTTTCCTCTCATCTCTTATTATGATATCTCATTGATTCAACCTTTCATTGCTTTCAGAAAAATTATATCTCAAATCAATCTCAAAAAGAAGACAATGACTGGAAATTCTTCTACTACGATTCTAAGGATTAAAATTCCCAAGTTCGACAACAGTGATCTACTAGCAAGGTGCTCAAAAGTACTCTTGGGAAGGTGTATGAATTATGCTAAACATGATGTGCAAGCTCTCATTCAACGATTTCCTTGGATCTGGCGGATGGAAGATAGAGTAACCGCTATAGATATAGGATTCGGTCAGTTTCAATTCTCTTTCAAACACAAGAAAGATATGGAAGAAGTCTTGAGGCTTGGAGCCACTCATTTCGATGGCTGGATGATAACTCTATCTAAGTGGATTCCCAGAGCCCCGAAAGATTATCCATCCACGTTTGTAATGTGGGCAAGAATATCAAATATTACAATAGATCTAGCGGCATAGGTGGTGTTCCAGGCAATTGGAGGTCAGCTGGGAAGGGTTCTCAAGATAGATGTTGACAGAGCAAAGATCCTGGTAGAAGTGAATGTTATGAAGGTGTTGATAACTAAAATTGCAGTGGAATTTCAAGACGGTGTGGAGAGCTTGGTAAATATAAAATATGAGGTGTCCATATGCAAAAGGTGTTGAAAATAAATAAACTTGATTTTGGATCAAGTCTCATTTGGGTCAAGTTTAATTGGGCTACATAAAATTTGATCCATATTCTAGAAAAGCCTTTAGATTAAATATCTAGATATTATGATAGAAGTATCTAGATAACTATAATAAAATAATCTAGATATTATGGTAGAACTCTCTAGATTTTAGATTAAAATATTAGAGATATTTTGAGTTTTGGAGGCTATATATACCTCCATCTCCCTTCATTTGTAACAATCCAACTCAAGTTTCTAAATAAGAACAAAATCTTCTTCTTTCAAAAGTTTCTCCTCTCAAATATATTTTAAACACTTCCAAAAATAGTTTCCCTCTTCCAACAAAGTGGTATCAGAGCTAGAAGATCGTTTTGAAGATGGCGAGTAACGGTGTTCCCTTCCAAGTTCCGATGCTCACAAAGAGCAACTACGATAATTGGAGTCTACGAATGACAGCTATCCTAGGAGCACATGACGTGTGGGAGATAGTCGAGAAAGGTTTCGTTGTGCCGGAGAATGAAGGTAATCTTTCTCAAACTCAAAAAGATAGTTTGAGAGATTCAAGAAAGAGAGACAAGAAAGCTCTCTGTCTAATCTATCAAGGATTAGATGAAGATACATTTGAGAAAGTAGCAGAAGCTACGTTGGCCAAAGAAGCTTGGGAAAAGCTTCGAATATCTTACAAGGGTGTTGATCAAGTAAAAAAGGTACGTCTTCAAACCTTAAGAGGAGAATTTGAAGCGTTACAAATGAAGGAAGGTGAACTCGTCTCCGATTATTTTTCAAGAGTTTTGACGGTTACCAACAATCTAAAAAGAAATGGAGAGAAGCTAAATGATGTAAGAATCATGGAGAAGGTTCTTAGATCATTGGATCCAAAATTCGAACACATTGTCACCGTCATTGAAGAAACAAAAGACTTAGAAGCCATGACAATGGAGCAACTTCTCGGTTCTTTACAAGCTTATGAAGAAAAGAAGAAGAAAAAGGAAGACATCACCGAGCAAGTACTCAAGATGCGGATTGATCATGCTAAGGAAGAAAATGGCCAAAGTTATCTAAAAGGAGGTGGATTTCAGTCACGAGGAAGACGTCGTGGACATGGAAGTGGAAGAGGTAGGAGAACGTATGAAGATAACTCTAAGCAAAAAGGAGAAGACTCATTTAGAGGTCGTGGGAAAGGAAATTCAAGACCAAGGTACGATAAATCAAAGGTCAAATGCTATAATTGTGAGAAGTTTGGACATTATGCTTCGGAATGTAAAACTCCTCACAACAAAAGAGTCGAAGAGAAGGTCAACTACGTGGAAGAAAACAACAAAGAAGAAGAAATGCTATTAATGGCATTTAAGAAAGATGAAGGAAAAGATAGTCACAAGTGGTACCTCGACAGTGGTGCAAGTAATCACATGTGCGGAAGAAAAAGCATGTTCGTGGAACTTGACGAATCGGTGAAAGGAAACGTGGCTTTGGGAGATGAATCAACGATGGAGGTGAAAGGTAAAGGAAATATTCTCATCCGATTAAAGAATGGAGATCATCAATTCATTTCCAATGTTTATTACATTCCAACCATGAAGACCAACATCTTGAGCCTTGGACAACTCTTAGAGAAAGGTTATGATATTCGATTAAAAGATAATAACCTTTTTTTAAGAGACAAGGAAAATAATCTCATCACAAAAGTGCCGATGTCTAAAAATAGAATGTTTGTTCTTAACATTCAAAGTGACATCGCACAATGTCTCAAGATGTGCTACAAAGAGGAGTCTTGGCTTTGGCATCTTCGCTTCGGGCATCTCAACTTTGGAGGTTTGGAGTTGCTTTCGAAAAAAGAAATGGTGAGAGGACTACCTAGTATCAACCATCCAAATCAAGTTTGTGAAGGGTGTCTACTTGGAAAATAATTCAAAAAGAGCTTTCCAAAGGAGTCAATCACAAGAACTCAAAAGCCGCTAGAACTTATTCATACGGATGTATGCGGTCCCATCAAGCCAAAATCACTCGGTCAGAGTAACTACTTCCTTCTCTTTATTGATGATTTTTCAAGAAAAACATGGGTTTACTTTTTGAAGGAAAAATCGGAGGTGTTTGAAAACTTCAAAAAGTTTAAAGCTCATGTTGAGAAGGAAAGTGGTTTGGTGATTAAAGCAATGAGATCCGATCGTGGAGGAGAGTTTACATCAAAAGAATTTATGAAGTATTGTGAAGATAATGGAATACGAAGACAACTAACGGTGCCAAGATCCCCTCAACAAAATGGTGTGGCAGAAAGGAAGAATAGAACAATCCTTGAAATGGCGAGGAGTATGCTCAAAAGTAAGAAGCTACCAAAGGAATTATGGGCGGAAGCAGTTGCGTGTGCTGTTTATCTATTAAACCGATCTCCAACAAGAAGTGTTTCCGAAAAAACACCACAAGAAACTTGGAGCGGAAGGAAACCCGGTATTTCTCACCTACGAGTTTTTGGAAGTATTGCTCACACACATGTACCAGCGGAGAAGCGAAGCAAGCTTGATGATAAAAGTGAGAAGTATATATTCATTGGATACGATGCAAATTCCAAAGGATACAAACTTTACAATCCAAATACCAAGAAGACAGTCGTAAGTCGAGATGTCATCTTTGATGAAGAAGAAGAATGGGAGTGGAAATCAAATGATGAAGACTATAACTTCTTTCCACATTTTGAAGAAGAAAACTTGGAGCAACAAAGTGAGGAGCATGTTACTCCACCAACTTCACCAACACAAAGTTCTCAAGGAGATGAAAGTTCAAATGAGAGAACTCCACGTTTTAGAAGTCTACAAGACATTTATGAGGTAACTGAAAATCAAGAAAATCTCACTTTATTTTGTCTATTTGCGGAGTGTGAACCTATAAACTTCCAAGAAGCCATTGAAAAGAAGACATGGAGAAATGCAATGGATGAAGAGATCAAGGCCATCCAAAAGAATAACACTTGGAAGTTGACTTCTCTCCCAAAGGGACAAAAATTAATTGGTGTAAAGTGGGTGTATAAAGTGAAGAAAAACTCTAATGGAGAAGTTGAAAGATATAAGGCAAGACTGGTGGCAAAAGGTTACAGTCAAAGAGCCGGGATCGACTATGATGAGGTATTTGCTCATGTTGCTCGTTTAGAAACTGTTCGACTAATTATTTCATTAGCGGCTCAAAACAGTTGGAGGATACATCAAATGGATGTCAAATCAGCCTTTCTAAATGGAGACCTCGAAGAAGAAGTCTACATTGAGCAACCACAAGGTTACATAGTCAAAGGAGAAGAAGATAAAGTATTGAAGCTAAAGAAAGCACTTTATGGGTTAAAACAAGCTCCAAGGGCATGGAATACTCGAATCGATAAATATTTCAAGGAGAACAACTTCATCAAGTGTCCATATGAGCATGCACTCTATATCAAAAATCAAAATAAAGATATATTGATTGTATGCTTGTATGTTGATGACTTGATATTCACGGGAAGCAATCCAAATATGTTCGAGGAGTTCAAGAAAGAAATGACGAAGGAGTTTGAGATGACAGATATTGGGTTGATGTCTTACTACCTTGGAATAGAAGTGAAACAAGAAGACATTGGAATCTACATTACCCAAGAAGGTCATGCTAAGAAGGTACTTAAGAAGTTCAAGATGGATGACTCGAATCCTGTTAGCACGCCAATGGAATGTGGAATCAAATTATCAAAGAATGAAGAAGGAGAAAGAGTGGATCCAACACTCTTTAAAAGCTTAGTTGGGAGTTTAAGATATTTGACATGCACAAGACCAGACATCTTATATGCGGTCGGAGTAGTGAGTCGTTACATGGAGAACCCAACAACAACTCACTTCAAAGCAGCAAAGAGGATCCTTCGTTATATCAGAGGTACTATAAACTTTGGTTTATATTACTCTATTTCTAACGACTTCAAGCTTGTTGGATATAGCGATAGTGATTGGGGTGGAGACATAGATGACCGCAAAAGCACAAGTGGATTTGTCTTCTACATTGGAGATACCGCTTTTACTTGGATGTCGAAGAAACAACCGATTGTCACCCTCTCCACTTGTGAGGCAGAGTATGTAGCTGCAACTTCATGTGTTTGTCATGCAGTTTGGCTACGTAACTTGATGAAGGAGTTAAAATCTCCGGACAAGGAACCAACAAAGATATTTGTGGATAACAAGTCGGCCATAGCATTAGCAAAGAATCCAGTCTTCCATGATCGAAGCAAGCACATTGATACACGGTATCACTACATCAGAGAGTGTGTTGCAAAGAAAGATGTGGAGTTGGAGTACATAAAGACGAACGATCAAGTAGCCGACATCTTTACAAAACCCCTTAAGCGTGAAGACTTTATCAAGATGAGGAGTTTGCTTGGAGTAACAAAATCAAGTTTAAGAGGGGGTGTTGAAAATAAATAAACTTGATTTTGGATCAAGTCTCATTTGGGTCAAGTTTAATTGGGCTACATAAAATTTGATCCATATTCTAGAAAAGCCTTTAGATTAAATATCTAGATATTATGATAGAAGTATCTAGATAACTATAATAAAATAATCTAGATATTATGGTAGAACTCTCTAGATTTTAGATTAAAATATTTGAGATATTTTGAGTTTTGGAGGCTATATATACCTCCCTCTCCCTTCATTTGTAACAATCCAACTCAAGTTTCTAAATAAGAACAAAATCTTCTTCTTTCAAAAGTTTCTCCTCTCAAATATATTTTAAACACTTCCAAAAATAGTTTCCCTCTTCCAACAAAAGGCTCATGCAACATGAGAACATGGGTGTGGAGAATGAGAGATCTGATCGACATGAGATACATTCCGATCGAAATCCGAGCCTCAAAGGAGCCTTGATTAATAATGAAAGAGTTTATCAGCAAGGCGGACGTGGAGACAGAGGTTGCAGACCTCGTCAGTTTGATTAGTATGGATCAAACCTTAACCTCAACAAAATGATGAAGATGAGGTATGTACCAAAAGATAAAGGAAATGTGGACGAGTAAAGTCACCAGCAAGAAGAAGGACAATCTGTCCCAAATGGTGCTCTCACAGTAGACAAGACCCTTTCAGGTTCACAAAAAACAAAAAGGCATGATGAAGACGCAAACAGAGACACAAGAAAAGCGATTCCATTGAGCTCAAGCAAATCTGATAACATTTTTGAAGCTCATTCCTCTTCCAAGAAATTGAAACGGCCTCTAAATGAGCAAGATGATGGAGAGGTAAATTCTCTTAAACTGGTGATTCTTATCTGTAATGAAAAGCTGATTGGAACCCAACATGAAACCACAAGAGAAAGATCACAAGGAGATAATTATGACTCAATGAACTGCGATCTCTTATCTGATAGTCTAGTCGAAGATGACAACAAAGCACCTCCAAAGCTTATTGCATATGATTTGGAGAGGTTAAAGGCTTATAAAACTATCACTGAAGCGGAAAGGCTGGAACTTATTCAAGCTGAGGAGAAGAAGAAGAAAGTGGTGCGTAAACCACCATTCCCTCCTCAAAAAAAGGAAAGCTTTGAAGCCACCAGAGAGACATTGATAAATACAAGCAAACAAAGTATCAAGACAGCAACATGTTTGAAAGGAGTAAACTCCAAGAAGCAGAATATCATTAACTCAGTGGAGCAAATTTAGAAGAAGCCTGACAAAGGCAAAAAGGGAGGGAAGGCTCCAAAAACTCGTACGAGACTGCAAGATCTCGACCTTCGGCATCGTCCATTTATACATGTTTCATTTTCAAGTTTTATTATTAAATTATTATCTTGGAATTGTCAGGGCATTGGTACCCCAATTTTTCCTAGTTATTGAAGGATATATATATAAACAAGTCAAATTCGATTTCTTATTTTAATGGAGACAAAAAATCGAAATGACTATATGAAAAATTTATTAGGTAATTTTCAGAGGAAAACATGATTACGGTAGAACCTATTGGGGCAAGTGGAAGTTTATCATTACTCTATCATAACCATTACAATGTTGTGCTAAGTTATAAGGATAAGAATATTATTGATATTTCCTTAGAATTACGAGGCAAAAAAAAACCTTTCATCTCTTTCATTTATGGAATGATTGACTCGAAATGAGATTCAACGACTTGAACCGTGGCTTACCATTGGCTGGTCATCATAGAAAGAAAGGGGGATGAATAAGGATTATAAGCTCCTTTGTTCCTTTAACACGATGTTACAAAACTGCAAATTTAGAGAATTTCCATGTATTTGTAACATATGGTCCTGGCGAGGTGTTAGGCAAAACGAGATCATAAGATGCAAACTTGATAAGGCTTTCAAAAATGAAAAATGACATTTAGTCTTCCGAAATTCAAACACTGAATACCTAAAAATGATATACTCAGATCACAGATCAATTCTGGTCGAAATGAAAGACATCAAAATCAAAAGAAGATCAAATTACTCCTAGTTAAGGCCACAAATGAGGAGGTGAAGAGAGCATTATTCACGATGGATCCTGGGAAAGCTCTAGGACCAGATGGCATGACCGCGCTTTTCTTCCAACAATCATGGAATATTATAAAAGAAGACTTAGTGCGATTGGTAAATGACTTTATTGAGCAACGTTTATTCGAAAAGGATTTAAATCTTATGAATATCTATCTAATTCCAAAAACTACAAGACCAACTAAGATGGCAGAATTTAGACTTATTAGTCTATGCAATGTTGTATACAAAGCCATCTTTAAAGTAGTGTGTTTGAGATTGAAAAAGGTTATGCCTCAATTTGTCTCAGACAAACAATCAACATTTGTTTCGGGCTGTTTGATCTCAGACAATATCCTGATAGCCTAGGAGATGTTCCATGCGCTAAGAACAAATAAAAAGGTGAAAGGTACATACATGGCCATTAAAACGGACATGAGTAAGGCATATGATAGGATTGAGTGGAGATTTCAGAGCAAATTACTCTTGTAATTAGGCTTCTGTAAACGTTAGGTGAAAGGGATCATGCATTGCATCTTCTCGCTCCGCTACTCTGTTCTTATAAATGGGGTACCGAGAAGCAGCGTTACAACTCACATAGGTTTACGACAAGAGTGATCCTCTATCCTCATATTTATTTATTCTATGTACAGAGGCTTTAATAGCAAAACTAAAATTCGCAGAAGCACAAAAACAGATAACTGGAATCTCCATCGCAAGAACAAGTCTGACAGTTTCTCATCTTTTATTTACCGATGATAGCCTTTTTTCTGCAAAGCTAATTTAGAAGAATCATCCACGATTTTACAAGTTCTAACAAACTATGAAAAGATATCGGGCCAACAAATAAACTTCTCGAAATCTTCTATCCAATTCGGTAAGGATGTGGACCCCGTTAGACGACATGTGATTCAAGAACACTTAGGAATTAAAAATCTAGGTGGTATGTGTACTTATTAGGTCTTCCAGAAGGGTTAAAAGGTGCAAAAACAAAGGTTTTCACCTTTGATAAAAAAAGATAGACGTGAGGATTAACACGTGGTGAGCAAAATTCCAATCCAAAGGAAGGAAAGAAGTTTTGATAAAATTTGTACTAACATCTATACTCTCATATATGATGTCATGTTACCATCTACCCAAGGCGGTCACCTCTAAGATTACAGCAACTATTGCTGATTTCTGGTGACATAACACATAATCATCAAAAGGCATTCACTGGGTAAAATGGGAGAGCTTATGCATGGACAAAACTGAAGGTGGCCTAGGCTTTAGAGCAATTGAGGAATTTAACTCTGCTCTTCTAGCTTAACAATTATGGAGATTATTAGTTTGTTCAGACTCTTTACTTGCAAAGGTCCTCGAGGGATGCTATTTTGTGGGATATAACCCCCTCGAGCCTAGGCGAATCTACTCGCCTTCATATGGATGGCAAAGCATTATATCTGCACGAGCACTAATTATGAAAGGATTAATCAAGAAAGTGGGGAATGGTGATACTATCAGAATTTGGAGTGACCCGTGGATTCTGGATTTTAATCCAAGATATGTGATAGGGATTGGTCCTAATATTTACCCGAACCTAAAAGCGTCGGACGTGATAGATTCACGAACACGTTTATGGAGGGAGGTCCTTATAAGACAATTGTTTTCTCCAGGAGATGCCTAATTCTAGGGATTCACATCCCGAGAAGACCAACTAAGGATCGATTATTATAAAGAGAGGTCTCTATACTATAAAAATCATGATATTGGGCGGAATGCAATATTTCATCATTTTCAACGAGATCATTTGGCCCACATATACAAGACTTACAATCTCATGTCTGGAAAATCAAAGCACCACAAAAAAAAGCATTTTATATGGCTGACCCTATCATGATAATTAGCAGTCAAATCTTGTAAGACGTGGAATTAATTGTGATGGACGTTGTGATAGTGTGGTGCAAATGAAGAAACTATTAATCATGCTCTGTTTGAATGCCATCCAGCTATGCAAGCCTTGACGTTATCTAAGATACCAGCTGGACAACATTTTCCTGGGCCTCAGTCCACTATAGTATTGACCATGTAATCTGGAGGATTCCCAAGATGGAGGAGTATCGAAGCTTCCCCTGGATTTTATAGTTCTTATGGAAGGCAAGTAATGAGAAAACATTTACAAATAAAGACAAGGACCCCCATGACCTTATCCAAGCGGCAGAAACAAATGCAGAGGCTTGGGAAATATCCCAGCAAGGAATTGTTGGCAAGACAGGTGAAGTTCCGGTGACCTTACGACAACAAGATGAGGCGATTTCCAGACCCGTAGTGGTTAATCCGACGTTTACCGGATATAAATGCATGGTAGATGCATCATGGAAGGATTCAAATCTTTTTACAGGTCTAGGATGGTACTGCTTTCCTTACGATAGAGATGGAGTAAACATGGGAGCTCAAAGCATAAGACGAAGTCTCTCTTCACTTCACTCGAAATTCAAGGCGCTCTTCTGAGCCATGACTTGCTTTATATCTCTCTAGATCACAGAGGTGGAGTTTCTTGTGGATTGTTCAGATCTCATTAAAATGATAGAGGACCCTTTTGTCTGGCCAACCTTTTTACATTATCTCGATGACTTCTCAAGACTTCGGAGTTTGTTCAGAGCATGTTCTTTAGTTTTGATTCCACGTGCACTTAATCCCAAGGCCGATTACCTAGCCTACAATATTAGAGGGTTATCTAGGAATCAAGCTTTTGTGAATGATGTACCTTCATTTTAGACACGTTTTATTTGTAGTTGAGTAAAGTTTGACAGAAAAAAAATTAAATAGTGGAGAAAAATTACACGAAAATTCAAGATGGTGTCTCGTCCCCACCATTTCAATGCTGCTAAGTCGTAGGCACGTACTGCTACATCTTCCTCGTCATATGCCCCTGTTCAAATCCATACATTAATCTATATAATTGTGAGAAAAATAACATCATTTTGGTATGAAAATGCATGAAAAATATGCATAATATATAATATATATATATTGGACTATTAAGTATACATTCAAATTTTTGTGTATACAATAAAACAAGACTGTATATTGCTCTTGTTAGGAATATGATTCAGCGTCCTAGTTCTGTTTTATGATCATTGATCTGCTTACAAGAAATCAATCGATTGTGTTTGGTTTTAGCTTGTTGATTTTCACGTTTGTTTGTTGATATGTTTGGGTAAAAAACAAAGAAGAGAAAGACACAAAGCAAGCATGAGTTCTCAAGACCAAACGTTGATCAAGTTTTGTCTCACCGGAAAGCTTATAATCACCAAAAAATACAAGTATTTACCCTCGCGTCACTCATCGAGTGATTACCCACAAGCTGATTACATAACAAGTTTTTGACAAGAAAGATCACTCCCCAATCTCACAGAAAAATGGTCTTACCACCCATGAATCATTCACTCTCAATGTGTTGTAAGTCCGCTTTCCTCTTCCGTTTATTCGAGCTCTCTCTGCTCTGATATTTTAAGCTTCCTCTTTCCTTAACAGCAAGTGTTTTTTCGTCACTAACAACCTTCGCACGTTAAGAGCATGATGTAGTGACTCAGGAGAAAAGAAAAACATAATGACTGTGACATGTGCATGACTTCTTTTCAGGGGTTTATTGTTTCTGAGCTCCAAGAATCAACTCAGTCCGATAAAATTCATTGAAATCACAGTCTACAACAACCTGAGTCAAGCTCAATAACATACAGAGTCGTGCCTCAATACAATAAAAATATACATTAGCCTAGGGCACCTAATTTTAAATAAAATATAGAGGCATCTCTTTTTCGGTTTTAATAGGGGCATATATTTATCACATATGCCTATGGATTTTATAAATATAAACATAGATTTGGTTTTTTTCGTTTGATTTGAAAAAGTTACAATCTGCAAATAATGATAAATCAATATATAGTTTATTGTGTCAATCTAACAAAAAGTTCTAACTCATGCAGAGCATTTAGATATTGTTGATCAAATAATATTTTCGTTTGTGTATGTCATACTCAAGATTGAGCGACTTGACTAACTTATTTATTGAAATAAAACAGATTGGAAATTTGGTTTCAAGAATTTTTTTTTTTTTGTCAACATTGGGCCATAATAGGCCGGTCCATTAGCCAAGTTCCTATATAACGTAGACGGTGGGACTCGATCCCTGGTTGTGCAAGTGCGCTGTCTTATGTAGATTTACCGCATGCCACTAGACTAAAGGCCACTTGCTTTGGTTTCAAGACTTTGATTGTGTAAAAACATATATTTTGTAACTAATATTCTATTTGCTACATTTTTATTGTACAACGATGACGGTTTTTTTCCGATAACTTGTTAATTAATTATCATGAAAAGCTAAATGTTCAGGGATTACAGACTACTATTAGATTTCGATGCCTACAAAAAAATAAACAGGCAGAGATTTTGCAACATTAAAACCGAACCTAAAATAAGTTAGACGTAGTGAAATTTAAACCATTCAGACAAGAGTTGCAGTTTGCTAATAAAACTTGCCTCGTTCATAGCAGAGTATACCGGTGGTGGAATCAAATACAGGTTCTCAAAATAAACATCTCACCTGCTTTCTAATTCAACAGCTCGTGCTTTAACTTTACTCAACTATTCCGTGGAATCTGATAATCGTTTTTCTAGAGACAAGTAACACAACAACCACAATTCATAACTCAAAACTGAAAGCAAAGATTGATATAAACCATTCTATGTCTGAACAAGGACGCAAATGAAAAACCTCAGTCTCTAAAGAAGCAACTTTGTCTTGTCTCTCTTGAAGAAGTTTATCCTTCTCTGCAACTAACTCCTCTCTTCCCTTCAGTTCTTTGGTTTTGTCATCAATTTGGGATTCTTCACCAACCAAGAAAAACCAATAACAAACGAAAATGATAATCCGATTTGCTAATTCGAAGAAAACAATGAATCTTACTTACTAGAATAATTGCAGGAATTGGAGGAGGGGGAGACGATGAATCTTACTTTCACGAACTCGTCACAATCTCAAATCTCTAATTGATTCAGACGACGATGACATTGTTAATCGGTTCTACGGCGCCTCTCCTCCGTGGTTTCACCGTTTCTCCGCTGTATCTTATCTGCCATGGATTCGCCGGTGGAATCAGGCCGTATTGCTATATTAGCATCCGACGCATATCTCAGTCTACTTCTTTCTACAAACTGTCCTGTTTTCACTTTCTTCTCTCCGATTGCGTTTCTCTCTCTACTTGGTTCAATATGCCGCTACCTCAAACGTCGTCACCGGGAGGATTTGGCGCCTCAAGGGAGTAACTCGTAGCTAGAAAAAAGGAATAAGAAAAAGAGAGGGCGCAGTGAGAGAAATTCAGGGCTTGAAGATGGGGACAAGACTGAAGAAGGTGGATTCGATGCGAATTTGCTGTTTAGAGTTCTCGAGAAGCT
Organism: Lepidium didymum; assembly: GCA_963920545.1. Lineage (NCBI taxonomy): Eukaryota > Viridiplantae > Streptophyta > Magnoliopsida > Brassicales > Brassicaceae > Lepidium > Lepidium didymum. The sequence goes on from OY986992.1 coordinate 7,018,822, forward strand.
GGGCTCGGTTCTGAGTTTTGTTTACTTGTATAGATTTCCAAGTAACTTAAAATCTTTGGTACAAACTGTGAGTGAAATGTAAACAAGTGAAAGACTTACATATCAAATTTTGATTTGAGAATTCCTACCAGTTTAATGTGCCTCATGCCCCATTTATTTTTTGGAACTCTTTGTAATGTAATGACCTTGTATTGTTTGGTTAGTAATGACAAAATACAAAATTAACCAAAAAAATAAGTTAGTATGGGGCACATGCCTCGTAAAACTCCAAATATATTTTTTTTTTTGCATTTTAATCCCTACAATTATACAATTTAAGAAAATATATAGTTATGTTTGATTTTTATCACTTAAATCCATATATACATTTTAATATTTCATTTATATGCATATAGTTTTGAAATTATATATATATATAGTTAAAAAAAAATATAGCACAATAATAATGTTACATATCATTAAAGATAAATATTACACAATAATAATATTATATTAAGCAAATTTAAAAGCAAAAATAACAAAGAAAAATAAAAATACAAGAATACATAAATATTACACAAACATATGAGCATAATAATACTAATATTCAAGTAGATTATATCCCAAACTTCCAAGATCACCAAAGTATTGTCCATATAAATTTAGTGTAACTGAGAGTGTTCTTGTTCTTGTGCTTGAGTTTTTTTTTGTATGATTTTTGCTGTTTCAGATCGAATAAACTCACGTGTATTACTATCAGAATTAAAAGTTGTATGGTTTGAATTAATTTATGATCAATAGTAAGAACTATAATGCAAATAAATAAAATTTTAAAGTTTTATTTTGAAATTTGTTTTTGGAGACAAATCCAAAAACTTCAAAAATGAAGTTTCCTTTTGGAGAATAAGAGTGCCACTTCATCATATTTTATATTGTCTAAGAGTGTCATATCAACCCATTTTCTCCTAACTTCTCTAATTTCACATTTTAATAATTTATTGATTTAGTTCGTGATTATCGTTGCCCAGATTCTATGGCCTCTTTACTGGTCCAACCTATTTCTCCTGAAGAGATTACTCAAATGGTTTTTGCCATGCCCTCAAATAAGGCTTCTCGTCCTGATGGTTTTACTTTTGAGTTTTACAAAGCTGCTTGGTCTGTTGTTGGTAAGGATTTCATTGTTGTTTTTCAGTCTTTCTTCATTTTTGGATTTCTTCGCACTGGAGTCAATGCTACTTCTTTGGCCTTAGTTCCGAAGAATTCTGATGCTATCACAATGAAAAACTAACGCCCCATCGCTTGCTGCAATTTTTTTGTACAAAGTCATTTCAAAAATTATTGCCAACAAACTCAAATCTCTCGGATGCAGTAGAGTTGAATCAAAGTGTTTTTGTTAAAAAGCGTCTCCAATTGGAGAATGTCCTTCTCACCACCGAGTCTGTTAAAGATTATCATTGGGCCTCCACTTCTTCTAGATGTGCTATCAAATTTGACATAGCCAAGGCGTTTGATACAGTAAAATGGGAATTCATCTTGTATGCCCTCAAGACTATGCGTCTTCCTAATATGTTTATCAACTTGATTCACATATGTATCTCTACTGCATCATTCTCTGTTTCGATTAATGGAGAACTTGAGGGTTTTTTCTGTAGTTCGAGAGGTATTAGACAAGATTATGAACCTTGATAGATAAGATTCGTTCTAAAATGATGGCTTGGTCTATGAAAGCTTTATCTTATGATGGTCGTGTTCATCTCATTAAATCAGTCATTCATAGTATCATAAATTTCTGGTGCTCTGTTTTCCAGCTTTCCAATAAATGCCTAAGGAAAATTGAGAGTTTATGTTCTGCATTCTTATGGTCTAGAAACCCCAATGATACTCATAAAGCAAAAGTCTGTTGGGATGATATTTTTCTCTCAAAATCTGAGGGAGGTTTAGGAATTTGATCTCTATGTGACTCATCTCGAGTCTTTGCATATCATTTGATTTGGCGGTTAATGTCTTCTCACATTCCCTATGGGTTTCATGGTCTCAGTGTTATCTTCTCCGTAAAAGCTCTTTTTGGGATATTTGAGTTTCCTCTAAAGGCTCTTGGGTTTGAAAAAAGCTTCTCAAGCTTCGATATGAGGTTTATGACTTTATAAAAGTTAAGATTCACTCATGAAAAGACTCTTTTTCTGGTTTGACAATTGGAGTGCTGCTGGTAATCTCTTTAACCTGATGGGTGATTGTGGTTCTCGTTATTTGGGCATAGCTTGCAATGCCTCGGTTTATGATGCATTTTCAGATATTTGTTGGCTTTCCAGACCTGTGGCTGAAAGGTGTTATCCTGATATCATTCCTCTTCTCCGAGCTGAAAATTTTCCTGTTGCTAATGGTTCTCGTGACTTTGTATTTTGGCGTTGCTCTCCTTCTGATTTTAAGGAGTCTTGCTCTACTAAGCAGACCTGAAATCAGATTCGATGCCCTAAGAACAGGGTCCCTTGGCATAACATCATTTAGTTCTCTCAAGGTGTACCTCGATTTTCCTTTATCTCATGGCTTGCTATGAGAGATCATTTATCCACTGGAGTTTGTATGCATGTTTGGGATCAGCATCAAATCTTGTGTTCTTTGTGGAGAGTGTGATGTCTCGTGATCATCTTTTTTTCGCCTGCCCTTAGAGTTTCACGGTTTGGTCAAACATGTGTGCAGGTTTGCTCTTTCATGCCATTACTCCTGAGTGGAATGACACTATCTTGACATTTTCTTCCTATTCATTTGGACTTTTGGATCGCATTTTGTTTAAAATGGCCTTCCAAGTCTACATCTACTTCATATGGAGAGAAAAGAATTGCAGAATTCACAGGCGTGGCTGGACTAATCCCTCAGGTCTTTCTCGTATTGTAGATAAAACCATTCGTAATCAAATTTCTTCTTTGGGTTATAAAGCAACTCATAGATTGGAGGGGTTGCTTCGTAGGTGGTTTGAGATTAAGCATGTTTAGTTTCTTTATTATTTTGGTAGGCATTTTGTGAGTCTACCTTATACCACTTGTATATATCTTTTTTTTGTTGATCGATGAATTTGAAATTTCAGAAAAAAAAAACAAAAACAAATAATAATGTCTCCCGACGCTCTCTTTCTTCTTTGCTCTTTTTTTTCTTTCATGCGACTTTTCTCATTCTTTGAAAATTTCAGTTTGACCATATATAGTTTTAAATTTTCCCTATTTGTTCTTTGCAATGGTTTTGGGAGCTGCTCAAGAAAATTTAGATAGTTGTGCGCTGCTTTCGTTCACTTCGTAGATTGGTGACTAGCAACCTCAGGCTATATCTGTTTTTTTTTTTCTTCTTAAGTTTAGATGAAATCTTCTCTCTATAGGCATACACGCTTATCTGTTTTGGGATTTATACATCACGCGATTGTGTCATCGGATTAGGTAATTCATTATCATCGTCATCATTTGTTCCGGTTCTTTAGTTCTGTTGAAAGAAAAAGCATTTGATTCCTTTCTATTTCGTGCATAGAAATTATGCGAACTCTAAGAATTTACCCACGTTTGGTGTATCAGTTCCCTGTGTTATTTCCATGTTTTCATGTTTCTGGCAAGATACTAATCTCTCTTAACCATTGTATTTACATAGAGACTTCCTATAGTTTTTGAAGATGCAAGCATTTCATAGGCAAAAGAGTGATGTGTCTATCTATACATGCTTCATCGCTAAACTTACCACTTCTCTGTTTCTTTCCACATATTATATTTTTTTATTTGGATATTATTGTTTTCTTAAAGATACCCATTTATGTTCAGCAAAGTCTTTCATCTTTCTGCATCACAAGATAGATAAGACTTTGATTTTTTAATGTCTCAATAATGTCTATGTCAGTAGTCTTGCTCTGTGAATAACATTAGGGAATGAATCCCTTTGGAGGTAGTTTTTTCAGACATACAGCCTTTGGTACGCTCTCGGTTCTTGATGAATATAATATCTGCATCTTTGCTTACAGTCAAAACGGGTCTGGATAAACTTTTTTTCACATGCAATCTTTACTTGACATGCAATCTTTCATGGATGAACTGATTCCTGATTTTTCTGACTAATTTAGCCGTGGCCTAAGGAATTGACTGAAGAAAGCCTAGGTGTGAACTATAGGGCATTGGCAGATCGGTTGCCTCTATCAAATCAAAGAAAAGGCACGAATAGCTACAAAATCTCAGTTCAAATGTTTGAAATTTACAAATAGCAAGTCAGAAATCTACTACCAACAGATGGCCAAACTAGAAGATATCTTTTTGATTAGTAACCTTTTAATGGTTAGTGTCTTTTATCAAAGCAAAGAAAACTTTACCATGATATCCTCTTCTTCCAAGATAAGTTCGATGGAACCAGAAAATATGTCTTAACCTAACGAATGAAAGTGATTTATCTTCTGCTCAAAGTGTATCAAGAAGCACTATTGCAAATGACGGCATTAACGGATGGTAAGTATCTGGTCCTTAGTATTATGTTATACTAATTTATGGATGCAGTTGTCCTACACCTGTAGGAGAGTTTGTATTTTTATTACTTTGAATCTTTGTAGTAAGAGATGCTTGTCCATTCTGTATGAAGAATTGCAATTGTAGAGCTTTCGGCTGGCTTTGGTAGTTAAAGTAAGAGGCTTTAAATCACTCTTTCCTTGTGAAACTACCGAGATCAAATGCATCCATCTTCTTAAATTTGTTTCATGAGTTTCAGTACCCAAGTGAAAAATATAAGAAACTCAAGTTCAAGCAGTTATTGTACCTATTAGTTAAAGTTCTTTGAGTTCTTGGGGATATTTATACACAACAGAATCATGAACTAAATATTGAAATAATTAGAGGTAGGGGCATTTTGTCTGAAGTAAAATTCATATATTAAAATTCAGAAGCAACTTGAGGCAAATAAAAAGTTCAGATTACCCCCGAATGAGAAATATAAGATGATACAAATTATATTGAAAAAGACCGGGCGTAGTCCGGTATACTACCTAGTATGTAAAAAAGACGGTAACGTCTCCTCAATAAAAGTTATTTGTTCAACTTGTCGTGTGTTTAACATATAAAGGGTTCATTAAGATAACGGTCATGACAATACAAACCTGGTTGTTGATTAAACCTCTGTTTCTTAAGAATCTCTCTAGCTCTCAAAACCATCTCTTTGTTTGTAATCTTCTTCTCTGATGACAATATCTTCTGAATTGCATCACTGAATGCTCCATAAGCTTTTCCTGTTTTCTTCACATAAACGTCCTCTGATTTTTGATCTGTTTGACATCCACTTAACAGAATCCCCTTATCGGGAATTGATCTTAGGGATCCAGAGTCATCTGTATTAACCTCACTTTTGACTTGGAATGTATTAAGTAACCCTCTGCAATCATTTCTTTCCATTAAATTGGAGTGAACACTCGAGCTTGAATCCTCGCCGAATACTTTGATAAGTGTTGGTTTGATATTCCCGATCTCTATACTGGTTTCTCCGGTTTGTTTCTCAAGAAGACTTATGAAGCTATCCAGAGGTAGATATCGAGTTTTCATTTCGACTGTTTCACCATTCTCTAATACCTCAACCTCTCTGGTGATGTTTTCGCTGCACCCTCCACGGCCTCTCTGAGAATTTGCCCTTACACAAGTCGGTAACAAAGTCATCACAATGCTAAGCATAAATTGAGCAATTCCGACTTTTGAAGGCTTCATTTGGCTTTCTCCGATTTGCTCTTTTACTCCTTCAACGAGACCACCACTATGACAAGAGTCTGAAATTATCGTTAATCGACAACCCTCTTTGACCTGCGCCACTATTTCTCTAAATTCATGGTCTACAAACACATTTGAGCATCAAACAAAAACAAAAGAAGATTAAAAAAAACCAGAAAGTTATCCAAAAAACCAATATTCATGTCGTAATATCAATGTAAAACCAAAATTAAATCTAAAGATTACTAAAACTAGTTAATTTCTCAAAACTTTATCCAAAACAAACAGAGATTCGAGGTAAATCGTAATTGCAAGTAGAAACGTATTATTACTCTGTTTCGAGAAACAGAGTGCTCTGTTAATTGTTCAAGAACATATGGCTATGTTAAACCCTGAGTTTTTCCAAATGAATATGTCTATAATCGAACACATAAACATGAAATATTAAACAAACAAAGATCAAACCTATAAATGAGTCATACCTCTTATTAGATACATATCACAAGGAGTGATACATTCATCAAAACCTGTAGCATCATCTAAGTTTTCTGGAGGAAGTCTCGTGCCATGTCCACTGTAATGAAATACCAGAAAATCACCAGATTCTCCGGTTGCGATCAGCTTCTTAAGAGCGTAGCGGATGTTCTTGCCGGTTGGTTGGATATAGGACTTGTCTGTATCGATCAGTATGGTGATGTCTTTGTTTGAGAATCCGTATCTGTCGATTAAACTTCTCTGCATTCGATGAACATCGTTGACACAACCACGTAACTCCACTGAGGTCCCTGGGTAGTTTATTCCGATCAAAACAGCTTTCTTCGCCATTGCTTCTGCCAATTTTCATTTGATTATCACCAAACGTCTAATACAGACTCGCGTTAACTCATTTTATATTTTCTTAGTCTTTTATTATTTTCTTTTTCATTTGTCATTCATTTTTAATATCAAATAGTACTTATTGATATAACTGATAATATTCTTATTCTTAATCAGTATTATATATGGACATTGACATTGTTATATTATAAAGAAAAGAAAAAGAAAAAAGACATTAGAGGAGAGCCATTAAGCTAAATAGCTAATCATTTGAGTCTACGGGTGGCCAATTAGGAATTGTGATTAGATTTTATTTAATTAAGAAGACTTGAGAGACTATTCTTAAGGTAATGGCCCAATAGTTAAGGCCCAATAATACTTTTAGACCTTTTCCTTAGTCTGTGCCATTAAGTGCTGCCATCGATTCTCTGCAAGGAGGGGAGACTACCGATGATGATGAACAAAGCCGGTGGCGGTATGGCCGGATCCGGTGGAGGAAGTGGACCGACGGCCGCCGCAGCTGCCGCTGCCTTACAGAAGCAGAAGGCGTTGTTACAGAGAGTAGAGGCTGACATCACATCTGTCGTCGATAATTTCACGCAAATCGTCAATGTCGCCAGGGTAAGCGATCTACTTTTGGTTTTATACTTAGGGTTGATCATTTACTTCATTCAATCTATTGAATATAGATTGAGATTAATGTTTACTGTTATTGGACATTTATCTGCAATATTTTCGAATTTCGTTGGCAGTTTATTGAAGTGAAACATCTTTGGGTTGTATAGGTGAGTGATCCGCCGGTGAAGAACTCGCAGGAATCATACATGATGGAAATGCGAGCGTCGAGGATGGTAATTGATTACTTTATTCCACTGAATTCGAATAATTAAATTTGGGGGTTTAGGGCAGCATTTGGGAGCTGAAGCTCAAAGAGTCAAATATTCACTAATGACTTGCTGGAATCTATTGTAACTTTTGTTTTCAACTGGGTTTGTTTTCTGAGCTTATGCCTTCATTATGTTTTTCAAAGTATAGGTATATAGACTAGAGAACTTGCATAGAGTTAGGCTAGAGAGTTTAGTGCAACACATATCTATGGATCCAAAGCTCACAGATATAATGTTTGACTCTTTGAAACATCCAATCCGAAAATCTAGTTGTACTTGTTCTGTTTCTTTCACTTGGGTTTGTTTTGCTAGTTACATCATTATCAGGGTACTTGACTTGATTAAGTTCATCAATGGTGGCAGGTTCAAGCAGCTGATTCTCTTTTGAAACTTGTATCGGAATTGAAGCAAACCGCCATTTTTTCTGGATTTGCATCACTAAACGATCATGTAGAACAAAGAATTGCGGAGTTTGATCAAGAGGCCGAGAAGACAAATCGATTGTTGGCTAGAATAGCCGATGATGCATCTGCTAGTCTTAAAGAGCTCGAGTGTCACTATTACTCTTCTGCTCAGAGATTGTCTCTAGACAGTTAAGAGGGTTTTGAATCCGGAAATATAGTATTTTGCAGGATTTTATTCTAATTAATGTAACCAAATCTTTAAGCTACTTCGTCTGACAGAAATCTGATATAAATGATCAATTTTTTCTTTGAAGCTATTTGTAATACTAACAGACCCTTTTTTCCTTCTACCATTTCCACTTTGGCATTCATAAAGTACTTGTCTCCACTCATTGTTCACGATTTTCTTGCCATCTTAATTTCTTAATTCCAAGCTTTTATCTTTTGTTCCCAGAGAGAATTACGACGTGCACACCTATCTTGGAAGACAAAGAAGCTTTGTTCTATACGTGACAACAAGTAATGTCAGAATTTAATAAACAAAACATAGTCAACTCAATTTGTTGCTTAAAGACCAGATCTTTGTCTTCTTCTTCTCTACGTGGAAAAGAGGATACTTTTGATCTTATATCTTCACCGTGTTTTACTCGCCCGGCGATGCTATTGAAACCTCGGAATAAGCTTGTCTCGGCGGAGGTAAATTTATCCATACACTGAAATTTTCCTCTTTATTGAATAAAGAAAGTGTTAGGATACTTATTGAGACAAAAATTAGGTTTAAAGTTGTACTTATATAAAGAGGTTCAATAAGGTGACCTACGATTAATGTTAGAGCGGTTTCACCAATTATTCGATTTCGACAGAAAGCTGTAACCTTTCATAATTCTTATGTCTTTTTCCTGTTCTTGTGCAGACGAATCATCATCGTGACTCGGGCCTCAAACTCATCGGAACATAAGTCTCAGCAACAGAAACCACGTAAAGACAAGCAGAAGCAAGTTTATCAAAATAGTAACATGAGCTCACAAAGCAACAGCATCGCAAGCACATCCTCGAATAATTCTGCTAAGCCTCACACAGGAGGAGATATCAGATGGGACGCAGTGAATTCCATGAAACTGAGAGGTATCAAGCTTGGAATCAGCGACTTTCGTGTTTTGAAACGGCTCGGTTATGGAGATATCGGAAGTGTTTATCTTGTGGAGCTTAAAGGAGCAAATAAGACGACGTATTTTGCAATGAAAGTGATGGATAAGGCTTCTCTAGTGAGCAGGAACAAGCTGTTGAGAGCTCAAACGGAAAGAGAGATTTTGTCTCAGCTTGATCATCCATTCTTGCCGACTCTTTACTCTCATTTTGAGACCGATCAATTCTATTGCTTGGTCATGGAGTTTTGTAGTGGTGGGAATCTTTATTCCTTGAGACAGAAGCAACCCAACAAGTGTTTTACTGAAGACGCCGCAAGGTTAGTATAGAAACAGAGTAAAAAAGAATATTAAACATTTAAGATCTTTCTTTTGTTTGATTTCGGTTTCCTTCAAGTCGAAAGATGAACTAATATAAGGGTTTGGTTTTGTTTCTTACAGGTTCTTTGCATCAGAAGTGTTATTAGCGTTAGAGTACCTACATATGCTCGGAATCGTCTATAGAGATTTAAAGCCAGAGAATGTTCTGGTTCGAGACGACGGTCACATTATGCTCTCTGATTTCGATTTATCCCTCCGATGTTCAGTCAACCCAACACTTGTCAAATCTTCCTCCGTACATGTCAACGGCGGCGTAATCATTGCCAGCGACGCGGCGGTTCAAGGATGTTACCAACCATCCACATTCTTCCCAAGAATACTCCAATCCTCGAAGAAAAACCGAAAATCCAAATCCGATTTCGACGGATCATTACTAGAACTCATGGCAGAGCCAACAAACGTGAAATCAATGTCTTTTGTCGGAACACACGAGTATTTAGCACCGGAAATAATCCGAAATGAAGGTCACGGAAGCGCCGTGGATTGGTGGACGTTTGGTATATTCATCTACGAGCTTCTCCATGGAGAGACTCCCTTTAGAGGACAAGGAAACAAAGCGACGCTTTATAATGTAATTGGAAAGCCTCTGAGATTCCCGGAAAATTCTCAAGTGAGTTCAACAGCGAAGGATTTGATCAAAGGTTTATTGGTGAAAGAGCCACAAACTAGAATTGGGTATAAGCGAGGCGCAACAGAGATTAAGCAACATCCATTCTTTGAAGGTGTGAATTGGGCGTTGATTCGTGGAGAAACGCCGCCTCATCTGCCCGAGCCGGTGGATTTCTCTTGTTATCTGAAGAAGGAGAAGGAGTCTTCTCCGTCTCATGCGACGGCGGTTACCGACGAAAAGAAGAGAAATATCTGTGCTGAAGCTAAAACCGTCACTGATCCTGATTATATAGTTTTTGAATATTTTTAAGGGTTTTATATAACGTCGAAGCTAAAACAAAAATTGTAATACCCAACGACGTCGTTTCTTTTATTTATCCTTTTAAGTTTGAGATATTACTATTGGGCCAAAAATAAAGCCCAAGTTCTATGATTTGTTTAGTAAATTATTTAAGTGTAAGAAAATATTTTTGAGAGCAGATCGAAAGGTTTGTTTAAAAAATTACTCTGCAATGGCGGCTGGATTCTTTCAAGCAGAGATGTCAATGTTATCCTCTGCGTTGGCGCGCTCATACCCAATTCACTTTGGAAAAACGCTAATGGCCTTCGATTTTCCAATTGCAATACAGCGAAACCATTTTCCTAGCATCCGACGTTCTCGTGTAGCTACTTTCAGCTCGTCCCTTTCGCGTTCACGAAATTTTCCACTTTCAGGTAAATTGTGTTTGAAATTCCGTTCCCGAACGTCATTAGGGTTTATGTGCTTGAAGTTTCGTTTTTTCTTCGTTTTCAGGGTTAGAGGATGTTTTTGTTGGTTATCTATTTGGGAAGAAAAAAGCAACAGAAGTAGCTCATGTGTGAGTACTTCAAATCCAGATACTTGAACTAAATTTATTTCATATGCCATCGTATCTAATGATTTCTGATTTTATGTATCTCAATAGCTTTAACGAAATTGAAGCTTTAGAACTTAGTGTTATTGACGTTGTTGATGCTTTAATGGACATAAAAACTTCCTTTTTATATCACTGCTGATTATTATTACCTTTCAGTGTGTGGGAGCAGGTAATCCAAAAGGGGGACATGGTCATTGATGCTACATGTGGAAACGGGAACGATACTTTAGCAATGTTAAAGATGGTTATGAACAATTCTGTTGACTGCAGTGGCTATGTCTATGCAATGGACATTCAAAAAGATGCCATTGAGAGCACTTCCTCTTTACTGGATCAAACCGTTGGTTCTAAAGAGGTTAGATGATTATTAAAGCTTGGTTTCATAGCAGTGTGGCTCTTACTAATATCTTGTTCCATTTCTGCTGAAGAAACGCAGAAGAAATGCGTCAAACTTCTTAACATCTGTCATAGTAAGATGGAAGAGATTGTCCCTGAAAACGCTCGTGTGAGGTACAGTGAAGGAATGCATCAAACATTATTGATCCCCGGCAACAAGTTCTTCGCTTTACCAGTTTGGTTATCAATGCTGCTTTAGGATTTCACTGAAAGAGTAGACATTGTTTTATGATGTTCTTAGGATGGTTGCATTCAATCTCGGGTATCTTCCTGGGGGCAACAAGTCAATAATCACTGTCTCTGATACAACATTATTGGCATTGAAAGCTGCTGAGAGAATCTTAATGCCCGGTGGCCTCCTCAGCTTGGTGGTTTACATTGGCCATCCTGGTGGAAGGTAAGACATAAATGCTGAAGAATTATTTCTCTGATGATCTAATAAGATGAAATGTGAAGAGTTTTGTAACATGCTTTGACCCATTGTGTTCTGAATTGGTTCGTTGTTCAGAGAAGAGTTAGGAGTTGTTGAAGCTTTTGGGTCAAGTCTACCGGTGAGTGATTGGGTCTGCTGCAAATTCCAAATGCTGAACCGACCGTTAGCTCCTGTTCTTGTTTTCATGTTCAGGAGAGAACTGTAAATATTCCAGAGAAGCTTTTTGTGTTATCATTCACTTGTAAGTGATTTGTTAATGCATAATGATATGAGAGATTATTTTGTTAATATATCTGTTTTAGCTTTTGTCGTTGGATCTTTCAGTATCTGTTTATGAGGAAGATGACAAAGATTAGGATAAATATAGTTAATGTTAAAAAATTAAAAAGACGACCACGGTGGGACTCGAACCCACAATCTCCCGCTCCGGAGGCGAGCGCCTTATCCATTAGGCCACGCGGTCTTTTTATCTGTTAATTTCCAGACTTTTTTATTAATAGAAGTTCTATCGCACCGTTCAATCATAATCAAAGGGCAAATTTTATAGAATTGTATGTGGTTGGGACTAAAACAATTTCCCTGGTTGTTCAAAGAACATTTTATCAATCTCCATTCTCCACAAAGAAAATTGCAAAGTAATGAATACTGAGTCATAATGTACATAGTAAAAGATACAACCCTCCAACTCTCGGCCAAGCTTGTGATCTTGTATCTTTTTCTTGGACTTCTACATGAAGAAGAACCTACCATGGGCAAGTTTCCTGCGGTTTCCCATTCTGTCCAAGAGCCATCATAGATTGGCACATCAGTTTTCCCAAGACGATGAAGTCCCTGACCGGTACACAAAAGAACAATCAGTCTCAGTATTTCACCATATGATCACAGTAAATGAGTGTATATGATCATTTAATTACCAATGCCAAAATACAAGCTGTTACACCGGTTCCACACGAGGCCATGATTGGACTGTCCAGTGAAATATCTGCAGAGAGACGGTTAAGTGATTGCTTAAAACTACTACTTAAGAGTATCCAATTCCGTTTTACCTTCTTGTTCAAACTGCTTCTTGAGCTCCTCTGCTGGTAACAGTGTTTGAGTGGAATCAAACATCTGGATAAGAATATATTATCATATTCTCTAGTGTCCAAGTGCAACTATAATAATCCCTTCAACTTAAACGATAGCTTACTTGGGGAAAAAGGACACACTTGCTACCGGGTATATGACCACTCGGTATTCCCTTGCGAGGTTCCGGAGCAGTACCGTCATATCTGAGAAACAGAGTAAGTTTTATGAAATGTTATAGTGGAATCAAAATCCAGAACAAGCAATAACTTGGGAAACGAACCTAGCTTTTGCACGCGCATCTATGTGCTGATAAGTCTTATCTTCCATTTTTTTCTTCACCTTTCAATTATCAAATTAGCTTTCCCAATTAACCAGCAAACTATCTACAAACTTTAAATCTATTAATAACAGAAGTGACATCTGCGAGGATAAACCAGTTTGCTACTCTGCCTCAATGCCACCACGGATTAAATTTGTGTAATATCAAACCAGGTAATAATGAGATGAATTCAATAGCACTCTCTTAACTACGGGAAAAGTCTGTTTTGGAAACGCTAACCTGATCAAGCGTCCATACAAGATGTGACTGAAACTTCGTTTGAAAAGTTATTGGAGTACTCTGTGCAACCAGTAAAGGTGTGGATAAACCATAAGTAGTAAGTGGAATGAATATGCAATTGCCAGATACATCATACATCAGACTGGCAAAATGTTTTCTATGATTGAAGTAGCTTACCGTTTGTCCATGATAAATTTTCTCTACAGCCTCACTTGCTGCACTGGCTTCGAAACAGCATCACTTGAAGCACTAGATTCAACGTCATAACCTGAAGCACGCCATTTCGGCAAGCCTCCATCAAGCACCCATACCTTTTTATGGCCAAAGACTCTAAACATCCTGTTGTAACAAAAGAAGCCCTCATTAGTTTGATAATGCCTTAAAAAACATATTGAGCAAAGATAACAGAAAGAGAAAATAAACTTAAGGACAAGAGATCAATAACTCACCACCATACACGAGGTGCACTAAAGAGTCCCTTTCCATCGTACACAACTACTCTATATTTATTCTTGATTCCAAGAGCAGAACAACCAGCAGCAAAAGTTTCCTCAGAGGGCAGCATGTGTGGTAACTGCCATAGGACACATAGATACTCACAGTGCTTGCCAGACTGTTAATGGGAAAATACGCACAAAAAAGGATATTCAAACCGAATAACACAGCAAAGAGTCCAGATTTCGTTCGTAACGAAACAATCATATGCTCAAAATGGCTGCAATGAAGGGTACTTACTGATAATATTTCACTTGTACATATAAGTTATGGCAGTGTAAAGTCAACGAGTTAGATAAAATGATACCATCTTCAGTCAAGAAAAAAAAATAGTGATTTTCACATCTGTTTTTTCGATCTGATACCCCATCCAAATCAAAGAACAGAGCCCCTGGAATATGAGTAACCTGTAGAAAAGGATAACATACATGCCAATCAACATAAATTTTTGTACTAACTCGAATGCAGAGTTTTCCTTTCATACAAAAGTTTCATAACGGTTATTTACAACAAAGCCTTAAAGCTAATTTACTTAGTTAGCTACTATAGATATCCTCACTTGATGCTCTTCGATTGGATTTCTGTGTTCATGAGGCATCCAAAACCTGACCAGGAAACAAAAACAATTACACAACAATCACTGCAGACAAAGTTTACAATCCCAACGTGCAAATTATCAGTACTGAGACTAGAATTTTAACACAGCATGGTTACCTTAATATCAGCTTCGCTAAGATTAGCATGGAGCCAATCAACAGAAACAACAGGTTCATCGGTAGATATGGACGATGTCACGTAATTAGCTTTTGGCCCAACTCCTTTACTGGAAGCCATAACTCGACTAATGTAAGTAGCTGGTTTAGAAGTTGAATAGGCAGAGTGTAACTGTGAACTGAATACTCTCCTCTGCAATAATCATCGTTACAAAATGGCACACAAGGATTCAATTCAAACAACTTTCAAAACAATTCTCAAAGCTGATTTATCAGAGAGAGGGAAGAGGCTCAAAAGGGTCACAATACGTATGAATGCTTATCACTACAAAACAAATTCAACAGACGAAAAAACGAACCAAAAAAAAAAATTAAAAGTTCATACTTTCCACACAATTCAATAGAGTGAACTACATGCGTAAATAAAAATACGGATATCTACACAGATAACTACAAATTCCTATGTGAAAATCTTTCTAAACTCGAACGCCAGTAGTAGTAGATAAACAAATGAATACTTAAGCTGCGAGACGATCGGATATCGAACTGATAGCAACTTAATTTCAAAAAGGCTGCGGAATGACGAATCTTCTGCGGAAGAATAGAAGATAGAGATGGGTTAATCAGGCAGTGACCAGCAACCAATAAAGTTCTCAATGAAAGGGTCGAAGATTATCACCTCAATACCGCCAAGCTTTTCACTGTCAGATTCTCCGAGCTCTTCTTCAAGCTTTGTTCTAACGATGCTGCTTCTGTCGCCTGATCTGAGGCGTTTTGATAACATAAAAACGCGTTTGCGGTCTATTTTATTAAACGTTCACGTTCTAACTGAAACGTAGTCGTTTTGGTTTTTAATTCCTCTTTCTTCTTCCAAAAAGAACTTTTAACTTCAACCTTCTCTGCACGAAACCTAAAAGCCTATTTCTTTCATTCACCTCTCTCTCTGCAACTAATTGCTTGTTCGATCTTGATACTGAAGCTAAACGTAAGCTATGTTCTTCACAGTAGTAGTTCCTTTTGGAGAATTGATTTCGATCTCAAAAGTCCCATTCTATTATACTAGTTTCAGAGTCTGATTGTGTTTAGGAAACGAAACCTGAATCACTTGATCTTGGTCATTTTGAACCACGAGTCCATTTTTTGAGAAGTTGTTTCGAAGAAATTGATCTCACGCGTTTGTGTTATTAACAGATTTCGCGGATTTGCTTGAGGAGCTATGGGGGACAGTCAGTACTCGTTTTCTCTCACCACTTTCAGGTACGAACTTGGTTAATCATACACGTACTTATCTTCCGAGCATTTTGGCTACTTTTTCCTGTGATTAATTTGAGCAATGGCTACGAAACAGCCCATCTGGGAAGCTGGTTCAAATAGAGCATGCCCTTACTGCTGTTGGATCAGGCCAAACGTCTTTGGGGATTAAAGGTTTGTCAATGACATGATGAAATGCTAGTAGATTAAAGAAATTGTAGATCTCTCCGATAACTGAGTTCTTACTGCAGCTTCTAATGGAGTTGTCATTGCAACTGAAAAGAAATTGCCTTCTATTCTGGTTGATGAAGCATCTGTAAGTTGATAATCTATCCTACCTATCCATAAACTTACTTTCCTGTGCTAATAAATAGAATTGGGATCATATTCTAAGAAATAAGATTTTCGTATTATTAAGTGATAATAATGTTTTGTGGTGATTAGTTTTCTCTTTTGCATGTTTCAGGTTCAAAAGATTCAGCATTTGACTCCTAATATTGGTGTTGTATACAGGTTTTCTCCTCACCTATAATAAGTTTCTGATTTGTTATTTGTATTTGATGTACTAACTTTTTTTCTCGCATTTGCTTCAATGAAGTGGCATGGGTCCTGATTTTCGAGTTCTTGTTAGGAAGAGTAGGAAACAGGCTGAGCAATATCTCCGACTGTACAAAGTAATCCTATTTCTCTTTTTTTCTCAATTATTCTTGGAGTTTCTTGTTAATGTGGAGTTTCAGTCAGCTAGTTTTTTTTTTTTTTTTTTTTTTTTTTTCTCAGAAATGTTTGTTTTCCTTGTCAGTCCAGTTGTTTTTTCATGTAAGGAAATTTGATTGTTGCAGGAACCCATCCCTGTTTTCCTTGGAGTCCTTGTTTTTTCAGAAATGTTTGTTTTCCTTGTCAGAAATGTTTGTTTTCCCTGTTAGTCCAGTTGCTTTTTCATGTAAGGAAATTTGATTGTTGCAGGAACCCATCCCTGTTACCCAACTTGTAAGGGAAACCGCTACTGTTATGCAAGAGTTTACTCAATCAGGGTATGTGCAATATTCACTCTAAACTGTAAAAGTCGTTCACATCTGTCATCTTTTTGCGTCCAGCCATATTCCCAATATGTTTGAATTAAACTGAACGATTACTCAGCAACTGTTGTGTGTAGCTTTGCAAAATGCAACTTGAGATTGGATATTGGCTTGCATGAAGTTATGTTGTCTACCCGTAGGTTAGATCATATATCTTGTATCTAATTTTTGTTATTCTTCTTAACAGTGGTGTTAGGCCTTTTGGGGTTTCTCTGCTGGTGGCTGGATACGACGACAAGGGTCCACAACTTTATCAGGTAGTTCCTCCTTGTTGGTTGATTGATCATTATCAAGTCCCCCAATCTTCTTAGCTTAAAATCTACTATTTTTAGTGTTGAAAAGATAAACTTATCAACTTGTAGCTCAGTATTTAACTTTTTGATCTATCATGTGTTACAATATGTATCACCTTTTTTGTGTGGTTAAACTGAATTACTATCTCACTTTTAGGATATAGTCTGAGAATTACAACTTAGCTTCAGAATTTTTCCTTACTCAAGGTCTGACTTTAAACTTTTAATTTTATTTTTGCTAGGTGGATCCATCTGGCTCTTACTTCTCCTGGAAAGCTTCAGCCATGGGGAAGAACGTTTCTAATGCAAAAACATTCCTCGAGAAAAGGTAATTGTTTACTTTCTTTGTCTCTAACCAGTTAGCTGATCTTGAAAATTGACTTTAATCACTCATTTCATTAGTTTAGGCTCCAATCGTAACAAGAAACCATCTTGTTTTACTGACCAACCTTGCGCACCCACGAATTCCTTGCAGATACACAGAAGACATGGAACTGGACGATGCCATTCACACAGCAATACTGACATTGAAAGAAGGGTATGTACGAATCTAAGGATACTTGGCATTCTTTTTTTGTCAATTCTTTAGTAGAAAATTCCTTGTTCGTGGCTGTTAGAGTACCAAACCCATGCACTAAATTTTTAAACAGAAAGCAAACGTTGTAGCTATTGTCTTGTAGTAAACCTTTAGCTATTTCTGATGATGGTGCACACACACACACATAGAGAGACATATGTAGTTGATCTTCTTAAACTGCTGGATAACCTGAAAGTCTTCACCTCCTTTTTCTTGGTAGATTTGAGGGAGAGATCTCAAGCAAAAATATCGAGATTGGCAAAATCGGTGCTGACAAAGTTTTCAGGTACCCTTTTTGTTCGAAATCAAGGATGTTTGTTGCGTCTGCAGATGTTTTAATAGAAAAGTTGTGATTCTTAATTAATTTCTGGGGTTAATGCAGGGTTCTAACTCCAGCAGAGATCGATGATTACCTTGCTGAAGTCGAGTAACTTCCCGCATAGTCTAGCAACAAACCTGCTTCTGAGACCAGATTTTCCTGGTCTTTGCAGATTCTTAAAGAGTTGTTTTCTTTTGTAAAACTTTGGATCTTTAAATAGTTTGTTGCTGTACTCGAGCTGAGTGTCTTTATGATTCAATAACTAACGAGACATGTGCTTCTTTTTTTCACTTAGTGAAGGTTTCAGAGAAATCTTCAAGTAATCCCTTCTTATTAATCATCACAATGGTCATACGGTCACTTTCACATCCAAACGAGAAATTACAACTTCTAAAACTACTGTTGGTCTATTCCATACGACCCAATAAACTGTCTACAAGTAATAATGCTGAAAAGACTGTTGAAACCCAAAACCTTAACCAAAGAATCCTAGAATGAAACATTGTCAGTTAGCAACTGTACAGAGTCGTAATCAAGTTTCCTCTTCTTTCACCAGTAATCCTTACAAGAACACAAACCATTCACAAAATGGTGAAACCGATACTGATCTCTCAACACGATCTACGTCCGATGACTCTACTAACTAACTTGTAAACAGAGTAACAATCACTGCATATGCGAAGGTTCTTAAAGATCCTAAGTGTAGAACCTTCAGGAGTACTCATCAACGCATAAGCAAGAGCGAGTCTTTCACTGTGATTCCAAAGATTGTGCTCTTTTTGTTCTTCATCTGTGTCTTGCAGAGCCTGACTGGTATCTGCGACAAACCAGGATTCTTTAATCACCTTCTTTATGTCTTCTAGCTTCGCGTATATGGCCAATGTTTGCGGATGAGTTTTGTCTGCAATACCAAATGAAATCACTTTGTCTTTCAGTTTCACCCAACTGCAGGCTTGTTTCTTCTTGAAACCCATTTGATTTCTCACATTCTCAACATCTTCCAATCTACCTGTTGTTGCAAACATATTTGAGGACAAGACATAAACAGAATCATCCTCTGGTTCCAACTTTGAGAGATTTTCCCCTGCTTTTTTTCTGCGGTCTAAATCCCCGTGGATTTTGCAGGAAGCTAACAAACTACGCCACACAAGGTCGTTTGGTTTCATTGGCATTTTAGATATAAAGGTTTCAGCTTCGGCTAACCTCCCTGATCTTCCAAGAAAATCAATAACACAAATGCAATGCTCAATCGCTGGTTTTAAGCCGAAATCTCTAGCAATCATGTCGTAATGTGCAAGGCCTTGGTCTACTAATCCCCCGTGGCTACACGATGCGAGAAGAGAGACAAATGTAACATGACCCGGCTTGATTCCCATTTCAAGCATTTCATGGAAAGTCTTACAAACTTCCTTGAAGTAGCCGTGTCTTCCAAAAGCTGATATTAGTATGTTCCACGAGGGGAGTGATCGACTGACCGATGGAGGAAGCATTTTACCACTTTTTCTATTTCCCCGCATTTGTTATACATGTCTGCAGCAGCGTTAAAGATGTAAGAATCTTGTTCAATCCCGAGTTTTACAGCTAAACCATGAAGTTGTTGGCCTTCCTCTAGGAGCGCTAGCTTTGCAGCAGCAGAAAGTCCCTCAGAGAAACTAAACTGGTCTAGACTCAACCCAAAGCTCCTCATCTTTGATACAAGTTTTAGCACCTCTTCTCCATGACCGTGATGAGCATATGCCGCAAGCATAGCATTCCACGTGATGATATTCCTATTTTCAAATCCGTCAAATAAGTTCTGACTTGAGCTTAAATCACCACATTTCGCGTACATAGTGATAAGCGAGTTTTTCACGTATTCATCCGATTCAAATCCAGCAGAAACTATATAGGCATGTAATGGCTTTCCTTTTTCAAGCAAATCGCTGGGCATCAAGCAAGCACCAAGAACACTTATCACTGTGATATAATTTGCAGGAACAGCTTCCACTCGCATAGTTCGAAAAGCCACCAGTGCCTTGTCGGGATCTTCATTCTCAGCATAGCCACCAATAAAAGCATTCCAAGCTACTTCATCTCGTCTAGGCATCTGTAGTAGTACTTGTAGGGCTTTGCTTATCTCTTGTATCTTTACGTACATAGAAACCAATGCATTACCAATAATCTGATTGTCAGATAAGCCGGTGACCACTACAAGTCCATGAAGGATTCTGCCATTATAGAGAAACCCAGGACGAAAACAAGCAGCCAATGCGCTTGTAAAACTCACATAGTTCACTGATTTTCCGGTCCTTATCATTGAACAAAGGAGTTGTAAAGCATCTAAGTTCCTCCTATCTTCGACAAAACAAGCCATCATAGAGTTCCATGAAATCAAATCTTTAGCGGGCATTTGTTTGAACACCGACTCTGCCTCTTGTGATCTTCCACAGCCTGCGTACATTCTCAAAAGCGTATTGCATACACAAACAACCGATTCCAACCCCATTTTCACCACCAAACCATGAATTCCTCGACCCCAATTTTGGTAATCGACATGACCCAAAACTGATAACAAAGTAGACACAGTGGTGGAATTCACTTCATCATGAAAACGACGCATCAAATTAAAAATCCTCAACTGATTCCTCAGAATGACCATTTTGTGCATATGCCGCAGCAATTGCATTCCATGAAATTGTGTCACGTTCAGACATTTGATCCAAAAAAAACTTTGCATAGTCTACATCTTTCATATTACCAAACATGGATATGAGCGCATTCTCCACTGCCAGTTTACTCTCAAGTCCCGATTTGATAACCTGTCCGATAACTTGATAACCCAAGGATTCATGTTTAAGCAATCCGCAGGAACTGATTACTAAAGATATGGAATTTTCATTGCACCAAACTCCTTCCCTCTCATACCTTTGAAGATATCAATAACTTCCTCTGGCTCACCCATATCCGAGTAACCAAGCATCAGTGAAGTCCAAGACACCACATTTCGGTCAGGCATCTCCTCAAAGACCTTCTTTGAACACGAAACGGATCCATATAACGCATAGAGATGCAAAATAGCAGTACTCACGTATACGTCAGACAGCAAACCAGACTTAGCCACAAAGCCGTGAACTTGAACCCCTTCTCTGAACATAGAACCTGACCGACCACAGGCTGTTACTAAACTGGTAAGCACATAACTACTTGGCTGAATACCAAGATCACACATCTTCCGGAAAAACTCCATCCCTTCCAGATAGCATCCGACACGGACTAGCCCCGACATCATGGTATTCCAAGAAACTTCGTTTCTCACAGGCATTACATCGAACAAGTAGTGTGCGGGTTTGATTCGGCCAAAATTGGTGTACATATTAATCAAAGTGTTGGTGTGCATCACACTCAGACGAATCAATCCCTTGACACAAAGCACATGCAGAGCTCTTCCCGTAATTTCTCTGGTAATTAGAGAGAAACCATTCTGATGGAAACAAGATAATTCCGGGTTCCAATGGTCTGAGAGCGAAACATCCACTCATTCTGGTAAGTCTTTTTCCTTCTTCTTCTTCCATCATTTTCAAACATTGCAATGTCGAGATTCGTCTCCTCTCGTAATGGCGGGAGAAACGCTCACTTAGAAATCGAGATTCGCCGCCCTGAAAAGACAGGACTTTGCGTCGCCAGCTGGCCAGCTCTAATTCGTCGGTCTTTCAACGGTGGTTCCCGGACAGATCAACGATTTGAAGGAAGCGTTTGAAAGACTGCTCTATTAAATCAAACCGGAAAAGGTAGAGACGTACCAGTAACCGGAATTACTGAACCATACTTAACCGGTTTGTCTTTATTGGGCCGCAAGATTAAGAATCTCGGGCCTGATATTTTAAAAGAAATAATTTCAAAATTGACCCAAGTACTATTATTTTGTTGCATAATTCACCCCAATTGTTTTTAATGCTACACTTTTAACCCTATTCATGTCACTGTGCTTGATGGAGGAGATCTGGAGCATCGCAAGAACATCTTCTCTGTCAGCAACTCCACTCAATTACACGAAAACTACTATACTGGATTCAGTTATGGAGAGAATGGTCTCTCTCTCTCCTCTCGCTTCAACAAATGGAGAAAGAAAGAATGGAAATTTCTCGGAATTACGATTAAGTTCTCGCAATCGCTTGTATTCTACTTCACCCTCCATATATTGACAACTCAGTCGTAACGTCTATAATTCCTTTGAAATTTCAACATTTGGAATTGCAACTGTTTTAATTGATTGAATCCAAGTGTTCATCACAATACGAGTTAGCATCACGTGAAAGCTAAACCTTTGACGCTTGAAAGCTAAACCGTTTCAATCAAGAGCATAGAAAAGTTTTAATTTTTACTGGTAATTATACAAGAAACCCACAAAGATCACTCTTTTCTTCAAGCTTTCTTGGCTGGAGATATGATTGAGAGTAAATCTATTTTGGAAAAAGGAATCTTAAGAATTCTTCATTTGCTCGTTTGGCTGCTGAATCAATTTTCAGGACAATAGCAAGTGTAGTTTCATCTCTGTCAGCTTTCCAGTTCTATACGGTTGTAGCTTGTGATAACTTGGTTTCACTACAAAGCAAATCATTTGCAGTTACAATGTTTCAATTGGTAGTCTTATGGCTCTGTAATATCTACATGCTTATACAGTTCTAAGTTTCTTCGCTATTGCTACAAGGCCTACCTGGTTTTGCTACTAAAAATGCCAAGAATTTAGCTCTATCATAGTACATCCTCAATGAGGATAATAATTCTGTTTTTAAGGTGAAATACCAGTTGCTTACGCCTTCATTAATGTATCAGGAGCTCGTAACTCTCCAAGAGTGATAATGATGATTCTTCTTCGTCTCCTGTGCCTTGTTTATGCTGTTGCTTTTGGTCATCGCTTTCTTCTAACCCGAGTTCATTTTCCAGGTGCTTGAACCATTTCTCAACCTCATCTTCTTCAGACTCTTGAATAGCCCTTGTAGTCAATCTGTTCTCAGGTTGTTGGGATGAATCTGAACAGTGTAAGAAACTCCAAATGTCAGGATCTAGATTGAAGGGTATCTCCAGCAGCTCTGGTTTGTCGACCTCTTGTAAAATCTCTGTAAAATCGCTATAAGCTTGAATATAGTCAAACTGTTGACCTATCTGTACATCATCATCTTTGCTTGAAATGTTGGAGCCAGCAAAAGACATAGAAGCATTGAGAGGTGACTCTTGAGAGGTCTCCTCTTCATTTAAGGAACCTTTTGAAGCCGCTTCTTCGGAATTAGCGTTAGTGTCAGAGCTCAGTCTTTTCTTGAGATGGGTATGCCACACATTCTTAATCTCATTGTCTGTTCTTCCTGGCAGTTTAGAAGCAATCTTTGACCACCTGAAATCAAAATGCAGAAAAGCAAGTGTCAAAAATTGAAACTTTGAGCCACACAAGGAATCAACAAGATAACACATACTTGTTCCCTAAGCTCCGGTGAAGTTTGATAATGGTTTCTTCTTCCTCTGCGCTGAAATTGCCTCGTTTCACATCAGGTCTGAGGTAATTAATCCATCGAAGACGACAACTTTTGCCACACCTCAACAATCCTTCATTGCATGCAAAGATAGAATCAGAATAAGAATCAGAACCAGAAGATCAGAAAAGCTAAAGACAGGGACTTTTATAGATCAGGAACATTACCAGCTTGTCTTGACAGAGATCTCCAATTTTCATGACCATACTTGTGAATGAAAGAGATGAGTTTCATGTCTTCATCTTGGCTCCATGGTCCTCTCTTCACTTTGGTTTTGTCGCAACATGGCGCTCTTCCTTTACCCATTTTCTCTCTCTCTCAACTCACTTTAGAGATTCCTTTTTACCAAATCTAATTGGGCCTCATGTGTATATTTATACATGAAAAGTGGTCTGCTCATGACATCGAGAAACATGTTCTAAACAAAAGACATTGACAATTGTCAAATCAGATTTGTTGACATTAAAAACTTGTCTTTAATTTGCCAAAACTCACTCCATCTTTTTATAATTGTATACTTCCCATTTACAAATTGAAATCTATATAAAATTAATTAAAGATTATACATAAAACGTGTTTATAAATTAAATATTGAGAGTCTCAAATTGTTTATTCAGTCAAAAGACAAAAGATTGCCTTTGAAAATTTTATACATTGTAATCATCTTTATAATGCAAAACCAAATTAGATTTTTACATGTTCCAATTATGATTATCATATTTTTGTAAAATTAATTTTACTAAATTTGTTAGTTAATATTAAGAGAGTCAAATTCAGCTAATAAATTTTCTATCAATAGCTATACCAACTTTTGAAAAACAGTTTTAAGATTAAAGTAAAAGAGAAAGTTTGATAACCGGTAAACTAATAAATTATAAAAACTTGACTTAAAAATGTAAATTTAGGTATATATATATATATTATGTCTGAATTTAGGTATAGTTTAAGTTATAAATCTACCAAACAAGACGTAAGGATGCTCTCACCTTACGAGTGTCATCTCATGATCAGGTAATATTGACAAACATTGAGTTTGACTGGTTTTGGTTCAAGAATTTGCGGAAGCCTTAAATAAAATTCTGCAACCACATTTATATTTTACATATAAAGTCATGCTTAAAACAGTAAAGAAATTGAATATATGAAATATAATTTAGAGAAAGTTGGGTACCAAATCACTTTTTAATTGGGCATACATTTTTGTTTCCCTCTAATTTTAAATTAGAGTGACCGATTTCGGTTCATTCACGCATAACATTTCTTTATATTTATTTATTAAATGGATTTTTTTTCTGTATACACTACCTTTTATATTTTTGTATACATAAAATGTTATATATATGACGCCTATTATATGATATATGAAACCATCTTAGAATATGTTATATGCCATATAAAATGTTAGTTTATGTTTCATTTATAATATTTAACGACGTAATTACCATAGATAGTTTGTCATTATACACCAATAATATATTATTATACTGATATTAGGAAATGATATGCTATTCTAACTTTTTCATTATTTTTTGGATAACTAAGAAAAACTCATATCTTTTCACAGAATTAGGATGGTGATGGTACTACTTCCCATACAAGAAAGAAAAAATAAATTTGGGAGATCAAAGCATAAGACGCGACCTCTCTTCCCTCTATTTGAGGTGTTTTTTTAAGTTACGACATGCCTTATTTCTCTTCAGATCTCATAGGTTGAGTTTCTTGTAAACTGTTCAAAACTTATAAAGATGATTGAGGATCCTTCTGCCTGACCAGCTTTCCTACCTTATCTCGATGACTTCTCAAATCTCAGGAGCTACTTCGGATTTTGCTCTATAGTTTTGATCCCACATGCACTTAAGCACAAGGAAAAAATAAGGGTTATCTAGGAATCAAACATTTGTGAATAATGTATCTTCACTTTGGATTCAATCTGTTCGTAATTGAGTAAATTTGACCCAAAAAAAAGAGTATGGACCAAAGCTTAAACCAATCTCTCAGGAGGGGGGGGGAGACGTACACGGGTTTAAACATTCGGTAGCCAAATGGAAATAGTTAGTAATTTCTTACTTGAGAGAAATCAATCCTTGACTTAGACTATCATGACGACTTCCTTCTCAAGTGGAAACCACCTGACCAAACCATGACCTCTGAAACAACAGACAACAACATTGCAAACATGGATTAGGATTCAGCGGTTGCTTCGGACAAGTAGTACACTGTGAATTTCATGGACAAAGCGAATAAGCGCAAACGTTACTTTGATTTATCGAAGAAGTCTTCCTAGTAAGTCTCAAAAAATCATTGATGGGTTTATGTCACTCTCTTTCTTGATCTTTACATATAGGATGGTATATGGATCTGCTTTCTTAAGTATGTAATTTGTTTTGTTTAGTTGTTCATGATTCTATAGTTTGGTAATCGGTTTCACTCTCGATGTTACTTTGTATTCGATCGAGTTTATCACTTTTGTATCCCCTTTTCTTGAACTCCGGTTCTGTTTTTAGTAATGATATTGTGACAAAAAAAAAGTAGCTTCCTTTTTTTTGTTAAAGAGTATTTTCGTTTTGGTCGGGAATATAAAGTTTGTTCTTATATCTTTTATATAAGACCGTCCATTTCACTAAAAATAGTGTTAAATGATTTTTCAAATTATTTAATATTTTATAACTAAGTAAATTATATATATTGAGTTACATTTTAGAATGTATAAATTAAATAACAAAGTGAATTTTTACCGCCTTAACTTTGATTTTATAGTCAAAGTTCCGGCCATTTATTCACTATATGTAGTAATAATTAATTTGATACAGTTACTCATTAGAACTATATCCGAATCAAATATCTAACTTATGTTCAGTTTATATTCATCTCCAATAGATAGGGAGTAATGTTTAAGATTCTATATCAATAGTACAATTTATATTCATTATTGAGTCAATACCAAACAAAATATGACGAAATCCATTCGTTCATTCAATCATATGTTAAAAAATGTGATAGTGTTGTTTTCGCGACATAAATAAATACCATTTACCAGAAATTACAACATTCGGTAGCCAAATGGAAATAGTTAGTAATTTCTCACTTGAGAGAAATCAATCCTTGACTTAGACTATCATGACGACTTCCTTCTCAAGTGGAAACCACCTGACCAAACAATGACCTCTGAAACAACAGACAACAACATTGCAAACATGGATCAGGATTCGGCGGTTGCTTCGGACAAGCAGTACACTATGAATTTCATGGACAAAGCGAATAAGCGCAAACGTTACTTTGATTTATCGAAGAAGTCTTCCTAGTAAGTCTCAAAAAGTCATTGATGCGTTTATGTCACTCTCTTTCTTGATCTTTACATATAGGATGGTATATAGATCTGCTTTCTTAAGTATGTAATTTGTTTTGTTTAGTTGTTCATGATTCTATAGTTTGGTAATCGGTTTCACTCTCGGTGTTACTTTGTATTCGATCGAGTTTATCACTTTTGTATCCCCTTTTCTTGAACTCCGGTTCTGTTTTTAGTAATGATATTGTGACAAAACAAAAGTAGCTTCCTTTTTTTTGTTAAAGAGTATTTTCGTTTTGGTCGGGAATATAAAGTTTGTTCTTATATCTTTTATATAAGACCGTCCATTTCACTAAAAATAGTGTTAAATGATTTTTCAAATTATTTAATATTTTATCACTAAGTAAATTATATATATTGAGTTACATTTTAGAATGTATAAATTAAATAACAAAGTGAATTTTTACCGCCTTAACTTTGATTTTATAGTCAAAGTTCCGGCCATTTATTCACTATATGTAGTAATAATTAATTTGATACAGTCACTCATTAGAAATATATCCGAATCAAATACCTAACTTATGTTCAGTTTATATTCATCTCCAATAGATAGGGAGTAATGTTTAAGATTCTATATCAATAGTACAGTTTATATTCATTATTGAGTCAATACCAAACAAAATATGACGAAACCCATTCGTTCATTCAATCATATGTTAAAAAATGTGATAGTGTTGTTTTCGCGACATAAATAAATACCATTTACCAGAAATTACAACATTCGGTAGCCAAATGGAAATAGTTAGTAATTTCTCACTTGAGAGAAATCAATCCTTGACTTAGACTATCATGACGACTTCCTTCTCAAGTGGAAACCACCTGACCAAACAATGACCTCTGAAACAACAGACAACAACATTGCAAACATGGATCAGGATTCGGCGGTTGCTTCGGACAAGCAGTACACTATGAATTTCATGGACAAAGCGAATAAGCGCAAACGTTACTTTGATTTATCGAAGAAGTCTTCCTAGTAAGTCTCAAAAAGTCATTGATGCGTTTATGTCACTCTCTTTCTTGATCTTTACATATAGGATGGTATATAGATCTGCTTTCTTAAGTATGTAATTTGTTTTGTTTAGTTGTTCATGATTCTATAGTTTGGTAATCGGTTTCACTCTCGGTGTTACTTTGTATTCGATCGAGTTTATCACTTTTGTATCCCCTTTTCTTGAACTCCGGTTCTGTTTTTAGTAATGATATTGTGACAAAACAAAAGTAGCTTCTTTTTTTTTGTTAAAGAGTATTTTCGTTTTGGTCGGGAATATAAAGTTTGTTCTTATATCTTTTATATAAGACCGTCCATTTCACTAAAAATAGTGTTAAATGATTTTTCAAATTATTTAATATTTTATCACTAAGTAAATTATATATATTGAGTTACATTTTAGAATGTATAAATTAAATAACAAAGTGAATTTTTACCGCCTTAACTTTGATTTTATAGTCAAAGTTCCGGCCATTTATTCACTATATGTAGTAATAATTAATTTGATACAGTCACTCATTAGAAATATATCCGAATCAAATACCTAACTTATGTTCAGTTTATATTCATCTCCAATAGATAGGGAGTAATGTTTAAGATTCTATATCAATAGTACAGTTTATATTCATTATTGAGTCAATACCAAACAAAATATGACGAAACCCATTCGTTCATTCAATCATATGTTAAAAAATGTGATAGTGTTGTTTTCGCGACATAAATAAATACCATTTACCAGAAATTACAACATTCGGTAGCCAAATGGAAATAGTTAGTAATTTCTCACTTGAGAGAAATCAATCCTTGACTTAGACTATCATGACGACTTCCTTCTCAAGTGGAAACCACCTGACCAAACAATGACCTCTGAAACAACAGACAACAACATTGCAAACATGGATCAGGATTCGGCGGTTGCTTCGGACAAGCAGTACACTATGAATTTCATGGACAAAGCGAATAAGCGCAAACGTTACTTTGATTTATCGAAGAAGTCTTCCTAGTAAGTCTCAAAAAGTCATTGATGCGTTTATGTCACTCTCTTTCTTGATCTTTACATATAGGATGGTATATGGATCTGCTTTCTTAAGTATGTAATTTGTTTTGTTTAGTTGTTCATGATTCTATAGTTTGGTAATCGGTTTCACTCTCGATGTTACTTTGTATTCGATCGAGTTTATCACTTTTGTATCCCCTTTTCTTGAACTCCGGTTCTGTTTTTAGTAATGATATTGTGACAAAAAAAAAGTAGCTTCCTTTTTTTTGTTAAAGAGTATTTTCGTTTTGGTCGGGAATATAAAGTTTGTTCTTATATCTTTTATATAAGACCGTCCATTTCACTAAAAATAGTGTTAAATGATTTTTCAAATTATTTAATATTTTATCACTAAGTAAATTATATATATTGAGTTACATTTTAGAATGTATAAATTAAATAACAAAGTGAATTTTTACCGCCTTAACTTTGATTTTATAGTCAAAGTTCCGGCCATTTATTCACTATATGTAGTAATAATTAATTTGATACAGTTACTCATTAGAAATATATCCGAATCAAATATCTAACTTATGTTCAGTTTATATTCATCTCCAATAGATAGGGAATAATGTTTAAGATTCTATATCAATAGTACAGTTTATATTCATTATTGAGTCAATACCAAACAAAATATGACAAAACTCATTCGTTCATTCAATCATATGTTAAAAAATGTGATAGTGTTGTTTTCGCGACATAAATAAATACCATTTACAAGAAATTACAACAACAGCAATTTTTGTCCTCATGCATATATGTCTTTTATAGTTTTGTCTTTAAAATAAATATATATTAACCCCCCAAAAAATCAAAAAAGTAAACCAAAGTTCATTGGATCTTGTAACACAATACATTGTCTTTTGTGACGAAGTTAAATTATTGTTAATAGAGATATATCCGAATAGCAATATCAGAGTGCACATCTCAAATAAAGTTATCAATAATAGGTTTCTTTTTGTTAGGTGAACAACTTACGAAAATGTTATTTTAACTTGAACCAATAAGGTTTCACTGAAAAAAACAGAAAAAAGTTAAGTAAACTTTCATATATACTTGAAATGCTTTTTAATTATACATAAAACTAAAATTAAAACTTAATTTCATCCGAACTATTCTATCTAGTACCAGAAATATATAAAGTTTGCTTTTCTTAATTACACACAAAACCATTTTCAAATCAAACTTTTTTGGGTTTTTAGTTTTATTGATTTAAAACTAATTCGAGTATTTTTAATTTATGAATCGGATATAGTTTGGGTATCGGGTATGAATTCAGTATTTCTATTTATTTTCATAAAAATTCAAAATTCAAGTAGAATTAGATTTTTAATTTTAGTTTTATGTGCAATTAAGAAAATATTCAAATTTCAGATCTTTCTGATACTATGATAGTTCCGATAATATTAAAATTATAATTTTAATTTTGTATTCAATTAATAAGCGTTTTGTATGTTTAAAATAAATTGTTTAAATATATTGTGTGGAATTACACTAATAAAAAAATAAAGAAAGTTGAAATATCACCATCGATGATGACCTCAAATAAATAAATGAAAACCTCTGGAATTTGCATGACGAAAGCACACGTGTTGCTATTTGCAGGGATCTTAATTTGGTCTTCGATTTGGTTCGGCCGCCTGATTATTATTATTTTTTTCAACCAATATATCAAAGCTCTCATCAAAAAGATAAAGCAAAACACTGACCTATTAACTCATTTTCTAATAGAATAAACGAAAATATTAGTTTTATGATCTAAAGATCTTAAAACTATATGAAAAAAAAATATATAAAAAAAAAATTTAACCTGAGAAAATTATCTTAATAAAGTTAGAAAGTCGGTCACTTTTCTAGATATGTAAAAAACTTCAACACATCTGTACAATGTGTAGCTATCTCCACCTCTAAGTGCTGAATCAAAATCATCGATTTCATCGCCTAAAACACCGTTTCTATTTCTAAGTAAAGAGCAGAAAGATTTCGCCAAATTCATCTTGTCCCCATATATTTTTCTAAAATAGCATCAGAGAAAACAAAAACCGTCGGATTATTTAAGAAAAAAAAAAACATAAAAAAGTAGAATAAAATGTTGTTTTTTTAAAAAAACAATCTTTTATGCATCTAATTGTTAGTTAAAAGTTGTGAAGAGTTGTTTTCGTTTTATATATTGTACCTCCAGCTACCCACTAGGAATTACGAACGTACAAATTATAAAAATCGGATATTATTGTAGGTTAATAAAATATATAACATTATTATCAACTGAATTTGGTCTACTGGAAAGTACCAAGTCTGTTTACCTTAGTTCAATTATTTGTTCAAAACTCTTCAATTCAATTAACCATTAAACCCAAAGTAGCTCAACTGTATAACTATTATACTCATTATTCAGCAGTTGTTTGATCACATACATTATACATATATATAATCAAACTTTATAAATTAGTTTAACAAAAAGAACTTTATAAATTAATAACGATGGGGTTATATAATTGTATTAATTTATTGCTATATCAATTTAACCAAAAACTTAATTTAAGCAACATAAAGATATTAATTTATAGAGTATGTTCAACGTAAATTCAATTAGTGATTTTTAATCTCTTGACATTTCATTCATCACTTAATCTTTAGTCCATATAATTTTTTTTTGTCAACTTTACTCATTCGCGAAACAAAAGCGAAACCACATAACTGGTATATCGTTCACAAAAACTTGGTTCCTAGAGAACCCTCTGACCTACGCACTAGGAAGTCGGCCTTGTGATTTAGAATACGCAGAATCCTGAAGAGAGAAAAGCTGGTAAAAAAATAATGTAGTCGAGAAAAACCAGCTAGATAAGGAAGGAAAGCGGACCACGCAGAAGGATTCTCAATCATCGTCACTAACAGCAGCATAATCATAAGCGAAGGCTTAGGCATTATCTCAGTAGG
The DNA here is from genome assembly GCA_963920545.1 of Lepidium didymum. Classification (NCBI taxonomy): domain Eukaryota; kingdom Viridiplantae; phylum Streptophyta; class Magnoliopsida; order Brassicales; family Brassicaceae; genus Lepidium; species Lepidium didymum. The sequence goes on from OY986992.1 coordinate 7,050,638, forward strand.
CGATTTGCATAAAATCAGGTGCTAATACGGAGATACGACACTTTCAGAAGGAGAGGATTTATAGACTACTGATGACGGATCCGATTTTTACTGGGTACAGATGTATGGTAGATGCCTCATGGAAGGAGTCAGATCTTTTTACTAGATTAGGATGGTATTGTTTCCCTTTCGAGTCAGGAGGAAGCAACATGAGAGCACAGTGCATTAGACGAAACATTTTTCCTCTTCATACGGAGTTTGAGGCACTCCTTTGGACCATGACCTATCTCAGTTCCTTTCAGCTGACAGAAATTAAGTTATTCTATATAATTAAGATGATACATTTTTATCCAACAAACATTAACTTATCGATCACCTAAAATTATCAAAAAAAAATTTGTTTTGACTATGTATTTAGTTGACTGCGAGGTAGAGTCACTAAATTTAGTTTTCTATTAAAAGATAGTTTTAGAGTTAATTACCAAAAGAGAATTGAGATTAATAATGTTTTCCAAAATAGGAACACCCAGGGATTTGTTTCCGAAATGAGAACTTCTTGTTAAATGGAAATGACTAATCTATCCTTAATAATGTCAGCCGTGTTTTCCCGCTGCTTCTCTTTTGCCCACGTCTGAGGAGGAAATTGGAACCGTCATTACCATTATCTGAGGGTTTACTGTTGCGCTGTAGCAGAGAGAGTTTGATAGTCACGATTGTCGGAATTGTTCAAACTCAAAGTCGACGGCGAACAATGTCGAAGGCCTCTCCGGTGCCAGCTGGTTCTCGGAAATCCCGGCGGTTGCAGAAGTGTACTTGGAGCTCACCTCTTGTGCATGATATCTCTGATGAAGATTCCGGTGGGTCAAGTTTTTCTCCGGTGCATAGCGGTGGTTCAAATGACAAAAGGATTCGTTCGATGGGTTACCGGGAGTGGATGTCCCATTGGAGAGTGGAGAGGGCGGCGTAGGTGTGGGATGTTCTCGTGGAGTGAAATCTGTATTTGAACACCGATTTGCAGGTCTGTTGTTTTATCTTCTACTACTTCCTTCATTTCTTTCTCTGACTTACTTTTTTCCATTTGCAATTTTCCCTTCCTTTGTTCCGTTTTTGTTTCGCTGCATGTCGATCTTGTCCGTTCTGGTTTTCGTCGCTCAGATTTTCCTTGTTACTAAATGTGCTTGTCTTCTCCATTCCTGATGGTCCTGCTCTTAGTTTTGTGACACATACATGGTTTTGTCTTTTCCTTGCATTGTGTGTAGCTCTTTCGCTTTTGTTGTTTTGTGTTCCGCTTTTGATTGGTCTTTTGTTTTTCTTTTTTCGCCATTGTTGTTTTTGGGTCTCGCGTTCTTCCATCTTTACTTTTCCTCTTTCTCTTCTTTTTTGAAATGTTATTCCTTTGCTCTAATTTTTGGTGTTTAATCGGGTTTTTGTTTTCTACTCTGTCCTACTTCGCTGATTGATTATGTTGGTTTGAGCCGTTATGTGTTTGGTTATTTTCTGCACTCTTTCATTTGTTCTGCACTTGTTTCCTTCGTTTTGCACTCTGGTTCTTGTTCTGCACTTCTTTCATTTGTTATGCACTTGCTTCATTTGTTCTTCATTTCCTTAATTTGGTCAGCACTACTTGTTAAGTTTATCGTGCATGAGATTTATGCTTTCATGTTCTTTGTTGTATTCATTCCTTTTCTTCTCTCTATGATCCATTATTGTTATTTATATCTATGCATTTTGCCACTTTATGTGTCTGCTCTTTACTATTATGTGGTTATTGTTTGTACGTGCTTTACGATAATGATTTTTCCTCCTTTATCGTTGGAAGGAGAACACTATTACTACTGCTACATCGTTTTCATTACTTCTTTTCTTCGTTTTTACATCTGTTATGTTTGCTTTTGTTATCTTTGATGAACTGTTTTATCTTGCTTGGTTGTTTCTTATGGTACTTTTCCTCGCTTTGATCTCCTCTTTTATGTTGCTTTCTTCTTTCTACTTGTTCTTGTCTTCTGCTCCTACTTTGTCCACTATCTTGTTTTACAGTTATCTTCACTTTCACTTCGTCTTTTCAATTGAGTATGAGTGTGCGGAACGTTCGAAGTCTCCTTGTCTTTATTATCAATCTCTTAGTATTGTCTTCAATTGCTTTCCTATCTTAAGTTTTTTTTTGTGTTTGTCAGTTGTTTTTTGTTTCTTTCATGTAGGGGATTCGGAGAGGTCATTGCCAAAACCGCTTTTTAGTTCTCGTTGTTATCCGTCTGTTGGCAGGATTAACTCGTACAGCAAGCCTGACTATCTAATAGATATCCTAGATATCTTGCAAGGGACGCCAGAACTGGAGATTCTTTTGCAATCACCATTTCGCTCTTTTTTTCGTTGCCAGTTAAGCAATGTTCGTTGTCATGCCGCCTCTTTCACAATGTATTGTGCCGCCAACTTCTTACAGAGAATGCAGATGAGGTGTGGTTCATTTTCCGTGGCCATCCATTGCGGTTCTCAGTCTCTCATTGTGAAGTATTACTGGGTTGCCATGTGGGCCGTACCCAGATGGCCATATTCCAAAGGACTCAGATGATGTCTCATTGAAACTGCATCCCCTTCTCAATGTAGATGCATTGTGCCATAAACTGCTTTGACATTTTGAAATCCCAAACACCTAATGGGAAACATTCCCACTCCCTAGGTATAACAAGTACCACACGTTTCATTCCCTGCTGAAAACTCTAGCTTTAGCAGAAGAAAGAAATCGGTTGGGATTAAGTTTACAACTATACAATGTAACATGAGTAGAAGTCATGAAGCAGAGAACATGGGTTTTTTGAACACGATGCAGTTAACATTTACTACACATTGAACTTAAAATACTCTAGCCTTATGTAACTATAGCCTCGTGTAACATGATCAGAAGTCATCAAAGCGAGAACATGTTATTTTCAACAGTATCCATTAATTGATCATTTATTACAAACTGAACTTAACAACACCTAAACCCTCTAACCTGCGTAGATGTATGATTTCACAAACTTGAGATATACAGTAATCGCACCTTATGTTAATTTTCACATGCACTTCCAGCACTGAGCTCTGTCTCACACAAATTTTTCCCTCGACACAATTGTATGAAACCCTAATCAGGCTTTACTTGTCGATGTTTGAAATACACTTTCGAAGCCTTTTCCCACCTATGCAATCTATACATATTAATTTTTGTATGTAATCCCATCAAATATTATTTTAGTTGCTCTCACGTGGTTGGAAACAGTTCCACGTGCTCTTTGGTTATTACTCTGCGAGGACAAAAGCGTCAATTCATTTTTTCAGAAATCCAGTACATTTATATTGTACCTGTTTTGGAAATAGTTAATGAAGAAGTGCTTATTTTGGTAAATATCTCATAGTTTTATTAATAGATATAGTATGATTTTGTTCGGTAAGACACTAATGTTCATTAGTTGGTAGCAGTTAAATATACTTTTTATTTTTGGCCAATACAGTCCCAGAAATATATGTATTATTTGCCTTGTGTCCTATAAAAAAAATGAGATATGCGTCACTAACACATATCATATTGGTCTAAATCATTCAACCTCAAAATCATATTTGCTGACTTTTGTTCTCTTAGCAATGGTCTAATACAACAAGTTACGTGAAAGTGTTTTCACATCAGAAACCAAACTATAGGCTATTTCGATTATTATTTATAATTGTATGTCTATTTTATATGTAGTTGTAATAATAAGCAAAGAATGCATGCACGCATTATATAATAATTAGCCCGTCGCCTTCAATCTTGTATTTTTTAAAATGTAATGTGAGAAAGCATATATTTTAATTAATAATTTAATGGATGTTTATTTCCATGTTTTGGATTTTCTGAATTTATAAATGACAACTTACATCTCCACAAATATAAGTAATGATAATTAAGTATGAAAAAGGAATACACCCTTCAAAAATAAAATTTTTAATGAACATCATTAAAAAAGAAAAATATGATATACCTCAACAATTGGATCTCCTAAATAAATGGACGATTCCAAAAATACAACCTAAAATAATATACCAAATGGATACATTTGAAAAATTAGATTTAAAGCAAGTAGTAAAAACTACATAAGAAACGATCATAATAGATAGTGATCATGCCACATTTAAATTATTAAACGAAAACGATTTAGCCCCTTATAGGGACAACTATAGGTTTATGCATATAGGTTTAATCCAAGTTGCATTTAAACTTTTAACACTAAGAGGTTTACCTGAGAGTTTTATAGCAGCTCTTAGAGATGGTAGAAATCAAAACTGGAAAACATTTTTAATAGGAACTATTCAAACCAGTTTAACTTATGGGCAGGTATATTTTAATGTCTACTTAAATCTACAAATATCATTAAATGATGAAAATTCATTAAATGCTTTAATATTAAGCATAAAACTTCATGGTTATGATTATATTCCAGGAACATAAGTAATATATGTTTGTTATAAGATTTATTATAAATTATTACACACATTAAATCCTATGTGTAGAATAATGAATTATAAACGAAACAATATTAATAGAAACAAATTTTGGTAAATCACACGTTACCACAAGAAGACCTATTAAATGGGATGAAATTGAATTTCCAAAAGAATGAATATTAGAAGAGGCAATGCCTCCAAAAAATCAAAGTAATAATAAAATTACTGAAATAGAACAATTTAATAATGAAACTATAAAAATAAGTGTTAACAACTTAGGATATCAAACATCAAAGCTTGACAAATTATCAAGGTCAAATTCATATATTTCACCAATCAATTATATAATAACCTCTCCATCTAGAGCATCAACCTCTCAAATAGGAGAAAATAAATGAACCATATCTCCATCTAGGGCATCAACCTCTCATATAAGAGAAATACAAGAATAAATAATATAAAAATTGACAAAGATAATATAGTCAATACATTTTCGAATATAGATCCAACTCAATCCGAAATGGATTTTTCAACAGGAATATTATAATATGAATTATGAAAATTTGATTTTATTCGGGATCACCCGCAAGAAAAAAGATTCAAATGAATTCTTTTTACCCAGATGGGAAAAATTTAGAAAATAGTTTTTTGATAATATACAACCACATGAAAGAAATATATTACAAGAACAATTTTATTCATATTTGTCTAAAAACAATAATATAATATATTTTGTACTTTGGTTTTTAGCAAAATATATAGAACCATATATCTCGGTCTTAGAACGAGATTACAAATTAATAAATGGTCCTATAATAAAATCGGTTTTACCACCACAACAGTCTTTTCAAATAGAAAAAGAAGATAAAATAGTCTATTTTAGTGCATTTTCAAAATTATTTGAAAACAAAACAGCTAGCACAACATCTAAACGTAATGTTAAAACAACAAAATTATGCTAATATATATATATATGGGTATATTAGGAGAACAAATAATATCTCTCTACGAAAGAATTAATAAATTAATAGAAGAAATACAAACTCAAAAATATGCTGAGAAAGGAAAACAGGTTGCTACACCTAGTATACAACCCCATTAGAAATAAAAGATTTTAAATTAAAAAATCTAGATAAATTAGAAAAACTTCTAGATAAAAAATTTAAGGATTTAAAAATAAATCCATTAAACCTAGAAAAAGACAGTGAGATTAATAAAATCTCAAATAAATATGCAGATAAGCCAACACAAATGATGTATAATTATCCTAGACCAACACCACATGATATTCTCATAGAAGAACAAGAATACGTTATTTCTAATAGTTATAATGGAAAAGTAATCTATGAACGAAACATAGATGGATTTACAGATAGGCAAATTTATACAACGATACATAAAATGTGTATGTACTCTACCGTTAACAAAGCTAACGGTAATGATGATAAAAAAAGTAGCACAAATAATAACAGCAGGATTTACTGGTCAATTAAAAGGCTGGTGGGAAAATTATCTAACATAACAAAATAAATCAAAAATCCTAAATAACATTAAGCAGGAAAATGAAACAACTGTTCAAAATGTAATCTATACATTGATTCTAAATATTATAGAACACTTTTCAGGAAGATAGTCCGATAATAGTGAAACCATTAGAACTTTACTCCAAAATCTTAGGTGTAAAACACTAACATCTTTTAGATGGTATAATGATGTTTTCTTATCACGAGTAATGGAATTACCAGAGTGTAATAATGCTCATTGGAAGTCTAAATTTATAGATGGACTTCCACCATTATTTGCTGAAAGAGTGAGGCAAACTCTTAGAGGCTCAGCAATAAATATTGATTATAATCAATACATTATGGAAAATTAATAAGTGTTTGCACACAGGAGGGATTATCCATGTGCAATGAAATAAAATTAAACCAACAAATAAACAGACATCACCTAAACGAAAAAAACAATTAGGTGAATTCTGTGAACAATTTGCAAAGTAAGTGCCCAGAAATAAAGAAAAAGAATCTCATAAATCCAACAAAAAACATCATAAATATTATGATTAGAAAAATAAATATAAGTCTAAAAGATTTGAAAAAAGACATGATAGGAAACAACAATTTTATAGAAAAAAATATTATATAAGATCTAGAGAACCAAATACATGTTACAAATATGGTAGAATATGTCATTTTGCAAAAGATTGCATGGTCAAGAATAAAATAAAACTTTTTGACTTATATGATAATTTAAAAGATTCTTTTGAATTCCTCACCAGAAAATTCTAGTGAAAATTCATTAATTAATGAAAATATTAATGAAAACCTTATAATGATAAAAGATGAAGATTATACATCTACATCAGAAGAAGAATGTTTTCTTTATGAAAAGGAAGATAAAGATGAATTTTATAATATATTCTCATAATTTAGTAACTTAGAACCAGAAACCTTTATCTTAATAAAAGACATGTCTAATGAATTAATATTAGGAATGGCTTTTATAAACCATATTACCTCTTTAAGTAGATGGGATAATAAAGGAATAACATGCATATATGATAATAAAGAAATATATTTTGAGTTTACAAATCAACCATATTCAAAATATATAAATGAAATTAGAAATTCTATACTAAACAAACATAAAAAATAGAATTTCTAAAATTGGAGATATGTAGTACGACAGTAAATACTACATTAGAAAATCCTAAATTAAAAAGAATGATTGATTTAATAAAAAATCAATTCGAACTACAAATATGTAGTGATCATTCTAATGCATTTTGGGATAGAAAGAAACATATGGTGAATCTACCATATGAAGAAAATTTTCAAGAAAACAATATACCCACCAAAGCTAGGTCATGCCAAATGAATTCAGAATATCTGGAATTATGTAAAAATAAAATAAAAAGCTTATTACAAAAAGGTTTAATAAGACTTTCAAAATTGGTCTTGTACAACTTTTTATGTAAATAAAAATGCTGAAAAAGAAAGGGGAGTACCAAGGTTGGTAATAAACTATAAACCTTTAAATAAGGTATTAAAATGGATAAGATATCTAATCCCTAATAAAAAAAGATTTGCTGGAAAGAGTGCAATCTGCAATAATATGTTCCAAGTTTAATTTAAAATTAGGCTATTGGCAAATCCAAATAACAGAACAAGATAGGTACAAAAGAGCTTTTAATGTCCCAATTGGACAATATGAATAGAACATAATGCTATTTGGGCTTAAAAACGCTCCTTCAGAATTTCAAAAAATTATGAATGATATATTCATTCCATATAGCAATTTCATAATTTTCTATATAGATGATATATTAATATTCTCAAATAATATTGAGACACATTTCCAACATTTGGAAATATTTAAACAAATAATAATAAAAAATGGTTTGGTAATATCTAAACCAAAAATGTTATTATTTCAAACAAAAATCAGATTTTTAGGACATAATATTGAAAATGGACAAATAATCCCTATACAAAGAAGCATAGATTTTGCTTCTAAATTTCCTGATATAATCACAGATAAAACACAGCTTAAAAGATTTGTTGGAAGCTTAAATTATGTCTCATCTTTCATAAAAGATTTGGCAAAAGACACGTCTATATTATATAATAGACTAAAGAAAAATCATAAACCATGATCAGACAACCATACTAAGGCAGTAAGAATAATAAAGGAAAATGTTAAAATAATTCGTTGCCTTACATTACCTAATAATAATTGGAAAAAAACTGTTGAAACAGATGTCTCAGATATAGGTTATGGATGTATACTTAAACAACAAGATCCTGATAATAAACATGATTATTTAATATAATTTTATTCTGACAAATGGAATAATAGCCAAAAAAATTATGCTACTGTTGCTAAGAAAATATTAGCAATAGTAAAATGCGTATTAAAATTTCAAAGTACTTATATAATCAAAAATTTATAATAAGAACAGATTGCCAAGCAGCCAAATTTATCTTTAATAAAGATTGTAAACATGATATATCAAAACAAATATTTGCAAGATAGCATGCTTTATTAGCCTCATTTGACTTCGACATAGAATATAAAAAAGGTTCAGATAATAATCTGCCAGATTTTCTAACAAAAGAATATTTAAATGTTTTACAGAATGAATCAAAGGTTCAAAACTCCCAATAAAGAGAGGGGAAGAGGAGGCCGAAACCCAATGGGTAGAGGTCAGAATTTAGGCCGAAGTAATATCCTTATCCAACATGGAAACAAGAGGCTTATAGCCCAAAACATTGCTGGATCAATCATTAATAATGAGATAGATCCAAACCATCCGAGGTATCAAGAGTTTATGGATTTTATAAAATCCAAAGGTGGTGAGACTAGTCAAACTAGTCAATCTCAAAATCTATCATATTCAAAAGCCCTCAGTAAGGAGGAAAATGAGGTTTATAATAAAAACCAAAAGGAAGAAGTTAAACTTCTCCTAGAACATTCAGATCTAAATGGGAAAAAGATCCATGGCATCTGATGAAAAAATATTTTGAAAAATCATCAAGTCCAACACCTAGTTATAAACATAGGATGCATTATAAGACAATACTTATGTCTATAAAATCGGCTGAAATTAATGATTTTCATCCAGCCAATACAAAAGAAATTTATAATTTCTCAAAAATTATTATAAAAAAAGGTAATAGCTGCAGATGAATAGGGACTTAGTACCCTGAGGGAATCAGATTATATTTACCCTCACTTAAAAATCCCTATAAAATATAATTACTGGGATTACACTGAGAGTTTTTCCAAAGTGTTTTTATATGAAAATTAAAACAAAAAACATTCTTGGTTTATTAAAGTTTGTTCGCATGTTTTCGAATAACAGATACGAAATTGGTTCTGTAAATGGTGGATTTATCATGGTACAACCATAGAAATCCTTCCAAAGGTTTTTAAAGAATTATATTTACAATGAATATATCTCCCACTTTGAAAGATTTTCAAAGCAAAGCTATATATTTTGAAAGTATATCGACCATGTATTTCTTTATAGAGTTTTCAATTCCATGGATATGAAAATGGAATGTGGAAATAAGTATAAACGGGGATAATATTCCATGTCTAAAAAGAGTTTTTTATACAAAGTTTTGGAATAAATTATTACAAAAAAAACCCCAGAAGGAAATTATCATGGACAAGAGTTAATAGACTCTATCAAAATTGCTCTAGAAAATTACAAGAGCCAAGAAGAAGTGCTTAAAGCACACGAAATAAAAAGTCCTTTCAGATGCATCACACAGAAAATGAAGATGGAAAAGGGACTAATTTCAAAATCAGAACTGTTGGCTTCATACATGGAAGAAGTCAAGAAAGATCTCAAGAGAACTCTAGAATTGGAATTCCAAGATGATGATGTATCAATGACATCAACAACAAGAAGCATGAAGGATGATACATGCTTAGCCGGAGAATCTCAAGGCGATGAAGAAGACTTTGATATCGATGAAGAATGGATGAAATTTCAAGATACAGTCCAAGGTCGACTCGGCACAACACAGCAAGGAGAATCATCTAGCTCAAAAGGAAAAGGAAAAGTTGAATAATTAAAAGAAGACAAGGATGGTCCCAAACGACAAATAAGATGGGGACTGATGAAGAAAAATAAAGATTCTTCTAGCTTTAATAAAGTTTTGCATTTTAGTGTCGGTGTAATATGAGCCGTTTATTCTACTTTATAGTGTTAGCAAGTTATAAGGCGTAGATTTTATATTTCTTTAAGTCTATATAAGGAATGCATATGTAATGGAGAAAAAAAAATTGAAAAATAAAAAACTTCTCTCTAAAATTCGAAGTTTTAAAGAACCATACTTGCATAAGAGTCCAAAATTTGTAAGCTTCTTTATCTTTACTCTTTTAATTATTTTAAAAAAATATTTTAGTAAATTAGCCTAAATGATAGGCTAAACAATTAAGGGTGTAAACTAATCCATAAGACCATAGTTTTAACACTTAAAACTATGGTTAGACGAAAGAGGTCCAAGCAACTAAGCAATACAGTCAGAATGATTCTGGTAGTAATATCGGATGTTCCGAAATAAGTCACATTGAGCCAATTGAGGGTGTTTGGGCAATATGAACTAGTTTAAAATTATTATCGATAGGTTTCTTAGTTCTACCTACGTCTATAAAATTCCAGTAGTCTTAAGAGTTAAACATGCCTATCAATCCTTATTCACTCTGAGATAAAGTCCTCAAAGTCATCGACTCTTGAGTTATGAAAAGGCCGATAGGGATTGCTTTGTCACATATCTTCCTTATAGCTAATTATATATGATTGAAACAAAAATAATAGTTGATTAAAATTACCTAATAATCATCACATGACTTTGTGTTTAATGACTTAGCACATATTGATGGAATAATTACAAAGTAGCCCCAATATAGGACACCTACTCTTGGAAAAATAATATAAATCAAAATAATTAAAAACAACAACATATGAGTTGGTTGGTAAAAGATTTGCTTAATAGTGATGAGTTTTTTCATGAATCATGACTACCTAACTAATCACTTATAAGGTCCAAATACATGACTTAAAAAAAATTAAAACAAAAAAATAAAATGAATAAATTAAGAATCAAGATAAGTAAGTGGTGGACTCAAATAAAAGTTGGACGCTTACATTACATGTGCATCACGCACCATTAAATTAGCAAATCTTTTACTAATTATTTTATTAGAATATAGTTATCAAATTTCGTAAAATGCCCTACTAAAATAAAATTATTACAAGTATATATTTTATACTAGATATGGGATATGTTTTTGTAAAAAGTCATATATATTTATAATTATTTTCTTTATCTATAATATTTATATATAATATATGTTTTTTTTATGGTTGTTTTGTATTTGTAAATTTATTAATTTTATATATATTTGATATACTAAATATTAATTTATAATGATGACTGGTATTGTACAAAAAATATATTTTCAATCGTTGTTGATTTATGTTTTAATGCATTATAATTTTTTAATATTAATTTTCTGATTCGTGTTATTTAGGTTTTTAGATTTTTATTTATTTAAGTTTTTTAATCCGCGTTTATTCAAGGTTTTAAACTCATATTCATTTAGATTTAGATTCATGTTCATTTAAATTTGTAGACATGTGTCTATTTAGGTAAATATGGATCATGTGTTCATTTAAGCATATAAACTTGTATTTAAAAATTATTGTAATTTACCATTCTTAATATATTTTTAAAAAACTAATAATTTTAAATATATACATTTAAAAGTTTTTTTTTTTGGTGAATCAATGGGAGAAAAACAACCTCCCACGACTTTTATTTAAAACGAAAAATCAACCTACATAGCAACCATACTTGTTCGTATGACACCAGCCACATCATCATCTAAAAAACTATTAATTTCTTGTGGAATCAAATCAAACAAATGCACACCTAACGGCAACAAAAAAATTTAGTTAGCCAAACTATCCGCAAGACAGTTTGTTTCCCTATATATGTGACAAATTCAAACAGTCTAGCCTTTAGATAAAAAGTCATGATACAAATATACCAGGAAAGACAAGGGATGAGTGTTCGGTATCCATGTCTTAAGAAAGTTCACCACTATCTCAGAATCAATCTCTAGGATTATTTGAGGTATCATTTGTTCCCAAGCAATGGCTAAGCCGTAGTAGACTCCCCACAATTCAGCCAATTGAGCTGAGCATATACTAATGTTAAGCGTGAAACCACCATACCATTCCCCTTGTGCAGACGGTAACACACCCCCTGCAGTTGCAAGGCAAGAGATTCCACAAGACGCACCATCAGTGTTCAATTTAATCCACTCACTCTACGGTGGTATCCATGCAATCCTCCTCTCACCACGATTCGATTTGTTCTCATTACTTGCTTTACGGTGTGCTTGAGATACTTCATTTGAAACGTCTTTAAGGAATTGTAGTCTATCTTTTCATTTGACATGAGTCCCAAAAACGTTCCCACACCGCCACTTCCAACCCCACCATATAGCCATAGAGAAAATCGTTGACCACATGGTCATTCCATACACTGCATCATCACCAAAATTAGTGTATATCCATTCAATCAAAGTTTGAGAGAAGAAGAGCATACACTTTCCATTTGGTATATCGTTCCTCATCTGTCATTAGAATTTGATTCACTCGTTGCCAAATGAATAGGTGAACTCGCTCAGGTGCTTCAACTCACCATACGCTCTCAAACAAACTACTTAAATCTTGTCTCGGTGTTTTGTTATAAGCCAAAAAGGAGTACGCGGAGCGACCAGAAAACTGACCATCCGAACTCTCTCCCCACAAGATTTTGTCACGTGTACATGTAACTTGATCAACTACCATAGCATTCAAACGCAGCTTCACTTCTGGTCATACAAAGGGAAGGACTTGTTTCCATTGCCAACCTTATCCTTCAATCTACAATTCCCGTACCGTTAAATTCAGAGCATCCTAAGGTAGATCCGAGATCGTATCCTCAATAAGAGTTGTGTTACCCAACCAACAGTCAGTCCAGAACCGTATCTCACCACCATCACCGAGAACCCATCACAAACCCTTCAACATAGCAGTTTGCAAACCCGTTTCCACACTTCGTCAAGTAGATGAGAAGTTTCCTTTCTTCCAGAGCCATGACAAGTCATGTGAGTCCAAAGCCTTATATTTACTTCTAAGGATTTGAGCCCATAGACTCTCCCGATCAGTTAATATTCTCCATCCCAGCTTTGCTAGCAAAGCTTTGTTCATTGTTGCCATAAATTTGATTCCCAATCCTCCTTGTGAGCGAGGTACACATACTTTATCCCATGCTAATAAGTGTTGTTTTCTTTTTTCAGGTGTACTACTCCAAACAAAACCTCGGGAAACCTTCTCTAACTTACTAAAGATCAACCTAGAAAGCTCAATAGTACTCATGAGATAAATTGGAATCAAAGAAACTACATATTTTGTCAGAGGGATTCAGCATGTAAAGCTTAGGAAACAACCCTTCCAACCAGATAATCTAGACGATACTTTCTCCACAACATCTCCAAAAGTGTCTTTGTTTATTCGTTTTTGTAAAATTGGCATTCCCAAGTATTTCCCAAGATCACTTATAGACGCAATTCCACTAACATTACTTATCTCGCGTGCCAAATCACGGGATACATTCTTAGAAAAGAATATTTTGGAATTTTCTAACCTTAGTCTTTGACTTGATGCACTACAAAAAATTCTATTGAACAGTATGAATTACACGTATCTGTGAAACTAACGCCTCCGCAAAGAGAATAAGGTCGTCTGCAAAACATAAATAAAATAGCATAGGTTCTCCACGAGAAAGACAAATCGGTTTTCAGCGTTTAAGCGCGACTGATCCTTTAATGAGATGGCATAAACGTTATAGACAAAGCACAAACAAGTATGATGACAATGTATCTCCCTGTCTTAAGCCACGTTCGAGTTTAAATAGAATCGTCTTCTCCCCATTCCATAAGACATTCATTGACGGGCCAGTCACAGATTTCATAATCCAATTTACCCATTGAGTTGAAATCACCTCTGATAAATAAAGGACTATCAATACCCTGAAGCACTTGAGTAAGTTGATCTCATAACCCACTGCGTCTACTAACCGACGAGGTTGTGTACACTGTAATGAGATGTATGTAGTCTATGCATGTACTAATCTTCATATGAATAAATTGGTCTAATGTCTCCTCTATCGTCACTAACCCAATTCCATCACGCCATAAAACCCACAATCCTCCACTCTGTCCCACCGATTCCACCCGATGAGAATGATCAAAACACAATCCTTGACAAATCCTCTTTTCATTATCCCCACCAGCATGCGTCTTAAAAAGAGTAAAAACATAAGTCACATTACGCTTCAAAACATACTGTATTCATGATCTTCAGAAATTGGGTTTATTAGCCCTCTCCCCCCCCTGACAATTCAATAACAAAAATGCATCATAAAGACTACAGGGGCAAGCTGTTAAGCATTACCCAAACCTTCTCCATCCACACGCACATCCTTTTTCATAGCTTGAATAGAGTCTAAAGACTCATCCTTTACCATAACTATCACATGTTCACTTACATTCTCCATATCTTCAGATACTGGAACCAAGGGAGGAAGAGTATTCTCCACGACACTCCCAACACTATGCTTTGTCTCCTTAATAGCATACTCAATATCAACACGGATCCGTTTACTCGAGCTCGGGAGTTCTACTTCACCATTTTTTATAACAAGAATTAGACCTCTCGTAGGCTTCGTATGACGGATCTTAGTTTTAGGTCCATTAACTTTCAGCACTACTATCGCAATGGATTTATGTCCCAATGCCTTTTTATCCTTAAAAAAACCCCTCGAGATGTTTTTTCTTTATCCAAGGAAAGAGATACCTCATCGCACTTAACTTGGTTCTTACTCAAACTTTGTTCGTGAGACTGCTGGGACAAACGTTCTCTCAACACTACTCGAACTTGGTAACTTTGATGATTCTGGTACACTCTCCACACATCCCAAACTACCAAATCTATTCAAAATTTGTAAGTTCTGAATCTCCTTGATCAAAGGGGTTTTCTTAGACTTTTGTCCTGACGTAATTTGAATAACTATAAGTAAGAGGCATTTTTTCTGGTGTCCCACATGCTTCCCCGAATGACGTACCTCTGTAAACTCATCAGACATCGGTGCTGATTGCCTCGAATCTCCAACCTGCTTTGATGAATTTGCTCCTAATAACGTATCAGACCCGTTAGCTCAACACTCTAAACCTGAATAACATTGATCTGTCCTGACCGTTGGGCAACCAAAGCACCATTCTCGACCTCCAAGCTAGAGCCAAGAATTGAGACTCTAGTCTCTGTCGCTGTAATTTGAATATCCTTAGGACCTACATTCTTTTTTTCTCTATGAGTACAAACATGAATCATATGTCCATATAACCCACACCCAAAACATATCTCATTCAAACCCTCATAAGAGACAAAGTATTCATCTTCATTCACTTGCACTCTGCCCAAAATGGTTTCTTTAGATCCACTTCAATGCAAATCCTCGCAAACCGACCTCGAGCAAAACTCAAAGTTGTCCAATCAACCCTAATTGGTTTCCCAAGACTCTATGCAATGCCTAACAAAATAGTCTTGTGGTAACAGTTAACTGGCATATTAAAAATCTGAATCCAAACCGGAGTGGTATCACACAAAGAATCAAAATCACGGATTTCATCTTTGGACCAACAAGCAACTCCCAAAAATTCTCCATGGCCCTCCAGTAAGTGCCAAAAAGTAATCCTCTTCCTTGTCAAAACGAACCAGGTTAAAACCCCTAGTAGATCCATCAAGTGCATACTACCTGTCGGCTTCCAAATCTCCTTGAGTTTCTTGTTGATCACAGTAATAGATATTCCTCTTCCCAAAGATTTCACCACCAAACATTGCTTCCATAATCCATTCATAGCATCCAAGACCACTCTGTCAATTACTACATTAGGTTGTTTCCCTTTCCCATACATGTATTCAATTTGCATATGCGAAGCCACAAACCCTTCATCAATTGAAAACTCTGGTACCGACATACCCCTAGAATCCATCTCTATCACCTTCGCAACCAACCAAATCACCTTCCACGGCGGATCACCAGGCAGAGCCCCTCTGTCCACCGCCTCAATCATCGTCGTGTCTTGCACGCTCACAGGAACCCTAGTTTGCTCATCCTATAGCCAGCGATTTTTTAAAATTTATTGTTAGTAACATTTTTTTTTTTTTAAATTTTATCTCATTGATAATTATTAGTTAATTTTATAGTTATGAGATAAGTTTTAAATAGAAATCGTTTGATATAATTTTCTTATTAGGATTATGATACAACTTCTAAAATAAATATTGATTAGAAATATCTCTTGTGTGATATACCCTAAATATAAGGTATTAATTAAGATAAGTTGTTATCTATTGTATTGACTTGACATCAATGTTTTAAGATAACATAGATGGCAAGTCTGAAATTAGTTATAGGAATTTAAGTTTCCAACTTTTTTAATTTTAAATATATGTGATTATACATATGAAAAGTAATGAGCTTACCCTCTCCTGATTTTCTAGTATTCAATTCATATTCACTATGAAATTAAAATGTTCTCTTGATAAGACATTGTTAGATGTTTAAGTTAATTTAAACGGACCAATAATCTCCATATTGAACTTTTTGAATTATTCTCTTAAAATATTTAAATCACCAATTAGAAAAATAATTACAAATGAATAAGATTACAAACGAATAAAATTATCTAGATAATAATAATAAACAGTTATAAAATCAAGAGAGAATTATTTTTAATTATTATAAGAGACTATATAAATACAAAAAAATTCTAATTGTTGGATTTGACACGTGAAAAAATCTTGTTAATTAGTAACTTTGGGAAACCGTATTTTATATAATAAGATTGATTTGACACATGAAAAAGAATCTTGTTAATAAGTAACTTTGAGAAATCATACTTTAAATAATTAGATTTTTTGTTAAGATTATAAGAATATTTACAAAACAAATTTGTAAATTCAGTTTTTAATTATATATTTTTTAAATATGTACAATTATCTTCTATTAGATTTTATTTTTGTTTTATAATTAGTAATAGATAAATATTTATATTTATTTTATTTCACAATTTTTTTGTGTGTTAGAATTGTGAATACAGATAAATATTTCTTGATAAAGACAAAATATCTTTTAAAAATATATTTTATTCAATTTTTTTTAATAAAAATATGAATCTTTCATTAATAAAAATTCTCAGGATTTACACAATGTATAGCCTTAAAATTTGGTTCCATGCCAAAAAAAGTTAAAAAAACATGAAAGCAAATAAAATCAGTCCATCAATCCTAAAAAGCAGAAGCAATTTTGAATCAATGAAATGATAAGCAATTTGATCAATCAAAATGAAGACATCTTCAAGAAGAGCACTAAGATGACCAGCACTGATTGTTATCCTGATGATGCTGAATCGAAAGGAAGTTCTTCACCAGAGGCCCAAGAACCATGAGCTAACTCAGAGCGGAACCTCACAAACCAAGATATGACACCTCCAACTACCAAGTTCAACACGAAGCTCAATGAGGTCGGCTAGAACGGAGCACACGGAACAACTGCAATATCTTACTAACTCCTCCAAACACCTAGCTAATCGGACCAAACACCAACGAGGCCTGCCTAATTCTCCCAAACCAAATTGACCGCTAAAAACAACCTTGAACGAAACCTAGTGGAGAATCGACAGTCCTAAACTCATAAAATACAGGACCACTCCAATCCTAATGAAAAAGGAGCTAAAGAAAGCCAAAAAGCCTAGGAGAAGATTGTCCTCAAGCAACCTAGAAGAAGACCCAACAAACTCGAACTCACTAAGAAGAAGGAACGAACCAATAACTAGGAAAAGCAAGTAACTCCAGTGAGAACCACAAGCCAAGCGAGATCCACACAACAAAACTCACTGACACCATCCTCGAGAGCGGCAGAGCACGAAAGTCGGTGGATCAAATCCGACACCCCAAAAAGAGGAGGAAGGAGAGCTCGACAGTAGCTCATTCTTCACTGTGAACAGCTACTAACCGGCTACACCACGGCAGAGAATAACGATGTGCCGGTGAAGAAACAGAGCTACTCACCCTCCAAGTCCGAGACATAAGACAAAGACTAGCTACCATGGAGCTTCCGACCATGGTTGTCGCAGCTGACAGGACATCGAAGATGCCACGGTCAAGGGGGTCCCTTTTCCGGCAGAGGTGAGGAGCACCAGCTACCGGAAAAGGAGATCGGGAGAATAGAAGTTTGTCTGCAAGAGAAGAGTCATGGGAAAGGAGAGAGAAAAAGTTTGTGATATTCTTGTATTTTATTAAATTTTTTAGTATATAAATACGAAATGTTTCTGATAGTTGGATTTGACACGTGGAAAAATCCTATTAATTAGTAATTTTGAGAAACTGTACTTTATATAATAAGATAATAATAGATATAAATATTATATGACTATTATTTCCTAGTAACAATACGACATAATCCAAAATATACCAATATAACACGGTGTTTAAGTTAATGTTACGCTTTTACTATACATAGAGGTTACATTATCATACAACATCGGAACGAAATCATTTGCTAATATAAGATACAAAATACATTTGATAAATATTAAGGTTTTAATTTAGTTTACAATATTAATTATGGTTCTTAGTTTATGTGATTACCATATAGTTAGGCTGTTCATACAGTATATGGGCTTAAATAACGATATATCACTTATGGGCCTTCTTAGTTTAGGCCCAATACTCAACAAACTAACTATGAAGAAATGTACATTGGCTGAACGGACGAGCTAAAGCTAGCTCTCATTTTACAACTGAATTACCGATTACATATATCAAACGCATAGGTTTTATGATCCATAGGATTTAAATATGAAAATAATATTAAAAGTGCAGAAAATAAGCCAAATTTAAAATACACACCCGAATCCAGACATTAAAAAGGTCAACAAAAATTGGTCAGGGTGCGTTGAAGATATTGTGAATTGAAAGAAAATTAATGCAACTGTTGAAAAAAGGTGGTTGGTGGAGAAAAATCTCCGATCTTAGGCTGCTGCAACTTCATTGTGGCCTCGGAATTTAAGGTTTTCAGATTAATATTTTATCAATTAAACTTTATTTTCAAAATGTATCATTATTAATTAGTATGAAACTCAACATAGCATAGAAGAGAAGTGCCATTAAATTGTTAGTAATTAATAAGCTTTACCGATCTCGCATTAAATAGCGTTCAAATCCCAAGACCAGTAGTATAAGTCCCCTACTATTAATAAATACATTAATGTCCAACTTTAGTATTATGATATGGGTCTCTCTATCTATGTACATTTAGTACTAGCCGTCTAGTTAGGACTAACTTCCAACATTTTTATCACGCATATATTTATTTCACGCATATATTTAGGAGTATATATTTTCTGACCATGAAATTAAAACACCTAATCTGCATTTATATTTTATATGTTATTGACGTTTATTTATTTCAATTTTCGTAGTATATGTTCAACAGTATGTGTTGTCGGCAACTAAAGAGCTTTAATTGTGATGCAAGTCCTAAGAATATCGTCCGTGATGCTCATCACTTCCTCCTCGCCTTTTACACTTTCTATACTATTAATTAATTTAACTATTTTTTTATTTTATAAGATGGTAAAACTAAGTTTCAAAAAAAGAATGGTAAAACTAAGTTTCAAAAAAAAAAAGATGGTAAAACTAAAACAGTGTTGTTTGATTTTGATTTGATATACATTGATTTGGTGAGTTAACTAAGATTTTAATTTTTGTACATTTTAATTTTTGTACTATCTTTATCCTACATTCAACTATGTTCAAAGAGAAACTATGTCATCTTTTCTTTTTCTTTGGCACAAAAGAAACTATGTTATATTGGAAACAATCGAATCTTGATCTGAGCTGAGGAAGAAGAAAGATAAAGAAAACAATCGGTGAAATTGCAAGATAGTAGAAACTACTGCACTTGAACGATATTTCTCCTCTATCCACAAGATTCAAAGGTTGAAGAAACTCCAGTGAATGTCTCTTGCACTCGATTCTTAGCTACAAGAACAACATAACTTCTTAAATGAATTCATTGTCATATCACTTCCTTTGTAATGTATATACAATATATATGAATTTTATTCATTCTTTGTATCAATATACATTTACAATGTCTATACTACTTGTTCTCGTGAATGATCAGTTCACCTTAAGCTCAGGTTTCAATACAATAGTCCTTAGACCAAGTAATTCTTCTAATTTTCCAAGTCTTTAGCTTATTCTTCATTTGACCTTTTGAACTAGCTTCTTTACATTAGTAAATTAGCATGGTAAGGATCCCAAACAAGCGTCCAACTTAAATCAATCTTAGTCCTATTACTTTAAATGTGCTTTAGTCAATGGGTCTGCTAAGTTTAGTTTTGTTCTGACATATTCCAATGATAAGACTCCAGCTTCAATTAAGCCTCTTATCACCTTATGCCTCATGCGTATATGCTTTTTCTTCTCATTATACAGTTTGTTCATTGCTACTGCAATAGCTGATTGAGAATCACATCTCATAGAGATTGATGAGAAGTTCTTTCCAAACATTGGTTAGTCATTAAGTACACTTCTTAACCAATCCACTTCTTGACTAGCTAACTCTAGTGTTATCATTTAGGATTCCAGTGTCAATCTTGCTATGCAAGTATGTTTTGATGACTTCCAAGCTACAACACCATTTCCTAATGAGAAAACATAGCCGCTGGTGGAATTCACATCATCATGGTCATTGATCCAGTTAGCTTCACAGTAAGCTTCTAACACACTAACTGATCCTTCATAGTTCAAGCTCCAATCCATTATTCCTATTAGATACCTCATCAATCTATATAGGGATGTCCACTGTTCACTACTGGTATTTTGAGTATATCTGCACAACCTACTCACCGAGTAAGCAATATTTGGTCTTGTGCAGTTCATCAAATACATCACACTACCCAAATTTTTAGCATATTCACTTTGTCTAACACTGTTTCCATTGTTCTTGTACAAGTGAAATAAAGAATCATAGGAAGATTTAGCTGAATGCTTATCCCAATAACCAAACTTTTTCAGAATCTTCTCTATGTAATGAGATTGACAAAGAGAAAATCATGAATATGTTTTTGACACCTTTATTCCTAAAATGACATCAACTTCTTTCAAATCTTTCATACTAAACTTAGAACATAGAAATGACTTAGTATCCTCTATAGATTCTTATGATCATCATATCGTCTACATAAAGACAGATTATCACATAAGTTGAGTTGTTACCTTTACTGAAAATGCATGTATCTCCATTGTTTGCCGTGAAACCAAACTTTTGCAACATTGAGTTGAACTTCTCAAACCATTGTTTAAGAGCTTGTTTGGGACCATAGAATGATTTTTTCAGTTTACAAACTTTGCTCTCTTGTCTTTCTACCACAAAACTCTCTCGTTGAATCATATATATTTATTCTTCTAGATCTCCATTTAAGAAGGTTGTATTTACATCTATTTGATGTACAATCAAGTTGTGAGTTGATGCTACAACTAGTAAGAGTCTTATAGAAACCAACTTGGTCAAGAGAGAGTATGTATCAAAGAAGTCGACTACATGCTTTTGTGAGTATCCTTGTGCAACTAGTCTTGCTTTGAATTTTTCAATAGTCCCATCTGCCTTGATTTTTTTTAAATCCACTTACACTTCATTGCTTTGCAACCTCAAGGAAGGTCAACAATTTCCCAAGTGTGATTTGAAATGATTGATTTATATTCATTATTGACTGCTTCAATCTAGAATATTGTATCTATAGACTTCATTGCCGCTGAGAAAGTTGCTAGATCTTCTTCTATCAAAAACGTATAAACAAACTCTTTTGTCAGCTCAATATCAGATACCAAAAAATTAGTTATAAAATATAGACCAAAGTCACTTGATGTTCTACATCTCTTGCTTCTCTTGATTTCTCCAACTACATCATCAGATGGCCTTTTTCGAGATATTACTTCAGAGGTTAAACCCAAGAGTTGTTAGATATCTAAGATTTTTCACATGATTTTTGAAAAGGAAATATGTGTTCAAAGAACTCAACATCTCTCGATTCAATGACATTACCTAGTCTCTTACTTGTCCCATCAAAGGTAACATCTATAGGCTGCACTACTATAAGCATATCCAATAAACACTGCATAAACAATTTTGGATCCAATATTTGACCTCTTAAAGCTTGGTAGACCCACTTTAACTAGAAAACCTCATATTGTTAAATGAGAGAGATTGGGTTTATGACCTCGCCACTGCTTATAAGGAGTTGCATCTAATCCCTTATGATGAACT
The DNA here is from genome assembly GCA_963920545.1 of Lepidium didymum. NCBI lineage: Eukaryota > Viridiplantae > Streptophyta > Magnoliopsida > Brassicales > Brassicaceae > Lepidium > Lepidium didymum. Next base: position 7,073,038 of record OY986992.1, read on the forward strand.
CTATCAGGATATAGCAAGCCGAGAGAATAGCTTTTCCCCATAAACTATCAGGCAAACATGAACTTAGAAGCATTGCATTCATCATATGTTTAAGAGTTCTATTCTTTCTCTATGCAATTCCATTTTGCTGAGGAGAATATGGAGTTGTTCTTTCATGAATAATGCCTTCCTTAACACAAAAAGAATGCATAGATTCACACTCATATTCACCTCCTCTATCAGATCTAATCATCTTTCTCTTTCTATCTAACTGATTTTCTACTCCATATTTATATAGAAGAAAAGAGTCAAAGGTTTCATCTTTGGAGCTTAAAAGAAACACCTTTGTGTACCTTGAATGATCATCTATGAATGTCATATAGTACCTTTTACCTCCTCTGCTCAGAGTACTCTTGAAGTCTGCTAAATCTGAATGAATTAGATCAAGAAGATTAGAGGATCGAGTCACTTTGTTTGCAAATGGTTTTCGAGAATGTTTTGCCTCAGTACAAACTTCACGCTTATGAAATGAATTTCCGAGATTGTCATGAATTAAGTCTACTTAATTTAGTCTACTAATTGATTTCTGGTTTAAGTGGACAAGTCTACTATGCCAAGTATCAATATCACAGACCAAGTAAGCAAAATCCCCATTCTTCATTTCATTAAGAGTTTCTAGTACAAACAGATTCCCATTACAAAATGTTTTTCCTATGTAATTCCCACCCTTAGACAAGACTAGTTTTCCAGATACCATAGTCTGCTTAACACCAACATTCATCAAAAAGGCACTAGAAATCAAGTTCCTACGCATATATGGCACATATAACACTTTAGTTAGAGTAAGAATTCTCCCTGAAGACAGAGTCAGATTGACTTCTCCAATACCAGCAGCTTTTATAGGACTTACATATCCCAGAAACACCTTGTTCTCATTAAGATCCTCCAGATTCTTGGATAGTATCTTGTCGTTGCATATCTGTCTTGTTGATCCAAAGTCAACAATCCAATCCATAGTGTCTATTGTCGCATTCACTTCTGTTACAACAACAACTATGTTTTATGTTAGATGAGCTTTAGCAGATTATTTATCCTTCACTTGTGGTTGCAGCTTGCACTCGTGTTTCTTATGTTGAGGCTTGTTGCAGTTCCAACACTTAACTTTCTTCTTGAACTCAATAGACTGTTTAACCGACTTCTTGTCTTTCTTTTTGTTGTTCTTTCCTTTTCCCTTTGAGTTACTAGTTTCACCTTCCACTAGACTAGCGTCATATGTTGAAGATTGAAGATTAGAAGCATTACCTATGTATGTGCGGTTTGCATCCTCAATTAGAATGTCTGAAATTAACTCATCTAGAGTCATTTTCTTCATCTCATGCTTCAATTTGGATAAATAGCTACTACAAAATGAGGGAAGTTTATTAATCAGCATCAGAGCAACTAGTTGATCATCTATCGGGATTCCTTCAGATTGAATCCTTAAAACTATGGCTTCATAGTCGTGGAGTTGTTGCAGCATATGCACATCATTCTTCATCATGAAAGAGGTCCATCTTGATGTTACATACTGCTTCTTTCCTTGATCTTCAGAGCCATACTTCTTCTTCAGATGGATCCATATCTCTTTCGCAGACTCAAAGTTAACATATATATCGAACATCTTCTCTGACAAGTGCCTGATTTTATGTGATCTCTGCAAGTTCGGTTATGCTCTCAAATGTACCTTCTTTTCTGGTTTTAGAACATTCTTTCTTCGTTTCAGTAGATTCAGAATCGTTATAAGGTGAAGTAACAATATTCGTCGTGTTCTTCATCATCTTCGATTAGCTCCGGTGAGATAATATTATAAATATAATTTTATGATTTTGGTTTATGAAATCTATCCCAAGATATTTTAGATTTGTATTAATTCAACAAACAAATACTTTCTTAGAAGAGAAGAAAGACTAACCTTGATCCATTGTTTGATAATGTTGTGGATCAAATCTTCAAGTTGATTTTCTCCTCCCTAAACCCTTCCACTTTGATCAATCCTTTTGATGGACAAAAGATAGAAGAATCTTCTCTATTTCTTTCTCCTTGTAAAACGTTTACGTAACCGTTTATTTTCGTCAAAGAGACACACGGATAATTACGAGCACGATTCCTTTTATATTAATGCGAAAAGTCACGAATGACTAAACGTAGTCAAGAGTCACATTTCATATGCCCTTTTCGTTACATATATATATATATATATAATATGCCCTTTTCGTTACATATATATATATATATATATATATATATTTATATTTATATTTATATTTATATTTATATTTATATTTATATTTATATTTATATGTATTTGTATTTGATTAATTACTATATATATACATGTGTATTTTACATAGAGAAGATCAATACACTATAATTTGGTAAGGGATGAGGGTTATCAATACACCTGATTCTAATACGTTAATCGATACCGATCCATCATGGTATCGTCTTTTATATTAGAATCTTTAACTTTAATACGAACTCGAACTTTATAATTAAACCGAGAAACAAATCGGCCACACATAATGAAAATATTCTTACATTCTCCCACTTGGTCGTTGTGTTGACTTAATGGTTTAGTATATATATAATTTGCACTTTTATATCAAGTTCATTAATCTTTTAATTATCATAATAAAATAAAAACTGATCGAATCATGGCGGTTGCCCATCATTGAACGACAAGTTCCCTTTCATGTATCACAAACCAATTCTAATTTTATTCTTTTCTTTCTTTAATATTGAGAAAGACTTTAATTCTCAAACACACATGTTATTTTTAAACCAAAATGTATACATATACTATAATGATAACATGTCCAATAAAACAGAAACATATACTTAAGTGAATTCAAATTCTTACAAGTACAATAAGCATAGCACAACTAGAATAGCAAGGTCTTATCTATAACACCCATACGCTCTACATGGCCAATAAATACCTTGGGTGGTAATCCCTTAGTTAACGGATCCACTACCATCATGTCCGTCCTAATATGCTTAAATGATATTTTTTGTTTCTGCACTTCTTCTTTCACAGACAAGTACTTTAACTCCATGTGCTTAGCTCATTTTAAGTACTTATCATTTTTAGAAAAGAAGACAGCTGCGGAATTATCATAGTGAATTCTCAGCGGCTTGGCTATGTTGTCGACAATCCCAAGTCATGAGATAAAGTTCTGCAACCATAATGCATGAACTGTGGCCTCAAAGCATGCCACAAATTAGGCCTCCATAGTGGAAGTATCAATGACATACTGTTTTCCACTCTTCCAAGATACTGCTCTCCTAGCTAACAGGAACATATAGCCAAATGTTAAATTTTTGCTATCGACACATCCGGCAAAATCAGAATCTAAATAACCGACGATCTCTAGGTTGTTGGATCTACTGTACGTAAGCATGAATTCTTTGGTGCCTTGCAAGTACCTGAGAACTTTCTTTGCAACTTTCCAGTGGTCCATTCTGGGATTACTTTGATATTGACCCAACATACCAACAGCAAAGCTGATATCTGGCCGAATACATGTCTGAACATAGTTCAAACTCCCAACCACTGATGCATAGGGAATTCTTTCATTTCTTTACGCTCCAATTCATTCTTTGGATATTTCATTTTACTGAACTTATCCCCCTTCTGAATTGGAGCTTTTCATGCAGAGCAATTTTCCATCTCATATCTCTTTAAAATCTTATTGATATATCCTTTCTGAGACAAACTTAACAGTCCTCGTGATCTATCTATAATTATTTCTATCCCGATCACATAAGATGCCTCACCCATATCTTTCATTTCAAAGTTCTTATAGAGATATTTCTTTACATCACATAGCATGCCCATGTCATTTGCAGCAAGTAAGATATCATCAACATATAAGACCAAAATAACGAACTTGCTCCCACTGACTTTCATGTAGATACACCGATCAACGATGATCTCTACAAAACCATATGATGTAATGGTATCATTAAACTTTAAATACCATTGTCGTGAAGCTTGTTTCATCCCATATATTGACTTTCTCAGCTTACACACCAGATGTTCTTTTCCTGTGGCCACAAAACCTTCAGGTTGGTCCATATATACTTCTTCCTCAAGATCTCCATTTAGAAAGGTTGTTTTCACATCCATTTGGTGAAGCTCTAAATTATAATGAGCTACCAAACCCAAAACAATCCTTAGAAAATCCTTCTTATATACTAGAGAGAAGGTCTCTTTATAGTCAATGCCATCTTTTTGGGTGAAACCTTTAGCAACAAGGCGAGCCCTGTGTCTTTCAATGTTACCTTTCGTGTCACGTTTAGTCTTAAAGACCCATTTACAACCAACGGTCTTGAAACCATCAGGCAACTCTACTAAGTCCCATACATGATTAACACCCATATAAATCATTTCGTTTCCTGCTGCATTTAACCACTTTTCAGAATTGTCACTTTCCATGGCTTTTCGGAATGTGCTCGGGTCTTCATCAAGGCTTAAGTCACATTCACTTTCAATAGCGTAAACCACGTAGTCGTTTGGAATGACAGATCTTCTTTCTCTTATAGATCGCCTTAAAGATTCTTGTGGTACACTACTCTTTCTTGAATTGTGACTGGTTCATTGACTACATTTTCATCTAGAGGAATTGGCTCTTGATTGTGTTGTTCCATTGTGTCATTAGACTCTACTGAAACGATAGGAACAACAACTTGAGGTGCAACGACAGGTGAAGAAGCTTCAACCTAAACTTCTTTAATGTCCACCTTTCTTTGTTCACAACTCTCACTAGTTTGACCATTCTCAATGAACCTAGCATTCCCCGTTTCAAACTATTCTCGTATTATGGTTAGGACAATAAAATACATACCCTTTCGATTTTTCAGGATAACCAATGAAAAATCCACTAACAATCTAGAATCAAGTTTCTTTTCATGTGGGTTATACGGCTTTACTTCTGTTAGACAACCCCAGACACGTAAATGTCTTAAACTAGGTTTTCTTCCCATCCACAGTTCAAAAGGTGTCTTAGGAACTGCTTTACTAGGAACCCAATTCAGCACATACGTTGCAGTCTTTAATGCATATATCCACAACGAAAGGGGTAAAGAACAATTACTTAGCATACTCCTAACCATATCCATTAGAGTACGGTTTCACCTTTCAGCTACACCATTCGGTTGAGGTGTTTCGGGCATTGTGTATTGCGCACAAATGCCTCTACTTTCAAGTAACTTTGCAAACGGACCAAGACATTGTCCACTTTCATTGAATTTTCCGTAAAACTCACCACCTCTGTCTGATCTCACAACTTTTACTTTTCTATCTAACTGCTTTTCTACTTCATCAATGAACACCTCTAGAACATCCACTGACTTAGATTTTTCATGTAGCAGATAAGTATAACCATAACGTGAATAATCATCAATAAAGGTGATAAAGTATTTTTCACCACTCCAAGATGGAGCATCAAATGGACCACATATATCGGTGTGTATTAACTCAAGAAGTTGAGTACTTCTTGTGGCTGGTTTCTTTATTATATGTTTAGTCTGCTTTCCTTTAATGCAGTCTATACACACATCTATATCACTAAAATCCAATGGAGGAAGTATTTCATTCTTTACCAACATCATAATTCTTTCTTTGGAAATATGACATAATCTTTTATGCCACAAGAAAGCTGAGCTCTCATTAGATACACTACGTTTTATGCCTTGATTCTCAACATTAAACAAGGATTCAGAAAACTTTACATCAAAATTAAACTTGTAAAGTGAATCAAACTTTGCCCCATTAGCATAAAAATAATTATTCCGGTACATAGAGTAAACACCATGTCCAATCTTAAAATTAAAACCTAATCGTCCAACCTACTTACGGAAACAAGATTTCTAGCACATTCAGGTCTATATGACAACCAGTATCTAAGATCAGCCTATAAGTCCCAATGCCTTATATCCGTGCCTTCATTCGGTTCCCCATGAACAAGTATTGTTCAGGTCCTCTTATGGGCTGGATCGAACTGAATCCCTACTCAATATGAGACACATGAGTAGTTGCACCAGAATCTAATCACCAAGTATTTTTAGGCACTTCAATAAGGTTCAATTTAGAACAAACATATAAATGTTGCGTACCTTTCTTATCGAACCATGCTTTTCTTTTCGGACAGTCTTTCTTGAAGTGTCCCATTTTCTTGCAAAAGAAACACTTCCTTTCCGTTTGGATTTGACTTTCGGGTCCCTTTATGAAAGCTTTATCCTTCTTTTTATCCTTAACACTTGATTTCGTTATGCTGCTTCTGGCATTAATGCCTACGAGAAGAGGAACTTGGTCCTTCATCTTCTTTAATATCCCTTCCTCTTGAACCAGCATAGCCTTCAATTCCTGATAGTTCCATTTATCTTTAATGGTGTTATAATTCACCTGGAACTGGTTAAACTCAAGAGGTAGAGAGTTCATGATGAATTGGACCAAGAAAGGCTCATGAACTTCCATTCCCAAGGTTGTTAACTTCGATGCCAAGTTAGACATGTGCGTCACATGATCATGGATTGGCTGGGACCTGTCAAACTTTTTCGTAGTTAGCTCACTCATGAGACTTCCTACAATCGACTTATCCACCAAATCCGATTGTGAACACTCCTTAGTTTTCATTATAAATTCCCTAGCTTTCTCAGTCTTGGGCATAGATGGCTTAATACTTTCCGCCATCATCATCCTCATGAGGTTCAGACTCAGACTGTTAGATCGCTCCCAAGTCTCATAACGAGATTTATCAACTTCGGAGCTATCATCTGTAATGGCTAAGGGCTCCTCATTAGTGAGGATTGCATGGTCCAAAGACATTACACCCAGTGTGAACCAGATCTGGTCGGACCACTCCCCGTAATTCAGCCCATTAAACTTCATAACAGAGTTAGCATATGCATACTAGATGAAGCTGCAAAAATTTATACATGCTTACTCGTTAGTGCTTTGATATTTTTAATCTTAATTTTTAAAACATGTGTTTAACCAACATTTGGGCAATACTTAAATACACACTATAAGTAATGCTAGTTACAGATTTTTAATACTTTTATAATTAATCAAATCACACATATAAATCAAACAGATATGTTACCTTTGGGTAAACATACTATCAATTATAGCAGAAATGACTAATTTTTTTCGTATTATTAAATATATCTATCCAATGATCCACTTTTGGGTGATCTCCAAAAATATAAATAATAAAATAAACATTAAATCTTAACGGGTAATTACTATTATATTATATTAACAATTCATAATACAAATAACACTAATTTATAAAATGCAGCGGAAACTTTAATTTATTTATAAAATGTATATATAAACTACCTAATCGTAACTTTTATGCTACTATCTCTTAATACATCTTATTCATTACGGCCATTAACATAATTCATTAATTACCCATTATATCATAGTGTTCTATTTCATTTACGTGACTAATATATATTATATATTAAACAAATGACAGTTATCATGATTGACTAATAAATACACGCACTTTATTATACACAACACCAATGGACACAACAATCGTAATATCAACTAATCGAAATATTCAACAAAAAGTCATATACACAACACCAATGGAAGTTACTTGAATATCAAGTAACAATTCCTCAACCAATCAAACAGTTACACCTTACAAGCATGAAACTATTTCATGCAATACACATCATTACGATTCATGCGATCGACGAGTGATTGATTTTTTTTTTTTTTAATTCTATTCGTTATTGATACGAATATCATGATGTTGCGATTAACCGATCCGACATCACCATCACCAAATGTAATGGTTATAGTAATTTCGATCAAGTTAATTAGTCATAAATTCTCTTTAAAATCAATGACATTCAATTTTATTTTTGTATGTGAACTAAACAAATATAAATGGTTCTGATACCAAATATAAATATAATTTTATGATTTCGGTTTATGAAATCTATCCCAAAATATTTTAGATTTGTATTAATTCAACAAACAAACACCTTTTTAGAAAAGAAGAAAGACTAACTTTGATCTATCATGTTGTGGATCAAATCTTCAATTGATTTTCTCCTCCACCCTTTCACTTTGATCGACAAAAGATCTCTTTTAAGAATCTTCCCTATTTCTTGCTCCTTGTGAAACGTTTACGTAACCGTTTGTTTTCGTAAAAGAGACAAATACGCATAATTACGACCACGATTCAATAAATGCGAAAGTCACGAATGACTAAACGTAGTCAAGAGACACGTTTCATTTATAATCGCATGCCCTTTTCGTTACATATATATATATATATATATATGCATATGTATTTGATTAATTACTCTATATATGCATGTGTACTTTACATAAAGAAGATCAATACGATATAATTTGGTAATGGAGGAGGGTTATCAATACACCCGATTCTAATATGTTAATCGATACCGATTCATCACGGTATCGTCTTTTATATTAGAATTTTTAACTTTAATACGAACTCGAAGTTTATAATTAAACCGAGAAACACATCGACCACACATAACGAAAATATTCTTACAAATATCGCTCAAGATTGTTGGAAACAATAGAATCTTGACCTGAACTAAAGAAGAAGAAAGATAAAGAAGATAATCGGTGATATTGAAAGGTAGTAGATACTATTGCACTTGAGCGATATTCCTCCTATATCCACAAGATTCAGAGGTTGAAGAAGCTCCAGTGAATGTCCCTTGCACTCGATTCTTAGCTGCAAGAACGAGCTGAAAAACTGTAATCAAAACAGAGAAACGAAACCGAGAAGAGATAAGAATCGAATAGGAGATGAAGTTCAAAGATGAATCAGTTCATTGGAGAATGATGAACTTCGATTCTCTCTCTGATTTTCTGTTACGCGTAATATGATTCTCTGTGATCTCCTTCATTGTTCGGTAAGTTGCTGATATACCTTTCAAAGATAAGATCAGAGATAGATCCGATTGATTCTCTTTACTGGGCCAAAAACTCAATTACAAAGCCTAACTCTTTTGACCCAATTTAATAAAACAATCCAACATGTTAAATCTTTTAAATGACATATACAATGTGGTAAGAAAGATTAGAACCAGGTAATATATAACATACTGCCGTTTTAAGTTTTTTTCGCTTTATCACTGTAATCTTTGAGCTAGTAATCTTATTAGATGGTTGCACATACTCATTTCATGAAAATGTTATTCAATTAATTGTCCCATCAATACAGTGCAGACTTTAGTTCATTTTGCTTACCAAGTAAGTAAAAAGTTTGTCAAAGCACAAATAACTAGCACATATGTAATTTGCATTTTCATTTATTATTCATGACAGACCGGTGTGCTCATATTTATTTATTGGTTTCAAACATATGAGTTGATTCTGCCAATGTAAAAAGGACGGTTTCAAAATCCGTATACTTGCTGAGTACATTTTCGGTAAATAGAAAAAGTAAATAGTGCGTAAATAAACAAAGTCTATATACAATACAACTTGTAACACATCTAACTATATATAAGTATGCAGAATAGTTAGATCAATTTAAAAATTAATTAAGATTGTTTAGTTGGATGAGCTAAAAAGTTCGTTGCCACACCCTCCAACAAAAATCCACGTCATACGTTTGTTACTTCCCCAACGAGTTTACGACACGTGTCGTCATTTAAGATTGTTGTCTTTATAAACTTATTCACTGAGACATAGGTTATTGGTTTGTGTTAATATAATTGTTGTCTTATAGTTCAAATTACATATTTTTATTTACAAAAACATAAAATAAAGACAATAGTTTGATTGAGTTAATATATTGTGTACAAATTTAATGTATTTATAGTATAGTTTTTTTCTTTATTACATTTTGTATAACTATAAGATATTCACTCCATTTCATTTGAAATGATGTTTTAGAAAAAAAGTTTATTTCAAATTGTTTGATGTCTTCAACTTTCAATGTAAAATTAATTGCATTTTTTCTTATTATTTGAAAGATTGTTAAATATATTAAAAATAATATTTTTAAAAAAATTTAATATTAAATGATTTCTTAATCTAAAGTTAAACTTTAAACATGATATGATATATATGAAAGAGGAAAGAGTACGCTGTACGTAATAACAAATAGAATATAGGTAGGCAGAAAGAATAGAAGGTTGATATTATTGGGACTAAATGAATACTATTTTTTTTTAAAAGCTTTGGGTTACAATAAGATTTCGAGAAGTCAAAGAAATATACAATATAATGTAGGGTATAGAGATTGGTCATAATACCAATGCTTCTTATTACCTCTAAATACTCCCTCATTCGTACCAATACCTATATCATTTAATTGCTTTGACGTTCCCCAATACCAAAGAAGACGAATTGCATTCAATTCACAATTCATCAATGCGTTATTAGTTGACTATTTTATTCCTCCAATCAAAACCACTTAGTATAATAAATCTAAATCAAGTCTCTCCATTAGACATTTTATTCAAAAGAAACTCTAATCAAAATTTAAATAAATTATAATATAATTTTCAAATAAAACCCAAAAGGTTACTTACAAAAACAAATTAAAATACAATCAATTTTAATTTGTAAAAAAGATGATTACAAGAAGAGGGGTATATATGTAATTTTAATGGGGAGAAACTCAACTGAATCTACTTGTAGTTTCGAAGCATTAAATGCACTTTTTTTTCTTCTTCGCATTAATTACACTTTGTGTCTGCTTCCTCCTTGAATTCCTCCCTCCACACCCTTTCTTGGCCTTTTTGTTGTTAATTAACTACTATATTTATTTCTTCATTTACTATTTACTCTTTATTTTCCAAAATAACTCTATTTGTATTATTTTTCTAATGGGTTATTAATTTCGACCTAGCCTTGCCCACTTTGGCAAGTAAGGGTTCAATCTCCAGTTTTCCAATGTACTAGAAAATAAACATATTGTGAGCAAAAAAAACAGAGAAAAATTAGAGAAATGATTCAACGATTGTGAAGTTGTAGTGTTGAACAATGCAGAAATACTCATGAATTAAAATTTTCACGGTGGACAAAAAATATGGAAATTTAAAACAGCATCCATGCAAAAAAATTATTATTATTATTTGTTTATATAATAAATGAAACAAATTAATTGGTCCCTTATTAATAAGCTAAAACTGGCCTCGTTAACTTGATTCTCTTTTAATTTTGTTTGGTTACAAATTGGCCCCATCTATATAACTCTCTGCGTAACAGTCCCCATAACTGATCTTTTCTCTTTCTTTCTGCTCTCTCTGTCTCTGCTTTACGGTATGGCTGCTGACGTCAGCTCTCTCGTACGGATACTCAATAGGTACAAGGATGATCGGACGGTCGTCAAGGATTCCGTCGGACCAAGATCGACGATGGCTCTCATGACTCGTGATCTCCTCGGAACCGGCGGTTGTGGTGGAGGAGGAGATGATCAGTCCCTCGAGCTTGACCTTGACCTTCATGTTCCTAATGGATGGGAAAAACGTCTCGATTTGAAGGTTCGTTTCTCTAATTTCTTTCTCCTTGATTCTGAATTTTCATTTTCCCGAGAAAGTTTTGAAAGGAAGAATGATTTTCTCTGTGATTACTGTGAAATTGATGAAAAGGATTTAGGTTTAATTCGATTTTTTTTTTTTGGAAAATAGTCAGGGAAAGTGTATCTTCAACAACAATGCAATTCAATGAACTCGTCTTCATCGACTCATCTTCATCATCATCACGCAGAAGAATCAAATCAAACAATTCCAAGACTTCAGGATTTGAATTTCCCGCCGATTTCTGGTAAATGTCCAGCGCAACCATTGTTAAGCCTCTTGGATGACAACAACAAAAGCCTTGAACTGAAACTAGTCTCATCATCTTCTTCTCCTCCTCTTCCTCCGTCGTCATCTTCATCTTCAAATCATTCACTCTCGTATCTATCATCCACAAATTCGAGTTTCCAGAGTGTTTGTACACTCGACAAAGTGAAATTGGCTTTAGAAAGAGCGGAGAAAAATATAAAAAAACGCCAATCACCAGACGACAACGACGGTGGTGGCTTTTGCCGTCAAACTGCTTCCGCCGCAACCACCGCGACGTCTCCGGTGGCTGCTGGATGTCCAAAATGTTTATCGTACGTGTTGGTGACTAATAACAATCCGAAATGCCCGAGATGTCATTCGTTTGTTCCTTTGCCTCCTGCTGCTATCAAGAAGCCTAAGATTGATCTCAACATGTCGATTTAAAATTTTTATGGGGTAGAATTTAATATTTTTATTTTGTAGGGACGTTTCTGTAAATGATAGATAAATCAGGGTTTTAATTGAAATGAAATTGAATATGCCATAATGGGAAGAGATGGGTATTTTCTTAATTATATTTGGTCAAATATATGTAATTATTTTTCATTGTACTAGCATCTTTATTAAACCAATGTTCTTTTTTATTTCTGTCAAAAGAAAATACCTTAAGGTCATGGGTTTGTTCAAAAGGTAGTTGAAGATATTTATAAGTTAATTTATAATTTTCTCTTTTTACATATTAAACTGCAATAACAAGTTTATGATTGGTGTGATAAAAATATCAATATATATATATATATATATATATTTATTTAAAAATTTCATATACATATATAAAGATTCACTTTTTTGTTAAACAGCAAAATGTGTACTTTGTTCTTGGTGATTCATTAAGTGGAGATATGACGCATTTAGTGTAAAGCATAGATTGTTACAACATAAAACTAACGAATAAACGAGAATTCAGAAGATCCAATAAAGACTCATTCATATTTTGCTGACATAACTTGGCTTCCACAGAGCCATGTTCATGCAGGCGCATCATCTACTCTGTATATATTAACATTTATTTTCAGTTCATTTTATTTGTAGTTAATTTATTCTGTAAAAGTGCAGAAGTTTATGTATATTATGTTTATGACATTCAATTTCGTTGAAAAGGAAGTAAATTTCGGTTTCTGACAACAAAAAAAGAAGAAGTAGATTTATCAAGTATTTATTGATAAAAATGTCAATATAAATAACTAATTTTATTAGTTTGTGTAGAGTGCTACTACCACAATGTAAGAGGTAAAGGTTCATTTGGTATTTAACACATCTCTCACGGTGTTGGCTATTAACTTTGGTTGGTATTTGTCCCTATCGAAATATTGAAAACTCTAGTGTGTATCTATGACTCGACTGTTAGAAAGTTTGGTTTTGGTCAATACATTATTTAAAACTAGCATATCACAACAACAGTATTTGCATTAAATAAACTAATTGAACGTCAGAACCTAATGATGGCTGGTAACAAAAATATAATACACATAAACTCAAAAACTTTAAAACTAAATCTTGTACTACTTTATAACTTTTGTTTTTGTTTGATAACATTTTTCCTAAAGGAGTACTTTATAACTTTAAATTTCATGTAAAAATATTTGCAGTCATGCAAGTGGAAACAAAAACAGTTAATTCTAACTTGACTTCTACAGATAAAAACACACATTAATGCTTTTGGAAAAATGATACGAGTTATTATTACTTTTTATCCTTTAGGAAAATTCTAAAATCTTTGAGTCAACATCTACATTAATCTTTAACAAAACAACATCTACGTTAAATAATGGTGACACTTATAGTATTTGCTTCAAAGGCAATCCCTAAAATGAAGAATTAATGTTGTTTAAAGCCTGGGCTTTCCTCGAAACAATGCTGTTTAAATGGATGGCATCCATAAGCCATTTTGATGGATGGAATTACTGATCTACAAATTCACTGAAGTTAGCTTACATACTAATATAGGCCCATCTTATCATTACTCATAAGCAGCCCAGGCCCAATATCTTTTTGGACACTGCAACAAGTTGTCCAACAATATATGTAAATTTAATTTAGTTTATTTTACATTTATATTTATACTCCCTCCGTATATGTTTAGAGAAAAATTTGTATCAAATTATTTGAATGTTTTCAACTTTCAATGTAAAATATTAATTACATTTTTATTTGTTTTGACTGTTTATATCTATGTAAATTTCTATGTAAGTCTATGTAAATTTCTTAGCTGTTATCTACCAAGTTTTAAGTTTCCTCAACATCGTACGATATGAAGTACACATGTGCCATAGATTTGCAAAATCAATTTTCTAACCAATAGTTGATTGCCACATCATTAATCGTGCTGATTTGTGGATTTACTTTAAATTATTGTAGATCTCAATTTGGACAGATAGTCCAACACCGAAACTATTCCGTAACTCTACCTCGGAACACTATATATAATAGTATTCGGGATAATGCTTTTCATCGACTATTTAAATCAAATTGCGATTTTTTTGTTAATATTATACCACAACTGACCGATCCATTAATCAAATTTTTATATAATATATACAATGAAATTCGATCATTGAATATGCACGTGCGCCTGTCTCCTGTCTTTAATAGACTTATCACCTGCTAATAGATTAAAAGCTTCATGCAATTGCTATTACTTTTCTATGATCTATTATCTTTTTAATCAATTTTATTATTTATTTCATTATAAAATAATTTGACAACTTGTTTCTTGAGTAATGTACATCGAAACAAAACATACTTTTATTTAAACGTAAAAGGAGTTACTAAATGGATTTTTTTTTTTTTTTGTCACTAAAATGGATTTTTTTGTATCTATTATTGTTTAAAATTGCAACTGGTATTTGGACATTTGTTGCAACTCTCAGTACTTTATCTGATGGATCCGTGGTCCGTACGGTGCACACAAAGCCATATTTGAAAATAACGAAACTAACCCGGTACTTGTCCGTAAATTACCACTAATAGCCATTCCTATTCTTTGATTATTATCTAACGAAAATGATATGAATCGTAAATTTCGTAACATTAAGTTCGTGGTTGAATTCTACGAATGTAGAAACTCGATTTTGGTCAAGGTTATACACTTAAATGACTTGTATAACCAAATCCGTCAATTTCGAAATTAAGCTAATCTGATTCTTAAACACAAGTTTACCATAAGACGTGTGGGACGCACTCACGTTTCTTTTATTTTGTTAAAAGAAAACAACCTTTATCGACGGCTAGAAAATAGAGGCGTTTTTCAGTTACAGATTCCTCGGAAATTTTTAAATTCAATTTTTGTAAATTCCATTTTCATTCGATTTTATTTATACGAAAATTCTGCTTCTCGATCAGCTAAAACAGAGATTCACGAAAATCGAGAAAAACAAAAAAACTGAAGTATATATATATTTACAAAATCGAGGAATTTAAATCTGAGATAATTTCGAATCGCTGTTTTTTTTTTTTTTTGACTCATCGTCAACGCTACTCAGTAGTTCCAGGAATCAATTCATCGCCGGAGAGCAATGAAGCGACGAGTTCCTGTAACTCGTGAGACTCTTCAAATCCACCAAATCGGAGCGTTTCGACCACGCGCTCAAACACGATGACGTGGCAAGGGATATGAAGGACTCCTTTCTGAGCGTAACCGTATTCCTGAGCGGATCTGTTGAGCAATCGGACGAAGATCGGATGGTTCATGAGCTCTGCACTCACCACGAATCTCTCCATTTCGTCGCCGACGTAGACAGGCACGTGACCGGCGGGAACGGTGTTGACTTGTCTCGCTGGACAAATTGACCATGGAGGCGGCGCGTGGAGGCTATGATGACCACGACGGTTGCGGAATGAGGAGGTTGAGCGACGGATGGAGAATTCGGTGGAAGAGTCGGCGACACGAGAGAGGCGGCGGATTAGATGCTTCATTTTGATTTGATTTTTACTCCGGCGGTTTAGGGAGAGAGATGAAATTCACAAGTAAGAGAGAGTGATAAAGAGACTAGAGAAGGAGTATTTATACAGAGAGAGAATACATGAAAAGATTATGACGAGAGCTTCGAGGAGAGAGTACATACGTAGTACTTGCTGGGTACAACCGCCGATCAAATTTAACCTTTTTTCATAATAATAAATTTAATAAACTTATAAGGTAAACACCAAAACTTAATCTATGAACATGTCACTAGACTAAATACCACATACAAATTAAATTTACTTAAAACACAAATATATACAAAACCTATTCATAACTAAAATACTCTTATATTAAAACGAAAAAAACAAAAAACAAAATACTCTTATTCAATAAGAATAATATTCAAATTTATTATCTGGTGCCAAATTAAATAGATTAACTAATTAGATCACCTGATTCTTAATTTTTACTTTAAATTACTTTCCCATGCATGAAAAACAAATTTATTACTTTTAAATACTGTTTTTACTTTAAAATGTTTTCTAAATTTGGGAAGTGCATTTTGTTAATTAGTTGATTGTTTCTCTTGCTTTTCATTTGAGTTCTAATTTTTTTAAAACTGTGTTTTTACACATGATATTGTTTGGATTAGTTATAGATGAGTTTTATTGATGTAATTATCTAAAAATAAATTTAGAATTTATTTGGCATTTATAGTATTTTTTTTGTTAATTGGATCGAAAAAACTCGATTTATAGTCTTAAAACCCACCCCTATAATTCTTTTTTTAAACTACCATAATACAGCGGATAAAAATCGAATTTTGGTGTCAAGTCATTAGCTGGATCATCCTAACCACCAGACTCGACAAAATTATAATTGTAGTATTTAAAACAAAAAAAAATATCAATAAAATTCTTGGTTTCCTTAAAACATTCATTATCAATTATGTCATTGGTGTATATTAGTAGTATTAAAAAATATATTTGAGCTAGTAGAGTTCAAAGAACCAATCAATGGAAATAGTCCGTGAATTTGAAATCGAGAGTGAATATGATTAACAAGTTGTTCTTACATCAGCGTGGTCAAATATGACAGAAAAAGGAAATGTTTTGAAAGCTTCATTTGTGTGGTTGGTGGTTAAGCAGACTCTATCGAACAATTTCAAATTTAAATTTAAAAGTCTTTTAATTATTTTTGTCTATATATGACAGATGTTTGGATGAAATAGGACGGTTTAGTTTCAACGTTCTTTAATATTACAGAAATACAACAAGTCAAATTCAATTCTAGAGAAATAAAATATCAATCGATGAAACCGGGCCTTCGTTTATTTTGTGGTTTTTTTTTTCATCTTAATATTCAAAAAAACTCGATTCATAGTTTAAATATTTCAATTATAATATATAAAATTTAAAAAATTAAAGACAAAACAATTAGATCACCTACTTTTTGGCGTCGATTATTTTCATTATCATGGTTTCTTTTTGCCTTATAGTAAACGTATTTTATAAGTTTTATGTTCTTTCATACATAAATTTAATTTAACGAAAAATTATTTAACTTCCTCAACATTGCAATTATATTTTGGTTAGTTTATAAATATTAAACACTTGTTGTCTGCTGAACGTTAATCGCATGTTTCAAAACGTACAGTTTGTTCTGAAAGAAAAACTAAGATAGTTACAACAAATACATAAAAGACATGGATGCATAAACAAAATATCGACAATAATCTGAGTCACTAGTCGAGTTGTTCACGACACTCTTGTCCCTTGGCGTCTTGGATTTTTGTAGTTTTTGTTCGTTAATTAATACTGAAATGTTACATTAAGTAAATTGCATGTTCTATGTTTTATAATTTCATTAACTAGACAGATTTTTCTCAACAAAAAAAAAAACTATATAGAGTTTTGTCAGTAAGAGGACTTTTCAACTATATCCATGTTTTTCTTCTATAAACAAACATACAGACAGACAAAAAATAAAGAAAAGAAAAAGAATGATTATATTAAAGAGTGGCAGGTGGGTTTAGTTGTACGGTCATTTATTGAAACAGAGTGTGACCCACCAACTCTCTGCCTGTCCTTCTTTTCTCTTACCCTCTGTACGGACTCCGAAGCCGTTTTTCTATACATACAACACTTTTGTCATCTGAATGCATTTATATCTGTTTTAATTCTGACATTCAATTCAAGGAAATAGCCGAACCTTAATGTTGACCGCGTGAGGCCTGTCGGTTCGGCCAGAAAACAATTGGTATTTTATTTGGGCTGTAACGTGAACAAAGGCCCATCTTATTTGAAACTGGGCTGTACCTTTATTATACGTTTGTATGTGTATACACTACATCTTTTTGGTGAACTATGTATAATGTATACATAACTAACACTAAATACTTTACATTTGATTACTTTGAAGAAAAAGTGAAAATCACATTAAAAAAAATGGAAATCAGAGTCACCGACAATTGAAACCCTAGATTTCTTACTCTCAAAACAAGCCTTGAAAGCTATTTTAACATTGAACTAGTATTTGTGGTCAAAATTATCAAAAACATAACAGCCATTATATTTTTGTTATTTAATAACCACAGTACTTAGTTACTTATCAAAGTGTTTGTTAATCACATGCATACTTTAACAAATATATAATGTTTGTATCATTTGACAATTTTATTTAGTTTTCAGATTCATTTTATAGATAAAAAACATTTATAGTTTAAATTGTTATTACAGATTCTAATTTATAGGTTTAAATATAACAATTTGTATAGTTTGAATGTCTGATTTGACGGTGAAAAACTTTCAAACTCTAACTTTTGAAGATTTTTAATGGGTTTTCCTAATTTTAAAATAAAATAAGCAAATAAATGTATAGGATATTAGGAAATAATTAAGTTAAGTTTTTGGTCGTCATAATTGGTAACGATAATTTGCGACTATATTTATAGGGAATATAAAAAT
Organism: Lepidium didymum; assembly: GCA_963920545.1. Lineage (NCBI taxonomy): Eukaryota > Viridiplantae > Streptophyta > Magnoliopsida > Brassicales > Brassicaceae > Lepidium > Lepidium didymum. The sequence goes on from OY986992.1 coordinate 7,091,770, forward strand.
AAGGAAAAAGAAAGATAAATAATTACTGTATTCATAACCTGGCCGTCTATAATCATAGAGTAGATGATATCGAGCTAGCTTGAGTTCATCGGATTTTACTGCCGCGGACTAACCGAATAAAACCTTTTTTTATTTAAATCTGGATTTTTAGAAGACAACAAAATACAAACCACTATATATGCTTGAGTTTTGGTGTAGTGTAACCCAATAAAATTATATTTTTAAAAGGAAAAATACCATCAAAGTACATAATCTAAAGAAACTTGTAAGTTGGAATAGTGAGAGTGGTTTGTTGATCAACACCGTGTTTATTGATAAGTACATGAATATTAAACACAACTAACAATTAACGTTATCGGCAATATCTTTGAGTACAGATTCTAAGAAAGAACCAGAGAAAGTTACATTGAAATCTACTTGAGCTTGTTGTGTATCGGTAAACCTCCAAAAAGAACCGATTAAGTTCTTCATGCTATTTAATGACCATAGAGAACCGATTAACCCATGTCTTCAATTCAAATAAACCGAATTTGATCCAAATTATTTATAAATATAAGAAATTTGAACTAAAAATTGAAAATATATTATCCCTCTGAATCAGTTGATTTCGTACATAGTCCGGTTTGGTTTGTATACCACGCGATACAGAAAATGTTAATGCAAACCGGTTTTTGTACGTGGAAGGAATTTGATATACGTAGACACGAAATGATATGTATTAATGTACTTGTCTCTGCTCAACTACATAGATGTGACATCTCATCTTGTAACCAGAAAATGCTGAAAATCTTTATTATTACAATTCTATATTTTGGGAATTAATTTTTTATAATTATACTTTATATATAACCCAATTGGCCCATATGAAATTCAATTTGTAACAAACATAATAAATGCAAATTCACCTCACAATTTGTTCAAACTTTTAACTGTAGGACCAAATTGAACTATCATTTTCATTTGATTGTCTTACTTAATTTTTGTTTTTTTTATATTATTTATTTGCGAAAGTATAAAAAAATGTAATCGAAACGTGTTCCTTTTATTTCTTTGGTTTGGAGGGAAAAGTAATCAAATGTGTTTTCTTAAAGTTCGAACAAGCCAAATTCAAAATTGAGACAAGTAAAGAATTTATAGCCAATGAAACTATGACACGCGTAAAGTTTTTGTTTTGGTTTTTTGTTTTTTGTTTGTCTTCTGCACCTAACTACAGGCAATCGGACAATTTCAGAACTGAAAACCCTAATCTTCTCGGGGTTGTCATCTCGAAATTTCGTGGTATAATTTCTTACCTTACATCGATATCTACGGTGAAATTCTTCGGTGTCGAAGGGCAACGAGATACGAGACGTTAGGGAATTTCTGGTGGTAGAGAAAATGGGAGACGAACGGTTGGATTTCGAGCTCCCCGAAGAGGTTCTGTCCGTGATTCCGATGGATCCTTTCGAGCAGCTGGATCTGGCGAGGAAGATCACGTCAATGGCGATAGCTTCAAGAGTGTCGAATCTGGACTCTGAGGTGGTGGAATTGAGACAGAAGCTTCTGGATAAGGAAAGTGTTGTGCGTGAGCTTGAGGAGAAGGCGTCTCGCCTGGAGAGAGACTTCCGAGAAGCTGATTCGAGGTTGAAGATAGTCCTCGAAGACAATGTGAGTGAAAACGCTTCGTTTCACTAGCCAATTCTGATGCTTTTATGGTTCCGTTACATCTGAATCATTTTGATTTTGAAATTTCTCTAGTTTTGTTTACGGAGGCATTTGCTTGTCAATGAGGAGGAGTCTCGGGCTTGACTGGTCAGACTAGGTTTAGGATTTTTCTTGTTGTTATAGGATAGCTTAATGTGTTTTGTCATGTTTCTGGTTTATTGCTTGATGTTGAGAGAGTTGTATAATGTTGAAGGATTCAGCTTGGTAGTGGTAGATAGGTATTCAGCTGTGGTCTGCATATTGAGATTCACGCTCTTCATTGAGAATCATATTATCCGGTGCTACACTTTTTGTTTTGTTTCCTCTGCTCTAATAAGACTCTAACCATGGCTTATGCTTCTAGTTTATTTATGTATTTATCTATCTTTTGACTGGCTTCCTTATCTCCTAAAGATGAACCTGACAAAGGAGAAGGATTTACTAGCAATGACTGTAACGAAACTCACCCGCGATTTGGCTAAGGTGAGAATTTTGTTTGACTTCGTGTTATAATATAGTTTCACATCATATACTTTGGTGGGAAAAAACAGCTTAATTATTCTATTTTTAGTTGGAGACATTCAAGCGGCAGCTAATCAAATCCCTGAGTGACGAGAGTGGTCCGGTAAGACCTTCAAGCTTTTTTTATTACTTATTTTAGTTGTTTTTACATGTTTTTGGTACATTCCATCGAGGGCCTACAGCTTTTCTGGCTGTATCTCTATCGGTTGTGGTATTTGATTCAAGAGAGTATAAGTTTGCTTCTTCTCTTCTCCATTGGATATTACAGCAAACCGAACCTGTGGATATTAGGACATGCGACCAGTCAGTTCATGGATCATATCCAGGCAAAGGTATTGCCTCAGTGACCAGTTCCCAATTAAAGATTTGTGTTGTGCTGGTCTATCTTTGTGAGATACTTATCTTTCAACTATCAGATGAAAGGACCAACAGAAACTCAATAAACCATTCTTACAGTGGATCTTCAGACATTGTTGAAGGTAACATTACATCAACCCTCCACTTCTGTGCTTCCATCTTTATGCTGCAAGTAAGGAATAACATGTGAGTTTCTACTTTGCAGCTTCAAAATACACCGGGAGCAAATTCTCAATGACTCCATACATATCTCCACGTCTTACTCCTACGGCAACCCCAAAGATCATCTCCACAAGTGTATCCCCTCGAGGCTATTCTGCAGCGGGTTCTCCTAAAAGAACATCAGGTGCAGTTTCTCCCACAAAGACAAACACACTCTGGTACCCTTCAAGTCAGCAATCATCAGCTGCTAATTCTCCGCCTCGCAACCGCACATTACTAGGTTCATAGGATCTTAGAGATTGTTTCTAGTATAAATTGATAACGCTCAATTATATATTCTCTCATACATATTACGTATTAAACTCTTTTCCAGCTCGTACACCTCGCATGGATGGTAAAGAATTTTTCCGGCAAGCCAGGTAAAACTTCATTCAGTTCTTGTCTTAATTTCTGTTTTATCATTACCCATAGTTTCAAATTGTTTATTTTTGTTCATCTGTCATTCTCAGGAGCCGATTATCCTACGAACAATTCAGTTCTTTCTTAGCTAACATCAAGGAGCTCAACGCCCAGAAGCAAACCCGAGAGGTAAGAAACCGTCTTAGTTAGTCCACCATTTTGTTTTTCTTCTCGGTGTATGTCCAGATTATGGATTCTTGGTTTGATGCTTTTGACAGGAAACTCTGAGGAAAGCAGATGAGATATTTGGGGAAGATAACAAAGATCTTTATCTGTCTTTTCAAGGTCTCCTTAACAGAAACATGCGTTAAAACTTTCATAAGCCACATTATCTTGTCAATGTGATAGCTTCATAACCATAATAGTGTACGTATTCACGACGAGATTTCAAAGATATGGAATGTGTTTTCTTTACGGCATTCAGTTATGTCTATTTTACATCAATATGCCTCTTAACAATGTCTATGATCTTAATTCTTTAGATGCTACTTGTTATTCTATACAAGTGCTTCTTAAGTTTTTAATCTAATTGTATACTTAGCTTATTCGTATTATACATATATACACACATCTTATCATTTATTTATATTTTAACTATTGTAAAGATAAGACTGCTAATTTATGTCTAGCTCACGACCAAAGAGAGTTCCCGACACCGTCCTCGTACACAAAGCCATGTCCAAAACACCGGAGAAGTCTTTCTTCGCCGGAAAAGTAACGGTACTCGCCGTGTACGGTGGAGGTTTGGTGTCAATACGGCGTAGAGTCCTTATATGAATCAACTCGGCTTGAGCAAAAGCGAGCTGAGTTTGGAGAGTCTCGAGTTGTCCGTGTAATGACGAAATTGTCCCTACACATCCATACACAGGATCTTGCACCCTCGCGTTGGCCTCATACACCATTGAATTCACGGCGTCGCTCCGGTGATTCTCCGATAGATCCTACAATCGTTAAATCAATATACTTAAATTAGAATATTAATAATATTTTCTTCTATTATTACATTAAGAATTGTAATAAGCAAATGATACGTTTGTTTTGATTGCTTCGAATGATTTTGTCAATGATATGATTTTGTGATATTCAACAGTTGAAAATAGTAAGAAGTCGCTTTTAAACATGTATAAATTATTCATAGCGTCATAATATAAAGAAATAAAAAGAAATAATGTCATGATTCTGCCTTTCAATTTGACATGCAATATAGACTTTTGATATAAATTAGAAAGTGACTTCTTTCACTATTCTTACACGCGGTTTCCATACTTTCCAAAGATATCAAAGAATCTTCTAAACAGTAAATATCACATACATACACAAGATCCAAAAACCCTAATTTCTTAAACGTCAAATTTGAAGAATTAAATGAAAATTTTGAAGAGTTCAAAAAGCTAAATGATCATTTAAATTTATAATATCTATACACAAGTTCTTTTTTTTTTCTCTTGGTTTTAATGTTAATAAAATAACATGAAAAATGTTTTTTTTTGTTATAGCAGCTATACTATCTAAACTGCCAGTCTGCGAGTTAAACTCACAATTATACTAGGTCTCGGCATTCGGGTACATAACCCGACTGGATCTTTCGAATTCACTATTTTAAAATCTATTCGGGTTTAATAAAATTTTAGTTTAAGGCGATTCGGGTTTGGGTCGGGTAGGGGAAACTATAAATTACAACCTTTAGTCAGTTTATACATACAACTAAAAAAAGAAAGAGAGAAGTGAATTTTCACCTGCAACATCTTATTGACATTACTAGCTCCAAAAATCTTGTGGACAATGGCAAACTTGTATGGCTCTTTAGCCGGAAAATATGGAGCAAAAACACAATCTTTCACACATTTTCGCCGGAGAAGCTTACACGCAGCACAAGGCGATGCTGTTCTTCCATGTCTGTAACCCTTTTTTTGTCTCATTTAGAAAGAAAAAAAAGACAAACTAAGAAGAGAAAGAAGAGTTAAGAGAATAGTGTGTGATTGTGTTTATAAAGACAAGAAGAAGAGAAACTAAGACATCAAATCATTTGTGGGTCCATTCCAATAGTTATTAAGTCATTAGATTTGCTTTGGTTGGACAAAAAATCTCATCTCTATTCCTTAAGATTTCTTTGGCCCACTTGTAAATTCTCCATATTTGTTGAAATGGGTTTTTGTTTTGTCCTTATATGAAATTGAATAACTATAAAATTAGTTTGCTCTATAGTTACTTGCAAGTTGAAGCAACATTGCTTCTCTATTTTTCTTTCTTGGTTTGGTCGGATATAGAATTGTCACTTCGTCGTGAATCATAATCTAGTTTTCTTTATGATCATATGATTTCGATATGAATTTTCAAATTAGTTGAGAATGAGTCAACAATTATATATAATTTGATTGATTTTCTGACACATCTATTAATAAACGACAATTTACGATATATAAGCATGTAAATAAATTATATTTTGTTGTTCAAATCGAATTCATCCAAAATCGACGTGTACATTTCTTGGGGTGATTTAGTCGAATGCGTATTAATTAAACCATTTATTTCTGCAAGAAGTTCAGATTAATGTAGAACCAATCATAAGACATATATTGATCAGAGATAAAAAAACTAATCAGAAAATCTTTTGGTGATATAAATGTACATCATTCACGTTATTAAAGCAGTGGTTGTGTTTGGTCGGTTGTTATAACTTCTACCCATTAGATAATGAAATACTTTGAAAACGATTATAATCATTGCCAGATTTTTCATAATGGAATGCAAAATTCTGTACAAAGCCTCTTATTTAGACAGAGAGTTAATATAAGAATTTAACAAACTCCTGTTTTCATTTGCAATGCACTTTATGTTTGTTAGTGTTAACATTATATTCTAATTAAGTTTAGATTTGCGTTTGTGTTGTGCTTAAGTTTGTACTATTAACGTTGGTGTTTGTGAACGGCTATTGGATGACAAAGTCGGTAACATCTTCGCCTCATGTCATATGGACTTGGATAATAATAAACCTTAGTTGCTGCAAGCTTGTTATAAATCCTACAAAAAAAGAAACCAGAGAATTCTGAAAATTCAAGAGATATGAAACACATATTTAATTATGGGGTATAACCAATTACCTGATCAAAAGCTGCAAAGATGTTTTAGTTACGAATCAGACACTTCCTACAACAGTTTAAAGGCAAGAGACACTATGATATTAGAAAGAGAAAAGAACAAAGTTTTGACATGAATAGAACTTGCAAGAATACTTACATGCTTGACAAAGTCTTTTGATAAGTGTCGAAATTCCCATTTATCCATCAAGGTCTGACATCTAATTATGCACATATATAATACTTTATATAGTCTACAAATAAAGTCAAAGACCATCCATTAAAAAACTCATACAAAAATTTCAAATTTAGACTCTGCAAATGGTACCAAAGACTTGCGTGAAGATCAACTGGTGGTTTATTATTGAACAATCATGATCATGAGATATCATTCTTGATTCCACTCTAGTGTTGGAACTTCATGAGCAAACTTTAGAAGTTGTTTATAGACAACACCTTTGGTTTTAGACGGTTATTGGATGACAAAGTCAGTAGTATCTTAGCATCACGACGTAAGGACTTGGATGATAATAAACCTTAGCTGCTGCAATTTTGTTATAAAACCTTAGATGAATAACACAAGAAGAAAACATAGGATGTTGAAAAATCATGATATCTCAACTTTGCAGCTACATAAATAACATAAAATCACATCTTTGATTAAAGGGGTAACCAATTACCTGATAAAAAGGATTTTGGTTTAAGAATCAGACACTTGCTGCCACAAGTAATACTAGTACTACAACAATTAAAAGACAAGAAACAATCACTAGCATATTGAAAATAGAAAGAAAAAAACATGTACCTGCAGAAGTTTTGAAAAACGTATCAGATTGAAGTAAGCTTCAGGGAAGATAAACATTTTAGGTCTTACAGGTTTAAAGCTAATGAGCATTAGACACAAAGACATTGAGGTTAGTGTTGGGGGTGGACTTGCGTCCCCCTGGCCCACTTAGGATCCACTGCTAATGTCCACGTCGACAAGAGTTGGCCACGTCACCAACATGCTTCAGGCTTATGGGTCTCGTAGGCGAACATCCGGGCTAGTGGGCCTCGCCTAGGCCATGAGCCCGTAACGACACAACATTAATTGCGCGCCGTTTGCCTGTCCTTAAAGCGGCCTGACACTTACAGGCGAGGACAAAGTACTATCAGCTCTGAGGTGGACCGAGGCCGTACACAGAGGTCTGATATATGTAGATATTTGCATAGGTTTCATTGCCATTTTGCATCATTTTATATCATTTATTGTCTATACTCATCATTTTATATTAGATTTTGGTTCATTCTTGCATTTTAGAGTTTAGTTAGATCGAGTCTCATATTTTCGGTTTTTGAATCAATTTTAGGTGAATTAGAGCATTGAAGACATTGGAAGAAAGGCACCTTCAAATCATAGAGTTGGATAAACAAATGGTTGAGGAAACAAGGAAAAAGTCATTCTGTTGTCGGTCACGTCCACCTTAGACCCGACCTGCGGACCCCGATGTGAGATGCACGACTTGAAACCGTTCTGGAAGCACGGGACGTCCGGGCTAGACCCGACCTGAGAACCCCGTCGTGAGACGCGGGAATTTGAAGTCATTCTGTTGCTCCTGACGTCCACCCTAGCCCAGACCTGAGAGCCCCGACGTGGAGTGCAAGGCAGACTCGACATTCTGTGATACCTCACGTCCGGGCCAGATCCGACTTCAGTAACCCGACGTGGAACGCAAGAGAGATGTAGCCTTCTGTGGTCCTTCACGTCTACCCTAGACCCGATGCCAAGGACCCGACCCCGGAGACACATGATCGAGGCATCATTATGGAAACAAGAACGTCCGGGCCAACCCCAATGCCACAAACCCGAATGCTTCTCACGTCTACCCTGGACCCGATGCCACATACCCGACCTCGCGCACATTGGTTTACTTAAGCTTTGTTTGACCCGGTTTGTCCCGGGTCAAACCAAATCCATCCCTACTCTTTTAAACCCGAATGTTGGGGTATATTTAAGCAACTTTGGATCATTTTTACATAGATACACTCTTTTATTTTGAAGCTACAAAGAACCTTTGTTGAGAGACCCTTTTGGGGATGATGATCTTTGGATCATCATCTCCCATCTATTGAAATTTATTCATCTTATCTCTTCTCTTGTTTATTATGTTTGTCTTTGCTTCTTTTGCTTTGAGTTTCTTTTTTGTTATGTTTGAATAGTGAAGTGATAGGTTGATGGTTAGGTAGATCTTAGGATTTGATAGTTGAATCTTGAGCTTAAGTTGATAGATCTTTAGATTCCTTCATTTAAGGTGTTCTTAAAGCTAGATTTAACTTGATCACTTGAATCTAGATGCTAGGAGTTTTGTCGGCCGATAGGTGTTCGATGAAATTCTCGAATGATTTTTTTATGAGCTTTTCTTCCCTAGCCATTGAGAGATGATGTTAGGGTGATTAGTGGTCTTAATGAGCTTGTTTGTAACGCTTTTTAGTCTTAGTGGCATTGCCATGAGAGTGGAATGTTCCATTGTTATGTCTCATGCCCTAGGATGGTTCTTAATGAGTCTTTAAGCATCATTGATTCGATTATTATTATCCTTTGATCAATTGCCTTGCCATAAACATATTGCTTGCTAGTTTTGTTTTGTCCTTTGTTAAGTGTGTTTGTCATTTCCTTTATGTTGGTTCTAGTTTTGATTTGGTTTGCTTGTTTTATTGTTAGTAGTCTTTTAGTTTCAAAACCCATAATTTATTGTTGTAGCTTAGATCTTCATTCTCATAGTCTTATTGTGTTGATTCTAGATTCTCTTGGGTTCGAACCTCAAATGCTTTCAATGATAGTTGTTTAGCGTTTGTTGATTATAAATGTAATTGATTGTTTTGCACCTCAAAAACGCTTGCATCAAGGTCACACCCAAAACGCGTGAGGGAGAAAATCCTAGTTGAGAACCCTCTATAAAAGGCGAGGAAGACTCAAAGCACACCTAGAACTCACTTCATACCTTGGCTTGAAACTTAGACTATAGATTTTTGACCTAGAACACTCTTGTAATCTCTCATCTTGGCCACTTAATAAATAGATTTTCCTACCTCATTACTTATTTAATCTCTGTGATAAATTCTGTCCAAACAGTTAGACCAAAAAAAACAATATCATGATATTGAACAATCATGAGATATCATTCCTCATTACCACTCTAGTGTCAGAACTTCATGAACAATGTACAAATTACATGTTTTCATGGTTTCTCTATGAAAATCAGATAAACTATTACAAAGAAAAATAATTTTGGTCTTCAAATCAAACACCCAACAAACTCAAGCTACTACACAAAAGTAAACACAGCCACCAATTAATACTAATTGAAATTCAAAAAGTAGTATACAGATGATATACCTGAGAAACAAAAGCCTTATCTTTTTTGAGACAAAAATTGCTGAAACTGAGACAGAGATTTGAAATATTATAAGATGCAATTCTTTCTTATAAACAAACAGTATACAAGACTCAAATATATAGCTGCCCAATCAGTTAATCTCTGTTGGGCCAATGTAGTCGCCAAAATGCCAGAATTTTCCACAGCTGAAGTCAAACTAATATTGGCACTACAACAATTAAAACGAGAGCAAAAACACTATGATATTGAAAACAGAGCATATGCCTTAGTTTGAAAAACGTATCAGATGCATATCTTACGTAATCAAAGACCTTAAAGTCAAAGACCTTCCACAGAAGATGAACTCATACAAATATATCAAATTTAGATTCTGCAAATGGTACCAACGACATGTGTGAAGAAAGATTAAGGACCTGATCGTGAGGTATTTTATTAATAATAGAAAGGGAAAACAATTCTCTACAGATTTTCTCTTGAGTCTGGATCTCAGTACAACTGACTCACCAATAAGCTAAAAAACTAAGGCAATGAAGGAGTTTTGGCTGAGGAGGACACTTTGGTGAAACATAATCTCAGAACACCAATTATAAAATAGAATTAGATGAATTTGTAGTTGTTTATATTTATTTATAATATTTACATGTTATTTGATTAAATTTATGATAATGTATTGTGTTGATTTTACATCGACTATTAGTTCAATTTTCTGACATTTTCGTTTATGTTTTTATATATTTATGTCGTGTATAGAATATTTTTGTGAAAAATAAATATACCTATGTTCTTATAAATTTATTCATAATATTTATATGTGATATTGATTTGCATTTTACTTATATCTAATTAATTTGTATATGAAAATTCATATTAATTTTGTGTATACTCGATGTTTTGTGCTATGCACACATTATTTTTTAATATAATAGATGATGTTTTGTGCTATGTACACATTATTTTTTAATATAATAGATGATGTTTTGTGCTATATACACATTATTTTTTTTTGGACTTTTGTTCTTTTATATTTCGAAGCATTATACTTTTGATCTGTTTACGTTTAGATTTTCAGAGTTTACAAAATTTGTGAAAACGTTATTTTAATTACAATTTTGGAAATATACAAAAAAGATAAATATTTAATTCAAAAATATATAACCGAATTTTTTAAAAAAAACTCAAGTAATGTATATTAATTAAAACTTACTTTTCGAGTGTCCAATAGTTTTTGGATTGTTTTGCTAAGACTTTTTTTTCAAAAAAAATCTTCCCTAATACACAATAAATTTGATCCATGTGCTAGGGATTGATCATAGACTGCATGGGTTAGACCATTGTTTGATAATCTGAAAGTAAAACATAATACAGATTATTTTGTTTTTAAATAAAACATAAAAAGTATATTGGAAAACAGTCATTTTAATACCGAACTTACGCGTTTTTGTCATTTTAAACTCGAACTTCTTTTCTATCCAAAAAAATTACGAACTTTGAGTTGACCACGCCAGATTAGTGTCACCGTTAATAAAAATTAACCAACGTTAGTTAAATTAAACGGATTTTTTGTTTGGCTTAATTAAATCATCAAAACGTTGCCGTTTTGTTTTTATTCTATTATTTTCACCATTTTTGTTTTCATTTGTTCATGAGCTAAAAGAGATAACAAATTAAAAACAAAAAATCTAGATCGAAGAAGAAGAGAACAGATGATGAAGAGATTGAAGTATCGTAAACCAACCAAACGCGCCGATTTCGCTGGTGGTGGTGGTTAGTTCTTCTTCCTCTTCGTAGTCTTCTTCTTTTTTGGCGGTTTTGAGAACGACGGAGGTTCGATGGTGGTGGGATTGTTGTTAGCAGCGGATGAAGGAAAAGGGTGGTTGAGACTCTGTTTTCCAGAAATTTTCTTTCTTTCTCCAGAATTTGTTATATAAATCTGTGTTCATACTACTCTTCTTCGATCTGTGTTTCCCAAAAAAAAAATCATTTTGTCTCTCTATCTCTCTTTGTTCATTCAGTCTCTGTAATTCCAATTTTGTTTATATGTAAAGGTTCAATCTTTTTGACTCTTGTGCAGATCAAAGAAACCCAAATCTTTTTGACACAGTCTCCTTCGTTCTTTGATTGAATAGTATGCTGAAAATTGGGCAATAATCAATTGAATTTCAAATTGACGTCTACAAGTCTCGAATTCAGGTTTCTCCTCACTCAAAAATCCCTCTTTGACACCATTAAACAGATTTTAGTGTTGGTTTATATACAGACTGGTTTAAGTTACATATACTGAAATTGAAGCCGGAGAGGAAGGAGATGGAGATTACTCGTCTGCTTTGCTTCCATGGCGTAGGTGAGAATGTAGATGCGCAAGTTAGCTTGGAGCGGTTCGAATTGTGGCAAAGTGAGAGGCTCGTCATCGTCGTCGTGGCCATAGCGTGAAGTGATGACATTGGAGATACAGCCAGAGGCATATTATTTCACCGTTGTACTAATTAATGGATATGTGTTCGTCTTTTTCGTTCATGACAATTCGAAATTCAAAAACCTCCACCTTGCTGTTCTTTGCAAATCTTGAAGCATAACTAAGCTGCAATTTTGGTGAGTTTATGCTCTTTAGTAGTTGTCAGTATAATTTCTTGCAAATAAGGTGGAAAAAAATGTTCATTGGGTAAATTTGTCGAACATTTGGTGTGCAATAAAAAATGATCCGTTTAATTAGACTGATGACACTTAACGTTAGTTAATTTTAACTAACGGTGACACTAATCTGGCATGATCAACTCAAAATTCGTAATTTTTTTGGAGAGAAAAGAAGTTCGAGTTTAAAATAGCAAAAATGCGTAAGTTCGGTATTAAATTGACCGTTTTCCCAAAGTATATTAGTTAATAACGTAGATATTATATATTATATACTATATAATATAATCGATTAAAAATATCACAATCTATAAATATGCACAACTTATAAGTAATTTGAATGTAAAAATAACTATATAATACTTACTTGGAATTCATCATTGATCCATAATTGAGATGCTCCTTACATCTACATATATAATATTTTTGAATATAGTATATGTAGACTAATTCTTAAGAATTGCGAAAAAATTAGAAATAAAATAAATATACCTTTAAAAATCTTTATATGACAATAATGACATTTTGATTCAGAATTTGAAATATACTCTTGGACATACTTACTACATAAAACACAAATTAACTTTACATCACTACAAAATTAAACATGTTAGATATATATTATTTATGAACACGTTTACAAATAATATTACATACAAAAAAAAGAATTAGTGAATAGGGATTGAAAATAAATACAATATAATTAGAATTTAGAAACTACTTACCAATCCAATAATTATCATTAAGTTTACGTCATGCTAATCTGTGAATCCTGCAAAAACGAACCCTAACAAATCGGGTTGCTTTGTTTTACAGAGGTAATCACAACAAAAAACATCGATAAGTAATTTGGAATGGACCAGTTGCATGACCAACAATAAAATTACTAATAATTTTGGTGTCACCTTGATTAAATAGGTAATCATATTTTTTGATAAATTCTTGTTTCATACTGTTATGATCTTGAAACCATACAATAAGTATTATACAAAAAATTACTAAAGTTTTTTTATAAAGAAAAAAGGAGACATATTGGCCCTGTTTGTTTGTCCATCCAACTACTTCATTCAGATGATCCATCTAAATGCACCATCTAGATAGAACAGGTGGATGTTGTTTGTTTCCATGGTGAATACAACATCTAGATGTTGCATCTAGATGTGTGTTTGTTTGTTTTGTAAATTGACATCTACATCTAAATGGACCTACCTATAAAATGACCAAACAAAACATGATTAAAACAAAGTAAAAAAGAGGAGAGAGAGTAAAAAAGAGGAGAGAGAGTAAAAAAGAGGAGAGAGAGTAAAAAAGAGGAGAGAGAGTAAAAAAGAGGAGAGAGAGTAAAAAAGAGGAGAGAGTGTAAAAAAGAAGAGAGAGAGTAAAAATAGGAGAGAGAGTAAAAAAGAGGAGATAGAGTAAAAAAGAAGAGAGAGTGTAAAAATAGGAGAGAGAGTAAAAAAGAGGAGAGAGTGTAAAAAAGAAGAGAGAGAGTAAAAATAGGAGAGAGAGTAAAAAAGAGGAGAGAGAGTAAAAAAGAGGAGAGAGAGTAAAAAAGATGGGAGAGAGTAAAAAAGAGAAGAGAGAGTAAAAAAGAGGAGAGCGAGTAAAAAAGAGGAGAGAGAGTAAAAAAGAGGAGAGAGTGTAAAAAAGAGGAGATAGCGTAAAAAAGAGGAGAAAGTGTAAAAAAGAGGGGAGAGTGTAAAAAAGAGGGGAGAGAGTAAAAAAGTAGAGAGAGTAAAAAATGAGAGAGAATAAAAAAGTAGAAAGAGAGTAAAAAATATGAGAAAGAATAAAAAATAAGATAAAGAGAGTAAAAAAGAAGAAAGAAACAAGAAAATAGTATTTTGGTATTTTTAATTTTTATGAATTCCATCTACGTCCAATTGTTTCTTATAAATGCATCTAGAATTTCTAAAAATTTAAACTAAGTTGAGATGCTCCATCCAGCATGTACATCTGGATGATACACAATTATGCATTTAAACGAACAACAATTACATCTCCATCCAGATTTCATCTGGATGGACAAACGAACATCACCTTATATAAGTTTTAAATATATCTGTAGGAATAATAATTGTTGTGCCGATTTCTTAGCTAAACGTATTGTTCATACTCGGGATTATGACTAGAGTCTGTTCCATGTTTGTCCTGGTTATTTACGACAAGTTGCAATGAATGATTTGCATTAATAAAGTTATATTTGACAGAAAAAAATCAATATAATTAAAATGTTGTATTTGAAATTGTATTAAATAGTTTAAATTTAATAAATTTATAGTTGCAAAGTTTAAACTGTATTAGCAGATACTTGAAATTGTTTTCATTAAAATATTTTTATCCAAAGATCTTTTTTGATAATTTAGTATAGAGATTATTAAGACTAAAATTTCATATTTTTGTTATTAGTAAGTTAGTAAGCATATCTATTTCATTTCGAGAAAACGGTCAATAAAATACTGAACTTTCCCCATTTTGCAGAAAAAATAACAAACTTTTTGATTTGCCGAAAAAATAATGAACTTTAGTTGATCTCGCCAATTAGTTATCCAATTAAGTCAACGTTAACAAAAATTAAACTCCGTTTAACGACGTTTATTGTCCGTTAATTGGTCATTAATAGCATATGTAAAACGCTGTATTTTTACACTGAAATCCCCAAATAAAACATTGAACCCTAATTTCTCTCATCTCTTCTCTCTTTCTCCGATCTCTTATCTCTTTTTCTCATCTCTTTCTTCTTTGTTTTTCCAATCACTTTGTTTTGATTCTCTATGGTTTGATTCTTCTTTTACATTAAAAGATTAAGTCTCTTTTAATTCAGTTTTCGTAATTATGATCTTAGCTTGAGAATGATGCAGCAATTTCATAAGTGAATTAACATTTGCTTTATATGTTTTGATTTCGTTACTTATTCCTCGAATTAGAAGTTGACATATGCAGGTTAAGTGAATTAACATTTGAATCTCGACGTCAACAACACTATATGGAAGTGGATTTCTCTCTCACCTTCCACTGCGTTTTCCGAAATCCACTCAAGTTCGTCATCTTCTAATTTGCTCGGACCTTTTCTTTTGGTTTTGTTCTTTATCCTGAGCATCTCAATTTCAATCAATCTCTCTCTAACTCACGATTACTCTATCTTTGTAACAATCGATTTTTTCGATTTCGTTGAATAGAAATTAGGGATTGATATTTCTCAGATTTAACTCAGTTTGGTCAAACCACGGCGTTTTACATATGCCATTAACGACTAATTAACGGACAGTAAACGCCGTTAAACGGAGTTTAATTTTTGTTAACGTTGACTTAATTGGGTATCTAATTGGCGAGGTCAACTAAAGTTCATTATTTTTTTGGCAAATTAAAAAGTTTGGTATTTTTTCTGCAAAAAGTTCAATATTTTATTAACCGTTTTTTCATTTCTTTTTCTAACGTAAAATGCAAAATAAAAATGTACTGACGTCAAAAAGGGAAAATGTATTTATTTTGAAAAAACCGGGAAGGACCGTCATTCTTTGTCCTCGGCGATTTTTCAGAGATTATCAGAGAAAGAGAGAATTAAGAATTCGATTTGTTGGAAAAGTCGAAAAGATATAGCGATGGAAGAATTTCTCGAGGAATTTGGAGATTATTATGGATACCCAGATGGTCCCAAGAACATCAAAGAGATCCGCGAGACCGAATTCAAGAGATTAGAAAAAGGTCTGTTTTGATCTTGGCCATGTTTTGAGTTCCTCGAATCGTGTCAGAGCTTTTTTCTCAAATCCAATAGAGTACGAAATTTATGCTTTTGAGCTGAAATTTTCGAAATTTATTAGAAAAAACAATTGGGTTGGGTCAGTAGAGGAACAACCGACTACTTGAGATTATCGAAATGATCGAAATTGAGTTTGTGTTTGCTCGATGGACAGTCAGTAGAATTTAGGTTACGTATGTAATCGATGAGATTTAACTCTGGGGTTAGTGTCTTAAGACGGGTGGTGATCATTGATCAGTTCTCATGTGAACAATTCAGATATTTCTTAGACTGGATCAAAGTGTGTTATTGATGTTTATATTGAGTGAATTCGTGCAAGCTATGCTTAGTATCTTTATGGATCAAGAAATTTTCTTCCAGTATGATATTAAATACTTTGTTATCCTTAAACCTCTTTCTGAAAATAGAATTTATTTGCTCTTGTGGTATGTGCAGGTGTTGTATACTTAGATCATGCTGGTTCAACTTTGTATTCTGAATTGCAGATGGAAAATATTTTTAAGGACTTTACAAGCAATGTTTATGGAAATCCACGTATCCTGATCTTTTAAACTAAGTTTTGACATACATTTTGTTTACTTCGTCTGAATCTCAGATCCAGTATTACTGTGCTAAGTTTATGACTTGAAAATGTTAAACTTTGATGTTGATTGGTGAAAGAAAAACGAGTTAGCCTCTTCCATAGATCTTGGTAGTAGGACAAAACAGTGTGAGCTTATGTTGCAGAAAGAAGTTCCTTAATCGTGAGTTAGATAGTCAAAGTGATATCAGTTCAGCGACCAGTGACCTTATAGCTGATGCTCGGCATCAGGTACTACCTTCTTTACATTTTTGAATTGATACTTGCGGAATAAGGGAATTTTTTTTATTTAATCTTCAGTTTGATGGTATTCTATTTGTAAATTGGTTCTATATGTTTCAATCAATCTGCATTGCACACTGGATTCAGGTACTTGAATACTTCAATGCATCTCCTGAAGATTACAGTTGCATATTCACCTCTGGATCCACAGCAGCACTGAAGCTTGTCGGAGAGACATTTCCGTGGACCCATGACAGCAATTTTTTGTATACCATGGAGAATCACAACAGTGTACTTGGTATTAGGGAATATGCATTAGGTCAAGGTGCTTCAGCATGTGCAGTGGATATTGAAGAGGCAGCTAACCAACCTGGCCAGTTTGCAAGTTTAGGATCATCTATCAAGGTAAAGCATCGTGCTGTGCAGATGAGAAACACTTCAAAAACCCAAAAGGAAGAGTCAAGAGGTCTGTTACCTTGAGAATCTTTTCTTTCTTCTTTCATCTTTCATCTTGAATAAAATCAGTTCAAGATGTAGCTCATGTCATCTTTCATACTGCCTTCGTCTGTTTTTTGATCCTGTATTTCACTCTGTATGTTTGCAGGAGATGCCTATAATCTATTTGCTTTCCCTTCAGAGTGTAATTTTACTGGCCTGAGGTTCAATCTAGATTTGGTGAAGTTAATCAAAGAAAATACTGAAACTACACTACAGGGCTCTCCCTTTAGCAAGTATGTATCATCTAATATCTTCTTTCAGATATTTTTTCCACAGTGTCTTGCATTGTTAAAGCTGACTTCCCACTTGGATTCATATTATTGAGTTTTGACGATGCTATACCAGAAAAATTCTGCTCTTTGATCATAGAGAAGTTTTTTGTATATGATTTTTGAGTGTAAGTTAGATACAGCCTCTGAGCATAGACATGATACAGAATCTGCCATATATATATTTAATACGATTTTCTAGTTGTTTATATGGTGATAACTAGAAATGAGCTCTAAACATTCGGATGATTTATACAATTACTAATGTGAGCCTAAAACCACTTGAAATTGAGAACATTTAAAGGAACTAATTTGGCATGATTGGAGACATCTTTCTTTGTTGATTTTAAGTGTGCATAGGACATGAAGAGGTTAGTTTTATTTGTTTTCTAATATTTTACTGTCATTATTGTTATATCCTTGTCACAAGGAGCAAGCGGTGGATGATCTTGATTGATGCTGCAAAAGGTTGTGCTACACTGCCACCTGATTTATCAGAATATCCTGCTGACTTTGTTGTTGTATCATTCTACAAGGTAGGTGCTGGTTTTTCTGAAAATAAATGAAGCACTTTCTTCATTGAATTTTAACTTTTCTTGTTTTCTGCTTTGTTCATGAAGTTATTTGGTTATCCTACTGGGCTAGGCGCGCTCCTTGTGCAGAATGGTGCGTGATTTGTTCCTGATGTTTATCTCCTTCTGTATATATTCATAACTCTGATTATAGTTCAGAAAAATTCTCGTGAAACTATTACTTAGATCAGAGCAGTTCTGTTGTTAAGATCTCCAATATTATTTTCATTTTTACCCTTCTCTCCTGTCAGACTCATTACTCGAACAAGACCCACTTATACTATGTAATAAAAAGAGATTGCAAATGCTAGCTTCTGACATGATTTTGTTCTCTCTTTTATAATCTACAGATGCAGCCAAAGTGCTCAAAAAGACTTACTTTAGTGGAGGTATGCATCTCATTTGGTTGTGTAAAATGGTTGAATTTGTATGGCATCTGATGAACATAATGCTTACAGGTACTGTTGCTGCTTCAATTGCTGACACTGACTTTGTAAAAAGAAGGGATAAGGTGGAAGAATTTTTTGAGGATGGTTCTGCCTCATTCCTGAGCATAGCGGCCATCCGTCATGGCTTCAAATTACTCAAGTCCCTCACGACTTCTGCAATTTGGATGTGAGTAGACAGACTTGTATTCCATACGGAATCTATATTCTTGAAATGACTCTAAACTTTTCCTTTTAATAGATAGTCTAGTAGGGCCTTATCTTTTATAGAGACTGGATTTGTTGTTGATTCTTGTTGATGATTGTTCGAAATTTGCAGAAGTTTAATAGTTCCTCAAAAGCTAAAGTGTGTTCTTTATCTATTTATTAGGCACACAACGTCACTTTCTGTATATGTGAAGAAGAAACTTCAGGCTCTAAGACATGAAAATGGGTCAGGTTTATGTGTTCTATATGGCAGTGGAAATCTGAAGGTTAGCTCTTTCATGATTAAAAAATAGGTTTTCCTAACTCATATTCCATTAATTATAGGGTTTCATTATCAAGTGAAAATATGCTTCAGAAAAAAGGAAAGCAAGGAGCATGAGAAGACAACAAGCATCAATCATATATTTCAGAAATCATATGGAATTACTTCTTTGTGTGACGTACAGTATCTGATTCATTCTAAGTTTTATGTTTCAGTTATCTTCACATAAGTCAGGCCCAACAGTTACATTCAACTTGAAAAGACCTGATGGCTCTTGGTTTGGCTACCTGGAGGTGGAAAAGCTTGCTTCTTTATATGGAATTCAGTTACGGGTATGTTTTAAAAACACACAGTTCAAATTTTGTCGTATCAATTCTTCCACCCAATAGAAAACAGAAGAAAAAAGAGGTCTCGCAGTCTTTGGCAATGGGCTACCTTGCGTTAAGTCATATAATACTGGAATTCCATCTGTCATTTTACTTCATTTTGGTGTAGACAGGGTGTTTTTGCAATCCTGGCGCATGTGCAAAGTATCTCCACTTGTCTCATTCTGATCTATTCTCTAATGTAGAGGTATAATTGTTCTGTTTTTTCTTTTGCTTATAATCTTTTTACCGGCCTTGATTTATCAGATCTGGTTTTATATATTATATATGATTGACCTTGACGCCCTCTAATTTAATCAGGCTGGGCATGTATGCTGGGATGACAATGACGTGATCAATGGAAAACCAACAGGTGCTGTTAGGGTTTCGTTTGGTTATATGTCAACCTTTGAAGAGGCCAAGGTATATGTAGGTTCCTTTATTTAAATTTCCCCCAATTCATTTGTCGGAAGCTGTCTAAATTATTAGCAAAGCTCGTTTTCCATTCTTTTGTTGTGGCCACCTAATTTAAAGTGTATGTTTCATTTGCAGAAATTTCTTGATTTCATCAGAAGTTCATTTGTATCAACTCCAAAGAAGATTGGGAATGGAATTGTCGTCAGTGGTAGGTTTCCACAACTTCCTTGTGAAGGTACTTTCGTCAATCCTATATGGAGCTCTTTGTTCCTAATGTACTATTTGACTGTCACTGAGCACTCTTCATTCCTATTGATATAAAAGGACTTCCTATAATTGATTCCCCCATCCATTCTGTGCGAGATGACTTAATTAAAGCCACTATCTTTACATGCTTACCATTCTGTAATTTGGTAATTGGTGCTTGTGTTAGCCACACAGATATAGCGCATGTATGTTGTCACTACTTCATCTGATCTTCAGGAAACCATGAGATTTAACTTGTCAGATTAGAAATTACTTGGTAAACTATATATGGTGTCTGAATTTTTAAGGATCCTGCTTTTTGTTAATTTGTAGAACTTGGAAGTGAAGAATCTTTTCCAAGCTACTACCTCAAATCAATTACTATATACCCGATCAAGTCATGTGCTGGATTTTCTGCGAATTGTTGGCCCCTTTGCAGAACAGGTATTTCATTTAACTTGCTTTGTCTTCTCCAAACCAGTGCTGCTGTTCATGCAGGTTTACTGATCATTTATATTTGGCATTAACCTGAGTTTGTTGTTTGAAACATAAAAGGCCTGCGACATGATCGAGAATGGATGATTCAGAGTCTGATCGGTGAAATGCTTACACAAAAGAAGGTAATAAACCATCTTCCAACTCAAATCTCTACTATATCTACGGATTTGTCACTGAAGTTTTGATTTACTTGGGAATGGCTTCTAGGTGCCTGAGATGTCTCTTATTAAAACCTTTATCGACCTCGAGGAAGGACTACTCTCTGTAGAATCTGCTCGCTGTAAAGACAAGTTGCACATCAAAATCAAGCCTGATTCATATAAACTGAGGAGCGATGAGATAGATTCACATGCCGAAAAGTATGCTCCTAAATAGATACAGTCTTTCTTGAGCTATTATTAATATATTTAATTTTGGTTGCAGAGTTGTTAAT
Source organism: Lepidium didymum (assembly GCA_963920545.1). Classification (NCBI taxonomy): domain Eukaryota; kingdom Viridiplantae; phylum Streptophyta; class Magnoliopsida; order Brassicales; family Brassicaceae; genus Lepidium; species Lepidium didymum. The sequence goes on from OY986992.1 coordinate 7,112,810, forward strand.
CATAATGAAGAAACTAGAATCAATTGTTGGTTCACTGATGCAATTGGTCGACAATGCAAGTTGATACGATATTCTAGCTCTACTTCCAAACACTGTTTGAACAGAAACAAGGGTCCTGGGTTGTGCAGAGATTTGGAAAGCAATATCAACTTTGCTAATGAAGCTCAGTTCTTGTTAATCTCTGAAGAGAGTGTTGCTGACCTAAACAGAAGATTAGAAGCGAGTACATTTTCATCTCCTTTAATCTTACATCTTGTTCCTTTTTCTTTGCTCCTTGCGTATTAAAAACCGATTTGATTGCAGAGGAGGATTACAACAGAGCTCATGAGAAACTTGATCCATATAGATTCAGACCAAATCTGGTTATATCTGGAGGTGAACCATACTCGGAAGATAAATGGAAAACTCTGAAGATAGGAGACAATTATTTCACAGTAAGTCCATGAACCCGTATAATATACAATTTCATCATGTGAACAACAAAAGGTCACGGTTCCGGGGTTGTTTCTGTTCCTTTTGATGCAGTCGTTGGGCGGTTGTAACCGATGCCAGATGATAAACATAAGTAATAAGGATGAACAAGTGAAGAAATCTAAGGAACCCTTAACAACTTTAGCGTCATATAGGAGAATAAAGGTTCAAACTCTGAAACCATTCTTACACCTTAAAAAAGAAAGTTATCTGATGATTGTTTGAAAAGTAACATTTACTGTTGTGTGATCATTGGATTCAGGGAAAGATCTTATTTGGAACTCTTCTGAAATACGAGATTGATGAGAAAACACAATGTTGGATTACAGTTGGGGAAGAAGTAAATCCAGATAAAGAATAGGTTCAAGCTTGTGGGTGTATCTGTCACGTCTACCATTCATAATAACATAAGAAGAAGCATATATACACAGTTACTTAATCTGTATACCGTTGTATTACTCGGTCATATTCGTAGAAAACAAATTCTGGATATATAAGCTAAAAGACATGGGTATATACCAAATAGTTAGAAGATCAGACAGTAAATATTTAATAAGGTCTTTATATATAGAGGTTACTTTTTAGTTTTTACTTTCTTGTAATACCTGCAATTTCCCCAAACTGTAGCTTCATAGACTACTATTGTTTTGAAATATTTTGTATATCCCATCAGATTGCAAAAGGTAGAAGAAAGAAGTCATGCAAAACTGCGTCGCTTTGGTTAATAATAAATAAGACACGTGCTCTGACTTCTCTCGTCGTCTCCATTCTTTGCAGCGATAATTGACAGTAGCTATTCTTTGCAGCATTAACCTTTGGTTTTGCGAAGACCAGACTCAGACTCAGACTCGGACTCGGACTCGGACTCGGACTCGAGAGGTATTTTATCTGATCTGCTCAATTTTTCTTTCGTTTTCTTGTTTATGTGGATTATAATTCATCGGCTCTCATCTTTTTGTTTCCCTTGCGTAATTTGTAGAGATCTCTACGGGTTAGTCTCTAAATTTGATTTACGTTCTGCGTTATCGATAATCTGATTGAATCTGGAAATCGTATGTTAGATTGTAATGAATCTGGATGTTTTAGAGTCTTTTCGTTGCTAGTTCAATCGTTGACAAGGAGATTCTCTAGTTTCCAGAAGCTATATTAGTAGGGATTTTTTTCTTAACTGTAAAATTTCTTTTTCCGGAGTGATCACGTCCTTTGAGATTCTTTAATGGAATAATCAGCATATAAATATACTCATTATGGTTTAATCCAGTTCTTATTTAATGGCTTTTGGCTATCTGATTCATACTTTTCATGTGTAGCTCCTTTGTGTATTTATCTCTGATTTTGTAGGCTTGCATTGTTATAACGCAGTGCTTTCACTTCAACTTTCAGCTGTTGATCTGCTCAGATGGCGGTCCACTATTGGACAGCCTTCTTTCTATTGTTGCCATGCCTTTTCAGTATTTCAGATGCTAGTGCTGGCGATGCCGATCCATATTACAGGTACTCTCATTCTCAGTTTATTTAGGATTCATACAGAGCTCATCTTGCCTACGTTCTACTGTAAGAGTTTTATGTTTAAGATAGCCTGGTTTTTGTTTTTTGACTTAGAGCGTGAACTTAGTTTAGTAGTGCGAATGTTAGCAGCATTTGACTCATGGACTTTATTTGAAAACATGTGTCAGGACATGTCTTGCAGAATGTGAGATAAGCGGTTGTGTTGGACAAGTTTGCTTTCCTCAGTGCAATTCCTCATCCGATGGTGGTCCCTGGTACATACAGGAACCTCTGTATTTACAATGGAAAAAATGGGGTTGTGAAGGTGATTGCCGTTATCAATGTATGGTTAATCGCGAGAGAGAACGGGAAACTCGCGGTCAAGCCCCGGTTAAGTATCATGGTAAATGGCCCTTCAAGCGTGTACTTGGGATTCAGGTATGTTTCGTTTTCTTCTATCACTCCTGGATTCTGGTTGTTTCCATATAAATGAGTTTAATTTACCTTGTTCTTTGCTAGGAGCCTGCTTCTGTTGCTTTCTCTGTGCTTAACCTAGCAATGCATTTCCATGGGTGGCTTTCCTTTTTCATCACGCTGTACTATAAGCTGCCTCTGAAACAAGATAAGGCAGCGTTCTATGAGTACGTTGGTTTGTGGCATATCTACGGTCTCCTGTCCATGAACTCTTGGTTTTGGAGTGCGGTTTTCCACAGCCGGTAAATCATCAACACATTAATTCATCATCCACAATAATAAATTGTATGGGTTTCTGGTAATCCTTCTCAATTGTTATCAGGGATGTTGACCTCACCGAGAGGTTGGACTACTCATCCGCCATAGCTGTTCTCGGATTCTCACTCATCTTATCCATTTCAAGAACTTTTGATGTTCGAGTTGAGGCTGCAAGGGTCATGGTATCTGCTCCAATACTAGCTTTCGTAACCACCCACATACTATACATCAACTTTTACAAACTTGACTATGGTACACCACAAGCTCTTTCCCCTATCTAATATCGAGTCAATAATTTTGGTAAATTCACCGATTTGAAATGCTTACAGGTTGGAACATGATTGTGTGTGTGGCAATGGGAGTCACTCAGCTTTTCCTATGGGCAAGATGGGCCGCTGTTTCGAGCCATCCTTCTAACTGGAAACTTTGGGTGGTTGTGATAGCTGGAGGATTAGCCATGCTTCTAGAGATTTATGATTTTCCTCCATATGAAGGCTACTTCGATGCACACTCCATCTGGCATGCCCTCACAATCCCTCTTACCATTCTCTGGTGGAGCTTCATTAGAGATGACGCTGAGTTCAGAACTTCCAGTCTCCTCAAGAAATCGAAGACAAAGGCAAAGTGAGTCGCCAAATTTCACAAGGTTTTGATTCTATTTGCACAATTTCTCTCGGACTTTAAAATCACAAGCACTGGAGAGAAGCAAAAGCTGGAAATGGATTCAATAGAAGTTCGATTCTTTTATTGGGAGCCAGCTGGTCTGTAGAATTCTGTAGTGATAGATTCAGAGGTTTCTTCAGATTTTTTTTCAATGTTCATATGCATTACTGTGGCTGTGGATTTTGTTTCGAGTCTTTCAGAGATTTGTCTTTGCACTTTTGGTCAATTGAGATTTTGACACCATTTTCATATAGATTCCTGCCAAAATCTCTTTGGACTTAGACTTTTGTCAATATTTTAAAACAATCTTGTGACCTATGATTGTGTATACAAATTTAAATCATATGGTGTGAGAAACTCTCCAGCCCACCAACTTCGAGCTTTCTCTTGCATCAATCTGCTATTTGAGACACAATCTGCATGGGTCAGACATGAGATATCTTATGAGAAATAGCCCAACAGAAATATTTGTGTGTGTATGCGAGACAGAGAGCGCTCAGGGATTTTGCCTGAGTAATCAAAGGTTTTGCACAATCTTCCCACTCTGTAGCCCATCGACCAGAAGAACCAGTCTCCATTGCACCCGCTTTAAGTGACATTAGTGCATCACAGTTTCCGGGAAAACCCTTGAAGAGAATCTGTAGTGAAAAACAGAACCAAAATAACATTATTGGAGTTGACTAAGTGAAAAACTGTCTTTACAAGAAAGAAAAGAAATTACTTACCAACAATTGATCTGCTAATTCCGATGGAGATGAAAACAAGAGTCCATTCTTCCCATCTTTTACGAGTTCTTGAATGCTACACAGAAGTTTAAGGTTTAAATCTTATAGCCTTTGTTCGTGAAAATATTGAAAATCACCGATCATTTACCATGAGTAGGAAACTGAGCAAACTGGGAGACCACATCCAAACATATCAACAACCTAAAATGGCAAACATTGGAAACAAGTTGACTCAACGGAAAATCAAGTCTTTGTTTAGCACATCATATGAGGTCTAATTATAATGGAACACCTTCATGGGAAGGTCTAAACCCGATGAGGAAGTGTGTAAGCAAACACCGAGATCTGCAGAACCTAATAGCAATGGGTAATCTTCAGCTGTGAGCCACATTGTACGGAATGCCACATGTTTGAGGTTTAATCTTTTGATTTTCTCCGCGTACATCTCCTTTTCAGGTCCTTTACCTTCATGGACAGTTTTAGATAACTTATGATCAAAAACAGAAGCAGCGAAATGTTATACTGTCGTAAAAAAGAACAAAAACATCTATTTACCTGTAATGATAAACAACAAATTGGGATAAAGGTGTAACTCTTCTGAAATTTCAGCTGTATCACTTTCTTTTGATCTTGCAGCTACACGCCGGTCAAACATCACTGCAGCTTCCAATAGGATACCAAAATTTTCATCAGGAGTCCTGAAAAGTTCATGTTCTAGTATTCAAAGTCACGGAAGTATGATGCCACAAAAGTGAAAGTAAACAAAGAATTATGATGTGTCCTCACCAGCTTGTACTGCTCACAACAAGAGCTGGTCTATTTTGCTTCAGAATGATGTCAGCATTAATTTTGGTAGTAAAAAGGGTTTCATTAAGCTCTTGATTCTCCAATACTAGTTTTGAAGGATTTGACATTAGAATGAATGAAGAAGCTCAGAAGGATCAAACTTGGACTTTTTCATTTACCGGGGGTACCTTCGCTGATGATATCATTGACACCAATTGGATGGCAGAGGTCTTTCTTCACACGGCAAAACAACTAACAAACAACCAAATTTTCCATTACCCTCAATCAGCACTCTACTCTAGTGAAAGTGGTTAATAAACCTAATCTAAAATGTAAGAAAAGGCCAGCTAACCTCATGCCTTTCTTCAAGCAAAGCGGGGTGGAAAAACTCAGGAGGCTGATCATATAACACTTTGGCTCTGTTTTTCCATTTAGACAGTATTAAATACGAAATCAGAATCACATAACTTTCTTTACTTCAGTAAGAGTTATTAAAGACTATGATCTACAAGAAATATCATCTCATCTCACCTCACTCCCCAATTCTGATCCAATTCATGTTGCATTGCTTTTGTCACGCATAGCGAACCCGTTGCCATCTTTCCGTAATGCTTCTCAAACCTATGCATATATTACTATTTTAGCCTTCGAAATAAAGAAGTGTCATTGATAGTTTAAGCATAATCAAGTCATTCGTCAATATACATACCAGCGGTATAAGGAAACAACCACATTGTTTCTTCCTAAAGACAACGCCAACAATGTATATCCAAAATTATGCCAATCTACGATGAAAGCTGCACGTCTCCATGAACTTGCCCACTTAACAGCAACTAGGGTTGGAACAGAAGGAGGATTCTGCAGAAATAAGTACAAGTTTCGTATGCAAGTTTTGCAAGAAAATAAAATCAAAGTATTAACCAAACAAAAAAAAAACAAAAGCCTTTACCTGGACTAAGAAAATGTCAGGCGCTGGTACTTTTACGAAAAGAAACCAGAGAAGCATTGTAAACTGGAAAACCGCCTTGAGCAAGAGAGTTACAGGATAAAGTATCTTTGGCAAGAGCTGAATGAATCGAGGCGGTGCCTGTTTTATCCCACACCCATAAGAAAAGAAATTGATGACCATGGATTAGAAAATTTCTACTACTTTATGTTGAGAATCTGATCGTAAGATACCATGGTATGGATGTGGATTGATGGGTGCTTTAAAACTGCTTCATGGGGAATAGATCCTATTCATGAATGTAAGAAACATTTAAACAACGAATTAACATTCAAGCAAGAACACCGGAAACCACCAAAAAGAGAATCCTTTACCTCCATATGCAACAATGTCCACCTGAAAAGATGCCTACAGTTTTTTTTAATGTGAAAATCAGTGTACTGATCCAATTTTTGAATATAAAGCTACGGAATTTCGAAATCTAATCAACTCAAGATCGAAATAATTGAAGATAATTAGAACGTCATCTGATGCAGCATCAAATCAGAAGAGAGTGAACCTGACGAGCAAGGGAAAGAGCGTGATATTGCATCCGAGGACTTCGACCAAGATCTCCAAGTACTACTACACAAGCCCTTCCTCTTCCCCCCATTGTCTCTATATTCTCATCACAAAGTCAACAACCATTAGCAATAGTGTCAGGCTCAAATCTATGTGATATATATTAGTCTACTGGTCCACGAGAAACTAAGGGAGAACAAGGGGACGATTTCAGAAACAAGACCACTCATACTTGATATCAGATTTTGAGGGATCTCCCAGATTCCGTCTATAATTCGCCGGACAAGAACTTTTCCGATGAAGAGGAAGGAGGAGAAAGAGATTCACTCTAATGGAAAGACAAAATTGGGCCTGATAATAAAATCATTAGGCCCAAAGTGTCAGAGGCCCATATGTATAAGGAATTAAAAGAGTCACGTGTCACTCACATGCGCAGTAACCTGGAGGAGAGAAATTCAGATCACGGCGAGGCCGCCATCGGCGGCGAATTTGAGCTTTCGATCTTTAATCTCTGTCTAGCGATTACGAGACGCTAATGAATCCCGAGGATGATAATCAGTCAGGTAACTCCCTCATTTTTTTGGGATCAAACTATAGTTTGGCTTGTAAAAACTTTGAAATTTTGGTTTCTCAGGAGAAGTTGGTCGTATTCTGGTAGAATTTTTGGAAGTAGCCATCACAATGATTGTTTTCATCAAAGGTTTTTACCCAGCTGGTGAGTAAAGAGCTATGGAAATAGTTGTGGACTGTGTTTTGATGTGTGTTTGATTTGCGCATCCCCAAGTGATTGATTGATTGATAATCTTGTGTTTTTTTTTTTTTTGAAACTTATAATCTTGTGTGTTGTGAAGCGGTTTTTGAAAGGAGGAGATATATGAATGTGGCGGCGCAAAGAGCGAGACATCCTGAGCTACGCGACTATATTCACTCTGCTGCTTCTGGGCTTCTTCCTTTTATCGAAAAGGTTTTAAGTTAATTTGATTAAACCCTCGTCTTTTGTTGAGTTTATGTATGAAATCTGTGTTCCTATTTTTGCCCACAATTCAATGGAACACCAGACCAAAGATTTGCTCTGCAATCTTAGTGTATCAATCTATATCAAAGGAAATTCTTTTCCACAATTTAAGAAGACCCACATCAAAGATTTGCCTTTGTTTATATGATTATTTCTAGCAAGTATTTGGTAAACACAAATGATCGTATGTTATTGATTAATGAAACAGGGTCTTGTTGAGAGAGTAGCAGTCATATTTTGCAGTGAGGATAATGTTCCTGTGGAAAGATTCATCTTTAAGCTCGCGATTAACCCGTCTTGCGCTGTTTCAGTAGAAGAGGGTCAGTTGGAATACGCGCTTAGGTCCTTCTTAATCAAGCTTTCCGTCTCAAAATCTCTTGTCAAGCCTCTTCCCCAGAGTAAATACATCTCGAGCTCTTCACCCATTTACTTTTTGTATGCCACATTCTTTATTTTATAACATTGTTCTTTTTGATCTTTCCCACTCAAAAACAGATTGTAGATGGGAGGTAACGGCTTATGTGCGGTCGCTTCCTGAAGTGGGTTCAAGCAACGGAGAGCTATGGATTCCAACAGACACAAAGCAGTGGCAGAAGCCGACAGTCATAACGCCGGTCAAGTCTTTGAACAGCGAGCCACTCTGTTTGCAGCTTTACTTAGAACACCCAAGTTTTTCTGGACCAAAACCTTGACAAGCCCAATGGTGTCTCAGCTTACAGATCTCGATACTGTAGGTTGTAAAGGAGGCCATCGTTATTTAATGCCAAAGATGCATTCTGAAACATGTTGGAGATTGTGAAGTCACCGATGGCATAATGTTTGAATTATCTAATCACACATTGTTCTCTATGTTAACTGTAACATAGTCTCTCACAGTCGTTATGAATCGCCTAATAATGTTTGGAATAGCAGTTACCCGTTATTGCAATCTTGTAATCTTCACACGATTTTTTTTTCATTGGATATTAACGGAAACTACTGTTCCAATGTACAACGATGAGATACTATAAAGCATCGATGAGATACTAAATAAAGCAACGATGAGATATTAAATAAAGCAACGATAAGTGTCATTGGAGTCAATATAACAATAAATAAAAGAGTGGAAAATAAATTATGGTTATAAGATAAAGTAAGGAGTTGAATTAGTTTATGGTTATAATGTAATATAGCAAATAAGTGTGAAAAAATCTAGGAAATATTCCTTGAGATATTCCTTGAAGTTTGTACTATAAATACTCATGCTAAGTAAGAGTTGTGACCAAGCTTGAGTGAGAAATAAAAAGAGTATTCTAAAGAGCATTTGTAATATCCTTTGAGTGTTCTTAATAAAACCTTTTACTCTATTACTATCTTCAAGTCCTACGAATCCATTTTCATTATAATTCTTTAAAGAGTCTACCCTTTGATACTTACAACTTCTTTTGTGGTTGTACCTACTATGAAGCTGTTTTCAATATTCCCAGAAACTAAAGGCCAAAAGATTGATAATCTTCACACGATTATCAAATCAATTCTTGCTAAATCAAAATTATTAAATAGTAAAAAAGGGTACTAAAATAATATGTTTTAAATGTGATATTTAGTGGGGGTTGGAGATGAATTTTTTTAGTGCTAAAACTGTTGCAATTGGAGATACCCTAATTCACAAGATTAAAAGTCCCAACACTACAAAGCCACAATTCTCATTTGGTCACTCTGGTAAACCCAACAGTTAAAGAGACCAAAACAAATAAAGATTAAAAGATAGAGAAGTCTACTAGTAGACAAGGTTCCTTTTTCTAATATACTTTTATTTCCTTTAGGTTTTGCGAGGTGGTGGTGAACTGCTGCTGCTGCTGTTACTGCTGCTTCTTTTTCCTCTCAGCGGCCTAAACACACCCAACAATGAAAACACATTTTCTTTCATTAGACTTGAGAGAAAAGGCTTTTACACTATATTTCAACCAATTCTATTCGTCTGGTGTGGCCATATACTAAGTTCCAGTACTACTCACGTGGAGCTATCTAGAGAACAAGCCGCAGTTAAATGTGTACATTCCATGGTATGTCATTTATCAAATTTTGGAGTAACCAAGCGGTGGAGCACTTTACTAATGCATTTTACAGACTAAGGTGTTCCCAGTTTAAAGATGAAGACTAGTTAGTGCCACAACAAAAAAAGTGTTTACCTCCTAGGACTGCGGCTCCTTGAAATCTTCCTAGGAACCTGTAAGTATAATAATTAACATCGATAAAGAGTCAAAATCAATAATTCAACAAGGCATCACAATGTGGTATAGCATAAAAGGATCTGCAGCACGCCCTTACCCTTCTGGGACTTGGCGAACTAGAGTAAGAAGATGACCTCCCACGTCTCCCAGCTGGACCACGTCCCCTGCTTACAAACAAAGAATAAATCACACAGGACAAAATACGATCTTGGGTATACTCATGAATTATTCAAGACTTTAAAGCATATCATGAAGACATGAATACTAATTTTAGCCATGCAACTGCAACAAATTAAAATAGTAGAGATGTCAAAGATGACCCTTGCAAAATTTGTTGAATATATACCTGCGGGGTGAGATAGACCTTGAACGAGAGCGACCAGGTCTACGAATTGGGGATCGGCTACGCCTGCGGATTGGAGATCTTCTCAGAGGACTGCGAAGTCTCCTTGCAGGTGACCTAAAAACACGTCCAATTCAAAGCATAATAACTGATTAATGTACTAAGTTTTATAGCCTATAAAACTGTAATTGTGGGTCGTTATTGGGCACGGCATGGACTTACCTTCGCCTTAAAGGAGGAGACCGTCTTCGAATAGGACTGCCACGGATTCTTCTAGGAGAGCCCCTGTAAGCAGATGAAAGGTGAGCTACTGATTCTTAAAACACCACACAAAAAAGATGGTGCCATAGCTAAGCTAACCTTGGAGGAGATCTGTATCGTCTTGGAGGGGGAGAAGATGGAGAACGGCCTCTAGATGGAGATGCTGGCCTGCGCCGAGGTGGTGTATCACCACGACGGCGGATAGGAGAACCTGGCCTTCGACGAGGGGGAGAATCAGGTAATCTTCTAGGTGATATGCCTCTCCTAGGTGGCGGTGATCGTCTTCTTGGAGAAATCACTGTTCCATTGTGGAGAAGCTATTAGTTATAATCATTGACACAAGATAAGTCATAGATTACAACAATAAGAAACTACCAAAAGATAAAAGAAAGACATACTCTCTCTTGGGCGCCTGGGCCCATCTTTCTCAATGTCAGCACCTGCATTATCAGATTTTGGAGCATCTCTTTTTGGTGCACTTGAGACAGGTTTAGGAGGTGGTGATACTTTCTGACGCGGTGGGAGTGTGAACGCTGCTTTAACAACATTTCCATCAATTTGGCCCTGCGTTATGTAAAAACAAAAACAGGTATAAATTTTCTCTGCCAGTAGTAAGAACATAGTACATTTTATATTTGGATAGAGACATACACCATCCATAAACAGCTGAGCTTTCTCAGCATCAGCCCTTGTCTTGAACTCAACATAAGCATGTCCTTTTGGAAGATTAACCTGTTAATATTAAGATTAATAATTGGCAGATTTCTTAACAAGTAATGACAAAAGACAACAGATAGCAATGAAATAGCAACTTACAGCTCGATCTATGGCAAGTTCAACGTGTATAACTTCACCGAAGTTGCCTACAAAATACACGTAAAAACAAGCAATTAGTAATACAAAGTTTAAAGACTTAACATTAGTCAAACAACTCGATCAAGACAAACTTCAATAATAATAATGCCAATGAGGATCCATGACCCTAAATACTATAGATCATAGCTGAGGCCTAAAGCACTGGTGTATTCAGTTATCATGCATTAATTCAGAGCAAGCACAAGTAATGAAAGATGCATACCAAATATTTCTTTCAGATGGCCTTCATTCACATTCCTGCTTAGAGAACCAATATGGAGAATAAGAGATTCTTGAATAGGCGTAGCTTTCCTGAAACCATAATTCAATTGTAAAGTCAACAAATTAAAACATTGACATTCTAAACGATAATAATGTGTAAGACTCAGGAGTTTCGAGAATACTTAGAAGGTGAAGAGGTTCCTTTGGTTTGAGGAGAGCGACCTCGCCTAGCAGGACTGTACAAGATATATGAGAGCACAAAGGCGCGATAAGATAAACTATCAAATAATGTTAAATGCAACAGTCTCCATTCTTAAATTTGTAGTTACTGGCTCAATCAATCAGTGTACAACTAGTTCCCAGGAAGAACCAAGAAGTTATCAAATCCAATTCGAAATTACGCGCAGGAACAAGATGAACTGGGCATATTAAAAAGAAACCCTAACCTTTTTCCACGAGGTGGAGGACTGCGACTTCCAGAACTGACGCTCCGGGAAGGAGATGAAGATGAAGAGATCGATCTAGAACGGGACCGGGAGCGCGAAAGAGACCTGGACTTACTCGAAGCCGAACGGGAACGAGATCTGGAGCTGGACCGAGATGAAGAACCAGATAGGGAAGGAGAACGACGGCCACGACTTGGTTTCGCCATAGGCGATATGAAGAAAATTTCACGACGCAGAAGCGAAACCCAGCCTCAAAACCCTAGGGGATAAAAAGATTAGAGGAGAGACTGTGAATTTACTCTTCTTTTTTTAAGACCTTTGTTTCGCGGACTTCCGATTTACAACCAACAAAACAATCCGAGAGATGGTACGTGGCAGGTTTGTATTTGCTTGACGGTAAACTGAGGAGTTTTAGATTTTTTTCCACTTAATTTTATGTCACAAAAGTGATAGCATGTTACAAGGCTAGAACTATTAGCAGTCTCTCCAATATTATAATTATAGGTAAAAACATCTGTATTATGATTCAAAAATGTAGAAATTATATAAAAATAAAAGATCTAAAAAGGTTTCTTAAACTTACGAAGTCCTCCTGATAGTGTTTGAAAGCGAATCAGTTTGAGAAAAAGGTGAAAATTTTTAGGATATCTACGCAATTCGTAGCTATCTCAACTTCGGTTTGGTAAAGAGAAAAGAGTCATTCCATAGCTCAAAGCACTGCCTCAACCTCACAATAAAGAGCAGAGAGACTCCGTCTAACACCGCATGACGCATACAACCTCCCCGGAAAAAAGATCCACCTAAAGCCTGAGTGAAGATATGAGGCCTTCCAAGATCCGTCAACAAAACACCAGTAGCTTGTATGCATTTTTGGCTAGCTAAATAACCAATGATAAACCACAAATTAAACCTATAGTATATATATACTTTGTCTAACATTACTCATTAGATCAACAAGGCCTAATCTATAGCCTAAATGTTCCAACTGGAGCGGGTGAGATTCAAACTCACTACGTGATGCCTAACTAGATCAAAGACAAACCAACTGGATTACTTATTTTTTGACATTAAACCTATAATATTAGATAAAGAAATTAGTTTTTGTCCAACAATTGGACAAATAAAATCTAACTTGTATCTTTTTTTTTCAACATTGGACCACAACTGGCCAGTCCATTAGTCAAGTTCCTACATAATGTAGGTGGTGGGACTCGATCCCTGGTTATGCAAGTGCGCATGTCTTAGTGGACTTACCGTCTGCCACTAGAGTAAAGACCACTTGCAATCTAACTTGTATCTTAAAGTCCATTTTATAAAATTCTTTTTAATCTCCCAATTTTTTCATTTTATCGAGTTTTTTCTCGATCTAATAGTTGAAAATAACCTAGTTAATGTTTCTGATATCAAAGATATATATATAAAAATTTATGATTTAAAAATTTAAGAATTAAATGAAAAAGAAAAAAATTAAAACAAGGAATTTTAGATTTATATCATTAAAATCACTAGCTTTTTTAAAAAATGTAAGAACTTTAGATTTATAACATTAAAATCACTGCCTTTTTAAAATGTATTTAAATCACTGTCTTCTTTTTTCAACTGAATAATTAATAAAGAAAGAGTGGAGAAAACTCCAAAGTTAAACAAATCTTGAATCATTGGATAACCTTTTAACAGAACGAGAGAGGAAATCAGTCTTGTAATTCAGGATTATAGGGATTACATGAAGAAAAAAATAACAAAAAGGCTATTCAAATGCACAAAACCATCCGATGCCCAAAGAAATGTCGGAGGCTTTCCAAGCTCCATCCACAAAACAACGATAACATGTAAAAGTTAGGTTCGTTGTTAGAGGTCGTGAAACATCAAGTGAAGGGTGGAGATGGCCTTATAGATGAAAAAAAATTAAAGTAACTTTCACTAGTCTACACTACATTACCTCCCCTTTAATTGGACTAAGTCGGAAAATAATAAAATAAAATAAAAAAACTCTCGGAATCCTCTCTGAAATCCGACAACTCTCTCGGATTAAGTCCGATCATCCCTCAAGTCAACTCCCATTAATGTTGTTGCATTATCTCCATCAATTGATCATCAATTCTAATCTTGTATTCAATATTGATTATGACTCCTTTAGGATTGTTCACTCTATTGATGCATCCTTCTAAATCACATTAATACTCGATCTCTTTATAGCCTTTCAACTTAATATCAAGATCTCAACCTTTTCAATTGGATCCCCATAGAACCACCATTGGAATAAGCAAGACTGAGTCTACTTGGACCTTATCTCGGGAAGCGAATCAGCTTGATGGAGCACCAACTGATTGAGGATCTCATATCCATTTAATACAAGAAAATATTACAATTGATCTTCCCAGCTCGGGGAACTATGCTACTGCGGCTGATGATCAACTATCATTGATTGGTAAGATCCTTAATCTAGAGGTCCATAATATGACGAAAGTAATGATGAGTTTACCAAGGATCTGGCAACTTCAAAATAGAATTAAGGGTGTGGTACTTGGTAAAGATGTTTTCAAATTTCGATTCCAATATGAAGAAGACCTGCAAGAAATTCTAAAATTTAGTTTCTGGAATTTTGAGGATTGGGGAATAGCAGTCACAAAAATGGACATAGAATTTAACATGGAGAAATTCAACAACATTCCAATGTGGATTCGACTGTTTGAAATACCAGTTGAACACTTCACCTTAGACCCTTTTCAAGGCAGTTGCCAACTCGATGGGTGAAGTCATGGAAGCGGATTTTGACCCTAATAAAACTCACCTACATAACTTTATCAGAGTTAAAATTCTTTTTGATATCAGAAATCCAGTGAGGAGGAATAGAACATTTAGATTTCCTTCAGACGAAGTTACCACTATAACAGTGGAGTTTGAAAGGATGAGGAAGCAATGTAACCAATGTGGAAGATTGACACACAAGAAAGAGAAATGCCAATTCTGAGAAGCTGGTACAAATGTTGATCTTACTAAATCAAGAATGGACAAGGACAAGACAAGCTTTACCAATAAGAACATTATGGAGGAGGCAGGAACATCCAATGCAAGCCTAGAAAAAGAGATGAACACAAATCGATATCAAAGCAGCCTTGATTCAACATTGATTGCCAATTGTAAGCTTGCCAACTCAGAAGACAACATGATGCTTATAGTGGATGACCAGACTAATCATGTGAAGGGAAGACTTGCAACCCCTACAAACAAACTCAAAAGAAGTAATAGTTACTCACAAGAGTAACCCACTAATAGAAGCAAAATCTCATCAAATTCCTTAGTGATTTTCAATAGGGAGAACAAAGGAGCAGAGATTAACAAAGCTGTAGACAATAGCACAGCTGAAACATCTAATAAAGAGGCTAGCGAGCCCATTGTGTATGTTGTTAATAAAAAATTGAAAATGGTTGTTGATGGAGATAATAGAGACAAGTCCTTAAGGGCTGACGTGGGTAAGGGTATGGTGGCTTTCCTTAAGCCACCCGAAGAACAATGAGTATATTGAGCTGGAACTGTCAGGGACTGGGGAACACCCTGACAGTTCGACACCTAAAGGAAATATGTAAGTTGCTATTTCCAGACATTATGTTCCTCATGGAGACCAAAAATAACTATACCTATTTAGACTCGATTAAGAATTGGACATGTTATGACCAAATTTTCACAGTAGAACCTCAGGGGCTCAGTGGAGGACTGGTAATTCTATGGAAAGAACATAGTAAGGTTACAATCAAAGAAGCAGCTGCTAACTATATTGACACCACATCGGAGTTTGGGAACAATTTGGTAGCTATTACTTTTGTTTATGGTTACCCGGTAACCAGATTAAGACTCGAAGTATTAGACAAGATTAAAGATCTCGGAGAAAACATAAGACAGTCGTGGTTCTTGATAGGTGATTTTAATGAATTGATGAGCAACAATGATAAACTCGGTGGCCCCCGAAGACCTTTAACCTCATTTGCCTCATTTCAGTCTTTCATTAGAAATTGTAGACTCAGGGAAGTTCCAAGCACATGTCCGAGATACCCATGGATGGGAATGAGAAATAACATATGAACTCAAAGTAGACGAGATTAAAGCTTCGGGAACTCAAAATGGTTTCAGGCCTTCTCGAGGACTGGTATTGTCGACATGGAAATGATGGGTTTGGACCACAGACCTCTGTATACAATAGTAATGATTGATAACTCTACATCTCCTAAAAGATTCTTATTTAACAAACGATGGATTAATAGAAGGGGTTTTCAGGAAATAGTTAAAAGAGTATGGTCCGAAAAAGCATTAGAACCTTAATCTGATCAAATGGACTGCCTATGAGACTGCATGAAATAAATATCTAGATGGAAGAGATGCAATGCAACTAACTCAACTAATGTCATTGAGAAAACCGATCCAGATATGAGACATAATTGGCCAAAATCCTTCCTGATCAACAAATCATCAGCAACCTTAAACTTAAGTTAACCATCCAATACAAAGAAGAGGAAAAGTTTTGGAAACAAAAATGCAAAGAGAAATGGATGAAAGAGGGTGATCAGAACTCACGGTTCTTGGGTGATCAGAACTCACGGTTCTTTCACAATTTTGCCTTTCTACTGACATCTCAGGCAAGGAACAACAATGGCAACAATAATATCAACATGTTTCTTTGGTTTCTTTGGTTTCTATGGTTAATATGGAAAACTAGGAACTTAATAACGATCCAGTGGTATAATGTGGATCTTCTAGGCCTTACTAATGAAGCGGTGGCAGAAATAGAGATTTGGGAACATATATGTCAACAAGAGCAATCAATTAGAGCAAGAGAAAACACACTAGTATCAGAGGCAATGAGGTTGTCATCAACTTGATTTGAGTATGTTATAAATTGGAAGGTGAAATGGGGAGGTAATAATTCACTGAATGGGGCGGGACTCATCATCAAAAGAGCAGATAACAATGTCTTATTGCATGCCAAACATATACTTCCAACGACTCCTTTACATATATCTCTTGAATTTGCTGGTCTAGAATGGGTACTAAACAGTCTGCTGGAACTCAAATTGAACCAGGTCCTAGTGGAAATCGATAATAGAACAACACATAAAGCAATTACTAATTCCTCATCTTGGCCAAGGTACAATACATGGATACATAGAATCTCAATCCTAATGAATCAGTTCAGTGACATTAGCTTCAAATATACTCACATCAAATATAACAAAGAAGCAACTGCCATAGCCAATAGTGTGGTTAAAAAAAGAAGATGGGTGGATTACATTGCCAGAGGTGCTCCTCGCTGGATCAGTAACTCAAACTCCTCCAATGGTGGTAGAATTAGTGCCCTCAATGTGAATGGAGAAGCCTCTTCTTCTTCAATCATCAATCAGGTTCTATCTCTCTCCTCTTAAATTTCAAGCCAAAATGTTTTTTTTGCTTCGTGGGCCTTTCTTATCTTCATCTATTAAATTTATCTCTCAATTTTGGTCCAATTTCTTTTTCAACCCATGAGTGTCATCTCCTTCCTTTGGGCCTGATCTTTACGGCTCAAATCTGTCATGTATTTCAAAACCATTTTGGGCCAGTTGGTCACCTTAAATACTCCCTTTTCATTTTGGGTATGCTGTAGTTTGGCCCATTTTCATCTCCTTCTCTTAGAACTCCTCGTCGTTTTGGTAGCCAACTCTCTGTTTTCCCAGTAGATTAAACCCCTACTAGCTTAAGTGTTAAGTAATCATGATTTCTTGCCCAAGTCACTCTAAAATTCTTTTTTTTCCATTTAAATTTTACCGTATTATTATCGAGATTTGCTGATCTTCCTCTAAACCCTATAACGTTTGTCGTTGGATGTATGCCTCAACCTATTAAATCTCTTTCTTCTCGAGTCTCGAAGAAGAAAGATATTTAAACGTGATTTAGTGGTACTAATCTTATCCCACGCCACAAGGCAAGAAGGCTTTTGGCTTCCCAAAGGCAACTCACCAATAGAGATGGAATAGGCGGTTCAAAATAATGATTAACTAGTTCAGATTATGAATATGAAGAGGCGGAAGGTGAAGTATTTTCTCATCAAGCACAATTACAACTCAAAGATGGATAACAATCTCTAGTAAGCCTTGAACCAGTTTCAGTTGGGGCGTAATAATCCTGGTGTGTTTCTCCCTGCTCAAGCTTATGAACATACCTTGGAGAAGAACAAGAGAAGTCTTGTTGCAAGACCACTCAATAGGCTGGAGCAAAATATACAAGAGATCACTAAGATTTGCCTAAAGATTGGTGCCTTCAATCTTGAGTTTACGCAGTTCTTCTTTGACTATGAAGATGATCTAAACGCCATTCTTAGGATGCATCCAGTTATGCACAATGGATGGTTTGTGGTTATCAAGAAATGGGTGGACAACCCTCCATCAGACTTTCTATCCACTGTCCAACTCTAGGTTCAACTGAGGAACTTGCCAATCTAGTTTGCTTCAGAAACTGCTGTTAGGATCATTGCTACCTCACTTGGTGAGGTACTTGAAGTGGATCTCCATGAAGACTCGATCACGAGGCATTTCCTTGTTAGGGCCAAAATTAATTTCAACTTCCCAAATAGGCTCAAATACTACAAGATAGTGAATTGTGAGAATGGTGACAGCTACCAAGTGGGGTTTTACTATGAATGAGTTTTGCTTCTCTGCTTCAACTGCCAGAGAATCACGCATAACAAAACATTCTGCTCTTACATTCTTGAGGCTTCTGACTACTTCCCACATCCTCCAGATGCTGCAAATGAAGATAATGTTGAATTTGGAAGCCACACTTGAACAGAAGACCAATCCCAAGGGGCTGACTCACTTGCTACGCAACCTCACTCCCCTCAAGTGGAAACTAACCAAGATGGAGACAACGACAACTTTAACATCAGAATTACAATTAATGATGTGGTGGCCAATACCACAAACACCTTCATGGCAGATGTCAATGCTCAACCTTTGGATTTGGAATTCGAAATTCCTCCAATGACTTGCTTTTCTGATGAGTTTGGTTCGGCTAGGTCTAAAAGTTCAAGAACTGAGGACAATGAAGCCGACTATTTCAAAAAGGGTGCAAATAACCTCTAATGGTTTTGCGGTTACCTCCTAGCTATCACCATTTCTATCTTCTTTCATGCCTTCAATCGAGTCGTTGTTTCGAGTCTTAAGCTCCCGTGAGGAGAATGTCTTTTGGGCCGTTAGTTGGCTGTTGTAAGGGATTTGAGCCCATCATTTTATCCTTTTATTTGGGTCGGAGGCCAATTTTAATGAAATATAATTTAAGGGGAAAAAAATCTCTCTTTTTATAATAAATCAAGTTTGTTTTGTGATTTCCATTTGAAATGGTGAAAGTTCAAAACATGAGAATGATTGTGTTATTGTTCATGATGATTATGAGGAATACAAGACAAATGAAGAGGGATGTGAAAACAAATTTTTTTCTCCAGGTAGAGATTGGAGAAGAATGTGAAGAAGAAACTGGAAATCATATAGGTGTTGAAGTGGAGGTGTGTGAAGATTTCTTACAACTCTTTGGAGAAGCTAGAAGAGATGAGAATGTGCCAAGCGATGATGATAGTGGTGATAACATTTGGGATGAAGAAAAGGTTCCACATCCTTACTCATCCAGGGAAGATGAAGTTGATGACTGTGACATTGCTATAATAGAACCAGTTGATGAGAATGAGTTTCTTCTGTTAGGAAAAACTTTTAATTCTCAAAGGATTTAAAGATAGCTATTTTAAGGTATTCTTTAAAATCTAAATATGACATTAAGCTTTACAAGTCAGAATCATTGAGGATTGGTGCTAGATGTTCTGCTTCCGATGACAATTGTCCATGGAGATGCTATTTTTCATATGAAAAAGGCTTTAAAAGATGCAAACAAAGGTCCTTGTTAATGAGCATACTTGTGTGAAGTCTGGTTATAGTAAGTATTGAAGATAAGAACTATTGCTTGGTTGTTTGAGGAAAGGTTAAGGAAAATCCAAAGCTAACGAAACAAGAGATGTTTGCTGAGATAAAAAGAGAGTATAATCTTGAAGTCAGTGAAGAACAATGTGGAAAGGTAAAGTCGAAATTGACCAAGGAAAGAAAAGCAAGTCATGAAGCTCATTTCAAACGGATATGGGATTATCAAGTTGAGGTTTTGTAGTCTAATCGGTTCTCCACTTTTGAAATTGAGACTATTCCGGGTCCAACCATTGGAAGCAAGCAAAGGTTTCATCGATTGTTCATTTGTTTTAAGTCACAAAGAGAAACTTAGAAACAAACGTGTAGGTCTATCATAGGATTAGACGGTGCGTTTTTTAAATGGGATATCAAAGGACAACTTCTAGCTGCTACTGTAGGAAGAGATGGAGATAATAGGATAGTTCCAATAGTTTGGGCTGTAGTTCATATAAATAATGACTTAAATTGGGAATTGTTTGTTAGAATTCTCTCAGCAAATTAATTTAGAAATTGGTGACGGGAGAAATATAACTATCATTTTGGACAAACAAAAGGTAACAATGAAATTTTTTATAGTAAACTCATTTGTTAGACTTGTTAGAAAGCATCAGTATGGAAAAGAAAAAAATGTGACGGAAAATTTGAATTGTTACATAGAACGTCTACCAACGTCTTTATGTGGGTTTTGCGTTTAATATTGTGTTAAACACAATCATTCAGCTTTGATTACATCTTTTATGTCCTTCTGTGATTGTTGCGTTTGATTATGTCTTTTACGTTATTCATGTTTGTTAATTGTTTGTTAATTTATTATTCAGTTTTGTCATTAGCTTTATGGATTGTTTATTAGTTTTTCATTTAGTTTTGTTATTGTGATTTTTTATTAGTTTTGTCATTCAATTTTATCGTTGTGATTATTTATTAATCTTCATATCATAAAGTATTAGGACGAGTGAAGTGATTCTTTTATAAGTTTTGATCATCTCATATAAGTATGATTACGATGAGTTAGTGATTCTATAATTAGTTTTGTTTTATTCTAGCTTTTGTTAAGATCTTGGTTAAATTCGTTTGGTTACATGAATCTCTCTTTATTTTATTTTTGTACAGGGTCTTTTCAAAGCTGTTCATAATATCCTTCCACAAGTTGAACATCGTCAATGTGCTAGACACATTATGGATAATTGGAAAAAAAGACAATCATGACATAGAATTACAAAGAATTTTTTGGAGATTAGCACACAACTACACTCAAGGAGAATATGCGACTAACATGGAGAATAACACACAACTACACTCAAGTACAATCCGACAACTTTTAATTCTTTGCAAAGAACAAATCCTCTATAATGGTCTAGAGCTTTCTTCCGGGAAGGTACATGCTGCAATGACAACTTGAATAATCTTTGTGAGTCCTTTAATAGAACAATTCGCCAGGCTAGGAAAAAACCTATATTAGATTTGTTAGAGGATATTAGAAGACAATGTATGGTTAGAAATGAGAATAGAGTGAGAAGAGAGCTATTTTGGTTGAAATTTTAATGACAAAGTTCACCAAAAAAGCCCATGATGAGATAGAGAAAATGATACAAGGTTCTCTAGCGTGCAACATACTCATGGCCAAAAATAATTTGTATGAGGTAGATGTGGGAGGAACTAGTTACCGTGTGAATATGAATAACTTCACTTGTGGTTGTAAGAAGTGGCAAATGACTGGAATACCTTGTGTTCATGGAGCAGCGGTTATCATTAGAAAAAAACTGAAGGTTGAGGATTACGTGAGTGATTATTACACACGAAACACTTAGTGTGAGACTTATAGTGATGGCATTGGTCATGTACAAGGAATGCTTTTGTGGCCTAGGTTGAATAGGTTAGGTGTCTTGCCACCACCATGGAGAAAAGGCAATCCGAGCAGACCTAGTAACTACGCAAGGAAGAAAGGAAGAAATGAATCTTCATCAAGCAACAAGTTATCATGTCGCCGTAGAGTTATAACATGTTCGAATTGTAAAGTAGAGGGACACAACAAAGCATCTTGTAAGAATGAGAGACGTCATAATCAACCAAAAAAACCTAGAGGTCGACCAAGAAAAATTCAGGTTTGTCTCTATTATACTTCTTTCGAGAATGAGAATGCTGAGTTGTTTCAAAACCAAGAGATATTATGACTAAGTTTTTCATCAATCTCTCTTTTAAATTAGGAATCAAGAGAGACTTTTTTGGACAAGGTTCACAAGCAACGCAAGGCACACATGGATCACAACCTTTCAATTCTCATGGCTATTTCTAATGTTTTGAGTCCTCCATTTTTTATGTTTGCTCTCAGTCTTTGTCAATTACTCAATTTTTCTTTTATGTTTCTTTCAGACTTCAATACT
Organism: Lepidium didymum; assembly: GCA_963920545.1. Lineage (NCBI taxonomy): Eukaryota > Viridiplantae > Streptophyta > Magnoliopsida > Brassicales > Brassicaceae > Lepidium > Lepidium didymum. The sequence goes on from OY986992.1 coordinate 7,134,888, forward strand.
TCAGTTACTCTATTTTACATTCTATAATTCTTAGCTATATAAGGACGTATACTGAAGATACATTATAGTTAGTTGCATAATTTTTCAAATTTGTCTTTGTTTATATTATACGTCAACAACTACCAAACACTAAAGATATATGCTAATAATGATGAGGTTAATCTAGGCTGTATCCCAAATTTTTCAAGTCATATTGTGGCATATCAATGTGTTTAAGAAATGCCACATGGCTGTAGAAGAAAGTCAAAAGCCATGATATAATTCATTATATGTATTCAAAACATAATTCAATCATTTAACTCGTGCAAACCATGATATAATCATAATCCTTCTCATGATTTAAAATATATATATATATATATATATATATATATTTGAAAAAAATTGCAAAGTTTTCTACCATGAACTGTCTAAAGTTGAGAGAAAGAAGATGAGTTGTGAATTGTGATAGAAGCTCTCTGTCAATCCTACCCTATACCAAGACTAAACCAAACTAGTCACTTAAATCAAACGAAAAAACAAATCAATAACCAAATTAAACCATAAATTGATTTTATGCTGGTTTAAATGACTATACAAATAATGCATCATGACCATTTACTTATGCTTTATTTTTCCGACGACCCTTTACGTATCTTTTAATATCAAACAACACTATTTTAAAAGTCAACTAATATTGTTAAATAATTAGGTTAACAGAGTTAAAACACATAGTTAAGTCATTTAATGATGGGGATAAAATGGCTTTCGAAATAAAAGCTTAAGATTTAGAAGACAATTGAAAAAGTCATGATTTTTTTTGACCTATTTTTGAAAATTCATAATTTTTTTTTACATTTTCCCTTATTGTAAATAACTTTTATCGTAATTTAATAAATATATTTTTGGTAATTGGTTACACAAATTTCTTACTTTTATATAATATATCTTATACTTTTATTGTTAGTTTCTAAACTATAACTTCACTATTAAGTAAATCAAATAAAATATCAAATTTTTATAATCTGGATAAACAAAGATATAGTTAATGTAATTTTATTATACAATTCCTTTTGAACAATCATAAAATTTAAATTTAAATTACAGTTTAACTAATTATAAGTTTTAAACATCAAAGTACAACTATGTTCAACTATGTAAAAATTTGGCCGCGCACATGTTTTATTTGGCGGTGCACGTGAAGTCAATTTCATAAATCATGTGACATAATTTGTTGATTTTGTAGTTGTTCAGTTGGACGAGTAGTTCCAGTTTCACAAGTTCTCCTAGTTAGACAAGTTGTCTCAGTTGGACGAGTTATCTCATATGTGAAATTTTGACGATGCGCATATTTAGTTTTATTTTCTAATATTTTACGGGGCACATATTGATTTTTTTAATAATTTTTTTTTAATAAAGAAAGTGAGAGATTTGTCTACTTTCTTAATAAGGTAACAGAATGAACTTCAAATCCTTCGTAGAACGCTGCCGTTTGCTAGATGTGCTTCCATATCATGAGCTTTAGTGCACAAGTCATCGAATCTCTTAAAGAAAAGGTTAGGGGCAGGAGTATCGATGACAAGTCATGCCTAAAGTTGTTCATTCACATCTTGAAGAGCTATTATTAAGTAAACTTATCGAACATGCAAAAGTAAAGGCTCGCCACCTTGCAATGGATTCCATGACAAGTCCATTATACCTTTGCTTGGTTTTTAATAAACTTTGTGTGTTGTTGAACTGCTCGCACATGTTTTATTTTTATTATTTATAAAATATTTTGCGGCACACATGTTTAAATTGTCTAAATTGAACGACTTGTTCCAATTGGACAAGATGTTTTAGTTGGACAAGTTGTCTAAATTGGACAAGTTATTCCAGTTGAACGAGATGTTCTAGTTACATGAAGTTCTTACTTTTACATTATACACTAATACAGTAATACCTTATTTGTATAAATCATTGTTCAATATCAAAAACATAAAAATTAAAACACATACTCCGACAAAAAAGAAACTAAAACACATAATAATAATAATAATAATAATAGTTATAATTATACTAGTTATATCTAGTTGTTATACTATTTGTCATAACCTACATAAAATAATTAGAACTTAAAAATCTTATTTATGTACAAAGATAAAAAGAAATGAAAGAAAATGTTGAGGGGGTAGGGTGGGGAATAGTAAGAAAAAAAAGATTTCATAATAAATTGAAATAGAAGAATAAGAGTTGGCTAGAAAAAAAAAAGAGTTAAAAGAAAAAAAAGTTAAGAAAGAAGAAAATGTGCTCAAAGAAGAAGAATACAGAAAAAATTGAGATGTAACTGATAAGAAAGTTGAAGGGTAATAATGTCTTTTAATTATTTTTTATTTAAATTAAAAGGAAAAAGAAAATAGGTTTTTAAATGGAGGTTATATGAGGATTTTTTTAGCCAATGAAGTCATATGGGCATTTGATCCTGAAACCTCACACCAAGTTTTCTTCGGTTAATAGTTCCTGGTTGAGTAGTAGAGATGACTTCCTTCTTAGCTTGAAATCATTCATAAGCATCAGATTCTGTCCGCCTAATTAGATCTCGCAAATTCAAATCTAAATTCGAGAAAACTTTTGGATTTCTAGCCTTCCAAATATGTCAAAAATCCAAGGGAAGATCGTATTATCAACATCATTTGGTAATCACCAGAATAAAAATCTAAACTACACCATATTGATTGACCTGGAAATACGTGAAAAGATGATAGTACATTGGAAAGGGGCCATATTTGAATTGTTGGTGTGCATTCAAATAACATATGGACATTTTAGTTTCCACGAATGGTTCTGAAGTGCCTGAAAATTCGGGCCCGACTGACCAACATCAGCAACAGAAAAATTTTCTTCGATTTGATATCCAGATTTAACTGAATATTTTCCTGATTTAGAGTATTTCCACCTCCAATAGTCCTTTCTCAACTTCCTCGGAATATAAATCCCTAATACTAATGTGACATCTTCCAACTTAAGGAATTGACATAATAGAGGTTCGCGCCAAGTTTGTGTAGTTGAATCAATGATTTGATCTACCATCAAATCTGGATAAATATGTGGCCAATATCGCTTACTGGACGTGGGAACACATCCAAAATCTATTGATCTCTCCAAACTGAGATGGAATGATCTGATCCAACTCTTCTGATCATTCTTTTTTTCACCTGAGAGCGTGCAGATATGATACTACGACAACCATAAGATGACGTACTTATATTTCTTATATCCATAGGACTGTGATTCCTATAGTTACTCCCTTTCATAACTCTTGAAAAGAGAGAATTGGGATAATCAAGTAAAAACCATAATTGATTTGCGAAAAGAGCCGAGTTGAATTCTTCAAGAGCTCGAAAGCCTAGTTCATCTTCTTTCTTAGGTTTACATAGTATCTTCCACCTCATCCAGTGAACACAGTTTCAGAATTACTCCACCACTAATTCGCAATAGCAGAATTTAATTTTAGGATGATAGATTTATGTAAACGAAAGCATGTCATAACATAGGTACGAAGGCAGTGAGAACATATTTGTAAGCACTTCTTTTCCACCCTTTGATAAAAACTCTGATGTCCAACTATTAATTCTTTCTTGTAGCTGCTTCCTAACAAAGGCAAAAACCTTTGTCTTAGCTCCATGTAAACTCTCCGCGAGGCCTAGATAGGAGCTCATTCCTCCCAAAAGTATGGATTCCCAAAATCTGATGAAGCTCATGTCTCTCAGACTCCAAAAAAGAGTGGCCGAATTGGATCAAAAATTTTATCAAAATTAATCTTTTGCCCAGAACACTTCTCATAATTTGCCAAAATTTTTAGAATTACCTGATCCCTCTTTGTTAGCCTCACAAAAAATTAGACTATCATCAGCAAAAACATAGATGAGAAACACTAAAGCTCGCCCTTGCAATGGCTATCTCACTTATCTTTTTATCCCTATCTGCCTTTTTTATCATAGACACCAAAACTTCAATATACATAATAAAAATATATAGTGACAAATGATCCCTTGTCTGAGACATCTCTTCGGCATCATCAAACCATTCGGAGACCCATTAGTTAAAATTGGACCAGCAACCAGTCGAGTTTATTATATTAAATTTTTTTGTAATTTATATTAGAGAATAAATCTTTTTGTAATTTACAATATATAATCAATTTACTGGCAAAGCTTTCGTTTATATACACTTCATGAACATACTTTGAATTCGAGATTACAAAAAAGTCTCAGATTTTACTTCAAAATTAGTTTTTACATATTTTGGATCATTTAAAAAAAATCTTAATGATAGTTAGAAAACAAACTTTCAATTCCAAAATTGTATAAAAAATAGTTGAATACAATATATAAGATAAATCTTGGCCTTATTCTTTTGGCAGTAGTTAGTTACATTGACTAAATCATGTTCTTTTGGTAGTGGTTGATTCAGTGACAAATAACCACTTTTTAGTCACTGAAAAATCTAACGACCAACTGCTACGATTAGTCACCAGTAGTAAAATTTTAAATAAAAAAAATAATATATATAAACAATAAAAAATATGTTAACAAAACTAAACTAAAAATAAAATAAATTAATATAAACAAAAATAAAATACACAAAATTTTAAATTCATATAACTTGTGTTAAAATTTGGTAGTTACTAATAATTGTGTATAAATATCAATATATTAACTATATATATATATCAACTAATAAATCATAAATAAAATATAATTTAAGAAATTCAAAAAATAGAAATATATTGTTTTGATTATTAACATAAATATTAAATTTATGATAATATTAATTTATTTCATTTTTAGTCTAGATAGTATATTTTGATTATATTTATATTATTAGATTTGTTTATTTTAAATTTTTTGGTTGAAAAAAAATTTGTTGAAATTTTTTTTTTCACTTGCTGCGACCATTATTTTGTTCACTGAATAAGCGACTAATCATAGCAACTGCAAAAAGAATAAAAAATTAAATTCCTGATCCATGTTGGTAGCGATAACGAGAAAAAAAAATGGTCGTTTTGTCCTGTAAAACTAATATTTTGACTCATTATCTAAGGTTTGTATGGCATGTTATCAGTTTAGAAAATTTTCATTTTTTCCTTGGCTGTTAAGCGTTTTAGCTCTTAAAACCGTTTTGATTACATAAAATTGTTGAAAAAACCTTCACCCTTTTGAAAAGATAAATAAATGTAAACTGATTTAACGTTTTGGAGCTATTAAACTTTTAAAAGTTATTAATTTTAGTTTAATATTCTGAATGACGAAGAAGATTACATATGTAGTATCACTTATTCCAAGGAAAACGTAACTCTTTATCGGTTTCTCTACAGGAACCAATTAGATCTAATTTTCCAAATACATGGAAACTTATCCGCACAAACAGTAATATCTCTGTTGGCAACAAGAATATCAAACCATTTGGATTGATCTCCCCATGTAAAGTGGCAAAAGTACAAAGTTGTATTAAAGAAATTAATAGAAGCTCGAAATCCCCACTGTTGTCCATATGCTATAGTATGAGATCCAAGATCTTGTGATTTTGATTTGCAGTACACAACCAGATCGATGTTTGGACCTATATCGTTGATCATATTCACTTGTATATATCCGAATGCTTCGTATAACACAACACCATGTAGAAGGAATAAGATAAGAATATATGTCTTTATTTGTGATAAAGATGATGAATTCATTGTTTTTGTTTTTGTATTTGTATTTGTATTTGATTTCTAATTATTATTTTTTTCTTTTTTTTTGGTCGGCCTAATTATTAATTTTTTCTTGTTACTCTTCTATTTATAGTCAAACTAAACTTACATCTAATTTATCATGTTGCCTTAATATTTTTTTTCCAAAATCAAAAATAATAAATTTTTAAGGCAACGATTTTGATTTTGTGAAAAAGTGCATTGTAAGTCATTTGTAAAAAATGAAAATATGAAAAAATAACAAAATTTTAATAAATTTACTTTTTAACCCATATAAGATAAATTTATAATATGAATATAAATAAATAAAAACTATAAAATCGTATTTATAGGAAAACTATACAGTTTATAATTGTTACCTAGTTTTAACAAAAATAGAAAAACAATATATATTTGATTTATATATGTAGGTATAGTTATATATTACATATATCTTATATTGTGTTGATACTATAAATATTATAATAGAAGTCAATTATAAAACTAATAAGATATGTTCTTTTTATATAAACAAGATTATAATATTATAAATAAGACAATCTATTCGTAATATTTTAGATATAATAACCATATTTTGAATTTTATTATATTTTGACTATCTTTTTACACATATATATATAATATATATATATATTACACATGTTATATATATATATATATCAATAAATTTCTATATATATTATCTTTTTCGGACAAGTACTTTGAATTTGTAAAATATTATACTTTCAAACCTCTTATAAAAGTTAATTATGCATAAATAAATAAAACTAATAAATTTACTTATAAAACCATATTGGATTTGATGAGCTTATATGACTTTTAAGCGAACATGGATCAGAAAAAAAAATTTAACCAAAAATTTATTAAAATAAGACAAGAATAGTGGAATATGTTGAAGTTTGAGCTGAATCTTGCGGATGCTAAAGACCGATTTCTAAGATTGTAATGGTATGAACTTTGAGATTGGTTTTCACGGAATCGAAAGAACAACACAGAGATTTTATAGAGTTCCCCAAAGTAATTTGGGTACGTCTCTCTTCGGATTGTGAGTCCGGAATCCACTAATTCTTTGTTCTTAGTGTTACAGGTTCTGTTACAACAACAATGGCAGATCTACCTTTCAAAGAAGAAAGGTTGAGTCAACTAACACATGTTGACTCAGACCCAAAGAATTAGATGATTGGGCCAAAGACAAAGAATACAGCGGCCCATAACAAGAGAAGTGGACTTAAAAGTCCCATCAGAATTTGGACATCATGGACCGAGACCTGTTTAGCGGGAGCCCACGAACCTTTTGGGTCACGCCCACGAAACAAGCTGCACACTTTTCACATTCTCCACCTGTGAAGCTGATTCGTCGAACTGTCCAAAAAGAACCTTCCAGCTTCTCTTCTTTCTCTTGAGCTCCACGCGAAACGGCGACGCCATTAATCGGTGGACTCACCGTCGATCTTTCCACTTTCCGAAGACCAACGTCATTACGTCTTTCTCTTCCTTTCGATCAACCTATCAAGAAATAAAAATACCCCAGCTCTCAACAAGCATCGATAAGCAGAAGAAACTCACAGTAACACATCGATGTTCTGATGCGTGTCCTTTTGGCTTCCTCATTAGCCCGAGAAGACCCACCACTGTTATCGAGACCTAGATAAGCAACAGTCACTAACATGCAAGGAAAAACAGGTTAGCTCCCTTTGAAATAACGATTTTTCAAATTATATTAAGAGTTTAGATTTCCATCTATAAATACTAGATCTTGCTTTCTCCTCCACCTTTTCAAGTAAACACGATAAAGCAAGGATTGAGGCAAAAAGAAACCTAGACCTCAGAAATGTTCAGGGATCGGAGGCAATATCTGGGCTTTTCTCCTGGTATAGCTTTAGTCAACATGTCAGCTGAATTCACCGAGGTATGTATCTTCACAACTTTAACTAAACCTTCATCTATAACATCTCAAACATAGTTATATTTGACCTAAACGTGCTTAGTCCTTTCACTGCAAACTCGGTTTTTAGCTAAATGAATTGCACTTTGAGAATCACAGAACAACTCAACAGGACCTTGCTTAAAACCTAGTTCCTCACATATGTTTTTCAACCACACTGCTTCTCTACTTGAATCTGATAATGCTATATATTCTGCCTCTGTAGTAGATAAGGCCACAACCTTCTGAATCCTAGATCTCCAGCTTACAACATTCCCACCAACTGTGAATATAAATCCTGATGTAGACCTCCTTTTATCTAAGTCAGAAGCGAAATCTGAATCACAAAACCCCAAGACCTTGAAATCTGATTGCTTTGTGAATCTTAGATTTATTCCTGAAGATTCCTTTATGTATTTTAAAATCCATTGCACAGCTAACCAATGATTTTTACATGGTTTTGACATGTACCTGCTTACCAAACCGACTGCGTGAGCAATGTCTGGGCGGGTACCAATCATAGCATACATAAGACTACCAACAACACTTGAATAAGGTACATCTTCCATTTCCTTTGCTTGAAATTTTTCTTGTTCTGCTGTTAACTTCTGTAACTTGAAATGAGGTCCCATTGGTGTTTGAACTGACTTGTAATCCTCCATGTTAAACAATTTTAACACCTTTTAAAGATAGCCCTTCTGAGATAGAATGAGAGTGCCTTTCTTTCTATCTTGGATGATATCCATTCTTAGAATTTTCTTTGCTGGTCCTAGGTCCTTCATTTCAAACTCACAGCTCAAACACTCTTTCAATTTTCTAATTTCTGTTTTATTAACAGCAGCAATTACCATGTCATCCACATAGAGTAGTAGGTAAATCATTTTTGAAGGTGTATTTCCTTTTAGGTAGACACAAGGGTCGAATTCACTCTTTTTGAACCCTTGATTAATCATAAATGAGTCAAATTTATGATTCCACTTCCTTGGTGACTGTTTTAAACCGTAAAGAGATTTTCTGAGTAGGCATACCTTATTTTCCTGACCCTTTTTGATATACCTTTCAGGCTTATCCATGTATATAGTCTCTTTAAGCACTCCATGTAGGAAAGCAGTCTTGACATCTAGCTGTTCTAGTTCCATGTCAAGATTAACTACAACTGACAATAATAATCGAATTGAAGTATGCTTAACCACAGGTGCAAACACCTCATTGTAGTATATTCCCTCAGTCTGCACATACCCTTTAGCTACAAGCCTAGCCTTAAACTTAGGCTTTTCAACCCTTGGAATGCCTGGTTTTATTTTGTATAACCATTTACATCCTATCACTTTTTGATCCTTAGGCATGTCCTGTAAATCCTAGGTGTGGTTCTTAGTTAGAGAATCCATTTACTCATCCATTCTCCCATTCCAGAATCCCTTGTCTTCACTTTTCTGAGCTTTCTGGAATGTTTTATGTTCATCTAGATTTAAGGATTCTGAGCTTGCAAGGGCATATGCAGTAAAATCTGCATTTTCAACATCCTCTTCTGATTCTGAGCTTGACACCTCAATTTGATCAATTCGAGACTTGCTTGTTTCAACTTTACTAGCTCCACCTGACTCTATGACAGTGTGATTTTTATTACCTTCTCCTAGAATTTCCTCCAGCTCATTCTTAAATGTTACTTTCTTCTTTAGTTTCTGTTTTTGCTGAACTGCAGAAGTATCATTAGAATCTTGGCCTTTTAGGAATGTACCTTCATCAAATATGATATCTCTGCTGATGATAATTCTTTGTTCTTCTGTTAGCCATACTCTGTATCCTTTAGATTCTTGAGCATACCCTATGAACACTCCTTTAGTAGCTCTAGGGCTGATTTTTTCTCTGACTGTATGGACATAAGCAGTACAACCGAAAGGTCTTAAATGAGCGTAATCCAGGTTCTGCCCTGACCATAGTTCTTCAGGAATCTCATAGTTAATAGATGATGATGGTGATCTGTTTATCACATAAACAGTTGTAGCTGCTGATTCAGCCTAGAATTCTCCACCTAATCCTGAATCCACCAACATGCACCTAACCTTATCCATAATGGTTCTATTCATTCTTTCCGGTACTCCATTTTGTTGTGGAGTGTAGGGGCATGTTTTGTGCCTCTTGATTCCTAAATCTTTGCACAACTGATCAAATTTTGCGCTGCAAAATTCTAGACCATTTTCTGTTCTTAATGCTTTAATAGTCTTTCCTATTTGATTTTCTACTAAAGTCTTCCACTCAGCAAACTTCTGAAATGCCTCAGACTTATTTTCAGGAAATATATCCATACCTTTTTAGAGTAATCATCAATGAAAGTGATGAAATATTGTGAACCAGCTATACTGGGAGTTACATTAGGTGACCCCCACAGATCCGAGTGAATGTAGTCAAGAATTTCCTTTGTAGTACTTTGAGATCTCTTGAAGCTCTGTCTGTGAGACTTCCCGAGTGTGCAGATTTCACAAAATCCTATGTCTTTGATTTCATCCTTTTTAATGTATCCTTTCTTAACTAGTTTCTCCATAGATTTCTGATTCATGTGAGCTAACCTTCTGTGCCACCTTTTAGTAGTGTTTGACACTACACCTGCCACATTAGCCTCAATTCTTTGAACCTTCCCTTAAAGATAGTATAAGCCATTCTTGTACACTCCTGTCATTAGTTTCCTCTTATCCTTGAAGAAATCTATTTTGAAATCTTGACCTGTGTAGTTACATCCTGCCTGCTCAAGTTGACCATAGGAAACCAGGTTTCTACTTAGTTCTGGCATGTATCTTACGTCTTTCAATATGACTTTTGACCCATCTTCATTTTCTATAGTTATGTTTCCAATTCCCTTTACCATACATGAAGTGTTGTTACCCATGAGAACTCGATTTCCCTCCATTTCTCTAAAGTCTGATAACACTTCCCTCAATGGTGTCATATGAAATGTGCACCCAGAATCCATTACCCAATCATCTGTTGTAGTAGTAGCTACTAGGCTGAAGAATCAGGTAGAACTACAGTCACATTTGCTGAGCTATGATCCTTTCCTTTTCCACTCGAATTCTTCCTTTTAGGACAATTCCTTTTCCAGTGACTCTCTGACCCGCATGTCCAGCATCTTTTATCATTTGATTTCCGTTTTGGTCTGCTCTGTGATCTCTTTTTACCCTTTGATTTGCTTCTCCCAATTTTACTTTGATTTTTATCTGACCTTTTCTCTGATTTGCCTCTTGACTCAACCACTAGTCCTTCTGCTGAGTTCTTCTTCTTGTAAAGTAACCCTTTCTGAACCAGATTTGATTCCATGCCATATGCTCATGTGATGACATCGTCCATTGTGAGTGTGTCCTTAGCATTACCAAACTGTAGGGTGTGTACTAAAAGATCAAATGGTGGCGGTAAGCTATTTAGCAAAGCAATAGCCTGATCCTCATTCTGAATAGCAACCTTCAAACTTGCCAAATCATTGATTAACTTTAGGAACTTGTCAAGGTTTTCCTCAATGGTTTTTTCTTCATCCATCATGAAACAAGAGAACTGCTTCTTTAGGTATATTCTGTTAGCTTTGGTTTTTGTTTGATAATCCCTCTCCAACGTTTTCCATTGTTTGTAAGCAGTGGTTTCATGCATGATCTTTCTTAATACAAGATTAGTAAGACACTGACCGAGCAAGCTTCTTGCTCTTCTGCCTTTCATTTCCCACATCGGATCCTTTGCACTAATGCTTGTCTTTCCTACCTTGATCTCCTTTCCAGATTCTTCATCTTTTATTGTTGCTTCTTCGACACTTAGCTCTTCATCGGCATCTTTTTCCAGAACTGACAGTAAATCATGAATCTCAAATTAACCCAACATTCTGTATTTCCACAAACCGAAATCCCCCTTTCCATCAAATTTCTCCACCTCAAACTTTCCCTGGATAGGTTCCATAGCTTGAATAAGACTCGAATCCTCAACCTATTACCTGCAGAATAATTAGTTAAGAATGCGTAAATATCTTTTCAATTATGTATCCGAACCAACTTAATCCAAAAAAAACTCTTTCTGGACTAAAAAAACCCTGAAGGATTCAATGAGATTATAATTTGAAAGAATAGCTCAAGATTAGAGTTTCAATTTCCTGATATTATCTGAATTGAAGTTGCTAATCAAGATTCTCTGTTTTCCAGGTTTGTGTCTTCTGTGATCGTCGATGCTTGTGAGCTTCCTGTTGATAAGTCTTCAGCCGAGACTTTTCTCAACTCCGTCCTCTGAACCTCGTAAAGTGAGAGCTCCAACCTTTCCTCAGCTTCTAGTACTTTGCACTACCGATCGAATCCTTGACCATGGCGCTCTGATACCACTTGTTGAAGCTTTGAGCTGAATCTTGCGGATGTTAAAGACCAATTTCTGAGATTGTAATGGTATGAACTTGGATTTGAGATTGGTTTTCACGGAATCGAAAGAACAACACAGAGATTTTATAGAGTTCCCCAAAGTAATTTGGGTACGTCTCTCTTTGGATTGTGAGTCCGGAATCCACTAATTCTTTGTTCTTGGTGTTACAGGTTTTGTTACAACAACAATGGCGGATCTACCTTTCGAAGAAGAAGAAGGCGCCTTTTAATGAAGAAGAAAGGCTGAGTCAACTAACACATGTTGACTCAGACCCAAAGAATTAGATGATTGGGCCAAAGACAAAGAATACAGTGGCCTATAACAAAAGAAGTGGACTTAAAAGTCCCATCATAATTTAGACATCATGGACCGAGACTTGTTTAGCGGGAGTCCACAAACTTTTTGGGTCAGACCCACAAAACAAGCTGCACACTTTTCACAGAATACAAACTAATTACTATATAAACATTTGATATTTGTATATTTGATAATACATGTTATTTGATGATAATATATGTCATTTAATATCACAATTTATTCAATAATTGTGATTCATTTGATAATTACATGTTTTTGGATATTCAATAATTACAATAACCATCTTATGATTTAAATATAATTTCTAAAGTATTATCTTGTGGTTCAACACAAGTTAAAATCTAGTATATTATTATTTCGTGAAATATGGTAACCTAACAATTAAAATCCAAAAAATATATCTTATTGAGATATACATAATTTCAAAATATAGAAACCCAATATATATATATATATATATATATATAAATATAAGTATAGTTAATTTTCATTTTGTAATATATTGTATATAGATATATTACATGTTATCTACATATTATATTATAATTTCTATAAATAATACAGTATATATTTAACTTTTTTGTCAACAAATACTATCTAATATTATTAAAAGAGATTTTTTTAAAAAAAATTACTATCGAGTTGTAAGAAATTATGATTCAAGCCATTAGAATTTTAATATTTGAAAAAAATTATTAATGGAAAAAAATACAACAGAAATTTATTTCATAATCTGTCAAAAAAGTTATCTAATATTATATTAAAAAAAAAGAGTCATCCAAAAAAACTAAATGAGTCAAATCTTTGATAACCAACCAGATTTTATATCAAATGATATCATATTAATTACTTTAACAATTATTTCCTCTTAAAATTCATTTGATCATATTACTATAAAATAAAATAAATAACCACATTATCAAAATATATTAAAAATTATACTATTTACCGCATAACAATATATTGTATTCAACTATATATTTTGATATGTAGTTCAGACTTGTATCGCTTGATATTCTTTTTTTTAACTTTCTTTTCATTTGCTGTTATTACTATTTTGATAATATAAGACTGTTGACAAAAAAAAAACTTTTACGTTTATAAAACAATTGATGGTCAAAGAAAAATTTTAGATGGAGAATGAAATTGAATGACAACTATATACTTAAAAGATATATGAATGTTTTACATTTTGGAGCTATAGAACTTTTTAAAATCTGTTAATTTAAATTTAATATTCTGATTAATGAAGAAGATTACATATATAATATCAACTATTCCACGGAAAGCATAACTTTTTACAGGTTTCTCGACATGGGCCATTAGATCTAATTTTCCAAACACATGGATGATCTTGACAAGCATTGTAGTCTCTGTTGGCATCAAGAATATCAAACCATTTGGATTGATCTTCCCATACAAAATTAATGGCAAAAATACAAAGTTTTAAACCAGAAATCAAAAGAAGCTCAAAATCCCCATTGTTGTCCATAAACCATAAACCATAGTATGAGACCCAAGATCTACTGTTTTTGATTTGCAGTGCACAATCAGATTGATGTTTGGACCTATATCGTTGATCATGTTCACTTGTACATGTGTTGGGTGCTTTGGAAAACACAACACCATGTAAAAGGAATAATATAAAAACATGTGATTTTTTGTGATAAAGATGATGATGGATTCATTGTTTTTGTTTTCTATTGTAAACTTTTTCTTGTTACTCTTCTACTTATAGTCAAACTAAACTCACATCTAATTTATCAAGTTGCCTTTTTTTTGCCTTACTTTTTTTTTCAAATTGAAAGATAATTTTAAAATAATAAATTTTATACTCTAAGGAAATTAATAATACTCCATAATACAAACCATGCATGTGTTTGCCATTTCCCTGCTTTTAACTCTTGTTTATTTTGTGTTTATGTGTTTTAATTTGTATTTTTTGTGGTTCTAAACCCGTACAATTATTTTTATAAATTTGAGTTTGAATTTTGATTTTTTTTATAATTTTTAATAAATATTTGGTAATTTGATTTTACAATTTTTATTAAATCTTAAAACTGGGTCAAACAAATAGTGTTTTTATATAATGTGTTTTTTTATTAAAAAAAATTGATCTTTTTGTAAGATTTTATGAAATCGTAACACGTTTTTAGGCACCAACTTATTTTCCAATGTCGCGTTTTGTATTACGGTTCTAACCTAATATATATTACATTAATTACTCTATTCATTACTAATTAATTTTGAGTTAAAAATCTATAATTTATCAAATAATTTAGTGCAATGCTAACCGAAAGAATCATCTTTCTTTCAGTCTAATAATAGTATTCCCAAAATTAAGGTGACATCCTTCAACACTATTAACTGCCTAATTAGTGTTGTTCTCACCCAACTGGATCTAGAATCTATTAATTGATTTACTATTAGGTCTGGATATATGTTTGGCCTGAACAAGTAGTGAGTCTTGAATTTTCAACTGATATCCAAGGATCTTGCCATACCATTACCATCGTAGTTGTTTCATTATCTATCCGCTTAAAAGAATTTAGATATACGATCAAAATCATTGCCATTTTTTGTCAATCATTAAATCATTGCTTTTTAACAAAAGAATTATTATTACCCGTAAGAAAATCATTTTTTTCTAATAATTAGATCGATAAAATTCGATATATAACCTAATTTTTAAATTTTTAACAATATTACCTGAGATAATATTATTGAAATTAAACTCCTGTGAGAAAACAAAAGAACCAAACAATATTTAACTATTTTGACTAACGATATTACTCATATAATCATTACCTTAAACAAATAAATTAGTATGAACTAACTTTCAAAGCCTTGGTCAAGTTTATTCTATTAGAGTTTTTGTAATTTGAAACATAAACTCAATTTAATGACAAAAGCCTTTAATTGTAGTATGCACTTCGATTACATAGAGTTATTAAAAATAAAATTTCACATTTGAGCACGAGATTACTTTTTACATATTTCAAATAATCTATCAAAAAAATAATGACATTTAGAAAAACTAATTTCTAATTCCAAAATCGTGCAAAAAATAGTTGAATACTATAGATATTCAACTATATTGTTCTTCCTACAAAACTAACATTTTGATCCATAATGAAGACTTGTAACTCGTGTTATTATTTTTCTAAGCTTTGATTTTTTCTTTGGTTGTTAGCACTACTTTGATAATATAAAATTGTTGACAAAAACAACCTTTTCATGTTTATAAAGCAGTTGATGGTCACAGAAGCATTTGAGATGGAGAAGAAAGATGAATGACCTAAACTTTATGCTTGTTTTTTTGGTAGGGACCTAAACTATATGCTTAGGGACATGTAAATGTAAACTGATTTAACATTTTGGAGTTATTAAACTTTTAAAAGTCTATTTATTTTAATTTAACATTTAGAATAACAAAAAAAATTACATATATAATATCACTTATTCCAAAGAAAACATAACTCTTTATCAGTTTTTCTACATGGACCATTAGATCTAATTTTCCAAACACATGGAAGATCTAAACAAACTTTAACGTCTCTGAGAGCAACAAGAATATCAAACCATTTGGATTGATTTCCCCATAAAATGGCAAAAATACAAAGTTGTATTAAAGTAATCAATAGAGGCACGAAATCCCCATTGCTGTCCATAAGCCATAGTATGAGATCCAAGATCCTCTGTCTTTGATTTGCAGTGTAAACCCAGATTGATGTTTGGACCTATATCGTTTATCATGTTCACTTGTACATGTATGGCTGCTTTGCAGAACACAACACCATGTAGAAGGAATCATATAAAAACATATGTGATTTTTTCTCATAAAGATGATGATGAATTCATTATTTTTATTTTGGTTTTCTATTGTAAACTTTTTCTTATTACTCTTCTACTTATAGTCAAACTCACATCTAATGTATAATGTTGCCTTAAAAACAATTTCAGATTTAAAGATATTTTATAAATATTGAACTTTTTATAATGTTGCCTTAAAAAAAGTTTCAGATTTAAAGTTATTTTATAAATATTAAATTTATACTCTAAGTATAATACAAACCATGCATGTCTTTGCCACTTCCATTCTTTTAACT
Source organism: Lepidium didymum (assembly GCA_963920545.1). Classification (NCBI taxonomy): domain Eukaryota; kingdom Viridiplantae; phylum Streptophyta; class Magnoliopsida; order Brassicales; family Brassicaceae; genus Lepidium; species Lepidium didymum. The sequence goes on from OY986992.1 coordinate 7,151,335, forward strand.
CTTGTTTATTTTGTGTTTATGTGTTTTAATTTGTATTTTCTCTGGTTCTAAACCCTTACTATTATTTTTATCAATTAGAGTTTGAATCTTACATTTTCTTTATTTTTAATAAACATTTTTTATTTTAATTTCTAAATTTTTTTCAAATCTTAAAATCCGGTCAAACAAATACTGTTCACTACATTTTGTAGAACAATTTTGGGTTATAAAATTTTTAGCATGAAAATGACTAATTACCAATTGATTTAGACATAATATTTTTACCAAAAGTTATTTACCACTTTTTGATCATATATTATTGACTTCATATTTTGAGGGATTGACTAATTACCAATGATTTTGAGTTGAAAGTTTATGTGTTATAGTATAGAGCCCAATATTTGGCCCAATAGACTTACATAATATGTCTTGTGGTATTTGGAAATGTTAAGTTATATCATCTACAACTCGAAATAGCATGTTAGAATATAATAAAAATCTTACACCAGATTAACTATATATAACACTTCCTACAAATCTAACATTTGATCCATAGTGTAAACTTGTATCGGTGATATTACTTTTCTACATTTTAATTCTTTTCTTTGGTTGTTAGCCCTAACTTGATAATATGAGATTGTTGAAAACAAAAATCATTCATGTAGAATGGTCAAAGAAAAATTTGAGATGGAGAATGAAGATAAATGACCTAAAATGTATACTTAAAGATACATGAATATAGACTGATTTTACATTTTGGAGCTATAAAACTGTTAAAAATCTGTTAATTTTAATTTAATATTCTGAATGACGAAAAAGATTATATATAGTATCATTTATTCCAAAGATAACATATCTCTTTACGAGTTTCTTTACAGGGACCATTCGATCTAATTTTCCAAACACATGGATGGTCTTCACAATCGTTAACGTCTCTGTTGGCATCAAGAATATCAAACCATTTGGACTGATTTCTCCATGCAAAGTGACAAAAATACAAAGTTGTATTCCAGAAATTAATAGTAGCTCGAAATCCATATTTTTGTCCATAAGCCATAATATGAGATCCAAGATCTTCATTTTTTGATTTGCAGTGCACGAACAGATTGATGTTTGGACCTATATCATTGATCATGTTCACTTGTATATGTTCGCAGAACACAACATCATGTAGAAGAAATGATATAAGAACATATGTGATTACTTGAGATAAAAGTGATGATGAATTCATTGTTTTCGTTTATTTTTTGTATTTGGTTTTCTATTCTAAATTTCTCCTTGTTCGTCTTCTATTTATAGTCAAAACAAAATCACATCTAATTTATCATGTTACTTTTTTTTAATATTAAAGATAATTATAAAATAATACAAGTTTTATATTCATAGGGGAATTAATAATAAACTATGCTTTTGTCTTCCTCTTTCATTGTTTTAACTCTTGTTTATTTTGTTTTTATGTTCGTATATGTGTTTTTATTTTTATTTTATGGTTATAATCTTTATTATTATTTATGAAATTGAATATTAAATTTTATTTATTAAAGAAAATAATTTTTAAATTGTAATAAATGTAAAAATCTGGTCAAACTACTAGTGTTAACTAAATTATGTCAAATAAAAATTTTGACCAATTTTTAGAAGAAAAATATTTGGTTATTAAATTTTGACCATGACCAATTTGGACATAATTTTATTACCAAAAGTTATTTAGCCCTTTTTATCAAATATTATTGACTAAATATTTTGGTCAAAATTCTTGATAATTTTGGTCAAAATTCTTGATAATTTTGTTGGCCATTTCCAAGCTCCAACCATGTTTTGACCAAATATTTTTTTACCATATAATTTTTATGAAAGTTTTTATCTTATGACCAATATTAATGTCAGAAAGTTTTGGTCTTTTGACCAATTTATGGTTAAAAAAATTCCACACTAAAACTGTATAATTGCAAATGGAAAAATATCAATTAAACATTAATTTAAAATTGAGTTATCGAGATCCTTGATTAAAAATTCAATTAATAGTTGACTTTGAGAAAATCCTAAATTTTGAAATGGCTCGACAAATTAAACTTATCGTTAAGTTGTTTAATAGAATTAATAAATCATGTTTAAAGCCCATTGATAAACGCAATGTTTCATTTAACTGAGGTCATTAACGGGCTTCAAACATGGTTTATTAATTCTGTTTATTAACTTAACGATGAATTTAATTTGCCGAGTCAATTTAAAATTCAGAGTTTTTTCCGAAGCCAACTATTAATTGAATGTTCAATCAGGTACTTCGATTGTTCATTATTAAATTATCGTTTTTTGGTAAGTAACGTGTTTAATTGATATTTTTCTCAATCATATAGTACTATATGTCGAGTGTATGGATTTTCAAATAACAAAATAAGATCATTCAGAATTTTAATATTTAATCATGAGAAACAACAACAAAAATGACATCATATTAGGAGTTGTAAACTTGTAAATTGTTACTAAAAAATCGGTTCCCGTTTTGATATTCCTTTGAAACATGGATTTTCAGATTCACATAGAGAGCTAATTTACGAACATTTTATTAAGTCATGTTTTTTCGAACGCTTTGGCCGGATTTTATCCTCTGAGAGCAAGAAATCTACATTTTGTCTCGTCGGTTTTCGTAGTTGAAAATTTATCTTAGTCCTTTTGGTTCTAGTGTGGATTCTCCAATAATATGTTTTGTTGGAGTTGCCACATCTTTTCTATCTCAAGTTCAAAACATGTCATAGTTTCAAAAGTGCTTATGATGGTAGCTTCTTCCCATAGGCTCAAGTTACTTGCCTTTGCTTATTGGTTTTAGAGCTTTAATAAGTGAGACAATCGGTTATGGAATCCTTTTTCATCAATTTCCTTTTACATGTATTTGCCAGAATCCTTAGCAACGTGTTGAAGATGGATTGATAGTTGCCTGGTTTATATATCTCTGATGAGCAAACATGTTTGTTGTTAGAATAGTTTCTTTGGCAATTTTCAATTCATCGGAGTCAAGTTCATGTGCTGCAGGTGGTTGGAGGAATCACATGTGTCTATCAGCTTATTTTTATCGTCAGATTCGTCATCCGAAGCATATCGTGTGGCACTATGCTTAGGATTTCTTGTAATCTTTTGTTCTAATTGTGTGGCACCGGATATGTGGAGATTTTTTTTTTTTTTAAGTATAGAAATCAAGAACAATAAATTTGAAATTAATAAAATAATAATAGTAAATTAAGTAATAAAATTGATATACTTTTTAAGTTTAATAATACGAAAATCTATGGATATAAGAATCGATAAAATAATTAAAATTTAACTAAAAATCTGCAGAAAACTTGTGCATTATCAACCAATGGCAAACACTGGTGGAGACATAATGAACACTAGCTGGTAATTCAAGAGCTGTCATCTCTCATCTGCTGTGAAAGGGATAAACTAGGATGAATGGGCATGCGGGATGAAGACGGTGTTATCATCACGAAAGAAGTTTGGGTTTCATGATAGAACTATATCAAAACCAAGTGAAGGATCAGCCAATTTTGATGACTAGTGGACAATTCAAGCACTTTTATTTAGTGTTTTGGATAAAGATGAGTATTGATCCGACCTTACGTCATTCCTTCGATCTCACATCGAGATGTTGATCAGGATTTTTGAGAATACTCGAAGAAATGGTTTTCAGTTATGAATGGAGCAATGATTCAGTAAATTAAAGCTGAATTAGTGTGTTGCAAACAAATAGGTTTGGTTGATTCGTATTTGTGATAATTTTGCAAGTCATTTTCCATTAAGGACTTGCAAATGTGGGCAGTGCACATGTAATCTTGGAGCTTTGCAAGAGGTAGATCGAGTGGAAGACAAAGTTCATCAATTTCTTTTCTGATTTGATGACCAGTTTAGAGCAGTTGGCTCCAGCCTTATTGCTCGTGTAGTCGTGTGCATGTGCAGTCTCTTGAAAATGTTTACAATAATGTAAGGCAAAGAGGAGGATCTATGTGTCAGCAGTGAGGAGAAATCAGACAATAGCTTGTTATTCAGGAAAAACAGAGATATCAGTAATGAAAAGGAGAATAATAATAGTAAAAAAAAAAAGGTGGATACAGAATTTTGTGGTCAATTATGTCGAAAGCAAACCCCAAATTGATGATATATATATATATAATATTGTATTCAACTATATGTTGTTTTTCTTACAAACTAACATTGTGATCCACTTTATATTTCATGGAATTACGTTTTTAAAATTTTATTTTCTTTGATTGCTACTTGCTAACACTATTTTGATAATATAAGATTGTTCACAATAAAAAGATTTCACGCTTATAAACCAAATAATTTGTCGAGTTCTACTCAGTTTGGTGGTTATATAGGATAATTCAACTAATATTTCGATCCCTCCCATTACATATTATAGCTTAAAAGAGATTTCACGTTTTATATTTTTCTTAAATGTTTTTATAATATTTTATAATTTTTAAAAACGTTTTTTATAATATTTTGTGATTTTATTAACATTTTTATAATATTTTGTAATTTAAAAAATATTTTTTAAAACTTTTGAAATTTTTTAAAAATTCTTTTTTGTAAATTTTAAAACGTTTTGTATTTTTTAAAACTGTCAATTGTTTTATTTATAATATTTATAACGAGTCCAAACATCTAAAATATCGTAATTTCAGATGTGCAGAGTAAACAACCCCTATACTCGCTACCTTACCGACGGTGGCGGACCGCAACCACAGACGTCTCTTGGAGAGGGCAGATCTCGGCCTTTGCCGTCTCCCGGCTCAAGATCTGTATCGTCGATGCCTGGTAGTAGTTTCAGTTCTCCACCAAGCTACACTCCTATATGGGAGACTGATTCGGCACTGGCTGTTGACAATGTGTACGAGCTGTTATCGTCTGATGTTGTTGTACGGATGGCTATGGACGATAGTCTGAACTAGCCCAACCAGAAGTATCTTACTAATCTTGTTCCACAGCGTCCGCTAGGAACTCTTTGATATGTTTATGAACTTATAAATTTATTTATTTTGTAATTTAGTAAAACAAATTTTTAACATTTTGTTTGGTTTAAAATGGTAGGTTCAATGACGACGGGAAACTGGCGACTGCCGTGCATAAAATATTTGAAAGGGATTTTAAGGAACCGTACGCGAATTTTACGCAAGTCTAGAACCACATCATTGATAGATGGTTCAAAACTTTTGCAGTAAGTTTTTTGTTTTGTTTTTGTTTTTTGTTTTTTTACCACTATTTATGAGTCACATATTATTTTCGTTCGTAGCAACATTACCACTAGAGTCCCTCGATTACATGCGAAGTTCGAAACAAGTTCGAGAAGGTGTGGAAGGGTCGGTTGTGCGACCAGGTTAGTCGTTGGAAAGCTAAATGGAGGACACACGGCAACAAAGCAATGCCCTGATGGTTTGATACAAATGTCTGGGACGGTCTTGTCCGCTATTGGCAAGATCCGAAGTTCGAGAAGAAGAGCGCAAGTACGCGGGCGGCATGGTTAGCTGATCCTTATGGCGACGGTACTTACAAGCATTGCTTGGGGTAGACTTCATTTAAAGTCAAACCCGCAAGACGGTAAGTATTTCATTTAATATATTTTCAATACATTATATAAAATTTTATTCAATTACATCTACTTTTTCAATACTTTCAGCAAGAAGAAACGGGGTCTCACCATGATCTGGTAGCGACTCTTTACCAGACGAAATGCAACAAGGTCGAAGTCTTTGTCGATAAGAAAGCAGAGAGGATCTACAACGAGGTCACTCGAAGATGCAGGAGCTGACTCAGGGGTGCAATGATGAGAGCACTGGATCAGCCGTGCTTTCTACCGCACAAAAGAACCAAATATACGCCGGAGGTAAGATCGTTCTAACTTATATTGTGTACTTTTTGTTTTAATTAGTTGCAGTAATGTATTAATATATTTTTTTCTTATCGAGTTGCTCCTCTTAAAAAGATGAGACTCTATGGGGACGGTCACTCGCTCGGATTTAGGATAGAGCAGTGTCTTACGCCGCAAGGATCTCAATCTCAAGGCTCTTCAGATTCCCTTGATATTGCGGACGTGAAGAATGAGCTAGCGGAAGCGAAAGAGAAGATATCGCAATATGACGAGTTGTTCTCTTTTTTGGCCGCAAAGGATGCCAACAAGCTGCTAAGCTAAAGCAGCTGCACCCCAATTAGCCCGGATCTAGTTCGGGGAACGCGGAACGAAGCAGAACAAAACCTGTATAATTCACAAGACTTTTAGTATTTTTTTTATAAACAATTTTAAATATTTTTTAAAATATTTTAATTTAAATATATATTATTTTAATTTCTTCATAATTTATTTTATTTTAAAATAAAACTAATATTTTTTAAACAAGAGTCGCAAGGCAGTCGCAAAAACGGCATCGCAAAAGCCTAGCAAAATACGACCTCGCAAAGATTTCGCAAACAATGCCTCGCAACTGTCTTGCAAATGAGGTCTCGCAATGACCTCGCATAGGCTATGTCACTAAGGTCTCGCAATGTACGGCCTCGCAATGGCGTCGCAAACCTTGCAACAAATCCGGGACACCTTTGTCCATCGCATGTTTGTGACACCACTGTTGACGTCGTAAGTTTGCGACGAATGTGGTTTGTAACTAACCATTTGCGACGAAAATGTGGATATCGCAGGGATGTAGCAATTGGCCATTTGCTACACCCCTGCAACGCCTTTTTCCATCGCAAATGACATACTTTCTTGTAGTGCATACTTTGCCTTGCCCTCACAATGGACTCGCAAATGGCGACACCGGAAACCCTAGTTTCCGTCACAGAATCCTCGCAAAAGGCTCTTTTATTTTTTAACCCACCGCGCCTCCTTCTCTTATCTTCTCTTCTCCTTTCGCGTTTCTTTTCTTATCTCTTCCTTCTCTTTTCTCCTGCGCTGATCTGCTTCTCCACCTTCTTTTTCCTTCTTCTCTCTTCTCCTCCCTCTTGTTTCTTCTTCTTCGCTCTTCTTCTCCCCCAACAGCGACACCGCCAAGCTCCTCCCAGTCTTCTACGCCAGATTCTCCAAGGAAAGTCCCCTTCCCTTCATTTCTTCTTAGATTTTAAATCTTCTCAACCTTCTCATTTCCTCCTCTTCTTCATTTATTAAGCCACGCCGCCTAGCCGCCTTCTCCATCATACTCCTCCACCTCTCACCGCTGGATTCTCAAGGTAAGTGGTTCTACTTCATTTCTTCTTTGATTTTAAGATTAGAAAGTAGATCTAGGTTCGGATTTGTTGAATTCTTGGTTTTCGAACTTCAATTTTGGAACTAGATTTATAAATAAAAAAAATTTGAATTTTACAAAACGTTTGTAATTTTGAAAACGTTTTATAATATTTTTTAAACCGTTTTGTATTTTTCTAAAACATTTTGAATATTTTTTGTAATTTTTTGTAATTTTTTAAAACGTTTTGTATTTTTTGAAACTTTTTTATAATATTTTATAATTTCAAAATCATTTTTAAAACGTTTTATATTTAAAATTTTTTTTTTGTATTTTATAAAAATATTTTGTAAATTATTTATAGAATTTATAGAATATCACCAATTTAATAATTTTAAAATAATTCATATTATTTTAAAATTATTATAATATTTATATTATAAATTTAAAAATATTTGTCATAAATTTGATAACGAGTCCGAACATCTAAAAAAATATTTGTCAAAGAACCGCACGCTAATTTTACGCAAGTCCCGAACCACAACATTGATAGATGGTTCAAAACTTTTGCGGTAAGATTTTTGTTTTGTTTAGTTTTTTTTTTAAACTACGATTTACTAGTCAAATATTTTTTTTGTTTGTAGCAATGTTACCAATTGAATCTCTCCATTACGGAGGAAGTTTGTAAACAGTTCGAGAACGTGTTGAAGAGTCGCTTGTGCGACCAAGCAGGCCGTTGGAAGCATAAAAGGAGGACAGAGGGCAACAATGCAATGCCCCAATGATTCAATACAAGGTTCTGGGACGGTCTTGTTCACTATTGGCAAAATCTGAAGTCTGAAAAGAAGAGCGCAGGCAGCAAAATTATCTAATCCTTATGGCGACGGTCCACACAAGCACTAATCGGAGAAGACTTCGTTTAAGACCCAAACCCGCAAGAAAGTAAGTATTTTTTGTTTAATATATTTTCAATATATTATATAAAACTTTATTCAATTATATAAACTTTTTTAATATTATCAGCAAGAACAAACATGGGATCATCACACTAATCTGGTAGAGACCTTTTACCAGACGAAACGAAACAAGACCCGAGTCTTTGTCAACAAGAGAGCAGAGAAGATCTACAACAAGCTGACTCAGGATGGCGGTGATGAGAGCACTGCGTCTGCCGGACTATCTATCGCACGAAAGAACCAAATATAAGCCAAGATAAGATTGTTCTAATTTATTTAGTGTATTTTCCATTTAAATTAATTACACTAACGTATTAATATACTTTTTTCTTATCAGATCACTCCCCGTAAAAAGGAGAAACTGTTTGGGACATGTCACTCACTCGGATCGAGGATAGAACAGCGTTTTCGCCGCAATGATCTCAATCTCAAACTTCTGAGGATTCCTCTAATCTTAGAAAGGTGGTAAATTGAACGCAGAATGAGCTAGTGGAAGCAAAAAGTTTGATCACGTCCCATGCGAATAAGATATCGACACATGATGAGTTGTTCTCTATTTTGGCCGAGAAGGACGACCGAATAGCTCCTAAACTGAAGCAGCTTCACACCAAAGATCCCGGATCTATTTCTCTGAACCTGAACCAGAACACAAAACAGAACCTGGACATTTCAAAAGACTTTTAGAATTTTTTTTCATAAATAAGTTTAAATATATATTATTTTCATTTATATTTTAATAATTTAAATATATTTTATTTTTAAATTAATTAATATATTGCAAGCTCTGCCTCACAAGCCCTGCCTCGCAAACCCTGCCTTGCAACGGCCTCGCAACAGACTCGCAAGTACATCGCAAATCTTGCGACGAATCAAGGAGGCTCGTATCCATCGCATGAATTGCGACGTAAGATTTCATAGCAATATTTGCGACATTACTGCGACAAAACGGTTGCGACTAACAGCTTGCGATGAAACGGTTTATGTCGCAGTGGCGTCGCAAAAGGTGATTTGCGAGAAATTTGCAAGGTCCTTTTCTATCACAAATCGCCTGATTTCTTGTAGTGATAAAGCTCAGTTCAGTGAAGTTCCACTTGTATGGAAGGTGCCCCGAGGAAAAGAATTTCATGACCTCTTGTGTGAACATTTCCCCAACTGTTGACCAATACTTTTGAAAGAACATATCCATCATACCGTAAGCTCCTGGCGCACCAGATGCATGCTTTCACCGAGAAGACCGCTCTCTTGACTTCTTCTGGAGTAACTTCAGTTGAAAGACTATCATTCATAGAATCTGTTACTCTCTGGTGAAAACCATCGAAAAAGCCGAAGGGGATCTGCGATGTGGAGGAAGTGACCAACTTAAAGAAATAAGCCTGAGCTACGCCACTTTTAGATGCTTGGGAACGATGGGAAACCCCATTTTCATCAACCAACACTTCCAAACCTGAAGATCTGTTTGTTTTCACTGAGGCATGGAAAAATTTGATGTTTTTATTACCATCTTTAAGCCATGCCTCCCTACTCTTTTGTTTCCAGTACCTTTGTTCCTCACATGAGCTTGGATTAGTTCCTTCTTCAGAGATAACAGATTGTTACATGAAAGAGCTAGAGCATTCAACTCTTTCTCAATTTCAGATTGCACCTGCACTATCTTCTCTTTCGAGTTGGTGTTGTTTTCCTTTTTCGACAGCTTAAAGCCTTCCTGCAACTTCTTATCCTATCTGAAACTCTAGACCCTTGATCAACATTCAAAGTGTTTCACGCTAATGAAATCACCTTTGCAACTCATGGCTTATTGACCAGTCTTTTATCGAATCTAAAGCAACCTCTGAAAGATTCATGAGCAGAAAAAAAGTTTATTTTCAAAGCTTCAATCTAATTTGCATTGTATCCAGTGGTCACCTCTCTTTCCACCCCATGTGTAACTATTACCAAAACCTAGAAGCTCATTTATTTTACACGTGTGAAGCATCTGAAAGAAATCAGCAAAGGATTTGATACTTCTGACGGGTCCACCTAACTTCTCTACACACTGCAGGATCTCGTTAAAGTTTCCTAAGAGTGCCCATTCAAATCTACAAATAAGGCCAATCCGAGCAATGCGTTCCCAAACTTCTTTCCTCTGATGAACGGTAGGATTCCCATGTCCTCCAATCGATATTCTAAAGTTAATATAGTTCTTGTTTGCTTCTAGAAGGTTGACAGAGATGTTTTCTTTACAAAAATAAGTCAATCCACCACTTTTACCCATTGGCTCGACCGTGAAAACTCTAGCATACCCTAATCACTTTTGAAGATCCACCAAGACATCCCTAGAATTCATTGTTTCCATAAGAAATAAAACCTCGAAAAATGCTTTTTGCGCATTTCCATGAGCCGTGGAACTGTCAATTCATGAGGCTGCCCCATTCCTTAACAGTTCCAACTAATAATGCTCACTGGTCTAGGGATAATCCCCGAAGAGAGTTTGGTCGTTTCCTTGGTTTGTGGTGCCTCATGAGCTTTGCCTTTCCTTTTGTCTGCGGATCCAACTTCTGCACCTGGTTTTTTCACCACCGAGGGGTCATCATTACCATGAGCTTTCCCTTTTAGCACCCTTTTCTTCACATATGGTCGAGCTCTAGGCTTGGCTCTTTTTTTCCCTATGTCGGATGCATAGGCATCAGAAAAGCCAATTGCATATTCCGTAGCACTGAAAGTGCCAGATGCAAAGCTGTTTAATAAGCCCTCCACATTTACCATAGAAAAAGGAAACGTTAAGGATAAATTGGGAGAGAACTGCTTGGCAGCAAAGATAGCAGCATTTAATAATTTTTGACTCTGCGGTTTCTCTTGTAGGGACTGGGAGGAAGCATCTGATGAATCATAACAAAAATACAACTCCCTTGCCTTTGTTTATGTCTGTCGAGACTATAGGAGAAGGTTCTAGTCTGAGAACAGTGCCTTGTTTAAGAGGATCTTTCTCAGCTTCTGCAACCGAGGTCCTAACTCGAGTCTCCAAGTTTTCCTTTCCTCCCCTGAAGCGACAGAAATATATTGTCATTCCTTCTAGCACATCTGCTGCAATTTTTGGACGCCCAAGAACAAGGTTAAGCTAACTGATCTTCCCTTAGAACCCCAAATAAGGAGTCATCTTCTTTGATAATCAACTCAGGAGCTTTTCGAACCGGTTTAATCCCCATTTTTTTGTCCAAGGTTGAATCTTGGCGCTTTTTGAACAGCAGAGGACAAAGATTGTGCTCATGAGTTAGCCTTTGACAATCGTAACACCTCTTTTGAACTACTTCGTAGAAGAAGATGGTGGTGGAGATACTATCGGGTAGAGCAATATCCTTGGACTTTCAGAGGGGTTTAGAGACGTCGAACCTCAACTTAACTCTAACAAAATCATTGCTAAGAGACATTTTAGGATCGAAGTCGACCTTAGTGGCTTGCCCAATGATTTCACCGAGAAGAGTTATGGCTTCCACTGTGAAGTAATTCATCGGGATATTGCGTATCTGAACCTAGATGGGTACAAATTGTAACGAGTCTATAGGAGGAGTTGCATACCACTTCTCTATTGCCAGAGCCCACTCATTCTACGCGTGGAGATTTTCCAAATTTCAACCAAATCATGCTCGGAGTTGAAGATGAATTGGAATTTCTCAGGAGAGAAAACTATGCCTCTCTTTCTCTCTTTTGCCATTTCCGAGGGAGATCAAAGATCAAACTAGACATGTTCTGGTGAGAAAGGTTTAGAAGACGACCTACAAGGGTGAGAACGTTATTTTCACTAGAACCGAGCTTCGATAAATTCAGTCTCACAAAAGGAGCGTCTTCCTCCTGAGAGGACCTGAACCAAATTTTCGAAGTCTATAACCAGAGGGATAACAACGGAGACAACTTCAAAAGAAGGAGACACCGAACTAAGACCAAGAATATGCTGGAGAGTAACACTTCACTGAAGAGAAGCACAAGAACTGACAGAATTTTGACTTTGAAAACGGTAGAATGGAGTGCGCAACAATGGTTCTATCTTTCCGAAATTAATAGGGTAAATTAATATCACGTTGTACTTTTTACTTTTTATCTGCTATGTAATTGTAAAAAAAAAAGAAATTAAACAATCATTAGGGTTTAAATTTCTTTTTGTTTCAGATTTTTGCTTATATGTTTTTCACATCAGTTTTGTGACTGTCAAAGTGTCAAATATGTCAATAGTAAATCAAAAAACATTTATGGGAAAATAAAACTAATATTATAACTACTGGATTGCCTACAATTGTGAAAAACCTACACTATGGTTTATGACAAAATTGAGAATTATTGTGAACTCTAAAGAAAAGAAGACTAAAACAAGAATACCAAGGGTCCAAAAAATCAGACAAAATTGACGAATTGAAATAAAAGGAAAAACTTTTGTAAGGGGAGAACGAGATTCAGATGGTAGTGCATGATGTAAAGATCATCAATAGAAATCAGAGTTGGATTGTTCTATGGTAACATCATCATCATCATAATCATCCATCTCCCCTCTTATAAAGACCCTTCAGTTCAAGACAATAAACCCGAGCAAACTGAAATAAATTGAGAGCATAAACAGAAAGAGACGTTGAATCGAAGAAGAACTTTGATCAAATTTCCCAATAAAAACAAAAATATGCAGTAAACCAAAAAATTTAACACTAAAAATCTTAGATTGAATGCTGCTCCAATGACTGCGTTCTTACAACGAAAGAGTGAGAGGTTTAAATAGTGGAAAAACTCTAGGGTTTTGAGTTTGTAGAAGCTAATTATTGGGCTATTGGGTCATATCATTAGGCCCAACATATAGTAGTTCAAGAGTCCAGACTTTAATTGGTTTGAATTTATTGTTTCGTACATAGAAAAAGCTGTGACGGTCAAAAGTGGCAGGTTTTTTGAATATGGTGACATCATTTCCTTTATTCAGAAAAAAAAACGACAATGAATCTTCCATGTTCTGAAAATTGAAAAGTAACTACATTTCAAAGGGTTTTTCTTTAGAATGTTGTTCTTATCTCTTCGGTTTTCTGGTTTTTGATCTTAGTTACACATTTGTTCTCACTCTTTTTTTCTCTCCATGGCTGCCACAAGTGAAGTTCAATTTGTGAAGCCTTTCATTTCACAAAAGTCATCTGGCGCATTGGTGAGAATTTCTGTCTCTTTCTTTCTTCTTTATATCTTCTTCTTCAATAAGTAAAAAAAAAAGATGTGTATAATGTTTCTGATTTGGAGATCTTAAGTTGTAAACTCCTTTAGTTAATTTCTACAAACTAAGGACTTAGGGCCTCTAATTTCTTTCTATAGCTTCATATTAGCAAAAAGCAGCAATTTTTTCATTTGCTTCTTGTGTATCAGAACCATTTTTCCTTATGTTATTTGACTTCTCTTTTTCTGCATGATGTTTTTTGCTGTTTTTGTTCATCAATAAGTTTAGCTTTGTTCCCTTTTGCAAAAGATGAAAACTTTCAAGAATTATTACGAAACAACTCATTTTAACTCCTTCCATCTTTATCAAAGACGTTTCAAATCGGTTAAACTTTATCAAAGTAGTGTATTCTATTTGTATGTAGTTATAGTCATGCAAGATTTGTGATTTGTAATATCTAGCTGCTCAAACGAAACTTCTATTTGGGGACTGAAAAAATATCAACACTTTGGCTTTTAAACAAGAGTTTCTTCTGTCTGTGTTACTGCTCTTGTCATAGGCGATTCCGGTGGGATTCAACGAGAACTTTCCAGATCCATTGCCAATTACGGTGGAACTCCTAGACTGTTGTGGGAGATCTTGGACAGTTAAGATGAAGAAAAGAGGAGAGAAAGTGTTTTTAACACTTGGTTGAGTTAATTTTGTAAGAGATAACAATCTTGAAGATGGCAAGTTTCTGAATTTCATATATGATCGTGATAGGACCCAATGTTATCCTATTTGGTCACACCGGGTGCAGTGAATATAGAGATTTCCCTCAAGTTGAAATAGATGTTGATGACTATGAAATCGGTGAAGAAGAAGAGGAAGAAGATGAAGAAGAGAAGTTCAGTAACTAAAAGCATTAAGTTAAAGTTTGGATTCATGTAACCAAATGTTTTATTTAGTTTAATTCTCATGAATACACTTTGTTTACAATGTATTGTTCTCTGTGTTTAGAAAAACAACTAAAAGACTCACACTGTGTGTTGTTTTAAGTTCTATGAATGTATCTGGTGAAGAAGATTGTTGACAACAAGGCAATTGAGAGGAGAAAGTGTTTGGTAATAATGAAGAATACTAAACTCTCCATGTCAGGAAGAGAGTCTCGGAATCAGCGACAAAATTGGGTTTATTTGTTAGAGAATAAATAAGTGGGGCTAAATTGAATAAATTAAAAAGTAATTTTATAAAATGTTTTCTGACGGCTAAATCAACAAGTGTTCTTCGGCTTTTGGCGGCGGGAACTACAATCGTTCCTATTGCAGGTCATCGGAGAGAAATGGAGAGCAACAAGTATTCTTGCAACACGAAATCCGAAACGCTAGAATGGATCACCGCCATTACTGGATTCCTTTAACCTTTTTCTTTCTTAATTAATGCTCACGTTGTCAATTTCTTTAAGGTAGTGTTCAATTATCGGAAACACTTCAAAATTCATCTCTCAGTTGGATTTTGATTTTTTTTGTGAGTTGATTCGTGGGTTTTCTGTTAGGATAAGCTATGGGAAACTGTTGATGAGGAATGGACGAGTTGCTTAAGTGATGAGAAGCTGGAAAATGTTCTTCTTATTCCGTCCGGTGGTGTCCAGGTAAAGTTCTGGTCTCTTCTTCATGATTCAGAAATTTCATTGAATAAAAACGACTTTTTTTTACTAAGCTAGACAAACAGGTCGGTCTTTCTGGGTTATGGTTACTTCACACATTGAGCTTTACCGTAGTGAATAATACTGATATGTGTGTGTATGATTTTGTGTTATCGGATTTATTGTTAAGATCACTGGCCTGCTTCACTCAAGAAATTTGTTCATACCTTGAGGTCTCTATCGTTTCCTAGAGAGCAAGCGGATTTACAGGCGGTATTGTATACTATCCACTCTATTTTACATTCTTTTAATAATAACTGCGGTAGGATTTCCGCCTAGTTTACTTTCACTCGGAGTGTATGAACACTGAATGGCGGAGTGTTTCGGGTAATTCGAGATTATAGACTAAGTTATGTTTCATCATATTCCACTGTTAGCAGATACTTGCGAATGGGGATATGACACCACTTAGCACCGTTCTTTCACAGGGCATGAATCTAAAGAAAAAACATGAGGTACACATTGCTATTATCACTCCCTGAGGTGCAATTCATATCTATCAGTTATATCTACTTTTTTGAGGACCGTCAGTAGTGTGTTTTGGTGACTTACCCCAACCCAGGAAACTTGAATTGTAGAAGAAAATATTAATGTTTTGTGAATGTTGAAGAAACCGGCAAAGTCATCTGCCATTTCACATGTAAAACTAAAACCTGTGATGATCACCAAAATCTCATAGCATCTACATACATCTTCTTATGTACCTACTGCTGGTCACTTCATTTGAATGGATCTGTAAGTCACTTATAAGGGTATCAATTATGCAGGTTGAAGTTCTTTCCTCTGTTGTTAGCTCAGTTGTTAATAGTGTTGGAGATCCTACTGTTGTTGATGTTGGTGCTGGCCAGGTATCTTAAATAGCTTTATCATGTTTAGTTGCATAATTACTTTTCTCTTTTGCCTTGCGAAATTCTCTTTCTGTTTGTCTAGGAAACTTTGCTACGAACAATTTTGCTCTTGTATTTGAGTTTTAGTAACTCTGTAGTTTATATTTTTTTTAAGCGTGTTAAATCACATCATTGGGAAATGCTTTGTTTCTTTTGTCACTTGTTAAAATATTATTTCAGGGTTATCTAGCGCAGGTTATTTCATTCCAATACAAGCATTCAGTAGTGGCGATAGATTCTTCCTCTCATCATGGAAAGGTAACAGATGCACGTGCAGCACGATCAGAAAGCATTTTGCAGCACAGATGCGTAAATCTGGGTAAGGGGTTAGCACATTATAATATTTTAAAAACTTTTAGAAAGTAAGGATGTCTATGCATTATAAGCTTGACGGGATGCTCATTGTTTGTCCGTGATCCTTGTGCACAGTCACAGCTATGGCTTTTAGATTGTTGATGTTACTTAACCTCTTCTCTGTTAGTTCAGGAAACAAGTGCCCAGATGCTCCAATGACGATTACATGCCGTGTATTATCCACAGAGATGTTGAAAGCCTTGACCAGTTTTCCTCTGGAGAAAAATGACTTGGATTTAAATGAAAGTGCATTGAATGAATGTCCAACGAGATCACAATCATTAGGTGATGCAAACAGATCATGCTCACTCGTTGTTGCTGGCCTTCATGCTTGTGGGGACCTATCTGTTAAAATGCTACGATTAGTTTGAATGCTTGTTGCAAATGTTTCATCCTGGGTCAGTTACCTTCTGATCACATGAGCACATATTCAATCCTGATTACTGTGTTAAACCTCAAGAGCTGAAGCAATATGCAACTTGATTTCGTCAGGACTTTTATGGAGTGTGAGGAAGTTAAAGCAGTAGTGAGCATTGGCTGCTGTTACAACTTATTATCTGAAATAAGTAGTGAGAATTCTTGTTCGAAATGTGGTTTCCCGATGAGTGTTAGTCTCAAATCCTTGGGCTTTTCGCTTGGCAAAAATGCACGTGATCTAGCTTGTCAGGTATTGTTCAAAATTCTATCTGTTTTGGATGTTATAATTGCAACATTGTTGTTCTTAATCAAATGTTTCTTCTCTGTAATCTAATTGTGCAAAGAAATTACATGTGTCTTGTTAGAGTGCTGAGAGATGGGGCAGCTTAGGAGAAGATGCTGGTCTCCAGAATTTTGAGTTGCATTCTTTTCGTGCTGCTTTCCAAATAGTAATATAGGTTAGGTTTTGTTGGTGAATAGACCTGTTGTTTATTGAATTTACATTTATGTGACTGTCTCTAACCAGTTACAACCTGATTTCTCTTTGAAGGTTCTGTCAAAACATTATCCAGAGATTTTGGCGACAAGTCCGACCATTGTGCGCCAGGGGAAGGCATTCCATCGTCAACAACAAAGAAAAGCCATCGAAACTCTATCAACACTGGATGAAACTAAGAAAAGTCAGGACTTTGATGGATTAGATTCTATAATAAGTGAGACCAAAATCACTTTGCTTATGTCTAAAGTTCACTGCAGAAACTGGTGACAAGAAACCCATGAGGCAGACGAGCTCAAATTCCAACATTTGTTCTTTTGAGAAGTTCTGCCAGTCAGCTTTTTCCCGCCTGAATCTAAAACATCCTGAAGATCTTGACCTGAGTGCCACATGGAATGAAGTTGATGCGTTCACTGTAAGCTATTCTTAACTGTTTCGCTCTCTCTTTGGTTTCTAATTCTTGTAAACTGATGGATGCTTGTCTTTGGTATATTATTAAACTCAAAAAACTGCAGAAACTGATAGGGCCTTACTTTTCTATCCGAGCTGCGTTAGGACCAGTGCTAGAAACATTGATCTTGCTTGATAGACTTATGTTTCTCCAAGAACAAGGTGACTCCATTAAAGCTGTTATGCTTCCCATCTTTGATCCCACCATTTCACCTAGGAATGTCACCATTATTGCTCAAAGAGTTTGACTGACCCTTAAACTCAAACCTCTTTGTGATGCTTTTTTATAAATGGTTTTATATGAGACATATATTACTGTTGGAATTGACTTTGATGTTTTCTGCAAATTTATTTAATCTATAAAATATCATTGAGCAGTGATGAGAACTCACCTGAAGAGCTAAGAATTCTGCTTTTTTTCACGAATTGGAAATTCTATTGATAGATAGGAATGAATTCCAGAGGAATAAACCTCGAGTACATGGATAGTAGAGACTCAGCACCAATTACACAGACCAAAAGACGCTAGACTTAGACTTAGTCACTTAGGGACAAAGTAGAGGAAACAAAAGCAGAAAATAAAAGGAAAGCATTCAAGGCAGGACTCAAAAGATCGCTAATAGAACTTAAGATAGAGTGTCATATAGCTCCCGCCTCCTTGGAGACAGCGTCTGGAACATCTTCATTGTTTGGCGTATTAGCTGTTGCATCGTTTGTTATGTAGAATGTCTCCATTTTGGCAGAAAATTGTTATGTAGAATCTCATCCTGTCTTCTGTATTGAAGTTAATCTTTGCTCTCACAAGGAAAGGACTAGTGATAGATACCTCATGGAGATCCACTTCAAGAACCTCGCTAACAGAGGAAGCGATGATTCGTACAGCCAACTCTGAGGCATACTGCAGAGGAAGATTCCTGAGTTGAATCTAGAGTTGTGTTTTAGAGAGGAACCTCGGCATTGGGGATCAACCCATTTCTTTGCAGCGACCAACCAGCCGTTGTACAATAATGGCTGCATTCTCAATATGGAATTTAAATCGTCTTCTGAGGTGAAGAAAAACTGGGCATGGTCCTTGGCGATCATTCTCCCCTGAACAGAGGTTTGAAGATTCCAGTCTTTGGGTAAATCTTCAATGAGTTCATGAATGTTTTGCTCGAGGGGGTTTAAAGGTCTAACCACCATGCTCTTTCTGTTTTTCTGCAGGCACTCCACATAAACAGGAGAAGGTAAATAGATCGGAGGATAATTTCTTCCCAGCTCAAATTGATTCAAAGCTTGCCACATATTGTTATCCATTTTCCTAGTTTCTTGTTGTCTGATGCCTCGATACAGACATATAAGCCTTCAATTTATAGGCGTACCCACTGGCGAGTAATGATTATAATCATAAACTTGCCTGAAGCTTCATTGGCTAAGAGTCCTTGGGAGACTTTAGAGTATCTTGCTTGATATCGTGGAGAAGCAATAAGCGGCAGTAGAACACGCAAGATAGTTCTGTGGTTCCCCAGGAGCACTCGAGAGGTTGCTGATTGGTCTTCAGATCACAACTCTACCACTTGTCAGGCTTTTATTGTTGGAATGAAACGGTTCCCAGGTTTCATGACATTTAAGTTTAAATAATTGGCCATAAAATCCCTCTCACCCTTATGATTGCTAAAAGTAGCTTAAAAGTGTACTGATGGCCAAGAAAGGGAATGTGAAACGCCAATAAGCAGAAGGGACAAAAAGAAGCCACGTCAATATTAGTGACTAAATGACTAGGATGAGTTTGGTTAGTGGGCCAAATGGGAAATTGGGCTGTGAGAGATATGGCTTTCTGAGGTTAAAGGTTGACCCCAAGAATTAAAAGGCCAAGGTCCATTGTTGAAAGAGGCCCAATGACAGCTTTCAAGAAACCTGAGTCCAAGAGGATATCGGATTAAGAATTTTCTAGTAAACAGAGAGTGGACTATGAATTCTGCTTTTTTTACTCGTTACTTTTCGTCTTGTGATCGAAAGTCTCATATTTTTACTAGTCATTCAAGAACACCAAGAAAAATGTGCTAAGGTTTTCGTTTGACATTTTGACCGAAATTGTTTTTAAAAAAATCCTTATTTCTATCACTTTTTCTTTGGATTTCATCACCTTACGCTGTAGGTTTATTTGTTTATTCAAAATTTAGACGTTTAATAAGCGACTCTGTTTTGTATTTGTTTAACACACATTCATATTATAACTAGTTAATATAAAACTTAACTAAAAGTTGAATGAAACCAAGAAATTTTTTCATGATTGCTTAAAAAAGTTAATAGTATGCATTCAAATTTCATGACTATCTTTAAGGTTATATATATGATTTTTTTTATAAATAAAAATTAATAGTCATATCAATTTCACTATTTTGTAAATATAGTATTCATTTAACATACCAATTATTTTAAAAGAAATATTTATAAGTACAAGTGTACAACATAAATATTGTTTATAGTATTGCGAGAAATCTATATTCTAATTTGTGAATACAAAATTGAAAGAGTACAGAAGAAAATCATGTTGGATTTTTTTGGCAAAACATGCTTTGTAATGATAGATGTCGAAAAGTATTTATTCCATTATTAAATTCAAAAAGACAAATAATTGGATCAACCATAATGTGTTACTTATAAATAGGTCTAAGGTTGGAAAACCAAAAAATATTGTAAACAAAAGCAAAAATTATGCACGTGATTCGTGAATGAAGCATAGACAGACTGAATAATACGAAATAGTCAATAATTTAACATTAATTAAAATATAGGATGATGAGTAGTCGTTTCATAATTCGTAAATGAGCTGGAGATGGAGAGAGACAATTTGATGTGAAAAAAGAGAAGTTAAATAAAGGAAAAAAAATGGTAGCTTTGGTCGTCGGACTCGGAGCAATGAATGATATGAATATGATGTGTGCTTACGATTGACCCATTGACTTTTCCCCGCCACCATACGAGGACTCTCATCCTTCTTCTTCATTTCTCCGTAGTCTCCCATTTCAACAAATCCAATCCTTTTTCACACGTCGTCGCGTGAAGAGTAAAGACTCGCCCTTTTTATACGAACTTAGCCAAGTAGTAGGTTTATTTACCTGCGATTTCTGATTCTCTCATCTCTGTCTTTTGGCTTCATCGCTGTCTCTAATTTAAGATTTTTCCGAGGTGGGTTTCTCTTGTTTTCTTTCATTTCTCTGTGTTTTTGAGGTTTTGTTCTGAATCTTGTCAGACCCGAATTTCACGTTTACAGCTTTTTCTAGTTGCTTTCACTTTTGAGATTTTTAGTTTTTTTGGGGGTTGCTGAACTGGACGGAGGTTTTATTGAGAATTGGAGTAGTACTTGAATCGATCTATGGTTTGTTTACTAGTCAGAAGTCAAATCTCTGAATTGCTTTTGTTAATGGCATAAACAGGTCAACACAGGTCTGTTTTACATTGATGATGGGTTGCTCCTGGTCATTATGCGACAGCTTTGGAAGAAAACCTACAGAAGTTGATGGAGGTAAAGATGCATGATCCAGGGTTCTTAAATAGAAAGTTTACTACTACTTTATGCATTGTTTTGAGTTTTGAATGTTAATTCTGTCTATAGTCATGTTGTTGCTTTCTTCTAATCTAAGTGTATAATATACAAACAGAAATCTCAAACATAGACAACGTGAAGATATACAAATACAAAGAGATACGCCAGGCCACAAATGATTTCAGTCCTGAAAATAAAATTGGAGAAGGAGGGTTTGGTTCTGTGTACAAGGTAAATGAGACAACACTTGATCTTCTTTTTTGTATCACACTCTCTCTTCACCTTTCTTACTGGAGAAACCTTCTGATGACTAGGGCCAACTTAAAGATGGAAAGATTGCAGCTATCAAAATCCTCTCGGCTGAGTCAAGACAAGGTGTAAAAGAATTCTTGACTGAGATCAATGTGATATCAGAAATAAAACATGAGAATTTGGTTAAGCTATATGGATGCTGCGTGGAGGGTAATCACAGGATTCTTGTTTACAATTTTCTCGAGAACAATAGCCTCGATAAAACGCTTTTAGGTAATTCTCTTAGTTTCTCATTCTCTAAATGTCTGTTTCTCTGGTTTTGTAACATTATTCTTAACCGAACGAACGTTGTTCAGCTGGGGGCTACACTCGGAGTGGGATACAGTTTGATTGGAGTAGTCGGGCCAATATATGCGTTGGGGTTGCTAAAGGTCTTGCCTTTCTTCATGAGGAAGTACGGCCACACATAATCCATAGAGATATTAAAGCAAGCAACATTCTACTCGACAAATATTTATCCCCCAAGATCTCTGATTTTGGACTCGCGAGGCTTATGCCACCTAACATGACTCATGTCAGCACTCGTGTTGCTGGTACCATGTGAGTTCCATATGTTTCTTTTCTCTTAACTTTTCTTTCCATCTTTCAACTAAAAATTGCAGAGGTCTTAACATGTGTTCACATCTGTTTTTGGGCAGTGGTTATTTAGCACCAGAATATGCGGTTAGGGGACAATTGACGCGTAAAGCAGATATATACAGCTTTGGAGTCCTTTTAATGGAGATAGTCAGTGGAAGAAGTAACAAAAACACTCGGTTACCCACGGAATATCAGTATCTTCTTGAAAGAGTAAGTCTTGCGTACTCATTAAAATTGGTCATTCTTCCATTTACAGTGTGTTTATCCCACAAACCTGCAGGATCAACCTTATGAAATGTATCTTCTTGTAAGGTCCAAGCTCTTATTGTGGAAAAATGACCTCTTTTTACGAATTCGACAGGCTTGGGATCTTTATGAGCGGAATGAGCTCGTGGATCTGGTTGATTCAGGGTTAAACGGAGTCTTTGATGCAGAGGAAGCTTGTAGGTACTTAAAAATCGGTCTTTTGTGCACACAAGACAGTCCAAAGCTAAGACCAAATATGTCTACAGTGGTGAAGTTGTTAACAGGAGAGAAGGATATTAAAGACTATAGGAAGATAAACAGACCGGGTTTGATATCTGATTTCATGGACTTGAAAGTGAGAAAACCAGTTGCAACAGGGCCAGGGGAAGTGAACAGAAACAGTTACACAACCCCTTCTTCTTCTAATCCTTCGTCTGGGGATAACTCAAACGCTTTCTCATCCGGAGTATCCTCAGCTAATGCTGGTAATACATTCAGCAGTACCATTTAGAAAGAGAAGAAAATCTCCCTTTAAAAGTTGGAGTTTTTTGTTTTCTGTTTTTGAGATGTATATGGGATAAAGTGTTTGATGTTTTCGCGTCTCTCTTCATTTTTCATCTTCCTTGGATTAAAACAAAGGTTTTGTTAGATTTTTGAATTAATAGCGGCAGCAGAAACAAAGGTCTCGCAGTCCTGCTGTTTGTTCAAGTCCTCTTCAGTTTGAATGTATGTATGTGTATATATGTATTTTTATATTTTATAGGTTAAAGTTGAATCTTAATGATCCGATCCCATAAACCTTGTTTTACTGTCCCCAAGACAAGAGACGGAACAAAACCCAATAGACAGGGAGAGTTTAAACAAGGAACAATCCCCTCAATCGGATAAGGATGACATACACAGACCAGATAATCAGAATACAATGAAAATCAGATACAATGAATCATAAGGGGAATTCATTTACTTCTGAGGTCCCTCATGATAATCCAAATTCAGAACAGAACAAGGAACATATGATCAATGAGCCTCCTGAAATAAGGGATACCACATCAACATCTGCTCAACTAATCAGAACAAGCTCAGAGACCACTACAAAGTAAAGTTTGATCCACCCTGAGAGACCAAAGCAACACTCACAAGTTTCCGATCAAACTACAAGTCATGCACAAAACCGAAAACAAGTTACAAATATAAGAATATTTTTTTTATGTGTGG
Source organism: Lepidium didymum (assembly GCA_963920545.1). Taxonomy (NCBI): domain Eukaryota; kingdom Viridiplantae; phylum Streptophyta; class Magnoliopsida; order Brassicales; family Brassicaceae; genus Lepidium; species Lepidium didymum. The sequence continues at coordinate 7,174,802 of OY986992.1, forward strand.
CCGATGTGTTTCTTAGTTTAATTATAAAGTTCAAATTTATTTAAAGTTTGGATTCTAATATAAAATATGATACCGTGATGGATCAGTTTCAATTAACGCATTAGATCGGATGTATTGCCAAATTATATGTATATTAATCTTTTATATATCAAGTATATATATATATATATAGTAATTAAATAATTAAATGTACATATAACCATATATATATATAAAGTAACATGACAGTTAATTTTGAATGTGTACGTGTGTGACGTCTATATAAACACAAAGTGAAATGTTTGTTTGTGGTTGATTCCTTTTATCACAAAAGGAGATGTACAGTTACACACATTAGAGAGAAATAGAGAAGATTCTCGAAGAGATCTTTTATCCATCAAAGAGATCGATCAAAGTAATAAATGCTAAGGGAAGATAAGTTAATCTAAGAAGTTCTTATCCATATCATTTAAAGGCAATGGATCAAAGTCAGTTTTCTTCTTTCTTAAGTAAGTATTTGATTTGTTGAATTAACACAAATATAGAATGGACTTGGGACAGATTTTATAAAGTGAAATAATAAAATAACAAATTTATATTTGGTATAAGAGCCATCTAGATTTGTTTAGTTCACATAGAAAAATTTGAATGTAATTGATTATAATGAAGATTCATGATTGTGCAAATGATTTGATTAAACACAAAATTTATAGTTAAGTTGATCAAGTAACAACATTTTGTGGTTAATAATTCAATCATGTATTCGTATCAATTACCGATTGATACGAATTAATCACCATGCATTGGTTTAAGATTTTCGAATAGAAATGTGAAAATCATAATGAGGATCAAGTAACTGTCAACGTGATTGCATAATTTTTGATGTAATCGTGAATTCATTTGTGATCGTGCATGATTGCATAGTTTCTGACATAACCGTAATTGCAAAAGTTTTGAATTTTAATATTAACTAGGATGGTACCCACGCTTAAAGCGTGGGTTATAAAACGTCTTTTTATTAAAAAAAAATTAATGGTTTTTTTGTATGGGTGATATAAAACAGATATTAAAAGTTTGTTTTATAGAGTAATCGTGTATACAATATATAACAGAATCATAGATTTATCTTTCATATTATCAGTATGTATATTGTGGCTTAGAACACATTTACTATTTGATTGTTTTGTTTTATAGATTTACAGGTTTTTATAACATTTTATAACTTGTAATTGTATTAAAATATAACAGCTGGATAGTTTATATGTTGAAATATAGATTGCTCTCACCTTTCATATAGCAATCATTACATATATTGCGTAGATTTTATACAAAAAACTGAATTCAGAAACAGTTCATGGATTAATCGACTCTTCACATAAAATATTAATAAATATTTGGAAAAGTTTGTTTCAAATTGTAGTTACAAATATATGCTATAAAGAAAGTCTAAAATTTGAAAACATTTTTATTAAAAAATCTTTTTAAAACATATACAAATAATAAAATGATATGCCTAAATAGTTTTATTTTGAACTCCAATTATTTTTGTTAAGCTATAAAAAAATCGTAAACCACAAAAGTCTAATATTTAAAATTGTCATTTGAATAACCATTGTCTTTCCAGTGACAAAAAAATAAAAATAATAATCATTGTCTTTCTCGGTGGTCCATTAATTTTGCGAATTGATTGGAATTATAAAAAACATTGGAGTTTTAAATACATATATAGTACGATTTGTTATAAGTGAAACCAGAAAAATATAACACAATATGATCAATGAATCAAACACAAATTGATAATTTAATGATATTGAAAACTTTCTTAGTGATCATCTCCACCTTGTAGTCCCTCATCATCCTAAGGTCATATCATCAATAACCACAAATTCTTATCAAAATAAACTCAGCCATCATCACTTCTGAATGAGATGTGTAACAAAATTTCAAATAATTTCAGGAATATTAGTTCTCATAAATCAGATAAATTTAATTTTTTCAGAAAGAAAAATACATTACATCTTAATTTAAGACACATTGAAAAACAAAACAAAAATTCCAACATCAAGGTTCTTCGAGCCTGCTACAGAAATCGTGGAGGCTTGAGCAGGTAAATATCTCTCACCAACCCTTTACCCATTTCGCCTACAGCTTTTAACATCTTCACTGGATCACTTTCTTCTTTTTCTTTTTCTTCATCTTCATTGGGTTTATTTCAAGTTAAAGCAATTTTTTTGCCTCCTACATGATCATACCATGGTAACTTAACTTCCTTTTTGTTTCATTATCGTTGTTTCTCTATGTAATCAAACTCAGAGGCTATTGACTGTAGAACTCTGTAGTCTATGAATCGACCTAATCATAAGTTTCGAACAAACATTTTTTATAAAAAATTCAATAATGAAAACCGATTTAGAGAAGTCATTATTGAAGAAATTTTAGTGAGAACGAGAAAGAACAACTTTTTCTTCTTGTTATTCCGTTAAAAGAAAATGTAACAGATTACATTGTTTTTAATACAGTGACTTTGGTTAAGGAAAAAATAACCAGAACTAATTCTATTGAACCATACAATTGATTAAGTGCTAAACCGGAACTCTAATAACTCCAATAGCCTCCCTCAAGATGGCAAATATATTGAACTCATTGCCATCTTGCCTAGGATAGAAGCAAAGGACCCTCCAGTCAATGGTTTTATGAAGATGTCTGCAAGATTGTGTTCCGATTTCACATATAGAGGCTTAATCAAACCATCAAGAATCTTCTCTCTTACCTTGTGGCAATCCATTTCTAAATGCTTTGTTCTTTCATGAAAAACCGAGTTATTAGAGATGTGGATTGCCGCCATTGAGTCACAAAAGAAAGCCACAACTCGGTCTTGAGGTGCTTCTAATTCAGCCAGCAGATTCACAAGCCACATCACCTCTTTAAGAGCAAATCTCATGGCGCGATACTCGGATTCAACAGAGAAAATAGAGATAGTTTGCTGCTTCTTTGACTTCCATGCTATAAGTGATGATCCTAAGAACATACAGAAACCTGATGTTGATTGGCGCGTATCTTTACATGAGGCCCAATCTGCATCAGTGTAAGCTCTAAGAATCAAGTCGCTATCTGCAGAGTAGATTACTCCATTGCCTATGGTTCCCTTCAGGTAGTGTAAAACTTTGTATGCAGCCTTCAAATGAGATTGTTTAGGGGCCGATGTGAACTGGCACAGCTTGTTCACTGCAAATGTAATGTCGGGTCTTGATATCGTGAGGTACGTCATTTTTCCAACAAGCCTTCTATACTGTTCAGGGTCCGTTAGTAAAGGTTCATCGCTGTTTAAAGACAACTTCACACTCAGTTCCATTGGAATCTTTGATGGTTTACAAGCGAGCAAACCTGATTCTTCCAGCAACTCTAGAGTATACTTTCTTTGACTAATTGAGATACCTTTGGAATTTCTTGCAATTTCCAGACCAAGGAAGTATCTCAAAGGTCCTAAATCCCTGACCTTAAACTGTTTGTGCAAAGCTTTCTTCAACTGTATTACTTCATCATCATCATTAGAAGCTATGACAATATCATCAACATACACCAAAACCGCTATGTACTTCCCATTAACACTTTTTATAAAGAGTGTATGATCAGTGTAGGACTTCTTGAAACCCAATGACTCTAATGTATCACTAAATTTTAGAAACCATTGCCTCGATGCTTGTTTTAAACCATAGAGAGACTTATGCAATTTACAAACTGCATTTTCTGGTAAAACTTCTCCTTCACGTGGTGTAAATCCTAGCGGTAGTGACATGTAGATTTCTTCATGTAGATCTCCATTAAGAAACGCATTGGACACATCTAACTGAGTCATACTCCACCCTTTCGCTGCTGCTACCCCTATCAAAGTCTTTATTGTAGTCATCTTAGCAACATGGGAAAAAGTATCTACGAAATCTACTCCTTCCTTTTGGGTATAACCTTTAGCTACCAACCTAGCTATATATCTTTCAAGGGTTCCATCAGCATTAAGCTTGGTTTTATAAGCCCACCTGCATCCTATAGCACGTTTTCCCTTTGGCAAAGAGCCAATTGTCCATGTTCCTGAGTTCTCTAATGCTATTAACTCTTCATTCATAGCATATAACCATTCCTTGAAAGTTTTAGCTTTAGAGAAACTAGTTGGTTCAGAGAAAATACTTACAGAACACATGTATGATTTATACTCCTCTGATAGCTGATCATAACTCAAAAAATTTGCCTGAGGGAAAGGCAAATCTGTTTCAGTTATACCACAGTAATAGTCATGGAGGTAGCTCGGCATTTTCTGCTTTCTCTTTTCTTCTTTTGGGTGCATATCTTTGTTCCCATCGCCTGCATTCTTTGCTGTAACTTCAGTACTTTCTGTGTCACTATAATTTTTGTCTTCTGGACATCCATTCTCTGTCACAACTACAATATCTTCTGCTTCGACATTCTCGGGAATTATAGCAGATGGAACTCTCGGTAATTTTGATGCTGGGGACAATGACACTTCACCCGATGTCTCAACATCTTCTGTGATAGTCATATTTGGAACCTTGTGAGTAACACTTTCTTCAGTATCTGACTCATTGATTTCATTCCCCTCAAATTTTCCCGAAAACAGAGTCTCTAGTTCAATCTGCTCCCTGTTTTGCAGAGGAAAGATATCTTCATGGAACCTTACATTTCTTGAGACATGGATTTGGTTTGTTTCAAGATCTAACAACTTGTAGCCTTTCACTCCAGCAGGGTAACCAAGAAATACATGAGGTTTAGCTCGTGACTGAAACTTGTGTCTTTGCTTTGTAGAGGTGGAAACATAGCATAGGCAGCCAAAGACTTTCAAGAGATTATAATTCGGGACCTTTGAATTCAGAACTTCATAAGGTGACTTGTTCTTGTGTAAGACCATAGGTAATCTGTTAATCAAAAAAACTGCAGTTAGAATGCAATCCCCCCAATATTCAAGAGCCATATTACTCTGAAACATAAGCGAACGAGCGACGTTCAAAATGTGTTGGTGCTTCCTCTCGACTACGGAGTTTTGCTCAGGTGTTTCAGGGCAGCTGTGGTAAGGTTGAATTCCTTTTGTTTTGAACAGATTTTCAAACCTCAACTCGGGAGCATTGTCAGATCTAACCCCCTTAACAATTGTTTGATATTGATTTTCAATCATTGTGAGAAAATCTGGAAACACTTGTAAGACATCACTTTTAAAACGCATTAGATAAATTCATGTTACGCGTGAAAAATCATCAACAATAGTAAGGAAATATCTATAGCCTTCAAGAGTAGAAACAGAAAATGGACCCCAAACATCAATGTGTAACAAATCAAAAGGTCTTTTGCACATATTATTCAAAGCTTTATAAGAAAGACGTCTCTGTTTTGCCAAAGGACATATACTACAATGAAAGTTTTCTCTACTTCCTTTCTCTATGCCTAACAAGTTCATAACAGAATCTACCTTTCGAGTATTAGGGTGACCTAGTCTATTGTGCCAAAGAGAAGAATTAACTAAGAAAACAGCAAAAAAATGTAAGCTCTTAATGGTGTCTTTTGTGAGAAAATCTTTGTCCAGAAAATACAAGTTCGAAATCCGCTCAGCTTGTCCAATCATCAGCCCCTTGGTAGGTTCCTGGATCACACAAGTAAGAGGATCAAACATAACACGACAGTTTAAATCAGTAGTGAGTTGACTCACACTAATCAAACTCAGTCTAAACTCTGGAATGTAAAGCACATTCTTCAGAATAAGATAATCATTCAATTTTACTTCGCCAATCCCAACAATTCTAATGTAAAGACCATTTGGTAAAGTTACAGACTTATTTTGAATAGAAGACATATGAGCAAAACAGCTTTTATCGTGAGTGACATGGTGTGTGGCACCGCTGTCAATAATCCAGGTTTGAGTGGTAAAGACAGAACTTGTATTTTTCATTACTCCGACAAAATGAAGAATAGATTTTGAGAATTTAATACTAGATGAGGCAGTGATGATTCCTTTAGAAGCAGTGGATCTTGTATCTTGCTTTGAAGGCAGACTTAGCTGAGAGTTAAAGTATGAAATAACTCATTCTATTTGGTCCTTTGTCAAGTTCTTCATTGCTCCCTGTTTCTGTTTATGTTTAAATCCAGGTGGGTAACCGTGAATTTTGAAACATTTATCGATGGTGTGTCCTATATATCCACAATGTGTGCACGTCGACTTCTGAGTTCTTCGATTTGAATCCGCAACATTCACAACAGCATTTGTCTGATCCTTCTCCTCAAAGTGATAAGCAGAAGCTGAAGGCACATTTGTTATGTTTCTCTGGCTATGATCTGAATCAAGGATGTTATAAACTTCTGCCAAATCAGGTACCCTCTTTCGCATGATTATTTGATTCCTTGCATTTGAATATGACTCGTTAAGCCCTGCAAGAAGTTTTATAACCTTCGTATGTTCTGATTTGGTCGCAGTCTTCTTGCAACATTGACACACTTTGCAGATGTTAATACATTCTGCTCCTTTTAATTCATCCCACAGAGTTTTCAACTTCGTGTAATACGTAGATAAATCCATCGTCCCTTGTTGCAAACCCCATATTTGTTGTGTTAACTGATAAGATCTTGGCAAGTTAGTGATGTGAAATCTCACCTGCAAGTCTTTCCAAATCTCTGATGCATCCTCATATCGCAAGATACTTCCATATATCTGCTTACTAACAGAATTCAAAATCCATGACTTTACCATTGAGTTGCATCTTGACCAAATCTTGTAGTGAGGATGAGTGGCATAAGGTCTCGGAAGACCCCCATCTATGAAAGAAATTTTGTTCTTCGCGTCCAAAGCTATGTTCATAGCGATGCTCCAAGTGGTATAATTTGTCCCATCTAAGATCTCCGTGATGATCGGAGCGCCGGGGTTATCTCCACTAGTGAGAAAGTATGGTGAGTACTGAACTCCTTCGAAACTAAAGCTTTCTTGAGCTGGTATTTTAGCTTCCGAGCTCGAATTACCGAACAGCTTCTTCGAAATCTCCGAGTTTTGATTTTGCGAAGTTTCTTGCTCTGATGATTCTGACTTCACGGAGCGAGTCGATTTGGTGGATAAAGTCAGCTTCCTCGCCGTCGCAGGTCTCTTTCCTCCTTTGCGAATGACAACCATGATTTCAAACCTTTCAACAGAAAAGAAGAAGAAGAAGACTTCGGCGAATTGTTTGAAATCCAACAGGCAAACTGTGAAATTGGATCCGAAAATGAATTCTGATGAACAACCTAATCAATTAAACCAAGAATTTTAGCAGATCGTAACTTGCTCTGATACCATATTGAAGAAATTTTAGTGAGAACGAGAAGAAGAACGAGAGAGAACAACTTTTTCTTCTTGTTATTCCGTTAAAAGAAAATGTAACAGATTACATTGTTTTTAATACAGTGACTTTGGTTAAGGAGGAGATAACCAGAACTAATTCTATTGAACCATACAATTGATTAAGTGCTAAACCGGAACACTAATAACTCCAATAGTCATGCTGGGCAAAAAATCACAGAAATCTATCTCGATTCATAACTCGAATTTACAGTAGAATAGAATCTGAGTTAAATGTACAACACACAACCACTCCTTAAAGCAAAACTGTTTGCTCTTTAGATTTCTCGAGGCCAGAAATATAACAATAACTGTGACTTACAGTTGAAAGGAATCAAGAATGGCTTGAAGAGTCTTTTGTGAGTTCTGCCATTGCTTTGGAGTAGCACTCACAATGAACACAACCATTGTGTTTCCCTTTGTTGTCGCTTTGCCAGATTGTGACTTCCTGCCAGCGCAAATGACGTCTCCAACACGTACTTATAGTACTGTCACAATAATAACACAAGAAGACATTAAACAATGAAAGAGTTAATTGATTGATTAGTTCCGAGAAGCAACCATTTTGTGGATCATTTCATCCCTACCGTTTGATCTCCAATTTTTTCAATTGAAGTCTCCAAAAATTTCATCAGTCATAAGAGTTTCCTATGACAAAAGGACCAAGAGAAGCAATCACTTTCTCAGGCTCACCAAGATCTTCAATGGTTGCATTTGGTTTGTTTGTTAAACTAATCAAAGGAGATGCAACTACTTGAACTTTGCCTTGCTTCTCGTTCTCAGACTTCACTTTAATCCATGGCTCTGCACATTTCAGTTGGCAGTAATTACCTGACAAAATGTTGCATCTCCTTTGATTCAAAAGCAAGGTAAAGTTTACAAAAAGAGAGAAATAAACCGATCTGCAATAATGTTCGGTCTTCCTTTTTCTGTCCATTATAAACCAATCTACAATAATGTTTTACATGTATATAGATATAATTACAGAAGGTGTTACATATTTATCGAAATTAGCATCAGCATCAAGATGATTCATGTCTTATTTTCACTTTGAAAGAGAAAGAAAACCCTGAAAAAGGACCTGCAAATCTGCTATTTTCCTTTGGACAACTTATAACTCTCAAGTATGCAAGTCTGCATAGACCATCTGAAGTAATTATATATCACAGCCGCTGCTATAAGTGTTTTACCAAGTCCCATCGGCAAAGCTACCAATGTGTTTGAAAACAAATCGGTCTTCCTAATAGCAAAGTGATAATCTCTGAGAGAAACATTCATATTCACTGAGATACCAAACACAAATGCATCAATATGTCAGAATTAAGAAAGACATTCCACCTTGTAAATCCCCGACAATTTTGAAAGGTAGTTCATAAGTTGGAAAGTATTGTACCTGGATAAATCCAAGTATTAGCAATTTAGCAATCTTGGGATCAATTGCAACACAAGGACTCTTGTCGTGACCACACTCAAATTCATCATATATCGGGTCGGAAACAGCTTGATTCTCCGGCGGAGGTTTGTGCTCTATTTCCATGAATATATCGAGAGTAGATTGCTTTTTTCGCAAGAGGCTTACAACCATTTACCGGATTGTTATTCGTAATTGGTGGATGAGAAGAAGAAGATGCATCAGAGGTTTTAAGGCAACCCAAGTCTATTTCTCTAACTGTTTCTTTCCAATAGAACTCCTGCATGCGAAAATTAAAAGAGAACAATCAAACAACATCTTCAGAAGGAGGCTATAAAGAAGAGGTTAAACGTGTGATCGTGGTATCGAAGTTGAAGAATGATAGTAGAAGTTGAGAAAATCGTGGGTTAGTAAAATTTAAAACAGGTTTAAATTTTGCTATTTGGTTAAAATAATATACCGCAGAAAAAATAGTAAAAAAGGGCTGTTAAATTTTTTTTTAAAACTTATTCTACTAAACGTATTTCCATTTTAATACGGAGAGATTCATTTTATGATGAAGTGCTTGTATTCACTAGTTGATCACGGTAACCGTCATTTGTTTAATATATGATATATATTAGTCACGTAAATAAAACATAGCACTATGATTGACAATGGGTCATTAATGAATTATGTTAGTGGTGTAGGACCCAAGAATCGGAGTTTAGAAATGCGAAGAGAAATCGTATAAATAAAATAATTAAGAACGATATAAGCAATAAAACAATTTAGAAAAAAAGCGTTTAAAACCGTTTAGAATCGGAGGCGAGATTTGATCTCTGTCCTTAACTCAATAAAGCTCCCGTTAGTGAGACAGATCAACTGAGCTTTTGGAGTCCCAGGATACAACCGAAATGAGACCACAACGCTACACTCGTTGTGGAATCTACGAACGTAGACAACTACGATATACTCTAGACTTACCGTTTTCCGAAAGAAGGGAGAAACGCTTAGAGAGATTGAAGGATCTTTAGTGAGAATCAGTTAATTCTCCAAATGAGACGAGTCCCTTATATAGGCGAGCTCGGAGTAAGTTTAAACGCGTGCATTAACGGCAAGATTCTGCCGTTATGATTGCATGACATTAATACGTAGACAGTTACGATTTTCGTCATTAACATGCAATCAAATCTCGTATTAACCGAAAATGTTTAAGAGGATATTTTTAGACAATAAAATTGTCCAAAAAGAAATGGGCCACTCGACCACGAGACATTCCCGAAGCCCGAAGCCCGAAGCCCGAAGCCCGAAGCCCGAGCCTGCGCCTGGCGGCGGTGGTGGTGGTGCGCGCGTGTGGTCTGATTCATCCTCTCTCACATGTACCATAAGTCTTAGCCAATTTGAACACTTGTATCACCTTCTAGTATTTATACTAGAGCGAAAAAGTTCGGCTAAACAATGTGGGACATTTAATAAATTCCACTTACTCATTTACACTCAAATGGATCTATTTTGATACTTAGCCCAAAATCCAATCCATTTCATAAGTTATTTCTTATTCATATTCTCAAATATTTATAAGCCCAATGCTTATAATAATTTAGACCCAACAATCCCCCACATGAATAGAAATGACTCTAAACAGGGATGACTAGAAAGACTCTTTGTATAGAAGAAGCTAAAAAAGAAGTCTCCAGAGTATATGCGAAAACTAACTGTGTCTGATGTGGTAGCATTTTTCAGCTTTGAACCAATCATTGTTAATATCTGTCGAGTTTACTCGGCCAGGAGGTGAACATGATGTCTTGAACCACCCGGAGTTTTATGTAAACTTAGACAACAGGAATAACCCAGTTAGGTTTCTCGTAGAACTACGTTCTCTTGTTGTGTTCATTGTGGCCTTGAACATGCCCGGATTCATGAGTGAACTTGGAGAATATAGCCTTTATCGTTCATTCTCCTAGAAACGGCCCCATTTCACACTCACATAGGTGATTTCCCATAAGCTTTGCCATTTGGTTGACAGCATTATTTTGTACTTCATAAGAATGAAAGTATGAAATCATTAAAAGCTCAACGCTTATCCTTAAAAACTAGCACTTTCTACTCATCGTAGGAATCGGGTTGAGACATTCATCTCACAGTGCTTTTAGCAGACTCAGTTTAATATAGTTGTCCCTTTGAACCTCATTCTTGGGATCTCCAGTCATTGAGGTTGGGTGTCCATCAAACGTCTACTTTTAATTCATAGGCTGTAAACCCATTCCTCTTGATGATTTTAATACTTGATCTCGAGTCAGACCTTTTGTAAAAGGATCTGCCAAATTATCAGCTGATTTGATATAATCCAACGTGGTTATACCACTTGAGATCAAATGTCTAATGGTCTTATGTCGTCTTCGTATATGACGAGATTTGCCATTATATTGCGTATTCAGTGCCCGTGAGATAGCGGATTGACTATCACAATGCAAACGTATTGCCGGCACCGGTTTCTCCCACATAGGGATATCTTCCAAAAAATTTCGAAGCCACTCAGCCTCCTCTGCAGCTTTGTCTAAAGCAATGAACTCAGATTCCATGGTTGATCTGGCCAGCAGAGTTTGTTTGGAAGATTTCCATGACACAGCAGCACCACCTATTGTAAAGACATATCCACTTGTGGATTTTGAGTTCTTGGAGTCAGATATCCAGTTTGCATCAGTATATCCTTCCAAAACTGCTGGTTCTTTACCATAGTGCAACCCATAGCTTTTCGTAAACCGCAAGTAATTCAATACTCTAGTTATAGCTTTCCAGTGTGTGTGTCCTGGATTACTTTTGTATCGACTTAACACATTAACTGCGTGCGCTAGATCGGGTCGAGTACAATTTGTTAAGTACATTAGACTTCCGATAACTCGTGCATATTCCACTTGTGATACAGCTTCACCTTGATTTTTAGTCAAATGAAGTTGGGCGTCAACAGGTGTTTTTGCAGTCCCACTTGAGTAGAGTTTGAATCTATCAAGTATCTTGTCAGCATAATGTTCTTGGGATAAAATGATTCCGTCAGAGTGTCTAGTGATTTTAACTCCTAGAATTACATCTGCTAATCCCATATCTTTCATATCAAACTGTCCTGATAACATAGTTTTTGTTTGATTGATGATATCGTTATTACTCCCAATAATAAGCATGTCATCTACGTATAAACATAGAATGATATACCCAGTTGTAGTAATTTTAACATATATGCATTTATCACATTCATTTATGCGAAAACCGTTTGACATCATTACATTATCAAACTTTTCATGCCATTGTTTTGGAGCTTGTTTAAGTCCATACAATGACTTCACAAGTCTACAGACTTTGTGTTCTTGTCCAGGTACAACAAACCCTTCAGGTTGTTTCATGTATATTTCTTCCTCTAAATCTCCATTTAGAAAGACAGTTTTTACATCCATCTGATGGATTTCCAAACCTCGTAAAGCAGCAATGCTAATTAGCATTCTGATCGAAGTGATTCTCGTTACCGGAGAATAGGTGTCAAAGAAATCCAGACCTTCCTTTTGTCGGAATCCTTGCACCACGAGTCTAGCCTTGTGCTTGTCTACCGTACCATCAGTTTTCAATTTTGTTTTGAAAATCCATTTACACCCGAGGGCTTTAAACCCTTCCGGTAAATCAGCCATCTCCCATGTATGATGTTGCATAATGGAGTCAATTTCACTATTTACGGCTTCCTTCCAAAAAGGTGCATCTGGCGTAGACATAGCCTCTATGTAAGTTCTTGGTTCATTTTCTAAAAGAAAAACCATTAGGAAATCATCACCAAAGGTTTTTTCCTTTCGAGCTCTTTTGCTCCGTCTAGGTTCATCTTCAACTTCTTCCGGCTCATTAAATGAAGTGCCGGAAGAGCTTGCCTCATTTTGAGAGGAACTTACATCTCTTTGATCCCGTGTCCGTTTTAGATATTCTCTATCTTTTAACGGAAAGATATTCTCAAAGAATTCTGCATTCCGGGATTCCATCACAGTATTAATGTGAATGTCCGGAATATCTGATTTATGAACCAAAAATCAATAAGCACTACTATTGTGTGCATAACCGATAAAAATACAATCAACGGTTTTTGGTCCAACCGTGACTTGTTTCGGAGGTGGTACAACTACCTTTGCTAAGCACCCCCACACTTTCATGTATTTGTATGAAGGAACAATGCCTTTCCATAGTTCATACGGAGTTTTTCCCGTCACTTTGTGCGGAATTTTGTTGAGGATATAATTTGAGGTAAGCAAAGCTTCCCCCCACATGTTCTGAGCTATCCCAGATTCCTGCAACATAGCATTCATCATTTCTTTAAGAGTGCGATTTTTCCTTTCAGCAACTCCGTTAGATGAAGGTGAATAAGGAGCGGTTGTTTGATGTATTATTTCATTTTCTCTACAAAATGCATCAAACGGTCCTTCATATTCTCCACCTCGATCACTCCGAACTATTTTAATAGTTTTCTCAAGTTGATTTTCAGCTTCAAGCTTATATTCTTTAAATTTATCCAAAGCTTCGTTTTTGCTTTGTAATAAATAAATACAACAATATTTTGTGCAATCATCTATAAATGTCACAAAATATTTCTTTCCTCCTCGAGTTGGTAGATACTTTAAATCACATAAATCTGTGTGTATCAGACCAAGAGGTTCCGTCGTTCTTTCTCGTTTAGGGGATGATCGTTTTGTAAGTTTTGCTTGTACACAAACTTGACATTTATCCTTAATCGATTTGCATTTAGGAATTAGACTTAAATTCATCAATCTTTCCAAAGATTTATAATTTACATGTCCTAATCGTTCATGCCAAATAGTAAAAGACTCGACCAAATAAGCAACTTGAGCATTTTCATTAACGGAATCAACATTGGTTACATTTTTCTTTGGTAAGACCGTCATTACATTCATCTTGACAAGTCCACCCTTAACATAACCCTTTCCCAAGTACACCCCATTCTTCCTAATCACTAGCTGATCGGATACAAAGTTAACACCAAATCCGGCCTTGCTCATGAGTGTGCCGGAGATCAGATTCTTGCTTATGTCGGGAACATGTTTCACATTGTTGAGAGTGATCTCATGTCCCGAAGTCATCTTTAGCACAACCTTTCCACGTCCTAAAATCTTGGATGCTTTGGTGTTCGCCATCTTCACCCTTTCGTCTTCATTACTCTTTTGATAAGAGCTAAACAACTCTCTATCACAACAAATGTGAGTGGTTACGCCGGTGTCGTAGAACCACTCCCTTGGATTGGTCTCAACCGCATTGACTTCTGGAATATCTTCGGTGATTACCGCACATAGATCTTCCGAGGTCAAGAAAGCTTGATGAGTAGACTTTTTTATCCTTTGCCTTCTTATGACAAGCTTGAGCTTTGTGGCCTTTCTTACCACAATAGTTACAAGTTCCGGTGAACTTCTTCTCAGCCCCATTGTGCTTCTTGAAGTTCGTGGATCCCGAAGGTTTCAGATTCTTTTCCCCGACCTTAGCCTTGCCTTTGACCTTAGCCATTTGAGCAAGATAGGCTTGGTAAGAATCTTGCTCCTCACGATTGATGAGCCCCGTTGTTTGGCGATTCCTAGCTTCAATTTGAAGCCTAGTGATCAAGTCTTGAAGAGACATCGCCTTCCGCTTGTGTTTGAGATAATTTTTGTATTCCACCCAACCTGGAGGAAGTTTCTCAATAAAGCAATTAACCGTGAAAGGCTCACAAATTTTCATACCTTCGGATGCTATCTCATTGCATAGCAATTGAAGTTGATCCACTTGTGCCATGATAGGTTTGGAATCCACCATCTTGAAATCTAGAAATTTTGCCACCGCAAATTTCTGAGTTCCCGCATCATCGGACTTGTACTTCTTCTCCAAAGCATTCCACAGCTCTTTAGCTGTCGGGAATTGCTTCTCATTGTTGTACACAGCATACAACGGGTCAACGAGGCGGCTTAAGATCCAACCCCGGCACAAGAAGTCTGAATGCGTCCATGCATCAATGCTCACAATGGTGTGGACATCTTCGGCTCCAAGAGCAGCTACCGGCTTGTCCTCTTTGAGGAACTTGTCAAACTTGAGGGTGGTCAAATAGAACAACATCTTTTGTTGCCAAGTCTTGAACCCATTCCCATCAAATTTTTCCGGCAATAGTCCAGCACTCACAGCGGTTTGTTGAACAACGGTTGTTTGAACACCTTCATTTTCCTTGGTGATTGCAACATGTCCAGTCTCAGTCGACATCTGTTGACAATCCATGGAATAAATGAGTGAGATGCTTGAATCGTTAAATAAAATTTATTTACGAATCAACTATTATTTTACGTTTTAAATTATAAACACTATTAGTTAGTGTGATAATTTATAACCGTCTTTTTAAACGTTTCGGAAATATTGCAATTTATTTGCACCCGAACCCGTTTCTTAACACAAACGTTTCTCAAAATCGCTAACAAGCGTTCGCCGAAACCGTTTTAGATGTGTTATATTGGTTTGTAAAAACACTTATGAAAGCGTTTTACTCAACCGTTTGAAACCTTGTTTCCAAAGAAACTACGTTTCTAGATAAGAAATTAAATCGAACAAAATTGTTTTATAATTTCGCAAATCTCAATCCGATTATAGCTATATGCTAGAAGCGGACTTATTGAGTTAAGCTTGTAGGACCCAAGAATCGGAGTTTAGAAATGCGAAGAGAAATCGTATAAATAAAATAATTAAGAACGATATAAGCAATAAAACAATTTAGAAAAAAGGCGTTTAAAACCGTTTAGAATCGGAGGCGAGATTTGATCTCTGTCCTTAACTCAATAAAGCTCCCGTTAGTGAGACGGATCCACTGAGCTCTTGGAGTCCCAGGATACAACCGAAATGAGACCACAACGCTACACTCGTTGTGGAATCTACGAACGTAGACAACTACGATATACTCTAGAATCAGTTAATTCTCCAAATGAGACGAGTCCCTTATATAGGCGAGCTCGAAGTAAGTTTAAACGCGTGCATTAATGGCAAGATTCTGCCGTTATGATTGCATGACATTAATACGTAAACAGTTACGATTTTCGTCATTAACATGCAATCAAAACGCTTTTTGGTTTTTATTTTGTTATTAAAAACCAAATCTCGTATTAACCGAAAACCAAATCTCGTATTAACCGAAAACCAAATCTCGTATTAACCGAAAATGTTTAAGAGGATATTTTTAGACAATAAAATTGTCCAAAAAGAAATGGGCCACTCGACCACGAGACATTCCCGAAGCCCGAAGCCCGAGCCCGAGCCCGAGCCCGAGCCTGCGCCTGGCGGCGGTGGTGGTGGTGCGCGCGTGTGGTCTGATTCATCCTCTCTCACATGTACCATAAGTCTTAGCCAATTTGAACACTTGTATCACCTTCTAGTATTTATACTAGAGCGAAAAAGTTCGGCTAAACAATGTGGGACATTTAATAAATTCCACTTACTCATTTACACTCAAATGGATCTATTTTGATACTTAGCTCAAAATCCAATCCATTTCATAAGTTATTTCTTATTCACATTCTCAAATATTTATAAGCCCAATGCTTATAATAATTTAGACCCAACAAATGGTCGTAAGACAATAAGATACATTAAGAGATAGCATCATAAAAGTTATGATTAGGTAAGTTATATACATTTTTTATATATAAATTAAAGTTTCCGCTGCACTTTATAAAATAGGGTAAATTTTATTATACAATATTAATACAATATAAAAGAAATTACCCATTAAAATTTAGTGTTTAAGTGATATGTTAATCACCAAAGTGGTCTTAAATGTTAAAGTGAAAACATTAATTGATTATGATTAAAGATATGCGAAAATGATGATCAATTATATTATTATTTATATTTTTGGAGATCACCTAAAAGTGGATCATTGGATATATTTAATAATACAAAAAAAATTAGTCATTTCCGCTATAGTTGATAGTATGTTTACCCAAAGGTAACATATCTGTTTGATTTATACGTGTGATTTGATTAATTATAAAAGTATTAAAAATCTAAAACTAGCATCACTTATAGTTTGTGTATTTAAGTATTGCCCAAAGGTTGCTTAAGTACATGCTTTTAAAGTCTATAATAAAATTTAAGAATTTGTATAAAAGTCTCAAAGTATTAATGAGTAAGCATGTATAATGTTGCAACTTCATCCAGTATGTATGCATCTGCTAACTCTGTCATGAAGTTTAATGGGCTAAATTACGGGGAGTGGTCCGAACAAATCCGGTTTACACTAGGTGTAATGTCTTTGGACCATGTTATCCTCACTGATGAGGAGCCCTCAGCCATTATAGATGACAGCTACGAAGCTGATAAGTCTCGTTATGAGACTTGGGAGCGATCTAACAGGCTGAGTCTGAACCTCATGAGGATGACGATGGCGGAAAGTATTAAGCCATCTAGGCCCAAGACTGAGAAAGTTAGGGAATTTTCAATGAAAATTAAGGAGTGTTCACAATCAGATTTGGCGGACAAGTCGATTGTAGAAAGTCTCATGTGTGAGCTAACTACGAAAAAGTTTGACTGGTCCCAGCCAATCCATGATCATGTGACGCACATGTCTAACTTGGCATCGAAGTTAACGGCCTTGGGAATGGAAGTTCATGAGCCCTTCTTGGTCTAATTCATCATGAACTCTCTACCTCTTGAGTTTAGCCAGTTCCATGTGAATTATAACACCATTAAAGATAAATGGAATTATCAGGAATTGAAGGCTATGCTAGCTCAAGAGGAGGGGAGATTAAAGAAGATGAAGGACCAAGTTGCTCTTCTCGTAGGCATTAATGCCAAAAGCAGCAGAATGAAATCAAGTGTTAAGGATAAAAAGAAGGATAAAGCTTTCATGAAGGGACCCGAAAGTCAAATCCAAAAGGAAAAGAAGTGTTTCTTTTACAAGAAAATGGGACACTTCAAGAAAGACTGTCCGAAAAGAAAGGCATGGTTCGATAAGAAAGGTACGCAACATTTATATGTTTGTTCTGAATTGAACCTTATTGAAGTGCCTAAAAATACTTAGTGGTTAGATTCTGGTGCAACTACTCATGTGTCTCATATTGAGCAAGGATTCAGTTTGATCTAGCCCATAAGAGGACTTGAACAATACTTGTTCATGGGGAACCAGATGAAGGCACGGATAGAAGGCATTGGGACTTATAGGCTGATCTTAGATACTAGTTGTCATATAGATCTTGAAGGGTGTCTCTTTGTACCTGAATGTGCTAGAAATCTTGTTTTCATAAGTAGGTTAGACGATTTAGGTTTTAATTTTAAGATTGGACATGGTGTTTTCTCTATGTACCGTAATAATTATTTTTATGCTAATGGTACAAAGTTTGATTCACTTTACAAGTTTAATCTTGATGTAAAGTTTTCTGAATCCTTGTTTAATGTTGAGAATCAAGGCATAAAACGTAGTGCATCTAATGAGAGCTCAACTTTCTTGTGGCATAAAAGATTAGATCATATTTCCAAAGAAAGAATTATGAGGTTGGTAAAGAATGAAATACTTCCTCCATTGGATTTTAGTGATCTAAATGTGTGTATAGACTGCATTAAAGGAAAGCAGACTAAATATATAATAAAGAAACCAGCCACAAGAAGTACTCAACTTCTTGAGTTAATACACACCGATATATGTGGTCCATTTGATGCTCCATCTTGGAGTGGTGAAAAATACTTTATCACCTTTATTGATGATTATTCACATTATGGTTATACTTATCTGCTGCATGAAAAATCTAAGTAAGTGGATGTCCTAGAGGTGTTCATTGATGAAGTAGAAAGACAGTTAGATAGAAAAGTAAAAGTTGTGAGATCAGATAGAGGTGGTGAGTTTTACGGAAAATTCAATGAAAGTGGACAATGTCCTGGTCCGTTTGCAAAGTTACTTAAAAGTAGAGGCATTTGTGCGCAATACACAATGCCAAAAACACCTCAACAAAATGGTGTAGCTGAAAAACGAAACCGTACTCTAATAGATATGGTTAGGAGTATGTTAAGTAATTGTTCTTTACCCCTTTCGTTGTGGATATATGCATTAAAGACTGCAACATATGTGTTGAATCGGGTTCCTAGTAAGGTAGTTTCTAAGACACCTTTTGCACTGTGGATGGGAAGGAAACCTAGTTTAAGACATTTACATGTCTGAGGTTGTCCAGCAGAAGTAAAGCCGTATAACCCACATGAAAATAAACTTGATTCTAGAACTGTTAGTGGATTTTTCATTGGTTATCCTGAAAAATCGAAAGGGTATGTATTTTATTGTCCTAACCATAGTACGAGAATAGTTGAGACGGGGAATGCTAGGTTCATTGAGAATGATCAAGCTAGTGGGAGTGATGAACAAAGAAAGGTGGACATTAAAGAAGTTCAGGTTGAAGCTTCTTCACCTGTCGTTGCACCTCACGTTGTTGTTCCTATCGTTTCAGTAGAGTCTAATGACACAATGGAACAACACAATCAAGAGCCAATTCCTCTAGATGAAAATGTAGTCAGTGAACCAGTCACAATTCAAGAAGAGAGTAGTGTGCCACAAGAACCTTTAAGGCGATCTGTAAGAGAAAGAAGATCTGCCATTCCAAACGACTATGTGGTTTACACTATTGAAAGTGAATGTGACTTAAACCTTGATGAAGACCCGAGCACATTCCGAAAAGCCATGGAAAGTGACAATTCTAAAAAGTAGTTAAATGTCGCAGGAGACGAAATGACTTCTATGGGTGTTAATCATGTATGGGACTTAGTAGAGTTGCTTGATGGTTTCAAGACCGTTGGTTGTAAATGGGTCTTTAAGACTAAACGTGACATGAAAAGTAACATTGAAATACACATGGCTCGCCTTGTTGCTAAAGGTTTCACCTAAAAAGATGGCATTGACTATAATGAGACATTCTCTCCAGTATTTAAGAAGGATTTTCTAAGGATTGTTTTGGGTTTGGTAGCTCATTATGATTTAGAGCTTCACCAAATGGATGTGAAAACAACCTTTCTAAATGGAGATCTTGAGGAAGAAGTATATATGGACCAACCTGAAGGTTTTGTGGCCACAGGAAAAAAGCATCTGGTGTGTAAGCTCAGAAAGTCAATATATGGACTGAAACAAGCTTCCCGACAATGGTATTTAAAGTTTAATGATACCATTACATCATATGGTTTTGTAGAGATCATTGTTGATCGGTGTATCTACATGAAAATCAGTGGGAGCAAGTTCGTTATTTTGGTCTTATATTTTGATGATATCTTACTTGCTTCAAATGACATGGGCATGCTATATGATGTAAAGAAATATCTCTCTAAGAACTTTGAAATGAAAGATATGGGTGAAGCATCTTATGTGATCGGGATAGAAATAATTAGAGATAGATCACGAGGATTGTTAAGTTTGTCTCATAAAGGATATATGAATAAGATTTTAGAGAGATATGGGATGGAAAATTGCTCTGCATGAAAAGCTCCAATTCAAAAAGGGGATGAGTTCTGTAAAATGCAATGTCCCAAGAATGAATTGGAGCATAAAGAAATGGAAAGAATTCCCTATGCATCAGTGGTTGGGAGTTTGAACTATGTTCAGACATGTACTCGGCCAAATATCAGCTTTGTTGTTGGTATGTTGGGTCGATATCAAAGTAATCCCGGAATGGACCACTGGAAAGCTGCAAAGAAAGTTCTCAGGTACTTGCAAGGCACCAAAGAGTTCATACTTATGTACAGGAGATCCAACAACCTAGAGATCGTCGGATATTCAGATTCTGATTTTGCCGGATGTGTCGATAGCATAAAATCGACATTTGGCTATATGTTCCTGTTAGTTGGGGGAGCAGTATCTTGGAAGAGTAGAAAGCAGTCTGTCATTGCTACTTCCACTATGGAGGCCGAATTTGTGGCATGCTTTGAGGCCACAGTTCATGCATTGTGGTTGCGGAACTTTATCTCAGGACTTGGGATTGTCAACAACATAGCCAAGCCGCTGAGAATTCACTGTAATAATTCTGCAACTATCTTCTTTTCTAAAAATGATAAGTACTCGAAAGGAGCTAAGCACATGGAGTTAAAGTACTTGTCTGTGAACGAAGAAGTGCAGAAACAAAGAGTATCATTTGAGAATATTAGGACGAACATGATGGTAGTAGATCCGTTAACTAAGGGATTACCACCCAAGACGTTTATTGGCCATGTAGAGCGTATGAGTGTTATAGATAAGACCTTGCTATTCTAATTGTGTCATGCTTACTGTACTTGTAAGAATTTGAATTCACTTAAGGATATGTTTCTGTTTTATTGAACATGTTATCATTATAGTATATGTATACATTGTGGTGTAAAGATAACATGTGTGTTTGAGAATTAAAGTCTTTCTCAATATTAAAGAAAGAAAAGAATAAAATTAGAATTGGTTTGTGATACATGGAAGGGAACTTGTCTTTCAATGATGGGCAACCGCCATGATTCGATCAGTTCTTATTTTATTATGATAATTAAAAGATTAATGAATTTGATATAAAAGTGCAAATTATATATATTAAACCATTAAGTCAACACAACGGCCAAGTGGGAGAATGTAAGAACATTTTTTTTATGTGTGGCCGATGTGTTTCTCGGTTTAATTATAAAGTTCAAGTTCATATTAAAGTTATGGATTCTAATATAAAAGACGATACCATGATGGATCAACGCATTAGAATCGGGTGTATTGATAACTCTCTTCCCTTACCAAATTTTATGTATATTAATCTTTTATATACTAAGTATATATATATATATATATATATATATATGGTAATTAAATAATTAAATGTACATATAACCATATATATATGTGTAAAGTAACATGACAATTACTTTTGAACGTGTACGTGTGGGACGTCTATATAAACACAAAGTGAAATGTTTGTTTGTGGTTGATTCCTTTTATCACAAAAGGAGACGTACAGTTAATCTAAGAAGTTCTGATCAAAGTAATAAAGGCTAAGGGAAGATAAGTCAATCTAAGAAGTTCTGATCTAGATCATTCAAAGGCAATGGATCAAGGTCAGTTTTCTTCTTCCTTAAGTAAGTAATTGATTTATTGAATTAACACAAATCTAAAATGGACTTGGGACATATTTTATAAACCAAAATCATAAAATAATGAATTTATAACAAACTCCACAACCACGACAACTTTCGCCTTGATGGATACATAATCACCACATTGCTCACATAAACAGAACCAGGACATAGACAACATGATTAAGAGGAGCACCTCAACAGATTGGTCATATGGACAAGATTTATCCCTGAACAAAGAGACTAATTAGATAAGACAAAGTTTCAAAAAAACTTACCATCACAAAAGACTTACCACTGTCTCAGCTTCAACATCTCGGTTTGCAAAGATGGATCCCAATCAAGAATCATGTATTATATGGTCTGTCTCTGAAACTTCAGCACAAAAGAAACAGAAATTCAAGTAGAAGAGAATACAAACAATGATGATACACATGCAAATATCAACAAAGGTACGGTGGCTATCCTTAAGCCACCTAATCCACAATGAGCATTTTCAGTTGGAACTGTCAGGATTTGAAGAACACCCTGACAATTTAACGTCTAAAGGAAATACGTAGACAACTATTTCTAGACTATTTTTTCCTCATGGAAACAAAAAATAATGACTATGTTGAATCTGTACAAAAGCGGATGGATTATGACTACTCCTTCATAATAGAGTCAATAGTATTAAGTGGAGATCTAGCTCTTTTTTGGAAAAATAAGGAGGATTTAGTTGTTCATCAAGCCAACTGCAACATCATAGATACTATGATTAGAATAGGAATGCACAAGATCCATGCTTCATTTATATATGGTCAACCAGCTCATCATCTTAGAAGCGGGGCTTGAAACCTTATAGGAGATTTTATTGAAATACTTGGGAATGAAAATAAATTAGTAGGTCCATTACGCCCTGACCATTCCTTTTACCAATTACAAGGACAAATTAGGGAATGTGGTGTGAAGGAATTTCAAAGTTTTAGACCGTTTTACTAATGGATGAGACATAGAAATAACACTTGGATCCAAATCAGATTGGATTGAGCTTTTGGCAATGCTAATTGTTTCAAATTATTTCCTATAACTAATACTAAATATATGATTATGATGGGGTCTGATCACAGACCGATTTTCACATCCTTTGCATCAAACAATCAGGTCTTCTCTAAATCTCTAAGGCTATGATAAATTAGAATGAGACTATTTAAAACAAGTGTTGACAAAGTTGAGTTTTGATTCTCATTGGATTCAGTTGGTTATGTACTGTGTCACCTCAGTCTACTTTTTTAGTTCTGGTTAATGGACATGCTCATGGGTTAATACAACCTCAGAGAGGGATTAGACAAGGAGACTCTCTATCTCCATACATTTTTATCTTATGCACAGAGGCTGTCATCAGTAAATTAGCATAAGTAGAATGTAAATCCCAACCCACATGTTTGCAGTTCCACACCTCGGGACCAGCTATTCATCACCTATTATATGCAGATGACTACTTATTTAAATGTAAAGCGACTATAGAAGAGGCTACAACACTTAAAGATTGTCTTCAAACCTATGAAAAAGTCTCTGGCCAATGTATCAACTTCAGCAAATCAGCCATCACCTTTGGTTCTCTAATTAATCTGGAAACTCAAACAAGAATTAGAGACATCCTAAACATCCACTTCAGTCAAGGTATGAGCAAATACTTAGGTTTTCCATAATGTTTCCGAGGATCCAAGAAGAATATGTTCCAGTTATCTCAGACAATTTGAAAAAGAGAACTGCCAACTAGTATTCAAAAACACTCTCATTGGGAGATAAGGAAATACTATTAAAGACAATTGCTTTGGCTTTACCAATCTACACAATGACATGTTTTAAGTTGGACAAAAAACAAAGCGAAAGTCTAACGAGAGCAATAAGATCATACTAGTGGAATACAACATAGGAAAACAAAAAATATCTTGGGTATATTGGAAACAAGTATGTAAACCAAAGCATAAGGAAGTTTGGGTTTCAAAGATGTGAAACATTTTAACAAGGCTCTTCTTGCCAAACAAGCAAGGAGATTACTAAACAAACTGGAATCCTTGATGCCACAGGTTTTTAAGTCAAGATACTTTAGAAACAAGGATTTCCTTGATTGTACAATGGGTTATAGACCTTACTATGCATGGCGTAGCATCTTACCGGAAGAGACCTTCTCCTAAAGGGACTTACAAGACAGATTGGCGACATGACACGTTTGTATGGACCACAAACTGGATTCATGATAAGTATCCAAGGCCACCATTAAACAAGGACTCTCTCTTTAATGTTAGTTTAAAAGTTTCTAAGCTGCTAACGGATTCCGGATGGCAATTGAATAAATTGTTAGACACCTTTCACCAATCAGATATTCAAAGAATTCACATCACACCATCTCTAACGGAAAAGGATTCATGGATATGTGATATATGTAGATATTAGCTTAGTTTTCACTATCATTTTGCATCGTTTCATATCATTTGTCGTTCATTAATCCTCATTTTATATTAGTTTTTGTTTCATTTTTACAGTTTAGAGTTCTAGATAGATCGAGTAGCATATTTTCTGTTTTAAGTCCATTTTAGGCGAATTGGAACATACTTTAAAGCATTAAGGACTTTGGGAGGAGATGCATTTTTATGCTATGGAGTTGGATGAGTAAAACATGAAGAAATAAAGAAAAAGAACCCGAGAGAATGGGACATCGGCCTCGACCTCGACCTGATGGACCCGACGGGACGCACAGATCACATGACCGTTTTGGACATAGGGGACGTCCGGCCTCGTCCCGACCTGGAGTACCTCGGCGTGGAATGCAGGACGTGAATACCGTTCTGGATATACGGGACATCGGGCCCGGATCCTTCCTGGAGTACCCCGACATGGAACGCATGACGTGAAGACCGTTCTAGATGTACGTGACGTCGGGCCCGGATCTGACCTGGAGTACCCCGACGTGGAACACATGACGTAAAGACCGTTCTGGATGTACAAAACATCGGGCCCGGACCCGACGTCCGGAGCGCCTGTTCTAGAACTTGTAGGAAGCACATACGTCAACCCCTAGACCGACTTCATGGACCCGACCTCGTGTGTACGCGTCTCACTTAAGTTGATTTGACCTGGTTTGTCTCGGGTCAACCCAAATCCGTTTTTAAACTTTAAAACCCAAATGTTTAGGGTATTTTTAAGACAATATTTCATTCTATTTTCATATACACTCTTTTATTTTCAAGCCACAAAAGAACCTTAGAGAGAGAGTTTTGAGAGGGAGAATAGTTGGAGACCCTTTTGGAGATGATGATCTTTGGATCATCATCTCTCATCTATTAAGATTTCTTGTTCTCTTTTCTTATCTTCCTTTCATTATGTTTATGGTTATTTTCTTGCTTTGTTTCATGTCTTTGGTGTTTAAGTAGTGAAGTGATAGGTTGATGGCTAGGTAAATCTTAGGATTTTATGGTTGAATCTTGAGCTTAAGTTGATAGATATTAGATTCCTTCATTTAAGGTGTTCTTAAAGCTAGATTTAACTTGATCACTTGAATCTAGATGCTAGGAGTTTTGTCGCCCGAGAGGTGTTCGATGAAATTCCCGAATGACATTTTTATGAGCTTTTCTTCCCTAGCCATTGAGAGATGAAGTTAGGGTGATTAGTGGTCTTAGTGAGCTTGTTTGAAATGCTTGTTAGTCTTTGAATCAGCAACGAGAGTTAGTTTGATTGATTGACTATGAAAGGGTTCATTGCCATGAGAGTGGGATGTTCCATTGTTGTGTCTCATGCCATAGGATGGTTCTCAATGAGTCTTTAAGCATCATTTATTTGATTATTATTATCTTTTGATCAATTTTCTTGCCTAATACCTATTGCTAGTTTGTGTTTTGTCCTTGTTTAGTTTGCTTGTTATTTGTTTTGAGTTGGTTTTTTTTACTTTGAGTCTAGGTTGTTTGTAGTTTGTGTTGAGTAGCTTTAGATTATCAAATTCTCTTATCTATTGCTATACCTTAAGTCCAAATTCTTGTAATCCTAGTGTGTTGGTTCTAGATTCTCTGTGGATTCGATCCTCAAGTACTACATCGACGTGTTTGCACTTGTTGATTAATTGGTATTAAAAAGTGTGTATCAATATGGAGTTATAATGCTTCAGGAGCATACTCAATCAGAAGTGGATATTGTGTTTGCAACCATTTGAATATATTTGGAAACTCCTTAAGAACACTCAATATTAATCATGAAACAACACTTAAGAAGAAAATTTGGGAAATACAAGCTCCTCTAAAGATTAAAATCTTTATATGGAGAGCATTATAAGGAGCTTTAGCTGTTAGATCAGAACTTAAGAGCAGAACAATTGTTATGGATGATGTATGCACAATATGTGGTATCTCAGGAAAATCAAGTGCCCTTCAGCTCTACAAATGTGGAGGATCTCT
Organism: Lepidium didymum; assembly: GCA_963920545.1. NCBI lineage: Eukaryota > Viridiplantae > Streptophyta > Magnoliopsida > Brassicales > Brassicaceae > Lepidium > Lepidium didymum. The sequence goes on from OY986992.1 coordinate 7,201,065, forward strand.
AACTTTCCTACTCCTTAAGGTGGCTTTTCAGAGCAATTGTTAACATCAAATATCTCTCACCTCATTACTACAAGCAAGAATCCAAATATACATCTGGAGATTAAAAGGACATTCCCATGGCTATTATGGAATATATGAAAAAACTGCAACACTAAAGTTATACAGGGCTGTAATCAAGATCTAAGCTTTATGACACAAGAAAGTGCGGAGGTGGGCTAATGATTGGTGATTTGAATGAAATATGTGACAATACAGAAAAGATAAGTGGCCTAGTAGGGATGACACATCTTTTTTCCCATTCCGAAATATGGTTTATGTGTGTAGCTTACAAGAAATTATGTGTGAGGGCAACCAATTTTATTGGGTTGGTGTATGAAATGGTATATACATCCATGCCAGACTCGATCGAGAAAGTCACTAGTGCAATTGCAAGGTTTTGGTGGAACAATAAAGAGAATGAGAAACATATTCATTGGGTCTAATGGGCCAAACTTTGCAAACTGAAACGGTGTGGTGGTCTAGGACTCAGAGAAATCTCTGCTTTTAACTAAGACCTCCTTGCTACACAAGCATGAAAACTCCTAACTGAACAATAATCTCTCCTTGGACGAATTTACAAAGAGAAATATTATGCCAAAAAAAAAAATTCTTGAGGCAGGACAAGGTAGCCGACCATTTTATGCCTTGCAAAAAGAGCTTCATGGTTGGGATTTGCTAGCTAAAGGTGTTATGAAATCGATTGGTGATAGCTAGAATTCTCTGGTTTGGTAAGACATATGGATTTTTGACGTTTTGTCACTAACACCGACCAGTAGAGAACAAAGTTTTGATATCAATTTGAAGGTCTCTGCGATTATAAATGAACAAGGAGGAACTTTAGACAACTACACGAACTATTCCCAGTATATAATGTACAAGAAATTATAGAAGTCCCTCATGCACCATGGATGAGTGATAATTGGCTATGGCCATATACAAGAAAAGGTACATTTCCAGTCTGCAATAGTAGTTGGCTTGCTACTCAATCGGATATCCATACTGAACTAATATCAGTTTGAACATATTGAACAAACAAGCTCAGACCCCATATTTGGAAGCTAAAGACGAGCCCAAAGATTAAATTCTTCATCTGGCGCTGATTGTATAAGATCCCACTCTATGAATGTTAATCCAATCTGCTCAGTTTGTAATCAAGGGAGTGAATCGATAGCTCATGTTTTGTTTGAGTGCAACATCGTTTGTCAAATTTGTTCCTCTAAATGCATCCTCATGATAAACTTGTTATAACTTCAAAATGACTACATGTCAAAATTGAAGTAAGTTTGAATAAGAAATGGAAGTGCATTTGGAATATAGTATTTGGGCTATTAAACTTAATAATTATTTTATTTTCAAAATGTAGTTGTTTAACAATTATATCTCTTTTAATTGTGAATTGTGTAACAACAAATGAATTCATGGCAAGGATGAATGGGTGACTTAAATGTTGAGAATTAATTCTCATAACTCCTCTTTATTCTTATATTGAATTTTTTAGTTATATAACCAAGTGATTCATCTTCTCATTGAGAGAATTACAACTTTTTGTGACACTATACAAGATCACAATCTTCTTCATCTCTTTCTTTTTTTGGTTGAGTCAAAGAGTACAACATAGTTCTAGAGTTTGTTAGCTCTTATTTTCGAGTGCGAGATGAGAGAAACCGAAGTGGCTTTATCTTAAGATTCTTGAACGCATCAAGTTGGCACACTACGAACGTTAAAAGAGTTAAGGAGAGATATTTCATTTCGATTCTACTTCATCTCCGATTACGATTATGTCACAATATCTAAGTTGTAGTTCTCATTTGTGTTTTTAAATATATGTCCTTTACAATTCAAGAGTGTGTCCATCTTATAAATTCATGCTCTATAAAAATTTGATGGCTCGAGATCAATAGAAGATTATATGGAAATCATCATAAGCCAAACATAGGAGAGTAGAACAAACGACATCAGTAATCCCATTCCTTGGATCTTATGGCAAATCTGGAAACATAGAAACAATAAAATTCTTGCAGGTACGACACAAATGCTGATTTGGTTATAGCTAAAGCCCTTGCCAATGAGGAGAAATGGCGAAATGCAAATGAAATCGATAATCACTCGGAAAATTCTATGCGAATAAAATATGCCAAAAACATAAGTGTTGACCTAATATAAGTAATGTGTCCTATAATATAAGCGTTGCACGGATCAAATTTCAACCTTTAAAAGGTGTAGCTTGTATCACGAAACCGCTTAGGACATTCCCTTCATCATGCGAGAAATGCTCAGACTTCTTCTCCAAATAGGACGATTGCTGAATTTTGACGCCTACTTTGGACTATGCACAATTTAAGTGACATACGCGTGTCCAAACCAGTCTTTTGGACAAAGAGTAGTCAAAATTGTTAAAGTAGTTCAACAATCGAAGGATTGGCCTAAACTTCGATCCTTTCCTGAACATTTTGACCAACTGAAACAAAACTTCCAAACCTGTGATGTTAAACTCTTATACCTATCAGCTAACAAAACTGCAAGGAAGATAGCAGCTAGTGTAACAAATGAGGGTCGCTTTTCCTTATACCTCGCCACCGGTGGCCTTGCGTGGCTTCAACAAGTTTTGGAGCATGATCACAGAGCTAGCTAAGCATATGGCACTGGATTTGCTAATCCAACAGTCCCGTTAGTGGACCTTTCTCTGTTTTGTATTTTGCATTTTATGCAAACCTTCCTTTAACGGACTCTCGTTTTAATAAAAATCCTTGGACGAGAAAAAGAGAAAAGAAATCAGGATCTCATTTTCTTATGAAATTTCTATCTTTGCTTCATTATATGCCTTGAATGAGCTTAAACCGGTTGGTTAAACCAATTCTGGTCCGAGTGATTTCTGTCTCCTCTGCTGGGTCAAACGGTTCGAGAAAGCCGGAGATTTGGTTCTGTTAAGTAATGGGTCCCAGGAGATTCCGGTAATTAATAAGTACGCTCACTTAATCCAATTTCATGAGGATGATGATTCGCTGAGAAGTAGGAACTAAAAGTTTAAATATTTTAATGTTGTCTTCGTCTCTAATCTCTGTCTCTACACGCGACTGTGTTCTCTTTACTCTCTCTCTCTTCGAATAACTTTTTTGAATCTTTTAAAAGCTTGTCCTTTTTTTGTTGTTACTTTTCTTTCTTCATGAGTTTTTTTTGGGGTTTCCTCTTTCTTCTCGAGCTTATCTTACTGTAAACCCATTTACTTTAACAAAAGCTCATTTCTTCTTCCTTTCTCTACACTCTCTGTCTCTACTCTGAACCGAATAAGTGAAATGCTTGTCGGTGCAGTGTGATGTGTTATTCTGCTGGGAAATATACTGCGGTTAATAAGGGTTTCCGGATCCGATTTGAGGGTATGTATTAGACTGGTTGTTGTTGTTGGGTAATTTAGGGTTTTGTCTTTCTGAAGCGGGGATTCCATAGCTGAAAAGAGGGACAGGAAGATTCTGTTTGTTTCGAATATTTGGAAGATTGCTTTTCCTTTTGTATGTTGTTTCTTTACTTGAGAAACTTGTATGTGAAGGGACATGCGTTGAACGAATAAGCTTAAAGCCGGATTTGCAGTCTTTTAATCTGCTAATGTCTTGTTGTATCTTCATCTCTCTCTCTCTCTCCTCGTTCGCGAAATATTTTAGGAAGACCGGTTGAATAATTGTTATTTCTAGTAATCTGAATATCAAAACAAAGGAATGCTTGAGAAGCTAGTTTTCTTGAGATTTCAGGCTTTTCAGTACAGTATTTCTCTGTGCTGTCAATTTACCTGAGCTTTAGAATAAGATTTTAGGGTTTAACGATTTTATCTAGTCATGGAGGATATAGGATTGGTTAAGCAAGGCTGGAAATGGTTGCAGTCTCAGAAACATTTGTGCTCATGGGTTTGTTCTGCAATGCGGTGTTTTGGTGAAAAGACAGAAGCTCTAGTAGAGCGTCACTGGCCACTAGTGTGCAGTAGATTTGGGAAGCTATTAGGATTGCTTAGTTTATCGTTTCTTTACTGGAAAGACTGTATTTTGAGGGGTTTCCAGTCTACTGCCAAATTTGGTCCAGCTGCTTTGCTCCTGATAATGTGGAGTTGCTTCCTTAGCCTGACTTCAATATCATGCTTGATTTGTGTTCTCCTTGGTATGGTAAGGCCTTTAGAACCCTCTTTCTGAATGCTTGACTCTGGTTCTTAGATCTTTAAATAGCGTAGATTTCTGTGTGGTGAGGGTGAGTGCCTGAGCAGATCTCTTACATAGCCTTGGTTGTATGAGGAATAACTAATATTGAAAACTACATGTAATGCAAACACTGAGAAAGGCAATATTTTGATCTTCGAAGTTATTTAGAAACGAATACTGAAAACTATATTTAATGCAGAACACAGAAAGGTGATATTTTGATCTTAGAAGTTATTTTCCCACAAATGGTTTTGAGATTGCCATTAACATGTGCATTTAAATTAGATATCTGTTTGAAGTGTTTTACTTAAGTATAATTGACTTGATTCTCATCTACTCTTAATTTACCACTGCAGGCAGCTGCTGGTGCTGTTGTCTTGTACTTAGGTTGCACCCCTGGGATATTCATTGTAGGATTATGTGGGATTTTGGTTTTGTGGATGTACGCTAACTTTTGGATCACCGGAACTTTATTTATAGTCGGAGGCAAGTGTCAATTTTCTGTTCCAGAAAGTCTTATTACAATATGCTCGTTATCATATTGCTCTCTCTATCTCTTTCCCATTCTTACAAAAGCTATATTGAATCTTGTATACGGTATTAATTTCTAGGTGATTCAAACAGGTTATTTGTTCTCTTTGAATCATGCGAAGGTGGTGGTTTTTGTGGCAATGGTGTGCGCAATGTACTGTGTCAAAGTCAGTTTTGGATGGCCTGGAGTTATTCTCTTGATGAATCTTGCATTCTTGTCCAATGATATATCTACATGTTTTCTTCAATGGTGTGATAGTGTTAGTGAAAAAACAAAATCAGAAGAGCCACAGAAACCTGAAACTGTAATAGAAGAAGAGTTTCCAAGAGAGTTTGAGTATACTTCTGTTCCTCTTGAAGAACCAGAGAAAAAGGTTCAGGAGAATAAGTCGTCCACGAAGCCAGCCTCACCGTCAACTGTTGTTAGTAACACGAAGGAGATTTCTAGTGTTAAAATAGTCAAAATAGAAATAGATTCAGCTGATGAGATGAAAAGAATACTTAATAGTTTGAACCACTATGAAGCATTGGGGTTCCCTCGGTATAAACAGATTGATGCTGCATTGCTTAAGAAAGAGTATAGAAAGAAGGTATGTTTTCTTGGCTTGTGAGCATTCTCTGCTGTTGTATCTAAGCTGTTCTAATTTGATGTGCTCTGTTTTACTTTATTCAGGCAATGCTGGTTCATCCGGATAAGAATATGGGAAGTCCTTCGGCAAGTGAATCTTTCAAGAAACTTCAAAGTGCTTATGAGGTAATTGTCAAAAGGTGGATCCATGCTCGGTATTTTTCAGTATAGATGCTGTATTGAGACACTATTTACTTTCTATTTTGAATATCTAAGGTTGAATTTGCAGGTTCTTTCTGATTCTGTTAAGAGAAGAGATTATGATGAACAGTTAAAGAAAGAAGAATCTAAGAGCAGGAGTGTCTGTCAGACCTCGTATGCTTCTCCGCATCAGGTTAGTTGATATAGCTTGAAAATTTTGAGTGCCTTATGTGTTGTTCTTTTTTTCTTGTAAAAATTGATGAAGAGATTTTCTAATTTCTTCAGAACAGTCCTGATTATCGATCAGAAGAGTCAAGACGCATACATTGTACAAAATGCGGGAATTCACACATTTGGGTATGTGCCAACAGGAGTAAGGCGAAGGCCAGATGGTGTCAGGTTAGCCAACTCTCACATTTCCTAACTGAGCATTTGACTTCAAATTCCTCCGCAGAGCAACTAATTTGTTAAACGGTTGTTGCTTCCATTTAAAATATAGGATTGTGGTCAACATCATCAAGCCAAAGATGGTGATGGATGGGTCGAACACAAAGGGACCCTGGTATTCGAGAAATCACATATGGTTGGCTTTCTTTCTTCCTACTCTATGTATTGGTAATTGTGAATTAATTGTTTTATATCATGTCCTGTAGATTGAAATACCACGAGCTTTTGTTTGTGCGGAGGGCAAAATCTTTGATGTATCAGAATGGGCCATTTGTCAGGTTGGTCTTCTCATCAACTCAAGAATCAAAAAGTAATTTCTGTTATGGCATATGAGCATAATTGATATGTATACTTCATTCCATTGAAGGGAATGGCATGTAGACCAAACACACACAGACCAAGTTTCCATGTGAACATGGTTGGTTTAGAAAAAGCAACCCAGAGATCAAACTCAAGCAGGTTTCCATGGGATCTTGATGTGGAGATGATGGACGAAGATGAGGAAGAGTTTGAGTTATGGCTTCAACAAGCTCTAGCTTCTGGTCTCTTCTGTGAGACATCAAAACGCAGAAAGAGTTGGAGTCCATTCAAGTTAAGCAAGAAACAATCTCGAAGAACATCAACTTGACCTAACAACATATCAGCAAGCATGGCTATATCAACAACTATGGCTTGATGGCATGCTCTTTCCGACAGGGCGATTATGGACATGGGCTAGGATATGAATGAATAGCTTAGACAAAGAAACAATTTTGAAGGTGCTAATGAAGAAGAAAGGGACATTGAAGCTTGAGAGCACTTTGTTTAATTAGTTTTAGATCCTTCTTCGTAAAAAGAGATCTGTGTACTGTGAAGTTATGGTTTTTCCCTCTGGGAAACCCAAAACTATTTAACGAGAAAAAAGCTACAAAGAAGACCAGTTAACGAGAAAGGATCACATAAACTATTAATTGTCTTTCTGATGTTAGTTTATTACAGTACAATTTTAAGATTCTGGAGAAACGTTTAAATTCATGATCCATTCTCGTGGTAAAGTTTGACCTTCAAATTATTTTCTTTCTGTTGCATTTTTCGCATATATAACCTCCACTATTCAACTGTTTGAAATGTCTGTTAATCAAGATTCACAAATCACAATTCTCGACCAAACTCGAGAGAGATTAGCAATTGGCTCTCGGACATCTGTAAAGCGTATCTCTTCCTCGAATTTCACTCTTCTCGGATTCTGGGTGGGTTCGGGAACCATAACTAAAATCCATTTTTGATTAACCAGTACGACTCGTCCAGATGAGAAAACCCTAGAAATTTGCCTTGTAAGTACCACGTCTCAGTCGTTTTTTAATTTGTCCCATGGCATACTGAAATTGTTCACAATTACGAGTTAGGGTTCCGGGATATCGAAAGTTCGAATGGGTTTCTGTTGAAAATCTCTGAACTTTCTGTTGTTCTTTCCATTTGCAGATTCTACTTTCTTCCTCTTTCATGGTAGCAATTAGATGAAAGTGTCAATGAGTTTTCACAGTATCCGTCGTCGTACTCATAATAGCTACAGATATATAATTGTTGTGTAATAGAGAGGAGGATAGTGAAATGAGTAGACTATCTTTTCGACCGCGTCCATTGGACATACACAAGAAGCTTCCAATTTTAAAGTCCTTTAAAGACTTCGAAGATGAAGAGAATCCTTCTTCCATTACTAGAAATTCTCAGTTGCTGCGTATAACGGCCGTAGAGGTTGACAATGAGGTAAAATATTCAAGTTTTTTCTTCTGGTTTATAGTTTATGTATGAAGTTCCAGAGTGATGATTTAACTTTCTTGCTTTCGATTTATCAGGTGCAGCCTCAAGTGCCTAGCAAAAAACCGGCTTCAGAAATACCAACACCCCAGTTTCTTGTTGTGGATACATATGAAAGAGACTACTCTAGGACGTTTAATCAACCTGCATCATACTTACGCGCAAGAGGAGGTAAACCTCAGTCCCTAAATTTTGTGTTTCTTGACTGTTATCTTTCAACATGGAGAATTAAAATCTGTTTTACAGCTCGGGCTGAGCTTGGAGAATTTGTGGAGTATGATCTTGACAATGACGATGATGACTGGCTTTCTGAGTTTAATAAGGAGACAATTATCATCTCACCTGAAAAGTAATATATCCAACCACTTATTTAAAATTTGTTCTTTGTTTTATTTTTAGGTTACAGATTCCTATCTATCTATTATTTTCTGTCTCCTTTTAGCATATGTATAATATGCTTTCCATGTTTAACCATTGAGATAGATTGGATTATCCAGAGTTCCATGAGATTTGTTGTATGATAGATGGTTCTATTAGCTCTAGACTCTAAACTATTCTTCCATCTCTTTTCTGGGGAATAAGATTTATTTTGGATTCATAAAACTATTGGATTTTGGTAATAGTGCGAAAACCATGTGGTCAAGTGGAAATTGAAAAAAGATTTGGTTATATCTGATATGCCCCCAATATCGAGTTGGGATAGTGCTCAACTTTTCTCTTGTTCTGAAACAAAACCTTCTGCCTGTAATGTTGCTAAATTACTTGATTCAGGCTTGAGAGCATTATTTTTAAACTAGAGGTATTGGATCATAAAGCACGAGAGAGAGCTGGAGTTATTGCTCCTACCCTTGGTTCGCCAGTTCCTGTGCTTTTGCAGCTTGATGCTGCTATTGAGGTATAACGCTGGCATTATCTTGTTCACAGCGGACTTTATTCTGAAGGATAGCATAATACCTTTTTTCTCACTGCCTGAAACTGTAGCTGGAGCATTGATCTAATATTAATGATTATGTTGCCTCCTCTAGAACCTTGTTCTTTGCAATCTATATTTCTCGTGTAGCCTGTGCCTTGTCTTGTATCCTTCTGGTGCGTATTTACTCAAAGCCAGTGCATTACTTTTATGTTGTTCTTATTGTTCCATTTGCATTTTTTACAGGCGTTGCAATCTTTGCCCATCAAATATGGAGTTTTCCAGGCTATATACAGTTATTGGAAAAAAAAGGTTTGAGATAGACCTTTATGTGGCATAGTTTGATCATTGGGAGTTTTTGCATGTAGTTGTTGTGTCGCATAGCTTGATGATAGTAATTTTCTATGAGGCAGTTGTTTTTGGCTCTTTGGGCGTGTGCTTATGACACTAACTGAACTCTGTTTTGTAATCTCTTAGCGTGAAAGATGGCAGAAGCCTATTTTGCGGCGTTTACAGGTATATCATCATTTAGACTCGTCCAATAGTACATGTGGAAAACATGAATTTATTCCGAATTCAGCGGAGACAATGAGTTAATGTTGCAATTTTTTGTTTCGAATAGCCACCACCACCAGTCAATGATACCAATCCGTACAATGTGTTTAGGCCACGGGAGAAAGCTCATAAATTACACACAAGAAGGGTAGGCTTATTTGTTCTCTGCAGTTCATCAATTTTCTTATCTTACATGTGTATGCTAATGTACCACAATTTACTGATAAGAGTTGACTTCCCTTCAGATGCAGAGGAGAGAAAACAATGCGCAGTCATTTGAAAAGCTTCGACAGGTAAGGCAACACCTGGATCTGTGTGGAACTTATTTGTTATCCTTTATGAATTCTCAGTTATATTCTTATGTTCTCATCTGGGATATGTTATTATCAGGTCAGGCGCAATCTTGATCAAGCAAAGACTATTGTGGAAGCTCTAATCAAGGTATTCTTTATGGTGGTCACTTTTGTGAACTGAATGTAAATTTGTTTATATCTTAAGAGAAATCTGCATGCTCCATAGGTATTGACTTGATTAGAAATATGTTACATTTATAGAGAGAAGAAAAAAAGAGGGATTTCATGGCGAGTGAGGTTAGCCTGCAGAGAATTCAACTCAAATATAAGGTACTCTTCTAGAACTTGCTTTGAGTGTCCCTTTTGTGAGTGGAACAAATTGTGCATTTTAATCTCCTCCCTGATTTTTGTTTTGGGTTTTTGATCCTGGTTTGCAGCACGAAACTGAACTATTGGAAGATAGTTTGGCTCAGTCCAGGTTTCCACTCTCTACATCATACAGATTTGGCTCAAGCGAAGATGAATATATGGACTCCGATGATCCAACAACCACCCAAACACGCACAAGGCCTTCCTTTACCCCTCATTCTCATTTGGCCGACTCAAATCTTGCTCGAGCTCAAGTTGGGAGCATAAAGCAAGAGGCACGAAGACACGGATGGCTCCACAAACTGGTAGTTCATTAGATTCTCTTTAATGTTAGCTGTAATTAAAACACTTAAGATTATTAGATCATTTACATTCACTGTCTTTATTGTTTTTTTGTAGAATCCTAATGAGCCAGTTATGTTGTTCACAAAACCGCTGGTCCCCGATAAACTGGCTGCTGTGGGAATCGTTCCTCCAGCAGATTCAAGAAGCGGAAGAGCTCGGTTTCAAGGAAGAGTTGGTAGAGGTGGTCGGATTGTCTTTGATAGATGGAATCCTCTAAATCAAACCCACATTAACTGTGGCAACACTTTCTACATAGCACCATAACGTCTCTTTATTAGGCCTTCAACTAATTTTCCTCTGTTTTTTTTGTAAAGAATTTTCTCGCTAGCTTCTATCCTTGCCAATGTTGAAGAGGGTCAACAAAAATTGTCTGTGTCTTTACATTTTGTGTTATTCTTGGGGGTTTCCCGGTTAATTGAACAGTCGCAGTTACTAGTAATCGGTTATTAGCTGAACTTTAGGTTCGGTTAATGACCATTGATCAGACATTAGCTCTTTCTGCAATGGTCTGGTTTGGTCCACGTCTTCAGAACTTGGAAAGTGTTAAACAATTGACTATTATAAACCAAATTAAACCGGTTTGATTTCCCGGTTGTGAGCTGAATAATTATAAACTACAGGGGTAAATTTGTAAGAAAAGAGACATTTGATCGAATTTTGTTGCCCCTCTGATTTGTTCCGGTTAGTCGATGATCGTGAATCACTAAAACAGTTTCGTGATTCGTGTCCATGTTCGTGTGAAACCGAACTTTCTCTGGGTTCTTGCAGAAGATTTCGAGGTTCGGGTGGATTTTTTGGTCTTTTTTCTTGTTCTCTCGCTTGCTCAATTCTTCGTTTTAGGCTTTTCAGTAAATCGGATTCCTTTTCTCTCATCAGGCACAGCGAAGAAGAAAGACCCTAATCTGATATTCGGAGTTCTATCGATGGCTTCGTTGCTAGCTCGCAGGTCGTTCAATGCTCTCCGTGCTCGACATCTCGTATGAATCTCTGTCTCTTGAATATTTCTATTTTATGTCGTTTGCGTTCCTAGAAATGCGAGGATCTGTGCTACGTAGTTGATACCTGTTCCACTCTGTATTTTTTTTGTCTGCGTTGGCCGACTTTGGAATTTAGACATTAATCCGTACTGGAGTATATATGTTAAATTTCTGACTTAGGAATGGCTTTGTCCGTCTCTTCTTCAAAATGACTTCGAATTTTAAGATTCGGTGATGATATCTGTTCCTAGTTTATTGGATAGTTGATTCTACAGTAGCAGTGAGGGGAATTTTTCATCATTCAATCTCCCGAGGCTTCATGTTGTTATCTCAATCTCTGTGTATACTAGTACTTTAACTGGGAGTGTCGTGTTAGATAACTTGAACGTTCGTTAGTTTCTTTTGGTGGGTATGCTATGAAATTCTTCTCGCGTTAAACACTTCCTTCTCTTCTTTAATAGGCTTTTTCGGGGCAAGCCTTACAGGGATCTCATCTCTGTGGGCTACAGTCGCGTGCTATATCGTATGGCACCAATAAAGGTATATTTTACTTATGCTGTTTGGGTTTTCTCGGTTAAATTAGGCTATGAATGTTCAGGCATATATGTGACTAATGGCTTGCCTCTGTAACATGCAGATGATGAAGAAGCTGAGCAACTTGCTAAAGAGATATCGAAGGACTGGAGTACTGGTAAGCTATGTGTCCAGACACTTTTCTTCTTCTATATTCTCTTAGATTTCCTTTACGGTTATTTCCTTTTGTGTGTTGAATATTTTCTGACATTTCTTACTTTTACAGTCTTTGAACGGAGCATGAACACCCTATTTCTTACTGAAATGGTCCGGGGTTTATCGCTGACCCTCAAGTACTTCTTTGATCCAAAAGTTACTGTAAGCGGCAGTCTTCCCAGACTTTAGTACTTTGATTGAAAGAAACATACTCTGAAGTTTTTTTCTTATGTGCAGATCAATTATCCTTTTGAGAAGGGTCCTTTGAGCCCTCGTTTCCGTGGTGAACACGCTCTCCGCAGGTATCCAACTGGGGAAGAACGCTGCATTGCCTGCAAACTCTGTGAAGCTGTGAGTTGTTGAAGTCTATGCTACTTGAAGATTCATAGTATAGCATGTCAATTCACGTAAATGCTAATTTTTGAGAGGGACTGGTTTTTTATCTTTTCGTCAGGTGTGTCCAGCCCAAGCAATCACAATAGAGGCAGAAGAGCGGGAAGATGGAAGTCGCAGAACCACCAGGTCACCCCTTAAGTTCCCATTTGTTAACCATATGCTTTCTTTTTCACACTGTCTTGTATCCCTGGTTCTATGCATGTCAATGTGTAGTGATGATTCAGAGCTGTACCTACAGGTATGATATCGACATGACAAAGTGCATCTACTGTGGTTTCTGCCAAGAAGCTTGCCCTGTTGATGCAATCGTTGAAGGACCAAACTTTGAGTTTGCCACCGAGACACATGAGGTCTGTAAAAATTTCCAAGTCGCAGAAGATTCCCCTTGATCTTAGTGTTAAGATGTGTATTATCCGATAAATGGCATTCTGATTCTTTTTTGGTCGGCAGGAACTTCTGTATGACAAAGAGAAGCTTCTTGAGAATGGAGATCGATGGGAGACAGAGATTGCAGAGAATCTGAGATCGGAGAGCCTCTACCGCTAAAAGTATTTATCCCAATGTCTTTTGCCTAATTTTTCGGGAAACGTTTTTGTTTGCTTCTGTTACCAATAAATATGCTTCAGTTTTTGCACTCTGTAATCTGTATTGTTTGTAAGTTCATCACTGATGGTAAATCATTTTCGATTTTGTCTTAAGCGGGATTGTACGGTATGGTTTATACCATAATATACCATTGCAAGAACTTCGAGAAATAAATATTGGTGTTATCATTCTTATTCTTAGTTCCGGACCTTTTGGTACTAACCAAAGAAATGGTAATAACTGAAGGACAACAAATGACAAGAGAACTACACGCTTTGCAATACTTCATTTTTACTAGTTCCTCTTACACATTTATTTTTGTTTATACCCCCTCGTAATTGCTATTGTATCACAAAGTGAGTTAATCTAGCTGGTAAGGTGGTGAATACTGGTGATGTTACGTTTTTTTAACCTTCTTCTAGTTGCTCTTGTCCCTTTTTTGCTGGCCGGCAGGACGATGAGAACAGAGATTAGTGCGATACAGAGGTTGCAGAGAATCTGAAGTCGGTGAGTCTGTAGAGCTGAATGCCGTTTTCGACTTCTTTGGAAACGTTTTCATTGCTTCTATTATGAGGATTAATGATAGTTGGAGATACCAGATTTGACAAAGCCCAAAATGAAGCGAAGCCCATGAAGTGACGAGGTGATTTCGAAATTGGACAGTTACGAAGTAACAAATAAGTAACAGACTGAATAAATGAAAGGAGGAAATCACGGGACGTAAATGCTAATAATTAAGAAGCTTGATTAACGAGAGAAAACGGGTATAAAAGAAACGAGCAGGAAGAAGAAAAGGGCAGATTCAGTACACTAAACTAGCAAACAACTTTCTTTCTGTATCAATAAAGTTTTCTTTTTATTCTTGTTGTAAACTCTTGTAATCTCAATAAAGATACATTTTTGGGATCAACAAATTGGCGTCGTCTGTGGGACGATTCTTAACACAAATCTTTTGAACAGAATCAAAGTTTAGCTTACGAAAGAACATTGCAAGCTATGAGGGAATTTGACACTGCATGATCTTCCGCGATGAATCCAACTGAACCAGTAAATGAACAAGCTCATTTGGACGCTACCTATGGGACTGGAACTATCATCCCAACTGCACAACTCGATGGAGGAACGACTTATCAACAACAATCCCGAAAAATCCTAGAATTGCGATTTGGCAAGCGTGACGACCGAACAAGTCAGGCAAAGTTAGCAAAGGAACCAGGAGTTATTGGATCAAATTCAGCGGCGAGATAAAGAATTTAGAGAACAACTTGCGGAGTTGCGAGCTGCTGTCCTAGGAAATGAGGAAAACAACGAGCCAAATCCTCCTCCGGAAGTTAAAAACCCAGTACCAGGGATTTTGAAAGGAACAACATCGGCGAACACACGAGAGCGCGCAAACACCCAGATCGCCTGGGCAAACCTGATCGCCTTGCCACAAAACACGGAGCTAATGTTTCCTTGAATATCAATTGATGGCACGGCAAGCAATGCCAATAATTCGCACAACCTCCAACAGTGGTTGGCTAGGGCAAAAGTCGAATGTCAAAGGATAAAAGATGAGATGCAAATAGCACCACAACCCAGTCAAGAAGCATCATTCGTTAATCAACTGGGAAATGCGATGGTATTAAGCGAGCTTCGCGAGATGATGGCAAAAACGCAGCAAGATTACACTAGCATGCGATCAGAGTTACATCGTGTAGTGTCAACCGCACTAGAGATCAAGTGCGTGATTGAACAAACTTGTCATACACCATTCACTAAATGAATATCAAGCGCAAGAATTCGTGATATCAGAAAGATTAAATACCCACAATACACATGGAATACAGATCCCGTGGCTCATCTAAAATCCTTCCGCATGGCTGCAGATCGAGCACACTTAGATGGAGATGAACACAACGCCGGATTTTGCCGATTCTTCTCAAAAAATTTCATAGGGTCGGTGCTCGACTGGTTTTCCACTCTTGCTAAAGAGTCGATTGATGGTTTCGAACAACTCGTGGAAGTGTTCCTGAAATACTATTTGATATTTATTGATAACAAAACTATGATCGACAACCTCCTATAATAAATTCAGCTAAAGTTCGAGTCTTTACACGATTACATCACACACTTTAAGGAAATGAAATCTCAGAGTATTAACGTGACAGATGACATGGCTCTGATTGGGTTGAAAAGAGGAATCTGGCAAGCGGCAGCTTTCAGTCAGGATTTGACAGTTATGCCCCCGTGTAGCAAATTTAATCAATTGGGAGGAGCGGCGAGTAGAAACAGGTTGGCGCCGTGAAAAAAAAAGCGGTAAAAGGTACACCGAATCCTAAAAAGAATCTATTGGGTGAACGACAGCAAAGAGAGAAATCAAACCGAGGAAGGCATACATTCTCAGCCGGGAAGTATCCTAAAAATAGAAGGCCACCCGTTGACATGACGAACTTTTGTGATTATCACCAAGCACACAAACATACTTTGGATGAGTGCAAGGTGGTTAAATGGCTTAAAGAGCAAGGAAAGTGGCAAGACGTGATGCAAAAGGTGTGGAAGAACGACCCTGACCAAAGAAAAAGGGAAAGAGACCCCGTAGGAGAACAGGAATCTAGTGAAGTTATCATCGGTGGATCTCACATGTGCAATGATTCTGTAAACACGATCAAAACGCATCAACGAAAAGCGGAGGTGTAGTTGTCAGCTTTTGGATCCAGTAAGAGCGTTAGAAATGAACAAGAAATCACCTTTCGAGAGAGTGAAACTTTACATGTGGACAAACCTCATGACTATGCATTAATTGTAATGCTCGATCTGGGGCGTAGAGTTGGCAAGAATCTTGATTGACAGTAGCAGTTCCGTCAATTAACTCTTTTATGATGTGTTCAAAAAGATGGGTTTGGAGAATTGCGAGCTTGTCGGCGGTAAAACTCCTTTGACGGGATTCTTGCGAGACAGCAAGATGTGCCTATGAATGATACAACACCCTGTGTTAGGTCAAGGGGTAAGAAAAGTGACGAACTTCATGGTGGTGGATAGACCAGCCCCTTTCAATGCCATCATGGGCAGACCATGGCTTTATGTAATAAAAGCCATTACATCGACTTATCATCAATGTATAAAATTCCCAACACCTACCTGGAAGGAACCATCCAAAGCAATCAAGTGGCATCGTCGTTGTTATTAAGAGAACTTCAAAAAAGTATGTAATAGGGGATTATTGCAATTAACCGACTAGCGCGCCAAGGCCAAGAAGCTACGACTGAGCTTGCAAATAAAAGGCTAGATATGACAAGAGCGATCAAGGTCGCTCTTGATCCTGATCATCCCAAAAGAGAGTTGAATATTGGGTATGATCTCGATCCTAGTATCCATGACGAGTTGGAATCTTTTCTTAAAGAAAACATGGGAACTTTTGCTTGGTTGGCTCAAGATATGGTCGGAATCAACCTCTTAGTGACATCACATGAGCTAAATGTAGACCGAACGTTCAAACAGATTAAGAAAAAGCGAAGGAAGCTTGGACCGGAAAAAGCAAAGACAGTCCGAGATGAAGTGGAAAAGTTATTAAATATCGGTTCAATAATCGAAGTCAAATATCCTGAGTGGTTGGCGAATCCACTAGTAGTGAAAAAGAAAAACGAAAACTGGAGGGTCTGCGTGGATTTTACAGATCTTAAAAAAGCTTACCCAAAAGATAATTATCTCTTTTCCCATATTGACAAGCTGGTGGATGCAACGGCCGAGCACAAGCTTTTGTCCTTTATGGATGCTTTCTCCAGGTACAATCAAACTTTGATACACCCGGAAGATCAAGAAAAGACATCATTCATAACCTACTGTGGAACATACTGTTGTAAAGTCATGCCTTTTGGGCTGAAGAATATAGGGACTACGTACCAGCGCCTCGTAAACTTCCTGAGCAATTGGGGGAGTCCATGGAGGTTCATATCGATGATATGTTGGTGAAATCTGCACAAGCTAAAGACCATGTGGAGCAGTTACAACGTTGTTTCAAAACGTTGAACGAGTACATGATGAAGTTAAACCTAGCAAAGTGCACCTTTGGAGTATCCTCTGGAGAATTTTTAGGGTATTTGGTCCCAGAAAGAGGAATCAAGGCAAACCCAAAGCAGATAGACGCGCTGTTAAAAATGCAACCATCCCAGACAAAGAAGCAGGTCCAGCATCTAACAGGGTGGATAACAACTTTAAATCAATTCATATCCTGGTCAACAGATAAAAGCTTACCATTCTTCAAATTATTAGAGGATAATAAGAAGTTTATATGGGATAAAAGCTGCTAAAAGGCCTTTGATGAGCTCAAACAATATTTATATGAGCCTTCAATCCTGGCTAAACCAGCAAATGGAGAAGAGTTGTACCTTTACTTGGCGGTCTCACCAACAACGGTAAGCGGGGTACTGGTAAGAGAAGATTTAGAAGTGCAATGTCTTATATATTATGTGAGCAAATCCCTGGTGGACACAGAAACACGATATCCAATATGGAGAAACTGACGATAGAATCAATAATGGCGGAAAGAAAGTTGCGACCTTACTTTTAGTGTCACACAATCATGGTAATGACAAATAAACCTCTACACACCGTGCAGCATATTTCAAGCCAATCTAGTCGATTGGAAAAATGGGCAATCGAACTCAGCGAATACAACATCGATTACCGAGTACAAACTAATGCAAAATCCCAAGTTCTCGCTCACTTCATAGTTGAAATATGTCAGGATTCAGCTGTTACTGAGGAATCTCAAGTGCAATGGATAAGGCATGTTGACGGATCATCGTCTAGGAATGGTTCAGGTTTTGGAATTCGCTTAACGTCACCACATGGTGAACTCATTGAACATTCATGCCGCTTAGGGTACGATGTGTCAAATAATGAAGCAGAATACAAGGCCCTATTGACGGGTCTCCGAATCGCCACCGGACTAAGAGTGAAAAATTTGAAATCTTACAGCGACTTTCAACTCGTAACAACTCAATTCCACGAGGACTATGATGAAGCAGAAAACAATGGTTTATTAGAAGATCATCTCGACACAATTGATGAAAAAAGAGATCTGGATCTAACAAATAATGAAGCAGAAAACAATGATTTATTAGAAGATCATCTCGACACAATTAATGAAAAAAGAGATTTGGCTCTAATCAGAACCCTGAATTACCAGGAAGTGATCGCAAAATTCTAAAATTCGAAGACTAAAATGCGAAGGTTCAAGGAAGGGGACCTCGTCCTACAAAAGGTATTCGAGAATACTAAGAAGTTGAACACTGAAAAATTAGGGACGACCTGGGAAGGACGCTACCAAATTTCAAGTGTGTTAAAGGATGAGGTATATCGCTTGCGGGATCTCACAACATGCAAAGCAGAGACAAGACATTGGAATGTTATAAATTTAAAATATTACTATGCGTAATGTAAGCAAAAGAACTACGAAAGAGCTTGATCCCATTTAGTAGGGTACGTAAGCAGCTCGTATATAGGCGAGTGCAACCCCTTTAATAAAATAAAGTTTTTGCATTTTTTAATGTTTTATTTCAAAGCAAAAACAAAAGAGAGAAACGAAAAACTAAATACATATATAAAAAATAAGAAAAGCAAAAGTTGGGACAATCAATTAGCTTGGTCACTAGAGTCAAACTCAATATTTTTGGTTTTCTCAGCATCAGCATTTCTGGTTAACTCCGTTTCATAAACCGGAGAGGACCTATTGATCAAGAAGCTTGAATGGTCAACTGGAGGGGTTTCCATGGTGACTTTGGCATTTGGAAATAAGTCCAAAAATGGAAGCTCATTAATGACAAGGTCACATTATTCCTTGTATTTCTCGTTTTTGGATTTCAGGCGTTCGATAAAGGAGGCACGCTAACCAGCAATGTCGAAATTCCCCGTCTCAAATTCCTCAAACAAATTAAGGTTGGAATGGAATTTATGGATGTCTAGGCTGAGTTGTCATTCTTCATCCTTGCGCCCCTATTTCCCAGGAATGAACTCTAGGTCCTCACGAAAGCGAGAGTAGAGCTTCGTCTTTTCTTCATCTTTGGCTTGAATCTGAGCCGTAAGCTTGGAGTTGCGAGACTTCAAATAAGTAGCTTCCTGGACAACAAACATCTTTTCCTCAGAGAGAACAAAAAATTTAGTTGTGAGTTCATCCCTTTCTGAGGAAAGACGCTTAACTCTCTCATCCAATAGCACCCGCTCACCCCATAGCATCTCCTGAAGCTTTGCGTGAGAAGTTTGAATCTTTTCAAAATCCACAGACAAAGGAGCGTTCATGATTTGGCTCTCCAAGGTAAAAACCAGGTTTTTCATCTCAGTGAAGGCATGTCATGTAGGAGCAACGCTAAGATAGTAAAGATAAATGAAAACTTCAATTAAATAGAAGCTTAGGGAAACACAAACCCGAGCTTGAAGAGCCAAAGTAGTTTCAAATTTATCCCGTTGAGATATATTATCCATTGGGAAAAGAGGGACGTCATTAGTGTTCAGAAGCCCAAGAACGTCAGCAAGAATGTGAATCACGTGCTTATTGGTGTTGCCCAGAAAAGGGGCCAAATCCTTTTCAAGATTATCACTAGTGCCGATTGTCTCTTCTCGACGAACTTGCTTAGAAATAGGGGGAAGCGAGTAAACAACTGAAGTAGAAGGAGAAGGCTTTAGAGATGATTTTCCATTATCTAACATCTTGACCGGTTTCTTTCTCCTTGGCTCTGAGATATGCATCGAGCTGGATTTGGAACTATGAGACTTTTGCGTCTTACAAGAAGTAAAGGCTAAGACGCGTTGAGAAGTTCTTGAGGAAGCATGTTGCTTAGCTATGAGCACCAAAGATATAAAATTGAGAAAGCTTAAAATAAATTTTAATGATAAAAACAAACTCACGAGGTGAACCTAGAATATCTCCTTCTCGAAGAGTGTTGAGGGTTTCTTCGAGCTTTTCAGTAAATGGCGGAGACGGGAAAGCTGCAAAGGAAGACAAAGCATGATCAATGGAATATACATAAACACGATGAGTGGAAAGATGAAGCGATTCAACAAAAATACAATTAGTTATCAACCAGAATTGTTTTGCCACTCGCAGAATACAAACTCGGGGTTAAACTCTCCAATAGCCGCCAAAGAAAGTTTAAAAAAGAAAAACCAATGAGCCCAGTTAGTATCCTTGTTTGGGATACCCTCGATGACTTTGCGATCATCGCTATTTGAGAGATAGACGGTACCGTTATTTTGATTCCGCTTAATAATATAAAAGCTAAGCAGCTCGTGAGCAATAACGGTTATACTCGTCTCAGCACCACGAACAAGCATAGCGAATGCGATACGAAGGAACGACAGACACATCTAAGAAAAAGAGAGATTAAGAGAGTAGAGAAGTGAAAGGAGCGAGCTGGGGATAGGAAAGCGAATCGAATAGTCGTAAAAATAAGTGACTTAAGCACAACCCCAACAGTCGGGAACCTTATCAGGAGAGAAATCTCCATCAAAAACTTCCGTAATAAGGTCCACCGAAAAATTGACTCCTCCCAAAGAAGAGCAAGTTCTTCGACGTCAAGAGGGGAGGATTTCTTCCGGCGAAGAAACTCTCTTCATCTCGCCAAATTGCGAGGATCATCAGAAACGGTATATGGATCATAATCACGAGTATGGATATTAAAGTGAGAAGAAATAACACGAGTACTAGACTCCGCGACCATGAAATTTCCAGAGTAATAAGAAGATTGGGAAGCAAAACTCATAAGA
Organism: Lepidium didymum; assembly: GCA_963920545.1. Taxonomy (NCBI): domain Eukaryota; kingdom Viridiplantae; phylum Streptophyta; class Magnoliopsida; order Brassicales; family Brassicaceae; genus Lepidium; species Lepidium didymum. The sequence continues at coordinate 7,221,731 of OY986992.1, forward strand.
GAGGAATAAGCAACGCAAAACCAGTGCAAAAAGAAATGAAATAAAGTAAGGAGAGAAGAAGTTACGTCGAACGAAGAAGTGATGAAGATAAAGAAGAAAAGAAGAAGAAGAGGAGGAGTCATAAGACTTCTATCTAAAGTAAATGCAACCGTTTGAGTCGGTTATTCCCGAGATTAAGCAAGGGAATCTCAGCCGTTAAAATCCTTTCGGCCAAATTCAAATGAACTGATAATAATTAAGACCTCATCAACTGAGTAAGTCTTGGAGAGCGGACTGATAACAAAGGTAAACGACGAGGTCAATCTTCTAAAGAAAAGTTGAAACAAATTCAAGTAATTAAAACTCAAAGAAATGAGTAAAAATCTATTCGCATAGACATAAAAGCAAGGTTCTTGTGAAGAAAGACAAGAATCTTTCCTAAGTAAAAGGAAGGTAAAGATCAACTAAGAAGCGCGCTTATAATTAATCAAAAGCACAAAGTTGCTAAAAGGGAAAAGTAACCATAGAGTGAAAACGTAGAAAAAAAAATACACAGCAAGAAAACAACAAAGAAGTTTAAAACAAAACTTAGTCTTCGGAAGAATCAGGAACAACATTAAACTGAATGGCAGGTTCATTTTCGACATCGGCGTCAGCAGCAGCATTAGTGTCGGTAAGATTAGAAACATCCTCAGCACCATCCTGAAGATCAGAAACATCGACTTGGGCTAAGATCAGAAACATCCTCGGCATCATCCTAAAGATCTTCTAGAGTAAGGCGATCTTTCTTCGCAGAAAAAAAATAATCATCAAGAGAATGAACACCACTCCTCATCTCGTTCACTAGCTGAAGCCTGATAACAGCACAAGAGCACTAGATACGAAACTTAGAGTGCCTCTTCAAACGATTAAATTTTTCGCAGACTTTCAGCCAGATGATATTTGTACATGCTCCTCAATTCACAAGACTTCTTACAAACAACACGGGAAACATGCCTCTCTTGCGAGACTTTCCATTGCATGCGCTCCAGCTTGAGTGTCATCACTGTGAAGTTAGATTCGCGACGAGTATAAGCCAGTTTCTTCTTAACTTCGTCTATCTCAACCCGCAGATTGTTGATTTTGGTTTCACGGGCTATCACCACGTCATTTAAAATCATGATCGAATCAGCTAAATCGGTAAAGACTCTACTTCCAACATCAGGGGCCACACTGGCTAAGGAACCTGATTCAAGGTTGCCAATGGCTTTGTTCACCAAGGCCATGAACTAAGAGCATAAAAATGATGATGAAATGTTAGCCGAGGGACAAAGAAAATAAATAAAATAGTAAAGCAATGGATATTTACCGTTATGAAGGCTCCAACAAGCTCAACGTAAGCATCCTTAACCACCATATCGTCAATTGGAGGAAGGGAGCAACCTCGAGGAGTAAGGTGATGAAGAAGCTAGGACATTATCTAAGGATCCTCAACAACTGTATGATCCCTGCTGTGCATAAAATTCCACGTAAAACGAGGAATACCGGATGAAGAGCTTGGATCTTCACGAGCATGCCTTCCTAAACATACTTTCTCAGTATTGGCAGATTCACGATGCTTTCTGACTGGCTAGTAGTCATGATCTCATCTTCTCTTGGCTGGAGACTCGTTGATTGGGGAAGAATCGACAATGTCAAGAGGCACACCGGATTCACGAACTGGAGACCTCGTGGGATGATCTCCATTACAACAGGTTGCTCTATTAGAAGTCGTAGCCTGGTCTGACGCACTGGAACGATTAAGCATACCAGACGACGAGTGAGAGGAAAGATTTGTGAGAAGAAGTTACAGTAAGTAGAGCGAGATTGTAAACTCAACATAAATAAAAAAAAATTCATGAACAAACCAGCGCGACCGGGACAAAGAGAAGAAGGTGACCCAGCCATTGGATATGTAAGCAACATCGTCGATGGAAAAAAGGCACGACGAATTCTTTCTGACGAAAACAAGCTCCAATGGCTATTTGCGCGCTGAAGTTTACGCACCTGTGCGACAAACTTTGAGGGTTCAAGAGTCGGAGAATGCGAGGCTGCAATAGAAAAAAGCGACATTAGCGGATGGAAAAATTAAAGGTTCAAAAGAATATGAACGACGAAAACCAAACCGCAAGTAAGATTGCCAGGCTCTAGAATTCGATCCGGAGGAAGTTTTAAATCGAGAAAGGGCATAAGTTAAAACAAAAGGCCTTTTTTAACCAACCGTCTTGACAGACCGACAAGCCCTCGAGAAACTTATTACCAGGACACACAGAAGCATAGAAAATCGCATGCTTCCCCATCAGCAAACGGAAAAGTGTTGTAGAAAGGTTCTCGGTGACAAGTCTTCACCAAGCTCGTGGTCAAAACTAAAGTGGCAATCATTGAGAATAAGCAATTTGGAACCACTTGACTAAGTGAAAGGCCTAAAGATTCGAGTAAAGAAAGTAAAGGAGAAGGGAGAGGAAATGGAAGATGACAGTCATCAAAAAAGAGGATGAAAGCATAGCATAACCCGGAGGAGCGTCGAAAGGAAGTTAAAGGTCGATTTCTCTGGGAATGTGATGAGCCACACGAAGTCGGTAGAGATCTTCCACGGTTAAGAGAGGGTGCCGAGAAGCACCACGAGATGATAGAGCAGACGAAGAACACAATTTGGAAGAAGGATTTCCTAAAGAGATACTAGGAGCCATCGTGAACAGTTAACAAAGCGAATATGTAGAGAGATGAACTAATGAAAAGGAACATGCGAATAAATATAAGAAGTAAAGGGAAGTGGAAGAGACTACCTTGGAAACCGGCAAGTTGTAGTTGGAAGAGAGTGAGGAGTTAGCGTTTATAGGCAGCACGAGCCTAGAAAATCGGGATCATGATGAGACGTGGGAACTAAACAAGGAAAGTGTGATTTGAGAAAATCGCGGAAAAATGAAATATGACAATCTTTTCGAATCTCTGTCATCAATTCCAAAAGATTGGGGCCATTAGAGATACCAAATTTGACAAAGCCCAAAATGAAGCAAAGCCCATTAAGTGACAAAGTGATTTCGAAATTGAACAGTTACAAGGTAACAAAGAAGTAACAGACTGAGTAAATGAAAATAAAGAATCACATGATGTAAATACTAATAATTAAGAAGCTTGATTGAGAGGAGAAAACATGTATAAAAGAAACGAAAAGAAGAAGAAAAAGCCAGATTCAATACACTAAACTAAGAAACAGTTTTTTTTCTATATCAATAAAAAATTTCTTTAATTTTTGTTGTAAACTCTTATAATCTCAATAAAGATAGTTTTTGGATCAACAATAGCACATTACCTGAAGCTTTTGCAGTGTTACAAAACCGGTTATGATGTGCTTCTGGTTTAGGCTTGAAATATGATTGAATTTTGAATGGTTTTGTTACTCTCGATTACTCATACCCCAAAAAAAAGAAAAGAGTTGGCGAGTATTAAGAATTAATTATAAACTACAACGGTAAATTTTAATAATCAGAAAGTTGATCGGACGGACAGGAACAAATCTTCAATCTCCGACAGTTCCCTTAGCTGTTCGATTTACGGTTTTGATTTTCCCGGTTTAACTTTAACTAGTTTCTTGATGATTTGTATATTCAATTTCAAAGACTTGAGGAACATAATGTAATGTTCAATGTCTCTTTTTATGTTATTACTTTAAATTACAAAATCAAAACGAAAAATCCTTAAAAAGGAAAAATAATATCGAAATCCCCAAATCGAGTGAGCGCTTAAAAAATTCCCCAAATTCGAAGAACACCGACCCCGGAAAACTCTCTGATTTCGAAATTTGTCGATAACTCGTTTTGCGTATTCTAGGTTTTGAATCTCTTTTCTGGGATTTCCTTACTTGCTTGTTTGATTTTGATTTTTCTCCTGCGTATTTTTTTTCCTCCTGGCTTGTGTGAGTTCACACGTGCGACATCGGTTGTTCATTGACTCTTTTGCTCCGCTCTACTGCGTTTCGAAGATTCGATCATCGTAATCTTTTTGTTAGGTTTTGTGTTCGTCACCTCTCTTTGCGGCTAAAGTTTGCTTCTTTGTGACTTAATTTCAAGGTTAGATTGAGTTCTTACTGTCTTTAGTTTAATTAAAAAACACTTGCATATACATTAATTTCAAGGTTAGATTGGGTTGCTCCTCTTGTTGTCTGCTTTCGTAACCCTTACAATTATGTGGGTTTTGCTATTGGGCTTAGTTGCTTTGATAATCTATGATTTTTTTTCAACTGGAATGAGATCAAAATTATGTTGCTTCAGTTTTAAAAAAGTAAGAGATTATTTTTGCAGGAAATTTGACTGTGCTAGATTTTAAGAGCTGCTATACTGAGATCATACAAAGAATAATCACGAGCAGGAGATGAAATTTCGATCTTTTAGCTTCTCGGGGACAGAAGAGTTATGCAGTGCTTGTTAGTGTTAGTTGCAAGAAGAGTTCGGAGAAGGCGACGAAAATTTAAGAGATAACATGAATATTCAGGCTTACATGTCAGGACATCTATCTGGGCAGGTTCCAAACCAAGGGAAAATGCCGCAGAATAATGGGAACTCTCAAATGCAGAATTTAGTTGGTGGTAATGGTGTTGCTTCTGTTGGTGCTGCTGCTGGTACTGGTATAGGGCCTTCTCGTAACATCGTTGGTGCCATGGACCATGAAATTATGAAACTTCGACAGTACATGCAAACCCTTGTGTAAGCCTTCAATCAACAGCTACGCCCCTTGCATCTTCCCACTATTGCTTGTCTATAAACGGTGGTTTTGTTTCATTCATCTTGCTCTTCATGCTGTTAGTTTCTGCTGTATTATGTATTTTGCCTTAATGTGAGCTGGGAATGATTGCACTTATATTTGCTTCAATTCTTAAGAACATATATTTTAGTGTTTCTGCTTTTTAAGATTTTGTTGATGGTTACATCATAGGAGACTAATTCCGTTGACCCTTCTTGATCTTTCCAGTTTTAACTTGCTACAGCAAAGGCAACCCTCTCCTGCTGATGCTGCATCAAAGGCTAAGTATATGGATGTTGCTAGACGTTTAGAGGAGGGGTTATTTAAGATGGCGGGCACTAAGGTATCTGAAAATATTTCTGTGTATGTAAAGCAAAAATACGTGTTAGGTACTTATTATTTAGGATTTGATTTACTGGGGAATTTCAACAAGATTCACTGATGCTTTTTGACATTTTGCTCATAAATTCAGCTTTTTGATTCATGTCCTCTTATAAAATATTTCTTTTCATTTGTGACACTTTCCAATATGTACTACAGGAGGATTACATGAACCGGTCGACCCTTGAATTTCGGATTACAAGCCTGATAAAAGGCAGACAGTTGAATAACTACAATCAGCGACATGCTAATTCTTCTTCAGTTGGAACAATGATACCTACTCCAGGATTGTCACACGCTGCGGGTAATTCTAATTCGATGGTTACATCCTCTGCTGATGCTACAATAGCTGGAAACACCAATATCACAAGCACAGCTGTGAACAGTGGACAGCCTCCAACTACTGGTGGCATGCATAGAGGTTCTTTCATCAAAGTGACCGTAGGCATTTTTCCTGAAAAAATTTCATCTAATGTTTCCCTGACACCTTAAAGATTTGTTTGCAGGTAATATGTCTAATGGGTACCAGCATTCTTCAAGAATTTTTTCTCTTGGTTCTGGAGGGAACTTGGCATCCATGAGTTCTCAAAGAAGTACTGGTCAGATGATTCCTACACCTGGGTTCGTCAACAGTGGTACTAATAATAAATCTGGTGGATTTTCTGCTGAGCCCACGATGGTACCTCAGTCTCAGCAGCAGCAGCAAAGGCAGCATATTGGTGGTCAAAATAGTCACATGTCCAATCAAATAGCTGCTGGAGTTAGAACCGACATGCAACCAAAACCGTCTTGTGTGGTGAATAGCTCTGTAAATGATGGTGTTGGAATGAACCAGAAAATTGTAGACTCAGGTTCGTTTTACACCAATGCATCTAAAAAATAGCACCAGGGTATTGATAACATTCCCCTGTCAGGAATGCAGGGTCACTTCTCTCTTTTTTGTTCTGTCCTGATCACCTTGTTTCATATATACGGTAACTTCTTGTGGTCTGGCAATTGAATGCATCTTTCATATTTCAGGGAAAAGTTATAGCACTTCAAATCCTGACTCTGTCAATAAAGCAAGTATCCAGTCTGTGTCCAGAGTTAGCCCTTCTCTGGTGAGCAATCACTCAGTTTTACTTTGCATGCAACAATGCAGTCCAATTAAACACATACCACTTTGAGTATTCGGGCTTTCAATATTCTTTCCCTATATTATTTGCAGTCACATCAACAACAGTTTCAGCAACAGCCTAATCGACTTCAGCAACAACGAAATTTGATTCAAAAGCAGCAGCAGCAATTTTCCAATGAAAAAAAAGTTAATCAGCAGACCGTGCAGCAACATAGATTAATAAGCAATGACGGTTTAGGGAAAGCACAGGTGGCCTCTGACATGATTACGAATGTGAAACATGAACCTGGATTTGAGAACCAGAGTGACGCTATGCAATCCCAAGCATCTGAACAATTCCAGCTTTCACAGTTCCAGAATCAATATCAGAACTCTGGACAAGACTGCCATGCAGATGCTCAGCTTTTCTCAGTCAAAATTCAGAGTGGATTATGCACATCACTCCCACAAAATAGCCAACATAATATAGGTTCTGATTCTATTAACAGTTCTACCGATCTTGCTGCTGGAGTAAAATCAGAATCCAACCCACCTGGTCAGTGCCCTTCCCAGTCTCAGGAACATACTCAAATGTCTAATGCTATGTCAAGTGAAAAGCATATTCAGGAGGATTTCCACCAAAGAATTACCGGAATGGATGAAGCTCAACCTAATAATTTGACTGTCAATGGTCAAAATCATACTTCTACAAAACCGGAATCCCATAATCTGCAAAATTCTGTTGGTACATGTAGATATAGTCATGATCCCAAGTTCCGGAATCAACAGAGATGGCTCCTGTTTCTACGTCATGCACGGTCATGCAAACCACCAGGAGGGAAGTGCCAAGATCCAAATTGCGTTACTGTTCAGAAACTATGGAGTCACATGGACACTTGTGTTGAGATCCAGTGTCAGTATCCCCGTTGTCGTCACACAAAGGCATTAATTTGCCACTATAAAAATTGCAAGGATCCCCGGTGCCCCATCTGTGTGCCTGTGAAGACCTATCAGCAACAATCTAGCGTACGTGCCCTGGCTCGTTTAAAAAGTGAAAGTGGTACAGTGAGCTCAGTGAACAGATCTTTAACATCTAATGATTCACTACGCGGTACTGTTGGAGGGGTGTCTGGTGCCCCTCGTTGTGCTGATACTTTAGATATTTTGCAACCTTCATTAAAGCGGTTGAAGGTGGAGCAATCTTCTCAGCCAGTGGTTCCTGAGACTAAAAGTTGTAAAAGCTCCATTGCTGCTATAACAGAGGCTGAATTATCTCAGGCTGCTGAAACAAAGGATCATAGGACATTGAAGTCAGAGACCTTGGAAGTGAAAATGGAAATTCCTGATGTTCAGGCAGAACTCAGCATCAAAGAAACGAAAACTGAAGCTGTTGAAAATGTTCCCAAGCCTAGGCCTATCACTGGACTGGGTAAACATTGTTTATCTGGGGACTCGCCAAAGCAAGAAAACATCAAGATGGAGAAAGGGCCTGAACAGTCAAACAAAGAAGATCTGGTGGAATCTCCCGATCTTGCATCAAAATCTGGAAAGCCAAAGATAAAGGGTGTTTCTTTAACTGAATTGTTCACTCCTGAACAAGTAAGAGAACATATTCGCGGTCTTCGTCAGTGGGTTGGCCAGGTTTGCAATTTTGTTACTAAAAAGTTTACAAATAAGCAAGATTTATTCATCTACTGTTTGCTATTTGGTAAAAGATGGTTCTCTAGCTATATGATACCTTGTCATTCTATCTATATGATACCTTGTCATTAATTTCCATGTTTCTGCAGAGTAAAGCCAAAGCAGAAAAGAACCAGGCGATGGAGAATTCGATGAGTGAGAATTCCTGCCAGTTATGTGCAGTGGAGAAGCTTACATTTGAGCCACCACCTATTTATTGTACTCCTTGTGGTGCTCGTATCAAGAGAAATGCGATGTACTATACCGTTGGAGCTGGTGAAACTCGTCATTACTTTTGTATTACCTGTTATAATGAATCCCGAGGAGACAGTATTCTTGCTGAAGGGACTTCAATACTGAAGGCAAGACTCGAGAAAAAGAAAAACGATGAAGAGACTGAAGAATGGGTACGGCTATCCACCCAGCGGAGTTGTATTTTTATTTGTCTCCTGTTTTGTAGGTTATTCTGAGTTTGTCTATTGCCTTCCATGTTTTTTTCCAGTGGGTCCAATGTGATAAATGTGAGGCCTGGCAGCATCAGATATGTGCTCTATTTAATGGGCGGAGGAATGACGGGGGGCAAGCTGAGTACACCTGCCCAAATTGCTATATAGTTGAGGTGGAGCAAAATGAGAGAAAGCCTTTACTCCAGAGTGCTGTTCTTGGAGCGAAAGACCTGCCAAGAACAATTCTCAGTGACCATATAGAGCAACGTTTGTTTAAAAGGCTGAAGCAGGAAAGGACTGAGAGAGCTAGGTTTCAAGGAACAAGTTATGATGAGGTAATCTGGCGGTAGCCATGTACAAGGGTTGAAGTCTCATGTGATTAGCATATGAGCCCTATCTTCTGTTGCTTATTAAAGTGATACTTCCCTGGAAACAATAGAAGCTTACTAGTTGGTCACTCATTGTTTTTCTTTACTGGTACTGACAGGTTCCAACTGCTGAATCCCTTGTGGTTAGAGTTGTTTCATCTGTTGACAAGAAGCTGGACGTCAAATCAAGATTTCTTGAAATATATCAGGAGGATGATTTTCCGACAGAATTTCCATACAAGTCCAAGGTAAGAATGATCATCGCACGCCATCATTGTATTTGCTTCAAGTCCACATTTTCAGAATTCGTCTGTTGAACTAAACATTTCTCGCTCCACGTCTTATTAGGTGGTCCTGTTGTTCCAGAAGATAGAAGGTGTAGAAGTCTGCTTGTTTGGAATGTATGTCCAAGAATTTGGATCCGAATGTTCATTTCCTAATCAACGCCGTGTTTATCTCTCGTATTTGGATTCTGTGAAGTACTTTAGACCTGATATTAAATCTGCTTATGGAGAGGCTCTGCGCACTTTCGTTTACCACGAAATTCTTGTAAGTCATGGTTTTTAAACCAAGATTTTTAATCTTATACATTGCATGAAGGATTCAAGGATATACATTAATGCTTTTTTCAGATTGGTTACCTGGAATATAGCAAATTGCGTGGTTTCACGAGCTGCTACATATGGGCTTGTCCACCACTGAAGGGTGAGGACTATATCTTATATTGCCATCCAGAAATTCAGAAAACACCAAAGTCTGATAAATTACGGGAATGGTCAGTCCAATTTTCTTTGGCGATTTTCTTCACAAAATTTTTATATGATAAATCCTTTACATCCTCCAATTGCTTTTGGCCTACACAGGTACTTAGCAATGTTGAGAAAAGCTACAAAAGAAGGGATCGTAGCTGAAACTACAAATTTATATGACCATTTTTTCTTGCAAAGTGGTGAATGTAGAGCTAAGGTTACAGCAGCTAGACTCCCATATTTCGATGGCGACTACTGGCCAGGTGCAGCAGAGGATATCATATACCAAATGAGTCGAGAAGATGATGGTAGAAAGGGAAATAAGAAAGGAATACTCAAGAAAACCATTACAAAAAGGGCTCTTAAAGCATCTGGCCAGTCAGATCTTTCTGGGAATGCTTCCAAAGATCTGCTACTAATGCATAAAGTAGTTGTTTCTTTCTATGCACCTCTCTTTTCCTGCATATCAGCTTAAGTTATTTGGTTCCTTTTTTAAAAGTTTTGTGTTTATATCGTTGATATTATTTCTGTATGTTTTTAGCTTGGTGAGACCATTCACCCAATGAAGGAGGATTTTATCATGGTTCACTTGCAGCATTGTTGCACGCATTGCTGTACACTGATGGTAACTGGAACTCGTTGGTTCTGCAGCCAATGTAAAGATTTCCACTTATGTGATGGGTAAGAATTATCCTTTCTCGTCTGCTAGTTAATATATTCTCTTTTTGGCGCATTCATTGTTATGACTTGGTCTGTATAAACTGGAAGCTGTGGTGGTTATCTTAGTGGATGAGACTCATTGGTAATCCTATGTGTGCTTATTCCTGATAGAGAGTTGCAATCTCTAAAACGTTATTTTACCATTCAGGTGTTATGAAGCTGAACAGAAACGAGAAGACAGAGAAAGACATCCTGTTAATCACAAAGATAAACATAAACTTTATCCGGTAAGTTACATTGGCTTGTTTTGGGTCAGGAACTGAGAAGACGTTCTGTCATTTAGTCTCATGCGTTTCTGTATTCTATAGTATCTTAGAAGTTGGTGTTATTGATATTCTAGGTTGAAATCGGCGATATTCCTGGGGATACCAAGGACAGAGATGAGATACTTGAAAGTGAATTTTTCGATACTAGGCAAGCGTTCCTGAGTCTTTGTCAAGGAAACCATTATCAGTATGATACGCTGAGACGGGCAAAGCATTCTTCCATGATGGTTCTTTATCATCTGCATAATCCAACTGCTCCTGCCTTTGTGACAACATGTAACGCATGTCACCTTGATATCGAAAGTGGTCAAGGCTGGCGTTGTGAAGTTTGTCCAGACTATGATGTATGCAATGCTTGTTACAATAAAGAAGGTCGTATTAATCATCCTCACAAGTTGACAAATCACCCATCACTAGCTGATCAAAATGCTCAGAATAAAGAAGCTAGGCAATTGCGGGTCCTGCAGGTATGGTGGAACCTGTTGAAAAAGCTTCCTCTTCTCCTTTAGACTTTGTCGAATTTGAATAAATATACGGGCTTAGTCAGTCATCTAGCTCCCGAAATGTCTCTGAAATGCTAAAGTTTTCACTTTTAAAATATGCAGCTCAGGAAAATGCTCGATCTTCTGGTGCATGCGTCGCAATGCCGTTCTCCACATTGCCAATATCCCAATTGCCGCAAAGTGAAGGGGCTATTCCGACATGGTCTCCGTTGCAAAGTCCGTGCCTCAGGAGGTTGTGTTCTATGCAAGAAAATGTGGTATCTCTTGCAACTCCATGCTCGGGCCTGCAAGGAATCCAAGTGTGATGTACCTCGATGCGGGTAATCTCTTTTAACTCTGCCCTTGTCTTATATTTTGCGATCAAGTTCTTAGTGGGATTATTCACTAGGTACCTCATGTCACATCTGAGAATTGCAGTTGCAAACGAAAATTTTGGGTATATTAGAACCCGGGCATAACATATGGGAAAGCTTTTCAAGACGACTGGTCCGTGTGTTTGTATTGATCATTGTGAGTCTCTTTTATTCAGGGACCTAAAGGAGCATCTGAGAAGGTTACAACAACAATCAGATTCAAGGCGCAGAGCTGCCGTCATGGAGATGATGAGACAAAGAGCTGCAGAAGTCGCCGGAACCTCCGGTTGATCAATTTGTATATACTATTTAATTTAGGGTATAAGCAGAAGTGGGATTGTAATCTTCTTCCGAAGGTTAAGAAGTGGGATTGTAATCTTCCCCTGAACTCCACTTGAAGACGAGGAAGTCGAGGGAATAACACCAGCTAGTGAAGACAGGTAACAAACCTTATAAAAGGTAAGATGGGTTCGTATTTGGCAGGCACAAATCATGGGGAACAAGCTCTGGGGTGAGGTGAAGAATTTCTCAGCTTAAATGCCAATGAAGCAGGAGAATCATCGTAGATGCTAACTCATTAACATTAAGGAAGAAATCAGACTCTAAACTCTTCGTTTCAGTTCGGTGGCTTGATCTGGTTGATGATTCTTTGATTATATATATACACACATACACAATGTCTGCTTACTGTCTTCTTCTTCTTCTACCATCATATTTAAATTTTTGTAATCGAGGTACATTTTGTGGAATGCCTTAGCCCTTTGCGGTGTGGCAGGAATGTAGTATATTAGTGATATATAACTTGCTAGGCAAGTAAGAAGACCGTGTCTGAGGATGCTTCTTTCACAATTGTAGGTGAATCTGTATTAACATTTTCGACTGAATTTAGTTTTGGCTTAGTAAGTTAAACATTCTCAGGACCTACATATTCTAGTTTTTTGTAATTTGTAATGCAAAATGCAGAATTTTTGGCTCTATTCAGTAATATTTGCATAGTGAGACATGTGTGAATATGAAGTTCTAAAGAGATGCAATATATGCTTAGAAGTCAGAACTAGCCCTGAGCTTTTGGTATTTTGGGTTAGTTTTTTCGGTTATAGTTTTGGTTTTCGAAAATGTAATAACCAATAAATACCATAGTTTGAATTCGATTTCAAATAATTACTTGTAATAAAAAATAACAAAATACTCATAAAAATCTGAAAATGTGATTATTTTTAATAGAAATTAATTTGGGTTATTATTTGGTTTGGTTACGAATTGAACCGAATTAAGAATTGAAATTAATGAAATATTGGAACGAAATGGTTTTTTACCAGAAATATTTTGAATATAAAAGTATCTAGTTTGTTGGAATTATCTTTTTATATCTTTGTTTTAAAAATGAGAGAAAAAAATAAAAGTACCAAGAGGGAAAGCAAGAGTGTACGTGGCAAGTTAATTGGCTCATAAGTGATATCACTGTCCAAACGACATAAACCAAATCCTGTGGTCTTCTTCTCTCCTGATTCCTCTCTCTCTCCTCTGATTTGATATGTCAAAGTCCTCCGATCCAACCATTTCTTATTCTTATTTATTTTCTAAAATTACATTTTCTTAGAGAAAACTCTCACTTTCGTTATCCGTTTCCAATTTCGTTCGACCAAGGGTCTTCTCGATGACAGTCTAGCATGCAAAGATTCATATAACAAGTGTATGCATCTATATAATATAATTATCCAAATTATAAACACTTAATTATCAAATACTTGAGTAAAGATTTAATTTTTTCCTTTCAAAATTGTTTCTTGAAAAGCTCTGTTTTGTTGTAGAAGCAGAGTTTCAAAAATGGTGGGTAGTATTGTTGGCAGCAACATGGCGGCCACTGATGCAAGGTTTCTAAGTTCGAATTTTGGTAACAGTTTCAGCATCAACACTAGAATTCACAGATTCCACGATCGGTCCCAAATGGCAATCCCGAGGGCTCAGTCTTCTTCTTCTTCTTCGTCTTCACCCTCTCCTCCTCCACCCACCGATAAGAATGGCCGCGAAAAGAAGACTAAAACCCGACCCGGAACCACAACTACAAAGGAAGGCGAAGAGACGGTGGCGAAGAAACTCGACGTAGCTCCGCCGTCGACCCAATCTCCATCTCCGCCGAAACTGAAACTGGACGATGTCAATCCTGTGGGATTAGGACGGCGATCGCGGCAGATTTTTGACGATGTGTGGCGGAAATTCTCTGGATTAGGTCAGATGTCGAGGACGACGCGACCCGATGAGCAAGAGACTCTTGATAGTCTTCTCATTAGAGAAGGACCCATGTGTGAATTCGCTGTTCCTGGCGCTCAAAACGTCACCGTTTTAGTCGTCGGAGCCACTAGCCGAATTGGCCGAATTGTCGTCCGTAAACTCATGCTTCGTGGCTACACCGTCAAGGTTCGAATTACAATATATTTAAAAATGAAACTTGATTTATATTAATAATATAAAGTAGTGTTGTACTTATGCAAATGCTTTAAGAGTTCTAAAGATTGAGGTAATTGTGTTTATAGGCATTGGTGAGGAAAAACGATGAGGAAGTGATGAGTATGTTGCCAAGATCAGTGGATATTGTGGTTGGTGATGTTGGTGAACCGTCAACGCTCAAATCCGCAGTTGAGAGCTGCAATAAGATCATCTATTGCGCCACTGCTCGGTCTACTATTACTGCAGACCTTGTCCGGGTTGACCATTTGGGTGTTTATAACCTCACTAAGGCTTTCCAGGTATTAAACTAGATTGTCCACATGGTCGACGATTGTTTTGTAGTGCAGAGAATAGTCATTTCTGTGTTTTGATTGCGTATTGCAGGATTACAATAACAGACTAGCACAACTAAGAGCGGGTAAAAGCAGCAAGAGCAAGCTTTTAATTGCGAAATTCAAGTCGGCTGAGTCACTTGAGGGTTGGGAAGTTCGTCAAGGAACTTATTTTCAGGACACGACAGCTTCCAAATATGATGGTGGAATGGATGCTAAGTTCGAGTTCACCGAATCTGAGAGAGCTGAGTTTTCAGGTACACACTCTCTCTTCTGAGGGAATATTGCAATCTCAAGTTTTTCTTTTGATGTGGTTTAATTCAGGTATGGTGGTTTAATTGGGTTTCAAATGCAGGTTATGTTTTCAGCCGAGGAGGATATATTGAGTTATCGAAGAAACTTTCACTCCCACTAGGTGCCACTCTTGACAGGTATTGCATATCAGCTTGTTCTGTGACATGATTCAGTCATAGAAACTAAGAGAAAGTGGATATATAACTTGTGAAACCAAGTTAGCCTTAGCTTCCTTTGTATTTTCATGCTTGGGTATCAATAGGTATGAAGGCTTAGTTCTTTCAGTTGGTGGGAACGGAAGATCCTATGTTGTCATCCTCGAAGCTGGTCCATCATCAGATATGTCTCAGAGTAAACTGTATTTCGCAAGAATCAGTACCAAAGCTGGATTTTGTCGGGTATGAAATACATCATCGGTCTTGCTTATTAATCTGACCCCTGATCCTCAGTTTTCTGCCTAAAACTTTGATTCCTTGGGCAGGTAAGGGTGCCATTCTCAGCTTTTCGTCCTGTTAATCCAGAAGATCCACCGCTAGATCCATTTCTTGTTCACACATTGACAATACGCTTTGAGCCTAAAAGACAGGTTTGCTCACTCTTATAACTGTTTCACCTATTTTTGGGGCTTGATCTGTTTGATCAATAATCGAGAACTTTCATTCCTTGGTGTCTGAGTTTAGCAATCTGTTGGTTTTTATTGTTCTTTCAGAGACCTGTTGATGGAATTGCTGGTGCGCAGCAAGATCTGAGGAGCTTTAGCCTTGTATTCGAGTACATAAAAGCTTTGCCTGTAAGTACTCCAACTTAGTTTTTACTTGCTGAAGATCATCACCCGAAAGAACGAAAAAACAAAATAATCGATTAACTTTCATTTCTGTTTGTAGGCTGGTCAAGAAACCGACTTTATTCTGGTATCGTGTACTGGATTAGGAGTAGAAGCCAACAGAAGGGAGCAAGTACTAAAAGCTAAGAGGGTATGTCTATTTTGTCTGAAACACACATTACAACAACTACGGATTCTCAGGGCTCTTATGCGAGTTGGTTCCATATTTCACATCTGTCTCTCTTCTGCCCGCCAAATTTTTCAGGCTGGTGAAGATTCTCTGAGAAGATCAGGCCTTGGATACACCATCATTCGTCCTGGTCCCTTGAAGGTACTGTTCATTGAGTTCCAACCATTGCGTTTGTATATGTCTTTTGATTTCAAATTTTTCATACAGGAGGAGCCAGGTGGGCAACGAGCTCTTATATTTGATCAAGGAAACAGAATTTCTCAGGTTGATTTTTATCACGAATCAGAAACCCAAATCCCTCGCAAAAGATGATCTGATCGAGCTCACTTGTAACTTCCCAATTCTCTTCCACTTTCAGGGCATTAGTTGTGCGGACGTGGCTGATATATGTGTCAAGTCGCTCCATGATTCAACCGCAAGAAACAAAAGCTTTGATGTGAGTTTAAGTCTATACAAACAAATGGGAAAAGTTGTCTCTAACCTCTAAAGAAGAAATCCCAATCTCACATTTCTTCAATATGGTTTTTGCAGGTTTGCCATGAATACGTGGCTGAGCAAGGAATAGAGCTCTATGAACTGGTAAAGTAATCTCACTTGCATTTTAAGTCGCATCTTCATCATCATATCATCTGATCGGGAGTTTCTCTATCTGTCTCTCAGGTGGCTCATCTGCCAGACAAGGCGAACAACTATCTGACTCCGGCTTTATCTGTACTTGAGAAGAACACTTGAAAAGAAGAAATATTGTAACCATTTTGTCTGTTATTTTCATCTCAAGTTCTGATACACATTCCATACATATATACATACGTCGTACATGTATAACTTGTACATACAAGAATCTCTTTCGTCTCTTCATGTCCATTAACATTGATTTTCTTATATTTAACTTTAAACTTGTGTGCTAATACTTCCAACGGCCTTGAACATGAAATAAAAGGTGTGGAACTCTGTTTTCTATTACACGAAACTCACTATGAAATGAGCAATGAACAGGTGTTCACTGATTGTAAATACACAAAGATATTATCTCGTTGTTCCTATAATTCACATTTCAGATAATCAAGCAGGCTTGACACAAAGATTTGGTCAAAGCCTTGAGAAAGATTTGGTGAAAGAGCCGAAAAATGAAGACGTTGGAGACATATACGGCAACTTTCTGGCGACTTCGTCTCCGGAACTTTCTGTGGACTTTCTCTCATCTTCTTCTTCTCCATTAAAGGCTTCTTTCTCAGCATCATCTACTATCTGCTTCAACCACGTCCAAAGAAATTTCATAAACCAGAAGGTAAAATAATCCCAAAATTTAAATGTTTTGCCGGTGAAGTAAAAGTTTAGAAACTCTGACCTTCCCGGTAACGACAGGAGAAACAGATGGGAGAATATCAGCGAGGTGGGTTTTAATCCGGTGCAACGCGTCTTTCGTCATCCCCTGCGCTGCTCCAGCGAAATCCTTAATCACACCTTCCAAAAACTGTTTAGCGTTTTCCAGTGAATCCGATGGAACAGAAGCAGATCCTAGTTTGTCTAAAACTTTATCTTTAACAGCTGCAAGATTCTTCAGCCCCAGCATCATCGTATTCCTCTGCTTCTCTCCCTCTTCCTCTGATGATGATTCAACAGAGTTGAAGTTCATTGCGATTTTGATCGCGTGGTCAGGAGAGTACAAGTCTCCTTGGCCCACGTTTTCGTTGGATTTAGTAGAAACTTTGATCGAGTGCTTTGGAGAGTATAATTTCCCTTGGCCCACATCGTCCGACGCTGCCACGCCGTCGGATTTCGTGAAGGAGATTCGGTGATGTTGATCTGTTACCTCTCCTCTCATTTTCGAATAGTTTAGAAAGTCTTTCACTTTTGGGTTTTTCTGAGTGATGGAGTGTGACGAACAGAGCAAAGCCGCTTGAAAATCTCTGGAGAATTCTCCGGGAAAAATAATGACGGTTTTTTATTTGTTTCCCGGGAAAATGAAAAGCTTTTGACAAACGTGTAAAGGGACGTTTATGACGTGGCAACACGTGTCTAGTGTCAGGTCTTATTGGATAAGTAATGGGCTTTTCAGGTTATGGGTATTTACTGACAAAGGCCCATTTAGATGGTTCTTTGTTAAATTATGACCCGATTGAGAACTCGGACCCGACTCGACATTGTAATTCACAAGGGAAACACAAGAGAGGCGGCGTAACAGAAGGACGGTGAAGTTTAGAGTGTGACTGATAGAAGGAAAGGTTGAAGAAAAAGGAGAAAGATGAACAAGAAGGAGATCTTTAAGCTAGCGAAAGGTTTCAGGGGAAGAGCGAAGAATTGCATAAGAATTGCGAGGGAAAGAGTGGAGAAAGCTCTTCAGTACTCTTACAGAGATAGACGCAACAAAAAACGTGAGATGAGGGGACTCTGGATCGAGCGCATCAATGCAGGTTCTCGCCAGCACGGAGTAAGTTTTCCTTCGCATCCCCAAAATTTCTGATGACTGCATTTGATTCGATTTTTAGAAATGAAATATTCTGAGATATTGGTTGGTTTAGATTGCAATCTATGATTGGTTTGTTTTAGGGTCCATAATCGAAGCTTTGGGGTTTAGGGTTTTCTTATCCAAAAATGGGTGCTTGATATCCCTGGGGTTGATATTGCTAGAATAATTGGTTTTACTATATTGCTTTACTGTTTTCCGTATGCAGTGGTACTTTCTGTTTGCATTCACATAGTGATTGAGATTGAACTTGCTAGGGATTAACTCTATGATCGACAGAGTTAACTCTATGATCGCTTGTTTGCTTCGAATTTTCTCGGAGTATCTTAGATCAATTTTGGAGCTTTCCAATGTTTCAGATACTATCCATATGAACATTTTGTATTTGTATCTTTACCTCGAAGCTATAAGATGAATGTAAAGTTGAATCGTTTCACGTTTTCTATGTGACCAATATTTTCTTGTCAATGGTTTTGAACTAACAGAAACCATAATTAAGTCCTACTGTAGAGGGACATATTTATTCGGATACCTGGTTTCAGCTTTGTTATCCTTATTTGTGACTATGTTAACTTCTTATCTTGGTTGTTTGATGCTTGTATATCTTTTTCAAATCTATGCTATTATATGGAGATCAATATCCTGTTTGTGGTTAAGAACATGAAAATAAGATGGTTGATTGGAATCCTAATATCTAAAGCTTGAAACAGGTAAATTATGGTAACTTCATCCATGGATTGATGAAAGAGAACATCCAGCTAAACCGGAAAGTCCTCTCTGAGTTATCTATGCACGAACCTTACAGCTTCAAAGCACTTGTAGACGTCTCTCGCAAGTCCTTCCCTGGAAACAAGAACGTGGTCCAAGCATCTCGGAAAGTAGACATTTCATCCATCAGTGCCTAGTGAGGACCAAGTTAGTTTCATCGTTCCCATCAATATTGTTTCAAACAGAACACATAACAATTTGTTAGTTGTCTAAATTACATGTACGCCGCCGATGCTAGCTACTAACCTTTTGCATCGTGAGAGAATGTATTCTGTCTCCTTATTTCGTTTACCAGGCCCTTAAATACGTTAATCTGCTTATTAGTTTGAGAAAAGGAAGATATGAATCACCTAAATAGCCATACACCTAACCCTGAGATCGGAACTATTACATAATTGTGGATCAATGCCTTGTTACGGAAGAAACAAATACCGGAACCGTGTATCAAAAGGAACAACGCCACATTTGCTGCTAGATGAACCTAGAAAACCCCACCGTTGTCTTCTGTGAATACACTGCTCAACAAATGCGGCATGGCGAGGCGGTAGATGTCGAGAGATCCACAGAGCAACCTTGCCGTCATCGACAAAGTTCTTGGCGAAACAGTGCAACATTTGGGGCACAATTAACTTTCCTCTAGGGCTTACTCCCACTGACGCCTGGATATAATCTTTCTGAGCCTCTTCAAGTTCCTCCCCTACCCTTTCCGCTGAGTAAATTCTGACCTGCAGGTGATTTCTGTTAGAATTGAAGTGATGTTGGTTTCTAGAATCTGATGTGAAATATAGATATGGAAAGAATACTGCAGGCGATGAGTGCATTCCGCAGCTGAGGGCAAAAGACACTAGAGGTTCATGTGTGCTTATCCCCGCCTGTCTTTGCTCTTCTGATACTCTTAGCTTGAGAATGGAGAGAAGCAAAGCCTGAAACTCCCGATTAAAGTAAGAGATTACAAATTAGGTGAAGGAAATTGCAGAAATTAAAGACATTTAGGCCGAGTTTGGTACGATTTGTGGTCGATGCAGAGGGGGGTTCATCTTTAAAGTCATGTATTCGATTGTAGCGGCATTGTATGACTGCCCGCCAACGGTATAAGCAGCCTGATATAGTCTCCAAATCAGAATTTTACATTAGCCTCTGTCCGAACCAAACTAAAGAAGTGTCAAAGTAGTTTGTATTTGGATCAAACCTTTTGCATCAAAGAGAAGAGCTTTAATTCGGTTTTCGGTACACCATAAGCCAAGTAAGCCTGAATCAGGCAAATGGGGAACTCATAAGTTTTGTATCTGCAAATCAAAGCTGAGGGAAATTTCTAAGACTCACATGCATGATTAAGGCATTGTATATATTGATCCAGAAGGCGAGCTTCTCATTGTGGCTTAGTTCTGTTGGATTTACTCTGGCAAGTCTTTCAACGAGGTTCCTGTAATGAGAATAACACATACGAGTTTGATCAAGTTTTGATGACCATAACTGAATCTCAGAATTTTGTTAAACTGTGTGGTATGCTATACCTAAATCTCCATAACTCTTCGGAAGCATATCCGAGCTGTTTCTCCTCAACAGACATTGAAGCCACTTCAGTTGCGGTTCTGTAACTCCCAATATCAGCCCACCCCAACTTTCCTTGGACTTTATATAGATCAAACACATTTCGCTCTGTTGCTAGAACATCTGAGTTCTTCTGAATATCGATCCGTGGACTCTGTACCCACTTGGAGATCCGAGAGTGTTCTGTAGGAGACCACCATGATGTTGATGATGGATTATCACGTGGAGAGAAACTAGTATTTTGTGATGATTTGGATCCTGCAGATGTTTCTCCTAGAGATACAAATATGTTTCTCATGCATCTGATCATCTCCTTGGAGAGTTCATTAGCGTTATCAGAAATCTGCAAAGACTTTGCCAGTTTGCTTCTAGGTTGGGCTCTGTGATCCTTTCGAAGTAAAGTTTCGTTCTTTTCGGAAAGTGTAACCAAATCTAAAGCATTCTGGGCAACAAATTGATAATCAGAGCCAACCTCAGCAGATAAAGGTTTGGTATACAGGAAGATTCAATTAACATACATGTGTAGATAGGGAATTCGTGAGGTTATACTCAGCGAGTTTTCTCTCATTACGTTCTTGAATCAGCAAGAAATGCAGAGACATGATCTCTTGCTCGAGCTTAGAAACCGTAGCTTCCATAACTACTATACTGGAGAGAAGTTCCTGAGCCTGCAAATGTTTTTTTTTTTCATGAACATTTACAAGGTTTAAGTTTCTATCCTTAAACATTGAAAGCTTAGACTGAAGACAAGTTGGAGAAACATACACTACATGGAAGAGAAGATGCGTGAGACAGTTCAATCTTATGGCTTTTATCAGAAGCTTTCAGCAAGAGAATACGAAGTGCGGTCTCTTTCTGCAATTGATCTTTTAGTCGCTGAACCTGTTGCAGACAAGAATTGAGTCTGACCTTTGACAAACTCTTACAAATTTCTTTATATGATTGAAAACTCACATCATGCTCGAGTTGGAATCTGTAGAGGTGAAACTTGCTGTTTTTGGGGGAGTTAAGACCCTTGATCAGTTTAGTAACATTCTTTGGCTGCACTTTCCAGAGAAAACAGAGTCATAAGAAAGTTAATGTCAAGGAGTAAAGAGGAAATGAATGGAAAAGCTTCAGTGAATTGACAACTTGAGAAGCAAGTCATTTGAAATTCTTTCATCAGATTTAAGGAAACTAAACCTTTGAGAGATTAACGGCTTTGGTCTGACTCTGAGAGAATCTTGACAAAGAACTTCTTCTGCATAACATATTAGAGAAGAATTAGATAGAAAGAGCGAGGAAGAAGAAGAAGAATCAATATTCATACAGAAAAGGAAACTGAAAAAAGGAATGAAACGTACTGCTTAGATGCGAGCAGAGAGTCTTCAGACATTGTATAACTGATGAATTCTACTTTTGGTCGGTTTCAAAACTTGGTCTGGATCTCTCCAGAGCCTTAATAATGACTCAATAAAATGAGACGCAGACAAAGAAGAACCCTATGATCAGAGAAAGAAGAAGTAGAAGAGAGAGGAAAGAGAGAAGAGAGAGCTTGAGACATCTGTGAAGATGAGTTAAATAGGATCTGGTCCAAAGAAAAGACTCAATAAATGCATGAGAGATTTAGCTATTTGTCACTTTCATCACAGCCCCATTGCACGAGGATTTCTACCCCAAAAAAAAAACAGAGTGCAAATTAAAGCTTGAGCCTTTTTCTTCCATAGAAACTTTAAACCCATTTAAGAAAATTTAAAAGTTTGATAATTAAAAAACTTTAAAACAAAATTGATAATGATGTGTGTATGATTGTTAGTTTTCACAAAACGGAAGTTGGAATATAAAAGGAGATAGCTTTTTATATGTGTAAGATATCAGAAGATATGATTGATTTTGAAGGCTTAAAGGCCGAATAACATAAATGAGCAACAATAAATGTTGTTGCCAATTAAAGTTATAAATGAACAAATAAATAAAAATAGTAGCAAAGGTGAGGAATCTCCATTAAAGCACCCTCCCACTACATGTACTATAGTCCATAAGAGAAATAAATATTGCATGATTTGGAAACTTCTTTTTGTCAAAATAAAAAGAAATTTGCAAGATCTCACTCGTAAAAAAATAAAAAACTAATATTATTATTATTTTGGGGGCTAAAGAAAGAAATTGAATACACATATATGTTGAATTCAACAGTAAAAAGTAAAGAAAAGTCAATCCCAAAGATAAAACTGGCCCTTTGGTGCTTTTCTCAGTTTCTTTCTGAACAAGTGTCCACAAATTCTCACAAACATAACTACTAAACCAAAAATTAAAAATCATGGTGTTTATGAATATTAATCTTAATTGTATATTTCTGTACAATTATGGATTTTTTGTTTGCACCGTCAATTTTGAAAGGTACTAAAAAGTAAAAAAGAGAGGTAAATTGAAATAAGTTGTCTTATATTTTGCTTCTAGATTCCACAGATTTTCAATAGACTTTCAAATAACTTTTCTATTAGATAAAACTCAATAGTTTGTGTGGTTTGTGTTATTAACTCCTAAATTAGATTTATTTTCCAAAATTAGAACTCTTAAGTAACATCCATCAGATAATAAAAAATAGAAAAATCTCTCAACCCATTACATTATCTATTTTTTCTTTATATCTATTTTTTTAATATAATTTTTAAAATATTTTTATTTCCTCCAAGTACAACATCTACTATGGAAAAGTAAAGAGATTTCTCCATTTTATTTTATTTTTCCTCTTACAAAAACAAAAAAAAAGGAAGAAGAAGAAGAGGAAGAATGTGGCTACCGAAAGCTGACGTGACAAAAGGAACAAAATGTGGATCGGTAGCAATTGCAATAGACAAAGACAAAAGCAGCCAAAATGCTATAAAATGGACATTGGAGAATCTTCCTATTCGTGGCCAAACTCTTGCTCTTATTCATGTTGTTCCTAAGACTGAATGTTTTTTAGGTCATATTACCAACATTCTCATATTCCATTTTCTTTCAATCCTTCATTTTTGCGCAAAGTTTTGAGTTGTTAGGGTTTCTTTGGGAAATGCAGACATTGAAGAAGGAGTTACACATAAACCGCAAATGGATAAACCAACGAGAGATCTCTTTGTATCTTTCCATTGTTTTTGCACCCGTAAAGAGGTAACAACAATCCTAATTCAGGGCTTATTTAAAATATTTTGGTTAAAGCCGATCAAAGTTCAAAGCATTGTGTTTTTTGTTTTTGTTGAAATGTCTGTAGATACATTGTCAGGACATTTTGCTTGAAGACATAGACAAAGCCAAAGCAATAGTTGAATATGTTACAGTTTCTGCAATTGAAATTTTAGTTCTTGGTGCTCCAGCAAGGAGTAGCTTTATGAGGTAATAAATTGATAAGGTTTAATAATTGATTCGTTGCTTGCGTATGAAGATTAACCAAATTTAGGGTTTCTTTTTCAACTTTGATCCATAACAGAAGATTTAAAACGGATTTACCATCAACTGTGTCCAAATCAGCTCCAGATTTCTGCAGTGTTTACGTCATTTCCAAAGGAAAAGTTTCTTCGCACCGAACCGCCTCGCGTGCTGCTCCTTATCGTCCATCAGTTCTTAACGATGGAGGTAGTCACGAAACCACTGCTCCTGAGAGAAAACAAATAACAGGTCAGAGTTTAAATCTCGAGAGGAATGTTGCTTGCGTTTCAAGTTTCTTAAACACATTCTTAAATCTCTAATAAAAATAATGTTTTCAACAGCCATGCCTAGAGGACGAAGATCAGTTGATTCAGAAGTCCCCAGGTATCTATCTGTTACTTGACAATCAAAATTTGTTTATGTGTGCTTACTTCAAAAAATCTCCTGAATCTTTGTTTAGGTTTCCAAGACCGCCACAAGGACATATGAGATTAATGGGGGAATTCTCAGATTCAGAGTCCGAATACTCATTCGTCAGTGCTTCTCAACACGATCCCGATGTTTCCTACATCAGCTCAGGGAGGCCGAGTGTAGACCGATCTTCTTTCTCCATGGATTTACCAGATTCAGCGAGGACAAGAATGTCAACGAGCTCAGAGCAGAGCATTGGGTCACATAGATTAGGAATCAGGTTTACGGATTTGGGTCATCTCAATGGTTCTTCAACGGCTTCTGAAGAGAGTGGAAGAACTTCATGCTCTTATTCATATCAGAGCTTGGTATATATATTGAAACCAAACAATTTGTTCTATGTACAGTTTAAATCCGATTTGTTTGTTTTTTCTGTTACATTCCTTAAAAGTATGTTTGTTCTTGGTCTAGGATGATGTTGAAGCTCAAATGAGGAGACTGAAATTAGAACTGAAACAAACTATGGATATGTATAACTCAGCTTGCAGAGAAGCTATAACCGCAAAGCACGAGGTATTATATATCTATATCTCCATGTTGTTCTTAATGTCAAGAGGGGTTGATTCACAAATAGGGGTAAAATCTGGTTTAGGCAACAGAGCTGCAGAAGCAGAAGATAGAGGAAAAACGATTGGAAGAATTAAAGGAGACAGAGGAAACAGCAAGGTCTCTGGTGGAAAAAGAGACAGCAAAAGTCCAAACAGCTGTGGAAGCTGCTGAAGCTGCAAAAAGGCTTGCAGAAGTAGAAGCAACTAAAAGACTAAATGTAGAATTGAAGACATTGAAAGAAAGCGATTCTTTCTCACGACATAACATCGTTCGATACAGAAAATACACTGTTCAAGAGATCGAAGAAGCGACTGATAATTTTGCAGAGTCAAGAAAAGTTGGAGAAGGAGGATATGGGCCTGTTTTTAGAGGCCATCTTGACCACACAAGTGTTGCTATTAAGGTTTTACGCCCTGACGCTGCTCAAGGAAGATCACAGTTTCACAAAGAGGTAAAGAAATTAATGTTTTCCTTCAATACCGCTCTATTAACCTATCGTTTACTTGTGGTGCAAGATAGAGTTGGTTCAAAAGGAAAAGTTTGAAACTTTGTGTGTTTTGGAAACACAGGTTGAAGTATTGAGCTGCATAAGGCATCCAAACATGGTTCTTCTCTTAGGAGCTTGTCCAGAATACGGTATTCTTGTCTACGAATACATGGCCAAAGGAAGCTTAGATGACCGTCTTTTCAGACGAGGAAACACGCCGCCGATTTCATGGCAATTGCGTTTCAGAATCGCTGCTGAGATAGCTACGGGTCTCCTCTTCCTCCACCACACCAAACCAGAACCGATTGTCCACAGAGATTTGAAACCAGGAAACGTTCTCCTCGACCATAATTACGTCAGCAAGATCAGTGACGTTGGGCTTGCAAGACTTGTTCCCGCGGTAGCTGAAAACGTGACTCAGTACCGAGTCACTTCAGCTGCAGGAACGTTCTGTTATATCGATCCTGAGTATCAGCAGACCGGAATGTTGGGAGTGAAATCGGATGTTTATTCTCTCGGAATCATGCTTTTGCAGCTTTTGACGGCTAAACAGCCGATGGGTTTGGCTTATTATGTGGAACAAGCGATCGAAGAAGGGACATTGAAAGATATGCTTGATCCTGCAGTACCAGATTGGCCATTAGAAGAAGCCTTAGCTCTTGCTAAGTTATCGCTACAATGTGCTGAGTTGAGAAGAAAAGATAGGCCTGATCTTGGTAAAGAAATAATGCCTGAGCTTAATAGACTTAGAGAGCTTGGTGAGGAGAGTATTGAGTATGCTGGACACGGATGGTCTTCGCATGCTAGTCAATCTTATACAGCTGTAAGAATATTTAATTCAAAGACTTTTTGATCAAGTTAGATGTCTTTCTATCTCATGATTAATGTTCATGTGGGTATTGCAGGAAGGTAGGAGTGCTCCTTTTTTATCGAATCCAGGATCTTCAATATCAAACCCCTAACTATATCTTCCCAGAGGAGACCTCAATAGCTTAAGCTGAAGCAAGCCAAGAGTAAGTATGTCAAGAAAAAGAAGGAATTTTTGCTTATTTGAGCTGAAGAAGAGAGGTGTTTGTGATTTTGTTGGAATCGTGTTTGTGTATAAAAAAACTTAAAAAGGAATGTTTTGTACTTTTTTTTTAAAGAAACAATATGTAAATACGTGGAATGTAAATTTACGACTTTATAATCTTTGACAGTGAATTACATGTTCATCGACACGTACCTCACAGTAAACAACAACGTGGTGGTGCTCAAACGATGTCAAGTGTTAAAAGACACCGAAAAAAAAACTACAGTATTTAAAGGTAAAGAGTAAGATTCACCACCGTAAGAGAATACCAAAGCAAAATGGGACAAGGTAAAGAAGTTAAAACGAGACCAGATCCTCAAGTTGAGATTCAGGTTTTTTATTACCTTTCTTCTGTTCTTCTATGTTGATGAATCCGAGTAGTCCGTCTCTGCTGTTCTTTGATAAGTTTCACTTTGTTAATCAGGAAAGAGGAGAAATATTCTTCTTTTATAGGCCAAAGGTTAACAAAGAAGAAGCTCACAGTGTGGACGATGTTCAGAGGTTATACATAGTGATGCGTCCAGAGTCTGGAGAGAATCCCGTCGAAGAGAAACAAGAGCCTCTCTCTTCTAAAGAAAGTTCCGCTAGAGATTCCGGTGATGGAGACGCGAGTAGTAGCTCTTCCGGTGCCAGACAGGAAGGTGAAGGAGGGCATGGCGTTGAGGTAGAAGATGAACAATACACTTTAAGCTAATGATATGATTAATTAATTTGATCCCAAATTCGGATCTATTTGTAGAAAGTAAACATCGAGAAACAGTTTCTGGTACGATTCATTGTGATGGGTAAGAAAAGTCTTCCTGATCCGAGCAAAAAGTCGCAACCTTTTTGGGGATTTGTGGAGATGGTGACGAAGAATGTTGAAGATGTTAAAGCTGCTCTCAAAGGAGGTAAATTTTCGTGAATTTATCAAATTACTGGTGGATTATGTGATTTGATTTGTATTGCAGAGGAGTATGAGACGAAGACTCGAGGACGTAGACACAAACCGCCGGCGAGAGCTGTCGGAGAAGGAATATACCGAATTCTTCGACATAAACCTAATCCGACACGAAAGCACCACACACATCTTGTCTACAAGCTCGAGTTACCGTCGGAATCGCAGACCAACGAGCCACAAGAGTCGATGAATATTAAGCCTGAAGGCTCTTTCTTGATCCAAATACGAAATCCAGAGCAAGGAGGAAGTGGAAGAAAGTCAGGGTTTGGTGGGTTGCAGAGAAAGAAAAAGGCCCAATTTCCAGCTCATATTCAGGCTCATTTAGGTCATACTCGGTTTGGAGCAGCCGACCCGCCCGATTTCCTGAATTACGAAGGATGTGAATTCTTATTGATCTCGGCGTCGGACGATATAGAAGAAGAGTTGGGTATGGAGTTGGAGACAGAAAGTGAATCCTCGTGCGATCTTTTAAACACTTTTGGATATGATGTTGAAGCAACTCCTCTACTTCGCGGTACATGGGATTAATGGTGGGTGTTCAATCACTAATGCTAAAATTAGATGATAGCTAGTGTTGTTAAAGTATGGATGGCTTTAGGTGGTAAAAATCTTTGGTTTTGTTTTTGTTAACGGTGATGTGTTGTCTTGATCGAAACAATGTGTGTTGAAAATTTTACGAAGTGCTTAGAATCTTTTTTTCTAGACAAAATCTGCATAAATTTTATGTACCCTAATTTACTCATTCACTCACTCCAATCTCTGTATGTGCAAAGACAATTAGTCTTGTCTTTTTATAGAGAAAAATTGGAGCCATGGCAAGTGTAATTGTCGCTATCATTCATTTTGATAAGCACGAGAATCGATGGTCCTGCTGTGTCCTTGAAAGGATCTCCCACACTTGTCATCAAAAAGATTTCTCATTAGTAAAATGAAATGACCAATGTGGAAGAAGGGACTGAGAAGAAGCAACAAAAATAAAGGAAAAATGAAAAGAATTTTTATTTGCTTACGTATCACCTGTCACTGCTGCTTTGTGGGAATCACTTTCTCTGCCTCCAAGTGCTCCAGTATCAATATATTTCTGTGTCCTGCTGTGTTTAGGAAGAGTGCCATTCAGATACCACAATCATTAGCATTGCAGCTACAACTTTAGCTCCAAGCAGAGCTTGCCCCGTGTAGAATTCCAAAATCCGGAACAGGAAATCTAAGGAGGCCAAATTGGTTCATCATGGTTTGTTTGTTTCTCGTTTCAGGGCTTACCCAATATATAACTGACTCACCAACTACAATGGGTGATGCTATAGCCAAATTTCCTGATTTTATCATTTCCCTGAAGATGCGATAGTGACAATACATCGACCATAATCAGGCTTCTCCTTGTAGTCCTCTTACATAAAAGTTGAATGAAACCAGAGTGAAAAACAAGAAGAAAAAGGAAAGTACTCGAGCGGAAGTAAAACTACTATTATGCCAGGCCTCTCAATGAAATGTCTTCTTACTTTGTTGACAATCGCATTTGCAGTTCGACCAACTGCTGCACAAACCCAAACGTTACACAAGAAAATTAGCAAGACACCTAATAACCCACCAATAAAAGACTTCGGAGATAGCAATATTAACCTGTTTAAATTGTTGCGGAAGCAATGATGCAAATTTTAAAAGAAAAAACTAAAGCAATTAAAGAAAGAGAAAGAACACCAGAATTTAACGAGGTTCGACGAAAATACTTTTGTTCTCTATACACT
Organism: Lepidium didymum; assembly: GCA_963920545.1. Lineage (NCBI taxonomy): Eukaryota > Viridiplantae > Streptophyta > Magnoliopsida > Brassicales > Brassicaceae > Lepidium > Lepidium didymum. The sequence goes on from OY986992.1 coordinate 7,250,554, forward strand.
ACCGAATTAATATTTCACTCTTTCAAATATTACAAAAAGAGAGAAGAGAATACTATAAGTTTGTTTGTAGAGAATGTTTGTAGTTTGGGATGATTTACAAATGAAGATGGATCATCTATTTATAGGTGAAGGAATACCATCAACTTGTTCACCAAACCTCTAAGTGTCAACACCAAGTCTCCAAGTGTACACCAAGCCTCCATCAACTTACTTACCAAGTCTTCCATTTATTTGACACATTTCTACAAATCTCCACCTTGTCAAATTACATATTTTCAATTCTCTCATTTTCAGTAGTGTATATCAATGCAGCCTTCAATTTCTGTCAGTATTAATCAAGTTAAACAATGTTCAAACTTGATTAAAGTTACTGTCTTTGTCAACATATCAGTTGGATTCTCGGTGGTATGAATCTTCTGGACGACAACTTCACCTTCTTCGATAATCTCGTATAAAGTAGTAACAAACATCGATGTGCTTAGTCCTTGCATGGTCAACTTGATTCTTTGCCAACATGATAGCACTTTGACTATCATAATGCACTTTAATATACTTATGTCGAATCCCTAATTCACTAAGCAACCCTTGAAGCCATGTTGCCTCTTTTACAGCCTCTGTCAAAGCCATATACTATGTCTCTGTTATAGACAAAGCTATAGTTGACTGTAATGTAGACCTCCAACATGTTAGAGCTTTTTTCAAAGTAAGCATGTAGCCAGTAGTTGATCGATGTTTATCCTGGTCACCAACATAGTTGGAATCACAATATCCAACCACATAATGACCATCTTGTTCGTGCTGATATACCAAACCAACATCTAGGATGTTCAGAATGTATCGTAGTATCTATTTTACAACTTAACAATACTATTTTCCAAGATTATGCATATACCTACTCACAACTACAACTACATATGAAATATCATGCCTCGTACACACCATATCATACATTAAGCTTCCAACTGCATTTGCATATGGAACTTTAGACATTTATGCTCTTTCGGCTGCATCTTTTAGAGATAAAGCTGCACTGAGTTTGAAATGGGAAGCAAATGGTGTACTAACAGGTTTTTGACTCATCATATACGCCAAAATGTTTTAGTACCCTTCTCAAATATTCCTTTTGGGTTAAACAAAGTGTTCCTGTTTTCCTATCTTTGCTTATCTCCATGCCAAGAATCTTCTTTGGTTCACCAAGATTCTTCATTTCAAATTCACCATTTAATTGAGCTTTTAACTTCTCAATCTCCACTTTGTTCTTGGAAGCTATTAACATATCATCAACATAAAGAAGAAGATATATAAAAGATCTATCTTGCATCTTGCGCAAATACACACAATGATCATACTTGCTTCTTATGTACTTTTACCTTAACATGAATTTGTCAAATCATTGTTACCATTGTCTTGGCGATTGCTTCAGTCTGTACAACGATTTTTCAAGTTTACAAACCATGTATTCTTTTTCAGGAACCTTAAATCCATCGGGTTGTGTCATATAGATTTCCTCCTCCAAGTCTCGGTGTAGAAACACTGTTTTTACATCCATTTGAAATAGCTGCATATCCAATTGTGCCACCAAAGCCAATAAGAGGCGGATAGAAGAGTGTTTCACAACATGAGAAAACACTTCATTGTAGTCGATCCCCTCCTTTTGAGCATAGCCTTTAGCTACTAGCCTTGCCTTGTAGCGCACATCTGACTTATCAGGAAATCCATCTTTCTTTGTATATACTCATTTACATTCAATTGTTTTCTTTCCCTTTGGAAGATTGGCTAACTTCCATGTCTGATTCTTTTGGAGGGATTCCATTTCATCGACCATGGCACTCATCTACTTATCTTCTTCTGAACTTTCTACTGCTTCTTTATAAGTTGCAGGAATGTCATCACTTGCCATGGGAGATGCATAAGCCACCATATCAACATAAGGAGCGAGCTTTCTCGTTTTCCTCTTTGGCTTTTTAATGCAATTGGTTCAACTTGCTGTGGAGGTTCTTGATTTTGAACATATTCTCCATCTAAATCCTCATATACCATAGGAGTTTATGCTTCATCATTTGCTGGAACAACAATCTTTCTTTCCAACTCCACCGGATTTGGAGTACCATCAACATGTTCTACCGCCACCTTTCCCAACATGGTAGATTCAACACATGTGACATCCCTGGTAATGATCGTCTTCTTGGTCTCTAGGCACCAAAGATGATATCCCTTCACACCGGATGCGATCTCTATGAAAATTACTTTTTTTGCACGAGGATCCAATTTTGACTCTTAATAACTAGTGCAGACAAAAAGTAGGGAGTCATAATCTATAGCAGGGCTTCTGAACCACTTCTCTAGTGGTGTTTTACCATCAATAACACTAGATGGTATGATTGATGAGGTGACTCGCATACACAACAACTTCAGTCCAAAATTGCTTGCTCAATCCAGCATTGGAAAACATACACCAAACTTTCTCAAGCAATGTTCGGTTCATGTGACAATTTCGCTTGTCTTCGCATGCCTTCATAAATGGATCACTCCTGTATTCTCCACCATTGTTTGATCGAAGATGTTTGATCTTTTGACCCGTTTGAGTTTCCATCATATTTTTCCATTTAAGAAAAATTCCAAACACTTTATCCTTAGTCTTCATTGCATACACCCAAATTCTCCGGGAAAAATTCTTAACAAAGGTAACATAATAGTGATTTCCTCCCAATGATGGTGTTTTTTAAGGTCCCCATACATCTGAATGAACATAATCCAAAATGCCTTTAGTATCATGGATTGTTATTCTAAATTTTAACCTTGTATTTTTCTCTTTCACGCAATGCTCACAGAAATCCAATTTGCTGGTCTGCAAATCTTTCAACAATCCTTGCTTCACAAGTTGATTCAAGAATTTTTGTCTAGCATGCCCCAAGCGCATGTTCCACAACTTAGCCGCTTTTGATTCATGTTCATCACTTGATGCCACTGCTGCAATTCCGATAATAGTTGTACCTTGGTAATTATACAACCTATTATTTTTCTGAACTCCTTTTATCACCACTAGTGCTCCTGGGAATATGTTCCTCACTTCACCTTCAAACTGAAATGTGAAACCCTTTTTTTCTAGGGTTCCCAATAAGATGAGATTCTTCGATAAAATTGGCACCTAACAAAAATCCTTTAATGTTATGATTGATTTATCATGATTTTTATGTCGAATGGAACCAATCCCATGTGTGGTGAGTACGAAATCATCTACTGTGTAGACTACTCCTCCTTCTAGCTCTTTGAGTTTGTGAAACCATTCAAGATTAGGACACATATGATTGTTGTATTCCGAATCAAATATCCAGTAAGTAGAGGAGTTCTTTGTACCCGAAACAGCAAGTGAACAATATGAGTTTTCATTACACTCAGCTAAATTTGAATCTGCAACAATATTTCCTTTACTAGATTGTCCTTTGTTTTTCAATTTAGGACAATCTTTCTTCCAATGCCTCTTTTCTCGACAAAGAGCACATTTGTCTTTACGAATCTTGTCTTTTGACTTTGATTGCTTATTCTTTCCTTTCGTCTAGTTCACCGGACGTCCCCTTGCAATCAAAGCTTCAGTAGCTCTACCTAAGCTCTCAATTTTATCTTTCTTCCTCAATTCATAGTTGTACATGGCTCCACATACTTCACTGAGGGAAACAACATCCTTCCCATGGAGCAGAATTGTTTCAAGAAATTGAAACTCCTTCGGAAGAGATCCCAACAACATCAAGGCAAGATCCTCATCTTCAAAAATCACGTCCAGGTTCAATAAATCAGCAACAAGCTGATTAAATCTAGTGATGTGATCATTTATCGTGGTACTAGGAATGTAGGTGAATCGAAACATCCTTTTCTTCATGTGAAGCTTATTTTGGCTGTTTTTCTTCAAGAAATTTTCTTCCAACGTCGTCATCAACTTACTAGCAGAAGTCTCTTTGTAGAATGCATACTTATGTTCTCTAGATTAGCATGACCGGATTGTATCACATGCCAAGCGATTGAGGTTCTTTCAATCTTTGTCTCCCATATTTTCTGGTTTCTTTCCTTCAACTGCAACATCTAGAACCTCACTTTGCCACATGCCAAAATGACCGCTACCGTCGAAAATCTCCACCATCAACCTTGTAGTAGCGCTAACGGCTCTCAAAAAAATGCTTGAAGAAGCACTCAGCGTTGATAGTTTAATTTCGCTTGGATTTTCTTGGTACGTTTTCTCAACTCAATTCAAGAATTGCAATAATTTTCCTTAAAAATTTACCAATCAACAAAACCCGGAAGAAGAAAAAAATTTCTGATGTGCCTCTTGTAGTATACCTATGACGCACAAAGCATAGTATTTTCTTCTAAAACTGTGGCTCTGATATGCAAATTTTAAAAGGAAAAAACTAAAGCAATTAAAGAAAGAGAAAGAACACCGGAATTTAATGAGGTTCAACCAAAATGCATACGTCCTCCAAACACTACCGAATTAATATTTTACTCTTTGAAATATTACAAAAAGAGAGAAGGGAATACTACAAGTTTGTTTGTAAAGAATGCTTGTAGTTTGGATGATTTACAAATGAAGATGGATCATCTATTTATAGGTGAAGGAATACCATCAACTTGTTCACCAAGCCTCCAAGTGTCAACACCAAGCCTCCAAGTTTCTACACCAAGCCTCCGAGTATCTTCACCAAGCCTCCATCAACTTGCTCACCTAAGTTTTCCATTTATTTGACATATTTCTACATAAATTACATGACGAGGATGAGTAAACTGAAAAGATATATTAACAAATGCGAAAACCTCAGTCCACATAGGCACTAAAAAGAAGAAATGATGCAAGTGCAGCAGATCCAATAGCAAACCCTTTTGTTGTTGCCAACAACATCAAGAACATCAGTGATCTCATGCACACTTTCTGGCTGCAAGAGACAATTATTTTTTATATAAGCTTGTAAAAATATAAAATAATATAACTTAGGAATGATTTGAACCACATATGTAACATTTACATGCTGGCTCATCTTAACTATCCCACCTGCATTATCCGCTATGGGACCAAACATGTCCATCGTAAGAACATAACCTGCAGTGCTTACCATTTCCATTGTAGCTAGAGTTGTTCCAAATAGACCTCCAGTGGGGGTTCCCTTTTCATCCATTAGTCCCGTGGTATTGCCCAACCAAAAAGTAGAAATGATAGCTATACTTATATATATATATATATGTATATATGAAATATTTTCCCTTAAAATCTGAGAAACAGTGAAGAAAGTAAATCATGTATAGAGAAAATGATCAGAAGAAATACGCCATTTACCCAAGCTTTCTCGGTTTCTCCACACAACCCTCTGTCTATTGTCACCGTAATACCAAAACTTGAGAGAATAAGCAAAAATATTACACTCTTTTCGTTAAATTATATCTCCAGTGGAGTCAACATGGTAATTTGACTCAGAACGCCGGAAAAATGACAAACCGGACATTTAATAATTTCTTAACACGAATTACATAATTTACATGTAACGCTTGCTCTTAATAAATCCCGCTAGCATCAATCACATGTTTCGATTACTAAATTCTTTTTGTTAAATGATAATCATCACCTAATAAGCTATTAATAAGCTATTCCTGACTATTGATTCCTTTTTATCGAGCATAATGCTTCTTTAACAACTAATTATATTTAAAAAAATTTAATAAATAAATATGATTATACTCACAAAAAACATTAACACTTACTTGATAACCAATAGCGCGGATATGGCAATGTGTTAAGTAATCATTTACTACGGAAATTTGCTGACTTCACGATATCTATGGGCCCAAGCCCAATAGATTGTCCACGAAGGAAGTATTAGCTGAAATTGAAATTATAATAAATTATATAAAACACAAATAATTATCTTACATCTCCATCTCTAGACTCCAACTCCAATCCAGGAGCTGTCCTTGAAAGTTGAAACAGTTCTCAAATAGGAGAATCAAATTCCGTTTGTTTCTTTGGAGAAGAAGATGAAGCAACCAGCGACACCGAACACGGCGGAGGAAAACAGAGCAGAACAGACGCAGAAATCGAAGAAATTCCCTACTCCGACGGAACTAATCTCTCACTACGAAAAACGAGGACTGGAACCTGCAGAAGCTTCGATTAAGGTCATCGAAGACCTGCAAAATGCGCTCGTCCGAGTCGTCTCGTCCTCCAGAAACGCCTCTAGTAAGGATAAGCTTTTAACCGACGCCAGGAAAATCGACGCCATTAATGGAAGACTTGCCGTAGTCGACGCAAAGCTGGAGACGAAGCCTGGATACGTTGAGACTTTCGTGTTAGGGTTAGCCTCTGGTGCGGCACTTAACGGAGTTAACGCCGTCTGGCCCAACGTTACCAGAAGCATTGGCCAAATTTGGTCCGCCGTTAAGAGCGGGACAGATCCATCATCTGCTTCTTGAAATGTTAGAAACAAATATGCTCCGATAATTTGACTTCTTATGAGTACTTTCTTTTTTCCGGTGTTGGAATAGCGATATTGAGTATCAGTGACTTCAATTTTTGTATTGTTGGAACGAGAAACCGCCTTACAACAAACAAAACATCCCAATTAACTTTGCTTATGAAATAACAAAATCAATAAAATGGACTTGCTTTTACTATATAAAAACTAGATTTACACTTTACAGCCAAAATAATGCAATTGGAGTTACCAAAAAATTTAAAGCCTGGCCTATTCACTTGGATAGCCAAATTTTTTTCTCACGGCTTAGTTTCAGAGTTTGTACAAGCAAGAACCTATGCCAGAGAAATGTATAAAACTTGCCCAGAGAACAGGCAATTAGCAAACTGGTTCACGATTGTGGGAAATAACATTTGTGAATTCAGTTGTCATTTTTGTTTACTGTTGTTCTTGGTCGACTCTGCAAATAAAAAGAGTGAAGTGAAAGGTTTCAGCATTAAGACATTGTAGCATTATACAATTGTGCATCAGCTTTCTGAAGTAAAACATCTTTTTGAAGAGTTTAGATGTGTAGAAAACTTACCCTTGATCGCCTTAGGCGGTCTTGTGTGATTGTCTGAGGTTAAACTAGGGGACAAAGGTCGCTTTGGAGGTTTGGGCTTATGTGAAGGAATCAGAGATGAATTAAGAATGGCAGCAACAGCTTCACGCTGTTGTTTTCGTTTGGATATCATATCTTCAACACCTCCTTGATTAGACGCACTGCCTTTGTTTTTTTGGCTATCTTTCTGTCCAGTTTCATCAGTGGGATTTGCCCACTTGTTACTGTCAAGCTTTGATGAAGACTTCTTAGATTTTTTCAACGCATGTGGATCTTCATCCTTCGAACCATCTACATCTGTATTCGTCGGTGTCACACTAGTTTTCTCTCTTCTTTTCATTTTTTCTTTCTTTTCTAGGTTCCGTCTAGGATTAACATCGGATGTTACAGTCTGACTATTTGCAGCTAGTTTTTCCCTTTGAGAGGACGCTTCTTCTTCCGCTTTTCGTCTGCTGTGCTTGCTCTCTGATCTTATTGATGAGAGAGGCACCGCATCTTTAGTAGATTTCTTCACCTTTTTATCAGAAGATGTCTTTGCTCTCTGTTCTTTGCGGTGTGAATGCTGTATCTCAGACTCAGGACAATTCTTTGGAAGATTCTCAAAATGGTTCTGTTCCGTCTTTTTCTCCCCAAACATGTAGTTGTACGGTCTCTTAATTGGTACAATGACATCTCTTTCCTTTGCATCTTTCACCAGAGCAGCCCAGTTACGGTCTCTTTGCAAGGTTCGTGTGTTACCCAAAACCCAAAGGGAGAGTCTGGCTCTTGTGAGAGCAACATTCATACGTCTAACATCTGCAACAAAACCAATCCGACTTTGATTGATCCCATCAGGCGCAGAATTTGTAGCTCTCACAGTTGATAACACTAATATGTCAACTTCTCTGCCCTGAAAGCCATCCACAGTATTCAGTTCCATATCTGCTGTTACTTGAGCCCCAAATGCACCAGTGAAACGCGAGCGTAAAACCGCAAGCTGACGTTTGTAAGGTGTAATTATGCCAATCCTTCCAGCGACAAATTCAGACGGATATCTGTAAGCAACGAGCTAGCCAGTGAGAGATAATATTATAAAACCTTCTAAAACATGTGTGAACTGAGAGCTAAGATGATTAAAGACCTCTTCTTGAAAAATTTAAGCAGTTGAACAGCAGCTTCAGCTTCTTGTTCGTTGCACACAGAGCTAGAATCCCCACTTCGATGCTCTTGGCCATCAATGATATCATAGAAAACATATGGACCAAGATGATGGCTCTCATGAAACGGGGCTGATTTGCTTGACATGTCGACACCATTCAATAATTTGTTGTCGTAGAAATGCATAGATGGGAATCGACAAATCTCTGGATGCATCCTATACTGTTTATAGCAGACAAAAGTGTAAGCCCAAATTCCAGACACAGACACAGACACGCTTTTCAATATAAATCAAACTTTTCGTCATTTAAACACAACAAAGAGTAAATAATGATAAAGGAAAACTTCTAAATAAAAATCTTTTAAGGCGTAACAAACTATACAGCGTACCTGCTGGGTAAGCATAAGGATAGGATACCCAGCCCTTTGTAGACGTTCAAACATGCTGCATTCATACAAAAATTTACTTGCAACATTCGAGAGAACAGTTGCAGGAAGCTGCTTTGGGTCTCCAACCTGTAATACAGTAATAGTAACCGTATTTATTAGATAAATCTGCGGATTTGATTGAATATTCTGTGACACAAGTGAACAATTCTCACCATTATACATTTTGTTCCTCTGGACTTTAACAGCTGTAGTGGAATCAAGGTAGCAGGCTCCAGAGCCTGTAAAGCCATAAAAGCAAAGTACTGACGAGTTGTGGCAAGAATACCTACGCCAAACTAAGCATGTAGAATATTTACCTGAGCTGCTTCGTCAATCACTACAGCATCAAACAAGTTATCTTCAGATAGACTGCCAAATTTATGGGCTGATGAAGATTCGGCACACACACTGTACAAGTCTCCTCCACAACCACTTAATGTTGTAACAACTATTTGAGCTTCTTTAAGAATGGATTTCCGCAACTTATGTTTCAATGCTCTAATTTCAGAGTTAGCTTTTCTCTCTTGAGCCTGAACAGCACTAAGATCTTTGTAAATTTTTCTCTTTTGCTCATATAACCTCCGCAATCTTATTCCTAGCTCTGCATCAGACATTGGCTTGCCATCATCTTCTTTATTGTGGCGTTCAGTCCCCAGCTTATCTTTCGCGTCTAAGCTTTCCTGATTTAAGTTTGCACGCTTAGCTTCAAAGTGTGTGATCTGATCAACGACCTTCTCTAGATTAGAGCGCAGTAATGCAGAAGAATCTGCACCCTTATTACTCTTAGATTCGTTTATCCGCATTCTCTCCTCTGCCAAACGCTGATCAACAAGGGTATCCAGAAAGAATGGCATTGAATTTGGATGAACAGTTTTTGCATTTCCAACTCTCACAAGATAAGGTTTGAACATCTTCCCATCCCTGCCATATATGCCTAAACTGGCTATTCTTGAAACTAATTCATCAACTGCAGCATTTGACTGAGCACAGATCAGCACCCTTCCCCTACCAATCTTCTCTGTCACCTTTTTTTTTGTTTCCCCATCATCATTTAGCTGTTTAGCCAGAGCGGCATCTTGCCATGCCCTTGCAATAGCGACACTCGGATTCATTCTCAGTCTAGAAGTTGAACTATGATCTTGGTCAAAATTTCCCTTGTCACTGGCTTTATGTAAAACGGATGCAAGCAAACCACTAATGATGGCAACAATAGTGCGAGTCTTGCCAGTACCTAAATAAACAAAAAAATTGCATTCATTGAATTTCAAGATTACAGACATTGATCATTATTTAATGCTACCCTCTCTATCAAAACATGTTACACATATATTAGTTATTGTTGACAAGGAGAAAAAATAACTAACCTGGAGGACCCTGAATTAGTGAAATGTCAAATTCTTTCATCAAATTGGATGAGCCAATAGCAACACTAATAGCCTGGAGTTGACTCTCATTGAACGATGATATGAGTATATGCTGTAGCGGACGTGGTAGTGTACGCAGATCTGATCTTTTAACTTCAGAATCATAATTAGAATTACTCATAGGACTTAAAATCGAAGGAAGTACAGGAATATCCTTTATGGATGACAGAGCTTGAAATTCTCGAATTTGAGATGCAATGTTGAGAATGCGACTTGCATGCCACTGGCTACGTTCCAAGAGATTCCTTCTAGCTTGATTCAGGCGTGAAGAAGCATTCAGAAGATACAAGCGTACATTCAAAATGCTGGAGCGTTTTTTGTCATCCCATTCCCGTCCTTCCACCTAAGAAACAGCAAGGTAATTAGTCTTCAACCTGATCATTCTATCTTATTGTATATATCCAAAAACTGTGTTCATGTATTAGAAAATAATGGCTTCAACTTTAACTTATATAAAACCTAAGTAAACTAAATTCCATTGAAGCTCCAGACCAGCCCTCAGAATACACCGGATAACTATAGTATCATGATGGTTGCATTGATAGTTCTACTTTATCAAGCACATGTAAGCAATACAAAATACTACAAACCTTTCCCATCATATTAATACCAACAGTACTGTTTTCTGGATGTTCTTTTGTGAACAGAATCAAGTCATTCTCACTGAAACTCTTCGAGTTGGAGCCATCATTTTCGTCTTGCATAAAACGAACAAAATGAAAATCATCAACCCTTTCAATCGATAAAACTGACAGAACACCATAATATATCTCATCTAGTGACGATATCTCCTGGAAGGAACTTTGCAATTGTGCCTTAAACTCCTCCAGAACCAAGGGCTGAAAAATCTGTATATATTGCTCAGGTGAATCAAAACGCATAGGAACTTCCCTAAACTTTCCGACATTCTGGTTTTCATCTTTCTTCGCGGATGCCAATCCTACTATCACATAGTAGTCTATTTGCAAAATCTTTCTAAACCAATCTTCAAGCTTTGGTGGTCTGAATCTTTTGAATCCGGCTTCTTGCCTCTGCCAACGATCGGATTTCTTAGTGACAGGTGCACAAAGTTGAATGACTTGTCTTTTGAGAGCAATGGGCCCTGGTTTTGTCAGGGGTAATGGCTGCGGTTTCAGTGATTTAAGTGCCAAGTCCAGTGGATCAACCTCCGTCTCATTTACAACCTTTCTCAATTCCACGCCTTTTGCATTGGGAACAATAGATTTCTGGGTTTCTTTTGAAGTTCCGCGAGGGATGAGTTCATCAGTAGCCATCTTCAGATTAGCTCTGTTTTCAGATGAAACAGGATCTTTCACAGTATGTCTTTTTTCTGCTTCCCTACTCATACAAGCATCCTTGCTTGGCACAGCGTTTGTGGTGGGAAGATCCCTAACAGTATTGCTGGAGCTAAGTGTAACATCTCCCTCTGAGAGAACTGACGCTGAAAGCTTTGAAGCATCAATACTAGAAGTACTCTTCTTCAGAGTGACCTGTGAGCTGCTTTTGTTAGGTGGAAGAGTTTTATCGATATTACTTTGATGAGGCTTACGCTGACTAGGTAAATTCTTCAATGATTCCTTTTCTGTCTCATCCACTGTTAGGTCCACCATATTATCTAGTACTTTGCCAACAGCATCAACAGGTTCAAGAATCTGGCACTCATTTGCCTTGGCAATAAGGCGTGAGATTTGTTCTGCTAATTGCCCGATGTCAACATCATCTGAATTGAAAAAAGGACGGGAAATATGAATTGTATCACCTGAGGAAAATAATTCTAAAATGCCAATCAGAAACTATGGACAAGAAGAAACCACTTACCAGATGATAGAAGACGTCTGATTTCCTGGACAGCCAAGGAACAGGCATCACTCTTTGATCCTTGTAAGATGTCTAGCAAAGCCTCTACTGCTCGTCTCCAGTACGCAACAACAACTTTTAGTTGTGACCTTCCCCAATCAATGAAATCACAAAGCCATTTACAATCAGATACGTCATTCAAAGTTCCTCTAGTATCAAAGGACTCTTCACGGCTTACTCCAAGTTTTCCCAGAACGACAGGAAGAATCTCAAGCAAACGTACACAAGTCATCTGCTAAATTAGATAAAATGGAACTTTAGCAAAGAAAACCAGACTCAATTCGTACGAAGCACATACAGCTCAAAGCTGACAACTAAGACGGACAGTAGAATAAAAAACAGGCAATCAAAATATCACCAAGCATCCCCATGAGAACTTTCAAACAATACCTGGCAAAGACTTTGATGGATGAAAGCCTTTCCCTCGACTAAGCACTTTCTTATTGCACCCCACGCAGCTTCCGCCAGCAAGTAGTGAAACTTCAGCAATTCCGAGCTAGCACCCAAGGGATATGTGCCCTCACTCACAAAAGAATTAAAGTCAGGTTGCCTCAAAAAACCCCCTGCCGAACTCTTCACTCCGTCAGTATTGGCCACATACTCTTCCTTCAACAACTTAAATAATAAAAAGAGAAAATGGTGCAGGATCTGAAATCTTTGTAGGACAGAGCTCAAATGGACCTGCCAAAACAGAAAAAAACAGATATTAAAGCAGTTGCAAGTCAGACATAAATCTCGCAGGAGAAAAATGTAGACACTCATGATTAGGAACTGAACCTCACAAATAGTTTGTGAAATGCTCAGCCTAGACTTTCAGTTGATATAGTGCAAAGGGTGGACGATTTGTAGCCTGAGCAAAGACTAAAGCTTAAGAATAACAAGATGTACAGAGCAGAAAGAAATACAGATTGTTACTAAACGTGCATTCCATGAGGCAAACTTTGAAGTGGATAGTGAATGTATATATGATATGCATATCCTTGTATATGTTGAAGGAAAATTAGCTGCTGCCTACCTGCTGCAAAACATGTCTAACTCCGCAATAAACAGAATGGAGCTGTGAATGTTGAGAGCAGAGAAACTTCAGCCCACAAGACAGACCTCTGGTATTTGAAACATGTTCCAGCATAGACTTTCCAAACTGCCTTATATTCTGTTAAGAAAACGACACTAGACTTTGCTCAACTTTTCACACAGTGGAACCAAATAGAGAATTATAAATATCAAGTAATCATTTCTTGAGATAGTCTAGCAATCAATTCAGGTTGTTACATACATCATCTGGGTCTGAAAGAGAAAGAATGAAGCTTTCGCCCATCCCTGGTACCCAGGTCCACTGTTTCCGACATTCTTCACTCATTTGGAGCAGATAACAAGTCGTCAATCTACAAAATCAAATTATTAAAACCCAAAACCTCAGTAGTAAAATGCATTATAGAGACTTACCAGCTTTCCTATCACAACAGTGAAGTGGAAAATTACCTCTTCAATGTTCGGATTAACATAACACACATCTTTGATACTTTCACAGAGTTTTTGGACTCCTTTCCTGGTCCCCCATCATCAGATCCTGTTGCTACCTTCCATCCAAGCGTGCCTTTGATTTCAACAGCAAAAGATGAAAGCCAAGTTTCTATATCGACTGTCATTTCATCAATCTTTTCAGATTCCACCAAACAAAAACGTGATCGAGACCAAAATACTGCTTGGGATAGCGATACTGGAAGGTTTAGAAGATTGGTATTTGTAAGAGTAGTAATCCACAGCATTGGAATGCACATCCACTCTTTGCATTCCTCAAGAGTAATTTTGCTCTGTTGGGTAAAGTCACTCCAAGGTCGATCACTTACATCTTCGGGGGAAAAGGGAACAGTACTGTCATCATCATCATTTTGCATCTCAGGGCCCATATAGTTACCAGTATTAGTACGTAGCAGCGAAACTAGTAGGGCCGTTGCATCAGATACCAAGATAGCTTGGACAAGATCAATAGCAGGTTGTCGCAATGAAATATGAAGTGAAGAATCTTTATATGACGACAAAAGAGATGGGCCCCTGTCAAATCAATCGACTATCATGAGATGTCAATGAAAAAACGTTTTTTTTCTCATCTAACATACAAAAATGAATTGGAAGATACATCGAACACAGCACTGAAAAAAACATGCTGCAAGCATAATTTTGTGATCTTTATGTATTCTCCACATAGGATTATCACGATAACAAGGATATAGATAGCAACATGCAAATTGCGGGGGAAAAACACAGCTAATATATATCTATCTATATATGTATATCGGGAATCGTTTGCTTAGTATCCTTCATGTCATATGAAAACTGAAAATTATTGGGTCCCAAATGTATTTGAAAGAAATTCAAAACCAAGGATGAAAGCAAAGCTAATTCCTCACGTAAGATTAACAGACACAACAAACAGCTGTAAAAGAAAGATAGGCCAAGTTATGCTAACCACATGTGTGCACACTCAAAGGGAGGGCAAGGTGGGTTCATCATGTAACCTCTGAGTACAATAAGAAGAGCAATCTGAAAATGAAATCCAAAGTTTGGTGAAGACAAGAAAATAAAATAGCTTCATTCCAAGATAAAAATTGTCATAGAAGTGCGTTAGTGAATACAAACTAGAACTACCTTTTGACCAATTCTTCTTGCTAAAACACTGAAGTTACTGCTGACTGGGAGTTGATGAAGAAGAAAGTAGAGAAAGTGTCTACGTTGCTTTTCATGCTCACCATCTCGCAAAGCCTCAAGAGACTGGATAAACATGATATGCATAATATGGCACGGTAAGTAAAATGAAATCATTTCAATCTCATTAGAGAAATCATATATAAGCAAGCTTGCCTGTAAAAATGGCTGGAAAAGATCAAAAATTGCTTTGTGGATCTTCTCAGTTTTTGTATGGAAACACTGGCCCAACAATGTGTTCCGCATCACGCTTGGGGACAAGGTAGACCTAAGCCAGAGCTTACAACCTTTGGGACATCATATGTGAATGTGTCAACTATTATACTATAGGCTTCAAGATAAACTATACGTTACAAAACGAAGCTGGTTACCATACCAAGTGTATTAAATAGCTCTTTTAGGCAATTGACAGCCAGAGAAAATTCAGGTGAATCACCGCTTATATGATTCAATACTGTATCAACAAAAATGGGATACGGTTCTAGTATCCCCTCTTCAAAAGCAGGGCCTTCCAGGAACTCGAGCCTTTAAGAAGCATAAAGATTCAGTAATCAGCAAATGAAGAAAAGTA
Source organism: Lepidium didymum (assembly GCA_963920545.1). NCBI lineage: Eukaryota > Viridiplantae > Streptophyta > Magnoliopsida > Brassicales > Brassicaceae > Lepidium > Lepidium didymum. Next base: position 7,265,734 of record OY986992.1, read on the forward strand.
TTGAAAAACAGTAAAAGGAAGGTAAAATATAAGGGTAGATTTAGTCACTAACTCTTACAATGATGTCATCCCAAGCCATATAGATGAGCGGTCTAGATAAATTCTCGGCCTTGGTTCCTGAGATGTAGAAGGTAGTCCCTCCATCTCCAAAATACCAATAAATTTCTTGAGCAATGGCTGGAGGCGCTCCAACTGGGTTGCTGACCTGCCATGCATATAATATCACATACATGATAGCTAGCAAAATTTGACAAGCGCTAAAGACAGTCCTGAGAAGAGAATTAGCTATAAATTACCTCAGTTTTCCCATGGCCCTAGCCAAGCGATAGCCAATTATACGCACCCTTCTATTGAGAAAAAGGAGTGCATACACACCCTAAAAATATGAAATATGTATATATACCATGTCAGAGAGATTTAGTTTAGTAGGTAACACAATAAGCTCTCTTGTGCAGATGAACATACCGGAAATTCTTGATTCTCAGCAAATGCAAGCTCGTGAATGTTGTCAATTGACTCTATAAATTTCTCAAACTCAGCGCACAAGGACATATCATCAAAGAAGAACGGAAACATCAAAACCTGTTACCAAAACAAAGCGAACAAGTTATTTGCCAAACCCAGGATTTAAACCATAGATATGACATAAGGATTTAAAGTGAACAGAAAAACGCAAATTAAATCATCAGAGTCAGCTGATAACGCAAATGATTCATCAATGAATATAACAATCGAGTTATCATTCAAGTAAAAGAAAATGTGAATTTTACCAAAACTCAGACCAGATATACTACAGTACCTCATACATTACACTAACAACTTCTGCATGATGATGATCTGGATCATATGTTCCTTTTTCTATTCTCGAGTTGACCTCTTGCAAGTGCCGAGTCACTCTTTCCTCGTCAAGTTTTCGCAACACAGCAAGTAGTGGACCAACAGAAGAACACTCATACTCTTTTTCATACATCTCTTGTGTCTGATGGTGCTGACAAATGCATTGGGCACAAAGCCGCATTTCTTCGGATATTCTCTTCCACAAAACCTTGAGTGGCGAATCATCTCTATCATCTTTGAAGAAATTATAAAATGTCTCCAGAAGAGGTCCCATAACATCCCCATTCCCACACCAAATATGAGTATCTTTTGGCAAAGATATCAATAAACTGAATGCATCTGTAAACCTAGAGAAGATAGAAAAGAAAACAAACGTCGGCGCGGACTGAAATGTGAGCAATGTAATAGTCGAATTTTTCTGATTTTCTGATTTTAATCGATGTAACAATGAACTATCTATCAGAGCAAGCGAGAGATGGAGAAGGAACCATTGTTCTTTGCGCTGGTTAAGAAGCCGTACTGTAGAAGGATCAGAATCTTCATTCTCCTCTTCGTCTTCCTCGATTCTTCTCCACCGGCTCAAGAGCTCTCCACTTGAGGATACTGTACTCGACATTTATTTACTCTTTTCAATTTAAACAGCAATGAAAACAAAAGTCCAACAAAAGGCGTAGGCAAAAGTTCCGGCGACGGAAGTTAGGTTTCCAAGAACAGATAAAGGAAATCAGGATCCCAGGAAATCAGGAGAACCAATTCCAAATGCCTTAATTTGAATTTCTGGCCTCCTCGACTTCGATTTGCAGAGGAGAACCAATTTGAAAGCCCTTACTATTGCGTAGTGGGGAAAAAAACGAGCGTAAGAAATTAACAAGACGACATCGTTATATAGCTGGAGAAAAAAAAACAAAATGGGCCCATTGGGCTTCGTTTGAAGGGCCATTTACATTGATAAATTGAAAATAAGCCCCTACACTATATTACATCTGTTTGAAAAATCTTCTGTTTCCCTTTCTCGCGTTCTGCAACTCATCTTTCGATTTCAGGTGATTGACTTGATTAGAGTTTTGATTAATTCATGCTTCAGCTTCGAGTATTGTGCTTCTGGTTTCTGTCGTTTTTCTTTGAATGGGAATCATGGAGAGTTTGCTTCGGGTTTATGGATTCTCTGCTGATTATTAGGGTATACACTATAGATCTGCTAAAGCTTTTTGCGAATTACACGGTTTATGTAATGGCTCCTTATTCGGTTCCATAAGCTTGAATCATGTTCAAGGCTTAGGTCTAGAATCTTTGATCGATTCACTGGGAAGGAAAGTATGCTTAGCAGATTGATCGTAAATTTGTATTAATCTGAGCATGCTTATTAATGTTGGAGCTTTATAAAATAAATATTGGTTTTTTTACTGCTGCTTTACTCTCCGTTTGCTTAGTGGGTAGTTTTTCCTTATCAATGTTTAAAGAAGTCGCCAATTCTTGCTTTCAAACTTTTATGTCTGAAAATTACATTTTTGGCTTCTAATTTGTAAAAATCTATTTTTTTGTTTTGTGCTTTTATGTTCTTGCTGAACAATCTGTCATAATTTTGCCTGTTAGGGAACCCTACTAGTGAGAAAATTTCAGCCAAGAGATGTCAGCATACGAGAATGTGATTGGTGGGAAGCTAAAGCTAAAAGGGAAGGCTTTGGATGTGAAAGCAGGTGGAGTAAAGAAAAAGAAGAAGAAGCATAAGAAACAGGAAGAAGAAGCTGTTAAACTTACCGAACATGAACTCATAGAAGGTGAGACATGACCGTTCTCTTCTCATAACAATGACTTAAATGTTTTGTTCCTTCCCATATGTGAACAAAGGGAACTTAATACGTTGTTGATCGGCTAAATTGGGTTTGAGTATAGGAGAAGGCACAGAAGCATTGGGTAAATTGATTGAAGGAGAAGAAAGTGAAGAAGCAGGTGGGAGTGAAAAGGTGGGCGAAGATGCAAAGTTTCAGCACGATGATGATCACTTAACACCAGCAGAAAGGCGTTACATAGAGCAGAAACAGAGATTGGATGTCCAGAAGCTAGCTAAGGAAGCGAACAAGTCTCACCGCAACAGGATTGAGGATTTCAATCAGTATCTGGCGAACATGAGTGAGCACTATGACATCCCTAAAGTCGGACCTGGTTAATATAGTTCTTCTTTGGCTTTCTTTTACTCTACTTATCAATTTGGCATTGTTAAACAAGAACTTATGGATGCCTGTTGTCTTTACTTCTGTAACTTTTCAATTATGTGATATCAACTTTATAATGCCACAATTATTCTACGAAGTAACCATACACTTTTCTTACCAAAACCAAAACACACCAGAAAAGTTGATGATTCAAGATCAAACCTAATTAGCCAAGTTGTAGAACTGAATGATGTCAAATTGTTACGCATTAACACGGACTTGTAGAAAAGGCAGAGTTTGTCGTAGTTGTCACATTCATTCAGAGTGAACAATTATTACTCTATGGACTACGAGAAAGTAGTCAAAAACAATTATCTAGATAGAGAAGAAAGGAAGGAGCCAAATCTTACGATGCAAACGCGTTCTGAGAAAGATAGTCTTCTCTCAATAACTTAGCTGTTTTCAAAGTGATTTTATCATCTTCAGCTTGCACATATTCTTCTAAAACTTGAACCGTAAAAGAAGCCAAATACTATCAATCACAATCTTCAGAACAATCCTGGAATAGATTGGGAACTCAGTATCAGGGAAGAGCTCAGTAATCACAAATTTAGGTACGATATATTACGACAGGTAAACACGTAACTGGACAATTTCATTAAGATCATCTTCTATCTGCACACCTCTCTGTCCTTTGTCCTGATGTTGAAAAAACATGGATCAAACTTCTCATAAAGATTCCATTGTTTGACCATGATGGTATATCCATCTACAGTTCAGGAAAATGGCAAACAAAATCTAACGAAAGATACAACCAACCTTCATAGAGATTCTGTTTGTTGTAACCCGAAGAGATGCAACACTATTTGAAGATTAAAGTCCTTTCCACTAAACAACGCAGCCGGGTTTGCAGGTATTGAGTGATTTGAACTTAACATTCGGTGTTGTTTTATGATAGGATGATACATCCCCGAATCAGAGTTCCTTCAGAGATTCTAAGTGATATTTTAAGACTAGAAGGGTGGGTCACTCCTGAAGGTTTATGTCTGAAGTATTTCATGGAAACTGTTGGAGCAGATGCAGATGAATGGCCGTGTGAGATATGTCCCAGAAGATGAATGTTCTTTCTTTGAGGTAGAACTTTCAAGTAAAGTAAAGCTTAGATGTTGAGATCAGAGGAAGAAAGGAGCAATCCCACTTTTGTAATTTCAATCTTGCAGTCATCTTGCTGATTTAAGTCCCACATCGCTTGCTGAACATTAGGTCGTTCTAACACGATTAGTATAAAACAAACGTCGGATCCATTTTACAACACATACCTTTCTCGGCCTTTTGGCTAAGATCAAGTGTAGTATCTGTTCTTATCAGTTTAATATCTGATATGTGGGCCATAGGTCCACACGATATTAACTCTATTTCTTAAGGGAGAAAGCCCACCAAAATAGCTTGCTATCTGGGCTTTCGCGAGTCGTCCATGCGTTGCACTACTGCACGGGCCTGGATCATCCCATCAAATTTTAGTAATTTAAATCTTTTAATTTGTGTTGTAACCTAACCGAATCCAATTTGAGCTTGAACCAAACCGACCCGTCTGTATTTGATTTGGAAGTAATTCCCGACATAACCACAAGGAATGTGACGTTTAGTTAATTAAAGTCGAGATCGAGTCTGAACCAAACTCAAACCAGCCAAACCGAAACTCGTCGTTGCTTTCATCTGAAAGAAAATGCCGGGACACAAAAAGATTCCCGGAAAAAACAGAGAGAAGAAGGGATGGGGGAAATGGGAAAGGCAATAGGATTACTGATTAGTGGGACGCTTGTGTATCATCATTGCGCTAATCGCAACTCGACTCTTCTATCTCTTATTGCCGACGTTCTCATCGTTCTCTTATCCTCCCTCGCCATTCTCGGCCTTCTTTTTCGTCAACACAATGTCTCGTAAGATTATCTAATTTCCCCAATCTTTAAATTTTGAGATTTTTCTGCAGTTATTGTTTCGGGTATTGTACCTTTTTTTTACGTCTCTGATTTACCGATCCAAGGCCATAAATTGTGAAATTCTTTGTTTGATCTGCTCAAATTCAAATGAAGTGTGCTTTTCCTCTGTTTAGTTTTACATGATCGTTGCTGTAATGCTAGTTTCTGCGTCTTCACGATAAAGGTTTCTTATTTTAATTGATTTGCATTTGGTTTCATTTTTAAGAACTAGGGTGTGATGGTCAAGCTTTGTATCAGTTTTTGATCTTCATAACAATAAGCTTCGGGGCAACTGTAGCATAAGTCATCATCCCTAAAAGTGTAAATGATTTAAAGATTCACTGTTTGAAAAACTCTTTCATTCTTAAGGCCACATGATTGACAAAGTAACAAATTTCATGTGAAGGATACCTGTGGATCCATTAGAGTGGCAAATATCACAGGACACAGCCTGTAACATTGTCGCGCGCTTAGCTAATACTGTTGGAGCAGCTGAATCGGTTCTGAGGGTTGCAGCAACAGGACATGACAAGAGGTTATTTGTTAAGGCAAGCATTCCTTGTTTCTCTCTTGGTTGCATTAGAAGAGTTAGTTCTCTTAGTTCCTGAATGGCAAATTGTGTAACTAGCTCGAGCATTTACTGATTGAGGCAAAGATGTTTAAGACCCAATCACCATACTGATGCAAATGCAGTTGTCTGGTCTAAAGTAATGGCAGAATTTTTAACTGAATGTTTGTTTTCTTTGGCTGTTTTTGTCTTTCAGGTTGTAATCTGTCTTTACTTCTTGGCAGCTCTAGGGCGAATCCTATCGGGTGTGACCATCGCTTACGCAGGTAAATACCGTAATTCTCCGCTCTTAACCATAAAATTGATAGTATGTTGCAGCATTCTTAAAGATGAAGGAAAAGAAAGCTAAGCAGGACACGAAAGATGCTTTGGATATTTACTTTGACACCCCATTCTTTTCCTCGTAGACGAATCTGCAGTTACTGTTCCTGATTATGTTGTATCTTCTGTTCTGAAATAGGTCTATGCTTGTTCTGTATCTCCATGCTCTTTCCGAGTTCTCGATCTATTGGAAACTCCGAATAGAACCGAAGAGATAGAAATATTTTGGAACGAGAAGCATCTTCGTAGTTCTCATACACAATAATCTGTCTAAATTTGTTTTATTCTTTTTATCATTTTTCCACCTTTACAAGTTCATAGCTTTTCGTAGTTGTAATAATTCTCGCAGTTCTTATATGAAGAAATATGTTAGTTGAGATCATACTATGTTCTAAGTGTTGGACCAACATTTTGTCATTAAGGCCAAATGGCTTAATGGATTTAATGTTGGTGAATGAGAAATGGGATTGAGCTTTAAGAAGCTTACAACTTAAACTTTAAGTTATAAAATTCCACATTGCTTAGAAATATTGTTTTTTTGTGTATATACGGAGATGCATTTATATACTTGTTTAAAAAGTATGGAAGATAGAAAAGAATTTTGGTTGTTCAAAAGATCATTATCTATAAAAGGGTCTCCAACTAATCTCTTTTTCTCTTTCTCAAGTGCTACTCAAAAACTATAAGAAAGATTGTCTAAGAACCCCAAACATTTTGGTTTTAATATTTAAAAACCGGGTCAGATCCAATATAAAAATATGTGTGTGTTTCTGAGGTCGAGCAGATTCTGTCGACCTAGTGCCTAACGCGAGGAATATCCAAAAAGTTTGGTGCAGGTTTGTTGCTGAGGTCGAGCAGAAAACGTTGACATGGAGCCCAAAGCTAGGAACATTCAGAATGGTTTGTGCGATTTGTTTCTGACATCAACCTTCTTACATCGACTTGGAGGTCGACCTAAGGTTCTCCAGAGGGCTTCTCACTTGTTTCCACTCTCATTTACTCCCTTGAGTCGGCCTTAAGGTCAACTTGAGGCTTCATATTGATTTTCTCTTGTGTAAACTTGTCTTTTCTTCGCATAATCCATATGCTTTCTTGTGAACATCATCCTCACATCTCCAATGCTGCATAGATAGCTCCAAATCACTTAAAATGACTCAGAAGAGAAGAGAATATGCAAATGCATGCTCTTAAGACTCTAATGTGCAAAGTATTCAAAACACTAACTAGAATGATTGAATGTAGTTTCTAATTGATAAAATATGATCATAATATGCATGAAAGTCTAACCAAATATGATGCATATCAATTCCCTTGGACTTGCCTTTTGCTTGCCCTCAAGCAAATAAACGATAAAACCGAAGAAGAGGTTGAGAGTGAGAACTCAAAGCCTTAGGAACCTAGCAATAATTAGCTCAACAATCCAAAAAAAGTGACCAAAACTTGTCAAAAACACTATTCTTAATGAACTCTAACTCGTGTCGGCTTTGCAATTCAATTCCAAACAACGAGTAGTCAAAAGAATCCACAAACCGTCATTTCAACCAATCATCACATCAAATTATGCTAGAACCAATGTAGTCTCACTTATGGATAATAGATCAACCCTAATAGGCTAGGAATAAAAGACTAAATGGCACTAAAGATGAGTGCAAGGCGGCTCAATCGATTTATTTGGTGACTAACTCTGAAAATTTGAATGCAAATCACTATGTAAAATTATGTTAAGACATAAACAATGTATGAATACAAGTCATAACATCTATTGTACCCATCCTAAACATGTAGTCTACCAAAGTAATCATTCAAATCATCCCAAATCTCAAACCAATTCTTATTCTCTACCCTTTTTATTATTTTCAATCAAAGGAATCTCTTATGTGAATTTAACCAAGTACAAATTCACTCAACTTTGAACAATGGGACACTTTAAACACAAGCTCATTCCTTTTCTCTTATTAGATTTCTTTCTTTTCTCTTTTTTTTTTCTTTTCACGAGGTTTTTCTTTTTCAATCAACACACATTTAGAGATAAACACATTGCATAATCTCAAGTTTTTAGTGCTACCATTCCCTTTCTTTTCTTTTCCTTTATTTTTCTCTCCAATCACAACCGTTTTTTTGGTTGACCCTTTCTCTCTACTTCATGATTCCCAAATCCTTTTTTTTTTCTTTTTTTTTCATTGCAAACCCAACAAGAACCTCAATCAACAAGTAAGAAATAAACTCACATATTGCTAGCTATAAGGAGTCCTAATGCTAGCAAATAATGGAAGCTACTCATTGTCGTTTGCATCTCCAATATTTTGCACATGAAAGCATTATCAAAAAGAGGCCTCACTCAAGCAATTAACAAGGTGTTTCAAAGAAAGGTTTGGGTTCAAGGTGGGGAAACCATTGTTAAGGGAAATTGCCACTTGGACTAACAAGAGTGGTAAATGATGAAAGAGAGTCCAAATGTGTGTATGGTTACCAAGGTTATGAATCTAGAGGCCATAAGTGAGTCACTCAAGCAATTAACAAGGTGTTTCAAAGAAAGGTTTGGGTTCAAGGTGGGGAAACCATTGTTAAGGGAAATTGCCACTTGGACTAACAAGAGTGGTAAATGATGAAAGAGAGTCCAAATGTGTGTATGGTTACCAAGGTTATGAATCTAGAGGCCATAAGTGAGAGAATTAATGTCCAAGTTAAGTTCAATAAAATCGATATTGACATTAAATCAAGCAAACATCATCAATTCAACAAGTTGCAAGGTCAAGAAATCAAAGCACAAGTCTATAAGTTCAAGAAAGAGATGCTTAGGTCCAAGGTGCATTCACTAACAAAGTCATTCTCTAATCATTAAGCTAAGCTCCCATCTAGGCAATATCATCATTGTTCTCAATGCAATACAATGCAATCCTAAATGAATCTAGACTCAAATACTAAAGAAATGCAACTGCAACTAAATGCTTATTTTTGTGTTCTTTTTTTGAAAAAATTTCATGCAAAATGCACTGCCAAATATGTACATTCAAGACTCAAGGAAATAGAAAAACAAAACAATTAAAATTAAGGTCAAATATTCTTTCCCTCCCCCGGACTTACTTCTCACCGTCTCTGTGAGGAAGTTAACCCAAGAAAAAGGAATCGGCAAATACAATGTAAAATAGAGGAAAGAGAAACTAAAAATATATACAAAGGTGGTGATTTGGTACCTTGTTTAAGGAGTGGAAGCTCCTTGATATGGGGCTGGAACGTTGTAGTTTTGGCATCACGAGATAGTTGGTTACGGGTCCTTGACGATATTGTCCTACAAGGTGTCAAAAATGACACAAGTAAAGCCAAAGACTAGAGAGGGGGATTGCAAAATATGCAAGACAATATCTAATCGTCAATTTCACTCTCTAAGTAACTATTAAGACAATGAAGCACATAAGCAACTCTCAAGAGATCATAAGCTACTAAAATTTACAATTCTCCTACATCTCAAAAATTGAAGCACAAATTATGAAATTCTCAAGTGAATATGAGCTACTTGGACAAGATCATCAACTTAGAGCTTTAAACCACTACTAAGAGCATCAAAAGCATATTGAATCATGTTAAACCACAAGCCTATAAAACACTATGCACAAATTCGCCACTATTCATCAACCTAACTCTAACTTCTCAAAACATCAAATTTTCACCATCAATCTTGCAAAATTGTTAATTAATCAAGTTGGCCAACCAAAATCCATCACAAAGCAAGCTTACTCACCAATCAAATCACTCAAATTCAAGCTCAAGAGAAAATACCCAATTTGAGCTCAAGCTTCCATGAAAATGGAGTTTGAAGAACACATACCTTGGTTTATTGATGAAAAGAGCTAAGTAGTGGATGAACTTGACAAGATTAGAACAAAATCAACCAATATTAGAAGAGTAAATGATCTATTTCAAAGTGGAGAAGAAATTTTTTTGAGAGAAAATGAAGTGAGTGAGTGTGTGAGGAGTGTGATTTTTCTTTGGAGCAAAACCTCTTCAATTAAGCTCAATTTCTATGGTCTAAATCCACCAAGCACACATCAAAGTTAAACAAACAAAGAGAATTAAAATTATGTACAAATGATACCATGGGATTTCCTCCCAAGTGAACTTCTTTTAAGTCACTAGTTTGACTCTCCTTTCACTTTTCAAGAGAGGAGTGTGGCATGAGCTTGGATCTCCAGGATCATATTCATCATAGAATCATCTCCTAAATTATTTCACCCTAACCTCCTCAAAAAACGGTACCTTCCAATGATCATCTATGCCCAATTCAATGGTGAATATTATTCCAAGATGCTTGCTAAAGGGTCGTGCATTTGGAGATTCCTCTTCATCACCTTGCTTGTAGACGTTTTCAATGAGATTATGTTGTTCCTCTATAGATTTTTCAACCTTTGTTTCTTGCTTAAATATGGGTTGGACATGCATGTGTTCCTTAGTTGAAAGCTCATTCTCAACAATTGAGTTTTCCATTGTGTTTTTCATGCACTCAACAACCACAACATCTTCACAAGGATCTTCATACCTTAAACACAAAATTCTCATCAACCTTGCAACTAAAAAGAAGTTCAAATTCTCGCACGGTCTCTTTAGTTTCTTGTAGGAAGTTATCTTCCTTTGGTAAGTGCTTAAGATCCTCCTTTGGTGCCTTGAGCTCACTCAAAGGGTAATCATCGATTGTGTCCTTATCAATTTTATTAGATTCTTCACTAGTGCAACAAAGTTTTGAAACCGATGGCTCAATAGACAAGTACAAGGTTAGACTCGTGGTACAAGGTTTCAGACAAGCCTATACTTCTTCGATACATATTCTCGGGTGACGAGAATAACCTCCATCAGAATGCTGATAGGAATTGCAACATTAAGAGATTTGGAAATTGGGCAAATGGATGTGAAAACTGCTTTTCTAAATGGTGATTTAGAAGAAGATATTTACATAACAACCTGAAAGGTTTGTTGTTCCAGAACAAATAAAACAAAATCCGTCGACTTGTTAAGTCAATGTATGGTCTTAAACAAGCTCCAAAACAATGACATGAAAAATTTGACAACGTGATTATGTCAAATGGTTTCAACATAAATGAGAGTGATAAATATATCTACATTAAACAAAGTAAAAATGCATATGTGATGCTCTGTTTGTATGTAGATGACATGCTTTATTATAGGAAGCAACATAGACATAATCCAACAAACTAAGAATTTACTCAACAGTAAGTTTGACATGAAAGACATGGGTCTTGCTGATGTCATCTTAGGGATTAAAATCACATGAACTTCCGACGGAATTATTCTGTCTCAAGGTCATTATGCTGAAAATTCTTGATAGATTCACGAACTATACAAGTGGTACTACAAAAACCCCTATGGACTCTCAACTTCACTTGACCAAAATTCTAGTGAAACAGTGTCACAGGTAGAGTACGCACATGTAATAGGAAGTCTTATGTACTTGACTATCGACCTAATCTAGTGCATGTAGTCAACGTACTAAGTCGTTACACAAGCAATCCAGGACATAAACATTAGAAAGCCATAACTAGAATACTAAATTACTTACAGTATACAAAACGTTATGGGCTCCATTATGGAAAAGAACCTCAAGTTTTGAAAGGATACAATGATGCTAACTGGATATATGATCCCAAAAACGCAAAATCCACAAGTAGATACGTTTTTATCCTAGGAGGTGCAGCAGTATCTTGGAAATCTTCCAAACAAACTCAGCTAGCTCGATCCACCATGGAGTCATTGTTTGGCCTTGCTTGTTTGCTGGTTACTCGCGACCGCAACCAAAAACTATTTGTTTCGTGGTTGCTGGTTCAGCGACCAATGCCTAAAAATTTTTGTCACTATTTTATACAGCAATTTGCGTCGACTAAAAAAATAATTTAAATGTAATATAATATAATATAACATAATATAAAATAACATAAAATAAAATAAATTAATTAAAATAAAATAAACTAAACAAAAATAATATAATATAATATAAAATAAAACTAAATAAATAAAAATTATATAAAATAAGATAAATAAAAAACTTAGACACAATAATAAAATAAAATTAAACTAAAATAAAATTGAATTAACTAAAATTATATAAAATAAAAAAATATATAATAAAATTATAAAAAAGAAATAATTTTTTTTTTATTATTATAAATATGTGTAAATTTTTTACTAATTTTATAAAATTTAAAATAGAAAAAAGAGTCGCTGGTCGCTGGCGACTGCAAAACAAAAAGGAAACCAAATTTTTGATCGTAGTTGTTGGTCACAGTAATTTTTCGTTATCGCCAGCGACCACAATACAAACAAAGCCTTTATACATTTCTACAAAGCAGCAAAAGAAGTGAAATGGCTTCAGAAGTTTCTGGAAGATATCCCTATATGGGCGAAACCTCTGTCAGCATTACGCATTCACTATGATAGTTAATCCACTATAGCCTGAGCATAGAATAATCTCTATAATGGTTAATCTTGTCATATAAGGGGACGGCACAAAACCATTAGACATATGATCTCAAGTGGTGTTATCACCATCGATTACATCAAGTTAGTTGATGATGTATCGCATTTTTATCGGTTTTTAACTCATATTTTCATTAGTTTTTCAAGTCTTTGTTAGTCTTGTAGGGTCTTTTTAGGTACAAAACGAGTTAGGATGCAACTAAGCACTTAAAACATGGATTGGAGCAAAAAAGATCAATTCTGGCGTTTTTGGATGCTCTGATCGATCAGTCCTCACCAGGATTGACCGATCCTATTATTACTAAAAGATGTGCACGATTGGAGGATCGACCAGCTATTCCTTGGAGTCGTTTTGAACTAAAGATCGATCAATCCACCTCTGGATTGATCATTCCAACTCTTGAGAAGATATTTGCGTCCAATCTGAGGAACGACCAATGTGATTCATGATCGACCACTCTACAAGTGGATCGATTGATCTGCATCTGATCCCTTTTTATTTTGCAATTTGATTATGTTTTCTCTTCAATTCTTTGCTTGTTTCCTTTCAATTATGTCTAAGTAGTTTCATAATCAGGTTTAGGGTTTTCTAGGGATTTAAGGAATCAATGAATTAGGAACAAATAGGGTTTAAATCTTATGTGTTCTCCATCTATTGCTGAATTTAATGCTTAGGTTAGCACGATCACCTAGCTTAGAATAATAGGTTGTTTAATTCACCAAAAGTGCATGTTAGATGCCTCAAAGAGCATAGATGACCAATTAGTCTTTAACCAACGAAAGCTGATGTTAAGGCTAATTGTGGACTTATCATACCAATCGATAATGCATGTTTAGATTTCTATGAGCAAATGACAGTTTATGATTCTAGGTTGCTAGATATAGTAGTCGATGCCACGACAGTGAGTTTGATATACATTTATGTATGTGTCAAGAATTGGTCATAACTTGTGCCCTGAATAGTTTCCTGATTTCGATTCCTTACTTCCTGATGAATTTTCTATGCATGATGTTTTTATTATTGAATTTCATAACCGCTAATTGTTTTAAGTTGTTACTCACAATCACCACTTCCATTTAATTGTCTTAGCTTGAATTTGATTTCGAAATTGATAGTGCAATATTTGGTCTTCGTGGATTCAATCCCTATGTACTACTCTGATTTGCTGTGCACTTGCAGTAGAATAATAAGGTTAAAACTATGTGTATCAGCTGACAATCTAGCATATCCTTTTACAAAAAGTTTGTCCAGAGATCAAGTAGCAAAATCATCAAGAGAAATGCGTTTAAAGCTTATGAATTAAGAAGATGTGTGAGGAAACCCCACCTACATGACTGGAGATCCCAAGAAGTAGGTTCAAAAAGACAACTAAATCAAGCTATATCTTCAAAGCGCACTGTGAGCATTATGACTCTACCCAGTTCCTAAGATTATAAACAGTGAAACCGGTAGAAGTTGAGGATAAGTTTAAAAACTTTTTAACGGTTTGAGTCCAATAATTGGTTGATAAGTGAAGTATTACATGTTACTTCTGTACATCCAAATGTTTGGCAAATCATCTAGTGAGTGTGAAATAAAGGTTGTTTCTAGGAGAATAAAGGTAAAACTATATTCTCCAAGTTCATTCATGAAATACCAGGCAAAGTTCAAGGCCTAAATAAACTCAATAGAGAATCTGGTTCTACTAGAAAATGAGTTGGGTTATATTTGTTGTCTACGTTTACACTAAACTTTCGGGTGGTTAAAGACATCATGTTCTCCCCCTGGCCAAGTAAACCCGACATATATAAACAATGAGTGGTTCAAAGCTGAAAAATACTACTTACTCAAACATAGTACATTTTCGTTTATACTCTCGAAAGTCCATTTGTATGTCTAGTCTATAGGATAAGTTAAGTCAGTAGAGTCTATCAAACTTTTCTATTCATGTGGAGTATTATTGGACCAACATTTTGTCACTAAGGCCAAATGGCTTAATGGATTTAATATTGGTTATGTTGAATGAGAAATGGGATTGAGCTTTAAGAAGCTTACAACTTAAACTTAAGTTACAAAATCCCACATTGCTTAGAAAAACTTGTTTCCTTGTGTATATATAGATTTACATTTGTAGACTTGTTTAAAGAGCATGGAAGAGAAGTGAACAAGCTAAGCTCACGCACCACCGCTGCGGTGATGGTGCCGGCTTGGGGCTTGGGGGAATGTGAAACTTTGGCCCATAACGCCCATATTTTTTTTGGGCCAAATGTTTTAGTCCATTACGAGAATTTTCTCTTTGAATTCAAACAGAAAAGACTTAGTTTTATCCGGGAGACTTAGTCTAAAAATGGTTCTGAGATTTTAGCTCGACTCAGTCCACCCTTTGCGCCCATGTTCAAAAAGATGTTGAGCATAACGTTCCCTCCAAATCTTCTCGTCTTTAAAAACGAGTAGAAGACTCCCTTCTCACAAAAACATTTCTCGAAAGCTTCACAACAACTTTCTCTCATGTATCGTTGATGGACTTATTCATAATTTTATCGTAGGACTGTCAAACGAATCAAACCAAATATACCGCAAACATTTATTAAGTTAAACTAACAAGATTTTTGTCTCAGCTCTGTAATTTTATTACCTTTATTGTTTTTCTTTAATCGTTTATAGTACTGTGCAATCGCTGAATCTGATTCTAGTTCCTTGCACTAAGTAAAATAATACAATATGTTGTACGAAATGATAATCGACTAGCAGATTTAATTAAGCTAAATAGCAAAACCGATAACCGGAGTGTACAAATTACCAGAAGGACCGAACCAAGTCCGGTATGATTATCCCTTATTGCCTCCGCCGCAAGGAGGGTTTTTGTTCGAGTGTTTCCTCCTACATACTTCTGACCCGACGACAAAACCCCTTCGCCGTTTCTTGCTTTTAATTCGTCGGCGCTTTTACATTTCAAAGTCGCAATCTTCTCCTAGAAAGTTCTGTCTTTCCCAAGAAAAATCTTTTCATGGTTAGAATCTTAGCGTCGCGAGTAAGATGGTATGGAGATACAACTGGGTAAAGCAGAGGAAGAGAATCCTTCACACGCTCAGTCTCTCTTCAACTCACGGTCAATTTTCAGCAAGGCCAACCAGTGAGTATCATCGAAGAATTGCTCTGAAGCAACTCACACACGATAATGTGTATTCTTGTTTAAGAGAATCCTCGTCTGATCTGAAAACGTTGAATTTCTTCTTCTGGTGCGCGAAGCAGAACAATCACTTCCACGATAATCGAGCATTTGATCACATGGTTGGTGTTGTTGAGAGACTAATTCGGGAATACAATAGCATTGATCGAATCATTGAAGGATTGAGACTATCCGGTTGTGTGATTAATCCTCGAGTTTTTTCGCTATTGCTGGAAATCTTTTGGCGTGGTCACATCTACGATAAAGCTATCGAGGTTTACAGTCACATGAGTGGTTTTGGATATGTGCCCAACACTCGTGCCATGAACATGATGATGGATGTTCTTTTCAAGCACAATCTTGTTGATCGAGCTCTTGAAGTTTTGGATGGGATCCGGTTTCGAAATTTCTGTACTTTCGACATTGCATTGAGTCATTTTTGTAGTAGAGGGGATTTGTTTATGGTTAAGATAGTTTTGATGATGATGATTAGAGAAGGTTTTTATCCTAACAATGAGAGACTTGGGCAGATTCTTCGAGTGTGCTGTAGAACAGGCTACGTCGCTGAAGGGTTTCAATTGGTTACATTGATGATTTGTAGTGGTATTTCTGTCTCTGTTAATGTCTGGAGCATGTTCATTAGTGGGTTTTTTCGATCAGGAGAGCCGCGAAAGGCGGTTGATCTGTATAATAAGATGATTCAGATCGGTTGCTCCCCGAATCTCGTGACGTATACCAGTTTGATCAAAGGGTTTGTGGATTGTGGAATGGTTAACGAAGCGTTTTCTGTGCTTAATATTATCCATTCCAAAGGCTTAGTTCCAGATATTTTTCTTTGCAATGTGATGATACACACATATACAAGACTAGGAAGATTTGAAGAAGCTCGTAACATTTTCACCAGTTTGAAGAGAAGGAAACTTGTGGCAGATCGGTATACTCTTGCTTCAATATTGTCTAATCTCAGTTTGTCTAGGGAGTTCGATCTCATTACTAGCATTGCGGATGGTATAGGAACAGAATTAGATTTGGTTACTGGAAACTCGCTCTTAAACTATTTCTGCAAGATTGGTGACAACTTGAACGCGTTAAATGTATTTCGCATCATGTCTAGCAAAGATTTAGCTTTGGATTGTTATACGTATACTGGATATCTTACTGCGCTTTGTCGAGGAGGAGCACCTCATGCTGCTGTTGATATGTATAAAAGAATAATCAGGGGGAACATCTTTCTCGATGCTCACTTTCATACTGCAATAATCAATAGTCTTATGGAGCTTGGTAAATACAATACCGCCATTGAGTTGTTTAATGGATGCATCAAGGAGAAGTATCCGTTAGACGTTGTGTCATATACAGTAGCAATAAAGGGTCTTGTGCGTGCGAAAAGGATTGATGAAGCTTGTTCTGTCTTAATCAAAATGAAAGAGGATGGTGTGTTTCCAAATAGACGGACTTATCGGACTATTATCTCTGGTTTGTGTAAGGAGAAAGAGAACGATAAAGTGAAAAAGATCTTAAGGGAATGCATTGAGGAGGGAGTTGAGTTGGATCCTAATACTAAGTTTAAAGTGTTGAGTCTCTTGTCTGTATCACGCCAAGATTTCTATGAATTCAGATCAGTTTTTGAGAAATGGAAATGGGATTTCACAGAGAATGTGGATGTTTTTGATTCTGACAATGAATTAGCTGTTTCTGTTGGTTGAGTTGAGTTTGGAGGAAATGTAAAATGTACATATGGTTCTGTTATTCTTTTACAGACCGTATCATAGAAATAAAGTAGTTAACACAATCTTTTTGTCCGATATTAATGTTTTGTTTTAGCAGTATATACACTACTCAATCAGGATAAGTGAAAGCATCTCATACTCATAAGTTAGAAATGTCCTAAAGAGATTATGAGAGCTATAAAATGCCATTATCGACTTGAGCAAATCTCTGCCGAGTAGCCTTGTCCTCACATTCTGAGCTCTTCACTAAAGTCAGATATATGGTCTTGAACATATATATGAGTTAACCATCAACAGAAACCATGCTCTCTGTGAACCTCTCTCCAATTCAATACTTCTTTTGTAATGAGATCGAGTTCGTTAAACATCTCGATTACTTTCTCACCATAAGGATAGTTTCATGAGAACACAACTAACTGTTAAGAGAGAAGATACAAAAACTTAGATCGGCATTTCTTTCGCAAAGAGACATAAATATATACACCAACTGTTTTAGAAAAGAAAAATTACATAAAACAGAAGAAAATGTAACACGCCTACAACAAACAACTACTCTTATTCGATTTTCTACATTTCGGGATCTGATTGAGAAACAAGGTCGTCTACAACGCGTCTTTGCACTTGCTCTTGGTCGTCCGGATAGTCACGACAATCTACAGAGCCTGAAGAGCCTGCAAACTTCAATATTTCTTGTATCAGAAGAAGAAAGTCAACAAAATCATACGACATAATGATTTCACGGATATAGACATGTGAATTGAACATTGGATCAAAGTCATAACTGTAGATTTTAGATAAGAAACTCACCCAAACGAGTAAGTGCGGTTTTACGCTTCTTCGTCTTCGGAGTGAGAGTCAATGTTTGAAGCTTTCTCGGTCTTGGTATCTATTGATTGAGGTTGTACACCTAAACGCAAAGACCAAAACACCATGTTAGTGAACTGTAAAAAACCTGTTCCATTATGTTGCAATTCAATATTCTCTAAACATTAACCATTCAGAGAAACTGTAACAACATCGACCAATGACTAACTTTAGGATTTTATCATGTTAAATTCGACAAATATTGATCAAATTCAATCGCAATTTAATGGGTAGCTGAGGATTAAATATTCCGATTCAAGCTTTAAATTTCGAATCTCAGTGGCTAGATTGAATTTTAAACAGCCACTAAGCATCCATCAAATAACAACCTTTAAGGAAATAATCAGAGGAAGGCCATCCATGAGAAGAGTTGGTGGACAAAGATTGTTCATCGGTTAACGGATTCGCGAGCTTAGCAACGAGCTGAGCGATTCCATGAGACTGAGATCCAGAACCAGGAGGCGGGACCCAATACGACGCACCAGGAACAAACGGAAGCCAATCAGGTGCAGATCGGCGCACAAATATCCGGTGAACGGCGTCTTCTAGCTTCTGTATTAAGGGATCCGACGGCGATTGCGAAACGGAAGCGATATCGATCTCGTGCAAATCACCACGACGATTGGAGGATTGAAATCGATAGGAAACGAGGTGTGAAGATGAAGTGAGGAGAGAAGAAGCAGGGGAAAATCGGGTTTTAGAGAGAAAAAGAGAGCGAGCCATCATCAGCTAAACAAGATAGGAGAAGAGAAACGAGATCGGTTGGTTTGTGTATTGAATGCCGTAAATAAGAAGTTTTGGATAGTGGGAAACATCATATTCTCCGTTTTTACCGTAATTATAGGGGGATTGATTATTCATGTATTGTTTTGAATCCAAAGTGTTATTCAAAGTTGTATTTCTCATAATACATTAAAAGACACTGTTAGGATTGTTAATCATGATCCGTGATCTGCCGGATATCCGTATTCGTATCCGAATTTTGATCTGTAATACGAATATCCGGACCAAACAGATACGGATACAGATCGAAAATTTAAATATCCGACGGATACGGATACGAATACGGATCAGATAAAATAATGGGCCGGATATGGAGCGGATATGGAGCGGATATGGAGTCTATTTAAAATACGGATACAGATCGAAGTCTAAATAGGCCGGATACGGAACGGATATCAGGCCCGTTTAAGAAATATCCGGCCCATTTATGAAATATATATAAAAAACGGATATCCGGACCACGGATACCCGGCCCTTCCAGATACGGATACAGATCACGAATCTTACTATCCGCTGGATACGGATACGGATACGAATCGACCAAATTAAGCCGGATATCCGCTCCGTAACACCCCTACACACTGTTATTCAACAATATATTTAAATGATGTATTCGCTATTAAGGAAATACAATCCAATCGTATCTCCTAACAATACGCTCATCACGTATCTCACGTCCTATAATTATGTAATTAGCTTTATTACTTGATTCCTTAGATAGTGTCTATGACTATATATAATTTGTACAACTCTCTCGATGATACAGAAGAGTTTCATACCTTCTATATTCACAATCACCTATTATTCACCATATTTAATAGATTTTAACGTAATTATCTCTAATGTCTTCCTGAGTTCTTTCACGACTAAACGAAATCAGAGATCTATTGTTGGGATTTCAAAAAGGCACGAGCCAAAGCCACTCTTCGTTTCTCTCCACCACTCAGCATCACCCCTCTTTCTCCCACTGTCGTTGAATATTTATCTTGAAAGTTCACGATTGTATCGTGAATCGCTGCTCGTCAAGCTGAGCAACTTACATTATCTTATGGGACAACTCTCATGGAGCTTCGAAGACTATCTAGTTTCACTTCCTTTACATCTTGACCATCAATTTTCACATTACCTGAATCTGTATCAAAGAATCTGAATATCATTCTAAGTATTGTCAATTTTTAACAATGTCTAATGTCCCTATTTTGATTTTAGAAGATCTTTTGAGTATAATAATACGTTTTTGAGGAAAAAAGAGCATCAATATAGAACAAAATCAACACTTATAATACAAATAACTTTATTTGGTAGCATCAAACCTGAAGATGAGATTCGGCTCAAACAGTAAGGCAAAGTAAGAGCTTCACACTTAAAATTCTCCGTTCCTTTCAGACATTTCGAATTCTTTTAGTGATATAACGGAGATGGCGGAGAAGCGGGCGCAAGAGCAGAAACGAGCCATGGAAGCAAGGTTTCTCGACGACATGATTCGCCGTTTGGTGGAGTTTGGAAACACGAAGCCTGAATCCGGGAAGCAAGTTTACCTCACTGAAGGTGAAATTCGTCAGTTTCGTGCTGTCTACAAAGAAATCATTCTTCAACAACCCAATCTCCTGCTGCGATTCAGAGACGAAGTGTCAAGAAGGAGATTGAAAGTGTTAAAGGACAATATATTCTGCATTTTGAGTTTTAAAATGCACTAAAATCCATTAGTAACATAAAAATCCACCAAATTAAAACCCTTCCAAATCATCTTTCAATAACAGCCCATAGTATTATTTTTACCTATCAAAACAATTTTAATAATCTTTTTACTTTTTAGCCCACTTAACTAAATTAGCTTTTAGTACTATGGAAACCCATAGATTGTACTATCTAAGGGTGATTATCAAAAATCTAATCCGTTAGATAATAAGATAAACATTTAGATAATAAGATAAACACTGTTAATTGTTTTCGTTGCTTTGAAAATAATAATTTTTTTTAATAGATTGAAATTAAATCAATCATATTTTAAAGTAAAAAATAAATTAAATTATAATTAATTTAATTTCAAATTATTACAATAATTTTTATTTTTCAAAACAACAAAATCAATTACCAATCAGACATAAGTTTCACTTAAATGTCTTTGAAAAATGGTCAATGAACATGATTTTAATATTACTCCGATACAAATTCAATATATGAAAATAACTTTTAAATTAGAAGATGGTTTTTTGGTTTCAATTCAATCAATTTTTTATATTGAAATTGCTGAATTTCTAGGAACCTATTAAGATTGAATAATTGATAATTATTCTTTTTATCTATATTAGTTATAACTAGTGAACAAAAATTTATTTTCAAACTAGTCTTCGGCGACGAAGAATTCATCGAAATTAAACTATTGTGCTGTAAAATTTGGTGAAACAGCACGTATCCATTTATTCAATTATATCTTAGACATGTACTATGACGCATATCATGTCAGAATTCAAGAGATTATAGAGAATGTGTTGTGTTAATAAGAGAATAATAGATCAACGAGACACTTAGGTAAGAAAAATAATAATTCTCCTTCTATTCATTTGTTGTTTGCATACACAACATATATTTAAAAATACAAAGACAATTAGACAATGAATAATATGGATAGTCATAGAACTAATAATGCTATAGAAGAGTGGGAGTATGTGAACCACTTCCAAAATCACCAACGATTCCCTCCACTTTTTTGTATTTGAATTTCAAACGCACCTTTAGCATTGAACTTGAACAACTAATTTTTCCTTCTCTTGTAATTTCTTAACACCATCTCTTCTTCTTTGAGAAGCAAAAAT
This sequence comes from Lepidium didymum, assembly GCA_963920545.1. Taxonomy (NCBI): domain Eukaryota; kingdom Viridiplantae; phylum Streptophyta; class Magnoliopsida; order Brassicales; family Brassicaceae; genus Lepidium; species Lepidium didymum. The sequence goes on from OY986992.1 coordinate 7,287,417, forward strand.
TATACAAAGTGTACATTCTCTTTCACTTTTCAATACTACTTCTCAAGCTTGAACGTCGAGACAACATAGTTCAAGCTTGGAACTCGCTCAAAACAATCTGTATATTTTTATTGGGCGGATACCAATCACAATGACCGATCAGACATGCAAAATAATATGTGTATTTATGTTTGGATTGAGACAATCAAGAAGACTAATTAGACATGTGTAAAACAATCTGTGTATTTCTTATTTGGCAGAGACCGATCACGATGATCGATCAGACATGCGGGAAACAATATGTGTATGTTTGCTTGAACATTGAGACAAGATAATTTAAGCTTGGAACTCGCTCAATTTACCTCATTAAAAACTTCGCCCAAAAAACCACATGGGACAAGACTCAAGTCCAAGGGAAAAGTAGAATAAACCAAACGAGTATAGTAACAGTCACAGTCTTAAGAGGTCTATGAGTTCGAGCTTAGAATGTATGAACTCACAGAACTTAGATATTGTCGTCTTTGTGAATATATCTACAAGACTACAAGTTGATTTGAGCTGTATATGTAGCAAGGAAAGATCACCCCATCTTCAAAACTTTCCCTTAGTTTATGGCAATCAACTTCTATGTGTTTAGTTCTCTCATAGAATGCCAAATTTGATGCAATGTGAATGATTGCTTGATTATCACAACACATTGTGATTAGATGGTCGGTTTCCACACCTAGTTCTAGGAGAAGAGCCTTAATCCAAGTGAGCTCATCTGTTAGCTTCTACATAGCCCTATACTTCGCTTCCTCACTTGAGCATGACACCACTTTCAGTTTTTTACTCTTTCATGTGACCAAGTTTCCACCCACGAACGTGCACTAACCTCGGTGTTTTGGTTCTAACCCATCCATATTCCTTGACTTGGAACGCCTTTGAGATATCTAAAAATCGAATTCAACATGTTCCATGGTGTACTTTGGGAGCTTTCATATGTTATGAGACCCGATTCACAGCAAATTACAGGTCAGGTCGCATAATGGTTAAATAGATGAGCTTACCCACTAGCCAGCGGTATTGTGTAACATCTTCGAATGGCTCAGCTTCTTTCGCCCCCTTCATGAATGACTTTTTAAGCATCCTCAAAAGGTGTCTTTGCTAGTTTTGCTCTCAAGGTACTTGTCTCACTCAACAAATCAAGTGTGTACTTCATTTGTGATAAAAAAAGAACCCATCATTTGATCGACAAACTTCAATTCTAAGAAAGTATTTTCGTTCACCCAAATCCTTAATATCAAATACTGATTTAAGGAGTTCTTTGGTGTTTTTGATACCAACCTGATCACTTTTGGTGATAATAGTGTCATCTACATAAATAAGAATGACAATGATACCTTCTTTGCTCGGAAGTGTGAAATACTTCAGATTTTTGGAAACCTCTATCCTTGAGTGTTGTACTCAACATGTGGTACCAACCTTTTGGTGATTGTTTGAGACTATAGATTGCTTTTCTCAATCTTAGGACATTTTCCGGTTTCACAATGTTTCCTAGTCTAGGAGGTGGAGTCATACATACGTCATCTTTAAGTTCTCCATGAAAAAGAAGTATTCTTGACGTTCATCTGCCATAAGTTCCAATAAAGATTAATTGCCAATGAGATTACAATTCTTACCGAGTGAAGTTTGACTACATGAGAAAATGTGTCAAAGTAGTCCTCTACAAGGGTTTATATGAATCCTTTAGCTACAAGTCTGCCTTGTGACGCTCAATGTTTCCATTACTCTTGTACTTAATAGTCAATACCCACTTGGAACTCACAGTTTTCTTCCCGAGAGGTAGCTCAGACTCATCCTAAGTGTAGTTTTTGTCCATTGCTCCAACCTCATCATCTACCGCATCAAGCCACACTTTATGTTCTTTTGCCTCTTCATAGCTCTTTGGTACTTGGTTCTGGTCCAATTTTCCAATACAACTCGATGATCTAAATGAAAATGATCTAGAGTGTAAACCGCTTGTATTGGATGTGCCACAACTTTGTTGTTATAGTATACCCTTGTGTTCATCCAGTTTAAGGGTTTTTGAGCCATAGTATTCATTTTCAAAGGTGGTGGTGAGTCGTGGTCATCCTCAACTTCCTCCTCATGATGTGTGGGTTCTTCACTAAACGCTCGCGAACCTGAACCTGGTTCCCCTTGTGTATTTGTAACTTCTGGAAGATCCACACCCTCATTTCTACTTGTTGTGTTTAACTCATGATCTCTTGTTTGTTCATCACCCCTACCTGAAGCTTTTCTTGATGAATTTCCAAGATGATCTATGAGATATCTTACACTTGCCGCTCAGTCTGAAGTAGAGTTAGATAAGTCTTTTAGACTATTCCAATTAGTCTTCTTATAGTACCCCTTGTGCCTCTAGAAACTTTACATCTCTAGACACATAAGTGCCATTGGTTTGGGGATCAAAACACTTGTATCCTTTATGAGTTGTAGAATATCCAAGGAACATACACTTGTTGCTCTTTGCATCTAGCTTTGTCATTTGTTCACCTAGTACCAACACAAAGCGCACACAAGTGAACTCTTAAGTGATCAATAGATGGTTTTATGTTGTTTAGTACCTCATATGGTGATCGGTCCTTGAGCACTTTTTTTAGAAATCGATTAATAAGGCAACATTATGCCATAATTGCATATCCCTAAAACCTTTTTGGTACTTTGGAATGAAACATCATCGATCTTGCAACTTCCATTAGGTGTCTATTTTTGTGTATATTTTTATTCCATGCGTAGTTAGGTGCTTTTTGAGTCTATGATTTGTACATTTCCCACCATTATTAGACTTTAGTACCTTGATTTTGGCAATAAATTGGTGAGTGACATAATATTGAAAGATTAAGAATGCATCATATACTTAATCTTTTGATGGAAGCAATGTAACAAAATACTTGAGGTTATCTCTAGACAGACATGGAGTAGTCCAAAAATTCGAATGTACTAGATCGAAACAATGTTCATAAATAGTACTTGAATTAGAGAAAATAAACTTCTAATGTTTTCCTAAGATACAACTCTCATGACTAAGGTGATCGAAAGAGATATTGGGCATCATCAAACTGAGTACCTAAGTATGAGGATGACCTAATCTAGCATGCCATAATGCATTATCCGATTCTACAAAATAGGAATTGAAAGAACTTGAAGTAAAAAATTTGGTGAAGTATCCTCTAGAATATATAGCTAATCTTGGTACTCATTTCTCCAAGAAACTTTTCACTCTTAATATTCTGAAAATACACATTGTTAGGACCGAATATAGTATAGCAATTCAGATCAGTATGTAGTTGCTTTTTTCACCGATAAAAGATTAGATGTAAACTTAGGCATGTAAAAGACTCTTGATTCTTTATCAAATACTCGTAAGTTACATATCCCTTCTATGGGATCTTATCTTTAATTGCTATAATCACATTTTCTACAACTAGTTCTATCTTGTTTATGAGACCTGAGTTACTTATCATATGGTGAGAAGCACCCGAGTCCACCGCAATTGTTTTATTAGGTTTATGAGATAAAACAGTTTTACCAAATTCCTTCAGAGAAGCAATAGATTTTATGAGAGCTTTCCAACTATGATTGTGTCACCACCTCCATTTGAACTGTAGCCATAGTCGTGCCTTCACCTTAGTAGAGGAGCTCGATTGAGTGGATGCTTCTTTGGTTTCACAAGAAAAATTTGCCCTTGAATCCTTGTTGAACTTGCTTGGTTTAAGGTGAGGGTGGAGAATCCAACACTTGTCTTTGGTGTGGCATATCTTCTTACAATGCTCACACATTCATTTCTTATTATCCTCCTTGAAGGCAACCTTGTTAGCACTTGGAAGCTCCCTCTTTCCTCGAATAAACCCAAGAGAACCTTGTTCCTCGTGAATCTGAGCACAAACTTCCTCTAAGATAGGAAGTTTATCAGCTCTCAAGATGTGACCAAGTCATTGTAGCTCAGATTCTAGTTAGAAAGCAAGGAAAATACTTTGTTTTACTCACACCTCTCACTCAGCGCAACCAGATATAGTAAGCTTGGTCGAAGCATATTGAGTTCAACCCATAAGGAGTTGATTTTGCCATAGTAAGTGTTGAACACCATTCTTGCTTCAGCTCGTTGATCAGTTTTTTTCACTTCGAACACCCTTGTCAAGTTGGTGATACCACCATAGACCTTCTTGCGGGTTTCCCACAAAACCTTTGCAGTTTCACAATAAGAGTATGATTCCAATATGGAGTTTTTAAGAGAGTTTTTGAGGATAGCAAGAACCACCCAATTTTCTTGAAACGACTTGTCCTCTTCGTCAAGTATGTCTTCACGATCAGAGTCTCCTTCTTTTTTTTCTTTCTCTTTCTTTTCCTTCACTTTTCACTTTTCACTTTCCTGCCTTGGTTGCTTTTGGAGCCTTGTCTCTCGTAACACAAAGAGCAATATGCATATATGGTCATTGTCCATATGAGATAGTTTTTGCCCTTTAAAACCACTGAAATAAAATTTGGTTTGTCTTTTCACGGAAAGACAACTCAACATCCATTGGATAAAAGATTTAAGATTTTGAGGTGAGTAAATCAAAAATAAATTCAACAGAACCATAAAGAAAAAAGAATAATTAGTTTAAAATGATAATTTATGCTTTGATATATACCATCTTAGAATTCAACAAAGTATAGAGAATGTATTGTGTAAATGAGAGAAGAATTGGTTAACGAAAAGGAGAAAAAAGTCTTTGTATTTATTTGTTGTTTGCACATAAAAGATATATGAAAAGATACAAAATCAGTCACACAATATATAATAGGAATAATCATATACATAATAATACTAAAAAAGATTTAAGGAATAGCTAGATGAAAAGATTCAAGGAGTAGCTAGGTGCACCATTTCCAAAGTCATCAACAGTACCATCCATTATTTTGTGTTTGAATTCAAACACACTTTTAGCTAGTATTGAACTAGACCAACTAGTTTTGAGATGTAACATCATACTTCAATATATCGTATTTGACATTCGGTTTATACTAGTAAAATAGATTTATCTATGTTAACCCTTCCTGTTAAAACTGGAAAAAAATGAAAACACCTTACGTATCTCCCTGATCACTATCTTACGAGGACTAGCTAATTGAATCACCGTCACAATCACCGTCACAGATCACAAGTAGTGGTCTCTCCAATCTTAATGATGATATACTTGTCTCCACCTTTATTGATACATAGATATTTTGAATCAGATATTTTCGTTTTGACCTAACAAAAAAGACACTTTCGACATATAATTCTTTTCTGTTAAAGTGTATTGGTTCGTTTGGTGGTCCAGGTATACAGCTCTACACATTTTTAAAGCATACGAAAAGTTGTAAATTTCTTTGTGGACAAAACTAGCTTTTATTTACAAAACTACATATTAGAATCTGTGTTCATATCATATTATTTGATTAATGTTAAGTGGAATCTAGAATATTTATATCCATGACAAACGGAAGAACGATAAAGTCATGTGAATTTGGTCGCTGTAGTAAAGCAAAACCATGTGATAAAGTCGACAAAAAGACAAGAAAACGATTCGAAGATTAATCTTCAAAACTGCGTCGTTTCGTTCCTAAACGAAACTATAATCACACTATACTTATAAGCTAAAACAAACAACAGCAGATCTATAGTTCTTGCTGTCCACCGGAAGCACTTCTTTTCACCTTTTCTTTCACCGCTTCCGCCGTATCACTCACCACTTCCGCCGCTGATCTAGCTGCTTCCTCCACCGTCTCTTTACTTTTCTCAAAGCTCCTCGTCGCTGCGTCTCTCATCTTTTCGCCAGCTCCCATAGCAGCACCATCATCTTTTCCGGTAAAACTACACAAAAAGGAAACATAAATAAACAGAAAAAATTGACAAAATAGCTATTAATTTTATCATTCCAATTGTTGACAAAAAAAAAAAAAAATCTAAGTAGATGAAGATTTGAGTATATATACTTACTCTGTGTTGGGAGGAATGAAATGAGACTGTCCACGATTCAAAGTCTCTCTTAGTTTCGCCCAATAATCATTACCAGACTTTTTGATTTTAGATAGCCAAACCGTCGTCGTTTTATCTCCTTGATAATCAACATCAGCCGAAACATTCACTGATAATACTACGAAGAGGATCAAGAAAACAGAGAATACACCAAGCAAGTGAAAAACTTGTCCAGACTTGAACTTCTCAGCCATTTTTTTTGTGTTTAATATTATAATGCAGTAAGAGAAGTTGAGTATGAAACTTTACATACATATACATAAGTATTTGTTTGCCAAATGAGTCGGCGAGAAAGACGTGGTAGGGACACGACACGTGCCTAACGTTTAAAACTGAAAACGACAAAAAGACCGACGTAAAATGAGGTGGCTCATGCTACACCGTGACACGTGCTGTTTTACAGTTCCTTATGATAACCGGCCGGTTTATTAAGTTAACCAAACCGGGTCCAATTTCTTTTTAGAAAGAATTGTCTCGGACACCCCAACAGATTTTTAAATTCTCTACAATACCATAAGACTCAATCTTCTTCTAAAATGTCATTTTTGAAGTATTCGTGGCATTATTAATGACTGCTTTGCCATTTTCAATATGAAAAAAAGAGAGACGAAAAGAGAAAAGAAAAGAAGGACGAAAAGAGGGAAGAGAAAATATATTTTCGTGGTGATATGAGAAGAAAAAAATAAAGAGAAAGCATTGGGCAATGAATGAGCGACACATGGCAGTTAGAAAGAGAAAATACGAAATTGTATTTGTCAACGGATATAGACATAAGCGATAGACGTCTAAAACAATCAGCGATGAACATAAACATGTCTAAAATTGACACAGACATAAGCCTGGACATGAACATGTCTAAGATGGACATAAAATGTTAATTGTGTTTGGCAACATATATGGACATAAATGATGGACGTCTAAAACGGACATAAACATAATCGAATGACATAGACATGTTTAAAATTGACATAAACATGTCTTAAACGGACACATACATAAGTGATGAACATGAACATGTCTAAAATGGACACAAACATATCTAAAATAGATATAGATGTAAGTAATGGACATGAATATATCTAAAATAAACATAAATATGTTTATGGTTGAATGAATTGACATAAAATAGACATAAACATGTCTAAAACGGATACAAAATGAAAAGAGAAAAAAGAAGAAAAGATGAAAAAGAAAAAAGAAGGAAGATAGACTTTTTATCTTTTAATCCAAAATTTACGTAGTCAAAATAACATTGTAAAAAAAAATTATGTTTTATGGTATTTTGGAAAATTTAAATTTAAAAAATCACATTTCTCAAAATAATCCCTTCTTTTTATATAGTACGTCACGACAATAGTATAACGTTATAAGTCTATTTGGTTTGGTACTCCAACGTTATCATTATTAGGTGACATTTCTTATAATGAACAGTCATTAATTTATTTATTTTTGATAAAAACAGTCATTAAATTTTCAAACTTATATTTTATTACCAAAATTTGACAACTCAAGAGACTCTTGTGTGTTAAAAAAATAAAAATAATAACTTGGTCCCATCAATTCGAATTTCAAAGTTTTTCTTGATTAAACAAGTGTTAATTGACGATTCTACAGAGCATCAAGACAGGTAAACACGTTTTTTGTACTTATTTATATATATATATTTTTAAGAAACTGACTCGAAATTGTCCTTTTATTTCTTTGGTTTACTTCGTTTTAAGGAAAATTAATAGTTTAATTTTAACTATATATATATATTGTAATGGTCTTGCTTCAATCATTTATAATGAGTTACATTATTAGCTATTACGTGTCTTTGGAGCGTCGATGTTTTCGCATAATGCATACTAATGAATGAAATCACATGTTCGGCGAAAATGATCATAAAATTGCATATATCTATGATTAAAATAAGTGATGTAACTTAACTAATTATAAAAGAAAATAAAATGATAAGATATACTATTACAGAGCTTGATTAACGGTGTAATAGATTGACTAACCGTTCGATGTGATCAATCATTATTACGAGTTTTACTTTGCTTCAAAGAAAAGTTTCCAATTATTAACTCAACTCGACAAAATAAAACAAACCAAAGTACACGTCAGACTTAAGAAAAACACATTATCGTACCACATAAATATTTATATATACGTCAATACGTGTATTTTTATATTTGCCGACTTAAACACAGGAAAAATCTGCCACAAAAAAAAAACCAAGAAAAAAATATATTGACCAACACAATCACAAAATATATAAACATTGCATATGTTTTTTTTCTATTGGAAAATTATCTTCCTAAACTAACATAATCCAACTGTATGTGGCATTTTGACAAACAAAAAAAAAACTGTCTTTATATTATTTTAAGAGCATATAATCACCGTTTTAGTTTGCATTTTTAAATTTAAATTCTGTATACCAGAATAAAAAATATATTTAGCAATAAACTTTTATAACATTAAAAAAAATTAGATGATACCTCATATTATGCATATGATATATTTTTGTAAAAAATTAATGCTGTGTAGACTTTTTTTTTGTCAACTTTACTCATTATTAAATCGATAAAATAATCCATAACCTAAACTCACATCCTAAATTTTTTTTCCTTCCTTTTGCATCGGAAAAAAATCGAATCACGGTGTTTGAAGATTTGTAAAGTGACCACTGCCACTTGATCACATGTCCTCCGCTAGTCATTTTTATTTATATATAATTTTTATATGTGATAGTTTTGTTTTATTTTTTTCGTAGTTTGATTTGTATATATAAATTTATTAATTTTATATATACTTGTTATACTAAAAATCAATTTATAATGATGGCCGGTGTTATACACAAATTATATTTTTTGATATTTATTGATTTAGGTTTTTGATGCATTATAATTTTTGTATATAAACTTTTTTGACTCGTGTTATTTAGAGTTTTAGACTCATGTTCATTTAAGTTTTTAAACCCGCATTCATTCAAATTTTTAGACTTGCGTTCATTTAGAATTTTAAACCCATATTCATTTAGTTTTTTTAAAATTTATTTAGATTTGTAGAAATATGCTCATTTAGGCAAACATGGACCATGTGTTCAATTTATTTTTACTCAGTAATGTTTAATTTTTTTGTGTTTTTTTTAATTTCATCTCATTAACAATTTTCTATATATTAAAGTTACATAGTTTTTTATCATTGTTATATATTAGCAGTTAAATGTATATACTATATCCATTTGATTTTTAATTACTACAAATACATAATGTATTATTTTCAGTAAAATTTAAAAATTTTATTGTACCCATGCTATTGTGTTATCATAATCAAAAATATTGATTATACTTATATATCAAAGTATTAAAAAACTTGTTCATTTAATTTTTTTATATTTTAATAGAAGAAAAATAATTCCATGTTTACAAACACGACTTTGTGTTTAATATTTTCCTACTTAAGAAGATTAATGAATTCAGAAACTAGTTTTTTATTCACAGTAAATTTTATTACTATGCAAAAATATGAATTAATAAAAAAAATATTCCTAATAATTATAAATGCAAATAGATAAATTATTGGTTACAAACATTACAATAACAAAGAACTATATCAATGGTTTGATCAAATTCTGTATTGTATACCTTTCAGAGCTTGAAAATTTTAACTTTAACTCTGCAGTTATGTTTGCAGGTTTCAACGAAAATATTTCATATAAAGACATGATGAACTGAATTGACAAAAAAAAGACATGATGAACTGTAAAAACTCAAGAAATAAAGAGTTTGGAAGTCATTGAAATTTGTTGGTGATTAGAGAAAAAGTAACATGATGAGTCTTAAATAGAATAATGACCTTTATTTGGTATAATATTTCTTATTTGGGTTCAGAGTAAAATTTTAAGATAGAATCTCTTATATGACATACCCTAACTATTAGGAATTAGTTATGATAAGCTATTATATTATTTCATATTCTATAATTGAAGATTAAATATAAAGTTTAAACGTAAACTAAGGTTGATATTTTATTATGTTGTTCTGTATATATATTTATCGATAAATGATATTAATGACACATATTATATATGACTCGATTTAACATATTGATGACAAAAATATTTCATATTATAAAATCATAATATATTACGTTGAGTTTAAATTATAGGTGTCATATTATAATTCCCCTGATAAAATAATTACTGATATAATGTATAAAATAATATTGATATAATGATTTTCTGTAGATAATAATAAATTATATATTGTTATCTGTTTATATATTATTGTATTAAAATTTAAAATAAACTTATAATTTTCTGTTGTAAATAATGAGTAATATATTCTTATCAAGAGATAATTATTTATATATTACTATAAAGGATAAAAATTTTGGTACAATACTTTATAGACCAAAATAGACTAATATAACACGATATTTAAGTTAAAAGATATCATTAGTTTTTTTGAATTAATCAACATTCTTATTTTCTGTCCATTTAAATATATCTGTTATATGTCATTAAATTTTTCGTTTTATTATATTTAAAGTTAAAACAAAATAATAATATTATGTAGATAATAATAATTAGTTATAGAATCTTATTAAAAGATAACTGTTTTTATTACTATAAAAAATACAAATATTATGTGATTATTATTAGAAAAACATTTGTCATAATTATTTCTAGGTCAAAACAGACCAATATAACACGGTGTTTAAGTTAACACTATGTTTTTATTATACAAGAGATTTAATACTAACAATATTAAATTTATATCGTCTAGTCTATATATAAAATAGTTTATATTTATATATTAAACATACATTGTAACAATATTACATTTATATTGTCCAGTCTATATACAAAATAATTTATATCTTAAATATACATTGTAACGATATTAATACTAACATCAAGTCTATATATATCGAATTTTAAATAACCTATGTCTAATTATAACTTGATGTCCAAGTTTTAAAATTTCCTTCTATTTTAAGCATATTATTTTGTTAATTATTTTGACATGTGTTATATGTCACTTTAGTTAGTTTGTTAGTTAATTTGACATGTGTTATATGTCACGTTAAAAATTATAGACTTAACGTGAAAATTCAGAAATAATAGTATTCTGTAAAATAAAATTTCTTTAATGTTTAATTGATAGTTTTTCTTTTATTGATAGTGTTTAATAATGTTTAACTGTTAAAATAATAGTGTTAAATCGATAGTGTTTTAAAAAGTAATAATATTCTGTAGATAATACAATCAGTTATAGAATCTTATCAAGAGATAATTATTTATTATTATTATAAGAGATAAAAATATATAAAAATATTATATAACTATTATTTTCTAGTAACAATATGACCTCATCTAAAACAGACCAATATAACACGATGTTTAAGTTAATGATACGCTTTTATTATATATAAAGACAATAATTATATTTAATGATTCATGTATTTAAAATTCAATTCATGCTAAGAAAATAGGTAATCCAATTAGCTTGCATCTGATTTAGTTAGACATTAGGTAGTGAGTTCGAATTTTATCCACTCTAGTTGAAGTATTTAGGATATAAATCGGCCTTTTATCGATGCAATGTTAATCATTAACAAAAAAAAGAGAATTCAACTTCATTTTATTATACTTCAAAGTAAGGATATTATTTATGTTTTTTTTCATCTGATAATACTAGAAAGAATTAGGTTGAATACATCAAGAAAAAAAACAAATTAGAATCAGAGGAAACAAATCATGACCCCGAAAACATATTCCAAACAAAATAAGCAAAAAGAAACTTAAAATAGAGAAAAATTGAAGTATAAGCACAAATGATTAAAACTATAACCTCCTAGAATCATGAAATAAACTGAAAAACCATGAGAATCTTGTAGCCAATCTATAGGAATATAGGAGGCACTATAACATGCACAAGACCACACGAAGAACCCACCAAAGAGAACACCTACAATCATGGAGGACCTATGGAGAACATCAAACCGTAGCCAAAACCAACAACAGAGAAAGCAGAAAAAGGACAAAGTTTTTGAAATCGACTCCAACGAGTCTACACCAATCTATAAGAGGCAACAAAGACAAACACATCCAAAAGAAGAATTAAGAACGAATCTTCAGCTAAGGCACATCCTCTAACCACCATAAGAAACACGAGCAGAGAAACTAATTGTAGAAACTATCAAAACATCAAAATCTGAGAAAAAAAAGGCATAACATCATAATTGAGACTAACCTCCTAATATTCTCAAATCAAGATAAACCCAACAATCAATCATTAAAAAAAACTACACAACGACACTAACAGAGGAATAATCAAAGCTAGAAATCTAATTATCATCTCATGGGGCACACATCGAGAAGCAAAGACTAAAGAAGACCAAACGAGATCCATTAAGCTCTACAGCCACAGAGGGCGACTAGGAACACGGCGGTCGACGGAGACACCAACGGTGAACACCGGATCTCATCAACCAAACCACCACAGCTAAAGCTACACAAAACACAAGATCTATAGTAGTGACGAAGGCCTTAACCGAGCAAAACGAACATGGTGGGATCATCACCGGTGTCATCGGATTCACCGGCAGTCCCTTCCCGGCGGCGAGCAAGGAAAGTTAGGTCGAAGATGCAATGTTCGCGTGGTACAGTGCTTGCATAGAGAGTTTTTTTTATATAGAATTATTTAGGTTAGATAGACAAATATCAAGTTTATAATGAATCTTATATATTAAAAAATAAATTGTCAGAGTATATCCCAAAATTAGAGAGTTTACAAATTAAAAATTATTTTCTAATACAACAGACCTAGATTATCAGTTTGATAATTCAAACACTAAATATTATTTTTAAAATAATTTAAAAATAGAAAAATCAACTAATCAACGGGATTTAGGTTGAAAGAAACTAAGATGGTAATGTCGGAAAAAGAAAAAAAAATTTAGATGGTAATATTACATACATCAATGGCGGAAGCATTTGTAAAGTAAGGGTGTCACTTGACCCCATGGATTTTTTAAAATCTATTTGTATTGATTAATTTTTTTGATAATTGATCCCTTTCTAAATTTTGATTGACACCCCATTATATATAAATTTAATTCTAACTTGATAAAAAATTACTTAACCTAATAAAAAATAAAAAATAGGTTTATATATATAATTAACTGTTCTTTCTTTTAGTCTTTTTTTCGCCTGAAAATTTATTATTTGAACCCAGATATAATACAAAGTTTTCATACAAAAGCTAACGGTAGACAAAATTTCTCCAGAGACTATGCTCAAAAAAGGGAAACTAACATAAAAACCTCAAAAAAACTAGACTAGACTTCATATAGAAATAACATCAAACCCTACTAACCCAAGACCGAAGATCGAAACCATCTGAAACGATAATGATGGTGGAGCCTTCTATGGTGAATTTGTGTACCTACTAATGAAGAGAGAGCTGCTAAACCGGTTAAAGATAATTCAGGTATCAACTGCACGAAGTCACAGAAAGAAGCCACACAAAGTGCGAGACTGAAGACAAACCAAATGGCAAATAAAGACAAACCAAATGGCAGATATAGACACCAAAGAGCATGACACTTCTTTCAAAAAGTGGCAAAGTCAAAAACATAGTCGGCTGGTTGACGTCTTGATATAGCTAATGAAAAGACCAGACCTTGATCAGGTCTGTAAAGTACGAAAAAGAGGCGATCCAATCTTCAACACGGAGAAACCGAGCCCTAACGAGGAAAGTCACTGATCAAACCCGAAGAGAGAAATGCACGATCAACTATGGAGCAAGAGGCCTAATAGCTAAAACCAAATGGGTCTAATCTAGTTCCAAAATGAGGTTAAACCAGAATCTAACCAAAAGGTACCAATAGAAGTAAACTAAGAAAAAGAGAAAAAAGCCGGAAAAAGTAAGAGTAATAACCATTGAGAATCACGGCAAGGGACTTTGTACGACATCTTTTCAAACGGTTATGGCGAGTAGAAGGGAGAAACTCGAACAAAGACCATCAGATCTTGGACCTGACATAGCCTTCACCCGTGTAATGAGGTTCACCTCAACACCACCCGATCACCGCCTACACAGAAGAACTCTCGGTGGCAAAAGAAGACATCAGAAAAAAGAGCCAAAACCATCAATACTCGCCGGAAACTCGAAAATCAAAAGCCGTCGCCATTAAACTCCATCCAAAGCTTTGCCGGAGGTAAGACAACGAAAGGTGAACGACGACGGTGCTATTTTAGCTAGCGCCCGCCGTTCACCGGCAACCAAACAACAACAATGGTGGCGGCTAGGGCGAACTCGTCGAGAGGATTTGACTTTCTTTCTTTTCGTCATCTTCAACTATATTCTATGTTTATTTACAATAAATATATAGACTTAAGATTTACTTTATGATCTCTACTAATATTCAAGTTACACAATTTTTATAAAAGTTAAAAGCAACTCATTGAAGAGTTAAAAAGAGAAAAAAGAGTATTGAAAAGGTATAATTGATTTCAATATTATTTCTGTATTCATTGTTTTTAATTGATAATTTTCTCGATCTCTAGTATTATTAGTTTTTTCTTTTTTGACATCTGATAGATTATATTTCCAAAAAATATTGAGTTTATTATAGATTTCAAAGGATCCACACCAATCAGGTAGGATTTAAAAAAGTATTCATCTTAGAGGTGAATAAGCCTTGAAGCCAGCAAAGACAACCACTTGCCACATAAGATTGACGTTGATCCGCCCTAGTAACGCTAAGAGCAAATAGGTGAGCTCCTTTGTTAGAGTTGTTGGATTCCGTTAGTGTTTGCCACGAGTTAAGACCAGCTAGAGCATTCACAAGACGCGCTGATTTGTGAGTGAGAAATGGCCAAGAAGAAGGGCACGATACTGCCTTAATAAGGTCCGAGTCAGTGAGGTCGAAAATGATGTGAATTACCCCGAGACTTTTTATGCTTTCAATGGCCCAAAGTCAACTTTTAAGAGTTGCTTCCTTTTTAGAATAGTTTTCAACAAAAGATCTTCTACTATGTAGAAGAACATGGCTTGCATAGTTTCTTAAAACTCAGGAATCTCCCCCTGTTGATGAGTCTTTATTCCAAGAGCTACTGATATTGCACTTAAGCCATGGTCTTGGAGAATGACGCCATATTTTGTTTGAGAGTGTAGTCGCCTCCTCCTAGTCATGTGTTAAAATTTAAGAATATAACCATTCATTTGCAGCATATGTAATTTTGATAAGGAGCAATGGAGCTACGGATACCATTCCTTCGAAGAGAAAGTTGTTGTGGTTTTTCCATAACATCCAAATGATCCAAGGACCAAGTGCAGATATTTCTTTAGGCATTCTTGAGTTTTTATGCATATTCAAAATGTAGTGAATGTTGTGATATAAAGAGTGATCTTCAAAACCCGATGGTTGAGAAAGTATGAAGGACGACACCCAAGTTTGTCTTGCAAAAGGACAAGCGAAAAAGAGTGTTGAATTGATTCACCTGAAAAAACCACACAATTGACATCTATCATCAACATTCAATCCTTGGGTATTCAAGTTATCGGCTATAGGAATGGCTCCATTGATTGCATTCCAAAGAAAGATTTATCTTCTAAGGAACATTGACCTTCCAAATGAGATGATCAATGGCATGTGTGGATTGCTTGGCGTAAGGGCGCCTCACAGAACTAGAATTACGGAGCATGGAGGCAAGCCAATATCCGGATTTGACAGAGTATAACCCGCTTTTGTTGTGTCTCCAATAGTAGAAATCCGCTGATTGAGTTGCAGGTTTTATGGCTTTTACAACTTTGATATCATTCGGAAATAACTTATCCTCCAGTATATCATTGTCCCATTTTCCCTGAGGCGAGATCAATTGACTAACCTTGAGGTTGATGTTAACCAAAGGATGCTTCATAAATGGTGGTCTCATTATCCCATCTTCAATCCATTTTGAAGTCCAAACGTTTAATGAGTCGCCATTGCCTACCATATGTTTTAAGCCTTTTGATAGCAACTCTCTCCCATGAATCATGCTTCTCCAAGCATATGATGGCCTCTTGCCTAATTGCGCTTCCAAAAAATCATTCCCATCAAAATAACGGTTCTTGAGAAAAGAAGCAAAGAGGCTAGTAGGGAACTACAACATTCTTTATGACTGTTTTGCTAACAATGTCTGATTAAACAACTTTAGGTCTTTGAAACCAATACCCCCCTTAGTCTTTCAGTTTGCACAGCTTGTCCCAAGAGAGCCAGTGAATCTTCTTTTTATGCCCAGCCAAGTCCCACAAAACTGAAGACATAGCGCTTGAAAGAGCATTGCACGTACCTTTTGGAAGCTTAAAAGCACATCATAACATACATGGGCATCGCCATTGCAACCATCTTAAGAAGTATTTCTTTCCTTCCTTAGGAAAGGGTTCTGCAGTGCCAGTTAGAGAGTCTGGTTTTGAGGCGGTCTTGATTGTATCCCAGCAACTTCCTCTTGGAACAACTGAAGTACTACGGCAAACCCAAATCAGAGCTGTCTCTTCCCTCATTTTAAATACCTATTAAACCCAAATATGAAGCTTTACCGATTCAACAATACCTGCACCAAAAGTACAGAAGATTTGGCCAAATTTATAATTTGTCTCGGCACCTCTCCATATAAGGTTAAAATGGTACACTGCATTAGATCTGCCTTGCACATCATAAGATTATCGTCCGCAAAAAATAGGTAGTGTATTGATGACCCTCGAGGAGAAAACTGGATTCCACGGTTTTAACCATCTCTCTCGGCTTGATTGAGCATATGTGAAAGACCTTCTGTACATATCACGAAGAGGAAAAGAGATAACGGATCTCCTTGACATAGTACTCTATGAGGTGAGATCATACCATGCAGCTGTCAATTGATGAGGATTAAATAGGTGACTGTTGTTACACAAAACATCACCCATTGAATCCATCAGTTGTCAAAGCCCAACACATGTAACAAAGATTGAAGGTAAGACCATTCTAACATGTCAAATGCCTTAGATATATCGGTTTTGATGACTAAATTCTCTGTCGAGATCCACCGGTGAGTTTTCAGACTATGCACCATTTCGTGAGCTATAAGTATGTTGTCGGAGATCATTCTATCAACTACAAAGGCAGATTGATTCAGAGAGATGATCTGAGATAAGAAAGGTTGCAGTCGAGGCTGATTGGCCGAAGATCACTCATTAGATTGCGTTTGGCCTTTTTGGGATCAAGAAGACATGAGTGTAGTTCCATTCTTTGTCAAATTTTCCAGTTTTGAAAAAAGAGAGAACCTCCTATGTGAAGGTCGGGCCTATTACTTCCTAATATTTCAGAAAAAAGAAGCCACTCATCTATCAAGGCTTGGTGCGCTAGATGCCTTAATTGCGAATACTACTTGTTTTACCTCCTCAGGAGTTACTAAAGCTGTTAAGGACTAATTAACATTCTCATTCACTCTCGGAGCCATGCCAGAAAAGGTATGAGATTGGTTGGACTGATAGGAAGAAGATAACAAACTCTAGAAATACTCTACTGCCACATTGCATTTGGATACTTTCGATTAATGCACAATACTCTGATTATCGATTAACTGGTCTAGATTGTTATTCGATCTTGATGCCTTCGTAGCAGAATGAAAATATCTCGTGTTCTTGTCTCCTCTTTGAAGCCACGTTTCTCGGCTCTTTTGTTTTCATTAACTCTTTTCACCTTTGTGAGTTAAGCAAATATTGGACTTCAAGGAAGATAGTATGGAGGAAGAATGAGTGTAAGAGGCCAATTCACATTTAATATCCCTTTGAATCATTTGAATTTTGTGAAGGGAATTTGAGCTGTTATCCTTCTTCCAACTGCTAAGAGCTTTCCTACAACTTCTGAGCCATGAAGCTACACCCACATTCCTTTGTTCATACCAAGCTCGCTAGATAGTTTCCTTCACTAATGGTTTATTAAAAAGCCGTTTGCCAAACCGAAAGGAGCCTCTGTACTGGTCTTGTGAACTCATGAGGTTAAGCATAACCGGTCGATGATCCGACCCTTTCATGTTAAGAAAGGTTTGGTTAGACGCTATAAATTGAGAAAGCCAATCCCCATTACCAAAAGCCTTGTCCAAACAACTCTGAATTAGCAAGTCATGTCTTTTACCTCTTCATGTAAAGGGATTCCATGTGCTTGCCATTTCAGTCATTCCACAACTTTGCAACATGTTAGCAAAGCCTCTGAAAGAGTCTTGGCTTATACTTGGGACCCCAATATTTTTAGAGTTTAACAAAATCTCATTAAAATCGTCAATCACGGCCTAATTCCCTACTCTATTTGTACCAATTCTCTGCAATTTTTCCCAAACTAAATGGCTGTAACGAACTAAAGGGTGTCCATAAACACAAGACATAAAGAACTTGAAATCATTAAAGCCGATATGTACATCAAAAATATTTTTGCTAGCACAACAAACTTCCAAATTGACACTGTTTTTCCAGAAAATAGCAAGCCCTCCACAAGTTCCCACCGACTTAATTGAAAAAACTTTGTCATTACCAAGCCAAGCATGAATATCTACAATGGTATTCCTTGTATTCATTGTCTCCATCAAGAACATCACCTCTGGAAAATATTGTTTACGTATCTCCAGCTTGTGTGGAATTGTTAAGGCGTGAGGCCGCCCCAAGCCTTGACAATTCCAGCTTAGAATGCTCATTACACCTTGGATAGTCCCTTCTTGGGGACCATCCTTTGAGATTTCCTTTTATTCTCGTGATGGAAATGTTCTGTGACTGGAATTTACGCTTCATTACCATGAATTCTTTTACCTGCAAACTCTCAACAATCTCTTTAATTTTCTGCAGGTTGACACGTTTGGATAAAGTAATTCCTTTACCACGTCGATGAGAAGCTGATGGCCTCCTTCTAGTGTATTGTCTCTTTTGAATTGCCCTTGAGATACCCAGTTCCAAGAGAGGAGGAGTCTGAACCGTTGAACCACCCAATTGTTTTGTTCATGATGAACCCTTTTCAAGTGAGAGAGGGTCCTTAACCGTAGGACAAACCAATTGAATAGTCCTGGATACTCCTATGTTTGTGAATTGCATACCTTGAACTGTAGTGCAATCTGGTAGAGACTGTAGAGAGTCTGGCACCATAAGGGGATCGTGCACCTTAGAAGAAGAGGACATATCATTTTTTAGGCTTCGGGATGATGAGGATGTATGGATAGAGGAACCCAAAGAATCATAACTAAAAGATCAATCCTGCTTGCTTTGCCAAATCAGTGGATACAATGGGAAGATGCTCGAGTCTGAGAGTTGATTTCTGCTTAAGAGGATCCTTCTCAGTCTCAGAGACAGACTTTTAATACGAAATTCATAGAAATTTCCTATCTTCATCAGTTGCCATAAGAAGATATTGTCTTATGCCGTCGAGAACATCCTTTGCAATACGAGGCCGACCTAGGAGGGGATGTATGCCCATTTAATCTTCTCTTAGAACACTAAAAAGGGGATCATCAGGTTTCAAAACCTGCTTTGGAGGAACTTTCTCTGGTTTTATTCCCATTTTTCAGATTGACGTTGTTTTATCACCAGCGGACAAGCATCTTAACCGTGGGTTAGCCATTGACAAGTATAACATCTCTTTTGGACTTTCTTATAAAATAAAAGAATTGTGGTACTCAACTCATTTGATAGCTGAACCGCTTTTGACTTACATAGAGGATTTACAACATTGAACAAAAGTTTGACACGAACATAGTCACGGCTCTGAGGCTTCTCATGGTCGAAATTAACTTCAATAACTTGACCCATCAACTCGCCAAGGAAAGTAATGGCTGATGTCGTGTAGTAATTATTGGAAGGTTCTTAATTTGGAACAACATGGGTAAAATTGAAGAAAATTTGATGAAAGATTTTCATCCCATTTTTCGACTACCAAACACCATTCGTTAAATGTGTGGATCCTTTTTTCAAAAACATTTTCCAAATCTTGAACGGTTTTGAAGAATAACTGGAGTCTTTCACTCGAAAGGGCGATACCATGAACCTTATCTTTCTTTTGCCACTTAGGGGGAAACTCAAAGATAAGGCAACATATGTTTTGGTGCGCCGGATTTAGGAGCCAACCAACCAAGCTGAGGACATTTTTCTTACAAGAGCTGAATTGGGGAAGATCATGCATCACAAAGGGTTCATTCGCTTCCTCCAAAGACATGGCCATGCGGGCCTTATCTATAGCAGCATACATGATTCCAGAGAAGAAACAAACAAAGTAAAGCTATCAAGATTAAGATTCAAAACCCTAACCACCGTGAAATTACGAATCGTAAAAGAGAAAACAACTGAGCATAGAAACCAAGGTGAAATATATTGTGTTTTACAAACCTAAAGCTCTTTCTCAGTTAGAATGAAATACTCTAACCCACGAAGAATATCCTAAACCCAAATAAGGGAGTCCATCGAGGTTTTTTGATAGTATTATTAGTTTTCTAATTGATGATTTTCTCAATCTCTAGTATTGAAAAACATGTACTTGATAATGACTAATGGAACAATGATATAAGAAAATTTTAAACATGAGTAAACGTTGGATATGTCGTTAATATATTATTGAGAATATTTTATGAAATACCACAAAGTTTCTCTAAATAGCCAAAAACGCCATAAAAAGTGGATCTCCCCAAAAATGCCACAACCAACGAGAAGGAGAAGAAATTATACTCAAAATGCCTTTAGTTAGCTTTTATCTTTGTGAGCAGTGACACAAATTATGGGAGGAAAAAAGGGTGCACATGGACAAATTCCTAGGAAAATGCGCGTGTCAAATGAGAGGACGTAAATATAGGACATGGACATGAATAACTAAAGTTTGTATTAGAGTATTGTAGCAGAGCTTTGTTTGTTATAAATAGAAAAATGGGTTCTTCAGAGCAGCGAAACATGCAGTTGTTCGACCTCCCTGAGGAAATAATATTGAAGATATTGTGGCAATTGGGCATTTCAAAACACGGAGAACGTAGAAAAAGTCATGGATATCAAGAGTGAAAAAACATAGACGTAAAACATGGACATAAAAGAGAGACGTAAAAAAAGGACATATGATTTTATTTGATATAGAGACATGAAAGAGAAACATAGGGGCGCGTGAGGAGAAGTCATGAGGTACGTGGTGGTATTTCAAAACACGGAAAAGACCAAAATAGGCGTGGACAGAAAGCGAAAAAATACGTGGACGTAAAGCAAAGACGTTGAATTTATTTCATAGGAACAAACAAAATACGAGGACGTAAAATATGAACATAATAGGCAGAGGGTCTTGATGTACAAAATAGAGAATAATTATTCTCAGCACCCACAGGAGCAGAGTCTTGGCTATTTTTATTTTTACCGCCAGCCATCCAAGAGAGGTATGATTTTTGCTCATAAAGACATAAAGAAATGACATAAATACAAGACGTGTATATACAGGACATGGACATAGATACACAGTTTGGAAATAGATACAAAGCATGGACATAGATTACATACATAAAGACGAAACATAAGAAGAAAAACTATAGGGTGTATGCAAGTGACATAGTTATGCCAGTTCCTTTACAACAGCTACATTCTCGTTTGAAGGATGAAAAAGAACATATAATGTATGAGAAGAGAAAAAAAAAGTAAACATGAATGAAGGACATTTACGTCATTCAGTGATAGTGACATGTGACGTCTTTCAAATGACGAACAGAAGCTCAAAACCACCTGAAGAAACACAAGAGAACACTTCTGAAGCCTTAATCAAACAGACTCCCAGATCTTACACATCATGAAACTAAAGTAAAACTAAAATAAAAATCACAGAAACAGTCTAAATGGAGTCTTGATCTAAGTATAATATAACATATATGAAGAAAAAGAGATAAAATCAAAAAGTAAAAAAAGTTAGAGAAAGGGGAGAGACGAACCTGCAGTTAAAGAGGACAACTCTTAACGGAGAAACATTTTGTTGAAAAAGAAATGAAAGCTCGACTCCGTTAAAATTCTTGAGAAGATGAAGAAGACAACAAAGAATTAAGCTGTTTGGAGAAGAAAATGACAAATTAGAGAAGATGAAGAAACATCTAGGAGAGAGAAGAGAAGAAGGAGTTTTGAGAAACAAAAAAGAAATAATTGGTTGGATTTCACAAATTGATATAATCTAAGGACTTAAAAGATGCATGGACATTTTGGTCATTAATAACGCATCCGGTTATATAAATTGGTAAGTTATGGTATTTGACCAAAAAATAAACGGTTATGACATTTTTGGTAATATGGCATCGTGTTTGTGATATTTTTGACTATTATTTTTATATTATTTGTATTGATATTTTTTAAAGATTAAATTGATATAATTTTCTTGTAAAAGATATTTTGACTCCATGGATCAAAATCCTGGCTGCACCGGTGTACATCATATGAGCAAATGTTTTAAATTATAATAAATACATATTTTGTAAAGTCGTCAACACAGAAAAGCATTGTTATTGTATTAACATCTTTTTTTTCTCTTGTAAGAAAAAAAGGAACAGTGTGTTTCCTCTTCCTTTTTCTCTATCGGTTTGGTAGTTCATTAAAAAAACCGTAGTCCTTTTTAGAGATAGAGAGAGGAAAGGAGAGAGAGAGACTGCGACA
Source organism: Lepidium didymum (assembly GCA_963920545.1). Taxonomy (NCBI): domain Eukaryota; kingdom Viridiplantae; phylum Streptophyta; class Magnoliopsida; order Brassicales; family Brassicaceae; genus Lepidium; species Lepidium didymum. The sequence goes on from OY986992.1 coordinate 7,310,097, forward strand.
ACTCATCAGTTGTTGCCGTTCAAAGAGAGATCGAGATCGAGATCCACACGACGGAGAAGAGAGCTCACGGTGATGGGATCTCAGCTTCCTCACTGTTGCTTCGTTTTTCTACTGTCACTCCCAAAGTAGCAATTACTTTTCCTGATAACTTTTTCTCGGCGTGGCTTCATTTTTCTCGCGAAACTTATACTCTCTTAGGTACTATATCCATTAGTCGGTTTCTTGTCATTTTTCTCTGTGATCGAATTTTTCATTTTTGGGGTTTATCCGGTTTTCTTTGCCATTATTATTGCATTTTGGGGTACCAATTTCTTCTGTATGTTTAGGGCTGTTTTGGGGCTTTGTTGGAAATGGCGATTCGATCTAGATTTCCGATTTTTCTACTCTATTTGGTTTTCGATGTGTACTCTTCGAGATTAACCCCTTATCGTCGTTTTCCTTGCGATGGAAACTGTTTCGAAATCTGAGAGAACTCTTCCGTTTGATGTGAGAACGACGTTGAATTTTCAAGTGACAAGTCCATTGATCTTTTGGGATGATTTAGAATTCATCATTCAGATTTTCTATGATTTGGCTTCTCTGGCATTCGACTAATCTTTGATTTTTTGCCGCTGATCCATTGTTTAAAGACTTTTGGATACATTTCAATAAACCTTTTAGATATCAACTATTCAAAACCTGATTACCGCAAAAATCGCTGGTAGAAACTTAGAGATCTGAGCCTACAGTGAGGTGATCCACTTAAAACTGTGATCCTGTTCTAGAAATGGCAATTCTGCTTCCTGAATAACGCAGTGCTTGCGGCTAGCTTGTCGATATATGTCTTTCAAACTGTTTTTTTGTCCTGTTGACTGGTATTGCCCATTGTTTTGCCTGTCACATCTCAATCTAACGATGACTTTTTTTTTTCTTCATTATTATAATATAGTTATGTCTATACATGTGAAGCAGTTATGCATTTGGGTCATATCTCACTTCTTTCTCTGTCGTTTATGTAGGATTTGATATTCTTACGTTTCAACATAGTGTTCGTAGTGCTCACAGTAACTTGCTCTGGGTTTTCACTAAGTAACCAAAATGGGTTCGAGATACCCATCTCATCAGCTCAGCAATGGGCTATTTGTATCTGGTCGGCCTGAGCAACCCAAAGAAAGGCCTCCGACCATGAGTTCAGTAGCCATGCCTTACACGGGTGGAGATATCAAGAGATCAGGAGAATTGGGGAAGATGTTTGATATTCCAACAGATGGGACTAAGTCAAGGAAGTCTGGTCCCTTACCTGGTGCTCCTTCAAGGTCTGGCTCATTTGCAGGGGCTGGACAATCAGGTCCAGGTGCTCCTATTGCTACTGGTCGTATGTCTGGGAATTTAGCTTCTGCTGGGTCAGTTTCTATGAAGAAAACGAATTCTGGACCTTTATCTAAGCACGGAGAGCCTTTAAAGAAGTCATCTGGCCCGCAATCTGGTGGTGTAACACGGCAAAATTCGGGGCCTATTCCTGTTCTTCCAGCTACAGGTCTCATAACCTCTGGGCCTATCACATCAGGTCCTCTGAATTCATCAGGGGCTCCCAGGAAGGCTTCTGGTCCTCTAGACTCTTCTGGTTTGATGAAGACACATAAGCCTTCTGTTGTCCACAACCAGGCGGTAACTACCCTTGGTCCAGAAGATGACTTTTCCTGCCTGAAGAGCTTCCCAAAACCTGTGCTGTGGCTGATTGTCCTTATATTCATAATGGGCTTCCTTGCCGGGGGCTTCATTCTTGGAGCAGTCCACAACCCAGTTCTTCTTGTTGTTGTCGCAATCTTGTTCACAGTTGTTGCTGCGCTTTTTATTTGGAATATTTGTTGGGGGCGACGTGGTATCACAGATTTCATTGCTCGGTATCCTGATGCTGATCTTAGGACTGCCAAAAATGGTCAATACGTGAAGGTCACTGGGGTAAGTATCCTGTGTGCATCCTATAGTTGATAATCGTGTGGTCAGTCCTTCAGTTGCTTGTTTACTTGCTGAAATGTGAATTTGGTCTATGATCATAAGATGAAACTTTATGGTTGCAACTGAGAGAAAGCTATAGCTACTTTTACATGTGGTACCTGCTAAATTAGTAGAAAGCAGAGCACCACTTAGTTGAAATAGTGGAGTTAAACATGTCTTGGATGGATGGAAGCAGTACTTGTGTTGCTATTGGAATGCTTTTGTAATCTTGGCTCGCCATTTTTATGACTTTTACTCTTGTTTTATTGTTTGAAGGTGGTTACTTGTGGTAATGTGCCGCTTGAGTCATCCTTCTACAGAGTTCCCAGATGTGTGTACACATCAACATGTCTATATGAGTATCGTGCATGGGGTTCGAAACCAGCCAATTCTTCACATCGCCACTTCACATGGGGGCTGAGATCATCAGAGGTTAGTGATTCCCCCAGTATTTTTCGTTTTCACGGAGGACATATAATACTATTCTCCTCAACCCCATTAAAACACTTTCGTGTACCCTTGTGTGGCAGAGACATGTGGTGGACTTTTACATCTCTGATTTCCAATCTGGGCTAAGAGCCTTAGTCAAAACGGGAAATGGTGCAAAGGTAACACCTCTGGTAGATGATTCTGTCGTCATCGATTATAAGCAAGGTAGCGAGCAAATTTCCCCCGATTTTGTTAGATGGTTAAACCAGAAGAATCTGACAAGCGATGATCGAATAATGCGGCTCAAAGAAGGGTAATGAACAATCACTTCATGAGCAACGCCTAAAGTAATTAAGAACTTAAGCAGAAATTTTTGATCCTGATTCTCTCTGTTGGGTTTGAATCTCAGGTATATAAAAGAAGGAAGTACAGTGAGTGTGATAGGAGTGGTGCAGAGAAACGATAATGTGTTGATGATAGTTCCATCTCCTGAGCCACTTGCAGCTGGTTGGCAATGGAGGAAATGCACATTCCCTACAAGTCTTGAAGGAATCGTATTGAGATGTGAAGACTCATCGAACGTTGATGCCATACCAGTTTGAGTCATCATCATCGACTTTGGGTTCATTAAATATTTTTCATGAATCTGGAAAAACAAAAAGTGAGCTTCCTGCTGGGTTTGTTTGGTGGTGGTGTAGTGTTTTTTTTTTCTTTCTTTCGTTCCAATTCTCTTTATTTTATTATGATTAGGATGGTGATGATGGTGGAGGGTGTGATTTCATTTCGTAAGATGAGCTAATTGTTTTTTCTTCTTATTCTTCTTCTTCGCCTTTTGGTTTGTATAGCTCTTCATGTCAATGCTTTTTCAATATAACTTGTGTACTACTTCTCTCAATGTGTTATGATATGTCTAAATCTTTCCTTTTGTGGAAACAATACTCTTTGATGTTCTGTTCTAAACCTATTGGTTTATGTTATGTTCTATGCTATTTAGGCTAATCGTGGTCCTAATCCACAAAAATAAACAGGCAATTCTGCAATTCTTTTTACCAGTAACCTGGTTTGCGACTGACATTTTATTTCCTTTTGCCAATTTTGTATATTTGTATCAACTTTCTTAGTAATTGGAGCCATAATAAATGAGGCACTGATTTTATTAGAGAGAATTTTAGGTCCAAAAACCAGTGTTTTACAGTCAAAACAGAAACCTAAAACTACAAACTCAAAACAACAAAATTTCTTTAATTCAGAAAAATCAATGAAAAGAGTTTCTTTCCCGAACTAGTGGGATAACTTGAAACATCATCAAAGGCAACGTTAATGTAATCAAAGTCGCAATCTATTTTGTTTGTGTGTTTGTTTCTCAACGCATGAAAGGGACTAACCAACGCATCTCTGCTCCATTCCCATTAGCTAAATAGTACACCTTCCTCCAGTTTTCTTCGGAGAATACTTCACGCCGAACAAGTCTTTGCCTGAAACAATAACATGTTAAACGTTCGTGAAATCAATATTCACTTTAGGTCCACACATTGTGTCAAGTAGATAATCTTAATGATGAACCAAAGCTAAAAAAAGAGGTCTGATAGTTGTGATCAGCAGGGGATTACAGAGCTGAGTGCTATTATCTCTTAAGACCTATTATTGGTTCAATGCAACTCACCGAAGGTAGTAATAGCAGACAGCTTCTGCTTCTTCCAAAGAATAACGAGGGAAATGCTGACGAGCATCAACTGGAACATCTGGCAAGTCTTTACGTAGTTTTCCTACTGCCGTAGAATGTGAGAATGCACCCACCATCATATCATCATGCATCATGCTTCTGAAAGCATTTACCTGCCAAAAAAGTTGTGTGAATTGGGATTCTATTTCCCTCAATCAGCTAAATTTGGAAGAATGATCCACCGTTGTAAGTTCTCTGGCATGGATAGGTCGGCAAGAACGTGGTGTCACGGGCTCCTCATACTCGCTGAATGTAAACCAATTGTTATACTGAAAGACAAGTACAAAAACACAAGAAACAAGTAGCATTAACACTAGTGAAAAATAGACAGACGAAATAAGGTTTCACAAAGGGAAATTTGGGAACTAACTTGATCGATTGCAATCAACACTGGTACATCTTTTACGAGTGAGAGTTCTTTCCTAAGTTGCACTACGACACTAACAGCGGCATGAGTATTCTTAATCCCCATTTGCACAAGGTCGTAGAGAGTTGCATCCTCAGGAATTGGCATACTATCTGCTCCTTTTAAATATCCTACACCCGCACCCTCTCCAAGCACGATGGGATCATGGATTTTGCACCGTAACTCTTTTAACCGGGATTCATTGAACTTAACAAAATCCTACAGAAGTAAAGTATATTCAGAAATGCTCTTAACTAGGAGGAATTCCATCCCAAAAGAGGAGGCATATGCAATCTTGCCTTGAGAATATTTTCAGCTTGTATAGGAGTGTCCCAAAAACCTGTATGTGGATTCTTATAGAAGTAACCTCCATGAGTCCAATCACGTCCTTTCGGTGCATATAAAACTAGCCAGCCTTCGTCACGTGCCCAGTGAACAAGCATCGCCAAAGCAATACTCTTTCCACATTTAACAGGGCCATCCAAGACAATTTGTTTCTTAGGTTTGACACCTTCTCAGGAAACAAAACGAGGAAGCAGTGATTTAGAATAACCTACGGCATTTTAGATCCGAATAAGGATAACAAAATTTCTGACCGTTGAAGAGATCAGTAGTCGTATGATCAAGAAATGAACCTAACGGAAAAGAAAAAAGATCAACAAAGAACGCACCTTTACCGTCACTTGGACACATGGGAGGATCAGCAATGCGTCTGAAATTATCTCTCAGCGCCAAGAAACTTTTTCTCACAAGCAATGCAGGTCTCCATGATTCATTAAATTCCTCTTCAATTCCTGAAGTCAATCCTTCCGGCAAAACTGCCTTGAGTGCTGCCTCACTATTATTCCCACCACATTATACATAACATCAACACACCACAAAATGATGCATACAAAAGTACTGAAAATTTTAAATCAGAACCTTAGATAGAATAAAGGGAAAGAGAGAATTGAAGTACTCGAATTTGAAGTAGAAGCCGATATCCTTGTGAGATAGCTGCGAAAGTGTAGTATCTCTAGGAGTAAACAGAGGCCGTCCATTAGGACCTACATCTAGGGATGGAATCTTCTCGTCATCAGCTAACCTCTTGGCTCGACCCGCCTCGAGGTCGTCTCCACCGCTGGCTCCGAACTCTCCATCCTCGGCTCCGGCTACACCAGGATCGCCGCCTTTAGGTTTGGATTTTTTGCCTTCAGCTTTCTTCGTCTTGGTAATCGAAGATTTCGTGCTCTTTGAAGACGAAAAGCAAAGAGAAACGTGATCTAAACTGGGGACAAGTGTTCCCGCGGCGGATGAAGCTGGCACGGGGGATTGACAAATAGTTTCATTAAGAATCGAAGACCACCGATTCGATTTGAGATTCCCGGCGGTGATTCTTACGACGGACTTCCACATTTCTCCGGTTCGTCGCTCTCAGTCTCTAGTCACCGTTAAGGTTTTAGGAAGGATTTAGAGACGAATCTGACGAACCAACGAAATGGCTGAAGCAGCGAACAAGTGACAAACTTGTAAATTTACCGATATGAACACTTAAGCCCATTAATTAATGGGCCGGTTCATCTTCAAAAGTATGGGCCGATTCGTTGTAATAAATTATGGGCCGATGCGTTTAAGGTTATTAATTGGGCTATTTCTTTCAATGATGACGTCATGTTTTTCATTTTTATTTTAGCGCCACCTAATTTTTAACAACTGGGTAAATATGGACCAATCACATGTCATTCCGATTAAAAGAGGGGCAATAAAATGAAGAAATTTGTCAAATTAAAAAAAATAAAAAGACAAAATTGGTCGAATTTAAAATAATTTTCTAAAAAGTTTGGAAAAGGAAAGCAAGAGAAATGGCGATCTAACGTTGAAGATAATAAGGAGGAAATGGATATTTATCTTTTTTATTATCCTCTCATGGCGGATAACACGAGAACAGTCCAAAGGCTCTTGTTCTTCTTCATCTTTTTCACTACTCTTTTTTAAGGTTTCCTCATTCTTCGTATTTAAACTATTTTTATTCCGATTTTGCTTCGGATTCACTTATGGCTATGGCCTCTGCTTCTGGTTCTGCTCTTTGCTTCACTGATGCTTCTAGTTCTCCTACTATAAGACGCGATTGTGGAGCTTTTTGCTTTGCTCCTAGGAGAGTTACGTTTGGATTTGTCGATAAGTCTCTTACGAATCTCGAGCGATTGAGGTTTTTTTTTTCTTTGCTCAAGACTTCGATATCATTTCTTCTGCAAAATTTGAATTCGAGCTTTTTCTATTAACACTCCGTTGAATTCTCTTTTTTTTAATTGCTTTTTTCGTTTATGATCTTACCGTTCGTGTTGACTCTACCTCTTTTGGGTTTGATCAAGTTTTCTAATACTGTTTCGGAATTTACTTCATTGGTTGTGAATTATCTTCACAGATCTTGAAATTAGTAAGAATTCTCAGAATTTGCTGTTCTGAGTTGCTAAGACGATGGAGCCTTATCTGTGTTTAAAACAATAAATGTCCCAATGATTCTAATGTTAGTAATGAATTCGTATATTTTATAGGAATTCGATTGAAAAACCAGATTTTTTGAGCTGATCTTGTTCTCTCTGTTGCATAGGAATATATGTGTTCTTCTACTAATTCAGCTACTTCAATCAATTATGCTTTTTCTGGTTTTAGATTATCGAGTTTGAAGCTTCGAGCATCAAATGCTACTGCGGTGGAGGTATGAAACGGATTTGATTACACAAGAACACCTAAAATTTAAATAGACGTGAGTCTTATATGTCTTATGATTTTGAAGAATGGAAAACAAGATGGAAGTGCCGCTGATTCTGATAAAGTTCCAACTCCAGTGGTCATAATCGACCAAGATTCTGACCCTGATGCAACTGTTCTTGAAGTAACATTTGGAGATCGTCTTGGTGCTCTACTTGACACAGTAATACATGTTTCTTCTTCCTCATTTGGTGCTTTTACAAAAGGCATTTTTTTTATTTTGCGTGTGAATTCTTTGTTGCTGATCTTATCAACTTTGTTTCAGATGAATGCTCTCAAAAACTTGGGCTTGAATGTCGTAAAGGCAAATGTTTACCTCGATTCTTCTGGCAAGCACAACAAATTTGCCATCACTAGAGCGTATGTATTTTTGATTGATATGAGGCTGTCAGAAAGTTGACTTTAGATTGAATTTTTGTGCTGACTGAATGGTTCTGAAACAGGGATAGTGGAAGAAAAGTAGAAGACCCTGAATTGCTCGAGGCCATTCGTCTCACAGTCATTAACAATTTGCTTGAGTTTCATCCTGTAGCTACTTGCATCCTAATAACCTCTATAAATTTCCAATCTTGCATGCTTTTTCAACTCAAACATTCTTTATCAATGAATTGGATCAGGAATCAAGTTCTCAATTGGCAATGGGAGCAGCTTTTGGTGTCCTTCCACCAACTGAAATGGTAAAAACTTGATGCTTTTTTGGATAATCTTTATCCATTTTTTTCGAATTTTAACATAAAGGCCAAGAAAGCTTATTAAGATGCAAAGACTAATAAGATATATAATAAAAGAGAAAACAAAGACTAAACATATAATAAGTCTTTTTTTCTCTTATTATTTGGCGTGTCAATGTAGTATTCACTTTGATGAATAAGATAAAGAAAGAGAATAATAAGCAAGCAACTTCGAAATGATCCCCAAATTTCAATTATTGTTTTTCTGTATTTGGAATTGGAATGTTGACAGGTTGATGTGGACATAGCAACACACATAAACATTGGAGATGATGGAGCAGACCGCAGGTAATGAAAACCCATACCTTATCTTAACTTTGAAACAATGTCTTCATTTACCTATAAAAATGTTTTTATATGTAAGAAATAAGATCCATCACTGATACATAACAACTTGATGAGTATGCAGTTTACTATACATAGAAACAGCGGATAGACCTGGACTCTTAGTTGAACTGGTAAAGATTATTTCAGATATCAGTGTCGCTGTTGAATCTGGAGAATTCGACACTGAGGTAATTAATTAATAATCCTAACTTTAAACCCTAAACTTAATTTTCTAAAAGTTATAATATTGATCTTTTGCTCATGTTGCTTCTTGTAAATAGGGTTTGTTGGCTAAGGTAAAGTTTCACGTAAGCTACAGGAACAAAGCCCTAATCAAGCCTCTCCAGCAGGTTATAACCAAAAAACAAAATCGAAGTCAGAATCTTCTCTCAATGAGTCAAAAACATATTCTAAAATGAAATCAAATTTTGCACGTAGGTACTTGCGAATAGTCTGAGATACTACTTGAGGCGTCCATCAACTGACGAGTCAAGTTTCTGATAATTTGTCAATTTTTTGTTATCTGAAAATGTTATCACTCATAACTACTTTTTTTCCTTTTACATTTGACCAAAAATAAAGCTGCTTCATTTTAGTGGCACTCTCATACATCTGTAAACATTGTTTTACTCCTGTAATTTATCAAATTTACCATAATTCACAACCTGTGAAATCTGATGATCTACATTACATGAAAGATTAGAGAGCATTTTTTACAAAAACAAGATATATCAAGCTAGCAAATGAGTTTGGAAATATGGGTAAACGAGTCTTAAATTCCCCTAGTTATACAACAAATTCAGAGAATACAAATCTTAAAAAGGATTCAGATAAAACTTTGAGATAGAATTTCACCATATATAATGTTATTTAAATGACAATGATCTTTCTCTTTTTGTCATCATCAAGCACCACTTGCATAAAGACGAGTCCATTCTTTAGCTGCATGTGTTCACATCGATATGAGATGTTAGAGAGAAGAGAGAGAATAAAGATTTTGTCGTAACTTTCTGAGTTTTAAGATCATAATTTCATCACCTGTTTCCACAGCTTCTGTTTCATTACTCTTCCAATGTTTAGCTATGTTCTCAGACAGTGGATCATCTGGGTTTGGTGCACTTAGAAGAGCTTGAATACTATTTTTACAAAGTGAGTACAATCAGAAAGTGACACTATCCCATATTACTTGCTATAATGATTTTGGTTTACTAGGGAGAGACGAAGCTATGGAAAATATTAATACCTCAAGAGCACAGTTCGTATTTGTAGTGCAGGACTCCATTTGTCTTTCAGTATGTCAAGGCAGATTCTTCCAAGCTATATACATGATAAATGCAAACAAAACATGTTTCATAAGGATTAAAGACCATGTGTTTGGTTGGTTATCTTGATGGTAAGAGAAGAAAGGAAAGGTTTCACAACAGACCTTGTCAATGTTAGGATGATATATCTTGGTGAGAAACCTAACCTGTGTTTCAAATGATATCATCAATAAGGCCCATAAACTCAAAATCAATGTGGAAACTTGGGGACATGTCTAACGTTATATGTGAAAATACATTTGGAGTAGATAATACCAACCAGAATCACCAATCTCATAAACTTATTAGATATATAGTCCCACTATTTAAAGCAGAAACATTCACCTACATAGCCATTTACTAATTTGGGTTTCTATTAATGTTACTCAATTAACTATTTACTATGGAATGCAATGAATGCAGCTAGAACATAAGAGTATGAGATGAAAGTTAAAACAGAAATCTCACAAAAGTCGAAGCAACTTACTTTGGGAGCTGCCATAGGATATTCTTCTGGCAAAAAGAGCTCCAATTTGAAAACTCCTCCTATGAATGGAGAATAAGCCATAATGATTAGCAAACAACTATCATAAAAATTTGATGAAAAATAAAACAGCAGACTTAATACTGCAATAAATTATACATTGAAAAACAAACCAGAATTTCTACTTAGAACTGTATATTCTATAACAGTCAGAACAAAATAAACAGTGTCGAAATGAAATCAAATGTAGCTAATATAGACTCATTGTTATTCATACAACCACAATCATAAACCAGTAATCTACAAGATCAATAGAAACTCTAGTAACAAAACGAAAAACTCCATTTGTATAAACCAAGATAGTTTAGCATGCACTCTAAGAATCGCAGAAGAGCAACATACAGGAAACTGATGAGTAGCATGCATTCAAGAATCATAAGGAAGAAATAATCAATGAGCAGATCAAAATAAATACTACCTTCATAAGGAGATTGAGTAGGACCAAGTATCATAACATTAAAATACCGCATATTTTCCTCTGATGGGGACGCGCTAATCCCAGGAGCTGCAAAAGGTTGATTGATGGACATCCATTAAACTTAAGTTCCAAGAAAAAAAACATGGAATTTCGAATTGAAATCCACAATTCCAGCTGCCAAAATTAACAGTTTCAGCTAAAATTGATTGTAAAAACTCAACAAGTATATGATAAATTGATGAATTTACCAGGTTCACTAAGTAGACGTTGAGTTTCCTATCAGATCGGAGAAAGAAAAAAGTCAGATCATAACTTGCAGAAACGTAAATGGGGGAAACGATTAAACAAGCTATCAAAATTCTTCCCAATTCTGCTGTACTATAAGGCAGAGGTTTTCTGTTCGGATCTCAGATTGAAATCCCCGAAATGAAACCGGGTAAAATAGGGATCGGAGGAAGTCAGAGATGATTGGAAAACGTACCTTGATAATTCTTCGGGGAAGATTACTATTGGCCATTATTAGACGCAAACGGATTCGATCGATCTCAGACAAGGTAGGGTTTTAAGAGAGAGGCCGAAACTAGCAAAGAGCAGAATGTGATAATCGAGTACGCTTTGTTTCCTCTCGTCTCGTGTCCCTTAATGCTTTTAATTCTCTTCTTTTTTTTCTTTCTTTTTCTTTTTATCTAAGAAAATAAAATGAGACCTTTATTTGAGCCAAAAAAAGAAAACATTCTAATAAAAATAAAAATATATTAAGAAACATATCACAACTCATAGTCGTTTATGTAAATTCTAATTTCTTCAACTTTCTACTATCATCTACCAATTCAATATTTCTAAAGATAATTTCAATATAATCTTTGAAGATATGAAGTTTACATGTGAAGAAACTAGTAGCATATCAATGAGTCACATGCAAATACTTGGAGCTTCTCAAGAGATTCAAATTGAAGATAAGACTTATAAGATAAAGTCTTATCAAGAGAAGATTTGTTAAGTTCAAATAAGATTCTTCAGTTAGATATCGAGAGTTTGTAGGATCTGATAACGAGCCCCTATGTCTATAAAAGGGATCTCGATTGTAAACCTAATCTTTAAGAACTTTGAGCATAAGTTTTAGAGAGCTAGTTAATTTGAGTTTAGGTTATCGATAGGAAATCGTTTTAGGTTGCTAGCTAGAGTAGTCTAATTCCAACTAGTGTTTATCTTTTGAAGAAAAGAATTCATTGGATAAAACATATTTTCAGTATTGTGTTTAATCTATAGCGAATTGACATTTACAATTGGTATCAGAGCGAGTCACTGCATAACGTTTGTTAGTGTTTACAAGTGTTAGATCTTGAGGACAAAACTGGATAATTCGCAACAACAACTCGTTACTGTTTCTAAACCGCTAAAGTTGGGTCCAAATAACTATGGTCATTGGAAAGTTCAGATGGAACAACATATTCAGGGGATTGACGTTGATGCATGGTTGGCAGTTGAAGAAGGATGTGAGCAACCGACTGTTAAAGATGCCAGTGGAGAATTTGTTCCTAAACGCAGAAAATAGTGGACTGCTGAGGAAAAGTCATAAGCTAAATGGAACTCAAGAGCTCTCTCAGTGATTTTCAATTCTCATCACATCAACCAATTCAAGAGAGTTCAGGGATGCAAAAGTGCAAAAGATGCATGGGATATTCTGCAAGTCGGTTTTGAGGGTTCTAGCAGTGTGAAAAAAACTCGATTGGATATATTGACATCTAAGTTTGAGAACCTAACTATGAGAGAAGATGAATGCGTTGAAGAATTTAGTAGCAAGTTGTTATCCTTAGCACACGAGGCACTGATTTTAGGTAAAAACTACAAGGAAAAAAAGCTTGTCAAGAAGTTTTTACGTTGTTTTCCAGCCAAATTCCATGGTCATCGCTCAACCTTGGATGTAACTCAAAATTCAGACACGATGAAGTTTGATAAAGTGGTCGATATGATGCAAGCCTATGAGCTACAAAAGGATCCAAAACTCAGAACAAACAAAGGACATAGCATAGCACTGGTGACAGAAAAACAACTCCGAGTAGTGAGTCGACTTTGAAGAAAAAGTTGGACTGATTGTGAAAGACTCTTTCGAAAAGCAGAAAAGGGTCAATGAAGGGACTATCAAGCATCTGCTAAGCTAACAACCGAGAAAGAGAATCACAAAGCTGACAAGCAGTGTCTTTCAAGGCAAAATGCCCTTCTCCTAAGAAGAAGATGGTTATCCAGTGCTATGAGTGTAAGGGATATATGGTCACACTAAGAATGATTGGCTCTCGAAAATTAGTGGGAACTCAGCAATTGCTTCGTTAAGTGATAGTGACAGTGATAGTGATGCCGATGATAACATTCTAAATCACTATGTTGCTCATCTGGGAATTGTTGAACTAAATGTTGATGAATGTGACAACAATTTGAATCAAGAAGAGATCCCGAGCTAGAAAAACAGATTGATGATCATGCACAAGAGTCTGTCAATTAGCCTACTGATGATGATGTTGAATCAGAATCTGATGATGAATTAAACATGACACTAAAGGCACAAATAATCATATTGGTTACATCCTTGGTCGAAACTCGAGAAGAAAACAAGGGATTGAAGTCGGAGAAACAGACTACAGTGGATATGCTTGAAAAGGCAGAAAAGGAATTGGCGATCGTGAAATCCAAAAATGCTGAACTTGAGAGTCGAATGAGCGAGCAGATGAAACAAATAAAAATGTTGTCCAAGGGAACGAAGTATTTAGATTATCTTCTAACAGTAGGTAGAACAAAGAACGTTAATCAAGGTCTTGGTTATCAAGGAATATAGTCAAATGAGTAAAATTTGTCAAAGCATCTAACACTCATAACAACTCTGGAAAGTCAAAAAGTCCCCAGCAGAAGCTTGACCATGAAATGCATCATCAAAGAAGTGGTATAGGTTAGAAAAATCAGAAGTCATCTGGTCATGCAGCTAATTGGGAAAATCATGTTACTTGCTGGTATTGTGGAAAAGAAGGACATATGAGGTATCAATGTTACAAATTTCAGTCATGTGTTCAAAGAATCTGGAGACAACGCAAGTTTACTTTCAATGGGAAAAAACTGAAATCAGACATGGGTCAAGAAATATGATTTATTTTGCAGAGTTGCGTTCACAGCCGAGAAAAGTGTGGATGGACCGTCAAGAGAAAAGTGGTACTTTGACAGTGGTTGTTCGAAACACATGACATGAACAGAAAAAGCTTTACATGAGGTTGAGCAAGTTCATGCTGGAAAAGTCACATTCGGAAATAGGGCTAAAAGGAAGATTCGAGGCAAAGGAATGACTGGAAGTTCAATAGAACCAAGATTGATAGATGTCTTCCTTGTTGATAAGCATCAGTCAGCTATGTGACACATGGTTATATGTGAACTTTACTTGAACCAGTTGTCGTGCTGTAGATGAAAAAGGAACTGTTCATCTAGAAGGTGTGCGTACAGGGAATAATTGTTACATGTAGGTGCCTGGAACTCAATGTATGATGGCTAAATCAGAAAGTGAAATGCAATTGTGGCATCAACGCCTAGGTCACATGAATGTTCAAAAAATGACCAAGCTGGCAAGCAAAGAAATCATCAGAGGATTGCCAAAGCTAGACCGAGATCAATAGTTTGTCTATGGACCATGTAGTATGGGAAAATAGGTTAAGAATTAACACAAGTCTGTTCCGAATGTTAAGTCCAAAAGTGTCTTGGAGCTTGTTCATATGGATTTGATGGTCCGATTCAAGTTGAGAGCATTGTAGGGAAAAAGTACATTCTTGTGGTGGTTGATGATTTCAGTAGATACACATGGGTACGGTTTCTTCGTGGGAAGAGTGACTTATTTGAAAGTTTCAGAATTCTGGCTTTCCAACTAAAAAATGAACGACAAGACATCAAGTTCATTCGCAGTGATCATGGTGGTGAATTTGAGAATAAAATCTTCAAAAACTTATGTTCTAAACAAGGCATTGATCATCAATTCTCAGCACCTTGAACTACTCAACAGAACGGTGTAGCTGAACGGAAGAACATAACCTTGTAGGAAATGGCTAGAGCTATGTGACATGGTAGTAATGCACCAAAATCCTTCTGGGCAGAATGAGTTAACAACATGCTATATCATCAATAGAGTGCACATGAGGAAAGGTACAACTAAAACGTCATATGAATTGTGGAAAGGCAAAACTCCAACAGTTCATTACTTCCATGTCTTCGGATGCGTGTGCTACATTCTTAATGACAAGGACTATCTGGGGAAGTTTGACTCTCGAAGTGATGAAGGACTATTTTTGGGATATGCTAGATGAAGTACTGCATTTAGAGTTTTTAATAAGCGTGCTTCCACCATTCAGGAAATAGTGAAGGTGGTGTTTGATGATGCATCGACGTTTCGCATAACTTTTCAACCCACAGATGATTACAACACAGTGAATCAGACGACTGATTCGGCTTCAAAGGATCAACAATCGCCATTAATTGATACCCTGACTCAGGTACATCGGAGTCACTCCTTAACTGATGTTATAGGTATGATTCAGGGTGACATGATTACTTGAGGAAAATACATTAATTTCAGACAACTGGCTGGGCATACGGCGTTTGTACCCTTTAACCAATAAGCTGATTATACTGAAGTTGTGATGTTTGAACAATTAGGTGATTAGGTCAAAAAATTTCATCATTCAAACTTAAGTCTGAGTGCTTTACATTCAAGAATTCCTCTCCAAAGGAAATTAAAGCTGCATGATCCGTTTGATTTTTCCAAAAACAATGAAAAATACTTGTGATAAAGGCATGCTAGTGTGAAAGTCTAGTTACATATATCTTGATCCTGATTGTACGTTTTAAAGAGTAGTGGAGACGTTTGACTGTTACAGAACTTGAGTTCTCTGTGAATAATCACTCTTGACAAAGATAATTTTGATTAAACTTTTGAAACTCACAAACTATGATTTAAATTACTTTTATAGTGTTCATATGGTTAAAGGATAATTTGGGTCACTCACAAGTTCATGTTCTAAATTGTTGGTTGATGTACTTAATTTGGCACTTAATTATTTTAGTACTTGGGTTTTGTACTAATGGGCCAATTCGAAAGAATTATGCAAGAGAAAAAGAGTTTCTCTTGGTGTTTTTTGATGTGTGTAGGCCCATTAAGCGAAGATTTGGATGCGTGTACCCACAAGTCACTGAAACGACAATCAAACAAAAGAGGAAAAATTAAAGCGGGTGCATTAACATGCAACTGAATCGGTGGTCAAATCAAAAGGGAAAGAATCAAAGCTTCGTTTCTAATTATTTAAAGCTCCTCATCATCGCTTTCTAGCCTCATCACCACTTCTCAATTCAAAGAAAAATTCAGTAAAGGGAAATTAAGGTTTAAAAAAAAACCGAGAAAAATAAAATGAAGAACTTTCCTCAAATCTCGTTTCAAGGCTATGATTTAGCAACAATGGTAGCTTATCTCAGTAATCCTAAGAGACGAATGGTAGTTTTCCAGCTGATTGAAGTGAATTCTACCTCGCAACCCTCTGCTCCATCGTATTCTCAACCGCCTGTTCTGCCGATGATTGCTCCAATAGTTGAAATTCCAGAAGCTGAAACAACTAAAAGACCGAATTACCATTCTTGGGTGATTTCGAAGATCGTGATGAAGAACTGAGGACTGATCATCTTTCAACCTCACATGCAGCAACACCTTCATCATCATTCATACGCAATGACCCGAATTTCAACGAAACAAACGATGTTGAAATAACTGGAGCATCTGAACCATTGATTCGTGAAGAAACAAGAGCAAGATCTAGGCTTCATAAACGGTGAATCAAGCTGGAGTCAAATCTAAGTCCAAGAAAAACACAAAAGGTTGTTAAGCTGGAAGCGACGGTTCGTCCTTCAAGGAAAAAGGCTACAACATTATAGTTCAACTCTTCAATATTTTCCCACAACGTATGAATTTGAAAGGTACCACCTTTACTCCTCTAAAGTGACCGCTTTAATGTTGAAAATGTTATGAGTTTAAGGAGAATGAGTCAGATCTTCAAAAGTTGATAGAAACCTCAGGTTTGCTGAGCTCTGTTGATTTTGTAGTGAATTATAACTGTGAGGTCTTATGGAAACTCTGGGCGAATATGCCCCATAAAGAACAGGAGAGTGAGAGCTTGTCTGTATTCTTGAGAGGTTACATTTATACAATCTATGCTTCAAGAATCAATGCTTTACTTGGTTCATCGGATGTCCTAGGTGAGGATATTGCTATACTTTTGACCAGTGGCAGGTACAAAAAATTGGCTCAAGTAAGGAAGGGTCATCTTCAGCCTCTGTACGGTCAACTCTACCGAATCTTCAGCACGAATTGGTTTCCGACGTCTAATGAAGGTTATGTGAGTGCTACACGAATGCAGTTGGTGTATAAGATTTCTACACAGATGCCATTCAATCTTGGGAAGGTGATCTTTTGTCTCATCAGGCGTGTTGTTGCTGCTACAAAATCAGATGCCAAGTCAAAGTTGTACTTTCCATATCCTTTTCTGCTCACACGTCTGCTAGCAAGTCAACGAAAAGTACTAGTATGAGCATCTCCAGTTAGAACACTACGCACCAAGGATCAAAAATAGAAGGCTAAGTTACAGAGTTTGGCTAAGGCATTAAGGTCACAAAAGGAGCTTCTGGAAACTCTGTTAGTGCTCGATACTGAAGTGGTGGAACTGTGCAAGGAGGCATTGGGCAAAGGTATGTGTTTTCTATCTCTTCGCTGTACAAGTTGTTCAGTGTTTATGTGTTTTTAACTTGATGTGCTACTAAGCAGAGGGAAATCAGGATCAGGAGCATGGCTCTGATGATGATGATGCTCAAATCATGAGTTATCTGATTGAAGGGGAGCATTGTTTGCTCTGTTTTTTCTTTTTGCCGACTTGTGGAATTATTTTTTTTTAATCAGGATGACTTAGTTTCAAACTTTTATGAAGTTGTAATAACATGTGGTTCCTGATGATAAATCAAGTAATCATTTTAGGTTTCAGATCACTGAGTCTAACAGGTCTTTGATAACTAACGAGTACATGTTCTTGTTCCTTGTTAGTGTGTTTATGTTACCCATGATGGAATGTTTAATTGTCACATCAAGTCAAAAAGAGGGAGATTGAAGATGCTTGTAGTAGATCAATGAGTCACGTGCAAAGTACTTGAAGCTATTTAATTAAGACCACGTGAAGTGTGGAGAGGAAATTTCTCAAGAGATTCAAATTGAAGATAGGGCTTATAAAGAGTGAATAATGCCTTATCAAGAGAAGATTTGTTAAGTTCAAATAAGATTCTCCAATTAGATATCGAGAGTTTGTAGGATTCGATAACGAGCCCTTGTATCTATAAAAGAGATCTCAATTGTAAACCTAGTCTTTAAGAATTTAGAGCATAAGTTTTAGAGAACTAGTTAATTTGAGTTTAGATTATCGATAGGAAATCGTTTTAGGTTGGTAGTTAAAGTAGTCTAATTTTAGTAAGTGTGTCTTTTGAAAAAAAAAAATTTATTGAATAAAACGTATGTTTTTAATTTATAATTGATACTTACAATGTGGACCTCACGACAACATAACTTTTGTGCTGATTATTTATCTAATGCAATACTTACTATGCTTAATCATGAAAATTGTATTTGTAGTGATTGTCCACGCTTCCTTGTTAATGTTGTAACCACTGAATCTTCGTCATGATTAATAAAGCTTTATTTGTTGGAAAAAAAATCGTTTTTTATTATAATGAAGGGCATCTAGTCCTCTAATTGTCGAATGGATATGTTGAGTAATCCTCCTAATCAACAACATGCACTATTAAATTCGGTCCAATAATAATACAGTGACGACATTTTTGCAAATGACAATGTCGTAAAGCTAATACTTTCTTTTTCTTTTTGGTTCCCAACCCAAACTTAGTTCGAACCCAAGAAACACTTGTTAGGCTGTTCTTATATTTTTAAGATAATCTTCTACAGTATTAAGATTCTTTTAGTGTATTATTTTGCTGTTATTTTTTGTGCTTTTACGACGCGTTTGTTCAACGCTAACTTAAGAGGACAAAAGTATCCCTAGTCTTCTCCGTTTATCTATTTTTCTCGAAAAGTCAAAATTGGAATCCGCAATATACCCAAAATAAAGACAAAAGTATGAGACTTTGCAGACTATCAAGTTTCATGAAAACTATCATTTACGTTCTTTCCGACCATTTGGAGATTTCTCAAAAGTCTACCGTGAACGTGAAGTTAAAGCCGATACTAATCAGTAATAAGTTATTACATTCCGCTCAAAAACTAGCCACTGAACTGAGTTCAAAGCTATAAGTCTACAGGGTTGTGGGATTTGCAATCATTTATGGACTCTTCTATGTATTACGTATTTGCCAAACACATTTTTAGCTTGCCACTTGTACGGGATGAAGAACGATCTATACTTAGCTGGGGAAAGCTCTCTGTCCAAGTAAGGTAACACTATGATAGCCTGAAAAAGGTGAAACAAACTGATTGAACAAGATGAAGTCAAATTAAAGATCGGTTTTGTTACACGAAGATGATGTTTTTCTTATACCTCCCATGTCGATAAGTTGTTGCCTCGATACGGATACGGTCTACTAAGCTGCAACTCCACGAGGAATGTACACGCTTCAATGTTCTTTATCTGATTAGCAAAATAAGACAGAGGAATAAACCAATGTTCGAGTTTATTATGATTAGAGAATTTTGTAGGGTTTTAGGAGAGAAGGGTGTGAGATTTTACAAATTGTTCTTCGGATGCTTGGTTCTTGTTGTTGAAGTGTGGAGGTGATGCTGCAGTGCCTCCAAGTGTACTGTTAAATGGGAACGGAAGAAGACCGCGGAATCCATCATCGATCCACCGTACTTGGCTAATATAGTCAGGCACAAAAAACGATGATGGGTATCGATGCCATTCACTTCCCACGCATAAAACAGAACCTGATAACAGAACCAACCAAGAACTCATCAGTGACTAGAAAATTCTAGACAAAAAGGACCTTGTACCTCTTTGTCCGATAAAAAAAAAGATATTATTCTTAAAGTAAAAGTGAGATGTTATCTTCACTCGGGTTTGTATTGTAATGATCAAAGAGTTCTGTTCGAAATAGATATACCTGGTCCTACATCATCATTATGCTCCAATAGTTTGTAGACCTCTAACGGAGCGGAATAGCCATTAATCAGAGAAAATGTTCGGGAGTGTGAAGCACATAAGATAACACCAAGAATCACAGGTCGCATGTATTTGGTTATCTGCATATTGAAAAGAAATGTGAGAATCAAACAATCTAATTCTTTTCAATGTGCAGAAAGGAAAACTCAGAGACTGAGATATTGAAAGTTAGAACTTACTGTCACCAGAAGACTTTCACGTGAACTATATTTTTCGTGGAATAGCTCATGTATATTCTCAATAACAACAGAAGCAGAGACACATATAAGAGGGTATATAGGATAAAGAAACCTGCAGCAATTGATTGAAATTAAAATATCGTTGGTTGAATAACGGAATATGGTACGTATCTTAAACTGGTTTCCTCAAGATCTAGCAGCCACCTTAAAACTGGTCTAAAGACTACAAGAAGAAAGATATAGAAAATCACCTTTCTTCTTTGTGGGGCTGAAGTGACATGAATGCCAGCCAGATATACATTGGCGAAATCACAACCAGCAAGCCACGGTCATACTTTCTTCTGATAACAGGATATATTGCAACAAACAATATTGCCAAAATGAAACAAAAGTTGAAGTTGTTAAATCCATTTCGTATATAAAATAATGGTCCTTCAGTCCCATAGAGATGGCTCTCTCCACCCCCTAACACATTGTATATCAAGAGATTCAAAACCGAAGATGTCCATCTCTTGTAATAATAGTAATCCACAAGTACAGAAAGTCCCTGGTCAAGAGCAAATGAAACAAGTTAAAGTTGGCAACATGCGATAATTCCCATAAAATCCACAGTGAATGCACCTAGGATTGGTGTTAACTTACTAGGAGAAAAATAGAGGTGACAGCGCCAGAGATAAATGCTTGCTTGAATCTCTTAACCAGAGCATAGCTGACGACAGGTAAAAAGGCCAAGATAGAAAATGGCCAGCCGAGAATTACCCCGACGACCGAAACTGCAACAGCCGTGGCATACTTCTCGAAAAGTAATAAACCAGATGAGAGACTCATGGCATACATAGAGAATGAACTGGGAAGGAAACCTAGCCAATTTCAGGGAGACATGAATTAATAAGAAACCAGAACATAATCGCGAAATTTGAAGCAAGGGAAAAGAACAATGTCATCGGAATAACTTATACCAGCAACAGAAACTAAACTCTACTAAATGCAAAAATAACTTGGAAAACCTACAATATAAGCAGGTTAAAGAAAATACTAAAAAGCGTTTAATTAATTGTAACAAATCAGCACTTGAAAAAACACTCACTGGTGCTAGCAAAGAAGCATCCACTGGTTAAGCAGAGCATGGCAAGTGCGTATGTAGAAACACGTTTCCCGTACTTTCTGGAGAGTGCAACAACCAGGACAGTGTCTGATACTGCAGAAACCAGTCCGAGAAAGAGTCTCACTGCATAGAAAACTTTAACCTATCCACATAACAGACAAAATGTGGATAAGAGATATGCAGTTATGTACCAGTTGGAAGGTACACAAGTAAGTCGACGTTGCTTACCTTCTCCTCACCAAACCACCAAGAAGCAGGCCGCCCAACCAGTTCATGGAATAGAATGTACAAGTACGAGCGAAGAGCAAAGTTGGAACTGCAAAATTCCAACATTCAGATTTCTGGCTTCAAATTCAAAATAATCGTAGAGAAACTTCCCACGACTTAACTCAAACATCATCTTGTGAACTAGCTATCACCAATAAAGACACATTGAACCAGCAGAGCTCAAGTAAATACTCAATCGAGCTGAAATCGCGTCTCAAATAAGGGAATGCGCATTATAAAACAACATATAGAGTAAATGTAGTGCAAAAACAAACCTGTATTCCCAGGTCTGAAAACCCGACTTGTAGAGAAGATAATGAAGAGGCTCCCAATAATTAAACACTTCATCGCAGTCATGAATGATGTTAGAAGTTGCGCTCATGTAACGAAGATAACATAGCGCCATAAACGGCAAGAACCACCGAAGACCACGATCCTCCGTACCATCGCCGCTAGATCGGCGGGGCTTATCGGTCTTCGAGTAAGAATCAGTCGACGAAGAAGAAGTAGAATCAGATAGAAGTGGACGCCTCTGCCGTGTTGTTGTTAGATCCATCGAGCTTTGAGAAATTCAGTAGTAAAATGGAGAATGGTGAACTGGAGATTGCAGAAGGAAGTCTGATTAATCTCCCTTCTTCTCGACGAAGCAATCGAAAAAGGTTCGTGAAAAAAGTCGAATTAATAATGGGCTTTTAGTACTTTTAGGCCCATTATGGGCTTATAATAGCTTTATATAGAATGGTCTAGTAATAGCTTTTTTTTCTTTCAAATAGTCTAGTAATAGCTATATGTTATAAAATTAATAATTAATATATTATATTATTATAATAAAGATGTAGACGAGACGTGAAGAGAAGAGTGTAATATTCTTTTTTTATTATTTCAAAGGTGTGAATTACAAGAAGCAAAAACATCTATTTATAGAAAGTATGAGGCAGTGAAAGTATTGTAGATATTGTACTTAGGTTATCATTATATCTATAGTATAGGTACATAGGTAATTATTATATATATTTATAACACTCCCCCTTAATTACCTATTGTGATATTATGTACTGCCTCATTAAAAACCTTATTATGAAAAAACTCAGTGGGATAAAAACCATGATGAGGGAAAAAGAGTACAGTAACATAATCTCCCCCTGAAATGATGAGTATCATAAATTTCGTAATTGATGCATCCTGATACCATGAACATGTTTTCTAAAAGTTGTAGTGGGAAGCGTTTTAGTGAACAGATCCGCTGCATTGTCTATTGAACGGATATACTGAATATTCACTTCTTGATTCTTCTCAAGTTCTCGTGTGTAAGAGAAAAATCTTGGGGGGATGTGCTTTGTTTGGTCGCTTTTAATGTAACATTCTTTAAGTTGAGCGACACAACCAACATTATCTTCAAACACTTTTGTTGGCTCTTTATTTATGGTTATTCCACTTGCTTCTTGTATATGTTGAGTCATAGATCTGAGCCACACACATTCTCTACATGCTTCATGAAGTGCAATTGTTTATGCATGATTCGAGGAGGTAGCAATTAGAGTCTGCTTTTGAAAATGCCAAGAAATTGCAGTGCCTCCAATTGTGAAAACATATCCGGTTTGCGATCGGGGTTTATGTGGGTCTGATAAATAGCATGCATCTGCAAAACCAACTAGATCGAGACTAGAATTTCTATTATAAAGTAATCCCAAATCAATTGTTCCTTGGAGATAACGAAATATATGTTTTATTTCATTCCAGTGTCTGCGCGTAGGTGATGAACTATATCTTGCAAGCAGATTTGTAGCGAATGCTATATCTGGTCTAGTGCAATTTGCAAGATACATGAGTCCACCAATAGCGCTCATATAAGGTACTTCAGGACCTAATACCTCTTCGTTATCTTCACAAGGTCGGAATGGATCCTTATCGATATTGAGTGATCTATTAACCATTGGAGTACTTAAAGGAGTTGTTTTGTCCATATAAAATCATTTTAAGATCCTTTTAATATAATTCGATTGATGTACAAAAATTCCATTCCGAAGATGCTCGATTTGGAGTCCTAGACAAAACTTTGTCTGTCCAAGATTTTTCATTTTGAACTCTTCTATCATATGAGTTCTAGCAACATTAATCTCCTTTTGAGTTCCAATTATGTTCAGGTCATCAACATATACAGCTATGATCACAAATCCGGATACAAATTTCTTAATAAATACGCAAGGACATATTGCATTGTTGGTATATCCTTTACTCAATAAATATTCACTTAGACGATTATACCACATGCGTCCGAATTATTTTAATCCGTAAAGTGACCGCTGTAATTTGACTGAACATACTTCTTTAGATTTTGCGTTCAATGCTTCATGCATCTTTAATCCTTCTGGGATTTTCATATATATTTCATTATCAAGTGATCCATATAGATATGCTGTCACAACATCCATTAGATGCATTTCTAGATTTTTAGATGCTGTTAAGCTCATCAAAAATCTAAAAGTAATTGCATCCATTACCGGGGAATATGTTTCTTCATAATCAATCTCAAGTCTTTGAGAAAATCCTTGGGCAACAAGTCGGGCTTTATACCTTATTACCTCATTTTTCTCATTTCTTTTTCGAACAAAAACCCATTTATATCCAACATGCTTTACATGTTCAGGAGTTATGACAATAAATCCAAAGACATTTCTTTTATTTAGAAAGTTCAATTCAGTTATCATGGCCATTTTTCATTTCTCCCAATCAGATCTTTTCTGGCATTCTAATATAGACTTCGGTTCTGGATCATCATTTTCATTGTCAATTTCTTTTGATACAGAGAATGAGAAAATTCCATCATCATCTTCTATCTCACTTCTAACCCAAATATTTCCGTTTTGGGCATAGTTGATGGAAATCTCATGTTTTTCTCTATTTTCGTCTTCAAGACTTTTCTCTGTATAATTTGGTTCTTCTAGACCATTTATATTTATTTTTTCCAAAATCTTTTTCTTTCGGGGATTTTTATCTTTTGATCCCATAGGTCTCCCCCTTTTTAACTGAACATTGGGTTTATTTGTTACGTTTTCATCATTTTGTTCTTATGGAACAATAATTCTTGATGGAACATTCACAGCGGGAATATATGATTTAGTCACCCTTTTTGTATCAATGAATGCATCTGGTATCTGATTTGCCATATTCTGTAAATGCACAATTTTCTGAACTTCCAGTTCGCATTGTTTCATAGGGGGATCAAGGTGCCATACGACGGTGTGTACAATGTTATGTCTTTTGGAGCTTCTTTAGTTCCTCCCCCTAATGCGGGAAATTCATCTTCATTAAAATGGCAATCGGCAAAACGTGCCGTAAACATATCACCAGTTTTTGGTTTTAGATACCGAATTATACTTGGTGATGTATACCAATATATATTCTCAATCTCCTTTGTGGTCCCATTTTTGTTCTTTGTGGTGGCGCAATGGGGACATATACCGCACACCCAAAATTACAGAGATGAGATATATCTGGCTTCTGACCAGATGTTAATTCTAATGGGAAGTATTTATTATATGCACTTGGACTTATTTGGATTAGTGCCGCAGCATGCAGAATTGCATGACCCCATATTGAAATTGGGAGTTTTGTTCTCATTATTAACGATCTAGCAATAATTTGTAACCGTTTGATTAAAGACTCAGCCATGCCATTTTGTGTGTGAACATGTGGGATGAGATGTTCAACATCTATTCCCAATGACATACAATAGTCATTGAAGGCTTGTGACGTGAATTCACTAGCGTTGTCAAGTCTTACCCTTTTTATTGTATAATCTGAAAATTGTGCCCTTAACCTGATTATTTGGGCAATGAATTTTGCGAAAGCCATATTTCGTGTGCTTAATAGACACACATATGACCATCTACTAGATGCATCAATCAATACCATAAAATATCTAAATGGCCCGCATTGTGGATGGATCGGTCCACATATATCACTATGTATTCTTTCCAAGAATACCGAAGATTCATTCTTAACTTTGGCTGGTGATGGCCGAGTTATTAGTTTTCCAAGAGAACATGCATTACATGGAAATTCTTTCGTTTGAAAAATCTTCTGGTTTTTCAATGAATGGCCATTTGTATTTTCCATAATCTTTCGCATCATGACTGAACCAGGGTGCCCTAGGCGTTCATGCCAGATTTTGAATGTACATGTAAACTTCGGGTTTACTGTAACATATGATTCAGTCATATTTATTTTTGTGAAATATATTCTGGAGGATAAAGCTGGCAGCTTTTCTAATATACATTTTTTTTCCGAGTTAACTGATGTGATGCAGAGATATTCAACACCATTTTTATTCATTGTTTCTACGTGATATCTATTTCTTCGAATATCTTTGAAACTCAACAAGTTTCTACATGATTTTGGGGAATATAATGCATTATCTATTTCAAATTTTGTCCCCTTTGGCATTGAAAAACAAGCTCTTCCGGAGCCTATAATAATTTTTGCATCACCAGATATAGTGTTCACGCTTCCGGCAGAATTGTTCATCTTAAGGGAAGATAAATAATTTTTGTCTTTAAGTATTGTGTGCGTTGTAGCACTATCTGCTAGACACATATTTCCATCCTTGTTTCCGTATTTCAACATTTTCTGATTTGAAAATATTCATAAAAGATACGTTAATATTAAAACAAACTGTATATTACAAGATAAACTATTTTACAAACAAGGCAGAAAACAACATTATGCAACCATAACTAATTATACATTATATTATACTTTCTTATTCAGGAAGATTTTAATCTTTTTGGCTTTCGTTGATTTCTATGGAATCAACAGCGAAATCAACTACATCGAGATATGTATCATTTTTTATACCATCGAGATGCGGATCGACTTCATGGTCAAAAGAAGGACCAGCTTCATTATCAAAAGAATGCCCGATATTGCCATAAACAAAGTTGGTTTCTCTTTGTTTTCCCTTTTTCTTTTGGGACTCTTGGTGTAGTTCGACAAAATACTTTGGCGTACGGCAAGTACGCGAACAATGTCCTTTCATGCCACACCTATAGCAACTTTCCTCATGTTGCCTTTTTCCAACTTCTTTTGGTCTTTTGTGATTTCTTTCATCGTTGAAATCATTAGGACAAAATCTTTTTCTTTGCCCACGTCCATATCCACGTTTGTATCCTCCTCGTCCACGACCACGGTAATTATCTCGACCGCGTCCACGTCCATAATTATTATAATTCGATGACATAACATTCGCTTCGGGGAATGCTGCTGATCCAGTAGGACGAGATTGATTGTTTAGGATGCCAAGTTCATTATTCTGCTCTGCTACAAAAAGCACTTGCATTAATTCTGAATACTTCTTGTATCCATTAGCCCTATATTGTTGTTGTAGGACTACATTTCCGGGATGAAATGTTTGGAGAGTTTATTTTGATCATATCATAATCAGTGATCTTTTCTCCGCACAACATTATCCTGGAGGTAATTCCAAATAGCGCAGAATTATATTTGTTTACGCTTTTATAATCCTGGAAACGGAGGTTCAGCCACTCATGTTTCGCCTTTGGTAAGATCACGTATTTCTGGTGATCAAACCTATCTTTTAGTGACTGCCGAAGATCTGCAAGATCTTTTTTTGTGATATATTCATTTTTTAAGCCATCGTGGATATGATGGACCAAAAATATCATGGCATTAGCCTTTTGCTATTCTGAAGTCGTTTTTGACTTATCAATTGTGTCAATGAGTTTTCTCCCCCTTAAGTGCATTTTTGTTTCAACAAACCATCTCATATAATTATTTCCTGATATGTCTAGGGCAGCGATCTCGAGTTTAGCCAAATTTGACATAATTACTGCATAATAATTATAATTTTATTATTAATTTTAAAATAAAATATAGCACAATAATATGTCAATGATTAAACACATAAAAACGAAATAAGCAGGCGATTACAAAAAGATACAAAGTACAAATAAGTAACCAAAAACTCACCAAAAATTCTGTGTGAGTGAAATCGCCGATGAAAAATCCGGGAATAGTGGAAAGAATAATACCGAAGCAAAAGATTAAAACCCAATCCATTTTACAAAAATGAATCGATTTCGAGAGAGAAACTTTGAGAGAAGGTAGAAAATTTTGAGTAATAAAAATGAGTGAAAGATGAGTGTATTTATAGATTAAAATTTTGTATGTAGCCGTTGGAAATAGTGTTTAGAGCCGTTGGAGAATTATGTATTATTATTATTTCTTTTTCTTTTTCATAAGCGTTAGAAAAATATATCCAAAAATAAAATTATCAAAATTAATAATAACATAATCATAAAATATTCAGAGTATAAATTACGCAATTTAATAAATTAAATATGATGCAATAACAGTAAATTTAAATATATTATTTGTCTTTAGGACAAAATTATTTTTATTTATTTGTCTTCTAGACAAATTTATTTGTTTCGTCTGAAACAAATTTATATGTATATCCATTTTATTTTACCGTTCTTCAGGAACGTTTTAGTAAATATCTTCATGATATTTTTTATTTTTATGTTCTTCTGGACATGTAAAAATATTGATCATAGATCATATGATCATGATCGTGAAGGCAAAGCCTATCTAACGATCGATTCGGGGAAGACAATGCCATCTTCCCGAAATTAATATTTAAATATAGAGGCTAAATTACCCATGCGGTAATTTGGCACCCAAGTCATCTATTATATCAAAGTATAAAATCAAAATTGACAAAAATAAACTTTACCTTTTTTTCTGGCGTGGGAGTAGTTCGTGCTGATAACGTGTTATAAAATTAATAATATAATATATTATATTATTATAATAAAGAAGTAGACGAGACGTGAAGAGAAGAGTGTAATGCTCTTTTTTTATTATTTCAAAGGTGTGAATTACAAGAAGCAAAAACATCTATTTATAGAAAGTATGAGGCGGTGAAAGTATTGTAGATATTTTACTTAGGTTATCATTATATCTATAGTATAGGTACATAGGTAATTATTATATATATTTATAACACTTTATAATATTCTTTTATTGTATAGAGACTCAGTCACAACATGACAAAGACAAATGGACAACAACATTAAATTTGTTATAAAATAATGTTGTAATTATCTATTATGTAATATTATAATAGTTTTAGTCTTACCCACTTAAGTCCTGGCCGCCTTAAGCTTAGTATAAATAGGAGTATCACTATTGTAATATTAATTACATATACATATGAATGAATGAAAGAAGAAAGCTTAATATTAAGTTTTTTTTATCTCACGTTTCTTTCTAATATACAAACATATACTATAGTAATATATAGTAATATTTGTTTTATAATACGTTTTTAGTACGAGTTGCTCTGTTCTAATATCGAACCAAAGATATAATTTAATTTGTGTCAAATTTATTTTATGTTTTTTATAAATAAAAGGGTTCTAAATTCTGAGTGATTCGCTCCTCATGCATACATATGTATATTTAATTTATATATTGTTATAATGCTCGCTTAAATTTAATTTATATATTGTTATAATAGCTGGCGTGCCGTATGGATGATTTGTTCTCTATACTTAAATATTAATTTCAGGATGATAGACGCTGTCTTTTCCGAATTGATCGTTAGATAGACTCTGCCTTCACAATCATGATTATATAGTATACTATATCTCCTCAGATCAATACTTTTAAACGTTCCAGAAGAATGATAAAATAAATTTTATCTAAATAAAAAAATATTTAAATTATTGTTTATTTATTTTATATTATTTTAATTTAGATGAGAACTTTAGAATATTATCATAACTTTTAAATTGATATTTAAATTGAATTATCACCAAATTAATAATAAATAAATTGTTATATGTAGTTATCATGTTAAACATGGCAAAATTCGAGATCGATGCCCTGAATATCTTTGGAAATAATTATATGAGGTGAGAAGTTATAGCAAGAATGCATTTAAATAATAATAAGCTCCTTGATATCATCGATAAGTCAAAAACGACTTCTGATAAGAAAAAGGAAAATGTCATGATATTTTTATTCCACCATATCCACGATGGTTTAAGAATGAATATATAAGATCTTGAAGATTTTTAGCAATCACACAATAGAATGAAAGTGTGATATTAAGCCATCAATCTCAATTAGCTTCATTCCCAGAAGTGAATGTTGCATCATCCAGTTATATTGATTACAATGAATATAGAATTGGTCAATGAAATGATCGTCTTCGTTAACAAAAAGGATATGAGCGTGGATGCGGACGTGAACAAATAAGAAAATTTCGTCTAAATAATTTAAGGTCCAAAAGAAATGAAGTTGGTTATAAATAAGCAACATATGAATAGTTGCGACATATAAGACATAAAAAGGCAATGAGAGTGTACTCGTAGTTCGCTGAAATATGTTAGCCGATATGTATAATAAATCACAAAAGAGAAATAAAAACAAAGTGAAACCGACTTCATCTATGTTAAAGTATGATCTTCTATTAATGGCATAAATAATGATATACATCTCGATATAGCCAATTTCGTTGTTGGTTTTGAAGATATCAACGAAAATCTAAACAATTAAAATCTTTCAGAAGAAGATAGTATGACATGATAATACATTATTATGTTTCTTTTTTGCTTATAGTATTATTTATTTATTTGATATTTAAATTTTACTTTAAATATATTAATGCATCTGTTTATAATCCGAAAATGATGAAACTTGAAAACATGGATGGAGATATTTGTCAGACAGACAATACTTAAGAATAAAATGTATTTCTCCTCCCTTAATATAAAAGATTCCGCTGGAAGCGTAAATATTATATCTGATAATGCAAAAATAATTATGGGCTCTGGAAGAGCTAGTTTTTCAATGCCAGGGGGAATAAAATTTGAAATAAGTAATGCATTATATTCTCCCAAGTCTTATAGAAACTTATTAAGTTTCAGATATATCCGCATAAATGGATATCATATTGAAATTATGAATAAAAATGGCGTTGAATATCTTTGTATTACATCAATCACTCCAGAGAGAAAATGTATATTGGAAAAGCTGTCAGTTTTATCCACCGAAATATATTCCACAAATAAATGTGGTTGAATCATATATTAATGTAAACTCGAAGTTTACATGCATGTTTAAAGTCTGGCATGAATGTTTAGGGCATCTTGGTTTAGTCATGATGAAAAAAATATGGAAAATTCAAATGGCCACCCGTTGAAAAACGAAAAGATTTTTCGAACGGGAGAATTTCCACGTAATGCTTGTTCTCTTGGAAAGCTAATTACTCGGCCATCACCAGCTAAAATTGGGAATGAATCTCCAGTATTCTTGGAAAAAATACATGGTGATATATGTAGGCCTATCCACCCACAATGCAGGGCATTTAAATATTTTATGGTATTAATTAACGCATCTAGTAAATGGTCACATGTGTGTCTATTAAGCACACGAAATATGGCTTTTGCAAAATTCATTGCCCAAATAATCAGGTTAAGAGTACAATTTCCTGATTATATAATAAAGAAAGTAAGGCTTGATAACACTAGTGAATTCACTTCACAAGCCTTCAATGATTATTGCATGTCATTGGGAATTGATGTTGAACACCTAGTTCCGCATGTTCACACACAAAATGGCATGACTGAGTCTTTGATCAAACGGTTACAAATTATTGCTAGACCGTTAATAATGAGAATAAGACTCCCAATTTCAATATGGGTCATGCAATTTTACATGATGCAGCACTCATTCAAATAAGACCGAGTGCATATAATAGATTTTTCCCATTAGAATGAACATCTGGCCAGAAGCTAGATAGATCCCATCTCCGTGTTTTTGGGTGTGCAGTTTATGTCCCCATAACGCCACCACAAATAACAAAAATGGGACCACAAAGGAGATTGGAAATATATATTGGGTATACATCACCAAGTATAATTCGGTATCTGAAACCAAAAACTGGTGATATGTTTATGACACGTTTTGTCGATTGCCATTTTAATGAAGATGAATTTCTAACTTTAGGGAGAAGAACTAGAGAAGTTCCAAAAGATATTACATGGTGCACATCGTCGTTATTACACTTTGATCTCCCTATGAAACAACGTGAACTAGAAGTTCAGAAAATTGTGCATTTACAAAATATGGCAAATCAGATATCAGATGCCTTCACCGATACAAAAAGGGTGACAAAATTATATATACTCGCTATGAATGTTCCATCAAGAGTTATTGTTCCAAAAGAACAAAATGATGGAAATATATCAAATGAACCTAAGGTTCAGTTGAAAAGAGGGAGACCAATGTGATCAAAGGATAAAAATCCCCGAAAGAAAAGTAAATTGGGAGAATTAAATGAAAGTGGTCCAGAAGAATCACATACAAAGAGAAATCCTAAAGAGGACATTTATGTTGAAAATCATGAGATTTCCATCAATTATACCCAAAATAGAAAATTATGGGTTAGAAATGAGATAGAAAATGATGATGGAATTTTCTTGTTCTCTGTATCAAAAGAAATTGATAATGAAATTGATGATTCAGATCCAAGGTCCATACTGAAATGCCAGAAAAGATCTGATTGGGAGAAATGGGAAATGGCCATAAAAAATGAGTTGAACTCCCTCAATAAAAGAAACGTTTTTGGTCCTATTGTCACAACACCCGAACATGTAAAACCCATAGGGTATAAATGGGTATTTGTTCGGAAAATAGATGAGAATAATAAGGTAACAAGATATAAAACCCGACTTGTTGCCCAAAGTTTTTCTCAAAGATCGGAAATTGATTATAAAGAAACATATTCCTCGGTAATGGATGCAATGATGAGCCTAGTAGCATCTAAAAATCTAAAAATGCATCTAATGGATGTTGTGACGGTAAATCTATATGGCTGTATATGTTGATGACCTAAACATAATTGGAAATCAAAAGGAGATTAATGATGCAAGAACTCATATGAAAGAAGAGTTTGAAATGAAAGATCTTGGACAGACAAAGTTTTGTCTTGGGGTCCAGATCGAACATCTTCGGAATGGATTTTTTGTACATCAATCCAATTATACGAAAAGGATCTTAAAATGATTTTATATGGATAAAGCGACTCCTTTGAGTACTCAAATGGTCAATAGATCACTCAATATTGATAAAGGTCCATTCTTACCTTGTGAAGATAACGAATAGGTATTAGGTCCTGAAGTACCTTGTATGAGCGCTATTGGTGGACTCATGTATCTTGCAAATTGCACTCGGCCAGATATAGAATTTGCTACAAATCTACTTGCAAGATACAGTTCATCACGTACACGCAGACACTAGAATGGAATAAAAAATATATTTCGTTATCAGATCTACTGTTGATTTAGTTGGTTTTGCAGATGCATGCTATTTATCAGATCCATATAAAGCCCGATCGCAAACTAGATATGTTTTCACAATTAGAGGCACTGCGGTTTCTTAGCGTTCCCAAAAGAAAACTTTAGTCGCTACCTCATCAAATCATGCAGAAATAATTGCACTTCACGAAGCATGTAGAGAATGTGTGTGGCTCAGATCAATGATTCAACATATACAAGAAGCAAGCAGAATAATCATAAATAAAGAGCCAACAAAATTATTTGAAGATAATGCAGCTTGTGTCGTCCAACTTAAAGAAAGTTATATCAAAAGCGACCGAACAAAGCATATTCCTACTAGATTTTTCTCTTACACACGGGAACTTGAGAAGAATCAAGAAGTGGATATTCAGTATGTTCGTTCAACCGACAATGCAGCTGATCTGTTCACAAAAGCACTTCACACCACAACATTCAGAAAACACATCCATAGTATCGTGATGCGTCAACTACAAAATATATGATATCCATCATTTCAGGGGAATTACGTTACTGTGGTCTTTTTCTCTTTTCATAGTTTTTATCCCATTAAATTTTTTCATGATAAAGTTTTTAACGAGGCAGTACGTAATACATCACTCTTAATGGATAATTAAGGCGGAGTGTTATAAAATAATGTTGTAATTATCCATTATGTAATATTATAATAGTTTTAGTCTTACCGACTTATGTCCTAGCCGACTTAAGCGTAGTATAAATAGGAGTCGCCATTGTAGTATTGATTAAATATACATATGAATGAAAGAAGAAAGCTTACTATTAAGTTTTTTTATCTGATGTCTCTTTTTTAAATACAAACAAATACTATAGTAATATTTGTTTTATAACAAAAATTTCTTTAATAAGAATATAATCTGAATTATTTGACGATTAACATAGATTAATCATGGATCAAACATTAGGAGCTTTAATAGGCTACTCTTTTTTTGCAGTCACGGTATTGTAGAGTTGCAAGTAGAGGTATGGAGATGTTTTTGGTTCTACTACTAGATACAGAGATTGAACGCATTTTGTTATTGACCTGGGAAAGAAATCTCTCGAGCTAATGCGATAACTCTTGGTAGTGGTAATGCCCCGATTCGTATTGAGAAACATATATCATGGATGCTGCCAAGTAGTAATTGGGTGAAGCTTAATACAAATGGTGCATCGAGAGGCAATCCATGCCTCGCTACAGGTGGAGGTGTTCTTAGAGATAACCATGGTGAATGGCTTAAAGGTTTTGATTTGAATGTTGGAATATGTTCGACACCTTTGGCAAAATTATGGGGTGTCTATTACGGTTTGTTCATTGCTTGGTAGCAGAGGGTGCGTCGAGTTGAACTTGAGATAGACTCGGAAACGGTGGTGGGTTTCTTACAGATAGGGGTTGTGGATTCACATCCGTTGTCTTTTCTACTACGGTTGTGCTATGGCTTCATAACAAGGGACTGGTTAGTCCGTATTGCTCATCTGTATAGAGAGGCTAATTGTCTTGCTGACGGATTAGCCAACTATGCATTTTATCTTCCTGTTGGTTTTCATTATTGCTTCACTCCTCCAGAGGAGCTTGTTTCGATTTTACATAATGACTCTAATGGGACTACTGTCCCACGTTTTGTAGTTTCATGATTGATTTCGTTAAAATAAATTTTGGGAGGTTTTTCTCCCATTTCTCGAAAAAAAAAATGTAAGCTATTTTTGTAGAATTAGATACTTTAACTAAAGTCCCAAGTTCATAACTAACCCAACACTTAAAGCTACTCTTATCGTAAAAATACCCCAAAAATTTACAATCTGAACTACACAACCCACGACACTTGCTCTCTTTAACAACAACACCAACATTATACGTTGTCATGAAATGGTCAACACCTCGAACTCTATATTAATTAAAAGTCTTCGGATCACAACTCTTAACCTTTTTGGGCCTACAAGCCTTACTCCAGCCCAATAAGCCCACATCTAACGGACAAGCCACGCACTGATTATCCACAAACTCCAAACTCTCCATACTTGGACGGTAACCAAAACTTGTTGTTCAAGTCAAAGAGCTCGTACATTACAACCCAAGCAAGAAAACTGACCCTGAAATTAAAATTGTAAACCTTAAGATTACCATCAGCGTCAAGCCTTAGGAAACTCTGCCATGCGTTGAATCTAGGCCTCGCGAGAAAATACTTATAAGGGAACTCTGGCTTAAGCCCTGGCATGGGTATACCTAACTGAGTTGCGGTTCCTTAATCTTTAGCTGCATAAAGAGTCACGCTTGGAACAAACTGACCTTCAATAACATAATACACAACTAATTTGTCGTTGTTCTTGGGGATTAAATGGCTAAGAATGAGTCAGTCCGGTTCTAAGATAAGACTATAAGCTCCATTGTTGCGGCTTACGAGCTTGTTCGAGCTATTAAGTGTAAGAGACTGACCAACTAAGAGTGTATCCGTCGGAAAATCAAAGCTCTGCCACACAGGCCAACCTCCATCATCAAACAACACAAGATTACTGTTTTCGTTCATCTTAAAACCTATAACACCTTTATTCGCAGTATTCGTTTCCCATACGATTTTTCCATCTGGCTGAGCCAGGACAAGGTTTCCCTCTAGTCCGAATGATAGAGAAACGTCTTTGTAAACTGGATTTTGCGGGTTAGCTTGGCAAACCTAACAAATAATGGAATCGGAACTCCCTGTTCCCATTCCGATAGCGAGTGTAAATGCATTTGGCGTGGTATTGAAGAAACAGAGACAAAATATGTTCCGTATTACACCTAAAATCTCTGTAACTTGCACCGTACTCCACCCTAGAGTCTCCAAAGTCAACGATGTTTAGATATCATAATTGTTCCATTGGAGGAACTTGTGGCCGGACAAGGGAGTTGGGAAGAAATATAGAAAGAAGAGTTAGAATATGTGATGCTAACGCCATTTTATCAAGGTCTTTGAATATAAGCAACAGAAATCAAATTGATGTACTTATAATGCAAATACGTAACTTCTTAAGTCGTACTATACTTTAGAGACCAAATTAATTTTAAAGCCCAATTAAACAAAAGCTTGTGATTTTTTAGGCCCAAATTTGTAATATACAAATAAAGAGCCCAAAATCCAATTGAAAGGATTTCATAAAACCCAAGATAAGTTATTAGCCCAATAAGAGATATACTAGGAAATATGACACCTGTCCAGAGCCAGGTAAACATGCAAAGTGACAAGTGTACTCTAACATCAACACCAAAAATCCGCAGGAGAACATGCGTAATGCCACATGGATTCCATTAACACAACCCAAAGCTCAGCTGAACTGCCTATGAATAAGGACAGATTGACAAAGGGAAAGCCATGAAAAACTAGTGGATGAAAATAGGTGATAAACAAGGAAGAATATAGTAAGAATGGGAAGGACATCAATTGAACATAAAACAATAAACTAACGCTCCAAAATTGTGATAATTGATCTCATAACGAGAACCTCAAACCCAAACACTTGAATATTCGAAGCTGAACTGAATTAACGAACACGTGTAATAAGTAAAAGTTGTGCAAAATCTAGCACGAACAATTGGTGCCGTCTTTGGGCACAAGAGAATTCTCTGGCGCAAGTGATCGAAATGACAACTGGCGAGCCTGTTGGAATGACAGAGAATGACACGCCGACGCGGCAGGTTGGAGGAACCTTAGACGAGCAGATCCATCACAAAGAGGGGATTCCACTCACTAGAGCTTAAAATGTCCAGGTCCGGCAACGAGATCATGGCAATTGTCAAACAATACCACCTGAACTAATTGACAAACCGACGAACATCCATCAACTTCTCCAGACTATATTAAAGAAAACAGAGGAAGCTAATTGTAATACGAACGAGAAATTAGAAGAATTCCAGAACAAAATTACGGCCTTTGAAGAAGCACGCGTGCGAACAAACTCGATGAACACAGACCAATCTCCTCACCAGAGGAGTCGACTTGAAGAATCTCCAACTTCGTGCGCTCGTTAAAACCAGTAGTTAACAAGCACGTATGAAGGACGAACAATGAATAAACAATTTGGACAAGCCAAAAATCTCAAACATCAATTGTTGAGAGCTGAACCAATGCAACTCTCGCCCATGTTGCTCGACCAACAAGAATATCAAGCAGCGGCGATAAGAGCAATGAAAGAAGAAATTGAGAAGATGACTTCACGACTCTATAGTGCCACGAGCTTAGCTCTGGAAATTTATCAAATGCTAACCAAGGCACGATCAAAGTCTGACACATGATGTTGCATTGTGTCACAAGTTACCGTTTTACACGATGTTGCAATCCCAGCTCTCCAGAATGGATTATGCGATGATTCCAGTCTGAAGGAC
The DNA here is from genome assembly GCA_963920545.1 of Lepidium didymum. Classification (NCBI taxonomy): domain Eukaryota; kingdom Viridiplantae; phylum Streptophyta; class Magnoliopsida; order Brassicales; family Brassicaceae; genus Lepidium; species Lepidium didymum. The sequence goes on from OY986992.1 coordinate 7,347,220, forward strand.
GATTTGCATATCAATGTTCCTCGATCATTCGAAGACGCTTTACACCGTGCGATAAGGTTCGCGGAAGTCAAGGACCAAAAATCTCGATTCACCAAGCAATAAGTATCCAGAAGCTCAAATAGCAAAAAAGATAAAAGATCTAACACTCAGGAGCCACGTCAGCACTATAACAAAAGTTACGAGAAGAATAAAGAAAAAAAGACAAGCACCTTTTATATAAATTCACCACCTCGTAACTCCATACTAAAGGACGTCAACAAACATTGGAACAAGGGCTCACAAGACAATATCTTAGACAATCAGGCGTACTACAAATTCCATAAACGGATTGGTCACCCGACCTCGCAGTGTAAACAATTAAAGTGGATTCTCTTTGAAAACTTTTAGAAGGAAAACACGAGAACAAGCAATCACGGAACAAACGAGCTGGATGAAAGGAAAAACAATAATAACTCATCAAAGGAAGGTAACGACCATGTAGCAATGGAGTACGGCATCGCCCCAAGTTCTCGTCAAGACAATCCTATTATTCCATCCAAGTGAATGCATGAAAATTATATAGAAAAATTGCCACCACCAAGAAAACGGGTGAACATGATAATGGACAGACTTCTCGAGTGCAATGATTCAGTCCAAGCAAACAAAGTCTACAAGCGTAAGGCTGAAGCAATTCAAAAACACCAGAGTCCAAATGAGAATAGAAGAACCAAGTGGGTACCAAATCAAGACATATGTTTCACAAGAAGCGACATGGTGGGAGTTGCCATACCGCACAACGATCCTCTTGTCATAGAACTGCGAATATCCGACTGTAAAGTAACAAGAGTACTAGTGGACACTGGAAGTTCGGTCGACATGATTTTCAAAGAACACTAGAGCGCATGGATTTGAAGGATGTAGAAGTGAAACATTTGATCCGCCCACTAACGATATTTGATGGAGATACAACAATGACGCTAGGAACAGTATAGTTACTTGTTTTCCTCGGAGGAACGACAACATGGGTAAAATTTCTCGTAATTGATAAACTGACAATATACAACATTTTATTAGGCACCCTACGGATATGCACCATGAATGTTGTACCCTTACCATATCATCAATGACTAAAGTTCTCAATCGATGGCGGAATATGCATTATGCGAGGAAATCAGCAGATAGCTAGGACATGCTTTGTCACAGAACACAAGATCAGAAACAAAGATCGGACATATATGATTTCAAAACCAAAAGACAAGTGAAAAAGCGATGATAGTGAAAGCAACATCTTGGATAAAATAGAACAAGTGAACATTGACCCTTCCGATGCCAAGAAGTGTGTCGAGAGCGGCTTAGAGCTTTCGAAAAATCTGAAGTTAAAACTCATTGAATTCTTACGGCAAAATGTTTCAACCTTCGCTTGGACTACTTTAGATATGACCGAGATAAGCACAAATGTGATTTACCATGAGTTAAACGTGGATCCAACCTTCAAGGCTGTGAAACAAAAAAGAAGAAAATTATGCTCGGATCGTTCACAAGCTATTAATGAGGAAGTCGATCAATTGATTAAGGCATGTGCATTCATTGAAGTACGTTACCCTGAATGGCTCTCAAACCCGGTAGTTGTAAAGAAAAAGAATGGAAAATAGCGAATATGCATGGACTTTGCGGACTTAAATAGAGCATGTCCTAAAGACAGTTACACAATCCCAATAATTGATCAACTAGTCAAGGCCACGTCAGGCAATGAGCTCTTATCCTTCATGGACACGTTCTCCAGATATAATCAAATATCCTTTATCACGAAAAGACGTCCTTTATCACGGACTGTGGTATATACTACTATCAAGTAATGCCATTTGGGTTAAAGAATGCATGCGCAACCTATCAGAGATTGGTCGATTGGATGTTCACGGACCAATTGAGCCAAAACCATGGAGGTCTACATAGACGATATGTTGGTCAAATCCGCAAAAGCTGAGAATCACTTAAAAGACTTCAATGTGTAATGAAGTTGAACCCAACAAAGTGTACTTTTGCAGTAAAATCCAGCGAATTTTTGGGATACATCGTAATCAAGCGTGGAATTGAAGCCAACCCAAAGCAACTTAAGGCAATTGTCAGTTTACCTTCGCCGAAGAATAAACACGAAGTCCAATAACTTACTGGTAGAATTGTAGCCCTAAACTGATTCATCTCGCGATCCACCGACAAATGTCTCCCTTTTTATAAGTTGTTGTGCAACAATAAAAAAATTGACTAGGACGAGAAGTGCGAATCAGCCCATGCGAGCCTCAAAAATTATTTGACCACACCAACGGTATTGTCAAAACCGAAAGAAAGAGAATACCTCTACATATTCGTAACAAGCGCAACATTGAGTAAAGTGCTAGTGCAAGAAGATAGGGGACAACATAAGCCAATATATTACGTCAGCAAATCCTTGGACGATGTTGAGACTAGAGAATCAACAATGGAGAAACTTGCTTTCATAGTCATCACATTTGCAAGAAAACTACGGCCCTATTTTCAGTCTCACACTATCACCGTGTTAAGTAACCACCCTTTACTAACAATCCTCCATAGCCCAAACTAGTAGGAATGCTAACAAAATGGGCGATATAGTTGAGTGAATATAATATCGAGTTTAAGGGGAGAACAAGCACAAAGTCTCAAATACTAGCTTATTTATTGATAGAATTAGCTCCAGAACTACCAGATAACAACCGTATAGAGGACAAATGGGCGATGTATGTGGACAGATCATCATATACGCATGGATCAGGAGTTGAATATAGTTTTTATCACTAGATAACACCATTATCGAACAATCATTCATATTGTCGTTCCTGGCGTCAAATAATGAAGCAAAATATGAAGCATTAATCGCCGATTTGCGGTTAACACAATCGATAGGAATTCAAAAAATAGTAGCCTTTTGTGATTCTCAGCTCGTGACAACATAATAAGGATCTCGTTGATTAGCAAGACAACATAAGGCTATACCTAGCACACTGAATGGTACTAGAAGATAAGTGGGTAACGCGATGATTAAAAGCCCGAAACGGACATTACACACTCCACCATGAGCATTTGTTGAGGAGAAGCATCACTGGAGCATTACTAACATGCATCTACGGGAAAGAAACCATAAGGGTAATGTAGGAGGTTCATCTAGGATCAAGAGGTAATCACTCACGAGGAAGTTCATTAGCGCTTAAAGTCCGAAGACTCGGGTACTTTTGGCTGAGTATGAACTCTGATTGTGAAAAATTCGCAGCAAAATGAGAAGCTTGCCAATGCCATGCACCCGTAATTCATTCGTCGGCGGAATTTCTGGCAACAGCTGTCGTGCCTTACCTTTTTATGAGGTGGGCAATGGATATCATCGGCCTGTTGCCCCCATCTCGGCAAAAATGTTTCATCTTGTTACTCACTGATTATTTCAGTAAGTGGGTCGAAGCGGAATCATACTGCAGAATACAAGATTCAGATGTCTAAAGTTTATATGGAAGAATATTATTTGTGGACATGGGCTACTATACGAGATTGTAACCTATAACGGATCGCAATTTTTCTCCACTAGGGTCGAAAACTTCTGTGAAAAATGGCGAATTCGATTAAGTAAAGCCACGCCTCGATATCCACAAGGAAACAGATAAGCTAAGGCGTCAAACAATACCATTCTCAGTGGACTGAAGAAACGTCTGGATGACAGAAAGGGAAAATGGACGGACGAGTTGGACGGAGTATTATGGTTGTACGTGACGACCCCTCGAAGCACTACTGGAAAAACTCATTTTTCCGTATCTCATAGAACAGAAGCTCTAGCACTAGCCGCAATGAGTGTCCCGACTTTACGAAGAACATAATCTCCACAATGCCAAGACCTGGAAAACAACATAATAAAAGACTCATTGGATCCAGTTGAAGAACTGCGCAATCAAGCCTTATTGAAACTCTAGAATTATCAACAACATGTGGCTTAGTACTACAACGCTAAAGTACTAGGACAACATTTTATCGAGGGAGATCTTGTGCTGCGAAGGGTTTAAGAGAACACAATGGAGCAAAACGCAGGAAAAATTGGTGCCAATTGGGAAAGACCTTACGTCGTCTCGAAAGTCGTCAAACCAGGCGTTTATGAACTCCTGCGAATGGAGGGGACAACAATACCAAGGAGTTTGAATGCAACAAACCTAAAGCGATACTACTACTAGAAGGCTCAATAGAGCATTTGTAAGAAGTGTATATTTAAAAAAAAAACATTTTGATATATATTGAACTACGTTTGGCTTGATCCCATTCTAGAGGGTATGTAGGTAACTGAACACAGTGCAACTACTTATGTGAAATATCAAATATTTTGGATCTCTCTGTTTAGTTAGAAGGAAATGCTGAAAACATAGGCTCAACAAAACTTTGAACAAAATATGATCAGTTCTAATAAATGCTTTGAACAGATTAGTGAAAGTTAGTCTTACGACAGCAAGGTGGCAAACGAATGATCTCCCACAACTGATTGACGAACACTGGTCTCACGAAACAAAGTGACTAGCATGTGAACAAAGTGGGGAACATATGATCTCCCACAACTAATCTACAAACACCGGTCTCACTAAACAAAGTGACTATTATGTGAACTCTTATAACAACAAGGTAACGAGCGTATGCCTCTCACACCTAACACGCAAACATGGGTAACAAGTATATGCCTTTCACACCTAACACCCGAACATGGGTAACGAGTGTATGCCTCTCACACCTAACACGCGAACATGGGTAACGAGTGTGTGGCTCACACAGCTAACACGCGAACATGGGTAACAAGCGTATGCCTCTCACACCTAACACGCGAACATGGGCAACGAGCGTATGCCTCCCACACCTAACACGCGAGCATGAGTAAACGAGCGTATGCCTCTCACACCTAACACGCGAACATGGTTCTCACAAAATGACGCGATGAACGAATGAACTCGTGTTTACGAATATTACTTATCAAAAGTAGCGCACATCAAAGTGCTCATCACAAGTTAACAAGAATCTAGACTAAGTATTTTATAGCCGATGAATCTAGAAACTCAACTATGGAAAAATTAATTGTCACCAATTCGAGAATATCACGAATCAACAGGCGCAATCGAACACATCATAACATATGTGACGATAACCGGAAAGCCTAATCGAACACATCATAACATCCAAATAACAAACAAAAGATAAACCAAGTAAAACTTCTAAAAACATCAACAAAAGAGTAGAAGTCTAAGTTAAGAGACCAAACAAAAAGAGAATAAAACCATAACCGAAAGGTGCCGAGCTTAGGTCTTAGGATTATCGATAGCGCGTTTAGAAGTGACGTCACGAGCAACCTTGAGCTTATGCTCATAACGGGCGATCAGGCGATTAAAATTTGCATCACTCCAAATAATAAAACTAAGGTTAAAAAGAACAAGTTTAAACAAAAGGTAAAATAAGAACACTTACCCGCTTGTTATCACGAGCATTGTCCATAAAAGCTTCTTTCTCTTCGAGTTCTTCAACTGGAGGAAGATAGGAAGACAAACTTCTGAATGATTGGGTAACATTAGTGCATCTTAATCTGTTATCCACAAAGAAGGTGGGTTCGTCATAAGAAAAAGCAAAGCACTTCGGGCGAGCAGACGAACCTGTGCTCCCAGTAGAGCGAATATAGACTTCAAGCTCCGTGCCATGAGATTTCTCTACCATTGAAGAAAGAACAACACCTTGAGAGTCGTGAGAACGAGGACGATGAATAAGACTTCCATCTTCGGAAGTAGGCGAACCAGATGACTTCTTAGGGTCGGATTTCATAACACCAGCAGCTTGCTTCGAACGATCAAAAGATTTACCCTCACTTGGCAGTTTAATCACCACATGTGAAGCCGACTATTTTGAAGCATCACCAGTCTCTTTCACCTTACCCTCGTTTGTGAAATTTACCGACACACGTGTGGTTGATTTCCTGGAAGCAACATCGAACTTTTTCCCCTTAAAGATTTCTTTGGAGAAATCTTGGATGAATTAGCATCTCACTCTTTCTTTTTAGCAAGCTCAAGAAGGCGAATTGAATAATCCATCGAAGTATTATTTCGAGGAATGCACGCATACAAAGTTAGCCAAATAACACACGATTAACACAATAAACAAAGTAAGTTGAGCACACGTCAGACGACTAACACAATAAGCAAAATAAGTTGAACACGCGTACTACAATCTTGGCGCACTTGTTTTCTTTGAATCCGAGCTGCTAGAATCTCAGGGAACATGCTATGTGATAGGTCACAGATCTTATCCACCTCGACCCGAGACATCAACAGAAGTAAAGAATAAACTGGGTGTTTCTTTGCAAGATAAAAGAAGTATATCAACAGGTTAGAAATGAAGAAAATAATAAAAACAAAGGGACAAAAATCGGGCAAACACAGGCACCAAACACTCCCGCTAATCTCGAACAACGTCAAAAACTGAAGAGCTATCAATTTTTACGTAGAAGAATCGGCGTTTCCAGTTGGCGAGTTTGTTCGGAGGACTACAAATAATAGCATACTTAGACTTCATGCTCACATAGTAGCCTCCATGATAGTCATTACAACAAAAAATGATCGCAACTTCCTCTAGAAGGTTACAATCAACAAGAACTCCACACTTCTCCGCCAAACTACAAAGCGTCATGATGTTGTGAATCGAGGTAAGAGCTAGCTAAGAAAATGCCATCTTTCGTTCATCGCACTACTCGACAAATAGATGAGGAAAACGAAAACAAAATCTACAAGTAAAGAAACTTTCATAAACACAAATGTAACCCGCGGGAGAGTGCCAAAAAGGGTCTTCAAGGCACAAAATGAGGAAATCCACACCAACATTGCTTTCAAATTGCTTGAATAAATCACGAATAGACGCCTTGGTACTAATAGATGGAAGACCCTGAAGAGAATTTAACCAATCAGACAAGTTTCTAATTTCATTAATCCCTTGAGGTGTAGCATCGTTCGTAAGAACAGCCTGGTCACCTATTTCACGTTTGGTAGTCGGAGAAAAAGAACCCACGAAATCATTAAAATCACCTGAAACTTCATCTCGAGAATCACTCGAAATGGAATCAACTTCAATTTGCTCCTCGACCAACAAGGTCACACTAGGAGCTAGAGGCGACAACAAAAGCCTGTCAATTGCAGCTTGCCCCATATCAGGTAAAATTGCCCTCACCTCAGCCTGCGTTTGTTCGTCATCAAAGGAAACAAAGCTTCAGTTAGTGTTTGTCAGATTCGCGAGATAAGATCTTGTGTTTGTCAGGTTTAGGAAGAAGAACTGGCTTGGAGACGGGCACATGTTCGTCGTCTTCTTCAACATGAACCCCATAATTCTTTTGTTTGTTATTTGTCGCATCAGGAGCATTCTCGAGACTAACAAGTGCAGGGCGGTGAACGATTGGATTCGATAAGCTGGCGTCAACAGGCTCGATACCATTAGTGAAGGGTTGTTCGATAGTCGAAGACTCATCTTGAGATACTCCAACAGATCTCACCATAGAATCAAACACAAATTTTTGAAGATCCAACACGAGAGCAACCAAAAAGTTCTGAAATTTCAGATTCAAAAAAAGAAAAACAAAAATGAAGGAGAAGGGAAAAGAGAAGTACTTTTATGAAGAAGATAAGAGCATACACAAGTGAGTGACAAACACAAATATATAGGGGGCTCCCAACAAAACCCTAAAGCAAGGGGATGGTGCTCGTGCTCGAAAAAATCAAATATCCAACAGAAACATGACAAGCGGTAAAACAACTTTATCATATTGTCAAAATTCAGAATTTTCCTTTTATGAAGAACTTGGGGGAAGGGGGCTGATTGTGGGGCCAAATTAATTTTAAAGCCTAATTAAACAAAAGCTCGTGACATTGGAGGCCCAATTTTGTAACATACAAATAAGGAGCCCAAAATCCAATCGAAAGATCTCATAAAGCCCAAGATAAGTCATCAGCCCAATAAGAGATATACCAGGGAATATGACACCTGTCCAGAGCCAGGTAAACATGCAAAGCGACAAGTGTACTCTAACATCAACACCAAGAATCCGCAGGAGAACATGTGTAATGCCACGTGGTCTTCTCAAAGGACATGCAAGGCGACATGCAATGTTTGATATTTGCATATATGTATTGATCCTCAGAGATCCTAATGATTCGCTTCACACCACGTAAATTATTGGGTTTTGAAAGTCTGATTTTGCGGATCAAGATGCGATCTAAAACAAATCACGACTTAATGACCCATCAGATGGGGAATTTTTCTAGCAAGTCCGTTTTGGAAAAATGGAATCCAAAAACCCCATCAGAAAAATAGAATTTCATTTAGAATAAAAATAAATTGAAAAGTGTTAGAATTACAATATTGTCCTTAATGAATCTCACAATTTATTGTCAAAAACCTGGATAAACCCACCCATCTATTTGAAATCAGATCTAATACTTGGATTTATTTCTAAACCCCTATTTTTCTCAATTTTGAAACAGATCTTCTCCTTCCTCCAAAATTTATCGATCACAACTCCAAAACAGAACTTCTCCAACGATCGCAATTCCCTTTCGACCTCAGTCTTCTTTTTTTCTCTCTAATATTGTGGATATCTTTTATTTTCATTCTCAAACCTCTTTTTCCTCGTCTTCTCTTTTAATTTGTAGTCGATTTTGTCAAAAACCATAATCTAACTCATTTGATGGCTAAGAGGTTTGAGAACGTTGGTGGAGATGGTACGGATTTGAAACCATTGATTTTGTGGTTAAATTGTATAGCTAAGTAGTTTCTTTTATGGTTAACTGGAATTAAAATTATATTAGATATATGATTAGTTGTTGTGGTTAATTGGATTTGTGTTTGAGTGTTTGAAACTATTGAAGCTCTTTGTGATTAATTTCGATCAAGGATTATATTAAACAGTAAGTAGTTGGATTGGATTTGAAATTATGATTATTTAGGAAGTTTATGGGTTTGTAAAACTTTGTATAACTATGTAGTATTACAAAGTAACATACTATTTTCTTATACATTATGGATTCGATTTCATCTTTATTGAAGATTTTCTACTTTCTCTCTTTATATTCTTCCTCTTTTGAGCCCTAATTTTTTGATCTACTCGATTTTGTGGTGCAATTTTACTAACCTAACTTGATGGTTAAGAAAAATCAGTGGGAAATCAAGAAGAGAAAGAGAGTCCAAGGAAACTCGTGAAGAAACGGGTGAAAAAATTCATAAAACTTTGTATAACTAGGTAAAACTATTGGGTTCGTAATACTTTTGTATAACTAGGTATAACTACTAGGTTAAATTACTAAGTTTGTTAAACTTTTTGTTTATATGTTTCAGAATGTACAAGAAATACAAGAAGAAATTAATTCGGGTTCTATCTGCAATGCATTTCAATTAAATCGTAATTGTTAGCAATTTCAAGTCCTAGTTGACCCAGATCCCCATTGAATTACATTCAACCAAATAACGTACCCAAATAATTAATTTACAAATCAAACTCCAATTTCAGTACAATTACCTTGATGGGAGACGAGAAATAAATGCAGAGCAAGAAGGTGATGCAGAAAAATAGATTCGTCGTCGTCGTCAAATATGAGACAGAAGAAACTGATGTCGAGGGGAAATGGGAGCTACTTTTGTTTCTTTTCTATAATTTTTTTTTTCATTTTTTGTTTTCTTTTTGTTTAAAAAAATGGGAAGAAAAGGGTAAAATGGGTATATCAAATTTCATTAAAACTGATATGGTGTTATGGTGTTAGATCAAAAGTAGATATAGCGGATTCTCATTTATCAGAAACAAACTTAATAGATCATGCCCCCATCATATGTTTGTTCAATCGAAATTGACATTACAAATTTCGATTCTACTATTATTTTTTTCTTCTTAATCAGAAATTAGTGATTTATATTACTAAATTCCCTCGATTATTGCTCGTATCTATGTGTATGAATGTGATCAACTTTTCTGCTCTCATTCGGATAATTTTTCAAGCATTATGTATCTTTCTTGATTCTATTTAATTATTGAAGGACAAGATATTAAGATGGATGTCTCTATGTTATTCTGATTGTAGATTTGATACGAATTTTGATAAGGATCTTCTTATTCATATCTTGTATCACAACATTAACTTCACTTTTGTGTCTATTCATTCTGATTCAAAACTATATTAATGTTGGTTCTAATCTCTGTTTTGTTCATTAATTTCACTACTATTGGCTTATTCTCTTTGGCTGCTCATATCGATTTTTGAATTTTTTTTATTTGTGTCTAAGGTATTTCCATCCATGAAGATGTCTCAATTGAAGATTGGAAAAGTGTTATCTAATGCTTGATCCCCTCCAAGAAAACTCAAGATTAAGCTTTCGTAAGTAGATAACTCTCTTTGTTGCCAAGATGTTCTAAAGTTTTGCTCGAGAGATGTTTAACCCCAGTTATGCAAGATGTCGACACATTCATATTCATGATGTCTAAATTTTTGGCACATGGATGGGCGAGTAATTAGTCTGAATCTTGGAAATGAATGATTCCAATTCGAATTCAACTCCGAGAGGGATATTGAAGAGGTGATGCATCTTGCCTCAACTCAATTTGACAAATGAATGTTTGCTTATGCCAGATGGAAGCCATTAGCAAATGTCAACTATCCATAATCCAACGTTTTTGGACAAAGATTACGGGAATCCCATTTGAGTATAGACTTAAAGTCTCCTCTCGACTTGTTGGTGAGGCATTGAGGAAGTATCTGAATATAGATGCTGAGAAAGGGAAAGTCCAGCTGCATTTCCCGTGTTCCAAACCATTAATATTCTTCCTCTCTCTTGAGATTATTGAAGGCAAGGAATCCCAGATCATGGTCGAATACGAGAAACTAGAAGGATATTCCAATCTTTGCTACTATATGACCCATGAAGATGCTCACCATTCCAAAGCCAAAAAAGAAGAACAGAAGGAGCCTGCAAGGGAGGAAAAAGAGAAATCAAGGAATTCTGGCAGATTACAGAGTTACAAAGGTGCTGCCTTACGTGGAAATAAACCAAATGCATGCAGAGATGGAGCTCTTGATAGCCACATGAGAATTGAAGGCACCCGTTGAGGGAGTAGAAACTCAACTCCAAGCTCATGGGTTGTTGAATATGCAGGAAAATCGAGTTCTAAACGAACATATCAAAATCAGAATGAATCAGGAAAGATGAAAACATTAGAACAACCTGATGGTGTGAACTATATGGTTTAACGTCGGCTGCAATACCTGCAAAAGAGACTCATCAAGGATCTCCTCTGTCAAGGCTCAACATTCCTCTGGCGAGACTTCTATGTCGGGTTCTGTATCCTCCAAAAAGGTTAGAAGGCACATTATTTATGCAGGAAGAGAAGACTACTGCTTTGGTTCCTTTAACTATTGAAGCAAATAATAATCAGATTAGTGGTTAATTGTTTATGGATACCACCGAGTTGTAAACGTTGCAATCGTAGAACTGGTTCAAGTTTCTCTTACTGAAGAGGAGGTTGAGAATGATGATTTGCTTTCACCAGAAAATAATGAAGATAATCAGGAAGATGCAAAGATGATATATGTTGAACTTGTAAAGTTGGCAAGAGGTTGTACAACTGTTGAAGATTTTCACAAAGAGTTGGAGCTAAAGGAAGCTCTAGCAAAAGAAGTCAAGGCCATGAAACCACCATTACTGAAGCCATCAACACCTCTCTGAAGGGTTTACTCTCGCAAGACGATGGCAATTGCTGCTATGTCCCCACAACCAAAGAATGCTAAGGCCAAAGCTGGGAAGAAAAAGGAGATAGGAAAAAGCTCCACCAATGTTTGAATTTTATTATGTTAGAGTTGTGAGGGTATTGACAACAGAATTACAATAAGTTTTTCTTAGGGATGGAAAAAACATAGATGTGATATTAATTTTATCTTTATCGGAAACTAAGAATAACAGTTATTTTATGGAAAATTCAATCTCATTTGGGTTACAACATGTTTCTTACCGTTGCGCCAAATGGTTTAAGTGGCAGACTGGCCTTATTATATTCTCATGATTACAATGTTGTTTTGAGTCACAAAGATAAAAACATGATGGACATAACATTGGATATTAAGTGTAAAACCATAAATATTACATTTGTTTACGGTGAACCAAACCAAAGAGTGAGAGATTATGAGTGGGAATGACTAACATGTATGGGTATTAGCCAGAATTTACTGTGGTTAGTAATTGGATATTTCAACGAACTATCTCGTAATCATGAGAAGTTAGGAGGATCTCTTAGACATGTGAACTCCTTCGCTTCCCTTAACTTAATGATGCAGAACTGTGGCCTAGTGGAATTTTTGAAAATTGGAAACTTTTGGTCATGGAGAGGTGTTCAGAACAATAGTATTGTCCATTATATCATGGACAAAATTTTTGGTAATGGAGAGTGACATGATTTATTTCCGATCTTCAAGGTAGAATACCTAGACATGATAGGTTCTGATCACCGATTCATTATCAGAAAATTCAATGATCAAGCTTTCCAACAAAATAACCAATTCATTTTTGATAAAAGATAGATTGAGAGAGCTGGTTTCAAGGAGACGGTTGATAAAAGTTGGAAATTGTTTCATGTGACTTATAATTTCGTTTACATGTAAAATTAAAAATTGTAGACGAGATACCTCATATTGGGGAAGTAAGAATGTCCCATCAGGGAAACAAAGGCTCAATGATTTGTTGAAGACAATAGAAGATCTACACAATGATAACTCTACTTGGAAAGGCAATTGAAGAAGAGGATAAAAAGGCTCCTTTCCTGATGGATTCGGGAAAACATCAGGTTCAGATGGTATGACAACCCTATTCTTCCAGAAATCATGGGAGGTGGTTAAACATGATATTATTAAAGTAGTTAATGATTTTTGGATCTCGGGAACCTTCGAACAAGGTTTAAACGAGACAAATATTTGTCTAATTTTGAAGATATACAGACCAACTAAAATGGTGGAGTTTATACCAATTAGTTTATGTAACATAGGATATAAGATAACTTTGAAAGTCCTATACTTTAGATTTAAAAGAGCTCTTCCAAAACTTAATAAGCTTTTGTTGTTGGGAGACTTATCTCGGATAATATTCTGATTGCATAAGAGATGTTCCATGATTTGCACACAAATAAAGAAGTTAGAGGAAAATTCATGGCTGTTAAGACTGATATGAGCAAAACCTACGATAGAGTAGAGTAGAATTTTGTTTATTGTCTTCTCTGAAAACTTGGTTTCAGTGATCATTAGATTAGATGTATTCTGCATTGTATTACCAGTGTACAATAAGTAATTCTATTAAACGGTGTCCCTAGACGAAAAATAATCCCAAATCATGGACTTAGACGGGGAGACCCTCTGTCCCCTTATATTTTTGTTTAATGTACTGTGGTCTTTGTATCGAAACTGAGGAAGTCAGAGCTGGATATATTGATTTCTAGTATTTCTATTGCACGAGAAAGTCCAACGATTTCTCATATTTTGTTTGATGATGATAGCCTATTCTTCTTTAAAGCTACCAAAGAAGAAGCATCTCACATTCTAAAGATTCTGCAAGATTATGAGATGGTGTCTGGTCAACAAATTAATTTTGAGAAATCATTGATTCAATTTGGCCACTATTTTTCACATGCTGAGATAAGGATTATACATCAAAGTCTAGGGATTCATTAGATTGGCGGTATGGATACCTATTTATGTCTCCCAGAAAAACATTGGTGGTGTCAAAACAAAATTTTTTGCCTTTGTCGGGAAGAAATTACAAGAGATGATCAATAGTTGGTCCTCAAAATTCTTATCAAAAGGTGGTAAGGAAGTGTTTATTAAGTCTGTCCTTACAACATTACACACCTATGTGATGTCATGTTATAAATTACCAAAGACTACAATGATGAAGTTAAACTCTGCAATAGCAAACTTTTGCTGGTCAAATTCGGAAACTTCTAAAGGTATACACTGGAAGAAGTTGAAGCAATTATGTAAACCTAAGGTGGAAGAAGGTTTGGGTTTTCGTGCGTCGGAGGAATTTAACTATGCTCTCCTCGTAAAGCAACTATGGCGATTAGTAGATTATCGTGGTTCACTTTTTGCAAAAGTAATGAAAGGGAGGTATTATAAAAATCAATGCCCATTAACGTCGAGGAAAAATTCGAATCCTTCTTAAGGCTAGTGAAGTATCTCTTTTGGCCGATCATTGGAAGATTGATTGCCCTAATAAAATAAAATATTTTATGTGGCAAACATTATCTGGGTGTACTGCCGTAAAGCATAATCTTAAACACAGAGGCATTAACTGTGACTCAAGATGCAGCCGATGTGGCGCAGATGAGGTGACAATTAACCATATCTTATTCGAATGTCCGCCGGCAATATAAACTTGGGCCCTCTCATGTATTCCCTCGGCTATTGGCATTTCCTTGGTAACTCTTTTTGGTATAATCTAGACTATATTTTTCGCGCATTCCAAACCAAATAGATGCTATGATTTTCCCATGGATCATATGGCATATTTGGAAAGCGTAATATGAAAAATGATTTTCAAGTACTAATTGATAACATGATTTTACTATCAAATACCTATTACTAGATTATATCATCGCAGTACAATATGCTATCAATCAAACTAGGAATGCAACTAACAATCAGAACACAATCAAGTTCTCTAATCCAAGCCAATTAGAGTAATTTGTAATAAGCAACCTAAATCAAACTCGAAAATAAACTAAAGGAAAAACAGAGAAAATAGTAGGAACAGAGTGAATGCAAAACAGAGTAGTGAAAAATAGAGCAGTAAACAAAGCGATAGGTGATGAGAAAAATGGGTTCCTGAGGAGTGGGAATCAAGGATTAGTGGATCACTTAAATCTACTAGGTCGCCTAACAAAAATCAAAAGAGCGGATCTTTAGGCGATGAGTTCATAGACTATTGAATCCACTATCATGGCAAACAATTTCAGTGAAGCTATCAACATACCCTATCATCATAAGCATTTAACAACCTAACCAGCATGAAAAAAACCTCAATCCAGCTGATAAACATCTTAGATAATTGATCCCTTGAGCTAAGAATGTGAATCTCTAAATTTGGTTCGATCAGACATTCTATCAAACACCTATTGGGTGCTAGAATGTCTAAGAACGGATTTCAATTGATCAAAGTGAAATAAACATTAACATCACCAAAACAGATGAGATATAAGCTATTCTACTCTTAAGCAACCTAGAAAACCTAAGATCCACACTAATCTTACCCATCCTCAAGAACCCTAAGTAATTTACTCAGAAATCATTAAGTAAACAAACACAACAGAAATCACAGCGGGTAACATCAGCAGTGAACTAAAAATGAAATGATGAACAAGGTTAAAAGAAAACGAAATTTGCATTAGAAATTCATAAGAAGAAAGTTGTTCAAAAATTACAGAGTGGAAAAAGCGGCTCAAAGATTCTTGCACTAAATAGGCAAAAACTAGGTTATCCGTTTTAGTAGCATCAAGGAGTTTATATACTCCTCCCCATTAAACCTAAAACCAAGTCTTAAATAAAAATCCAACTAAAACCCTTTCGAATTTGCTAACTCGGTCCATATGTAGAGTGGCCCATCAAGTGGTATTGTTCAACACCAACTCGACTACTAACTCGAGCTGGAGTGGAATTAACTTGACCTGTCTGCCAGAGTGAAATCAAATCAACCTATCTAACATAGTGGAATCAACTCGACATGTCTACCAGAGTGGAATCAACTTGACATGTCTACTATAGTGGAATCAACTCGACCTGTCTGCCAGAGTGGAATTAACTTGACCACTGACTCGAGTAGGAGTGATCGAGTGGAGTGGTAGAGTGAAGTGGTAAAGTGGAGTGGTAGAGTGGAGTGGTAAATGCAATGGTAGAGTAGAGTGGTCGAGTTCTACATAATTCCTTCCTTTGTAGCTTTCCAAGCTGTGATCCATCTCCATGTCCAACTCTAAGCTCCCACGAATGTCCAGAAAACTCCAAATATGCTCTCGAAGCACCTAATAACCACTCAAATGCAAGATATATGCTATGTAAATGCAAAGTATGCAAATGGAGGTAAAATGACTCTGAAATGATGCAAAAACTATGGATATGTATGCAAAATGAACTAAACAAGACACCTAAGATTAGCTAAAATGTATACATATCAACTCCCCCAAACTTAGACTTTGCTTGCCCTTAAGCATATAAATAAAACTAAGAAGGAAAAGAGGTTGCATAGTGGGAATTCAGAACCGAGACAAGTTGAATTCACTGTAAACTTAATGTCCTAGATGAAAGTTCTGAGATGCAAATTAAGCAAGCCACACTTAAAAACTTTAGCCATGCTAATCACAATTCAATCCAAGTTTAGTCTCAACCTACATATGCATTCACTTGAACCATTCCTTTTAACATTCATTAGTACAAACCATGGATCGAACTATGCATCTCCTAAGATTTTGTTTGTGAAGGGTAAGGCCTAAGAGATTAAAGTGATCTCTTTTTAGTAACTGGTCAATCAATTAGGCATAAGAATCACTCAATGAATGAATAAAGCTTCAGCATAATGCGAAAGGTGAGAACCAATGGATGCTTACAAAAGCAAGACTTCATCTACCTATACACCCAAAATCGAACTCAACCTATTCAATCTAATCCCAAAAAATGATCCTAGTATACCCTTTCAACACAAGGCTTTTTTCGTTTTTCAGCCACAAAGATCATCTTCTCAAACTTTTTCCAATATCAATATAAGGAGATGGTTCTTATTTAGTGACTTCTAGCGGTTTAGGACTTATACACTTACAGCTTTGGTTATTTTTCTTCTTATACCATAAGAATTATTCTTTCTTTTCTTTCCAATGTTTAGAACCTTTTTCATACTTTCATTCCCCAAAACCTTTACTAGAACACATATAACTTCAAAATTTTCTCCCTTTAGACTCTTTTAACTTAAGGCTCTTACCCTTTCTTTCTTTTCATTTCTTTCCAAGGCATAAAACACAAGATTCCCACACTCAAAAGTTCGAAACCACCTAGTCCTAATTGATTCAAAAATCCTAAATCAACATCTACATGAAGTCATGCTCTTGTTGGGTCTCACCTAACACTTTATGCCAAGTTTAACCAAAAAAAAATAGGTCTCATATATCACACAGCAAGCAATGGATGGTTTGAAAGGAGATAAGGTTCATGGTGAGAGTCTACTTGAATTAACAAGATAAATGCGAAAAGTAAAAGAAATCCAAGTATTTTATGCAATCCACAAGCTCAAACTCGATGCATACACTCTATAATTGATAGTTAAATTAGGTTATCACTTAGCAAAGAATATAATCAGATCAAAGCATGTTTTAATCAAGGCATGAAGCTCAAACTAAACAATCCTAGCATGGTGAGGTCTTAACTTTCAGAGCAAGCATGGTATACATCATATGACTAACACATAAATCACCAACTCTTAAACAGTTAAATCATCCTAATTCCCAATGCAGTAACTAGAATCAATCCTACATGAATGCAACTACATGACACTCTGTTTTTGTGGAATGAGTTTTCAAAAAAAATCAAATTTTATGGTTTTTCTATGCCTTAAATGATATGTTATGTTATGCTTGTAGACTCAAGTGCAAAAATTTGAAACTAAGAATACAAAAAACATGATTAGACACCTCTAGAACCCTCCCCCAAACTTAAACTACACAGTCCCTTGTGTGGTAAAAGCCAAAGGAGAATTCTGGACAAATAAAAACAATGGTGAATGATGCAATGATATTTATAGTGAAGGGATCAAGTTGGTACCTTAAGGATAACCAGATATAAAGCAATGGACGTAACTACACTCTGTTTGGCTTCATGGCTTTCTCAACTCGATGTGCCACTCGACATGTGAGGTCAAGTTAGGTTCTCGAGGTTCAGTATGAGCTCACTCGATGGCCTGGCTCGGGTAAGTGGTCGAGCAAGACGTGTCTTGGCAGGAAATGAATTTGACCTGCTCAGATCAATGTGATAGCTCGATGTGAGAGGTCGAGCTATACATTCATCAGTGCAAATCCTTTGTTTCTTGCTCAATTCGTGCTCACACTCCCTTCATGCTGCTTGCGAACCTCAAAAACTATAAAACAATAAAGACGTAAAGAAATATATACAAGGATACCATAGGACTTCCTCCCAAGTGAACTTTTTTATAATCACTAAGCTTGACTTCTCACTCCTATTAGACTTGGGGTGGTTCAGAGAGAGGAATTAAGGTCCCCTCTGAAGTGGTTCCAGCAACCATGTAGAGCTTGACTTTTTGCCTATTCATTAGAAGATCATTGATAACATGATTTTACTATCAAATACCTATTACTAGATCATATCATTGCAGTAGAATATATTATCAATCCAACTAAGTGCAACTAACAATCAAGACACAATCAACTTCTCTAATCCAAGAGAATCAAAGTCATTTGTAACTAGCAACCTAAATCAAACTCAAAAATAAACTAAAGGAAAAACAGAGCAAATAGTAGGAACATAGTGAATGCAAAACAGAGCAGTGAAAAATAGAGCAGTAAACAAAATGATAGGCGATGAAAAAAATAGGTTCCTGAGGAGTGGAAATCAAGGATTAGTGGATCACTTAAATCTACTAGGTCGCTTAACAAAACTCAACATAGCGAATCTCTAGGCGATGAGTTCATAGACTATTGAATCCACTATCATGGCAAACAATCTCAGTGAAGCTATCAACATACCCTATCATCATAGGCATATAACAACCTAACCAGCATGAAAAAAACCTCAATCCAGCTGATAAACATCTTAGATAATTGATCCCTTGAGCTAAGAATGTGAATCTCTGAATTTGGTTCGATCAGACATTCTATCAAACACCTATTGGGTGCTAGAATGTCTAAGAACGGATTTCAATAGATCAAAGTGAAATAAACATTAACATCACCAAAACAGATGAGATATAAGCTATTCTACTCTTAAGCAACCTAGAAAACCTAAGATCCACACTAATCTTACCCATCCTCAAGAACCCTAAGTAATTTACTCAGAAATCATTAAGTAAACAAACACAACAGAAATCACAGCGGGTAACATCAGCAGTGAACTAAAAATGAAATGATGAACAAGGTTAAAAGAAAACGAAATTTGCATTAGAAATTTATAAGAAGAAAGTTGTTCAAAAATTACAAAGTAGAAAAAATGGCTCAAAGATATTCTTGCACAAAAGAGACAAAAACTAGGTTATCCGTTTTAGTAGCATCAAGGAGTTTATATACTCATCTTCTTCCGAATAAATTAACTTGGCCCATCAAGTGGTATTGTTAAACATCAACTCGACCACCAACTCGAGTTGGAGTGGAATTAACTCGATATGTCTACCAGAGTGGAATCAACTCGACCTGTATGCCAGAGTGGAATCAACTCGACCTATATACTTGAGTTGAATGAACTCGACCATTGACTCGAGCAGGAGTGATCGAGTGGAGTGGTAGAGTGAAGTGGTAGAGTGGAGTGGTAGAGTGGAGTGGTAGAGTGGAGTGGTCGAGTGGAGTGGTAGAGTGGAGTGGTAGAGTGAAGTGGTACAGTGGAGTGGTAGAGTGGAGTTGTCGAGTTCTACACAATTTCTTCCTTTGTTGCTTTCCAAGCTGTGATCCATCTCCATGTCCAACTCCAACCTCCAATGAATGTCCAGAACACTCCAAATATGCTCTTGAAGCACCTAAAAACCACTCAAATGCAAGATGTATGCTATGTAAATGCAAAGTATGCAAATAGAGCTAAAAAGACTCCAAAATGATGCGAACATTGTTGATATGTATGCAAAATGAACTAAACAAGACACCTAAGATTAGCTAAAATACATACTTATCACTAATAAGGACCCAATAGATATAATTTTGCAAGCAGAAGTAGATGTGTCAGAAGGGACAAAAGCTAGAAGTGATTTCACTGTCTCACAACAACCTGCAACACCGACTCCAACTCTGTCGAAGCCTACTTGGGCTTATCCATCTATTAGTGATCCGAGCTTCCCAAGTTCTAGATGTTTTATTGATTGGTCGTGGAAGAGTTCAGATACTCATTCGGGGCTAGACTGTACATGTTTCTAGACTTTATTGAGGGAGAATGTAGGAGACCCTGTGAAGTCCGGAAGAGCCTTTCTGTGCTGCATTCAGAAGTGAAAACTCTGGTTTGGGCTATGAAATCTCTTTTCTCCCTACAAATATCAGAAGTGGAGTTCGCAACAGATTGTGCAGACATTGTGAAGATCATGATGCAACCAGAACAATGGCTGACTTTTCAATCATACATGGAGAACTATGTTAGGTTAAAGTCTCTTTTTTGCTCTATAACTCTCGCTCATAGCATTAGAGAGTCATGTAATGGTTTAATACTGTAAACTTTTTTTTGGCATTGGTAAGGTTTTAATATTATTTGAGTTGACAAAAAAAATAACATTTAAATCTCTATAAATCTATCGAAATACATAAACCAATAACACCACTTTTCTGCTTTTTACTTTTCATAATTACCCTACCTCATTTACGTATAAATCTCCTCCAAAACCATCATTACAACCTTTCCCCCTCCAAAATCTTGACAAGTGTCAGTATCACAACTAGTTGCCGAATTAATGACACTCTTTATCCACTAAGCAATCCACTAAGCAAGTTTATTAAATCTAAACTAAAAATTCTAGGTAGTGCAAGTGGCCTTTGCTATTGAAACTGACTCATCCTCCAAAATACTCAATACCAATGGCCATGTTCTACACGCCATGCAACTCAAACGTCTCTATGTCTTGCATCTTAAGGCTATAAATTCAAGACAAAGACATTCATGCAACATACATCTTATAAAAAAAACCTACAACTTGAAAATGAAATAACAACAATTGGAACGCTCTCAACCAATTTCACCTTGGCCGACATAATTTGGAGCTCTTCATTCCACACCACGCTTATGCTGGAGTTCTTTCTAGAAAAAAAAAATCAGTCTAGTAGCAAGACCACTCAACCTGCTGGAGCAGAACCTCCAAGAGCTCATTGAAGAACTTCCAAGAGAATGATGTCTTCAGGCGTTTGTGCATGGGAGAGTAATTGACACTGAGTTTGTTCAATTTTATTTCACATATGGGTTTGACTTGACTTCAGTATTAAGACTCCAACCTATCATCTTCAATGGGTGGCTAATAGATATTCAGAGATGGGATGAACGGGGTCTAGCAAACTTTTTCACTGCGCTACCAGTTTGGGTCTAGATTCGGGACCTTCCCCTGCAGTTTTCCTCTATCACTTCATTGCACATGATTGCAAGTGTTATTGGTGAGGTCCTTGATGTGCATGTTCAAGAAGCATCCGCGACTCAATCCTTTGTCCTCAGAGCAAAAGTGAAGATACACATTTGGGACAGACAAAAATTCTTCAGGCCTATACGTTTTCAGAATGGAGATCGAGTTATAATACATTTCTACTACGAGTTGGTACCCATCTATGCTTCTACTGCCAGGATTAATCAACAATACTTGTCATTGTCCTTACCATCCACTCCCGTCTGAGTACTACAATCATCCATAGCCAGAGGACAACGAGACCCAACAAGCTTCTGAAAGTGTCGTCTCAGTGGAAACCAACTCCTTACTCTCTCACTCCCTACAGACTCAACCAATGGAGCCACAAAACATCTAGGATCAAGCAACATAACCATTGATTTATAATGATACTATAACTTTTGCTCACATTTTTGATCAAGCTATAGCCTTGGACTCTTCCAATATCAATGTGGCAAACATCGAGCAAGATCTTGGTGTCTCAACATAACAACTCTCCACAGAAGCTTTCCTCAGCTTGACAAACAAACGCAAATGCTACCCGGACCCTACTGAGAACTCAGCTCACAAAATCTCTACGAGTCTTGAATAGTTTCTTTAACATCATTTTCTGATCTCTACTTAGGTAGGATAGATGGTTTTAAGTTATTGTCTAGTTTAAAAGTAAAGTCCCTTGCGTCTTTTGTTTACGTTTCATCTCTCGAATTGATGTCTCATCTGATCGAGTTTATCCATTTGTATCAAAAGTCTTAACTGGTAAAACTTTGGGTGGAGTATGATATTGTTTTAAGGGCCAATCATATTTAAAAAAATTAAAATTAAACAAATATAATTGGGTCTTAAAAGAAGTCTTACGCAATCAAAGCCAAAATGTTGAGCTTTTGTTCCTTCTTTCTTTAGTAATGATATTGTTCTTTTGGGAAAAAAAAACCCCAAAGTTTTGCTTAAAACAGCGTATAGTGGTTTGTACTTAAAACTGTTTCGAGATCGTTTCCAACTCAGATTCTATGGAATTGCAGAATATGTATTAATGATGTTTGTTGAGCACCACATCAATAACTGGGGACTGCATTTACAGCCCAAATGCTAAACCTTATAAGATAAGCATAGAGATTTAAGCAGTAGCTTCTTCAAACTCCTCTGATCAAACTGCGACAATTAAGCCATAAAGAAAGCAGCAATCTTTGTACTGATCACTATCAGAAACCGTCGAGTATGAGTATATCAGATTCTAGGGTTCATACAAAGAAATACAAAGGCAAGTTTTTCCACTGGAGGGGCATAAAATAATATGCAAACTTTCGGTCAACGACATTGAAATCGCAAAATCTATTGCATCTGGATCCCAAATTACAGAAAAAGAGAGAGAGTGATTATCGTTTCATGGCTTTTTGAACGGAATCTGCTGGCGTTTGATGCAACAAAACTTCATCACCTTGTTGATTCTTCTCGTTCTGTTTCAGAAGCGAATTTCTCTCCATCTCACGCCACTTATTGATGGCGAAAGTAGTTAAAACTGCGAAATTCACACTCATCGGAATGTTGGATTCACTCGATCAAGATTAGAAGAAACAAAGAGTGAAACACAAAGAGAACTTACATCCGGCGCCGACGAAGTAGAGCATTCGAAGGACCTTCGGAGCTGGTGGACCTTCCTCCATCATTTCTTCTAATCGCTAAATCTTCTTCTTCTCTGTTCTTCTCTAAGCTGTTGGCTCAAAAGGTCGCCATTTCGTCTACTGTACTCTCTGTCTCAGACCTAACCCGACAATATAACGCAACCCGACCCGATTTGACCCGGTTATGAAATTTTGAATATACAAAACTGAAAATATCTGGATAAAAACTCATCGCTGAACAATTCTAGACTGAGACAATTGGACAACAAAGATTAAGATTGAGATTCTTCTGTATCATAACTGATGTATTCGGAAACTGGTTTAACAACAATTATTGAAATAAGGTTAAAAGAAACAGTATATAAAGTATAGTCTAAAGCTCATATAAATGTAGATAGTGTTACAAAACAGGAGCAGAACTAAACAATGGACCATGGGTGTTATAATACTCTTTCAACAGAAATAAGCCTTTCAATTTGAGCAGCAACCAAGTTTCTTCAGAGCGGAGACATCGTTTTTAACTTCAATTTTCTCACCTTTAGGAACAGAAGCATTCCCATCTTCACCAGCTTCTACTTGCTTTTTGCTAGTGATGCGATAAATCTGTGTCAAAACCTCTGCAAATGCGTCCTCAACATTGGTAGCTTCAAGGGCAGATGTTTCCATGAAGCAAAGCGATTCTTGCTCGGCGTAGGATTTCCCATCTTCTGTAGGAACAGCTAGTAAGTGGCGGAGATCAGATTTGTTACCAACAAGCATCACTACAATGTTTGGATCTGTGTGGTTCTTGAGTTCCTTTAACCACCGGTCTACGTTTTCAAATGTTGCACGGCGAGTTACATCATATACTAGGAGTGCACCCACGGCTCCACGGTAGTATGCACTGGTGATGGCACGATACCTGTGGCAAACATCAAACTGAGTTGTAAGATTGTGGTGAGAATAGATACAGCAATAGTTACAATAAAGCAATAGACTTTATAATCAATCATTTGCAGTAGAAGAAACTTCTTATAGGGTTTTATAAGTATTATCCTACTCTTACGCCAATCCCCAATCTAGATCCAAAACCTGCCATAATTAGTACATAAATTACCTGATACGTTTTAATCGAGCTATAAAGGATATGCCTGCTGATCTGAATGATATCTAACAGTTTTGCTAAAAATAGTGGTGAACTAAAGTGCTAAGTCAAAGAAGGCAGTAAGAGAATCGTTTCAGCATAGGCAACTCAACTAGTCAATGAGCTGTATACATTCCAAAAATAGTCTAAAGTAGCTTTCCAGCATCTAGCGATCATTAACCACAAAGAAGCACATCCTCTTATACAATCATCTAATCATGATTCAATTCAAGCAATCATGGTCGTATTGGGTCAACCCGATAGACTTATTCTCAGAATAAGGGCTTTTTTCTAATCTACATTGTTAACTACACTCCATAGTCTATCCTTCAATGGTGGTCAAACAACACACGAGCGTTTCAAAAAGAGCATTTCTGAGTACAAAAAGTCAACGGAGAGACTCTCAAGTAAAAGCTTCTGAAAACATTCACTAGTTCGAAAAGAGAAGAAAACACTTAAAAGAAGCATATAAGGCAGTGAATGAAGCAGACATTGAATATTCACCACCTCATAGACCTAGATAAGTTAAGATCGGCTTCATCTCAAGCTTCCCATTCTCTCAGAGCACTTTAAAATAACATAAAGATTGGGTCAAAGAGCTCATTTCCGACACAGTACCAAAATTCAAATCAAGTCAGACAAGTGAAGCATAAGCCAGTGTCTCCTAGCACAGTTACCAAAACAATAGATCTGTGGAAACTCGTTTAATAAAGTTCCAGGCAGACAATGTTAGATCGAGAACCTAAGTTTGGAGGCAAAGGAGCTTTTGACTGTTAAGCGTTATGTCCGAGCCAGTGGCAGATATTTGGGATGTACTCGAGACCAATTGATCCAGAAAAAAATCGAAAATACGCCATGAAACTCTCAATGTGAAATTGTTCAGCAAACAAGATCTAGCTAGACGGCCGATTTACATACAAATCAAACATGGAGAGACGAGGAAGATGAAAAACGAACCTCTCCTGACCAGCAGTGTCCCAAATCTGAGCTTTGATGACCTTCCCGTCGACTTTTAATGTGCGAGTGGCGAACTCGACGCCAATGGTGGATTTAGACTCGAGATTAAACTCGTTTTTGGTGAATCTAGAAAGAAGATTCGATTTGCCGACTCCAGAATCACCAATAAGAACAACTTTAAAGAGGTAATCATAGTCATCTTCCACTCTGTACCCTGCCATGTTCTCCGTCTCAGGTCGTTGCTTCTCCTCAGCTATTAATCTGAGAGAGAAAAATAAAGAAAGAGAGAGACGGAGTGTAAAGGTGTAAACTGAGATTTGAAATAACGCGAGAAAATGGTGGAAAGAGTTAGAGTGACAGGCGGTGATTGTGATATGAGATCTGGACCGTTAATCTATCGTCCGCGCTGGTGACGATAATAATATCCACTGGATTTACGGTTTTACCCTTGGCATTTAATGCGCCATGTGGATGACGTTTAAATAAACTAATCACTGTGTTATCAGAGGTTTAAGTGCGATAGACTGGTATTGACTCTATCTTATAATGTCAAAGATGTCAAAAGCAAGCGATATGATATTCGTCCCATTTCGCCGGCGAATTGAGTGACGGTGGCTTTTTCTTTTCTCTGTACTCTATCTGCTCGTCATTACATAGAATTTAGTGCTATTTGGCCGGTGGATCGACGGCGATTTCTCTTATCGTTACTCTTTCGCCGTCATCTCTCGTGAAGAACAATAAATTAGAAGGTAATTTTACTTTTTTTCTTGAGATTTTGAGTTGAATTTTGGGTAACAGATATGTGTGAGCAGAATTTTGATTTTTCTGGTTCAATGTTTTGAATAACAGGCTAATTTCGTTGAACAGAATGAGGAAGAGGAGCTAAGAGCTAACTAGAAGAAGCAAACTAAACCATTGTGTAATGATACAGTCCCCTATGTGTAGAGGTTGCACAAAAGTCGAAGTGTAGAGTGTTTGTATAGAAACAATGTATTGATTAGATGTCTGGGCTTCTCATGTAAGCTTTTGACAAAAAAGAAAAAAAAGAAGCAAGCTTCTCACGTAAGCTAATTACAGGGAATATATAGAAAAGTATAGAAAGCTTTAAAGAATAAGAAGAAAAACAATATTTCTTCTGAGATTTCTCTCTGTTTCTCATTTTCATTCACTACAAAATCTTACAAATTTCTTTGAATTTCACGGTTTAAGGGATGGATGATGAAATCTCTCCTAAAGGGAAACAAAAGAATTTCGACAGGATAAGCGATTTACCTGATTCGTTGTTGTGTCAGATACTCTCGGACCTCTCAACAAAGGAGTCGGTTTGCACTAGCCTTTTGTCAAAATGATGGAGGAATCTCTGGTTACATGTTCCGGCATTGGACTTGGATTCCAATGATTTCTCAGGTGATGATGACTTTGTGAGTTTTCTAGATAGGTTTCTGGGTTCTGAAAATGATCAACACTTGATAGGATTCAAGTTGATCTATGAGGTTAATGAGCATGATGCTTCTCGTTCAACTCTTGGATCAATGCTGTGGTTAGGCGTAGAGTTTGTAACTTAATTATTTGTAATCAGGTGGATGAAGACCAGTTAGTTAAGATGCCTCTATCTCTCTATACTTGTGAGAGATTGGTGAACTTAGAGCTCTATGGCGTAGTCTTGTATCATCCCTAGTCTGTTTCGCTACCTTGTGTGGAGTTTATGCATCTTGAACAGGTCAGTTATGATGTTGATTCGACTCTGGAGACTCTAATATCAAGCTGTCCGGTTCTGGAAGAGTTACACTAAACCTTGACCCCTATGATTCTACAAAAGTTGTATGCGTTCGTTCCCATTCACTAAAATGCATCAAGATAGAGTGTGACCGCTACGACAGTAAAGATAATGTTGTTGTAATTGATGCTCCAAGACTTGAGCATATGAGGCTCAGAGATCACTGAACTGACAGCTTCATAATACATATTATTAGACCCTTTGCAGAGGTAGACATTGATGTTCTCTTTAATGTGGAGTATATTGAGACATTGAAACCGGGCGATTCTTTCAAGTTAACTATGCTCAGCAAATTTCTCACTGGGTTATCAACAATCGCCGACATGACCATCTCTGCTGCAACTCTTGACGTAATATATATTTTCATATACATGGTTGACTGATTCAATAACATTAACCTTATATAGTTTCCTTATCACATTGTCTCAGTGAACCTATGTTTTCTTCTATTTCTCGCTGCATAGGTTATTAATGATTACCGCCAAATGGGACATCTACTACCTCAATTCTCTAACTTGTCTCACTTGCATGCTTACGTCCATGAAACTGCGTGGGGAATGATGCCAACCTTCTTCGAAAGCTGTCCAAACATACACTCTGCGGTTCTGGTGAGTAACATTTGCTCGTGAGCTTTCATGTAAATCACACTAAGATTCGATTGCTCATACTTGCCTTGGTTATGTGTTATTAGGAATTTGATTGCTTTCCATGGACCGGAGATTGATCTTCCAACTGTCCCACAATGTTTCCTGTCATCTCTTGAATTTGTTCACCTGAAGACGACATTCCATGATTAAATGCACAACAAAGGGACACTCGGAACTGACAGTATGATGAAATTAGCAAAGTACTTTCTAGAGAATGCTGCAACTCTCAAGAAACTGACGGTAAGCGATGAGTTTTATTACATCATCAACGAAATCAAATCGATTCCTAGGTCTAAGGGGTGTGAAGTTGTCATGGAACCACTGAGCTAGCTTACAAGGTCCTCTCTGATAAATCCAGTTTTATATCCAATGACCTAAGGACAAATCAGGCTTGTTAGTGGACATTAGTTAACAAGTAATCTAGTTGAAATATTTTGAGTCTTTCAAGACTAATTTTTGTATTATGTAATGTGGGGTGCTTGCTTAGAAGTCCCAAGAAACTAATCTGCTATTGCAAGGCAGAATTCTTAGTAGGATTTATAAACGATAGAATCAATAACACATTATTTTGATTAGAATTTTAAAATTTAGGCTTGAATAACATATTATTTTGTATGAATTTCTAAATCTATTAAAATTCGTTTTCTAATAAATTCTCCAAAGTATTTTAAGAAGTTTAATTATTGTCAAAACAACTTTTAGAAAAATGTTATTTTAGTTAAATCTTTTCGGAACTGAAAAAACAAAACATAACTGATTTAGGCGCTGTTATTAGATTTAGTATTTTAATGAATTTAAAAACAATAATTTTTAATGGATTTTGATGAATTCAATAGAATTTAAAATACAGACGTAATTTTAATATATAATAAGAGATTACGTTTCTCTAGAGCTCGACACATCAGCGGACACATCATCTTAAAATTTAATCATAAAATCCAAATCAAATTATAAGACAACTGAACACATCCTCAAATTATTATTTTCCAAAAAAAACACATCTGCAAATGTAATATGTATCGAGGGAGATGAAGAGATCGTCAAAGGAAATAAGTTCCGCTTATTTTGTTGTTGCTTCTTGTATGTCTCTCTCCCACCGTTGCTTCTCTTTTTCTAACTTTGCCTTGATAAGTTTCAAATTCTGACAGCACGCTTTCTCTGTTGAAAAATAAATCATGATTGCACTCTTACGTCATTGAAAAGAAGGTGAACTGTGGCCCCGTGTTTGTCGTTTTTTTATCCTCAATTACATTTTCCCTTCCTCTCATAAATAGATCGGGTTGTGTGGAGAGAGTTGAGATTAAGAAATTTTCTCTTAGGGACGAGCTTTGTCAATTAGAAATGTTGAATATGCCTAAGTATTGCTGAGACTCTAAGGGAGACAGAAGGTTTTAAAGTCTCTGCTCAAGCTGAAAGTAATCAAAGCCACCAACTCAAATTGAAGGTCTCAAGACATGGTTCACGCTAAGCTCACGTGATACCACAAGCGAACAAAATGAAAGACAAGGAAGTAATTACCCCTTGTCTGAAGTCAAGTTCGAAACAAAACAGGACCACCTGCAAGCTTCAGACGTACGGAAGCTACTAGAGACAGAGCTGTTGTCGAGGAGAAGTTTGTCGGCTAATCACAAGACGTAGATAAGTCTTTATATATGACATAAGGATCAGAGAGAGTGTGGTGTGAGATAAGATAAGAACAGAGAGATAGAGAGAAAAAAGGAATAGAGTATGGCAAGTGTTACACAGGGGTGAGAGAGAGTGTTTTCATTGCCCAAACTTTGTAACAAGAAACTGATTCATTCTAGTGGATTTCCGAGTAATCTCGGCAAGACGTAGCAGCCATTAACAGTGGCAGTGAACTCGTTAAATCTTGGTGTTTTGCTTGCTCTGTTTCTTTATCTTTAAGTCAAACCTTAACTCAAAATCACCGAGATCAAAAGCTTCAAGAAAGCATCGCACAAAAATGACGTTACAAAGTGTATTCTAGCAAAGCTAATCTCGGTCTTAAACTCAACAAATTGGTATCAGAACTTTGATAAGCTAGAGTCGAGAAAGTTGAAAGCTTTGGAGAAGACAAAATTCAAAACTTTGTAAAAGCTATGGCGTCAGGATATGGGAAAGTGAAGCGATTTGATGGTGAAGGCGATTACATCCTTTGGAAGGAGAAACTCTTAGCTCACATGGAGCTGCTTGGCTTAACAGAAGGTCTTGGTGAAGTTGGACCAGAAGAAGCAGCTTATGAAGGTGAAACCGGTGAAACAACGCCTGGAAGTGAAACAACACCTGAATAAACATTGTTAATGACTCGAACAGAAGATAAGACACTCAAAGAGAAGAGAGCTAAAGCAAGATCTACTGTTATACTGAGTGTTGGAAACAATGTTCTAAGGAAAATCATTAAGGAGAAAACAGCCGCAGGAATGATTAAGGTGCTTGACCAACTTTTCATGGCAAAATCTCTTCCAAATCGTATATACCTTAAGCAAAGGCTTTATGGTTACAAGATGTCTGACAACATGACCATAGAGGAGAATGTAAACG
The DNA here is from genome assembly GCA_963920545.1 of Lepidium didymum. Classification (NCBI taxonomy): domain Eukaryota; kingdom Viridiplantae; phylum Streptophyta; class Magnoliopsida; order Brassicales; family Brassicaceae; genus Lepidium; species Lepidium didymum. The sequence continues at coordinate 7,377,277 of OY986992.1, forward strand.
ATTTCTTCAAGCTCATCTCAGATCTTGAAAATGTAAAGGTATTTGTCCCAGATGAAGATCAGGCCATTGTGCTCTTAATGTCTTTACTAAGGCAGTTCGATCAGCTCAAAGAAACTCTTAAGTATTGTAAGACAACACTTGCATTGGAAGAGATAACATGAGCTATAAGATCAAAAATCTTGGAGCTCGGTGCAGCTGGAAAGCAAGTTAAGAGCAGCTCAGAAGGGTTGTTTGTACAAAGTAGAGGAAGAACAACAAGCTGAGATAAAAGCTCAGGAAGAAGTAAAAGTCATGGCAGATCAAAGTCAAGAGATAAGAAAGTTTGTTGGATTTGTGGGAAAGAAGGACATTACAAGAAACAGTGTTATGTTTGGAAAGAGAGGAATAAGAAAGAAGGAAACCTTGTTGAGAACAACGGCTCACAAAGTGGAAAACAAACATGAGAAGCAGATGCATTCACAGTCTCAGAGGTTCTTAATACTGAAGGTGATAGTATTGAAGACAAGTGGATCATGGATACAGGCTGCTCTTTTCATATGACTCCGAGAAGAAACTGGTTCACTAACTTAGATAAAACCAGAACTGAAAAAGTGAGAATGGCAAATGAGACTCACGAGGAGGTGAAAGGAATTGGAAGCATTCGCATTAAGAATAATGATGGCACCACATTTCTACTCACAAATGTAAGATATATTCCACAGATATCAAGAAACTTGATTTCAATGGGAACATTTGAAGATCAAGGCTATTGGTTCCAGTCAAGAAACGGAATACTAAAGGTGAATAAAGGCAGTATGACAATGATGAAAGGAACTAAAGTTGACACGCTATACTTTCTACAAGGAACAACGATGCAAATGGGTGAAGTAAATGCATCTGAAAGTGAGAAAACTGAGGGAAATATGTGGCATAGCAGATTGTGTCACATTGGCCAGAAGGGAATGGAAAAGCTAGTGCAAAAGGGATGCAATCAAGCAGACAAGATACATGGTTTTGAGTTCAGCGAAGACTGCATCTATGGCAAAGCTCACAGAGTCAGTTTTGGGCCTGCAAAACATGTTACTACAGAGAAGCTAAGCTATATACATTCAGATTTGTGGGGGTCACCATCAGTTACAAATTCAATTGGAAACTGTTAGTACTTTATTACCTTCATAGATGACTATACAAGGAAGGTGTGGATTCGATTTCTCAAGAGGAAAGATGAAGCATTCAAGACATTTGTGGAGTGGAAGCAGCTGGTTGAAAATCAGTTAGGGAGAAAGATAAAGACACTGAGAACAGACAATGGACTTGAATTCTGCAATCAAGAGTTTGATAGTTTCTGTATAGAATCGGGAATAGCAAGACACAGAACATGTGCTTATACGCCACAGCAAAATGGCATGGCAGAAAGGATGAATAGAACCATTGTTGATAATGTGAGGAGTATGCTCAGTGAATCTGGATTGGAGAAAAAGTTTTGGGCTGAAGCAGCGTCAACAGCAGTACACGCTATCAACAGATCACCAGCTTCAGCAATTGAATTCCAAATCCCTGAGCAGCTTTGGACAGGTAATCTGCCAAACTTAAGCACACTAAGAAGTTTCGGTTGTGTTGTGTATGTCCACACAGATCAGGGTAAGCTGAATCCACGAGCCAAGAAAGGGGTATTCCTTGGATATCTAGTAGGTGTAAAAAGGTATAGGATATGGTTGCTTGATGACAAGAAGTGTGTCATAAGTAAAGATGTGGTTTTCAGGGAAAAGATGATGTACAAAGATGAAGCAAAAACAGACAGTGAAGTGGAAAGAAGTGAGCAAAGAGATAGTGCTCAAGCGTCAGTTCCTATAGTTCCAAGAGAAGAGGGATATACCAGAGAGCAATAAAGTGCTAAAAAGGTAGTAGATAGCCATAAGAGCAGTCAGTTTCAAGAGACTGAAGCAGAAACTGAGATAAATGCAGAAGAAGAACAAAACAGAACTGAAGAAGGCTTGAGAAGCTACCAATTGACCAGAGACAGGGTCAGGAGAAACATCAAACAACCTCATTGGTTTGATGAAGACGGTGATTTAGGCTTTGCATACAACATAACTGAAGATGGAGGCATGTCAGAACCATATAACTATCAAGAAGCATTGGAAGATGTGGACAAAGAGATGTGGATTAAAGGGATGGATGAAGAGATGGAATCACATCTGAAAAACCACACATGGGACATAGTGCCAAGGCCACAAAATGGTAAAGTAATAGGCTGCAAGTGGGTGTACAAAAGGAAAGCAGGAATGCAAGGGGTTGAGAAATCAAGACACAAAGCTCGCCTCGTTGCAAAAGGATACTCACAAAGAGAAGGGGTTGACTATAATGAGATTTTCTCTCCAGTGGTCAAGCATGTATCAATTAGACTCATGTTTTCAGCAGTAGCTCATTTTGATTTTGACCTAGAGCAACTTGATGTGAAGACAGCTTTTCTCCATGGTACACTAGACACAATGATCTATATGGATCCACCAGAAGGATATGAAATTGAGTCAAAGGTCGATATGGTATGTCTTTTAAGGAAGTCGTTGTATGGGTTAAAGCAGTCCCCAAGGTTATGGAATCAAATATTCGATTCATTTATGAGGACTGCAGGTTACTCTAGAAGCCTACATGACAATTGTGTATACTTCAAAGTAACTCAGACAGAAAGAAAGATATTCTTACTGCTGTATGTCGATGATATGTTGATCATTGCAGAGGATAAAGAGACAGTAAGACATCTTAAACAAAAGCTGAAGTCTGAATTTGATATGAAGGATCTAGGAGAAGCCAAAAAGATACTAGGAGTGGAGATAACCCGAGATAGAAAAGCTCATACTCTTGAGCTATCTCAGGCAGATTATTTGCAGAAGGTTTTAAGAAACTTTCAGATGGATGAATGCAAAGCAGTTTCAACTCCACTCTGAGTGCATTTCAAGTTAAGAAGTGCAAGTAACCCTGAACTCGAAAAGCAAGCAGAGGAGATGAAGAATGTCCCTTATGCAAGTGCAGTGGGGAGTATTATGTACTCAATGGTGGGAACAAGGCCAGACTTGGCACATCCTGTTGGTGTGATAAGTCGATTCATGAGTAAGCTATTAAAGGAGCACTGGCAAGCTGTTAAATGGGTGCTTAGATATATTAAAGGTTCAGTTAATACTCGGATGCAATTCAAAAGGCAAGAAGAGTTCACAGTGAAAGGTTATGCATATTCAGATTTTGCTGCAGATTTGGATCGCAGAAGGTCGACCACATGATATACATTCACAGTAGGAGGGAATGTAGTTAGCTGGAGGTCAAGGTTGCAAGATATGGTGGCTCTCTCCACAACAGAAGCCGAATATATGGCTCTGACTGAAGCAACAAAAGAAGCAGTGTGGTTAAGAAGGTTCATGAATGAATTGGGGTTCGAACAAGATTCAGTGGAGGTATTCTGTGATTCACAAAGTGCCATTGACCTGTCCAGAAACTCAGTACATCACGAGAGAAAAAAGCACATCGCGACAAAGTATCATTTCATCAGAGAAAGAATTGCAGAAGGTGAAGTGAAAGTGAGTAAGATATCAACAGTGGTGAATCCAGCGGATATGTTAACCAAGGTACTACCAGTTTCCAAGCATCTAAGCTCTTTAAAGAAGCTCAGGGTGACACAAGAATGATCACAAGATCAAGAACCGAGATGGAAATCAAGTACACTAGAAGGAGAAGAAGTGCCAGAAACACAGCAATACTTCGGCAAGGTGAGGTTTGTTGAATATGCCTAAGTATTGCTGAGACTCTAAGAGAGACAAAAGGTCTCAAAGTCTCTGCTCAAGCTAAAAGTAATCAAAGCCACCAGCTCAAACTGAAGGTCTCAATACATGGTTCACGCTGAGCTCACGTGATACCACAAGTGAACAAAATGAGGGACAAGGAAGTAATTACCCCTTGTCTGAAGTCAAGTTCAAAACAAAGCAGGACCACCTGCAAGCTTCAGATGTACGGAAGCTACCAGAGATAGAGCCGTTGTCGAGGAGAAGTTTGTCGGCTAATCACAAGACGTAGATGAGTCTCTATATATGACATAAGGATCAGAGAAAGTGTGGTGTGAGATAAGATAAGAACAGAGAGATAGAGAAAAAAAGGAATAGAGTATGGCGAGTGTTACAGGGGTGAAAGAGAGTGTTTTCATTGCCCAAGCTGTGTAACAAGAAACTGATTCATTCTAGTTGATTTCCGAGTAATCTCGACGAGACGTAGCAGCCATTAACAGTGGCTGTGAATTCGTTAAATCTTGGTGTTTTGCTTGCTCTGTTTCTTTATCTTTAAGTCAAACCTTAACTCAAAATCACCGAGACCAAAGCTTCAAGAAAACATCGCACAAAAAGGACGTTACAAAGTGTATTCTAGCAAAGCTAATCTCGGTCTTAAACTCAACAAGAAATATAGATAAAACTTCCTACACAAGACTAAGACTTGCATTAAGTTAATATTTTGGTGGTGTATCTTGCTTTACTTGCTCTTTCATATGTTGCATAACTAATGCGTTATGGGATAATGTATCAAATGGTGGAATTGTACTCACTTGGTTTTAGTGGCCTGACCTCTATGAAAGAACTAGAGATTTTGGAGTTTATTATTTTCAAAGGGTCAACTGGCGAATTGACTAACGGTGGCTTTATCTTCTTCCTTTATTCTATCTGTTCGTCATCACGTAGAAGTTAGTGCTATTCCGTTGGCAAATCGTTTCACCGTCATCTCTCGCGAAGAACAATTAGTTAGAAGGTGATTTTACTTTTGTTTCTGGAGATCTTGTGTTGACTTTTGGCAGAACTTTGGGTACCAGATTTGTGTGAACAGAATTTTTATTTATCTGGTTCAATGTTTTCTGAATTCAGGGTTTAAGGGAATTATATATGGATGATGCAACCTCTTTCAAAGAGAAACGAAGGAACTTGGACAAGATCAGATTAACGGAAACTCATACTTGCCTCGGTTATGCATTATCAGGATTTCGATATCTTTCTAGATACAGATCAGATTAATCTTTCATCTGTACCACAATGTTTCCTATCACCTCTTGAGTTTGTTCACCTGAAGACAACACTCACTATCCGAACAGATGGAGGATCACCCTCAGGAACTAACAGTAAGATGAAACTAGCAGAGTACTTCCTAGAGAATTGTGTAGCTCTCAAGAAGCTGACATTAAGTAAGAGTTTCTGTGACATCGAAATCAAATCGATTCCAAGAAGCTCTAAAGGGTGTGAAGTTGTCATAGATTACTAAGCCAGCTTACAAGGTGTTCTCTTATAAATCCAGTTTTATATCCAATAATCTAAGGAGAACCAGTAATCTCGTTGAAATTTTTTGAGCCTTTCAAGACTAATTCTTGTGCTATGTAATGTGAAATCATTGCTTAGGAGTCCCAGTGGTATTGTTTATTATGGTGCTTGGGCCCCAAGGCAGAAAATGAATCCTATAATTATGTGCTTTGATGTTAGATCTGAGAGCTTTAGTATTATCCCAGCGCCTAGGGCTGTTGTGCATAATTAGAGTTACTCTATATTCATAGAATACAATTGAAAGTTAGCTTCCAGTGTTAGAGACCCTTACAATATTACTATCACTAAAATTTGATTTATGGATTCTAGAGGATGTCAAAAGACATGATTGATCCAACAAAGCTGGTGAAATTATTTTTGCCCCACAATTTCTGCCAATAGATGTTGAACCTTTCTACATTTTTTACTACAATGTACAAAAAAAAAGACATTAGAAGAGTTAGGCTTCATGGAATTGCAGATAGTGAAGAGTTTAGGCGCAAATATGAACTCATTGGCACAGGTTGGGTATCTCTCGCTCCCCAACACCTTGAAAGTATTTCTCCTTTCTGATGTTTTTGGGTGTATTTCTTTAAGGATATTATTGTAAGAGCTTGGCAAACTCTAGAGTTCTTTTTCATTTTTTCCAATTGTTGTTTCAACATCGGATAACTTAACTCCAAATCTGTTTCATCTAGGAATTACAATCTTTGTTCGTGTGTTATCTTTTTATTTTGATGCTAAAGGCTCAAAAAAATTTCTTCATTACAGTCTCTGACTCGGACTCAGTTTCTTTGCCTTGTCTGAAGTCTGAAGATCATGGATCTAGAACAAATCAAGTTTGTTGACAATTTGGATATAGAGGTCTTTATATCTAAACTGTCCAAGGTTGTTGATCATATTGATCTCAGATTGTCCAGCATTGGAAACTTTAAGTACTGACAAGATGTATGGAGTTAAAGTCGTTCAATCTCTATTGAGCTTCTCTCTTATACGAATGTATTATGATGTCTTATATGAAAAACAAGAAGTTGTCATGCAAACCCCGAAGCTCAAGTCCCTAAAGCTGAACTATCTTATTGTCGAAAGTATCACTATAAATGATATGAGCTCCATCGTTAAGTTGAATCTAACTCGTTTGCAGCTTTTTGGTGTAAACTATACTAAATTACTTACCCTGATCTCTTGTGTTAGAGATTTGACAATCTCGTTTGATCTTCTTCGGGTAAGCTCTCTGTCGTGATTCTCTCTATCTAACCTTTTATTCTCGTATAGTTGTGTTAACATATATGCATTTTCTCTTTGTAGGACATTCAATATGAAGTTTTGAGATCAAAATCACGACTCAAATTCTATAAACTTTCTACTTTGAGGGTCAATAATATACTGACAAGATTTTGGGAAGATTTTTCAATCTTGCTTGAGAACTGCCCGAATCTAAAATCTCTCTTTCTGGTCAGAATTTGTGTTTATTAACTAAAACTCCAATTCAAAAAGCATTGCATATACTAATTGTCTTCTTTTGTTTCTCTATTTTGCAGGTGTCTATAGATTATCTTGGTGAAATAAACATGTTAGATGTGCCTCAATGTGTCTCATCGTCACTTACGGAAACAACTGTATGGGTATGTGAAGAAACTAGGGAGTTATTTTATGAAAAATTCAGCAGTACTCAAGAAATTAACTCTAAGTGTAGATCAGGTTATGGCAGATGATCGTATGAAACTCAGAGTTCTTTACATCTTCAAGACGATCTAAAGCGTGTGAAGTTTATTGTTCGCTGCGCTCGTCATCGTAGCTTGGCTTTAGAATCAATTGGTCGACTTCATACAGTCATGTAACCTCCATTGTGATATTGTTAGTCGCATAATCACCACGTTATATTGTTTTGGAATTTTATGTCGACGATATAAATTTGATCCTCTACAAAGTTTAATAACAAATTCCCCTCTACAAAATATGATTAATTTCCCCCTCCAAATTACCATTAGTTTACATCTGACGATAAACCTTAACTATGTTTAATACAATGAGACCGTCATTTCCACAATCTTCCGCTGTCGTCTCTTCATCATCCATCTCGGAAATTTTGAATTCTCATCCTCCATTGTCAATAACCTCGGTTAACGACGGAAAAGTGAAAAAACATACAAAAGAGGCGTTGAAGACGAGTTTCGATTTCAACACCTTAGAGCGATTGTTCGAGGGAGACTAACAAAATGAGTTTCGATTTCAACACCTTAGAGCGATTGTTCGAGGGAGACTAACAAAATGAGTTTCGATTTCATGAAATCTAAAGGATTCGATCGAAACTTGGCGGATCTGGTACCTTTATTCTCATCTACGAAATGATCACCACCTCTGCAGGATTCAAAACTAGATCTCAAGAAAATCACTACCACAGTTGATACAGATACAAGCTGAACCTTTCATTGTCCTCATCGTCAATTTCGAATCCGATTTTTTGTCGATCCAATAAATCGGATTCAACTCGATTGAGATTGTTTTGATCGAATCCCAAAAGAGAAGATCAAAGAAGAACCGAAACAACTATTGAATCTAACACAGAATATTTTCAATGTCTAGTTTCGAAAAGAACAGTGTAAAAGTTGAGATAAATTTCCAGATGAGCAAAGGATAAAAGGATTTGCGATAAAAAATAAATGTAAAGGATAAACAAGAAATCTGATCTACTCACAAATTTATGTTTCTAGTTTGTTAAATACATTTCAGCTTTTTGCTTTTTTATTGTAACAATCATATTGAAGAATCAAGAAGGAGAGAAAACGAAGGAGACGAGAGAGAAGAAGATTGGTTGAATTTGACATGTGATCGGTTTAATTCTGGTTTAGAGTTTAATTAAAGGGATTATTTTGAGAAAAGCCATGTTTGACTTTTAAATTCTCCATAATGTTATAGAAGATAAATTTTCTCCACAATACCATTTTGATCAAGTCAATATTCGATTAAAAGACCAAAATGTTTATCTTCATTTTTTTTCATTCTTTCTTCTTCCTTCGTGACATGTTTATGTCGATCACTTATGTCTGTGTTCGTTTTAAACATGTTTATATTCATTTTTGACATGTCAATGTCCATCTGTTATGTATATGTCTGTTTTAGACGTCCATTGTTTATGTCTATATCCGTTGCCAAACAAAAATTCACATTTTTCTCCTTCCGTCTGCCACGTGTCGATGTTCTATTGCCCAATTTTTTTTTCTCATTTCCCCACGAAAAATCTCGTATTTGTTTCCACCATTTTCTTTCTTCTTCTCTCTTTCTTCCTTTTTTTCTTCCATCTTTGAAAAAGTAAAATGATCATTATAAATACCACAAACACCACAAAAGTGGCATCCCCCACAAGAAAATAACATTGTGGCATTCTTAACAATTTTAAAACTCGTTAGGGTGTTATGGCTAATTATTTCATAATTAAACATATTTACGGTTTACTGTTAGATGTAAATCAATTGTAGTTTGCAGGGGGAAATTAATCTTGATATTTTGTGTAGGGAGATTTAAATTGTTAAACTTTGTAGATGATCAAATTTATCGAGATACTATTCTGAGTACATCTTAATCTTTTTGATATTTTTGAGGGGAATTTAGATCGTCGGTCCTGAAATTTTAGGAAAAAACTTAGGCTATGAATAAAGTTTTGTCGACTCAAATTTCAAAATTTTCATCAAACTTTTTGTGTTCATTATTAGATTGAAAGTATTTGGGTTTATGTACTTTTCAATAGAACTTTAGAACAAGAGGTATAGAACTTCAATAATAGAGAACAAGAGTTATAGAACTTCAATAATAGAGAACACGAGGTATAGCAAGTAGTATTCAAAAGCATATAATTATGTGACATGACTACAATTTAGCTAATAAACAGTTAAACATACAAGACCCCAACAACAAAAAGCAGTCATGTAATAATAAGGAATCACACTAACAATATGGAAAAATTATTATTCCTTTTATGTTTTATATCACTCAAGGAACATATATATGAATCATAAAATTCATTTTTTTTATAAAGATTAGATTATATTAATTTGATTCTCTTTACATTTTCTCCGAAATTTAGCAACATGGCTTACAAATTTTTTTAAAAAAAAAGCATGTTACTAAGAAAGCGGTAATCTAATCCAGAGAGATTAGTTACCAAACCATTTAGAAAATATAACTCTATAATGCTTTGAAGATTGATGAGTGAGCAAAGTATCTTTAATGACTCTGTCCAGCCAATTAAATACATGGGTCGAGGTTGACGGATTTACTCCATGAAGCCTGAGATTCCTTTCTTGCAAGATTATAAAAACCAGACCTTGAGTGACTAGCTTTTTAGCATTGATGATAACCCCTGTGTTTTACCAATGAGCCAGTTGATCATGGTTTCCCGTTCCATAAAATAGTCGAGTTCATTCGCAGTCTAACAAAGATAGTTTGTCAAACCTGCTGGGTAAATGGACAATCTATAAAGATGTGGGATTGCGTTTCAGGTGATCTAGAGTATAAAAGACATGATACATTAGAGGTGATACCAAAGTGTTGCAGCCTAGTTCTAACTGGTAAGCGTTCAAGCTGAGCAACCCAAAATATGAAGGCATGCTTTAGCGTGGCTTACTTAAACTATATTGCTTTATACCAGCTCTTGTGAGACGCTTGTGGTCGAAGAGTTTCCCATGTCACCTTTGCGGAAAAATGATCTTTTTCAACCTCGCTATTTCCCCATCTATATTTGTCAGGTCCCAAATTCGATGAAGGAGACTCTATCGTTGAAATCATATGGCACAAGGCAGAGAGCTCCATGGAGCGAGGTCGAGCAGGGAGACGCCATCTACCATCTATTGTGGCTTGTTTTACCGTGGCATCAATGGGGATACCCAAGAGTCTAGGTCCCTCAGATCTACCGACATCTAATAGCGGTCTTTGTTTCATCCAAGAGTCAAACCAGAAACGATTTGTGTCTCCATTCCTGATTGAGCAAGACAAGAATCTCTTTGCTAAGGGTCTCATATGTAGTATGCTTCTCCAGAGCCATGAGGAATTTTGTTGAGCAGTGGTTGTCCAAAAATTCTGGTTCTTTAGCATGTGGCTTTTGGTCCAAGCGACTTATAAGGAACCTGAATTCGAAAAAATCAGCCAAATGAGTTTCAAATTGAGAGATTGGGACCAGATATTGAAATCCCTCAGTCCTATTCCCCCTTCTTGCTTCGGTAGACACAAATCTTTCCAAGCTACTTTTGTATATGGTCTCTTTGTAAGGCTTCCAGCCCAAAGGAAGTTGTTACAAAGGCTTTGGATCTGCTTAAGGCACAATTTTGGAATTAGGAAGGCGGAATACCAGAAGTTGAGCATGCTATAGATGACTAAGGAGATCAATTGAGCTCTGCCAGCAAAGGATATGACCTTTACACTCCAACTACTCAGTCTGTTTTTGACCATATCTATGAATGGTGAATATTCTGCTTTCCTCAATTTTCTATGCATTAGTGGGAGCCCTAGATATCTCATTGGGAGCTGACCCATTTCGAACCCAAGTTAAAAGATTCTGCCTATTTCTAATTCATTTGTAGGCCTAAAATCTGTCTTAATGAATCCAAGACATGAGCGATCTGCAGTAGTGAAGATTCTTTGCCATTTGAGAAGATCATTTGATCATCAGCGAAAGCAAGGTGGGTGATGATCGGTGATCCACCAAGTGGGTGAAGTCCAATGGAACCCACAGCGAAATCTGATGAGAGCATACTAAATAGAACATCCATCGCCATAACAAACAATGACGGGGATAGCGGATCGTCCTGTCAGAGCCCTTTTGAGCCACAGAAGAAACCACAGAACTGGCCATTCACGTTTATTGAGAATGTCGTTGTTGAGACACATTGGGAGATCCACTCAATCATTTTCTCTGGGAAGTTAGCAGCATTCAGACAATGGATGATGAATTCCCATTTTACGCTATCAAATGCCTTTCTGAGGTTGACTTTTAGAAGGCTGTGAGATGTTATGCCTTCTCTCCCAAATCCCTGACTCATTTCTGTTGCCAGCATAACATTTTCCGTTAAAAGGCGACCTTTAACAAATGCTGACTAAGTATTGGTGATCATATCTGGTAGAATGGCTTGGATCCTTCTCGCCATGATCTTGGATACTATTTTGTATAGAACGTTACAATATGATATAGGTCTGAATTCTGACATCTTGTTCGGTCCAATTTTCTTTGGTATTAGAGAGATAGATGTTGCGTTCCACTGTTTAAGGAGCCGACCTGAAACAAAAAATTTATTTTTTACCAAACAATTGTATCGACAAAACACTATTTATAACACAAATTCTCCAAAGTTCAAACATACAACTCCTTAAAGTCATGAACTCGGCTGAAAAAAAACTGTATAAATAGACATTTAACCACTCTGTCAAGTTATATTTTTTATTGATCACAAACTTAGTTAGACTATTATTTATAGAAAACTTATATATTTATGTTTTTCTTTTATTTTATTGTCAAAATATATGGGGAATTGTTATATAAAATGCAATGATATCGTTTTCAGGATTACCAATAAGAATAAAGTAATTAGGTGAAAGAGTGTTTATGTGCTTATAACACTGTACACATAATATACAAACTCACCCATTTAGTTCATATGTACCTAACCCAAATCAATTACCATTGACCTGATCTTCTTTCTCCATTCTCTATATATAGAGCTACATCCACTCTATCAAATACTCATTCACACAAAAATAATTGATATTAATTAAGATCATATAACAAACTCATCATTTGCAAGAAATGGCTCGTCCAAGGATCTCCATTACGATCATCTGCTTACTGTTCTTAGTAGTTGATTTTGACTCGCAATCTTGTGATGCTAGAAAGGTTTTAATGCCGTACAATGCAAGCAAGGATTTGTTTCTAAGTGCCTTACCAAAGGGCAATGTACCACCTTCAGGTCCAAGTGACAAAGGTCACACTTCTCCTCCGGATAATACTGATCAACAAAGTGTACCAGATAACTCGCTGGAGATTCATCGTTTACTAGGATATTCAGTCCCTAGTCCCGGTGTTGGTAATTAGGCTCCTTTATTGATTCTCGAGTTTACACTTCACAAAATGTTGTCGAATTTCTTTAAATGATATAATATCATATATATTGTATTTACTTTTTATGAAGAATGTTTGTGTGACTCTGTGATATCTTCATATATGGTGTCGACTGTTGATATAATTTGTGTGTAATATTTGTAATATAATTGAGTATGGAATATATTCTACATGTAATTTCTCTTGTTACTTTTTCTTACAATATTTACATATATAGTAAGGAATACATTACAAATGTATATATATAACTGCATGCAAGATTTTTTTGCGTTTAAATTATGATATTTTGTGGATAATTTTTTGATTGTATAAATTCAAAAAAGTTTTTAAAAATAATCATACATTTTTTAGTGAAAGTTACATCTTTATAAATAAAATAAAAACGATATCGATATCGTACTAAGAAATTGTAAAGTTATACTGAATATGATTTACAATAATCTACTCAGAAGTCTTATTTTCTTTTAGTTTTGTAAATAAAATTCATTTCTGCAAGTTTGTAATATAAATTTCAGAAGACTAATAGAGTAATAGCACAGCACGGTGAATATCTATGAAAATGACTATAATACTATAGATTAAAAGAGACAAACATTAGCAGCATCATACATTTTTCACACGTGCGTATATTAGCATGAACATACGATTGGTGCCCACAGTAATTTAACGACAAAATGTAAATAGGTTGCGTCCGTAAATTAAATTGGTCATGAATAGAGCTTTAGTTATAAACCTGTAACTTAGAAAGTAAATACAAATTGAAGGAAAAAAAAAAGTAAATACAAATTCAAAAGCCTCAATTTGGCAGCTTTGTAGAAAAAGTTTATGATTTTGACGACAAATATTAGGTACTCGATTGGTAGTTGCTTACGTTAATTTGAAAAGTAAAATTTTTTGTAAGAGATTTAAATTATATCAATCATATTTTGTTTTTTATTCTAAAATATAATTGGTTTAATTTCAAAATTTTTTAAAAAAATTTTGGTTTTCAAAACAATTAATAGCAATGAAAGCAATCGAATCTTAGATTATTATTTGTCAATTTGCGTAAGAGACGTCTGTTTATGTTCCGTTGACGATTTTGTTATGTAATAGTACTCGAATAGATTCAGAGTTTAAGACAAAAAATAAAATGGGAGGAAAGTGAAAATAGACATGCAATAATATAAGGAACACCATTATTGCTCATCTCTGGGACTATTTAAGGTCTAACTTTTCGTCATGACTCATCAACCTCTTCTCTCACTTTCCTTTCTTTGTATTTTCTTTACTAAACCAAGTAACCAACTAGTAAGATTGAGCCGCCTATTGCTCATTACTTATTACACATTCAATGCATTTTATATCATTTATAATTTTTATCTTTATTAATTAAACTAGATGATATATGGTGTTTGTTTAAGATATAGATGATAACTTGTGCTAGACACGTGATTAGATTTAAATGAAATAATCCATATATATAAGTAGTTATAGTTTTGATTAATACTAAAAATAAGTTTTGATTTTTTTGTTAATTTTGAAAATCTGGTAATTTATATATTTGATTGTACAATATATTATATATTACGTCATTAATTTATAATTATATAATATGTTTCTGGTCAGTTAAACTTAGTATATTTTTTCTGTTTTTCAAAGTTATATACAATTACATGAGTATCTAGAAGTTGTATACGAAATATATTTTTTCGATCTTTGTTTATTTAGATTTTGATACATTAAAAATTTTGTATATAATTTTTTGCAAATCGTATCATTTATGCTTTTACACTTATGTTCATTCATTATTTTAAACTCGTATCTATTTAGCTTTTTAGATCCATATTTATTTAGATTTTTAAACATGTATTCATTTTGGCAAACATGTTACATAGGTCAGACGTTCATTTAGGTATTTAAACTTATATTATCTTTAATTAAAATAATATAATTAGGTATACGATGAATAATACCTATATGATATTAATAAATTTTATTATTAGTTTTTAGATGCGGAAATACGCGTACGCGCGTGGTTGGTTAAAATCTATTTAAGAAAAAAAAATTAATATATTACATATAAATAAACAAAAATCAATATCAACTAGAAAAATTGATAAACTAAAAATATGATTTAAATAAAAAATAAAAAATAATTAATAATATTCTTAATCGTAGTAATTATGATCACTTTCTATTTTTAATTCAATTTATACATAATTTATCAAACTAATGAAGTTGTTATTGTATATTAAAAATAAATCAAATTTAATAATAGAAACTTAACATTTTTCTCTTATTTATCAAATTTACTATACATTAAAATACAACCAAATTCTATCTTTAATAATTGATAATTTAAATTTTAAGAATAGAAAAATAAAGATTATACGATGAACTTATACGATAAATGATAACCATAAACTAATACGATGAATGCTTACCTTAAACTTATAAGATACTAAACCATATAAAAATTAAGAAAAAGATAACATAAAAAATCGTAAAGTAACTAATAATTTTTTTTAATCCTATACTTATACAATATATAATTATTTTTCTACGACGAACTTGTAGTAAACCTTAAGTTATAAAAACTTAAGATAAATATACGATTAACGTAAAACAAATCATAGAGTAATCAATCATTTCATTAGCCCTAAACATATATAGTGAATAATAAACTTATGATGTTGATTATTGATTATTTGAATAATCTAAACTTTAAACGAATTCATCAAATTTTATATATTAATTATTCGATAAAATCCAAATCCATCAAACATGTGTTATTTTGGATTTGTGTTCATTTAAATTATTAAACCCATGTTCATATTAAAAATTATATTATATATAAAACATATGTCAAATAAAAACTCAATTTACATAAACAAATTAAAATTAATATTTTTTATGCTCCTCCAAAATTTAAAAATAACTACATGCTCCTCCAAAAAGAAATTTTAAATTTATCATATTAAAAAATATATCAAATAAGACACTAATGTTTTATAAAAATATCATACAAATTTAAAAATAATAATTTTATTAAATTAATTAAATAATAATATTATATTAATTAAAAAATTATACTATATTTCAGAAAAATGTATTATATGTCAAACATATACCAAATAAAAAATTAATTTCTGAAAAAATAAAAATAAAATTTACAAATATTTACATATAAACATGTGTTAAATATTATAATAGGTTTATCCTGCAAAATAAAAAATTTAAAAATCCAAAATCTAAATCCCTATTTTATAATGAATTAAATTAAAACTTATAGCAAATTAGAAAAGTATATTATCGTAAATTCTATTAAGAAATTAAAACTATTTACATGATCATGTTCATGTAAAACGAAATATAATTTTTTATATATTCAAACATATACCAAATAATAAATTCTATTTGTAGAAAACAATCATAACAATATAAAAATACTTACAAGAAATTCTTGGATGAATTCATAAAAGAATTAGGAATCTTATTAGGAATCCTAAACCCTAACCGCATATGATTTGACCACCTGAGAGAGAAAAGAGAAATAGAAGATGAAAGCAACTCGTAATAGAACTAAAATTGGTGTGCACCTTGATAACCCTAATATCTCTAGATAGCCAAAAACAGAATCGCATTCGTAGTAAAGATATGAAAGCAATGGTAGTTTTCCAAAGACACATCTCTGGCAAATGTATAGCCGAATTTCAATGTTTGGAAGCAGTTTTCCGTCAAATCAGGAGGACCCAAACGACGATCATCATATTGTTGGAAAGTTCCAATAGTCTAGTTTTCAGATCAGTTTGCCAATTCATATTCGGAGGTAGAGTTCATCAGTAAATCATGTTTTAAAACATCGGTTCGTAATAGGTTTATCCAGGAAAACGAAAAATAAAATTTAATTAAACTAAAAAAATATACAATGTCAAAAAATTTATTTGGGTAAATTCCATTAAAATTTTTATAAAACTTACATGCTCCTTCAAAACCAAATTTTATCATATTAAAACATATACCAAATAATAAACTATATTTTGCGTAAAACTATTGTAATATTAATTTTTTTTATTAAATTAAATAAATAGTAATATTACATTAATCAAAAATTTATGTTTAAAAAAATTTGTATTATATGTAAAACATATGTCATATAAAAAATTAATTTGCGTATAATAAATTAAAAATTTTAATATACTTACATGTTCGGTTAAATCTAAACTCGTGTTAAATATTACAATATGTTTATCCTGCTAAAAAATTAAATTAAATCAAAATTTGTGTTATATAATAAATTAAATTAAATTAAACTTATAGCAAATTTTAAAAATATATTATAATAAACTTTATTAAGAAATTTTAAAACTACTTACCTACGTATTCGTGTAAAACGAAATATTAATTTTTATCATGTTAAAATATGTACCAAATAATAAATTCTATTTACATGAAAATATCATAAAAATCTAAAAATATCTACATTCTTGGATGAATCCATAAAAGAATTAGGAATCTATGTTAGAGACCCTAAACCCTAGCCACCATCTGATCTAACCACCTAAAAGAGAAACAGAGGACGAAAACAACTCGTAATAGATTTAAAATTCGTGTGCACCTGGGTAACCCTAATATCATTGCATAGTCAAAAACAGAACCGCATTCGGAGTTGTGATACGAAAGTTATGGTGGTTTTCTCAAAATACATGTCTGAAAACAAATTCTTGAATTTCAATGTTCGGAAGCAGCTTCCTGTTAAACCAGAAAGACCGAAATGACGATCAGCATATTGTTGGAAAGCCCCAATGGTCTACTTTTCAGATCAGTTTGGTGATCTAGATTTGAAGGTAGAGTTCATCGGTAAATCGTTATATATGTAAGAGCAAATACATAGAGAAGTTAATTACAATGATACCTTACCAAAAAAAAGATTAAAAGGAAAAACAAGGGAACATGGCTACAATGTCAGTAAAGCCAAAGCCTCATTAAGTTTGAGAACCTTCAGCGATGTCTCCTAGCGTTGATTGTGTTGATGACTTCCATGTGAGTCAAAAAAAACGCTAGAGAAGGATGGATCAGGTTTCCATTATTCAAGGGTTCATTGCGGTTTCTCCAAATTGAATAGGTGACCGCAAGAGCCACGATTTTCCGAAGAACAGAGGGTGACCTATTGAGGCTCACTCTCATCCACGAGATGAGCTCATCCTAGTTAGCAAATGTAGCTGGGCTTAGACAAAGATGCTGCATTACGAGGCGCCAAAGCACAACACTATATTCACAATGCAACAAAACATGATCTCTTGTTTCCAAGAATTTAGAACATAAACAACATAGCGGTGAGATTTGCATTCCCCATGATAGCAGTCTCGATCTAGTTGGTAATCTATCAAGTTGACAGATCCAAAAGTTGAAAATGCATTTTGAAGTTGCACCCTTAAACTACACCTCCATGTACAAGATTTTCTCCGGTCCTCTAGTTCTGATAGCTAGCTTCCCAAGTTATAGAGGAGGAGAAGGTAGAGTTAGTGTGGTATGTGACCTGCCAGGAGTACTCATCAGCATGGTCCTGAGACATCACAGGAGTTGACATTCAAAAGATGAGCCCAAAGAGCCACAACATTGTCTGAACGAGGTTGCGGAAGTATCCATATATCTCCCTGAGAAGCTTTTGAAACATTGGCTGCAAGAGGGATCCATAGGGTCCAAGGGCCCTGCTCTCCAATAAACTTTATTAAGGGACCAAAAGGAGTCCAGTTATCCAACCAAATGCTCCCTCCTTACCATCTCCTAGCTTGCATTTCACAAAACTAATTGCCAAGGATCTAAGTCTAAGCAAAGATCGCCAATTCCAAGAGTGAGCTTGAGATTCATTTAGGAGCCAAAAGCCATAAAGCAAGGGGACGTGATGCAGCCTATGTCATGCAACCCATAAAGACCCTCCATTGGAGAATAAGAGCCAAATCAACTTAAGACTGAGTGCTTTATTCCACTCCAAAAAATTGTGCATGCCAAGCCTCCTTTTGTTTTTGGGAGACAAACAGTACACCATGAAACTTTTGCATTATGATGGCCATCAATGGAACCGGACCATAAGAAACAAGAACACAAGCTCACAATAGATTTAATACAGTACTTTGGCAACTTAAAAGTGGATATCTAGAAAACGACAATCCCATTTATGATAAAAGATATAAGCTGAGTCTGCCAGCAAATGAGAGTGATTTCACAGCCTAGCCATGAAATTTGGCCTTGACTTTCTCTATCAGCGGGCTGTAATCTATGGCGGTGAGCTTCTGAGACATCAAAGGCAAGCCCAAATAACGAATGGAAAATTTTCCTTTAGAGAACCATAGCATTCCAAAAGTCTTTGCTCATCATCAGAAACTCCCGCAATGAAAAGATCTGATTTGTCCCTATTGATGCATAAACCTGATCATCCTGTAAAATCGTCTAGAGTCTCACTTATACTATGCAAAGAAGAGGATTCACCATTAAAAAAAAACATCATAACGTAATTCGCAAACATTAGGTGAGAGAGACTAATTCCCGCCGCTTTAGGATGAAATTTGATATAATCCGAGTTGAATCTTGCTGATAAAAGCCTTGAAAGCACCTTCATAGTCAATACAATAGCTGCGGCGATAACGGGTCGCCTTGCTGTAAGCCCTTTATACTCTTAAAGAAACCACTACTTGATCCATTTACAACGATAGCAAAGGTGGGAGTAGAAATGCATTCTTGAATCCAACCAACAAACTTCTGAGGTATTCCTAAAGCCTGCATAACTGATAAGACAAAATCCCACATAACTGAGTTGAATGCTTTCCTTAGATCGACTTTTAGCATATCTCTAGGTCTCACATTCTTCCTATTATAACCATGGACAAGTTCTGTAGCCAGGAGGACGCTTTGTGACTACAATCTCCCATACATAAACGAAGATTAGGCATTTGAGATAACATGAGCCAACAAATCTTTAAGTCTAGAGGCGAGAAGTTTATAGATGACCTTGTATATCGTGTTAAGGAAGGAGATAGGTCGGAACTGTGCTGGGGAGGAGGGATTTGGGACCTTAGGAATAAGCACTAGTTAGTTGCATTCCAAGATTTGAGGAGAAAATTCAAAGAGAAGAACTCTTTTACCGCAAATGTAACTTCACCACCTATAAAGGGCCGACAGCTGGTGTAGAATTCAGAGGAAAAGCCATCAGGACCTGCTGTTTTGTTCCTTGGGAGGGAGAAAAATGCTTGCTTATTTTCCTCATCAAAATTTTTTTTTCCATAGAGTGACCTTGTTCAACCGTGCATTGGAAATTCAAGAGATTAGTAATATCATCCTGGACAAACAATTTTAATTCAACCTCTGAGGCCAAAAGACCATTAAAATAAGCAAAGCATATGCTTTGGATGCTCTCAGACGAGTCAGATCGCACCCCATGTGAATCCTCTAAGAAGCGTATATGGTTTTGACCCTTTCTAATGGTACCACAACGATGGAAGTATCTAGAATTGGAGTCGCCATCTCTGAGCCACGATATTCTTGATTTCTAGCGCATGAAGTTTTCCTCAGCCTTAGCAAGAGTAAACCCTCTCTCTTGGGCCGCGATCTCCTGTGCAGCGTTTAAGGGGGTGGGATTAGCCAGCATCTTAGCATGAGCAGATTGAAGATTTTGCAGAGCCTCTTAAACCCGCAATTCAATGTTAGAGTAGTTCAATCTGCTGTAGTCACAGATAGGCTTCTTCAAG
Source organism: Lepidium didymum (assembly GCA_963920545.1). NCBI lineage: Eukaryota > Viridiplantae > Streptophyta > Magnoliopsida > Brassicales > Brassicaceae > Lepidium > Lepidium didymum. Next base: position 7,397,415 of record OY986992.1, read on the forward strand.
GCTTAGAGCTTTTTAGTAACTCTAAACATAGATGATCCTGTCACATTAACTGAAAACCAATGCTCCCCCACCATATCTATAAACTCCTTTTTTAGCAAAAAGAAGTTGAATAATTGGAACGACTTTTTTTGCTTTGGGGGTCTAATATTCAGAGATAATGTGGAGCATGTATGATCTGAGAACTCTGCCATATCGAAGAAAGTTGGAGGAATTGGGAAGCTCTGACAGCCATGAGAGACTAAAAAACAGTTTAACTTCTTGGTGATAAGGGAGGCAAATCGCTTGTTCCACCACGTGAAAGTGGATCCCTTGTATAACAAGTCTGCAAGCTCTTATTGGGCAAGACAATCCCTGAAATGTGCCATTGGGTTATCCAAAGTGTACCCATAAGATAGAGACTGCTCTTGGGGGTTCAAGACTTGGTTAAATTTCCAAGCATCGCCCAAGGCTGAAGTTGCAATTTATGTGATTTTGTCTTAGAGAAGGTGCCGAACCAGATCCTCATTTGACGCATAAACAAAAGATACTAGGGTTTTGATGGCTTGGCAAGAGGACCTCACAAGTTACCATATGTAGAGACTTTGAGATGAAAGTAACCTCCACAGAGGGATGCCAAACAACCAAAATCTTTCCTAAAGCTGAAAACTCATAGTTTCCTTCAAAAGACCAAGATGGTAAGGACCCACCTAAAAGCTTATGGCACTTAGGCCGCTTCATGTGGGTCTCAATAATACTACCAAAAAGTGGATTATTCCTACGAATCCAATTCTTAAAGCCGGTGCGATGGGATATTTTATTAAAGCCCCGCACATTCCAACAAAAAATGTCACAAAACATAATGGGATTATCGTTTTTGAGGCATTTGCCTTGCCTCCTTCTTTGTTGCGCTGCCTAGAAGACTCCACAAGCTTAAAGTCCTGAAGATGGTGGTTCTCTTCTTCTCCTGAGAAACTCTCTGGTTCTGAAGACAGAGTGGCCGAAGAGTCTGAGCTAACTTCAGAGATAGTAGCAAAAGAACTTGTAGGTTTTACAGCAGTTTCCTTTACACTATCATTCTATTTAAAAGCTGAAGGAGCAAGAGGGGTAACACAGATTTTGTCCAAGCTTTTGGATGCAGGGGTAACCTCAATCACAGCTGACTTAGGAGCAAGAAGTGTAACTGAGATTTTATCCAAGCTTTTGGGCGCAAAGCCAACCTCAATCACGACTGACTCCTTTTTTCTACTTTTATATAAAGATTAAACGGCTATTTCTCAAAATTTCTTTTGTACACTCTGTACCTGGGTACGTTCTTTTTTATATATTGAATAAGTAAAGTTGTTATTAAAAAATTTCAATTGGAAACTCTTAGTTCCTTCAAATTTTGGTTTGAAAATCAAGCAGTTCTAATGAGAATTTTATATGTAACATCATGTCAGGTAAGTAGTGTGCCATCAAACTCGATATATTTTGATTTTGAGTTGATAAAACTCAACAATTATATATACAGTACATATATGTGTTATATCATAGGTTGAATTATATTGTCATGGTTCCAAATCATGAGTATTATAATACTATTGAGCAGCCATTTTATAATGTGTTTTACTTCCATAATGGGTCATAATCGTACATTAATAAGTCTACCTATAAATCTTTGTAAATTTGCATTACTGAAGATTAGTTTGAATGTTGTAAATTACGTTAATTTCATTATCAGCATGTGAATCTTCCTAATGTAACTTTTCATAACATTGGTGGCTGGTGCGTCTAAGAACAAAACCCTTATATTCTTTGATAATGATGTATCATAGTTTACTTCACTTGGTAGTCGAAAGTTTATTAAGACATCAGCCATCTTTATTTGACATTAGACCACAAAATAAAATAAAATACTTCTAGACATAATTATGTTTTGCTAGGATAGGTGGGTCAGTATTCTTTTTACAAATTCTTAGACAGTTTTATTAGAGAAAAATAAATTTGTTTCGTGAAGAAAGATAAACAGTTTACATGTCGATAGTTTACTCTAAGCAAATACTTAAAATCCATAGTCCTCTAGCCCAAAGCCCAAACATACACACTGTGTGCAAATTACAACTCATCCCCACTAAAACAGGGAAAATTGTCTAATTCTTAATAAACTTAAATCTCAATTTCGTGTTTAAAATTATTAAAAACCTACATGAACCTCTTAAGCGACAGATGTAATGCGGAATAAAATAAATTAAATAAATTAAAATTAATTGTGTTTTTTTTGTCAATATTGGGCCACAACTGGCCAGCCCATTAGCTGCATAATATAGGCAGTAGGACTCGATCCATGGATGTGCGAGTGCGTCTATCTTTAGTAGACTTACCACCTACCACTAGACTAGTTTGGGCATTCGGTTATTCGGTTTGGTTCTTTCGATTTTCGATTCGTTCAGTTCTGGAAATATGATAACCAATGGGTTTCTATTGAATTTTGGTTCGATTCGGTTTCTGTTATTTCGGTTCTAGAAATGTGGTAGCCAATAGGTACATGTTAAAATTCGATTCGGTTTTGGTTCAGTTCCAGTTCCGAAAAGTGGAACTGAATGAGTCTCAAAATAATATTGATTCGGTTCCGAATGATTTGATAACTAGTTTTGGTTCATATTTGATAACTTTCGGTTCTCGGAACCGAACTGAACTGAGAACCAAAGTTACTTAAAAATTGGAACCGAACAATTTTTTTTCAAAATCAAAACCGAACCGAGAACTGAAGTTACCTAAAATTTGGAACCGAACGGTTCTTTTCTCGGAACCGAAACCGAAACGAACTGAAATTTTCGGGTTGGTTCAGTTCGGTTTTTTGGTTTCGGTTATTATGCCCAAGCCTACACTAGACTAAAGGTCACATGCAAATTAATTAAATTTTTAAAAAAAATCGAAGAAATTTTTTTTAAAAAATCAGAAAATATAGAAAAAAAGAAAAATAATTTAATTATTTTTAAAATAAAATCAATTAAATTAAAATATCACGATAACTAACCGAAAAATAAAACTAATTACAAACATATTATAATCTGACTGCAATCATAATCCATCCGATTCAAAAATTCTCAACTCTAAAACTCCAATTCAAAATTCGTCACAAACACTAAAAATTTCAACAAAACAAGTGTTTTAGGCATGATCATAGGTGCACCTACATAAATGAGTTGATGAAGTAAGATGTCAAATTTTATGACGAAGCACCTATTATTATGCCAAAAACACTTGATTTGTTGAATATTTCTAGGATTCATGACGAATTTTGAATTAGGGTTTTAGAGTTGAGAATTTTGAATTAGTTAAGTTATAATGGGTTGTAATTAGATTTACGTTATAATGTTATTTTAATTTAATTTATTTTAAAATTTTTGAAAAAAGAAATTCTAAATTTTTGTTATATTGCCAAAAAACAGGTAGACCAAACAAGCTGACGTGGCTAACGACTTAAGCTCACTCCAATCATAACGAGCCATGTCACTGCATCAGAAACCATTCACGACTTGCAAACTTTGTTTCTTCAATCTGCAACAATTCAATCTTCTTCAATTCTTCTCTATTAGTCTTTTGCCTCTTCCTAATGTATCTTCTCCAAAGCATAGCAGAAAATTATCTTCTTTTTCATAATTAAGAATGACTCGAAATATTCAAACAACCTCAATTTTTAAATCGAAGCATAAGCAACAAAATTGGTGTAACTATTGAGGTTCAGAGTAGCTTTTTCTTTGAAGTAAAACATGATTTTTAATTTGTGTTTGGTAATGGAAACAAACTATGTTGGACTCATAATAAGTTTGTCTAGCCAACACTGTCCAAGATTTGGATTCGAGATTATATAGATGAGCTGTTACATATATATCTAAATACATATAGAGTATGAATAAAATTGTATAAAATATAGTATTGTAAGGGGTGATCTTATCTTTTAACCATAAATAGTTGGATGATGAAATTCCAAACTACCACAACTTTGTAGCTCACGAGTATCTCACTCTGAGCAGACCAAACATTATAGAGGAGAAGATAAAGAGAAACCTTGTGATTCACGAGATAACTCAAACCATTGTCTCTCATTTTATTACAAAATATCTCTCTCTTTTTTCCTTCTATGTGTCTACAAATCTCTAAAACTTAATCTCTTCATTTTCTATCTCTGTAGATTTTGTAATGTTCGTTTGTTGTTACCGTCTACCAAGGAAGACAAATTATGGGTTGCTCTAGTTCGAGAACCATTACAGATGGTACTCTCTCTCTCTGATCTAATGTCTTTCTTCTTCATGATTGTCTTAGCTCTAAGATTTCAGTTTTCACTCTCTTGGCCAAAAGATTCTAAAGTTTGGGAAGATTTTAATAGGATGGTTTTGGTAGAGATATTTTGATGCGACTGCTAAGAGTATCTCTGTGGTTTGTAGGGAGAAAAGAAAAGATAAGAAGACCAAGGACATGGAAACATCCTCAACCGATATCGAGAGCTGAACTCACACAGATGCGAGAGGAATTCTGGGACACAGCTCCTCACTATGGAGGCAAGAAAGGTGATCACATCACATTACATTACATGCAATTAGTCAAACAACAATTCATTACAATACACATGTAAAGAGTCAAATGTTTTAATATTTCAATACATTTAAACAGAGATATGGGATGCATTAAGAGCTGCAGCAGAAGAGGAGAATTTGTCACTTGCTCAAACCATAATTGAGAGTGCTGGTGTGATTGTTCAGAACACTGACCTAACCATTTGTTACGACGAGAAAGGTACATATAATCTTATTCTTTTCATTTTTTGTTAATTATGTTTTGTGCAAAGTAGTTGAGATCTGTTAACGTTTGCAGGTTCCAAGTACGAATTGCCGAAATATGTTCTCAGGGATCCTTCAAACTTGATCAGAACCAAATAGAGAGATTCACATAAGTAACTAGACAAGCTTGCTTGCTTGTGTATGTATTCTATGGAATCATGTTGTGTGTTTGATTTGTCATCTGTGAGCAGTGACAAGCCCATTTAGTTCTTTATTATTTTTCCATGAAGAACCTTTGATCAGTTAAAGTACTATGCTCGTACCAAAATCTTGTACTCTGAACAATAATTGTAATTTCTCTACCTTGTTGTTCAAAACTCAGTAATTTAAAATAAAACTAAGTTTATCAGGTTGAACAAAGATAACAAAACACTCCATAGTTACCTAAGTAGTGGTTGGTTACACAAAGGAGACACCATTACACTGAAATCCAAAAGCTTTCTGGGCGACACATGAGGATGAAAAATGAACCAGAAGATAACTGGTTCAGTTCCCATAAAACAACCTACAAGCTTTTCAATACCGCAAAACTAATACAGTGCTTCTCTAGCCGGAGTTATATGTCACAGTTAAGGTTATGTACCAATGTGAGTCATAATCCGATTGATCAAAGCTTCTTTCTTCCCACTGACAGGAAGATCGTTGGCAGTCAAATATGTCTTCAGTTCGGCCACAGTCAAGTCCTTCAGCTAAACAAAGGGAATAGAACATGAAGCTAATTTGTTCAAATATAGACATCTAAAAAGCATTAAGACAAAACGATGAAATCACTCAAGTAGAGATAAATCAACGTTTAGAATGTTGCTATCACCTTTCCGGATTTTGCGAGTTCTCTATAGTCATAGATCTTTTCATCTGCGTTACCGGCTTTCCGCTTTCTTGATTTCTCCTTTGCTCCTGAGTCACTTTCTTCATCAGAGTCTTCGCCATAAATCGACTCCTTAAATTCTTCAATTGCTTTTACAACAGCAGGTCTACAAGAAAAAGTTCAATGTCTCAGATCCCAACATTTTTTTCTTTTGAATGGAATGTTAAAACGGAGAATTTTTAAATCTGTTGAAAAACCTATTCATTCCTTCTTCGTCAGGAAGTGTTTCATCTCTGATTTCAGGAAGCTCGTTTTCATCGAGTGCAATGGCTTGTAAGATAGCGTAGTGTCTCTGCAAAGCTGCAACAAAGAGATCCTTCAATTTTTATTCATTAACGATTTCCAATACCAGCTCAGTGTAACTAATAGAATCAAGACTAACAGAGTGATGGACATACAGGGATTAGTAAATTGGCAAACCGAAAAATCTTTTAACTCTAGACGTCGCATTAGCACTGATGCCTTTTTTTGCTGATCATCTGATGCGCGAGGTGCAGCCACACCTGGATTTAAATTCAACTGCAAATGTCCACCAACTAGTCAAATTTAACACACATGAATAATGTTTGAACCAATTAATTTCCAAAAGGTTTCTTTCTTGCCTCTTCGATATCTCTAATATCATTAGCATATGGAAGATATATCATGTTCATCCCTGGTGGCTCCACTTGACCACCATCACTCTCGATTTCATCCTGTATGGGATCAAGAAAAAAGAAAAAATACAATAAGTTGTTTAACAAAATCAAAAATGAAATAAAGTTTAAACTGAAGATTATATATACTTATGTGGAGAAAGCTCTTTATAATATCTCTCTCACCTGCGCAACAAGCGCAACCAATCTCGGAGGTGTAGTGCCGCCATAAAATGCAACAGCAAAACTGCAACACAAGAGGATGCCAGTTATCTCAGGGAGTGCTAGAGCATAATTGAATTTATATTCAACTTTGAGTTCAGAGAATTATATATCCAATGTACTTACCGTTCAAGCTGTAACATGGATCTATGCAAGGCAATGAATGCATGAGTGCTCCCTATAACTTCCTGCATCAATTGGCTGTCAATAGTAAGCGTCCCATAATACACAACTGTTTCCAACATGAATCAGGAAAAACATGCAATCCAAGCCAGTGGCTTGAAACCTTTTTAGCGATATGTCAAAATAAGATTTCTAACTCTGAAACTTAAAATGATAAAATATGATAGATATGTGAAGCTGCCTGTGATAGGACACCATTTTGAGGGGTGAAAGTGAGTAAAACAAACTGAAATTAATGTTGGTAGCAAACAACAACGGAAATAAACATAATATACAGGGTCAAGAAGCCCTATAACGTCCAGATTAGATAAACAATTTCAGCACCAAGGTGAGAAGCAGGTAACCTTATCACATGGATAGAGAAATGTAGAAGGCTTCATATTGTGATAATCTTTGAGGCAGTTAAGAGGCTTGAACCCCAGCAGTCTTAAGTGTCCAGTTGAGATTTTTTTTAGCTGGGATAGCTCTTCCACAGTAAACATGATATTCTGACTAGAAAAGAAAACAAGCAATATTGAAGCTAACTCTTACTGGACAAGAAAGAGTGCGGGATCAAATATATTTCAGTGAGTAAAGTAAATCTTAAATTTTCATGACTGCCAAGAAAAAAATTCACATTTCTGAGGCTTTAGTTTTCTTTTCTTTCATAATTACTTCATATTCAATTAATTTTTGTAATGATATTGAAAATCCAGACATAACTTTCTGGAAGCAACCATTGCTTTAATATTTAGAGGAAACGAGATATATTGGGGTGCTATCAGAGGTTTACTTTTTGTAAGGCTGAATCCGTTGTATAGGATCTTGCATTATCGCTCCAGTGTCCGTGCAGATAAATGATCTTTCCACCTGCAGACAAGCCCGCACATGGTGCTTAAAACCCAGAACACACATCAAGAACAAATTGCTTTTACAAACACCAACAGAGATGTCAAGGAAGATTCTTGATTCATTGTAAAAACATGTACACAGATTGGAAACAGGCGTGCATATGACAAGTGAAGTTAAATACTTTGAAGGAGCATATCAGTTAAATTACCTTCACCGGAACATTAGTAGTAGAGTCGAGCCAGGTTATGGTGCCAGGACTAGCCGGACGGAGTAAAGCGTAACCATTCAATTCAATAGACAGACCATCACAGATCATAAACGTAATTCTTTTTGCTATTCTCTTGGCAAGTACACGCTTCTTCAATTGGTCCTTCATGTCCTCTAATCTGAAAATACACGTTTCAGAAAAAATGTACAATTAACTGTGTGAATCCTTATAAAACCGAATTTAAATTCAGAGAATAATACAAAGTGATGTTTTGAAAGTCTTGAAACTTCTCAAGAAAATCATCACTGCTTCTGAGTGTAGAATTATGATGCCATAACGAATGAAAAACATACTTCTGTCCAACTGATGGCATGAATTCCATAAGTTCATCATTGTTTAGTCCAATTAAATCCTGTATATATGTTTCCAAAAGAAAAATTGAAAATTCAATTAATTTTTTAAATGGATGTAAAGCCCCAAGATTTATAAGGTTAGCTCCGGAATCAGATGGTTAAGAGACTAACTTTGTAGAAGAGAGTTATCTTGAATTGCTTATCAGGGTGACTGAGGGGAAGAAGCTCGATTGAGATGCCAAGGTCTTGTGCATCCTTAAGGAATTACCAAAATGCAGAAATTACCAAGAAGCTCCACTGGATAGATTTCAATGTAAATCATATCTAAGTAAGGGTAAGAACTAAACTACCTTGGCTCTCTGCAATGTGGTCCTCGTCATATCTTCTTTTACTGAAATCCTCATACTCCCAAAAGGATCATCTTCGTTAGTGAAAAGAAAAATGCGCTTATCTGCTGTCTTTGAAGATCTGAATATATTTCTTACAGAATATTACCAACACAGGGATCAAGTTGGACCAAATTATAATGCATGTCACAAACCTGGCACTAAATCAATAAATGAAATTAGATCATTACCCTTTGCGCAGTAGAGCTTGTGCAACCCAGAGAGCACTATAAAGGGAATTCTCCCGAGAATCTGAGACTATACCATTTTGACTGCCAATATCCTTGACAAATGATTCTGCACTCAAAATATACAATTAACATTTCCTTTTAGACATTTTATGTCACATTCATATACGACCAACCAACAAAGTAAAAAGCTCTTTTTCAGCACACTGAATGAGTTTCAGATCTACCAATGAGGTATCAGGCGCTAAAAGCTCGTTTAACCATAATGGATTTTAATTCTAACTTGTAATGTCTCTTCTTACTAAGTGATTACTAAGAAGGGATTTCTAAATCTAAATTAGGAAGGATTTTAAAAGAATAATGCACTTGAGCATAACAAGATAGCTAACAAGTTGTATAAAAACAAGGATACTCCGGCACCGACCTTCTATGAGATCGAATTCTTTAATGAGTCTCGCGGTTGGACGGTCAATACACTCTCTTTCTGGAACATTAAAGACATAGACACCATTAAGATCCTGAAGATTCTTCTTTTCACGCTGCAAGTTAAAACAAAATAGAAGAAAACAAATAAGAGATACAATACATCTTGTTCCATCCAGAAATAATACAACATGTTTCATCCAGAAACTTACAGTGTTAAAGAAGCAAATTGCTATTTCATCATTTGACCGATTGATAATATGAGCCTTAAGTGACTGAGCAATGCAACTAACAGCAATGTGAAAATGACTTTCTTGTTTGTCTTCTTCCTGTCATCAACATCAGTAAGCAACCACCATAAAACATTTTGGAAAATTTTGTAGCCTACCCAACAGATTTTTCAAATAATCAAACATCAAACTTTGATTTCATTATTTTCTTGTATACTCACAGAAGGGCACGTAGAAGTGAACATTTTGGGAGAAGCGTCAATTAGATAGACCACAAATTCTTTGGAAGCCTCTTTATCCTGCGACACAAACAAATGAAACACTCGATAACCAATATAAACTAAGGGTTTCATTTTTTGCTTGCTTTTCGTCTTAAACTCTTAGAAGAAAACCAGGTCAAACCTGAAAGAATTCGCTATCTGGATCTTCGTCTTCATCTCTGAAAACATCATCTGGGTCCAATTCCATGTCTCACAAGAGCAGATACAGAAATTGGGTCAGTAATAATGGCTTTTCCTTCGGAAAACCTCAATTTTTGTCAGAAAGGTTCCAGAGGTTTTAGCAAGAACAATACGAAGAGCGCCTTTTACCCCAACGTGAAATTGGGCTTTTTTTAACTTTTCCAAACGTGTATATATTTGGGCCATAACGTGAAGCTTTTTGGGCTTAGGCCCAAAACGGACATGAAAAAATGCACTGGACAGTTCTTATTATGTGATTGGAATTTTTGATCGAGAATATTGTTTTCTTAACGTCACTTTATCTAATCTTTACTATGTCTGTTTAATCTTTATCTGTTGCTTACGGAGCCTACAACTACTTGATTTTGTCATTTGCAGTTGTTACTTCTTGGAAAAGGTAAAGCTGATATCATAATTACGTAAGCACTAATAAGAATTTAGATTTTGGTTTCGATTAGTAATTACATAGTCGTCTAATGACATAATGTAATTTAGTCAAAATTTTGTTAATCAGCATAACATGCATAACGATGTTTTCTAATACGATTCTACAAGCTCTTTTTTACCTAAAAAATTACAAAAAAAATATTATTTTTATATATAATAAAACTTTACCGTTAATAGATTTGTATCTTTTATAATAACTAAAAAAAAAAATTTTTGATCAAATTATTTAACTGAATATTATTGTTATATTTATCTATATAATATTATTTTTTAACAAAATTTAAATATATAAAGATTTATTTTAATTTAAATATAAAAAGATATAATAATTAAATATAATAAAAATCTATTATATATAAAATATATTGGGACATAAATCGTATGATTTTACATAAGAATCTCTTATATAATAAAAACATAATATTAATTTAAAATATTATTATATTAATTCATTTTGGCCTACTAAATATTATAACAAATTTGTTAATTATTAATAATTTAATATAAATAAATTACAATAATTTTTAAAATACATGTTTAAATGTCTAAATGAACATATGATTTTACCTAAATAAACACATGTCTACAAATTTAAATGTACATGAATCTAAAAACCTAAATGAATATTGGTTTAAAACCCTAAAATTCTAAATGAACGCGAGTTAAAAAATTTAAATGAATATGGGTCTAAAAATCTAAATAACATTAGTCAAAAAAATATTTATATACAAAAATTATAATGCATCAAAACTTAAATCAGTAGAAATAAAAAAATATATTTCATGTATAACACCGGTCATCATTATAAAATTAACTTTTAGTATATTAAATATATAAAAAAAAAATTTACATGAAGTAAACAAAATAAACAAATATCACTTATAAATATTATAGATAAATTAAAACATCTACAAATGTATAATAATTTTTTCAAAAAAAAATCTCATGCATACAACATCATTTAGTTAAATAAATAAACAGGTGTTTTTTTGCGTATTTGCCTAAAAAACTAAAAAATTAAATATAATAATATTTCCTTATTTTAAAAAATTATTTCGTAGTATTTTTTTTTAAATTAGTAATCTACATTTGTCTAACTATAGTTAATTACACTTGTCGACTCAAACAATATTGACATCCACATAAAATAATATCGTCACATGTAACAATATTAAACATTTAACTATACTGATATTATAATTTTTCTTTTTATCGTCTTATTTTATTATTACAATTTACTGGGTTTTAAATTATGGTTTACAATATAATATGATGGCCATTAATCCAAAGGTTCAAATAAGCCCAATTATAAAACTTCGAGAAGCACACGCGTTTTTTCTTGTTTGGCCACCGGATTCCACGTGATTACCGGTAAATAACTCCGGTTTTGATATGATTTTCCACGTGTCGCTATTTCCTACTTGTTCGCATGCAAACTACAGTCTCATCGGAAACAGCCACTCTGCAGCAGAAATCCTCACCTGCAAGTCCAAATCCGACGATCTTCTCCTCCAATTCCATCATATGGTTGAATCTCAAATAAACATAAGCGTTGAAGGCCACCTGACGAACCGAGGAGTTGTACCTCCAAAAGTTGGAAAATCTCCACAGGATCTAAAAGTCACCAGCAACCGTTGATGGAGAAATTGGCAATCCGATACAAAGATCAGATCCGAAAACTAACTAATTGGTTGAAGAACCATGATGAGGCGTTATTCAAAGAAGACTAAAAATATTACTGCCAAAGAACAAAATCATAAACAAAAAACATGGCGAGAAGTTACCATCGCTCTTAAATTTAGTTTTCTTCGGTTAACTTGTTTCACAATGAGATAGAAACGAGTCTCCGCCGTCGCCGCATGGCACAAATCGAATGTCGAATGTCGAACACACCAGTCAACCAAGTTGATAAAGTGACAGACACAGGATGTAAATACACCAAGGAGAGTAGCAGTAACACAGTGTAACCATCCTGAAACAAACACCGTTAATTGGCGAAGAACACTCACAATTCGCCTTCACACAAATTAGATGCGACGTTTCAGTTCAAATACATCTAGCATTGAGATAAATTTACTTTCTTCACCTTCCGCTTTCGTTTCATATCTGAAGTCGGGGAGTTTTTTATTCCAACTCGTATTTTCACCACGTGAAAGGTATATTAAGATTTCATTTGATTTGGCTTCTCCCAAGGATTCAGTTGCGTTGAATATAATGTTTTGTTTGGATTCTGAAATTGTAGGATGATAGATCATTTTTTTTTGGAGTTCTATCCTAATGATCCTCATTCATTATTGGAAGCTGCAAAGAGAGTCGAACATTTCTGCGATTACGTTGACATCAATTGAGGGCTTTTAAGGTATTGTTTTCTGGTAAGGTACATTGCTTTCCTTCTCAAGTATTAAAGAGAAAATGAACAACAAGTTACAGTCCGCTCCTGCGTTTTTTGTTCCAATTCAAAAGAGCTTTTGGTGCTATATTATTTTCCATTGGTGTCGTAGATAAACTTTCAGTGTGCCAAAACTATTGTCCTTTCATACTAGCAATGCTAAGTATCATAACTTCCAAGCCAGTGTGTCATTAAATCTGGTTGAGGACTCTGATGTGATTTGGCTTGGTTTCATTTACATCTGGTCTTCGAACAAGTTGATTGCTTTACTTAGATATCAAAAGTTTAAGACTTCCTTGGATTCTGACTGGTTAACCGGAATGATTAACATGTTTGGGAGAAGAGTGGTTAAAACACTGTCAAGTAGGTTCGATACATAACAAAAACATGCATGTTCTTATGACATCAGAAGCTGAATCTAAAACAGAGTTCAGTAACATCAGACTTAAGTGTCATTGCTTTTTACTTTTAGCCTTTGTTCCTTGCGTAAAACAAAAAGATAAGCTGGCCATATGAGCACAAGGAAGAGCTTCCTACCGAGATGTCTCCGGCTCGGTGCAAACATAATGACTGTTTGGATGAAGAGACTTAGGTGTTGTTCGTTTGTACATCCAGATGCTCCATCTGGATGGAGATGTAAACTGTTGTTCGTTTAAATGCATAATTATGCATCATCCGGATGAACATGTTGGATGGAGCATTTCAACTTAGTTTAAATTTTTAGAAATTCTAGATGTGTTTATAAGAAGCAATTGGACGAAGATGGAGTTCATAAAAATTAAAAATACCAAAATACCAGTTTCTTCTCTCTTTCTTCTTTTTACTCTCTTTATCTTATTTTTTATTCTTTCTCATATTTTTTATTCTCTCTACTTTTTTACTCTCTCTCCTCTTTTTTACTCTTTCTGCTCTTTTTTACTTTCTCTCTAGAGGTTTCCATCTCTAGAAAACCTCTCATCCCTTCCATCTCGAGTCAAGAAAATTTGATGGAAAATCAACTTAAAACTCTTCTTTTTTACTATCTCTATCCTCTTTTTTATTCTCTCCTCTATTTTTTATTCGTTCTCCTATTTTTTACACTTTTTCTTCTTTTTTACTCTCTCTCCTCTTTTTTACTCTCTTTTCTCTTTTTTACTCTTCCTCTTTTTTACACTCTCTCTTCTTTTTTTTCTCTCTCCTCTTTTTATGCTCTCTCTTCTTTTTTACTCTCTCTCCTCTTTTTTACTCTCTCTCTTCTTTGTTACTCTCTCTCTTCTTTGTTACTCTCTTTTCTATTTTTTACGCTCTCTCTTCTTTTTTACTCTCTCTCCTCTTTTTTACTCTCTCTCCTCTTTTTTACTCTCTCTCCTCTTTTTTACTCTCTTTCCTATTTTTTACGCTCTCTCTTCTTTTCTACGCTCTCTCTTCTTTTTTACTCTCTCTTCTTTTTTACTCTCTCTCCTCTTTTTATTCTCTCTCCTCTTTTTTACTCTCTCTCCTATTTTTACGCTCTCTCTTCTTTTTTACTCTATCTCCTCTTTTTTAATCTCTTTCCTCTTTTTTACTCTCTCTTCGTTTTACTCTCTCTCCTCTTTTACTCTTTCTCCTCTATTTTACTATCTCTCTTCTTTTTTACTCTCTTTCCTCTTTTTATGCTCTGTCGTCTTTTTTACTCTATATTAATCTTTTTTTTTGGGTCATTTTATAGGTAAGTCCATTTAGATGTAGATGTCAATTTACAAAACAAACAAACACACATCTAGATGCAACATCTAGATGTAGTATTCACCATGGAAACAAACAACATCCAGCTGCTCTATCTAGATGGTGCATTCAGATGGACCATCTGGATGAAGTAGCTGGATGGACAAACAAACATGGCCTTAGTATTATGACTTCACACAGGTTACATTTGTCCCAAAGATTCTTTAGAGATGGTGACAACATTGCACCCGTCTGGCAAATAGAATGGTTTTAGTTCATGTTTGTAATAATATACTATGGTGTGCTTCCCTATGTGGATCAGATCTAATAATTTTCTTATTGTAGCATATTTGATTCATCAACAGATAAACTGGTGGATCAACTACTGAAGTTGGGTGTTAAAAGCCGATGGGCGTTTCTTGTTGTACACTGCATTGTAAGTAACTTCTTTAGTCAAATTTTTCTGTCATTTACTTCCTTATTATCTTATTGTATATCAAAGTTTCTTTTTAAATTTCTGCAATTGACAAGAAATTCGAATTTTTTTATTTAAATGTGGAAGTGATATGCTTAGAATGATTAATGTTCTACCTTTAGAAAATGTTCTTTTTAATAGAAGTTGTTGCTGTATGAGCAACAATTGCTGAACAAGTCTAATTTTCTTATTATTGTTTCTTTTATAGTGCTTAGTTACATTGAGCCTTCTGGTAATGTTTTGGATGTCTTCTTACTTTGTAAAAGGCTTGGTTAAGCTGATAAGCATAGAAAGATGTTATAGTTCGCCTTATTTAGATCACTTTTCTGCTAAACTTGTATTCAACTATAGGTGTGATGCAGAATAAGAGTTAGCGACATGGAGTTCAATGATCACTAGTTTCTGAACCAGGCCTCAATACTTCATTTGACATTGAAGACACGGATCAAATGAATGAAAAGCACCATCAAATTATGTTCTTCAAGTGTGATACTAGCCGATTTTGAAGGTTCAGTGTCTCTTGACATATTATTCCTTCTTCTTGTAAAAAGATTCATTGATCATCTTTGTAAACTGTACAATAAAAACTCTTACAAGAGTAGTGAGTGTCAAGTACTTGTAAACAGAATGAAGTTTAGATTTGCTTACGCAATGATTATAGTGAATCCAATTTGACATTTATCGAGCTTGATTCATTGTGTTGTAGAACATAGGGTAAAAAATGCCCTCTTGATTATGTGTTGGATGTATAAACGTTGAAAAGATCTTTTAATAAAAGAATTTTAGAAATTCTTGATGGAACTGAGATATTACATAAACTCAAAATTTTGAGTTTGGCAATGATTGGTTTTAGCAACCGCAATCTCAGCTTGAGTTTTGGCTATTGATCGTGAGTTTTCTGAATTTGAGTTTGCAGTAAGTGAATAATCCCAACACATCCATAAACAGGATCCTCTATAAATCCTGATGAAATTGCGTTTTCTATAGTAATAACATACTTTCTAGAAACTGAAGAGCTAATGAAGCTCAGTTGTTTTTCTATAGCTTGAAGAATAAATTTGAGCTGGTGAGATCTCAGAGGCAGAGAGAGTATTCAAGGAGATGAAATTGGCTGGGATACTTATAGTATCGCGATGTCTTAGCAGATATGATAGATTAGGGTTGTGCTCTAAATGCCATTACCTTCAACAACTTGATGAGGGTTCATGTGAAAGCAGGAAGAACAGAGAACGTTTTGTTAGTTTATAACCAGATCAAGAAGTTATAATGCGAGCCCGAGACCATTACTTATAACAGAGACAACTCATAAAGAATCCTCTTTTGCTTTCACCCTTATTGTTCTTTTGAAAGATATTTTAATCAAACAATAAACGAACTGAAGTAAAATCACAAGTTACAGCAATCACAATTACAGAAAAGATTATAGAATGCTTTTGGTAATTGGTTAAAGGAACTAAAATTTACAACTGCCTCAACAAGTCATAACGATTAACTTTACACATCACTCACAACTGACTGAACAAGCCTACTTAAATGTCACAACTAATCACTAAAGTTGACTATTTATCAACGGCCTCACATCCTTTGAATCCAACTCTTCTTCCGAAATGTATAGAAAAATCGTTTATGAACTTTAGTGTTTAGAATTATTTAGAATCAAATATTAAATATTTTCTGTTAAATTTATTTTATAATCATAAAAAATATATATTTAGGAATATAGATAAATATTTGAAAATAATGATAAATATTGAAAAACGAATTTCATGTACGATCAGAAGTCTTTTATTTTCTTCCTCTTTCTTTATCATCGTATCGTTTTTCCCCCTTAAGTCTTTATTTTTTATTTTCTCAATTTTTTGTGTTATAGAATGTACTGGTGTGATCGGTGTATGAATACTGATTGATGACATCGATCCATTAACTAGCTAATGTTTTCTCTAAATCATTCATGACCCATGATCCTATGTCAACCTCACATTAGAAACTATTATTTGATGCTGATACATTTGAACTTATTACTTTATCGAATTTGTATTGAATATTAAAAGAATAAATAGTATCCACTGATTTACAACAAATACGAAATTCTTAATATTATGTAGTTTAACTTACTCGTTTTATTCACTTTATTGTCGTATATTAGCTCTTGTATTTCCTTTAAACTTAATTATATATCTAGTTGAACTTGTGTAGGTATGGAAGAGAAGTTACCAAAACATCTTTTTAAAGCAGGAAATGAGCCACAAGTATCTTAGATAAACAATAGTATTAGGATGTCGCTCATACGCAAAATAAAAGATGTTCTACCTTCAGAGTACAATGAAGTGAAGAGAAAGCCAACTTTTAAGCATATTTTGGGAATGTACAAAAACTCTCTTGGATATTCACCTCGATTAATACATAGCATCATGTGCATGCAATTGATTACAGAGAAAAAAATATGAGCTTTGGTTTGTGTTTAGAAGGAGGCCACTACGATTCTCTATATAAGAATTTCACACAGTGACAAGCCTTAAGTCCATAGCTGATGGGATTTGTGATAAAGAAAAGTGGAAAGATGATTTTTGATTTTGGAGTAAATTGCTTAAGAGGAAATGCAAGATAAGCATAAGAAGTTGATGGATGAATACATAGGTGGTGTTAATATATGGAGTCATGTAGACATGATCATGTTGGTGTATATATGTGTGATAGCAGGGTTCGTAATGGCGAAAGATGAGAAAACAAATATCCCCCACACCTACATCAAGTTGGTAATGGATTTGGACAAGCTGCAGACCTATCCATGAGTTGTTGAATCCTTCAATCTTCTTGTCAAGTCCATCATCCAAACGAGAGATAATTTAACAAACCCAAAGAGCTATGTCTTGGATGGATTATCTTTTGCATTCCAGAACTTTTCTCAGGTATTCCTCGAACTTCATTGACTGCATACTCATGGGATTCCCATGCTTATGAATAAGAAAGCTCACATCCATTGTCTATACGCATAAAATTTTGGATATCGTTTGGCTTAGGTCCTTCTTTTACCCTCTCATACTTATGCATAATAAGATCACCAATAGTTTTTGCTGAAGGTGTCCTACCAAATTTGGTTTTACTTGAAGGAGCACATGTATGCAGAGTCACAATTTTATTGATTTTAAAATAAGTAGACCCCTCTAAACATTCTGCACGAAAGCTCCAACTGCAAGTATTATCTGTGCAACGTATACACCACAATCTTGTACCAAACTTTGTAACCTTGGAGTTGAAGTTATACTTCATTGCACAAATCTCCACACTTGCCTTTAAAGCATCTTTGTTTCTAAAAAAGTTGTTCCTTATTCAAAGAATCAAGTACCCATTGGTTGATTCATGTTGAGACTCATCTGTAATGTTTTTACTCTATAGATCATCATCTTTAGGTTATAGACGTAGACACAATTTCAACATAGACGTTCTCATCGAACCAGCAATAAAATTTCTCAACTGTCGATCGGTATTCATAAGAACTGGAGGAGATTCAGAATCAATCATCAAATTAGAAGGCAAATAACTGAATTCCATGTCAAACTTGTTGTGATCAATTTTGTACTCTTCTGAAACCATAACCTTTAGCTCCTCAATAGTAGTAGTAGTAGATTCCAAACTGAGTACTCTAGCAAATTTGCCTCCATCAATAATAAATTTCCACTTTTTTCCAATTAACCTCCGTGAACCGCAAGTAAGATATATTTAAATTGCCATCAATCTTCTAGAGAAAAATATTTACGAAAACTTCTTAAGGTAAGGAAAAGATTTACGAAAACTTCTTAAGTTGAAGAAAAGAAGATAAAAGAGGAAATCATCTCACGTAACAAAACATGTAGATATATTTTAAAATTTAAAAACAAATATGATTTCTATTTGATAAAGTTTAAATCTCTTGAAAATCAGCATTAATTATAACTAACTAAAACGTTGATATTTCGATCGAGGCCTTCAAAATATTTACTAGAACGGATTAACATTGGAGGTTGTACATATGTAACATATATTTCCAGCTAAACGCTGATGCGGATGTTCTTCAGGTTACAAGTGTACGAGTGTTCTTGATCTGATGCCATGCAGGTGTTCTTCTACCTCTTCCTCTTCAAGTAGTCGAGATTTGGGTAGTTGCAGAGCGGTTCTGGCTTAACCCAAGGAGAATTCTTTGGTCAATGGTATGGTTTTCTTAAAACTATATGAGTTTCGGTAATTGATTGAGATTCTCTCTTTTTGAGTTCTAGTTTGTTAAATAATTCAATGATTCGTATTTCTCGTATTGTACATCAATTATTACACATTAAAGAAACATTCTTTTAGTCATATAGCAATAAAGTCTTCATGTTTAACTTATTTTTGCTATGCGAAACATACTTAATGAGACAGAAATTCTTACAAATATTGAAGTTTTAAAGCTAACATTATGTTTACTATGGAAATAGATATCTTTGCTTTGTTTGAGGAAAATAGTTTTACATAAGCTTATATATTTGAACCCTGACAATTCATAGAGGAGTCAAAAGCTTACATATATAAAGGGATTGCTCTCAGGTTTTGAATCAAGAGTTTGATGCTTAAGATGAGAATATTGATGGTTCTGCAGGTATTGGTCAAGACTACACAATAATTTCAATCTGAGGCAAGAGTCACGAAAGTCTAGATCTTTGGAAAGTGAAGTAGTAGCTAACGATTTGCAAAGATTAAAGGACAATCTCTTATCAGTTAGTACCTTGGCTACATTTCGTTGCAGTCTCTTAAAAGAGTGTTATGATTCTAATGTAAAGACTCTTTTTTTGTAGATTATTGGTGCAAAAAATCCAGTTTTGATATATGCGGTTGAGCAAATTTTTAATAATGCAAAATTAGTATTCCTAAAGTAATCTACATAATCACTTTACTATTACATCTTTTGAGCTTGAAATTGTGAATAATATTAAGCAAAAAAAAAGATGATTTCTAGTTGATTTTTGGTGTAGGGAACCTAATACTTAAGCCATCCATATAAATGAGAATACTTGTAAAAGATGGGTTTTGACCCATTTCGTAAGAAACATTTGCATCCTCTACTAGTATAAACATTTCCATATAAACATTTTGCTCCACTATATTTTGATAATTCTCCTGACAATCCTCGAGCGTATCCTTAAGCGCCGAGTCTAGATCTTCATGGCGGAGCTTTTCTTTGATGTAGGTGGATGTGGTAGAGGCGTTTGTAGACGCGGCGAAGATATCTATGATCTCAATTTGGTTCCCGATGCCTGCAAATTCACAGTATTCAGGACATGCTTGTATGCTGGAGAAACGGAATTTTGGATCCTCTGAGTTTTTGCAAAGATCGGAGATCATACTATTGGAATTTGTATTTCTGGCTGCTAAAAATAGAAGAATGATGCAGAAGAAGATAATTCTGGCGAATTGTTTCATCTTTTATTGGATTTTGGATTAAAAATTTGTTAATTTTTGTATTTTTTTTGGTTTTTGTTTTATAAAATTTTATGGTTTATGAAGACAATATTATCAAAGTATTATCAAAGATTTTAACAGAAACATAAGGTTCAGTGTTGGCAAAGACATGGATTGCAAATGAGGATTCAAAGAGGCTTAAGACTCTAGATGGAGTAGAACGTTTGAAGGGCTTAAAGCCTCTTGATGCCACAGAAGGTTTGAATGGTAAAGACTATGGATGACACAGTTGGTTGGATGTCTCTTGTGAAGTAAAAAACTGACACATGTTTCGAATTTCTTAAATTGTTATTTTCAAAACTAAGTATTCAAGAAATATTAGATTATAAATTCTGAATTGACTAGAATATACAAAAAAATATTAGATTATAAATTCTAAAATTTGTGAAAAATCTACGGTCCATAAAACATGGAGAAATCAGTAGAATATAAATTCTGAATTTCGTAGGCTATACAAAAAACCGTATAATGTAAATTCTAAAATTTGTGAGAAATCTACCTAATTTAGATTTTATATTCCGCGGTTGGTAGGACATAGAGAAATCGGTAGAATATAAGTTCTGAAATTCGAAGATTATAGTAGAAACCGTAGAATAAATGGACAAATCTGTAAAAAAAATCTTTTTTTCCAATTTCCCCATAATTATATATAATGTGAGGTATCCCATCTCCTCAAACACTAAAGCGCTTAGCTTTTTCTTATCCCCTTTCTTTCATCACTCATTCTGATTGTTGTTTTAGAACGAACTGGCTAATCTAGAGTTCATGCATCTTTTGGTTGACACAATGGACAAGCATTTGGAAATGTGGTAAGCTGTCTTGGTCATAGTATGTTCTGAATTGAACATATAGTCTTTTTTTGTGTTTCTTTCTTCTTGATTTTATAACATTTTCAATTGCAGTGTGAGATTGCCATATAATGTTCCATCTGGAGAAAGTTTATTTCACGCTGAAGGAAATGATGATGAATGGTTGCATTGCCGAGACAATAAAATACGACATAATTTTCTAAACCAAATATAAGAAATGAATGTATTTATAAACTTTTTTTTTCCAATTTTGTTCATAAACTTTTTTCTGATTTTATTAATAAACTTAATCTCACGCAACAATACTAGTTTCCCATAATACTTAGAAAAATCTTTTCAAGTATTATATATATATATTAAATTATTCGTTTTTTGGATATAAGAAATATTTATAATATATTAAAAATCTATTTGATAAACTAATAGTTGTATATTAATAATATTAATACGTTATGTCATTCAACAAAACTATCCAATCATCATCTGATTCTTCAAATTTCATCTCGTAAGTTTTTATTCTGCAAATTTTTTTCAGCAACTTTATTTTATTTTTGTTATTATGCAATTATGTCAAAGTTACCAATCAGAACCTTGGATATTTGATGCAGATTAGTCTGTTGCAGGATTAAGACATTTACACTTCCTTCGAATCAGAAATCTTGTCGCCCAAGTAAACTCGTCAGACTAGTGTGAAGCCTCCTTCAAGTAATTACTCCCGAAAGAAAAAGAAGGTTTCACTGAAAGTTTTTGACCTCAAGAAAGATAATTTTCTCTCTGCAGCAGCCATTGGATAATCTCGCACAAAAGCTCGCTATATCATTGACTCATATCGTTTCGTTTTACCGAGTCTTTACTTAGATTTATTTGATTATTATGTGTAGGAAGATGACTCTTAATGGCTTTTCCATTTTCTTAGGAACTGAATACTTTCCAAACTTTTCCAAACCAAAACAAATAAAGGTAGGTGCAGAACTCATCAATAAACTGTTAAAAGAAGGGAACTGGACATGGGAGACACTGAGCTAATCAACATGTAAGAAAAAAAGGAATTACATCTTGCATTTAACTGTTTTTAAAACCTGATTAGGTCTTGAATTTGTAATATTTACCAACAAATAATACAGAAATCTAGTTTTTATCTATCAAATATGGAGCAGGAACACAATAACAAAAACACAAGAACATTTAAGAATCCAAAACTGATATACCCCTTAATGAATAGACCGAAAGGCAAAGTTAGTTGCTTTTGGCTTTAACACTCAGGGGAGATATTAATCACAAACCAATTTGAACAAAACTGAGACAAGTTCGATCATATATATTACCTCAAGTTCTCTTGTTAGGCTCGAAAACATACTTGATCAGAAACTCTTTGATTGAGAGTAATTCAGGGAACTCTTTCTTGAGCTTTGATAAACAGTGTTTTTACAGGTTTATAACTTTTGTTTTGTGTATTTTATTACATCAAAGTGTGTGTTTTAGAGTCTTGTCAGAACGATCGATCTTGAGCATGGGATCGATCAGTCCACCCCAAATCGACCAGTCCGACCCAGTTTGCGAAAAAACCATAAAATTTCCATATTTCGTTAGGTTTAACTTATTTTGTACCAGAACGAATTTGACCTATTAAAACTAGGTCTAGCCACTTTTTAGAACATCTTATTTTCACTTTTTCTTAATTTTGGTTCTTGAGGGAGAATATCTCATTTTCTACCACTTTTGGAGAATATTTCTAACTCATTTTACTTCATTTGATGTGCACTTGCAGTAGGATTATAGAGTTAAAACTCTATGTATCACGTTTTTGGCACCGTTGTCGGGGACCAATTGTGTTGCCTTTTGATCTAAGATTGAACTTTAGTCTAATATTTTATTTACGTACATTTTTTCTTCGTCTTTGAATCAGATGTAGCTAAAAGGAAAGCAAGCTACTGACCATGAATTACAACGATTGGTCATATAATGACTGGTTATACAATGATCAGTCAATGACTGCAACATAACGAATGGATGCGTTACAAATATTTCCAGAGTGAAACATATGAAGAAGGACCTTTTGATCAGAATGAGCTTAAGGCTATGATGCATCAATTTCTTCAAAATCAACAGCATGCTTTGTTGGAGTTCAATGCAAAAGTTGATAGGATGTGCAATGATCTCAATAATAAGCATGAAGCGGTGTGTACACATATGAAAAAGCTAGATACCCAGATTGCTCAGAATGCTGAGGCAATCTCCAACATTGCTGGTGTTCTTACGCCGGAACAGACACAGAGCCAACTACATGATACATGTAATTCAATCCTTGAAATTGATGATTTTAAGGAAATTTCATTGCCCTGCATTGAAAAGGTAGTCTTTAGTGACCTCTTGCTCATAGATGAATGCTTGGATATACCATGTGAGTCTCAAAATAAAGTTGACTACTCTCTAGTAAATTCGACTAATCTTGAGATTGATTTCATTTTTCCACCAAATGCATTCGATCCTCCAAGTTATTCGAAGATCAAAGAACACATTAGGAAATATTTTTCCATTGTGGTAACTTACTTTGATGAACATGTGGTTCTGCTATCATAGACAATTTTCTTTCTTCTCGAATGTATTGTCTATTTTGAAAACAGGAGAACGACCAAAAGACAATTATCTCAACCATTTGATTCTTGTGACTAAAACCTTGTGCACCGAAGTCAAGCTAACGACTATAAATAAGTGTTGAGTGGGAGGCAACGCACTAGTAGATCCTTTTCTTTTTCTGCTCTTTTCAGTTTATGTTTTTCTTGTGTTTCAGATAAAAAAATCATACGAGCTATTGAGATCGATCGATCTACCCAAGGATCGATCGATCCACTAGAAAAAATGAGATTCACGCACGATCCGGCGATCGATCTGGACTAAGCATGGTCGATCCGGCGGACAAGCTGGATTTTCGCACGACCTGGCAATCGACTGAACAACTGGGATCGATCGATCCAGGTAACGATATGCATTTACGCTCGACCGGTCGATCGACCTCATCATTGTGGATCGATCGATCCAGTTCTCTGAACAATTGGATCGATCGATTCAAATGCTCAGGTTTGTTTCACTTTTCCATTACCTCCCTTTATATTCCTATGATATTTTTGCGTAAGTCGTGCTTCTTTTAGGTGTATTTTCACACCGGGATGGTGTAAAGTAAGTCTGGTTGAGGACACTTGCTGTGACTAAAGCTATTTTCTTTTTTTTGTTTCTTTTTGAGTCATTTTGATGTTTTTCTTGAGCCAGTTTATATCTTTTTGAGTTAAACCATTGTAGGGAACTATGATTTTTCGAGGAATAACCACATTTTCAGGAACTTAATTGACCATTTGACTCAAGCCTGATAAAGATCGATGACTATTGGAAAACCTAGAGATCGTGCAACTTCACAACGTTACCCATATCATTTCGGATATTCGAAGAATCTCCTGTTAACTTCGCACTTAACCTAACTCAATCTTCTTTTCAGAGGATTGGCATACATTGGATCAGATTCTCTCTTTAATCCTGAAAGACTTATCTGTGTGAGTATGGTTCCCCTCTCTTGATCATTTCAAAGTATTTGTGTTGAATGTTAATTCTGAAGTAACTATAAAAGAAAGTTGGATGCAATGTTAGTAAGCTAAGGAAAAAAAATCTCCAATGACACTACTCTTACCTACATTCTTTGAGTTACTAAAGAACCAACCAATAAAAAAATACAATGATATTCTAGGTAAGTAGGGAAAAATTGGTTGGACAGCCAATAAAAAAATCCAATGATACCCTATGTAAGTAGGAAGAAATTGCTTGTGTAGCCGATAGAAAAAATAATATGATACCCTAGGTAAGTAGGGAAAAATCGGCTGCAATGTAAATGAAATGAGAAGAAAGGAACCATAGGGAAGATAGTCTGTGTTTTCAGGTTGTGGCTGAAGAATAACCCATGTGTTATTTGATCGATATTCCCTTGATGAGACCGCACTTAGATTTTTAGAGGGGTCGTATGGTGAATTCAGATTTCTCACCTGGATTGTGGAGTTTGTGTGGGACAGATGTAAAGTCTGGGGGGAGTACAAGGTGGTCTCGATTCTGTCAGGTATGTTTTCATGTGGCTTACTAAAGAGAATGTTTTTGTGGTGTTCTTAGGACAGAAGGAGTTCCCACGTTTTCAAACTTCATTCTTATCTTGGTTTTTCTGTTTGCTTGAGGACAACCAAAAGACTAAGTTTGGGGGAGTTGATAAACGGTGTTTTTATCGAATTCTAACCTTTGTTTTGTGTATTTTATTGCGTCAAGTGTGATTTTTAGAGTCTTTTAGTCTGTTATCGAGTCTTTTCAGGTCATAGGTCACATTGGGAGAAGATAAGCTGTTTTGAGTGAAAACGAGCATATAGAGATGCAAAATCAGGTATAGGCGTCAGAAGTTTGGATTTCATTGAAAGACTTCCCACCATAGGATCGATCTCAAATTCTGACACACGATATCCACAGTAGTTAGCTTTCATTTGGAGGTGGTTTGAGGGCAATCAGACAAGGAGTTAGGAAAATATTGCGATTTTACTGAAGATATGTCATTCTGGTCGTGAACAGACGGGATCGATCGATTTACCCTTGGATCGATCGTTCCAGTATCCCGAAAATTGCCATTCGACTAGAAAACCGACCAGACTTGCCAGAACGATCGATCCTGAGCATGGGATCGATCGGTCCACCCCAGATTTGCCAGTCCGACCAAGTTTCGCGAAAAAATCATAAAATTTCTATATTTCGTCAGGTTTAACTTATTTTGTACCAGAACAAGTTTGACCTATTAAAACTAGGTCTAGCCACTTTTTAGAACATCTTCTTTTCACTTTTTCTTAGTTTTGGTTCTTGTAAGCTTAAGGGAGAAGATCTCATTCTCTGCCACTTTTGGAGAAGGTTTATGAACCTTTTTAGTTTATTGCAATTTCATTATGAGTTTATTTCATCTTTCTTGCTTGTTCTTTTCTTTCATGTCTGAGCAGTTTTCAATCAGGGTTATGGTTTTCCAGGGAGTTAGGGAATCAATGAATTAGGAACAAATAGGGTTTTATATTAAGTGTTCTCCGTCTATTACTGAGCTTAATGCTTAGGTTAGCCTGATCACCTAGCATATAATATTAGGTTGTTTAACTCACCAAAAATGTTGTTAGATGCCTGAAACAACTTAGATGAGCAATTAGTCCTTAACCAATGAAAGTTGATGTTAAGGCTAATTGTGGATTTATCAGACCAATTAGATAATGTGTGTTTAGATCTCTAGGACCAAACAATAGTTTAGGATTCTAGATTGTTAGATATAGTAGTCCACGATGGTGGGTTTGCCATGTTTATATGTTTGTGTCGAGAATTGGTTATATTTTGTGCCCTAAATAGTTTCTTGATTCTGATTCCTTACTTCTTGATGAATTCCATATACTAAATGTTTTTTTTAATTGAATTTACATTGTTTTGTTTCCTAGTTGTTTAATTCAATCACCACCATACATTGATTTGTCTTAGCTTAAGTTTGGTTTAAAGATTGATAGTGTAATCATTTGGTCTTCGTTGATTTGATCCCTAAAGTATTACTTCGTTTGTTGTGCACTTGCAGTAGTTTTATAGGGTTAAAACTCAGTGTATCAAACTTAGATGTGTCCATCTCGTTGTTGCTTCTAGGAGCCATGATCAGCTTAGCTTGTTCCTCTAGTGTGAAGTTTGCCCATTTGAAGTCCGAGTCAATGTAGTCTATGTACATCTCTAGGATCTCATTGTGACTCACAACACCAGGGTTGGTGAAGTTCCAAATCCCTTTCAGGTTTCTTTTAGCCATCTCTATTGAGATTGGAAGAAGCTCATCCAGCACGGTCATGCTGTTTTGGATGTTCACTAATTTGTTGTACCAAGAAATCTTGGTGATGAAGTTTCTAGGGTTTTTTAAATCAGAGTAAATTAGCATCCTAACCCTTAAAATGCATACGTTATCAAAGTAAATCAGAGTAAACCAGCATCCTCTACCTACAATAGGTCACAACAACGTTAGTTTAAGAAGAGTAGCATATGTAAGTTAACATGAAACCTAATAGTGTAGATGAAATCATGTAACGTTACCATGGTTTTGGTTTTTGAGTAGTAAGAAGCAGTGAAGTTTGGTGTGTCTTCTTCTTTGAAGCCAATGCCTGAACCTAGCAGATGGTTTTCATCGTATTCGAATATACAACCAGTAGCAAAGTTTGTCATCAGGAGGTTGTGCTCTCTGCAGACATCAGTAAGAGTCAATGTGCCTGCTACATTGGCATGGGTTGTCTCTGTAGTCGACATTGGGTCTCCCAGTTAACCAGCAACATTGAAGACATGGGTAGGTTTAACATTCATAATATCCTGCAAGAGAGATGCTCAATCCTCAAGACGCCCTTACCCATACTTAAAAAGAAATTCCCTGCTTCTCACAAATCTGTCCAAGCAAACTTCCCATCCATCAAGTCTTACCATATATCAAGAATTTTAGTGAAAGGATCTGAGTGGAACCACTGCTTCTGGACGTTGGAACTAACATTTGGCTCTGACTTGAGCTTCCAGATAAAGAGACTGCTCCAAAGTTCTCTTCAGATCCATCAAAGTGTCTCTCACCACGCATCATCAGCATCATTGGTTGAGGGAAGCAATGCTCCAGAAACATCACCCCACCAATATGGGTTCTGCGTGTACCATTCCATTGTCTTCCTTAGATCTTCTTCCCAGGTGGTCCTCTCTGACCATCCCAAGATTTAAGCTTCTGATCATCGAGGAAGTACCTCTGATCGTTAAAAGGTATGTTTTCGACAAACTTGATGTTTGCCTCAGGATCCATGTTGAAGAGTTTGCAGATGTCTTGGGCAACATCATTCACTCTCCTCTCTTTCTTGGTACCAAAATTGTAAATATGGCCTACTTCTCCCTTGTGAAGAATAACCTCAAACGCCTCAACAATACAGTAAAGGTAACTACGAACATTTGAGTCATCCCCATGGATGGGAAGAACTTTTCCACTCATCGCCAGCAAAATGAACTTATGAATCGGCTTCTCTGGAAACTAATTGGGTTCATAGACATTGTTCCCACGTGTTGTTATAACGGGAAGCCTGTATGATCAACCATACGCCATAACAAGCATCTCAGCTCCAGCTTTTGTTGCAGAGTAAGGATTCGTTGGTAGAAGTTGGGAAGCTTCATGGTTAACCCATAACTGCATCCTCATCGATCTCGCCATAGACATCATCTATACTCACATGGATGGATCTCCTTATCTGTCCATTCACTTTTCAAGCCTCGAGAAGAACATGAGTGCCATAGATGTTGTTCTTGGTGAACTCAAAATTGTTGCCAAACGAGTTGTCCTCATGATTCTGAGCAGCGAAGTGCATGATGGTGTCAATGCCTTCAGTAATGAGTAGGTAGTTAACCAAATCCACACTGGCGCTTTCTCCCTTCACGAATTTAGAATTGGGAGACTGTTTGGACGAATTGAGATTCTTCAGATTTGAACAGTAGTCCAGCACAACAATTTTGTAATCCGGATAGCTCCTGACGAGTCTGTTGGCAACATGGGACGCAATGAAACCGGCGGCTCCAGTGATTACAATGTTCATGGGAGTGTATTGAGCCATGAGAAAGACGAAGATTCCTGGAATCAAACAAAAGAGGAAAAAACTGAGTATAGAGAATTCAACAAATAGTGTGTTTCATTCAAAAAATTTGATAAACCGACAAAAACTATGCACATAATAATCCGATATGCCCGTAGAATATACAAAATTATCGAAGATTTGACATAAATGTATCACTAACACAAAGTAGTCAATTCATCAAAATCAGAGACTTATAATGCTCAAACCATAGATCCTCATAGAAGCAAACTTGGAATAAAAACCACCAAAATCTCGATTCTGAGATCGTTCGAACTTGGGAAAGTAAAGAATGGTTGACAAAATCAAGTAACACAGCAAGATCGAAGTGTAGAATAACAAAAAACTACAAAAACTACCAGTGAAGCACAATGATCATACAACAATAGCGGAAATCAAATATGCAAAAAGGGAAGAAGCACAATTTTGGGGAAATTCAAATTTTACCTCAGTATAGTTCAGGACAACGAAATGAGAACAAAGCCCTAGAAATTTTGGAGAATGTATGACCAAAGGAAAGAATATATTCAAAGGAGTCTTTGAAAGAAAAGAAGAACTCAGTAGCGAGGCTCTTGGAGAAGGATGAAGAAGTCGCTGACAGATGAAATATGTATATAGATTTATAACTTAGATCGACGAAAATACCCTTAACGTGATTTCTAGTTTTACTGATCCAAGAATGTTTGCTGGTTGGTTCACAGCTTGATGCGCGTGTTGGTCACACGTTTGGTCAGTTTTGGTGTCAAACGCAAATTTTAACAGCGATGATCACTTCGTCACAATTGCTTAATTATGATACTACCAAATATAACAAAGTTTAAAGAATTAGTTTGAATTTTATGTACCAAAAAAATTGTGAAAAAGTATAATATAATAGCTTATATACTTAAAATTTTGCATGAAAGTTTGATGTAATAAATTTATTGAAATAGAAAAAGAATGAATAGATAAGTAAAATACAACTCGTAATTGAATATTTGCACATGAAGACATGGCAGAGTTCATAACAGCGTCTGTGATCGGACATTACTTATGTGGCTCACTTTTAACGCACCGCTTAGGGGCCTTTCCGTCATTTCATGTAATTTATTGATTTCCGTAATCTGTATGAATCTAGAAACTATAGTCCAATTTTTCAGCCGAATTCCTGGTTGGGTAGAGTCAACATTTAAAAAGAACAAAAACATGGTGGAATTTCTATCAATTACACTGAAAGAAAGTGTAAAATTATGTCTATGTAATGAATATAGGTGTGATCTTAAAATAAATAAAATATATATATATATAGGTGTGATCTCAACAACAAACAAAATCTATGAGATTGTCCTCATACCATATAATATCATCCAAAATCATGTATATAGTTTCAAATTCCAAATAATATTGGGATATTGGCCATCTTTTAATCGGCCGGATCGGTTTGAGTTGGAAAATGTGTGTTCGGGTTTTGATATCATGTAGAATTATGCATTTCCAAATCAAAACCAATTGGTAATGAGTGGATAACTCTTTATCTTATAAATAGCCTTAAGTTTCATCTAAACTCCCGATATGAGATATTTGTGGGATACTTATTTTTATATTTTCCTCGAAATAATGGCTCGTCTAGCTATTAGTTTGGACAATAGTCCATTATAGAATCAATTTTAGGGTCTTTTGGGCTTTTGATACGTTAGATCTTTTAGTAGTTCATTATAGGATCAATTGAGATATTAGGTTTATTGGAGCTTTGATATCTAGATTGTAAATTAGATTAAAGTGTTCCCTATTATATTGTATCTATATAAGATTTTGGTCATACGTACTTGACAAATAAATCTAGATAGATAGAAAAAATACTTGATTGATGTGAACCGCTTAATAGTTGCTTAAGATGATGTAACTTTTTGTAGGTAAGTGCGATCATTTATGGTGGATATGATCAAATAAAACCAAAAGAAGTTTTCTTAACATCAGAGGCTTTTGGCTTCATATATACATCATATTTTCTGTTTCATCAAAGTACGTAGAAGAAAGCCGCTATGGAGGCCAAAGGAGAAACCCCATGGAGCTCTATGATAGTTCCTTCTGTTCAAGAGATGATTAAGGAGAAGATGATCACGACTGTCCCTTCAAGATATGTTCGATATGATCAAGACCAAACCGAAGTCGTCGATGATTCTGGTCTCGCAACCGATATTCCAATAATCGACATGAAAATGTTGTGTTCTTCAACCACCGCCGACTCTGAGACTGAAAAACTCGATTTGGCTTGCAAAGAATTTGGATTTCTGACAAAATAAAGTCAGAGACTCAAGATTTCTTTAACCTTCCACTGGAAGAGAAAAAGAAATTGTGGCAGCAACCAAAAGTTATGGAAGGGTTTGGACAAGCTTTTGTAGTTTCAGAAGATCAGAAGCTCGACTGGGCAGATATGTTTTTCTTAATAACGCAACCTGTTGAATTACGCAAGCCTCACTTGTTCCCCAAGCTACCTCTTCCCTTTAGGTTTTTGCATGCATCAGAATGCGTTAACATTCTCAACTAATTCCACAAAGTCTTTTTATTTACGTTTTGGTTTACATTCTTCAGAGATACGTTAGAGATGTATTCTACTCAAGTGAAGAGCATAGCGAAGATCTTAATAGTGAAATTGGTGAAAGCTCTGAAGATCAAACCAGAGGAGATAGAAGAAATATTTGGTGATGATATGATGCAGAGTATGAGGATGAATTACTACCCACCGTGTCCACAGCCTAATCAGGTTGCTGGTCTGATTCCGCATTCCGATGCGGCTACACTGACCATACTGTTGCAGGTGAATGAAGTTGACGGTCTCCAAATCAAGAAAGATGGCAAGTGGGTTTTTGTCAAACCTCTACCAAATGCTTTCATTGTCAATGTAGGAGACGTCTTAGAGGTAAGCCATATTATATGAAAGAGAGAGTTAGAGATATACCTAGCATATGGTATCAATATAAATAGAGAAGTTCTAATGAAGCATGGCCTGACCCTGTGGCTATATGGGATTGGTTAATTACCATAACACATAAAATTAGTGGGTTTTGTGTCATTTATGAATTGGACCGTCCTGATCAAGTTTGGATAACCTGAAAACGACATTTGTTGTTATAGAAATCTCACATTTAAAGTAAGAAAAACTTAGTTTTGATGATCAATGGGTGTTGATAATGCAGATGATAACGAACAGGACATACCGAAGCATCGAGCATAGGGCAATGGTGAATATGGAGAAAGAGAGGCTGTCCATTGCGACATTTCATAACCCAGGAATGAATAAAGAAATTGCTCCAGCTAGAAGCCTTGTTCAAAGACAAAAGGCTTCAAATTATAAAAGCCTGAAGACTAAAGACTACTTGAATGGCTTGTTCTCTCGTGAACTCAAAGGAAAAGCTTATCTGGATGCTATGAGAATCTAAACGAAGTGATATCTTGTTCCCCAAGAAACTCTGTCTTCTCCAAACTGGTCACTGTCGCCTGTAAACCCACCTTGTTTTCCCTTATCTTTTCGTTCACATGCAAACATATTTGGAGCTTCACTTTCGTCCACACTTTAGGTAATATATTGAATAATTGATAACCATAAATGTCATGATCAAATGCCCCACCCATGTGCGTTTTCTTCGGTTCTGCTTCTCGTCCGTCTTTCACAATCCCAACGTTACTTAAAGATATTGAACGTTGAAATAGGGATTTTATAATGAAGTCAATATTTGGTAGATTATAAGGGTATTTTAGGTTATGTGTAGAAGCAAATATTTCTTGGCTAAAATGAAGTGAATATTAAAAAAGGATGGTATAAAACGATAAATCAAAGAGTTAGTAAAAAATCCAAATACTAATTGACTGAAGTCAGTATCATGTCTTTATCAACCAACATTTGGTAATTTTGTTTGTCTTTTTCTCAAAGGTTACCACGTTTGTGTTCTTCTAAATGTTTAGTCTCAATCAATCAATCATTTTCAACTAGTGCTTTTAGTCAATCTAATCAATCATTTACCAAAGAAAATACGTATACGTAATTACATAACACCTACAAAAACTAGTGGCGCAACATTATCTGCAATTAATATCTATCATTGTTGTTTTGTTTAGCCAAAGAAAGAAACCGCCATGAAAGAAGCAAAAAGAGCAGCACAATGGAGCTCTATTTTAGTTCCTTCTGTTCAACAGATGGTTAAGGAGAAGACGATTACGACAGTTCCTTCAAGGTATATCCGCTCTGATGAGCACAAAACTGAAGTCGCTGATGATTTTAATTTGGAAATCGAGATACCAATTATCGACATGAAGCGGTTATGTTCTTCCACCGCCATGGATTCTGAGGTTGAGAAACTCGACTTCGCTTGCAAAGAGTGGGGATTTTTCCAGGCAAAGTCTCCAACTTTTCTGTCTTACAAAACAGCCCATCTTTCTTTCGTTGTTAATGTATGAGCCCAATTAGTTTCGGTCCATTTACGTTCGGCCCAATATTTTGGTCCAAATCTGCTTAAAGTCTATTTGACAAGCCCATTAAAAAGAAAAGGCCCATCCAGTTCAAATCTATTAGGTGAATTGGGTCAGTACCTCGCCACCTGAACACGATGACGAGCAAGTGATGAGTCATACGCGATGACGAGCAGATGCGTGTAACAGAGCCAACACACGGCTCTTCAACGCACGCATGCAGGCTGACACCTGTCAATGAAGAGCACCTGCTCATCATTTTCAACCACTATAAAAGGGAACGTAGGCCATTTGAAGAAGGGATTGGAAAATCTGAACTCTCAAGGAACACTGGACGAACATAAAATTGGGTTGCTAGTCGACGAACATAACTTTAGCCACAAATTGACGAACGTAAGAACTAAGAAGATTAGATTCGACGACCATACAATTGAACAACTCTAATTATCACTCGACGAGCCCAAGCACCCAAGTGGTGAGGCTTTCGACGAGCACAAATACACAGATAATCGATCGACGAGCGCAACCACCAGAGAAGCATAATCGATCGACGAGCGCAACCAACAGAGAAACCTATTGACAACGCAACTCGTACTAACACCCTAGTGGTGACGTACAGTGACGAGCGCGTCATATCGACGAGCGCAATCTTTCATTCCAGAAACAACATTGACGAACAGAGATAGATTTAACCAAGCATAATCGATCGACGAGCGCCTCGGTCGACGAGCGCTAGCCAATCTTCAACAAACCACCTGAGACTCATTACACGAAGGTCTCGATCCACGAAGAATCTTGATCAACTGATTATCAGAACTAAGAGCAGGCTTGATTCCTCATTGGATACGTAGGCAGCCGATCAACGGTGCAGCCAAAATCACAAAACAACGTTTTCGTACCAAAGGCGTGCTAAGACCGGTACGAACAATTGGCGCTGTCTGTGGGGACTGAGAATCTTCTAAACACTTGTCAAGATGGTAGTCAACGAACCAAGGAACGAAGCTCAAAACAGTGACGAACAGTCACTGCGAGCTGGTGACATCAACAGTGGACAGACACTAAGGCGAGAGGCAATCCCTCTCAATGAACAAGATCACGAACCGATTCGTCAGGAAGCCTTGCCTGCATCAACTAGTGAACAAGTGGACATTCCCGAGCTCCTTCAAACTCTTTTGAGAAAAACGGAGGAAACCGCTCGAAGCACGAATCAAAAGCTCGAGGAATTCCGAAGCAAAATCATGACACTTGAAGAGGCGCAAGCAAGGGCAACCCCATTAAGTGCGAATCATTCGTCTCACCAGAGAGTCCGAAGTGAAGAATCACCAAATTCGGACATACGCAAAATCAGCCGACGATCGAGTTGCAAGAAGAGCGGACAACAAATAGGCGCGTCGAAAGACCTCAATATCAAGAATTACGTGCAAGTCCGATCGAGCCATCATATCTGGCGCTCGACCGTTTGGAGGATCAAGCCTTAACCATAAAGGCAATGAAAGAAGAAATGGAGAAAATGGCATCACGGCTCCATAGCGCAACCAGTTCGGCACCAGAAATCGACCAAATGTTGACTCGGACGCGAAACTCGCCATTCACTAGATAACTATTGGCGGTTAGAGTTCAACATGTCGTAAAAATTAAATGCCCCACATACAACGGAAAGACCGATCCAAACAGGTTTCTCACTGCCTTCGGGATCGCGATGGGCAGAGCACAGTATTCCCCCTAGACATGCAAGCGTATTACGAATACCATAAACGATATGGGCATCTAACTTCATAATGTATACAGTTGCAACGCATGTTGCTCGAGAAATACCAAAGGGAAAACCCCGATAAAGGTGGCCTGAACATGGGACACCGCGAGAAGGATAAAAATAATGAAGAAACATCAAGAGAAAATGATCAGGAAGTTCGAAAGGAACGCAACTCATCACCAAAGGCAAGAGTTTCGGCGAACCCGCCTAAACGATCCTATGACGACGGTAAAGACAAATTGTCACCAGCAAGGAAAAGAATAAATATTATAATGGGGGGACTTGTCGCTTGCAAAGACTCTGTCCGCGCCATCAACGTATACGAGCGAGAAGCAGGAGCGGCGCAAAATCATCAGATTAAGGCCGACGAGAACAGACAAATAAAGTGGGATCCAATTCGAGACATATGCTTCACAAATGAAGACACAATTGGTCTAGCCATGCCGCATAGCGACCCGCTTGTAATAGAGTTGAGAGTATCGGATTGCGATGTGTCTCGAGTGTTGATCGATACCGGAAGTTCTGTCGATCTTATCTTTCAAGAAACTCTGCGATGCATGGATTTGAAAGATGCAAAAGTGAAACACTCGGTTCGACCGTTGACGGGATTCGACGGAGATACAACCATGACTATTGGAACAGTAAAATTACCTGTCTTCATCGGTGGAACAACCACTTGGGTAAAGTTTCACATTATCGACAAGCTAGCTATTTACAATGTCATTTTGGGTACTCCATAGATTTACGCGATGAAAACCGTGATCTCAACATACCATCAATGCCTGAAATTCCCGACAAATGGCGGAATTTGCACCATTCGAGGAAACCAACAAATGGCGACAACTTGTTTCATCACGGAACACAAGCTTCGAAACAAAGGGAAAACCTTTATGATTACAAACTCGACGCAAACCCAAGATAGTCGAAAACTTGAAGTCGATATCTTGGAAAAGATCGAGGAAATCAATATCGATCCTTCTGACGAAAAGAAGTGTGTCGGAATAGGCTCAGAAGTCTCAATAGACATAAAGATCAAACTCATCGAGTTTCTTCGCCAAAATGTCTCAACATTTGCTTGGTCGACAGAAAACATGCCGGGAATAAGTACGAGAATAATATCGCATGAGTTGAATGTTGACCCGACATTTAAACCAGTCAGACAAAAAAGAAAGAAGTTAGGCCCCGAGCGATCTTGAGCTGTAAATGAAGAAGTTGATCGATTAATAAAGGCGGGATCGATAATGGAAGTACGATACCCTGAATGGCTTTCAAACCCGGTCGTCGTAAAAAAGAAGACCGGAAAATGGCGGACATGCGTTGATTTTACCGATCTAAACAAGGCATGCCCAAAAGATAGTTTCCCGCTACCACGCATCGATCAACTAGTGGAAGCAACGTCAGGAAATGAACTCTTATCTTTCATGGATGCTTTCTCGGGATACCACCAAATCTAGATGCATCCCAGCGACCGCGATAAAATATCATTTATCACGGATCGCGGAATATATTGCTACAAAGTTATGCCATTCGGACTTAAGAATGCCGGCACAACATATTAACGGTTAGTCAACAAAATATTTAAAGACCAAATAAGCATAACCATGGAGGTCTATATTGACGACATGCTCGTCAAATCGGCAAAAGCTGAACACCACTTGGACCATTTGAAGACATGCTTTGAAACTCTCAACCAATACAAGATGAAGTTAAACCCGACAAAATGCACATTCACTGTAAAGTCCAGGGAATTCTTAGGTTATGTAGTAACGAAACGCGGCATCGAGGCCAATCCAAAGCAAATTAAAGCAATAACAGATTTGCCCTCACCAAGGAATAAGCACGAAGTCCAACGGCTAACCGGGAGAGTCGCCGCGCTTAATCGTTTTATATCACGGTCTACGGACAAATGTCTCCTCTTCTACAAGTTACTCCACAACAACAAAAAGTTTGAGTGGAATGACGAGTGCGAATTAGCATTTGCGGAGTTGAAAAATTACTTATCGACACCACCGATATTGGCAAAACCTGAATACGGAGAAACACTATATCTCTATGTCTCGGTAACTCACACAGCAGTTAGCGGAGTATTAGTTCGGGAAGATCACGGAGAAGAGAAGCCGATATTTTACATCAGCAGATCATTGGACGATGCCGAGACAAGATACACGACAACAGAAAAACTTGCTCTGGCAGTCGTAATTTCGGCAAGAAAACTACGTCTGTACTTCAATTCTCACGCCATAACAATCTTGACTAACCATCCATTACGATCAATACTGCACAGTCCAAATCAATTCGGAAGGTTAACCAAGTGGGCAATCGAGCTAAGCGAATACGACATTGACTTTAAAGGGAGAACAAGCGCAAAATCGCAAGTCCTAGCTGACTTTTTGATAGAGCTCGAACTAGAATTACGAGACGATGATCACATTGAAGAAAAATGGTCGCTACTTGTAAATGGATCATCATCCACGCGCGGGGCAAGAGTCGGGATACAACTCGTATCACCCGAGGGAAGCATTATCGAACAATCAATTCGACTAATGTTTGTCGCATCCAACAATGAAGCAGAATACGAGGCTCTTATTGCCGGACTACAATTGGCCCAGTCATTCGGGGTCTAGAAAATCGAAGCATTTTGCGATTCCCAACTCGTGACAAGTCAATTCAACTGGGAATTCGACGCAAAGAACGAGAGAATGAACGCATATCTTAAAGTAACCCAAGAATTAGCAAAAGAGTTCTCGGAATTTTGTTTAACGCAAATTTCACGCGGAGAAAACACTTCCGCCGACGCATTAGCTGCGTTAGCATCGACATCGGATCCCAAGCAGTATAGAATCATTCCTGTCGAAGGCATTCCAGCGCCAAGCATAAGTCTAACAAAGGGATGTTGCTTAAGTATAGCAGAAGAAAATCAATCTCCCGAAGAAGTCCCTGAAGGAAGTCAAAACGACAATGATCATGTGGATTGGCGAAGTGACATTAGAGCTTACATAGCCGATGGCATCCTCCCAAAAGATAGATGGGCTGCGCGACGATTGAAAAGAGCATCTATTGAAAAGAAGTATCGATGGAACCTTATTAACCTCCATATACGCAGACGAAACGACGTGTGTGATGCAAGAGGTTCACTTAGGAGCCGGAGGAAACCATTCAGGCGGACGATCACTTGCGCTAAAAGTTCGGCGGCTCGGATACTTTTGGCCAACAATGAATTCAGATTGCGAAAAGCTTGCCGCAAAGTGTGAAGCATGTCAACATCACGCACCAATCATTCACTCACCGGCAGAATTCCTCGCAACAGCAACCATGCCTTATCCTTTTATGCGATGGGCAATGGATATCATCGGGCCATTACCCTCTTCTCGACAAAAACGCTTTGTATTGGTCCTCACCGATTATTTCACCAAGTGGGTCGAAGTGGATTAATTCGCAAAGATTCAAGACACGGATGTTCGAAAATTCGTATGGAAAAACATCATTTGCTGTCATGGACTACCATACGAGATAGTGACCGACAATGGTTCACAGTTCATCTCCAACAAGTTTGAAGACTTTTGTGCAAATTGGCGAATCCGGTTAAGTAAAGCAACACCGCGAAACCCACAAGGAAATGGACTTGCCGAAGCATCAAATAAAGTCATCATCAATGGGCTTAAGAAACGTTTGGACGATAAGAAGGGAAAATGGGCCGACGAACTCGACGGCGTACTATGGTCATATAGAACAACCCCTCGAAGTACGACGAGAAAAACCCCTTTCTCATTATTGCATGGAACATAAGCCCTAGCACCGGCCGAGGCTAGTGTCCCAAGTTTGCGAAGAGCGGAGCTTCCAGAACAACAAGAGCTAAACAACGCAATGATTAAAGACTCGTTGGATCAACTCGAAGAATTGCGAGATCAAGCTCTACTAAAGCTCCAAAATTACCAACAAAAAGCAGCAAAGTATTATAACGCCAAAGTCCGAGGTCGTCATTTTGAAGAAGGAGATTTGGTCAAAGTCTTGCAATACTAAGTATGACGCTCGACTTCTACAGATAGACGAGCCTAATCTTTGTTTAAGTACTTACTAATCCGTTCTATTTTAAATAAAAAAAATTCAGGAGAAGAATGGACGAGCGTGCGAGTTCTGAACGACTTCATTAATATTTACAAAGTATATTAGACGAACGTCAAAACGACGAACGCCTTACAATGAAGTTAACAAAAAATATATTATATCTGCAAAAGATAAGTACAAATCAGACTTCGGCTCGGCTCAAAGGAGTCTCCGCGTTCGCCTTGTGTCGCAGGCTCGCCTTCACCCGCGTTCGCCTGGTCATTTACTGGACCATCTTTGTTCTGGGCTTCAGGATCGACGAGCCCAGTCTCGTCTTCAGGTTGCTCGCCAGGTCTATCCACTTGAATAGGAGCAGGAAGTGGAAGGAGGTCTTCGTCTTCAATGACGAACGGATTCACAGCATTTACTTGAAGTTCGTATGACTTCAAGTCATCCTCCATCAAGTCAAGCGTCTCCTGAGGAATCTCGATCCCTTCTTCCTTTAGAAATAGAAGACACTTAAGGGTCCCTTGACATTGATCGTACAAGGCTGACGGACCCTTAATTTCATTAAGGAAGACGAGGCGACAACGAAGCCTTTCAAGACAAGCGGCCACAGGGTCGAACGACGACTGCAGCTTTGCGTACTCAACCTTCAGGCCCGTCGACCTTGTTTTTGAACCCCTCAATTTGTGCTCGGAGGAGTTCGTTCTCGGCCCTTTCTTTTTTGAGCTCGTCTTTGAGCTGCTCGGCGTCTCCATTACGCTCTAAAGCCTGACGAACGGCCGTCAACTTATCCGGATAGTCGACGATCATCTGGTTCAGAAGCGCATCACTCTACAAAGAAAAACGACGAGCATAAGTAAAACATAAGCAAAGAAATACAAGGGAAATGGTAAAGTAATTACCCGAACTCTCGCACGAGCGTAGGTGAGATAGGTCTCCTTCTCCTCCAAATCATCGAGCTCAGGAATGCGTAATCCGTGCTCCTCACGGAATAAACATACTCCCCGCACGCTGGTCGGTGATTGACGAACGACGTCTCCGCATCATCATAATTGAAGTCTATGTAGTTTGGACGAGCATAACTAGAGGGACCGGACTGACTCGACGAGCGAGCGGTAGTTTCTCGTCTCTTCTCCTTGGATTTATCAGCCGCCAAGGAAAGCACTACATGACCAGATGCTTGTTGATGAGCAGTCGCATCCTTCTGGGCGCTAGAGGACGAGCAGCCGATTTATATTGTACTGCAGGTCTTGAAGGTTGACGAGCGCTCGACTTCGGAGCAACTCGTGTCTGAGCAGGAGTCTTTGCTGCTCCTATTGTCACCTGTTTGATGAGCCTCTGCTCGACGGAAGGTCTCTTAGGAGGGCTCTGACGAGCAGATGCTTCAGCCTTTCTCTTCATGGTCATATCTCGGAGACGAGCAGAATAGTCCATGTCTTCAACTCCTGCAAAATTACTAAGTTAAACAGAATGAGGATAGAACAAAACCTGCTCATCGAGAGGCTTACCTTTGTCTTGACGAACAGCTCTTCGGCGAAGACGAGCCTCGAGAATAGCTGGAAAGTGGCGGTGAGAAAAATCTCGAATCCTATCGACTTCTTCTCTGAAGTTTGCTCGAAGCGGTCGACCAATTGGATGACGATCTGGAAGATAGAAAAATTATTAAAGCAGTTAGAATCATTAAAGAAAATAGAGAAGATCAAAAGTCAGACCAACAAGGGCACTCCAACGTCCTCGATAGGGTCGACGAACGTCGAGCAAAGAACGTCCTCGATAGGGTCGACACTTCTTCAAAAAGACGAGCGACGACCTCAACTCCGCACCTATCTGTCATCTAGGCGAATGTCAGCAGATTATGAACAGAAGTGGGAGCCAGCTGTGTGAAGGCATCATTGCGCTCGTCGCAGTAGTCGACGAACAGCTGCTGAAGTGGAAAGCGTAATCCACAAGTGAAGAAACTTTCGTAGACACAAAAGTGCCCTTCAGGCCCCTGCCATGGACGATCAGCTGGCTGAGGAATCAAGAACTCGATATTCCCCAATTGATGGCTCTCTATCAATTGAAGAACGGACGCCTCGTCACACATCGATGGGAGACCCCGCAGCGAATCCAGCCACTCTTGTAAACTCCTGATCTGCCTCGGTATAGATGAGCAGACCTGCAGATGCTCGTCGCTGGGAGCATTATTCGAATCGCTCCCTCGAGAGCTGCTGGAAAGATCGACGAGCCTCTGGCCCAGAGGACACACGAGATGCTCGTCGTCGCCGAGCGTGGGACTCTCCATTTCCCTTAGCATGACTTCCTCGTTCGACTCTTCGTCCAAAGACAGCCTCTGCTCGTCCATGCGCCTACTCGCCTCGACGAGCCCTCTTTGGTAGCCCCCTGTAAACGAGATAAGAGCAAGCTGATTGGGATCGTTGAGATCCGGCTCCGTTTCATGCTCGTCTCCTACCAATGGGTTTCCCACCCCATCGTCGCGACGAGCAAATTCATGCTCATCGATTTGCATCTCTTCGATTTCAGGACGCTGAGCTGCTTCACCCTCAAACAGCCTGGACGACGAGTCCACTTCGTAACGATGAGCATGATCTTCATGCTCGATTACCTTAATCGATTCACCTTCTTTTGATGATGAATCGACGAGCGCATATCCAGAAGAAGCAAAATTTTCACGAGATATTTTTGTATGTTCGTCGCCAAGCACAATCAAAACCCGCAAAGGAAAAAGAAAAGCCAAAACGGAGAAAAGTTGAGAGAGAAAGTACCTTAAAAGAAGTTGCAAATAGAACAAATGAAGAGAGGAGGTCCCTATTTATAGCCTCCTCTTGGCAACAGTTCGGCTTCCTCGAAAAACGCGAACCGCCCATCGAAGTTGTGACACGTGGAACGCTTCAGTTCGTCAAATCGCGTTGGACCGCATTCAACGAATTTGGGGGGACTGATTGTATGAGCCCAATTAGGCTCGGCCCAATTAGTTTTGGCCCATTTACGTTCGACCCAATATTTTGGTCCAAATCTGCTTAAAGTCTATTTGACAAGCCCATTAAGAAGAAAAGGCCCATCCAGTTCAAGTCTATTAGGTGAATTGGGTCAGTACCTCGCCACCTGAACACGATGACGAGCAGGTGACGAGTCATACGCGTTGACAAGCATGTGCGTGTAACAGAGCCAACACACGGCTCTTCAACGCACGCATGCAGGCTGACACCTGTCAATGAAGGGCATCTGCTCAATATTTTCAACCACTATAAAAGGGAACGTAGGCCATTTGAAGAAGGGATTGGAAAATCTGAACTCTCAAGGAACACTGGACGAACATAAAATTGGGTTGCTAGTCGACGAACATAACTTTAGCCACAAATTGACGAACGTAAGAACTAAGAAGATTAGATTCGATGACCATACAATTGAACAACTCTAATTATCACTCGACGAGCCCAAGCACCCAAGTGGTGAGGCTTTCGACGAGCACAAATACACATATAATCGATCGACGAGCGCAACCACCAGAGAAGCATAATCGATCGACGAGCGCAACCAACAGAGAAACCTATTGACAACGCAACTCGTACTAACACCCTAGTGGTGACGTACAGTGACAAGCGCGTCATATTGACGAGCGCAATCTTTCATTCCAGAAACAACATTGACGAACATAGATCGATTTAACCAAGCATAATCGATCGAGGAGCGCTAGCCAATCTTCAACAAACCACCTGAGACTCATTACACGAAGGTCTCGACCCACGAAGAATCTTGATTGACTCATGATCAACTGATTATCAGAACTACGAGCAGGCTTGATTCCTCATTGGATACGTAGGCAGCCGATCAACGGCGCAGCCAAAATCACAAAACAACGTTTTCGCACCAAATGCGTGTTAAGACCGGTACGAACAGTTAACACATTAGACCTCATATGGAGCAAACTAAACTTGTTTTTTTTTCCAGGAAAGTCTCAACAATACAATTTTTGGTTAACAAAATTACTCTGCAAGAACTCGTTTTTATAGTAACAAAATCACTTTTATTTCCAGACAAGTATGAGAGTTTACTATTTTTTTTCTTACAAAACAACCCTGTTCTTTTATAATCCGATATTAACACACAGTGGAGCCAAACACTTTCTGTTTCAACTGTTTTAGTTAATGGTTATGTCTTTATGGTTATCTACAGCTTGTAAACCATGGAATAGACCCAAGTTTCATGAACAAAGTAAAATCAGAGATTCAAGGTTTCTTCAACCTTCCCATGGAAGCAAAGAAGGAGTTCTGGCGTGCGACCAAATGAGATTGAAGGTTTCGGACAAGCTTTTGTGATTTCTGAAGATCAGAAACTCGATTGGGCAGACATATACTTTCATACAGTGAAACCTGTCGAATTACGCAAGCCTCACTTGTTCTCCAAGCTACCTCTTCCCTTTAGGTTTTGTTCTAACTCAACATTTATTACTTATTCTCCACAAAGTAGTTCTCTGTATCGGAATTGGTTTTTTGTTTCTTCAGGGATACACTAGAGATGTATTCTGCTGAATTGCAGAGTATAACTAAGATCTTAACAGCGAAAATGGGAGAAGCTCTAATGATTAAACCAGAGGAAATGGCAAAGGTTTTTGATGATGTTGATTCGATCCAAAGTATGAGGATGAATTACTACCCTCCATGTCCACAACCTGATCTAGTTATCGGTTTAACTTCGCATTCGGATATGGTTGGACTCACCATACTGATGCAAATCAATGAAGTTGAAGGTCTCCAAATCAAGAAAGATGGGAAATGGGTTCCTGTTAAACCTCTCCCTAATGCTTTCATTGTCAACATTGGAGACGTCTTAGAGGTAAAACTTAAACCAAATGCATATAGTAAAGGATCTTTTGTAAATGATTCTAGTGATTTGATTTAATGTAGATCATAACAAATGGGACATACCGAAGCATAGAACATCGAGGAGTAGTGAATTCAGAGAAAGAGAGGCTCTCAATTGCAGCATTTCACAATCCAGGACTGTATAAAGAAATTGGTCCTGCAAAAAGCCTCGTTGAAAAGCAAAACATAGCCAAATTCAAAAGGGTGAGCATGAAAGAATACATGGATGGTATATACTCTCGTCCACTCGATGGAAAAGCTCATATTGATATTATGAGAATTTAAATGAAGTAATTGCCTTGTGGCCTAAGAAACTCTGTTTTTCCTCTGTTTTCTTAATAACTATTTATCTGTAAAAGACAAAAGTTGTCCACTTGAGAACTTGCTTCTGCGTAAGCTTGTACGTTTTGATTTCTTAACGTTGGTTGTTGCTCAACGCTTTATCTAATAATAAAAGTGATCACATAATCTACAAAATCTGCTACATATAATATTTGGAGGGTTTTATAGCAGAATCTTTAATTTCAATTCCTAAATTAAGCAAATTTTGTATTGTTGGCGTGCACAGTGAGGAAAGACTAGCTCGCAAGATTCTTTAGATAAGTTAAGAAACCTCAACGTAAGACATACATACATTGCACTTAACGTATTACCAATCTCTTGCTTCATCTTGTGGATAAATTAAGAGCCGGATGTTAATTTCTTAAACATGTATTTCCCTAAATTGGTTATATATATACATGGATAGTATAATTATTTAATATATTTATAAAATTTAAATCAAATAAAATATATTTTTCAATTGGTATAGTTAGATCAAATATTCCAAATTTGCTTGGTTGTTGAAGATCTTGATGCTATTTGAATGTTTTTTACCCTTTGTGTTTTCTGTAATTATTACAAATATTCTGTTTTCTGAATAAGGTTTCCTAATTACGGTATCTATACATTAATAGTACAGATACAAATATACGTATATT
This sequence comes from Lepidium didymum, assembly GCA_963920545.1. Taxonomy (NCBI): domain Eukaryota; kingdom Viridiplantae; phylum Streptophyta; class Magnoliopsida; order Brassicales; family Brassicaceae; genus Lepidium; species Lepidium didymum. Next base: position 7,442,238 of record OY986992.1, read on the forward strand.
ACATATAAAGAATTGGTGAGCAAATAGAGTTTTCACAAATTTAAATTTAAATAATTTTGGTATCAAAAAAGGATTATAATGTGGGTTTTCTTATATATAAAAGACCATATGAAACCAAACATATAAAAAGATCATTCTGAGGTCTGCAATGGGGAAGAGTTTCTGTGAATCATGCAGACTCATCAAACAACTTATGATTATATTTTATTGTCTTTCATATTCATTTATTCGATCAGACTCTACCGAAATAACAAATATCCATTATGTATCGGCTTTGGGAGATCCAGGGATGAGAAACGATAGCTTGAGGGTGGCTATAGAAGCTTGGAACCAATGCAATGAAGTCGGTGAAGAAGCTACGAACATGGGAAGCCCTCGAATGGCCGATTGTTTCGATCTCGATTACTCTAGCTTGCCTGGTAAATTCATAATTAATCTTGTTATCTTCTTAATTCTCAGTTCTTGGCCTTGATTGTTGCACACACAATCATGTTGATACAATTAAGACATTGAAACTGTTGTGTTGTGTTCTTGGGACATTTTGTAGTGAAGATAATCCATAAAGTGGAGGAAACAGACAACAAACTCGGTGTAAGAAACGGAACATACGGAGGAATAAACGCAGGAGGCAACGTAGATATCTACGCAGCAGAGAAAGAGATATATTTGGGAAACAAATGTGAAGTAATGGACAATCCAAATCCATGGCAGTTTTGGATGATAATGCTAAAAAACGGCAATACAGATACTTTAGCTGCAATATGTCCAGAAAATGGGAAGAAGGCGAAACCTTCTCCACCAACAGGAAGGTTTCCGTGTTTTGGAAAAGGATGTATGAATATGCCAACAATGCATCATAAGTACACAAGCTTTGTGGATAAAGAAGGACAAATGAGTGGGAGTTTTTACGGGACTTGGGATTTGGATAATGACGAAGAAGATTCAGTTGGTAATAATTCGTATTATAAAGTGAAATGGGAAAAGAAGATTGGTGAAAAAGAGAGTTGGGTTTTTCATCATTTGTTGAAGACTTCTTCTAAGTATCCATGGTTGATGCTTTATCTACGAGCTGATGCTTCTCGAGGTTTCTCTGGTGGTTATCATTACGATACTAGAGGGATGATGAAGATGGTACGTTTCTAATCTCTATTTTTTGGTTCTGTTTCAATTAATTTGATTTTAGAAACGTTTTCAACGTTTTGAAAAATGCTCTGCTTCATTTATCTAAGCTGGACGAAGGAACTAAGGTTCAATCTATTTTAGATTTGTAAACGGAAACCATAATTGGTGGGTTTTTACTTTGGTTTGGTTTTACTCTATTTCAAAACGCAAACGCATAAAAAGACCATTTTTAACGTTTTGGGGCTAAAAGTACTCTGTTTTTTCGTTATCTGATATACAAGAGGCTGAAATCACCGAATTTCAAAGTTAGATTAAAGCTAGAGATTCTAAAAGGAGGTGGATCAGGGAGCCAATTTTACTTAATGGACATGGGAAGTTGCTGGAAAAACGACGGCAGAGACTGCGACGGCGACGTCACAACCGACGTCACTAGATACAGTGAGATGATAATAAACCCGGACTCAACCGCAGTTTGCAATCACAATAACTTGGCCGCTTGTCCACCGCACCATGCGTTTCCAAACGGGACTAAAATTCACAGGACAGACACAGGGAAGTTCCCATACGAAGCGTATCACTATTATTGCGTTCCGGGAAACGCGCGATTCGCTGAAACTCCATATGAGACTTGCGATCCATACAGTAATCCACAACCACAAGAGATTCTTCAGATCTTGCCTCATCCAGTGTGGGAACAGTTTGGGTATCCAACAATGAAAGGACAAGGTTGGATTGGAGATCCAAGAACTTGGGAACTTGATGTCGGAAAACTCTCTCAATCACTCTTCTTTTACCAGGTACTTTCTTTTTGTAACTTATCTACTCATACGTAATTAGGTTTTACATTTTTGGAATATAAATTGCAGGATCCAGGGACGAAACCGGTGGAGAGGCATTGGTCGTCAATAGATCTAGGAACTGAAATATATATGAGCAAGAATCAAATTGCAGAATGGACTGTTACTGATTTCGATATTGTTATACCAAAGACCGGTATCAAAATCGAATAATATCTTCTTCTTTCTTAAAATTGTTAGTAGAAGACAAATGTCAATGCTAAATTGATCAAGAATCTTGAACTTTTATCGTCGAACCAGAAAAATCAAACTAAACCAATTCGAAATAACCGAGTACAGACGGAAACTTCTATATAAACCTACTCATTAATTAGAATGCATACTAGAAAGAACTCAAGAAGTTCAAAAAAGTAAAACATAATTTTTAAAGGGTTGAGATGTTCAAAAGTTTTTTTTGAAAATGGTCTACGATCTAATTCCACCCAAACTATCATATATATTAATAAAAACACCAGAAATTTGCTTCTCTTTTTAATTGCATACAAAACTAAAATTAAAACTCTAATTTCACGTGAATTATCACATATAACACCATAAAACCTGAAGTTTGTCTCTTTTCTTAATTGCACACAAAATTAAAGTTAAAAATCTAATTTATCCGATTTTAAATTTTGAATTTTTATGAAAACAAATAGAAATATTGAATCTCAACTCGATTTATACTCGAACCGAACCCGATCCAAAAATTAAAAATATTTGAATGGGTCTTAAATCAATTGAACCGAAAACCCGAAATAATTCGAACCGGAAATGCCTCTGTTAACGAAAAATTATTTTAATATGTTTCTGATGCTATATATGATAGTTTAGGTGAAATTATATTTTTGACTTTAATTTTGTGTGCAATTAAGAATAGTAGCAAATGTCATGTAATTTTGGTCCTATGTGATAATTCGTATATAATTAGAGTTTTAATTTTAGTTTTGTGTGTAATTGAGAAAAGAGGTAAATTATATATATGATAATTTAGGTGGAATTAGGTCGTCAACATATTTCACTTTTTTTTTTTCTTTTTTCCTTCGTATTTCCTTTTTATTTATATTTTAAGTTTTCTTAAATAATATTAAATTTGATCTAATATTGTTTGCATATGCTTCAAGTCAAGATTTCCTCAAACTATATTATAAATATAGTTAACATTTAACAAGAAAAAAATATAAATTTGGTTTCGTTTTCTATAAAACTGATAAAACTAGAAAAAGAAATGGAAAGGGACAGTAGTCAAGGAGAGTCAATGGATGTAAGAATTTTCATTGGTTATCTTTAGTATAGATCCGTGGTCGCGAGGCAGTAGATTGATTGATCTTCCCAATAGACTGAAACCACCGGAAGACGGTACCAACCGTTAATTAACAGCCGTCAAGAGACGAGGGGCAAAATTTTGCGGAGAATTTGTTTTCAGTTTCTTTTTAAGCTCTCGATTGATTATTTGGGTAACGAGAAAAAAACATCGAGAGAAGAAATCGAGGGTTTCGCTTGCAAATTTTTTCAAGTTTTCTTCTTCTCTATATGTTTCCTATTTCTGGGTATTGAGGGTTTGGCTTGCAAAGTTTAGAGCTTTATTTTTGGTCGGGGGAGGGGAGGTATATGGCGGGTGGTTGTGCGATCGACACCGGGAAGTACTCTCTGTTGGAGGATTTCAATGTCGATGTTGAAGTCGAAAACCAAGGATTTGAGACTTTCTCTCTTTGCTTTTGGGTTTATCTCTTAGATTCCACTACTTACCCTTCTACAATCATCAGACAGGTGAGCTCTCGACGACGAAAATGTTCATCTGTAGGGTTTGTGTTATGATCGCCTTCGCATAATCGCGTCTTTTGTAATTCTAACTTATATGGCCTTCTTGATTGTTGGAACTTGGGAAAAAGGTTGGAACTTTGAGTTTCTCTTTGAAATTTGAGTATAGTTTTTGACTTCCCATTTTTGGTTTCTGCTGTTTATATAGCTATTTTGATGTTGATCCATTTGACTTGATCACTGGAGTCTGATCTAAGTGTTTTAAACTGGATCAACAGCATCTGATTAAAGTGGCTTTCTCCTCAGGTTCACTCCGACATGAGTGTCAGTGCACCTTTTCTTGTTCTAGATGAAAACAAGAAGCTGATGCTTTTGCCATTGACTCTCCTTCACACGGAAGCTCCTAATCCTGTAAACACTTCTTCTTGGACCGAAGTTCCTAATGTTTCTACGAAAGATGAGTTTCCTCTTCAAAAATGGGTTCATGTGGGTTGTGAGGTAATACGTTATCTGAAAAACTCTTTCTTTTCAAACAATATCTCTTTTCCCGGGATTTGCTGATTTCTATTGATTCCTAGGTTTCTAGAAACTGCATGCGCCTTCACGTATGTGGAGAGATTGTAGGAGAGCAAGTCTTGACTTCCTTGATGACCAATGGCACAAATTTAGATTGTGTAAGAAAGATATCGCTATTTAGTGTTGGTGGAGATGGTTATAGCGTTCAGGGTTTCATCCATTGTGCAGAAGTTTTGCCTTCTAATGTCCCTGCAAACTATCACTACACTAAGGTACATTAGTTTTCTAGTCGTTGCCTTCTCTTCTTTTCAAGAAAGACTCTTGTCCTGTGTTTCATTATCTCACTTAATTTTTTTACCAGGATCCACCTCTATTGTTATCTGTTGATAAGCCATCTACATCTGAAATTGAATTAAATGAGGATGGTGTTTGGAGTATCATTGGCGGAAAGGTCAGAGTTTTATAGCTGTGTTTGCTTTTGATGTCTCATTTGTTTAATAAAGTCAAGGTCTTGTTTTATAATAGGATTCTTGCCGGAACGTTTTCTCCTTGGATGTTGTTTTATCCAATGCTATTGGACAGCCTGTGCACAAGGATGTGAAGGTTCATTCTTTTATATATTTTTATATATGCTTTCTCCAAACTTCTGAACTTGGTTTAGCTTTAGAAGAATTTCTGATAGCACACGATTGGTTTGATCTTTTCAGGTTGTGGCTTCTCTATTGTATGCTGATAGTGGGACGCCTGTTGAGAAGACGAGTGACTCTGAGGCTCCCCTTTTGGTAAGCTGTGAAGGAGCTGAGTTCTCAGCGGAAGATAAACCGTGCAACTTGTTGAACGGATGTGCTTCTTTCAAGCTCAAAATATCTCAGGTAGTACTTACAAAGTCTAGGCCATTAAAACGGATTCCTCATAATCGTTAGAATTCTTTTTTTCTGCTTAAAGTCACTATAGGAGTCTTGTTTTGTAGCTTTCTTCAAAGACTGATAAGAGGTTGTTCTGCATCAAATTCGAAATTCCGGAAGTGCAGGGTTGCTATCCTTTCCTCGAAACTGTTACCAACCAAATCCGTTGTATTTCGAGTTACCATGATTATGTCACCCCTAAAAGGTTGAACCACATTGGCTATCCATTAGATGGAGGAGAACCAGATATTGCGTCAAATAACGAAACATCAGATCTTCTCCACAGCTCTTCTTCTTTGAAACGTATTAAATTAGGAGAAGAAAAGATTTCTAAGAGTGAGGTACTCCAATATCTGAGTTACTTTTGTTATCCTTCACATCCATATTGAACTTACCATTATTCTGCATTGTTGTTGTTTTTTGAGTTAGTTTCAGAATGGAAGTATGGAATGGAGACCTCAGAACCACGAAGATGAAGAAAATAATTCTTCAACGGATTCCGAGAACACTGAGATTAGAGACTCAACGGCTTCCAGGAGATATACAATCTCAGATTCGACAATTTTCAGATACTGCCTTGGAAACTTAACAGAGAGATCTCTTCTTCTTAAGGAAATCACAAACAATTCATCTGATGAAGAAGTATCAAAATTTGCAGACCAAGTTTCTCTCTATTCCGGATGCTTCCACCACAGGTATATAATTCAACTCACACCTGCCTCAAATACGGAAACTACAAGAATATATAGAACATTACTGTTCCAATATTTGCAGCTATCAAATCAAAATGGCAAGAAAACTGATAGCAGAAGGAACTAATGCATGGATTCTAATCTCACGGAACTATCAACATGTTCATTGGGATAATGTTGTAATTGAGATCGAAGAACATTTCATGAGAATAGCTAGATGCAGCAGTAGATGTCTTACTCACCAGGTCTACTCTCTTTCTCTTCTCATATTGCTTGAACGATTTTACCAGGATCAAAGTTTGATCTGGCCTTGTGATCTAACATGAAATCGTGATCAGGATATTGAGTTTTTAAGGAGGATATGTGGATGCAATGAGTACATTACTCAAGAAAATTTTGAGAAAATGTGGTGTTGGTTGTTCCCTGTTGCTTCGGCTATATCCAGGGGCTTGATTAATGGAATGTGGCGCTCTACTTCGCCAAAATGGATAGAGGGTTTTGTAAGTAAAGAAGAGGCAGAACATTCGCTACAAAATCAAGAACCAGGAACTTTCATTCTCAGGTTCCCTAGTTCAAGAAGCTGGCCACATCCTGACTCTGGTTCCTTGGTCGTGACTTACGTCGGTCATAATTTTGTTATTCATCATAGATTACTCACAATCGACCACATCTGCGAGTAAGTAAAATCTCACTGTCTTCTTTCTTTCTCTCTTACTCTGTCTTTGGTGACATTTGTCTTTGTTCTTAGTTCTAGTGAAAGGTATACAGATGCAAAACCATTGCAAGATATGCTTTTGGCAGAACCTGAGCTATCTCGGCTTGGAAGGTGAGAGAGAAAGAGAAAGGTTTTATTTTTTGTTCAAGCAAAGATAGATCATATTCAATATCTTTAACCGTTTCTTTTTTTGGTTTTGATTATATTTTTCAGGGTCATAAGAAGCATTTGATGTTAACACACACTCAACAGTCAACAAGATAGAGAAGCACCAGTTATTATTGAGGTTTATAGTTTTGCTAAGTACATAGATTTGCTAAGTCTGATGACTGATGCTAACTTCTGTGAACCTTATGATTTTAAATTAGTAAAAAAGGATTCTTTTTTTTTATAAGAAAGATTTATAAATGATGAGATCTAGAATAATGATATTATAATTGTCTTGAAATCAGTAAAAAGGATATTCCCTAATCTCAAATTATTTGATACGAGTTGGATGACAGACCAATGGCTAGATTACACGTGGTAACATCTTAGCTTCTGATTTGATAAAGAAGAGAGTGATAGTTTCTCTTTTCGTTTTTTTCTTTTTTTCCCTCTCTCCCAGTTGTATTAAATTAAAGGAAAAAACGGACATAAATCTGAAATCTCTCTCGTCCTCCAAAGGTCCAAGTTTTGTGAGAGTGTTCGTTCGTTCTTATGTGGTTTAGTCTCGTCCACTCAAAGAAAATCATGAAAACAAAATAAAAACTCGATTTTTACGTATATCAATCACCCACTTATTATTTCTTCTATTTTCATTCTAATTTTTTCAATACACGCAATCTCTCTCGTCAACACAAAAATATTGACTTTCTATACTTTTACTGGTGTTCAAAATCGAAGATTCTCTTAGGACTCTCAGTTTCCCAAGCTTATTAACCGTCTTTCTTGGGTTTGCCCAAAAGTTGTCTTTTCTGGATTTTGTCTGAAACATGATGATGTCATGTCGGAATATAGACTTGGGTACGAGTGTTCTTGATCTGATGCCATGCGGGTGTTCTTCTACCTTTTCTTCCACGAGTCGTCGATTCTTGTCTGTGAATTGTTCGAAGAATGTTTCTAGGATTGGTGACAAAAGCTATGGAGGGAATTTGGTATTTGTACGTCGAGATTTGGGGAGTTGCAGAGCGGTTCCGGCTGAACCCAAGGAAAATTCTCTGGTCAATGGTATGACTTTTTTTGGTAATTGATTTAGATTCTCTCTTTTTTTTTGAGTGATTGGTCTTTCTCTTATTGTACATCAATTATTACACCTTAAAGAAAGAGTCTTTTAGTCATATAGCAATAAAGTCTTCAGGTTTAACTTCATGAGACAGAGAGTCTTATAAATATTGAAGTTATAGAGCTTTTTTATGTTTACTATGGAAATAGATATCTTTTGCTTTGTTTGAGGCAAATAGTCTTATATAAGCTGATATACTCAAAACCAGAGAATTCATAGAGAAGTCAAAAGCTTACACATATAAAGCCATTGCTTCAGGTTTTGAATCAGGAGTTTGATGCTTATGATGAGAATAATGATGGTTGTGTAGGTATTGGTCAAGATAAAACAGTGATGCTCAATCCGAGGCAAGAGTCACAAAAGCCTATATCTTTGGAAAGTTTGTTCGAATTAGTAGCTGATGATTTGCAGAGGTTGAACGACAATCTCTTATCGGTTAGTCTCTTGGCTACATTTCCTTGCGGTTTCCTAAAAGAGTGCTATGATTCTAATGTAATGGTGGCTCTTCTTTTGTAGATTGTTGGTGCGGAAAATCCAGTTTTGATATCTGCGGCTGAACAAATTTTTGGTGCTGGTGGTAAAAGGATGAGGCCTGGTTTGGTATTCCTTGTATCACGAGCCACTGCGGAATTAGCAGGCCTAAAGTAATCTACAAACTGACTTTACAATTACGTCTTTTGAGCTTGAAACTGAGTAGTATAGTCTTTAGAAGCAAAAATAATGAGTTCTAGTTGATCTTGGTGTAGGGAACTTACAATAGAACATAGGCGTTTAGCTGAGATCATTGAGATGATTCACACTGCAAGTTTAATACATGATGATGTGTTAGACGAAAGTGATATGCGAAGAGGTGAGACAAAAGTTTCATTCCTTTGATCCAAATTTACATGTTCTGTGCAAAGTTTTAAGTTTTCTTTTCTTTGTGTTTGTTAGGAAAGGAAACAGTACACGAGCTTTTCGGAACAAGAGTAGCTGTATTAGCTGGAGACTTCATGTTTGCTCAAGCTTCATGGTACTTAGCGAATCTGGAAAACCTCGAAGTCATTAAGCTCATAAGTCAGGTAAAAAAGGACTTTTGTACATTTCTGTAAGAAGCTACACAATACAAAGAACATGTGGTCTCAATCCTGATCAATCTTTTTCAGGTGATCAAAGATTTTGCAAGCGGTGAGATAAAGCAAGCATCGAGTTTATTCAATTGTGATGTTGAGCTCGATGAATACTTACTAAAGAGTTACTACAAGACAGCTTCATTAGTAGCTGCAAGCACCAAAGGAGCTGCAATTTTCAGTAAAGTTGAAACCGAAGTTGCAGAGCAAATGTATCAATTTGGGAAGAATCTCGGTTTATCTTTTCAAGTAGTTGATGACATTTTGGACTTCACTCAGTCCACAGAGCAGCTAGGGAAGCCTGCAGCCAATGACTTAGCCAAAGGCAACATAACCGCGCCAGTGATCTTTGCACTAGAGAATGAACCAAGGCTAAGAGAGATCCTTGAGTCTGAGTTCTGTGAGCCTGGCTCGCTTGAAGAGGCAATTGACATAGTTAAAAATCGCGGTGGGATCAAAAGAGCTCAGGAATTGGCTGAGGAGAAAGCTGAATCTGCGTTAAAGAATCTGAAATGTCTTCCTAGAAGTGGTTTCAGATCGGCTCTTGAGGATATGGTGATGTTTAATCTTGAGAGGATTGATTAGTTTCACAAGATGATACTTCGCAAAAGCAAAACTGTAGCACTCGTTTTATTTCTGGGATCACACACACTTTTTTTTTTAACTCAATGTCATAAAGGAATAATACAAAATTTTCTTGCTTATTATTGTTAAGTAAAAGTTACTCACTTGAACCAAATTGTTTGTTTATATGAACAGTTATATATATGTATGTATATAGATATATATCTTGTTAATTATTAATTTTTGTCTAACATATATATATTTGTTTAATTCTTTTTTGTCGGTATATTTCCTTACTTTAAAAATTGAAGTTTGGTAATAACGGTTACATTCTCCGTTTTTCGAAAAAAACAGTTTTGAAAGATTGATGTTTTTCATTTGCAATATATATATTTAATTTAATATTTTCTATTTTATCCCTATTCTTTTTTTTTTTCAATTTAACTCAAATTCGAAAATATCTAAACCAATATAAAAGTACATCATTGAGTTAAATTGACAAAAAGAAGAAAAAAGAGACCAGACTCTGAAGAGGCGTGTGCGTGGTTAACTAACATTGCGGACCAAGAAATTTGCTTTGTGGTTAAGCGTGTGTGGGATCCATCCCAAAAAACAGACTCTGAAGAGGCTTCGCAGATGGGAAAAATCTTCGAGATATGGTAGGAAGGCTGGCCATGCAAGTGGGTCTTCGACCATCTTGAAGATTTCCGAGCAGTCTATAAAAAGCTCTACCTCCAAAATCTGTAAAGAAAAAAGACATGACATGGGCCAAAGAAGTGTTTCAAATTCCGCGTGAAGAGAAGGTAAACTCCAGCGAATACTCTAAGCCCCCATATTGGCGCCATCTACACTGTCCGGAAAGCAAAACCAGCCCACACCCTAGAGATCGAAATCTTTACATGAGGCATCAACGAAACATCTATATCTCAAGAAAGTTGGGTTCATTGCCATTGGACGAAAAAGCATCGAAATTATCTTTGATATCGCCATAATTTGACAAGCAAGTGCCTAAATTCATCCTTGTTGTGCGCTTTCCCAAGGAGCAGCTTCCGTTTCTGCTGCCTTAATCAGTTCTTGCGGATCTCCATCCTTATTATGGAAAGCTTTGTCGTTTCGTGCTTTCCAAAGAAACCAAAGGATCCAAGGGAAAAAGTGGGTTTCCTCCATCTTGGAGATTCTCCATAGTAAGTGATCAATATTGGAATACACTGATAGTCCAGGAAACGATTGCCCGACATGTATCTTGGATAAAACCCACGCCTGAATTGTCGGAGGACATTCAAATAAGACATGGTTCACCGTCTTGTTTTCCACTCCACATCTATCACAACGCTCATCACATTTAATACCTCGCTTTGATAGGTTATTCTTAACGGCCAATTTTCCTGAAAGAGCTTGCCAGATGAAATGTTTTATCTTCTGGGCGGCCCTTACTTTCCAAACTTGGGATTGTAACCCTTGTATATTTGGCCCGTATGTTCCTGTTCGTATAAGTGATAAATTACATTCCGCCCAATATCCAGATTTTACTGTGTAGAACCCTGTCTTTGTAAAATGCCAACCCATTCGATCTACACAAGGTCGTTTAGGAATATGTGTTCCCAAAAATAATTGGACATCTCTTGGATCAAATAATTGTCTTATCAACGCCTCTCGCCATTGTCGGATGTGTGGATCCATTAGATCTGAGACCTTTAAGTCTAAATGGATATTTCTTCCTAATCCCATTGTCGGTCTTGGTGTAACATCTGAAATCCATGGGTCAAACCAAACTCTTATAGAGTCGTCGTTTCCCACTCTTTTAATTAATCCTTTCATAACCAAAGCTCTTGCCGAAACAATGCTTCGCCATCTATAAGATGGTGAATATAAATGTCAAGGTTCCAAAGGATTACATGCTACATAATAATGTCCTTGAAAAACTCTAGCAATGAGGGAGTCTGGGCGATCAAATAATCTCCATAGTTGTTTAGCCAAAAGAGTTGTGTTAAACTCCTCAATTGCTATGAATCCTAAGCCTCCTTCAGACTTGTCTTTGCATAAACGTTCCCATTTAACCTAGTGAATTCCTTGAGAAGACCCTGAATTATTCCACCAGAAATTTGCTATAGCGGCAGAGATCTTGAAAGTGACAGCATTAAGAAGACGATAGCAAGACATCACGTAGGAAAGAATAGTTGTCAGGACTGATTTAATCATGACCTTTTTTCCTACCTTTGAGAGAAATTTTGCTGACCATGAATTGATCATATCGTTTATCTTATCCTTGACAAAAGCAAAACTTTTGTTTTTGTGCCTTCTAGCTGTTCCGGTAATCCCAGATAGGACCCCATCCCTCCTAGGTTTCTAATACCCAACCATTCATGAATCTCACTTCTTAATACCGGATCAAATTGCTTTCCAAATTGGATAGAGGATTTTAAAAAATTAATTTGTTGTCCCGAAATCTTCTCATAATCCTTGAGAACTTGTAAAATTGTAGAGGATTCCTCCGAATTGGCTTTGCAAAAAAAAATAGACTGTCGTCTGCAAAAAAGAGGTGGGAAACTGTATGATGGTATCTTGCCACTATAATCCCAATTAGCTGGTTTTGAGACTCTGCCCGTTTAAGAATGGCGATCAACGCTTCCATACACAAAATAAATAAATAGGGAGACAGAGGATCGCCTTGGCGTAGTCCCATGTGCGAGATTATCCGTCCCCGAGGAGTACCATTTATCAAGACCAAATAACAAGCAGAGGTAATAGAGTGCATTATCCCTTTTACCCAATTCTCATGGAATCCCATTCGTAAGAGTAATTTGCTCAAAAATTCGACTCGATCATGTCATATGCTTTGCTCATATCCGTTTTTATAGCCATGTAGGATCCTTTGATTTTCTTGTTAGTACAAAGTGCATGAAACATTTCCTGAGCCACTAGGATATTATCATATATCAGGCGGCCAAAAACGAAGCCGATTAAGTCTCTGACACCAAATTAGGTAAAATTTTCTTAATCTTCACACAAACCACTTTAGAGATTATCTTGTATGCAACATTGCATAGACTTATTGGTCTAAATTCTGTCATTTTTGTCGGTATTGACGTCTTTGGGATTAAACATATGTTTGTTAAATTTAAATCATTATCGAAATGACTTGTCTCAATAAAATTATTCACCATGGACACCAGATCATCTTTTATAACTTACAATGATTGTTGGAAGAAAAGTGTAGTCATCATGTCTGGACCTGGTGCTTTCCCGGGGTCCGTCATGTCAAGAGCTCGTTTTACCCCCGCGTCCGTCTTTGCTAATAAAAATTTGTTATTTTCTCTTGTAACAACCGGTACTACTCCGTCGAGATGGATTTCGATATCTTGGGAGCCATTTGCTGTAAATAAAGTGTCAAAATATTTGACTGCTTCATTTTCAATATTCGGCTCCTGATCGACCCAAATACCTTGGTCGTTGTACAATTATATTCCTCATTCTTCCTTGCTTAGTTTGTGCGTGAAAATACTTGGTATTCTTGTCTCCTTTATGTAACCATCGGTTCCTACTTTTTTGTTTCCAATATGTTTCTTCTTCTCTGTAGGCTATACTTAAATCATATGAGACTTTTTTAATTTCCTCCATAGGACAAGTTTCAGAATTCTTCATCTCTTCTAATTTATTTTTTAATTTTTCCACTTTTTCCTTCCCTGGAAGAATTTGCTTTTTCCGCCATCAAGAGAACTCTCGTCTACAATTTGAGATTTATCTGAAATTTTATTTCCCCTTAAATTTGCATATCGTTTCCATCCTATTTTTATTGTTTTAATTAATCATGGTTTTCCAATCCATCTCTTATCAAAATTAAACCCTAGTTTCCTCGTAACTACCCCATCAGACATTTCTACCATAATCGGACAATGATCAGATTCTATCATTTTAAGGTACTCAATGGTCGATTTTGGGAATATCGAGTGTCATTCTTCATTTTTGTATCCTTTATCCAAATTGCATCGGATTATTTCATTTTGCCTAATCTCTCGCCAAGACCAAATATTACAAATATATGGACATTCGACAAAACCACAATTCTGGAGCATCGTGTTAAAAGGAACAAAAGAACTGAGACTTCGCATTCAACCTCTTTTCTTTTCATGATGTCCTGAGAGTTTGTTAAAATCTCATATGATAAACTATGGTTCTGATCGTTGAATTCCATATCAAATTAAACATTCCCAGACTTGTTTTCTTAGATGTTGGTTAAGTTCACCGTAAACAAAAGAAATAAAAGTTTTTTGTCCTCGTAAGATATCGATAATATTTTTGTCTTTGTAGTTCAAAACTACATCAAGATTATTTGGGGAACAAAAAGCTAGTCCCCACTTCTTCCTACATGGTCCATCGTTATTGAATTTTCAAAACGTAGCTCGCCTAATAGAACTTCCATAAAATGGGCTTGTTTTTTTTTTGTCTCTATAAGACTTTTATTAAGAATATCTTTTAAATAATTTTGAGAAATAAGGCTCCCAATGTCTTTGACGATTCCAGAAAAGTAACTTAAACATAGAAAAATGCAAAAGAGATTTTAAGTAGATGAAGCCGGAGTGCGAGACGTGGCACCCTCTGCGGATTCCTTGGAGTTTCTGTTTCCCTTCTTTCCCTTCTCAACCTTCTTTTGAGTCCTAACCGTGTTAGTTAAATTCTGTTTCTTTGAGTTCACACCTCGCAGCCCGGAGTTTGTTTTTTGACCGTTTTTATTGCCAATGGTGGAGACACTCTCACTAGCATCAGCGTCCTTCTTCTTTTGGGTAGGGAGTGGCGGTTTGTTTCTCACAGAAGTCTTACCTTCTACTTGAATCAATTCCAAGCGTTCTGCCTCCGTGATGGTCCCATACTCCTTGAGTCTTTCAAGATATTCCGCTGTAAGTTTTTGAGATGTCGGCTCTAACTCCTCCCCGTAACTCTCTGTGAGATGATCACAGTTCATGGGATCAGAATCTGTTCCATGAGAGCCCAAAGTTGTGTTTTCCAGATTCTTTACCAACATTGCACTGTTAATTTGTCCTGCTTCTATTGTTTTGGTAGAAGTAACTTCAGCACCATCATGTTTAGAAGAGGAAAAACGTATCTTTTTTGAAGAAGAATGAGCCTCTGAGATAGTATCTTTGATACCTGTGTGGCTGACATAGTGATTCTGTTCATCCACCTCATCTTGGCGTGATTTCCTTGCTGCTGGTAATGGAGTTAATCCTGTAGGAATGGTTCCTTTTGGTTGCTGTTTATCTGATTGTTTGGTATCTTTGGGTACATACACAGTCTCCATCTTCTCTCCCTTCAACTTCTGGTTTTGCATTGTTTATCAAAGCTCCTTTGAAACTCTGGTTTCCGTTAGAGTGGCGATCGTTCCTTGCTGCTCTTTGAGCCTCAGAGTCTCTATTTTCATGATACATCAGCCTTTTGCATCTTGATACATCATGATTGATGTAGTTGCAGTAGCTGCACATCCCTTGGAGACTGTCATATTAATTAATTCGAATCATTGTCTCCTCTCCTTCTTCACACTCTACAACAGTTTTAGTGATTAGAGCCTTCATCACGTTTACCTCAACCAGAACTTTTGCCTCATTCACATCGATCTCGATAACATGTCCCAGTTGCTCTCCAATTGCCTGAAACACCACTTCTGCCGAGAACTCAGCTGGAACATTTGCAATTCGTGCCCACAGATGCAGAGTGGATGGGTAATCCTCTGGTGCTTTCGGAATCCATCTTGCCAAGGTAATCATCCAGCCGTCAAAATGATTAGCTCCTCGTCGTAATACTTCCTCCATGTCTTTTTCGTTCTTAAAAGAGAATTGGAAGCCGCCAAAGCCTAAATCAGACCCAGTAACTCTGTCTTCCATCCTCCAGATTCTTGCTAATCTCAGAGTCAAAGCTCCCACATCCTGTTTTGAAGGGTTGAGACTTCTTCCTAAAAGAACCTTGGGGCATTTCGCGATTAGTGCACTGTTATCAAACTTGGAGATCCCCGAATCTTGGGTATCACCACAGCGGAGTTGCATGTCATCTTCTTCAAATTGATCTGTGACATATTAAAGAATGAAGTCTTAGTAGAGTTTCTGAGAGAGCTTAAACTTTACGGTGATAAGAAGATAGGTAAGATTTCGTCTCCTTAAGTAGAGAATTCCTGGATTAAAAACAAAAGGAGAGTTTCCTTAAGTTAGATACAAAATCATTGAGCTTCCAAACTGAGAATATGCTGATCTGTATATGAAAGATACGATATTATGAATTTGATTTTTCCTCCCATTTCGTTCTGTTTCATGATTGCCTGATTTAATGCATTTTAAATTCCAATTTGCTCTTTCCTTATCGCTCATAGTTGATTTTGATCCTGGAAGAGGAAAATTCGGAAGGGAAATTATTAGCATTAGAACTAATAACCCACCAATTGACTTATTTGATTGATGCAGAAAAGGAAAATTCCCTTGAAAGACATTTAGAATCATAAATGATATACTTAGTCGGAAAATTTTGATATCTTTTGTCGAAATTGACTCTTCACAAGAATAGACTTCGGTGTACCGGAATTTTGAGATCCAGATGAAATTTTGTGGCTTCTCCGTAAGTCTTGTAGCAAACTATATCCTCCTGGTTCGATGGGAACGTGTTTTCGTCACTAATCCCGCTGAAAGTCCCGCCGATAAGTCTACAAATGTAGATCCCAAAGTCAGATAACTTTCTCTTGTTTTTGATTGCCTGTAACTCATCTCCGCCAATGATTTAAGAGTTGGAGGATGTGAAAATTTTGTACATCTCCTATAAATCCAATTCTCCGAAGAGATTATGGACCATGAATAGCTTTGATTTATCTCCTGAAAATGCCCTTGCCGCCTTAAGAATAATGTTCCTAGTCTTGGTAAACTCTTGTGCCTTTGAATTTTGGTTCTCCATAAGCTTCCTTGATTCTGCTGTGATTTAAAACTAGCCAAAGGGACCTTCACGCTCTCAGTGACTAGATCTACAGATCTATGGGGGAACTCTTCTTCCTCTTCTGATTCTCCATCGGGATTTAAAAGGAATCACACTTGAGACCTCTCCCGTAGGACCATCATTAGGTCGAAGAAGCTAAACTTGGATCTCATCGTTCGTCATTTCTCATAAAGGAGGAAACCCAAAAAATTGCAAAGATCGCTTTCGGAAATCACCGTTCCCAGAAAATCGCCCTAGATCTCGTCGGAAAACGCCAAACCTTCTCGCCGGAGCTCACCTACCTTCTTCGCCGGAAATCGACTCACCTTGGCATATGCAAAACAAATTTATCTATATTCTATTTTATTTTATCCCTATTCATTTCTATAATTTTATTGATAATTAATTTTTTTTTTTGTATCTTCCAACAATATATCAGATTAAATGAAATATGGCAAAAAAGTATTTTAATATGTGTATTCTAAAACATCAAGTACTGAAAACAGAGGGATTTGAGGAACAATATGGTTTCTTGTTTTATCAATTGATCTACTGGCCTAGAGTGAGGAGAAAAGAAATCGACAATAGTTAGATTTAAGTGATTTTGATCCCTTTTTTTAGCTAAATAATATATCAGGTGGAGTAAATACGAGTACATAGAGTTGGATCGGGTGGAGAGACCAAAAGCATTTTTCCTATAAACGTTGAAACATATGATCTGGAAGTAGTACTGTACTGTGTGATGTGTCTTCGAACCATCGATTCGCTTATGTCCTCTTTGATTCATTGCCTCTTAAATTCCACAAATTTAGCTCAAACATGTTTGTTGATTAATTTGTCGTGATTCAACAAAAATATGATAACTTATTTACTTATTTCACGTAACATTTTGTTCTTTATTTAACTATAACTTTTTTTATTTTTTCAACATTTGAATATAACTCTAACTGATATTTGAATAATAAATCTCTATAGGTATACATAAATTCTACTCTGAAAAGGTATCATCAACTTATGACTCAAAACTTCCTTTTTTTTTTCTGTCACCAGATATTACACTATATATACACTCTTAATTATTATTGTATACACTCTTTATTATTATTTTCAAGAGATTAATATATGCACATACACATATATATATATATGTCACGTTATGGTTAACCTCAATTATTTGGTTTAATCATGTCATTGTTAAGATTTATTTTTGCAGGCTCTGTTTAAGAAATCGACAACCACAAAGATGTGATGAATAAACAATTTGATTCATGTGTAATGAAGTTGAAAAACATAAATTAACATTATATTTACAAAGATTATTATGATATAAAAATTCACACTTTCAAGAACAGGAAATGTGTGATTTAACAATGAAAAAAAAACAACTTCAAGGAAATATCAAGAAACCCTTGAAATTTCTAAAATTAAGATTTGTAAATTATATTTACAAAAACACCCAAATAAAATTTCTTGACTGGTTTCAAACTTCATTTAGTACTAAACTTTTGAGGTTCATTTTTATTGATGAAAAAAGGAAGCACCTTCTTCTTCTATACCTCCTAAAGTTTACGGATGATCAAATGAGCTCCATGTTGTGGAAATGTAGTTGCAGCTGGGAATGGAGCATGAGTGTACGATGGTGAGAGCTCTACACTGAACCTTTGAAGAACTGTTGCCACAAACAGCTTAGCTTGAAGCATTGAAAAGTTTTGACCAATACAAGTTCGAGGACCAGAGCTAAATGGCAAGTAGGAGAGTCTTCCTTTAGTTGCACCCACTACACCATTGACGAATCTCTCTGGCTTAAACTGTTTCACATCGTCTCCCCAAAGATCAGGATCATGGTGTACCAAAAGCATTGGTATTGTGACTACAACTCCTTCTGGTAAAGAGAATCTCTCTAGCTTCACTTCTTGTTTAGTTATCCGACATGTAAAGTAAGCTGGTGAATAGAGTCTTAGAACTTCATGGAGGATCATTGTTACCTAATTGATCATAACAAGCCAATTCAATACAAGAGAATTCAGGAAGTAAAGATGTGGTTTTAAATGGTTTTGAATGTGTCTACTTACAACTTTCAGGTGGCTTAAGCCGTCGAAATCTGGCTCGTTGTTACCAAACATTTGAGAAACCTCGTCTCTTGCTTTGGTTTGCCAGTCTTGATGTTGGCTTAGCGCAACAAGTGTCCAAACAAACAATGAAGAAGTCACATTTTGACCAGCTAGATAGAAAGCCTTACAATCATCTATCAGATCATCAATAGTAAGTCCAGACTCTAGTCCTTGTTCTTTGATCGTTTTGGTATTCGAATCCAACATTGAGCACAACAGGTCGCTGTGTTTGTCACAACCTCTTCCACTTTTAATCTCCTTCTCTTTAGTCTCAATCATATCTTTAAACATAGCCCTCATGTCTCTTTCAGTTTCTCTCAACCTCTTGTTAAACTTTGTTGGCAAAAACCTGCAAATCGACATGAAATGAATCAGCTTTCTGAATCCAAACACAGAAAATTCTCTAACTTGTTTCTTACTTTGATCCAGGAATGTAGACAGATCGAATAGCTTGAAGACCAAGATCAATCTGTTCTTGTTGGATTTCAAAGATCTTAATTCCATCATTGTAAGAATCACCAAAAGAAGCACGAGCAAGCATGTTTCTGGTTAAGTCATGACAGTAAGTCCATGAATCAAGTTCTACTGTTCCTTTAGCTGAAGCTAATTTCTCCCATTCTTCTAACATGTCTTTGCAACTCAAATTGAATGCTGGTAATATGCTCTGTTTCATTATTTAAAATTATTAATTAAAAATAATTTCATTTCAATAAATGAAAATAAAATAAAAAATATCTCATTTATAAAATTCACATTTATGGGTCCCTTTCTTTTGTAACGGCTGAAAAAGCCCGCACCTTCATTAACTCCCACAATTCATTTAATTTGACGGACAAAAATGTCTATTTCACAAATATATTTATTTTAAAAGTTGAATTATATAACTCAAGAATTTGTTGTTAAAAGCCAATGAATGCTCTCTTCTGTTGTCACATTTCTTTACTGAAAATTGATAAATTCCTTTGCCAAGAAAAAGTTGAATATATTTATTAACAAAAAATAAAGTTGAATAAATTAGAAATTGCTGATTTGATTTTACATATTTGTAATGTGTCTTTTTGGATTTTTCTGTTTTTTTCGCTTTTAGCCTTTTCCATTAGTTGGTGGCGTGGCTTATAGTTCTTTTTCAACTTTTTTCTTTATCTGTTTCTTCTTTTTGCTTTAAATATTTTTTTTTAAAATTTGATATAAAAATAAATATATACCTTTTTCCAAGGAAGTGAAAAGAAAAGACGTTACTTATCAATCTTTCATTTCGAAAAAAGTAAAAAGAGAATGAAACTGATGAGAATCTAAAGAATGAGACGAAAATGACGTCCATAAAAGTTCACATTATGTCAGAGTTTATAATTAATTTTGTTTTCTTTTTTAAAAATAAATAGTTATTTATAAAAGTTGAGAAATGTATGCATATTATTAAAGTTTACCTTCAAATTGTCAATACGAAAAGCAGGATTAAGAATGCTTCGATGTTTAGACCATTTAGGACCTTCGTGATTGAGAAGACCACTGAGAAAAACATGATTATGTGATCCAATCTTTGGTTTTGGAAAGAGTTCATGTTTCGACATTATCTCTCGCAGTGTCTCTGGATCCATTACTATCACGTTCGGGTACGGTCCGTACCATGTGAAACATTTCTTCCCTGTTTTTAAACCCATTCACAAAACAACAAAACCCAAATTAAACCCATTTCTTAATTTCAAATAGTCAATGATTTTTTACAAATTAAACACGTTCAAAAATGATACAATAGACCAAACTTTGTTCTTTTCATATTATCCCCCATCCATACAGTGAATTTTTAATATAATAATATTATGCTTACCAGATTTAGATTATAACCAGAGAAACAAAAAGCTATCAGAATTAGATCCTAATTACATGAAAATGTGAGATTATAATCTACATACATAATTGCAAACCGAATCAAACCCGATCCGAATTAGTTTACCATAAATATGATAAAAAATCAAGAAGAAGAAGATGACCAACTCCTAACCAGAAATTATTGTTGAGCTTAATGAATATGAGAGAAGATGAGTTGGATTTGGTTTTTCTTATATAGATTCACATTTCGTCAAATTAAGTAGAAACAAATTAAGGTGATGATAATATATAATTAAAGAAGAGATTAATAATTGATACCATGAGATTGAACAGTGTGATGAAGAAAAGGCATCATGCGAGGAAGAAAATCAGCATCAAGAGGAAGAGGAAGAGAGTGAGCAACTTGATCCATTTGATTACTTTCTCTCATATCTCCCATCAAAATTCTATAAGAATTCCCAGAAAATCCTTGTTTCTTCAAATATTTTTCCAATCTCTTTGGCCTTAACCAAACCCAATTCACAGCTCTCCAGACCCAATTCAGTATCAAAACCGATAAACCAATCAAAAACACTCTTTTCACTGTAATAATCTCCATCAGTATCATGTAGAGGAGGAAGAAGAAGGAAGAGAAGAAAGGAGACAAAAGTATAATGGTGATGCTTATAATTTCATCAGTTGACTATATATGTTGGAGGCAGCTGTATCTCTTTCTATATAATATATATTTATTTTTAATGAGTGAATAAATCTATATACTGTAGGATAAAAATGTGATTTTTTTTGTATAACATATATATATATATAGAGTGAGAGAGATGGAGATATATATATATGTAATAAATCGCTGTATGTGCAACTGGCAAAGAATTTATAACAACAAGTTATTTGGTGTATATTTCCAAAAATTTAATTTTGTCTTCCTTTCCTTACGCTACATGCATGTGGCTTTATTGCATGAGTAGTAGTAGTACTATTTTATTTTTTTATTTTTTTATTTTTTTACATATAATATGACGATGCTTCCTATTTATATCCCAAAAGTATAAAAATTACGATTCTTCCATTTTTACATTTTTTGGCCTTAATTATGTCTGTTTACGTATCGTAGTTAGTTATTACATAAAGAGGAGATAAGAGTTCTCACGTAATCTCCACCTTAATTTATCTTTTTTCTTTAATTTTGGATATATAAATCGAAGTTAACCTTAAATATTTTTATGAAAGTAAAACTAATTAAAAGAATCCTCAATGGGGAAAGGTTTTTAGGTATTTGGTTTCTAACCCTGAGTTTACACGATATTGTTGCTTCCTTGATGGTTATTGGAAATGGTCGAGATATATTTTTAGATTAGAGTCGGTATTACTATTATAAGAAGACTCACTGTCGTGCTTAGGGTTATTGGGGCCTAAAGCAACTAATTTTTTTCATTAATATAAACTTTTATACCATAAACATATATAAATAAAACAAAACTATTTGTTTTTATAATAACATAATACTTTTCTTTTGGTTTTAATAAAAAATTCCATAGTATATGTTAGTTTTTTTTTTCTTTATATATGTTAGCTAAACCATTTTCTGTGATATAGTAGATAGTATATATGATTTCATCAATTTTAAATTTGAAAAATATTTCTTTTAACTAAGAGAGTTGTAACTAGATTTAATCTAATTCTCGAAATAACTTAATTTTTGTAAAGTAAAATCTAATTCTCAAAACAAATATTTACAAAGACAAAAATGAGTTGTTTTTATAATATAAATCCAAAAACCATTATCATATATGATTTTTTAAAGAAATTTAGGGATCCCAAAAATATATATATCTAAGGGGTTCTGAGGCGAATGTTTTTTTTAACTCATAATCACACCTCTAGAAAAATATGTGAGCTATAGGATTAAGAAGAGTTCTATATATCAGATTTACAGTTTTTTTGTAGGCGATGTTATCCCTTGTATTATTCCTGATAAAAAGAAGTAAAACATGGCGACGAACATCGCGAAGATCCTGAAAATGATTTCTAACCTAGAAAACTGATAAGTTTTCACACAGATTTCAAAAAATTGAAAATTTTGTTATGTTATTTATATTTTCATTGGACTTTTAGATTGTTGGATTATAAAAACTGATTTTTTCACTTGTATGATAACATAAACGACTTTTGAAAATAATTTTCAGGATGGAAGTGACCTTTAATTTAGTGGCAGATAATAAGTTCACTTAAGACATGCGTATTTGCACAACCAGAAATTGAGTCTTATCGTCTATATTATGTAGGAACTTGGCTAATTGACCGGCCAGTTGTGACCCAATGTTAACAAATATAATAATTCTCATGATTTATTTTTTGTCGACTGTTTCCTTAATTGTATTAATCAAACTAAAATTTGACAAAATAAAAAATAATGAAAAGAATGATGAGAGAATAAAAGAAAAGAGTAAATGTTATAATTGGAGACAATAAATAAGGAACCAGGTGGCGCTGTTCTTTGGAGAGGATGAATAGCAATGTCAACTCTTTACGAAACGCATGTGATATTTAATTTTATATTACATTAAGATAATGTTTGTCCAACCACATCAATTAATTCTAATTAATTAAATAATTTAATACAATTACGCGTAGACTAGGGTCATTACCATTTACTAAATTCCACCTAGGACAAAATAGACCTAACGGCTACGGACGTTTTTTCTTCCTTTTATTATTACTTTTTCTTTTTTGCAACGTATGCTTATTTATTTCATGAGCTTATGTACTTAATTGTCTATATATATTTTAGCTTAGACTAATTAATTGTTTTGTTCAAGACGTAATTAATATACTAGTAGGCTTTTGAGGAAATTAAAATTTTTGTCGTTGAGCTAAAGCATATCCCTTCATTTAATTATTTTCTTTATTTTATATAGATAGATGGTGACAACAAAATACGATAAAAACAAAATTTATTAGTTAAAAGTCTAGTCTTTTTTTTGTCAACGAGTTAAAAGTCTGGTCATGGTTTAAGAAATAAATTGTGCATTATTCAACCAATGTGTGCGTTCAAAATTCAAATGATGACATATATATATATATATATGTATATATAAATTTCTGATTTATATATAAAAATGTTTTTCCAACACTTTTAGCTATTAAAGCCTTTAAATAAAAAAGCACTTGTAGTTATTAATTTTAGGGAAATTAGCTTCAAATTAGGAGATATGACGTCAACGCTTACATATTTTTTTTTTTGGAAAATTCAACAACAAAAATAAGAAAAGAAAATAGGAGTCATAGTCTGAAAACCGACTTTAATTTGTTATATAAGATCAAAAAAGGTGGGAGGTTTCTTTATGTGTTGTCGTAATTTTAAACTCCCATATTTATGAGATTTGTACAGAAAGAATGGAATTTTGTTGTATTTGTTAAACAATGAAATTTATAATAAATTCTCTGTTGCAAAAAGAAGAAGTTGGTTAGTTAGAGACAACAATGTGTCCCTAAATATTCTTGACTTTATTTACGTATTGTGTGAACCAAAATATTATTGACTTTCTTTTGTTCAAAAAGTTCGATTGAAATCTTATAAAGATAAACTTTTTAAAGAAATAATTGTTTTCTAATAATGTGTCATTATGCATAATTTCGACATTTTTATCATGATAAACAGAAGAATATCAAGTTACAATAAATATACTTTAATTTAGAAAAGAAAAGATATATAAAACTCAAATTATTTTCTATGGTTTAGATGATCCATGTAATTCTGGTATTATAGATTAAAAATTTGCTATTTTCTATCCAATTGTTAAAAATGAAAAATTGAGAAATCATATAAACAGATGAACATTAATATTGACAACTTCGAAATCGAACCAAGTGGCTCAATGCAGATGACAGAAACACTAAGTTCTTCCACGCAGCTACAAAGCAAAGTATTGCAAGAAACAGATTGTTAGCAATTGAAAGTGCAGATGGTAGCATCAGCCGAGGAAATAATGCAATTGGTCAAACAACAGCTAGGTACTTTCAAGATCTCTTTCACAATACACGAGTTCCTACACAATCATACACTGCGGTCTTCTCTGGTTTTCAATCACGTGTTTCTTCTGAGATGAACAATGAACTAACAAGTCCGATAACTGATGCTGAGATTGAACAAGCGGTGTTCGCTATCGGTGCTGATCGTGCACCATGGCCTGATGGATTTACAAGAGCTTTTTATCACCAATTCTGGGCAGACATTAAAGATGAGGTCTGTAAGGAGATTCGTGATTTCTTTACGACATCTGAACTGCAATTGGGCTCTAACCATAGTCATATTTGTCTGATACCAAAAATTGATGCACCAAAAACTCTGAGTGATTTTTGACTTATTGCGTTATGCAATGTTCGATATCTTTAATGAATAAAGCGTTTCCTTCCAGGCATTATTAATGAATAACAAGCCGCTTTTACTCAGGGGAGGAACATTATTGATAATGTGATGATTGCTCAAGAGATGGCTCATTCCCTTAAGTCTCGAAAGAGATGGTCAA
The DNA here is from genome assembly GCA_963920545.1 of Lepidium didymum. Classification (NCBI taxonomy): domain Eukaryota; kingdom Viridiplantae; phylum Streptophyta; class Magnoliopsida; order Brassicales; family Brassicaceae; genus Lepidium; species Lepidium didymum. Next base: position 7,467,131 of record OY986992.1, read on the forward strand.
AATCATACATAGCAGTCAAGACGGATATCTCCAAGGAATATGATAGACTTGAATGGCAATTCCTTCGTGATACGATTATCTATATGGGATTTTCGGAGCAGTGGATCCGTTGGATTATGCAATGTGTTGAATCTGTAACCTTCTCGGTTCTTGTTAATGGTACCCCTCATGGTACAATTACTCTTACTTGCGGTATTCGGCAAGGTGATCCTTTATCACCATACCTTTTTATTCTTTGTGGAGAAGTTTTGAGTCATCTGCTACATCAAGCTGCAGCGGATCAGTCGTTGCAAGGGATGAAAATCAGTGGTAATGATCCTACGGTTAATCACCTTGTTTTTGCGGACGATGCTCTATTCTTTTGTCATGCTCATCCGAGATCGTGCACAACCATTATTAGTATTCTTCGACAATACAAGATGGTATCAGGCCAAGCAGTTAATCTCAATAAATCAGCCATTACTTTTGGTTCAAGAGATTAACAAATCTACAATGAAAACAAGACTTAGACGTATTCTTAATATTCATAATGATACCGGAACAAATTGGTCAAAAGAAGAAAGAAATATTCTGTTATATTGTGGAAAAGGTGGAACAAAGAACTAATGGTTGGAAATATCGTTTCCTATCCGATGCAGGGATGGAAATCTTGTTGAAAACGGTGGCTTTAGCACTTCCGATCTACACTATGAATTGATTTAAACTTCCAATTGGTATTTGTGAAGACATTAACTGAATTTTATCCAAATTTTGGCGGCGGAAAAGTGCAAATCAAAAAGCAATGCATTGGATTGGATGGAAGAGATTGAGTTTACCAAAGTGAGAGGGTGGTCTTGGATTTAGAGATACTGAAAGCTTCAACAGAGTGTTATTAGGCAAACAAGTTTGGCGCCTTTTTCTCAGCCACAAAGTCCTGCTGCTCGTGTTCGACGCGATAGATACCATTCCAATTCAAGTATAATGGAGGCAAAGTTAAGCAATAAACCATCAATCCTGTGGAGATCATTATTGGAAGGTCGTAATCTAGTGAAAATGGGAATGCACTATTTAGTTGGTGATGGTACATCAATTAAAATCTGGACTGATCCATGGTTGAACACTAATCCGCCACGACCGCCTAGACAACTACATCCTGCTCAGTTGAATGTTAATCATGTTGCTGATCTTATTCAACAGAACCAACAAGTTTGGAATATAGCGGTGTTACATGCTTCTATTCATCCAGAAGATATACTAGAAATGCTTAAATTAAAACTGAACTCATTTAGAACGGATGATCTTATGGGATAGAATTACACATCGAATGGAGTTTACACTGTGAAATCAGGATATTGGCTAGCGACTCACCAAGTCCAGAACAATAACATTCAGCCACCAGTTGGAGCTATTGACCTGAAGCAAAGGATTTGGAAACTACCAACAACTCCTATATTGAAACATTTTCTTTGGCGGTTACTTTCAAAAGCATTAACGGCTGGTACCTTGTTAAAGAACGGAAGGTTATAGTGGATGCTCAATGTCGACGCTGTTGTGTCTCGGATGAATCTCTTGATCATTTATTCTTCACTTGCTCCTATGCTCAAGCTGTCTGACGAGGAATCAATCTACCATTTCCGGTTTTTGCTAACTCTTTGATCACTTTTGAGGACAAGCTGTGACTTCTTCTCCAGTTCCTTAATGCTCCATTTATCTCTTTATATCACCAACAACTCCCTATTTGGACTCTTTGGAGAATTTGGAAAGGAAGAAATCTGCTTCTCTATCAAAGGAAGGATTTAAGCTGGAATTTGACTGTGCAAACTGCTCAGCGGGATGTGAATGAATGGTTAATGGCTCAACAATCCAATCCTACAAACCAAACGAATCACAATTTAGTACCACCGAGTACTCTCAGTATTCATTGAACCCGACCACATGCATGTTACATAAAGTGTAATTATGATTGTAACTTTAGTAATTCAACTTCACTATCAAAAGGAGCTTGGATTCTACACGATGAATCTGGTACATATGTGGAATCTGGAAGTAAGATGGGATTTATGTGCTCTACTTCTTGAGGCTGAACTACAAGTTCTACTAATGGCAATGCATCAAGTTTGGATCAAAAGGTACCGTAATGTCGTCTTTGAAGGAGAAAATCTCACAGTCTTCAAGCTCCTTCATGAACAAGATGTTAACTATGGACTTCACACTTGGATTCGTGAGATCAAACATTGGAGTTCACGTTTCAATCAAGTTGAATTTACCTGGGTCAAACGACATTGTAATCGGGCTGCATACACTTTGGCTAAGTCTCATTTATCTTCAGTTTGTATAATGTGTTTCATTTAGTTCCAGTTTGTCTTACTCAATCCACATTTTCTTGACATAATTTTTTATAACATACAGTTTTAGGGCTTGATTGGTAAAATTGTAGTTTTGAGTTTTTTTTCTGTAGGATTAAGCTTTAAACTATACGACCAAAAATATTTTATAAAAAAAAATTATTTTCTAGAGTAATGAGAGCCAAAAATAAATCTAGAGCATGATTGGTTTAATTTTAGTGTTTTTGAATTTTTTTTGCTTTCTAGATCCAACAAAGTCATTATAAATCTCTGGATAATTATGTTTTTCTTATTATAATAATAATTTATTTGTGACAAAATAATTTATTTTTATCTGGAAATTTTCTTTTTTCGCTTTACATATACGACTAGGATGGTACCTGCGCTTGAAGCGCGGGTCATATGTTGTCTCGAAATTTATACAATTGTGATAATTTGGTTTTTTGGTTTGTATGAAAATTGTATAAAGACAGTAATTTATTTGTGTATTATGAAGGATAACCGAGAAATTTGTGTGTTATCAATATACATATTTTTTATTACTTAACTCTAAATAATTTTTATTATTTTTAATTCGTTAACTGAACCAATAACAAATTATAATTACAAAAAACAACACGATCGGTTTATAATACAATTTTATTCATTTTCGGTTAACCAAATTATACGGTTTGACTTAGTTAACCCAAAAAACCAAACCGTAGACCCAGCCTATGTAACAGGTCAAAACGAAAGTATGGTTTTGGCCCACTATAATACATTCATATAACACAACATTTAATAGAAGAATATGAAAAGAAAAAAAAACCATTTCTCCCATTTGTATTTTTTTGTTTGTATTCGGCGCACGTTTTTGTTAAAAGTTTTTAAAACCAAAAAGCAAAATTCAATATTCATGACCTTAATTCAACAATTTAGCAATTCAGCAAATCTATTGAGTAATTTTTCTTTTTTTGCTGTTTACGCAGTAATCACAAAGAAAATTACGGCCCAAAATAAATCAATGAGCAAGATAAGCCGTAAAAATTTCAAATTGAATTTTCAGTATGGTTGATAGCAAATGACAAAAAGAAAAATCAACCAAATATTTATATGATCTAACCACGAATAGGCTATATCTATATGATCTATAAATAGGCTATATCTATATGATCTAACCACGAATATAAAACCTTCCTTCATCACATATTACTTATATAAAATATATGAATAAAAATTTGCCTTTTTATTGTTTTTGTTTTATTGGATTATGATATAGCAAAAATAGAAAGTAGACACATAACTCTTTCTCTATAGCTAATAGATTCCCAAGAGTAATAATTCAAAACTTAATTGAAAAAATATGTCAAGGTCAAGATTGTTCGGCTTTGTCGAGAAACAGATCCAATGGTTTTTTAGAAGCCACGTCATCGAATCTCATGGGTTTCAACTTTTGCCTATGATCCTCAGCTTCAAGTGACTGTTTTATCGCATTCCTATCATTCACAAAATCTTCATTAATAACTTGATCATAGAGTATCAATTCAGCTAAGTCCCAACTTCCCCAAATTAAATTGAATAATGATTCATCCCATTCCCAAGATCACAAAATATCGTTGAAGAAAACAAATGAGCAAATGACCCGATGCGAAGTTGAGTACATTTGAAATATCTGAGAACTATTTTATCTGCTAGATCATCTAGAAGAGTGCTTGAGAAGGATGTCTCTGAAACTTCCAAGGAAGAAAATTGTACCGAAAATGGTGAGCATAAATGGTAAATCCAACGGAGAACACGAAGCAACACCTCGGAATGTACAAAAGGAACCTGCCAAGACCGTATATGAATCTGCACAAAGGGAACTTAAGTCACCAAGAGTGCTTGAGATGTACTTTCAGTTTATGACTATAATAGTTGTATGTTTGTTTTTAATGTCATTGTTTATTGTGCTTTTCTGATAGCTAACTCTCTTTTGAAATACCACAACCACAAATGTCTCGACTTTCAACTAACAATGTAGCCATAAGAGGTTAGGCAAAAGCAAATGATTGAGAAGGAAGAAATCTACCTTTAAGGTAAACTCAGAGTTGACGTTTTCGTAACAACATGACTTGTTTCTGTTGATATACATGACTCCAAAGCGAAGAACCCAACGTTAATAGGTGTAATGAAAGTCGATAACAATGGTCAGCCGCCACATAAGATAATGAGAAAGAAAAGACACTATACATGAAGACCCCTCAAATAGGCTCTGAAAGTTTCCATCAGGAAACTCTCTCCTCAAGATTGATAACGTCCAATGTGACCCACCTCTTCTTGATTTTTTGTTTCTCTGCATGTAACATCTCATTATGGAGTTACAACACTACTACTTGTACAAACAGGACATGCCTGCAATAACAATATTCACCAGACATGATTTAATGCTAAGTTACCATAAATCCTAAAGAATCCCCAAAAACAGATTCGATGGACACAACTGATTTAATAAACATGCTAATATTCTAAGTTGCCTTTGTCGTATCTTCCAAATAACAATAGAGGTAGCAACACCGCTCAGTCTAAACCATTAGAATCATGTAATAAATCAGAAATGTATAAAACAAAGTATTTCACTTCAAATGTGATAATCTGTTGTTTAAATACACAAAGAAAATTACCCCATTTTTGGCTTCCGTAGGATGATCTTCATCTATGTGGCAGCAGAGATGGGAATCAAAAGCAATGATCTTATACATTGATTTTGTTTTATGCCCGAATCAAGGTGAGCGTTCTTAGTGAGACCTCCTTGCTTTTCTTGGTGTTGATTTGTTGACTTCAAAATCAAAAGAGAAAAGAAATCACTTTTAGGTTTGCCACAATACCATTTTTTCTTCGTTTCGTTTTGAAACATTTTCACTTCTCGTGATCGCTTTTTCTTTCTCCCATGGCTGATCAACTTTTTTTTCTCAAATCTATTTTAATTAAATTAAAAACATAGTGGAGTCTGGAGATAGGGGAAAAAAATGAGTAAAGAAGAGATGGAAATTGGAAGTTATGATAATAACAGTGAAGTGGAATCGTGTTGCATCGTGGGGTCATTACCAATTATATTTCAACATTACGGTTTCCTAAAATTGTAAGGTTTTAAATATTTTGTACGTGAGGCCTGTTAAAATATATTGTACGGTTTTAAATATAACTGTAAAAATTGACAGCAGTAAACAGTAAAAATTTAACCATTCTCAATATTATATAATTGGATTTTTTATATAGAAAAATATTTTAGTTTGCGGGTATGTTTATATTTTTGGTTGCATTTTCGGTTTTTCATTTAATATAACAATCAATATGAATAATATTATGTACCATTTTAAAATTGGCAGCATCTTTGTAATATAACAATCAATAACTCTTTTGCAGGTACTGTAAGATGTGGATGTTTAACACTAACCAAAAATATGAGTTTACGTGTTCCATTATTTAACAATAATCTAACTATCTAAAGTTAAAAAACATAGTAATTATACTATGTTTAAATCATGCACATACTTGTTGTAGTAATATGTGTACATAAACATAATAAACCAAAAAGACCAATTATTTGTTGATCGTGTATTAAGACCTGCTCCAGAGCATATACATATATCTCTTATCTATACGGCGAGTTCATCTTCGAGATAACTGTATTCAAACATGAACTCGTTTTTGATCCTTTGACATCTACACAGACGTTGGAGAAGACACAATATGATTATCATCTCTAATGACCAAAAAAAACGAAAGGGGAAAAAATGAATACTCCAAGAACATGAATATAATCATACCATCCGCCTTCTTGATTCTCGTCTTTTGGGGTTTGGAAATCAAAATAAACATAAGCTCCTTGTTCATATTCGTCGTTTGCAATCTTTGGCTCCTTATGTCTCTGAAACCAAGTGTTGAACTTTCTGTGGTATCTCCATGATTGTTTCTTCAGTTCTTTTGCAGCTAGATATTGCTGATATGAGTTCTAACCAATTCCAGGACACAAAAACAAACCGGTAAGGCTACTATCGTAAAATAACATATAGAACAGAGCCTGGAGCTTTTGGTACCTCCTGATAATAAAACGCAAAAAACAAAGTATCCGTTCCATGTCCATTGCTGCCAAAATGTTCCCAGAGCAAAGGGTTGCTTACGATTGGTGCTTGTATTTGGGGAAATGTTGGAGGTGTGATTGATGGGTTCCTCTGTTCAAAATTATAAGGAACATGAAACTGAAGAGAGTATCATCAAGTAGAATTCAGAAGAATGGTGTACCGGAGTATAGGGTCTAGGACGTTTTGAATCTTTGGGTTGAGGAAAAGAAAGCAGCTTTAAGCATCTGGAGATTGTGCATCTGATCCTGCCTTGGTCCTCCAGTTGAAGGGTCACCAATTGCCCCTAATTCAGAGTTACTTCTCCGTCCAATGAACCCGAGGCTACTTGAAGATTGACCTGGTTGTATGGGTTGTCCATGAGAGAAATCAGGACTGCTAGATACATGTACTGGATCCAACATGTAGCTAGGCATTCCCGACTGAAGATAAAACCATACACAACGCATATAGGATAAGAGGCCACTTTTAATTAGTTGCTTTGTTAAACAGAATACATCTATTATTATCATTATTGAATTGCATATGTGAAGTTTAAGCAAAGGAATGACAAATCAAAACACTCACCACAACCAACAAAGACATAATAAAATTATTCATTTTGAAATTTTCATTTAAGGCTACCTGATGGAAAACATATATCAAAGATACACTAACGACTAATAAATGTGAGCACAGATCTATTCATGCTTACCGAAGTATCAAATAGAACTTTAGAAGCATCCTCATTTGATATAGTTTTTGAAGTTATTATGGATGTTGAATCATCAGATAAGTTTTGTTGAGGTTGATCATCATTTCTACCATGGTCTACATCTGCATAAACATTAAGAACATGTCCCTTAATATTTTCAAAGCTCGAAACCAAAAACTGGGCTCCATGGACTATAGGATTTAATTAACTGCCATGATATGTAAAACTCTTTCGCAGAGTGGTTTAACTTTCCATAATTATGTTCATAACATCATGATAGAAATCTTAGATCGTACTTTACCATAGATGTTGTTGCCTAACTCAGAAATAGTGTCTATACACAATCATACCATAAACTAAACGATGAATTACCTGCAACTGAAGGCTGTTGAGCCATGGCATTTGACTGCTGCTGTAAGGAGGCAGAACTCATGACATTAAAATCAGGTGCCTGAACACCCATTCCCAAGCTACCATGGGGAGAGATGGCAGAGCTCTGAGAAAAATAGAAGAAACGATAATCTTATATTCTGATGAAACGATAAATTCAAAACGACAAAGCTCATGACTTGGTAGATACACAATATACAAACAAAATAAAATACGGAACCTGTAAAAGAGGATTTTGCTGCTGTGAAGAAAACTGCTTGTCGTTTCCTCCAGATAGAGATGGTATGCCTAAGAGGTTACCGTGGCCTTGCTGTAACCGCTGTAAAAATTTCTCTCTTTGATTTGGTGCTATTTCAGTTCTCCCACGACCCTAAAAGGTAAAAACATGTACAGAGCTTCAGAGACAGTAGAAACTAACAAACCAGAGACAGAGATCCGGAACTCACTCGCCGGTGAAGACACTGCTGGTTCCGCCGCCGCCTAAACCAAAAAACAAACAGAAACTCAAAATCACCACAAAATCGAAAATGAAAACACGAGAATTCAAAATTTAGAAACCCAGATTCAAATTCAGGATACGAAAATCAGAAATCATGTTCCTGAAAACAAAATCCACAGTTCTACGTAACGCATTTAAAGCAAGTAAAGGTGATATCGATCATTACCTAGGCTCGTTTGTTAGGCCGTGAAGAAGATGTTTCCTGAGAAGAAGCAGAAAACCGCCTAGAAGCCGAAGAACTACGCCTTGTTTCAACCATCTATCTTATCCACCGCCGCCGCTTGATCCAAAGGAGAGAGAGACGCTTCGAGAAAGAGAAGAGAGATGCAAAACGGAAGTTAAAAAGAAGAGGTTCAACGTATACTGAATGTGGTTTCACAGTTGGAGGAAAAAGTGGAAGTTAGAGAAAATTATGGGTTGAGAAGTGGGAAGATATTCTTGTTACATTTTCTGTAAAATATAAAAATTAAACGTAAAATAATAGGTTTAAATAATGACAGCAGTAAACAGTTGAAAAAAGAGCTGTTAAAATTTTCTTTTAACTATTTACTGCAAAGTATACTTCCACTTTAATAAGGATGCGCTAAATCGACATATGGTTGGGCTAGGCTAGGCACATCAAAGGAAGAAGCTGATGAATTTTAATCTATGGGCTTTTTAATTTACATATAAATAGGCCTTCTTATCTATACAACCCAAATGGAATATTTCCTCTCCGATTATACGTGCGACGTCGGCGATTTGCAGTCGAAACTCTGAATACCTTAAATTGTTCGATTTTTGTTCGTTCAGATAGTTTTGTAAAATTTGGCAGGGTTTCGGATCTAGTTTTTTTTCAGCCATGGATGAGTATCAAGAGATGGAAAGATTCAGCATAGATAACGACTTTGAAGGAGGTCGATGGGAAGGTGACGAATTCGTGTACGAATAGAGGAAGGAGAAGCGGAAACTAACTAAAAACGATGCTACTTATGGAATTTTTGCTGAGAGCGATTCGGATTTCGATGATTATAGCGGCGGTGGATCGAGGAAGAAGCGTAGGAATCAGGATGTGGGAAGGAAGGCCGACTTAACCAAGCCTGTCAATTTTGTTTCTACAAGTACGGTTATGCCGAATCAAGAGATTGATAGGGATTCTAGAGAACATAATAATGAGAAAGATAGTGATAAAGTTGGAGACGGTAACTTGATTGATAAGGATAGTGAAGTTAGAGGTGGGTTGGGTATTGGAAGCTCTGGTTCAGGGTTAGGGTTTAATGCGTATGGTTATGACGATGAGGATAATCTCTTACCGCGTGCATTGGGGAAGAAGATAGCTGATGGGGCAAAGATGAGAGCGAAGGCTAAGATGGAGAAGGGAGGTCAAGAGAATGGCATAAAAGGAGGGACGAAAATTACTTTAGGTATATAGGTAAGTTCGAGAAGTCTACTAAAGGAATAGGTATGAAGCTGCTCGAAAAGATGGGGTACAAGGGAGGTGGGCTTGGGAAGAACCAGCAAGGTATTGTGGCTCCAATTGAAGCACAGTTGAGGCCGAAGAGTATGGGTATGGGGTATAATGATTTCAAGGAAGCAAAGTTGCCTGATTTAAAGAAGGTTGAGGAGAAGAAGACTATTCCGGCCAGTGCTAGTGAGAATGAACAGAGTCATGGTGATAGAGGAGGGAGAAATCTTTGGAAAAAGAAGAAGGTGCGGAAGGAAGTTTATGTCACTGCAGAGGAGTTGTTGGAAAAGAAGCAGGAAAAGGGATTTGGTGGTGGGCTGACCATTATTGATATGCGAGGACCACAAGTTCGGGTTGTGACAAATTTGGAAAATTTAGATGCAGAGGAGAAAGCAAGAGGAGCATATGTTCCTATGCCAGAATTACAACACAACTTGCGGCTGATAGTTGATCTAGTCGAACATGAAATTCAGAAGATTGATAGACTTGAGGAACGAGAGAGTCAGCCTTGAGCTTGCAGCAGGAAAAGGAGATGCTTGTAAAAAAGGAACAGCAACAAAAAAGACACTTAGACAACATGGAATACATCACAGGTGAAATCAGTCGAATCGAGCTGGAGAATACATCTGGGACATTGTCTCTGGATTAACTTGCTAATCGTTTCATGGACCTGCAAACACGCTATCCTGATGATTATCAGCTTTGTAACCTGTCAACCATTGCCTGCTCATTGGCCATGCCTCTATTTATCACGATGTTTCAGGGTTGGGACCCTCTTAGGGATGCTGGGCATGGTCTCAAGGCTATATCTTCGTGGAGAAAGCTTTTGGAAGTTGAGGAAAATCAAAATATCTGGGTAGTCTCAACGCCTTATAGCCAACTTGTCTCGGAGGTAGTGTTACCAGCTGTGCGAATAGCAGGCATCAATACCTGGGAACCCAGAGACCCTGAGCCGATGCTTAGATTTTTAGAGACGTGGGAAAATTTGCTGCCTTCATCAGTCTTGCATACGAATTTGGACACAGTGGTATTGCCAAAATTGTCAACTGCTGTAGAATATTGGGACCCACGAAGGGAACTTGTTGCGATCCATGTTTGGGTACATCCTTGGTTGCCAATACTTGGTCAGAAGTTGGAGTTTCTGTATCAGATAATTCAGATGAAATTAAGTAATCTTCTTGATGCATGGCATCCTAGTGATCCATCTGCCTACACCATCCTTTCTTCGTGGAAGACCGTTTTTGATGCAACAAGCTGGGAACAACTTATGCGTCGTTACATAGTTCCCAAACTTCAGCTGGCTATGCAAGAGTTTCAGGTAAACCCGGCAAACCAGAATTTAGACCGGTTTGAGTAGGTTATGAAGTGGGCATCTGCAGTACCCATACATCTCATGGCTATTTGATGGAGAGGTTCTTCTTTCCCAAATGGCTGGATGTATTATACCATTGGTTGCGTTCCAAACGGAGGTTTGAAGAGATACATGAATGGTATTATGGTTGGAAAGAGTTATTCTTTCAGCAAACGAGAGGATCAGAATCCAGTTAAAGCGTGGTTTAGATATGTTGATGGAAGCTGTTGAAGGAGTGGAAGTTTCTCAGCCAAGAGCAAGAGCACCTGAACGTAGACAGTTCGAGCTACCTCAGGCTCAAGCTCAGGCTAAAGCTCAGGCTCAAGCTCAGGCTAAAGCTCAGATGGATAGCACTGAGGTGCTAAGTTTGAAAGAAGTGTTGGAAGTATTTGCACAAGAGAAGGAGTTGCTGTTTAAACCTAAAGCGAACAGAATGCACAATGGTCTTCAGATATATGGGTTTGGTAATGTGAGTGTGGTTATAGACTCAGCTCACCAGAAGCTTTTGGCTCAGAAAGATGGAGGTTGGTTTCTTGTAACTCCCGATGACTTATTGAGAATGCACAACAATGCAACCGTATCTGGAAAACGATAAATTACATTTCGATATGTGAAGTTTCAGATGTATAAAACCATCTTCAGTCTTTTATGACATTTTGTATCTTCGTCTTAAATCTCATATTTTGACATCTTATGTAGATAACAAAATTTATTAACAAAACTTAAAATAAATTTTGTGAAGTTTACACTTTTCTTCTTCATGGAGTAGGTCGAGAAAAAGAAAGTAGATAATACAACACACGATGATTTTAGAAACCTATACAAACGTTTAAAGTAACACATTAGATAATTGATCCATCACCAGTCTGCTTCTTTAGATACGCCCAGAACCACAGCGATCGTTGCAATAATGGCCTGCAATGTTTACACATATCAATTAGTTTGGTTCGAGTCCCTTGAGATTTACAGGGAAACCGTGAAAGATAAAGAGGGGAGAGTAATGGATATATTACAGCTATGGTGCAAGCAATGTATCCTGGTTTCTCCCTGTGGTCCATCCTTCTTCCAAACATCATGATGAACATACCGAAATACCAAGGGATTGCTCCAAGGAAAAATCCAACAATGAACCTTCAAGAAGACCAAATATATTCTCAGGGATATAACGACAAGATGAATAAGATCTCTGTCTCAATTGTGTTATCAAGACATGTTAAAAAGCAAGTTTTAGATAGTGTAGCATGCATATGAAAGAGGGGAGATTCAGTGTTTGAAGATTGATAAATAAGGAACTTACAGGAACCATCCAAGACCAATTCCACAGCAAGGAAGACGGCGTTGTCTCACATGCACAGGCCTTCCTTCAGCTACACCACCATAGACTGAGAATAAAAGAGTAAACATAAGAATGGTTGAACAAAGTCATTTGATTGATTTGAACAAGAAAAGAGAGAGCAAGCCATGGCAGAAGTTAGCTTATAGAATATAGACAAACCAAAACAATAACTTAACTTTATACTGAACTGTTCCTAGAACTCAAAGCTACAAACTTAAAATTCTCGTCAAAGTTTCTTCTTTTTAGTTTAGAGAATTAGCTACGCAATATTACTTATTTCACACCAGATTGTCATCTCAAACTCAACGTATGAAAAGGACATTAGAATTTCACATTCAATGAAAAACTCTCAACAATGTTACAGTAAAAACAGTTTGATTTCAACTTCACTGACCAGCATACCATTGACCGACATCCCTAAATAGTTTCTAAAACAAAGAACAAACCCTAAAACGGTTTCTCTGAAACACGATCCTGTGACCAAATCCGAATCTTTAACCAAAAAAAGCTTTCACAGAGAAAGGGAATTCATGGTATCCATCAAATTTATAAAATTTCAAACCTAATCAGCACTTCCAATTCAGAAAGTGAAGCTACCTGGAACAGTTTGATAGCCATGAGTGTAATAAGGAGAGGAAGAATCGTAAACCCCAGGAGGTGGTGAAGGTTGGGGAAATCCAGTAACCGGCGGTGAATTCTGCGGCGGCTGAGGATAATTGGAAACGCCTTGAAAGGTACCGTATTGATGATGCTGATTACCTTCTTCCGAAGCAAAACCTTTACTTTTATCTTCTTCTCCGTGACCCATATCTCTTCTTCAAGCTTCTTTCTCTCGATCGCGTTTTGTGATTTCAAATCGAGATTGATTTTTTGCAAAGCGTTGAATTGAACTAACCGAATGAAAAGTCTGTATTTTTTATTATTTGCTTACACATCCGAAATAATGCGTATATTTCCAAAATGGACCCACAATTATTAATTATGTCAATTTACAACTATCGACCATGATGTTTGACTAAAAACTTTCTTTCTTCAATAAATAATTACGATTAAGACGTGTTTAATAAAGGGATTTCGAAAAGTTATTACGAATCACGTTATATGTAAGTTATAGATATTAAAAGCATTCACAGAAGCTTCGAGTTCGTGGCAGCTATTATTAATTACTAATCAAGTAACCATTAACCATGAAGATGAATTTGTCATCATGAATTAGCTTATAGTGATCCACATCTAATTAATTACGAAGAAAAGAGAGAACTTTTCAGAAATCTGCCACTATTTCAACTATTAGAAAATGTGTATTTAAAAATTCAGTGTTGACAAAAAAAGAAAGCAGTAATTGTAACTTTTTGTCAACTTATCATCAACTTCATTGTTAAACTTTTGATTACTTTCTGTGATTGGAATTTGTTTTCTCTTCTTCTTTTCTCGTCTAAGTGGAGCCCTAATTGTCAGCCTCCAAAGAAAACCAAACTTGGAAAATTAAATTGAATTAAGAAAACTAATATCAACCAATACAATATCTCTGCAAACTGTATAATATCTTTCATGATACACAATTACACATGAAACAAATAAAGAAAAAAAAAACTCATGCATTCTGATGCAAAAGTTGTGATGCTCTCAATCTATGGATTTGAACCATTAACAAGTAGGAATGATCAAAACAGTAAATTGCAGAACCTGAAGAGAAGAGTTTTGTAATGAAGACAGAAGCCAACCTTATTGTTCAACAAGAGCAAATTTCATCATGAGAGCAATCTTGAGCATAATCATGATCAAGACCAATAGAATCAGAGACTGTAATGATCATCACCTTCTCATCCTTTTTAGCTTCTTCTGGTTCAATAAGATTGGTCCTGAGATCACTCAAATCTGGTTTTGTCTCTATCATGAAACTGTGAATAATGGAGAAGCAAGTGAAACAAGAAAACACTAGATTGGCTGCAAACAAAGCGATGCAGAGAATCACAACAATACAATTGTAAACATCCATTTTTGTTGAGATAATCGATCATGGTGGTTGGTTAACAAAACCAGATTCACTCAAATGGATAAATCAAATCAAAAAGTATTCATTCAAGTTTGATTCTCTGGTCCCCTCCAACAGATATATGAAGAAAGCTTAGAATTAGACCTCAATGTTTTGTGTGCTTACAACATTTCTTTATAAAGAAGAAAACAAAAAGGATAAAGAAAGCAATTTTTATTTTATTTTTGGGTCTGCGGTGGAGAAAAGATATTTCAACGGATAAAGGTGTCGTCAAGGCAAGCATGACAACACCATTTGTCTCTTTCTTTGTCCACCTGTTTTGTTAGCTTTCAATACAGAGATAGTTATGATTTTTTTCACAAAACTGTTTGCTATATCTCAGAGTATTTCATTTCACCTACACATTTTCCATCAGAGATTAGGAATATCATATAAAGAGATCATCTGTCTGCTTCAGTGACCGGTTCAGGGTCTGCAACAGAATCAGAGATTTGGAGTCTAAGGACGATATAAAGAATTGTTTAGCATTCACTATGTGGCTCTCTATCTACACATTTTAAGGGTTTGAAGATCTCTAACCTTGATGTAAACATCATAACAAGCATTACTATCAAAAATATTTCTACTTAAAAGGATGGTTTTTGCAGCAATCGGAATTAGTAAACTAGACTTGTTCTTCCACTTATCTGATACATAGATTAAGTTGTTGGGCCAATGATTTAAGACATTAAAGCCTAATGGCTTAATGGACTTTGATTATAAGTGAATGAGAAATAAGATTGGGCTTAAGAAAACCTACAATTTAAGTTGGTTAAGTTGTTCTAAAGTTCCACATTGTTAAGAAAAACTTAGTTGCATGTGTATATATAGTGTTATACATGTAGACCCGTTTAGAGAGCATGCAAGAGAGAAGTGAATAAGCTGAGTCCGCGTGCGCTGCTGCTGCTGTGCCAGTGCTGGTGCTTTAGGGTTTAGGGGAAGGGGGGCCCCACAACCGTGCGTATTGTTGTTGGGCCAATTATTTAAGCCAACTTAGAGAATTTGTCTTATCGTGACTAAGTCAGCTCCGAGTTTGTTGCTCCTACATCAGCGGGCATGTTTTATCATAGGACTCTCAAACGCATTCAACCAAATACACTGCGAGTATTAATTGAGTTAAGGTAACGAGACAATTGTCTCAGCTCTGTGATTTGTTACCTTACATATCTACAGTTTGGATTAGGTTTAGCAAAATCAAAATCTGCTTTTCTGTTTTTTAGACTAACGTTTTGCAGGTTTCATATCGATAAACGCTATCTGCGATTCACCTTCATGTCTCCGCGGATCGTTTCATTTAAACGATAAAAAAGGAAAAATTTAAACGGTATCTACGATCCCCTCTCTGGTATCCGCAGATCGTTTGTTGATCATTATCCAAACAAGTCACAAAATTTGCAAGCTAATACCTCTGTGAATCGTTTCTCGGGTTTTGATAAAACCAAAAAAAATATTTTTTTTTAACAGTTTTGCAAACCGTAACAAAGGCTCTGCGAATTGGTTTTAAAGTTTTTTAAAATCAAAAAAACGTGAACAAAAATTATTAACAGTATTTACAAGCTTTTGCTTTGCGAATTGTTTATAATTCTTTGAAAAAACGGATTCAATTCTTAAACGGTATTTACAAACTAAAGGTTCTGTGAACCGTTTTTAAGTTTGAAAAAAAAAATACTTAAACGGATTTTGAATATTTTTCAGATCGTTTATTTATTTTATTTTTTTGATTTAATCACAAAAAAAAATTAAAACAGTATTTGCAAATCTTTAATAGATTCTGCGAATCGTTTTGAATTATTTTTTCTCATAAAGTATATTTTATTTGTTTCAGATCTCTATAGAAGAGACACCGAAACCGATTCATGATACACAAATGGTAGATCAAGTCGTTGATACAACCGGCTTACCTATTGCCAATCCAATTGAAGAGACGACACGCCGAAACTTGTTCGGACCCGATCTTCCTTCTTTGACTGGTCAAAGCGTTGTGCTGCAGTTGACAACCGTAGATATGTCTACACCCGTGCTTCACTTAGCTCTTACGATGGGATCGTTGCCTGAAAAATTTGAAGGCCAAGGGTTCAAATTGTGGCAGCTAAAGATGATCTTTTTTTTGACAAAGAGGATCAGTCCTACCTTCCTCCGGGAAACACATATGCATTGTTGTTTAACATTGTGGAAGCATGGAGACATTCTGACTACTTGTGGAAAGGTTGGATCTTAAATTGCCTTGAGAACAAGCTCTTCAAAGTCTACTGTGACTACAAAACATCTAAGATCTTATGGACAGCTCTGGAAAAGAAGTACATGGTTGAAGATGTTAGTTGCTAAGTATGTTGTAGCTAAGTTTCTGAATTTCACAATGGTGGATTCGAAACCGATGATGCAACAGATGGAAGCATTTCAGTTAATCTGTCAAGAGGTCGAATCTAAAGAGAAGTCAATTTGTGAACCATTCACAGTAAACACCATCATCGAAAAGCTTCCATCAAGCTAGTATCACTTCAAGAACTACCTGAAGCATAAGCGAACGAAGATGTGTCTTGAAGATCTTCTCAACATGCTACAAAAAGAAGAAAGAAACCGAGGCTCACTGTCAAGCTCGGTAGTCCTTCACCAACATGACGTGAACATTGTCGAACACAAGCAATTGTCACATCTTCCCTGAAACATGCTTTGACGAGCTTCAAGAAGCAGGCTAAGCCCACTGAGAAGAAAAAGTTCAAAGGGAAATGTCACAACTGTGGCAAATTGGGCCACAAATCTCATGAGTGTCACAGCAAGCCCAAGAACAATGGGAAAAAGAATGAACAAATGAATATGACACAAGAAAATCTCGTGGCAGTAATCATTGAATGTAAAATGGTCCAACACAGTAACTCAAGAGAATGGGGATAAAACACTTGTGCCTCAACACACATCTGTACTGACAGAGAGTTCTTAAGCTCTTATCGCCAGAGTCTGCCAGATTACACGATACAAATGGCAAACGACTCTAAGTCAAGAGTCCTTGGAACTGGCAAAGTGGTACTTAAGTTCACCTCTAGACGTGAAGTGACTCTCAAGAATGTGAAACATTGCTCTGATATGAGGAAGAACTTGATCTTCGCAACTCTGATGGATGAAGCTTGTTACAGAATTAGATTAATCTCAGGAACAATGCTTCTCACGACATTTGGGGTGTATATGGGAAAAGCCTACATGAAGGACAGAATACTCAAGATGTGTGTTCAAGTTGTCTTTCATAAGGGAGTAGATGTCTCTGTTGTTGCTGCTTCTATCTCCGCTGTTGTTGTTGCTTCAACCTCTAATGCTTTTGTTACTAATGTTGTAGATAATAATGTTGTTGCTAATAATGTTGTTGTTGCTTCTACTTCTTCTGATGTAGTTTCCGATGTTTCAATGAATGAGAATAACCCAGTTGCTTATTTCGTTGAGTCTTTTGATATTTGGCACGAACGTTTAGGTCATGTTAACTATAAGTCTATTCAAAGACTAATGAATTTGAACTTAATAGCAAAAAGCAAAACAAGCAAAGAAAAATGTGAAGTATGCTCACAAGCAAAACTCACTAAAAAACCATCACCCCAAGTTCAAAGAACAACTGAACCTCTAGGATTAATTCACACAGACTTGTGCGATTTAAAATTTATGCCAACTAGAAGAGGCAAAAAGTATTTTGTAACTTTCATTGATGATCACACAAAATATTGTTATGTATATCTGTTACATAGCAAATATCAAGCCTTGGAAAAATTCAAAGAATATAAACGAGAAGTTCAAAACCAACTCAGCAGCACTATTAAAATTGTTCGAAGTGACAGAGGAGGTGAATACGATGGACCATTCAATGCATTTTGTAAAGAAAATGACATTATACATCAAACAATAGCTCCATATTCACCAGAATCTAATGGAATTGTTGAAAGAAATAATCGAACTTTGAAAGAGATGATGAATGCAATGTTGCAGGAATCTGGTTTACCCCAGAATTTGTGTGGGGAAGCCCTGCTTACCACGAATTACATCTTCAACAAAATTCCGCACAAAGTCACCGGGAAGACTCCGTATGAGCTTTGGAAAGGTTCGCCACCATCATATAAGTACCTCAAAATGTTGGGGTGCTTAGCGAAAATGGTTGTACCACCTCCCAAAAAGGTCACAATCAGACCAAAAACTGTTGATTGGATATTTCTCGGATATGCACATAACAGTTCTGCCTATAGATTTCTGGTTTTTAAATCAGAAACACCTGATATCTATGTCAACACGATAATGGAATCAAGAAATGCATATTTCTTTGAACACGTGTTTCCATATAAGGACAAACAAAATCCAAAGAGAACTCATGAGGAAAGAGATAACCCAAGTCATGAGCCTAGTACTTTTGGAACTTCTGTGTCTAACTTAGAAGATCAACAAGAGGAACCTAGACGGAGCAAAAGAGCTCGTAAGGAAAAATCTTACGGTGATGAATTTTTGATGATTTTTCTTGTAGAAAATGAACCAAGAAATTTCACGGAAGCCATGTCTAAACCTTACACTTCCTCTAGGAAAGAAGCTGTCAACATTGAGATGGACTCTATTATGCAAAATCATACTTATGAGTTAACCGATCTCCCTGAAGGATTTAAAGCATTTGGATGCAAATGGATTTTCAAAACAAAATTGAAAACGGATGGCTCAATAGACAAGTACAAAGCTAGACTTGTGGTACAAGGATTCAGACAAAAAGAAGGTATGGACTTCTTCGATATTTATTCTCCGGTGACGAGAATAACCTCCATTAGAATGCTGATAGGAATCGCACCATTAAGAGAGTTGGAGATCCATCAAATGGATGTAAAAACTGCTTTTCTAAATGGTGATTTAGAAGAAGAGATTTACATGAAACAACCTGAAGGGTTTGTTGTTCTAGGACAAAAACAAAAAGTCTGTCGACTTGTTAAGTCATTGTATGGACTTAAACAAGCTCCAAAACAATGGCATGAAAAATTTGACAATGTGATGATGTCAAATGGTTTCAAAATAAATGAGTGTGATAAATGTATCTACATTAAACAAACTAAAAATGCATATGTGTTGTTGTATGTAGATGATATGCTTATTATAGGAAGCAACAAGGACATTATCCAACAAACTAAGAATTTACTCAATAGTAAGTTTGACATGAAAGACATGAGTCTAGTTGATGTCATCTTAGGTATTAAAATCACACAAACCTCCGACGGAATTATTCTGTCTCAAGGTCATTATGCTGAAAAGATTCTTGAAAGATTCAAGAACTATACAAGTGATACTGCAAAAACCCATGTTGATTCACAACTTCATCTGACCAAAAACTTCGATGAAGCAGTGTCACAGGTAAAGTACGTACGTGTAATAGGAAGCCTTATGTACTTAACTAATTGTATTCGACCTGATCTAGCACATGCAGTTAATGACTAAGTCGTTAAACAAGCAATCTAGGAAATAAACACTAGAAAGCCATAACAAGAGTACTTAATTACTTACAATACACCAAAGTTTATGGGCTGCACTATGGTAAAGATACCTCAAGTTCTGGAAGGATACAGTGATGCTAACTAGATATCTGATTCCAAGAACTTGAAATCCACAAGTGGATACGTTTTTACCTTAGGAGGTGCAGCAGTATCTTGGAAATCTTCCAAACAAACACTGCTAGCTCGTTCCACCATGGAGTCAGAGTTTATAGCTTTAGACAAAGCAGTAGAAGAAGTAGAATGACTTCGAAATTTTTTGGAAGACATTCCTATTTGGAAGAAACCTGTGTCGGCACTACGCATTCACTGTGATAGTCAATCGGCTATAGCCCAAGCACAAAATAATCTCTATAACGGTAAATCTCGTCATATAAGGAGATGACACAAGACCATTAGACACATGATCTCAAGTGGTGTTATCACAATCGATTAAATCAGGTCAGCTGACAATCTAGCAGATCCTTTTACCAAAGGACTGTCTCGAGATCAAGTAGAAAAATCATCAAGAGGAATGGGTTTAAAGCCTATGGCTTAAGAAGATGTCTGGTGGAAACCCTACCTACATGACTGGAGATCCCAAGAAGTAGGTTCAAAGGGACAACTGTGAGCATTATGTCTCTACCCAGTTCCTAAGATGATAAACAGTGCAACCTGTAGAAAGTTGACGATAAGTTTAAAAACTTTTAATGATTTGAGTCCAATAATTGGTTGCTAAGTGAAGTATTACATGTTACTTCTATACATCCAAATGTTTGGCAAATCACCTAGTGAGTGTGAAATAAAAGTCATTTCTAGGAGAATGAAGGTAAGGTTATACTCTCCAAGTTCACTCATGAAATACCAGGCAAAGTTCAAGGCCAAAATGAACACAATAGAGAACTTAGTTCCACTAGAAAATGAGTTAGGTTATATCTGTTGTCTAGGTTTACACTAAACTTTCGGGTGGATCAAGACATCATGTTCACCTCCTGGCCAAGTAAACCCGACATATATTAACAATGAGTGGTTCAAAGCTAAAAAATGCTATTTACTCAAACACAGTATATTTTCGTTTACACTCTCGAAAGTCCGTCTGTCTGTCTAGTCTATAGGATAGGTCTAGTGAGTAGAGTCTATCGAGTCTTTTAGTCATATGTTTAGAGTCATTTCTATTCATGTGGGGGATTGTTGGGCCAACGATTTTAGACATTAAAGCCTAATGGCTTAATGAACTTAATGTTGGTTATAAGTGAATGAGAAATGAGATTGGGCTTAAGAAAGCCTACAATTTAAGTTGCTTAAGTTGTTCCAAAGTCCCACATTGCTAAGAAAAACTTAGTTGCATGTGTATATATAGTGTTACACATGTAGACTAGTTTAGAGAGCATGGAAGAGAGAAGAGAATAAGCTGAGCCCACGCACGCCGCCGCCGCCGCCTTACCCCGGTGCTTGGGGCTTGGGGGAATGTGGGCCCTCGGCCCACAACCGCGTGTATTTTTTTGGACCAATTATTTAAACTCACTAAGAAAATTAGTTTAAAATTTAAACAAGATAAGACTTAGTCTTATCGTGACTAACTAAGTCAGCTCCAAGTTTGTTGCTCCTACCTCTGCGGGCACATTTTCGAACTTGGAGAAGAAGTCTTCTCCTCTTTAAAACCCGAACATCTCTTCTTATTCCGTATAGTTTTAACTCACAGAAAATTATTTACAGTCTCACTCACAATTCTATTTTGGGACTCTCAAACGCATTCAACCGAGTACACTGCATGCATTTATTGAGTTAAGGTAACAAGACAATTGTCTCAGCTCTGTGAACAACAGTTTGTTGTTCTTATCGTTTATATCACTTGTATTATCGCTTAAACTTGATTCGAAATTATAGTTTCTACATAAGTATCACAATAGCCACACAACTTTATCACGGACTAGTTGCATTTTCAATTTAGAAAAAGACTCACGATTATCCATATCTATTATAAAGACAGCTATCAATTTGAAAGCCAAGAACAAACAAATATAGAATATGAAAAACGAAACACATTTTACCTGTTTTTTAAGTTGTTGTCAACTCTTCTGCTTTGAAGATATAGTTCTAAATTACATCTCTGCAATATAATACAATTGACATTTGAAAACACAAGTCAAATCTTTATTAAAGCATGGCAAGATGAAACAAGATTATGTTAGTGACTTACACAAAGTACAAAAATTGCAGTAGAAAAGATAATATATAAAAGAGATTCAGATGAGTAAGGCAGACATCAGGTTCAAACAGAGAACCACCAGCAGCTAAGAGCTGGGCAGTACTCATATTCAGCCACTACAGTTTTCATCATAATCCCACTTTTCTGTAAAAGCATTACAAATTATAAAGCTTTGAAATGGTCTCAACTCTCAAGCATTTTATTTATTAAAAAAAAGGTGTCTCAAGCAATAAAGTTGTGGCTTAAATGCGCAGGTAATCTACAGCATCATCGAAGGGTTCTCAGCATAAATGGGATTGACCAATGGTACTTCGAAAAGCATTATGATTCTTCAGAAACTCATGCATAAAGGCAGGTTTAGATACTGAAACATAAATCCTTCCTAAAAAAATGTAGTTCGAATCATTATGATTCTTCTACGTTCCCAAAAAGAACCAACCCGATCCAGCGCCGGCGGAGAATCTCCACATCCAGAAATGGAGCCCTAGGTACGTGGCGGTGAGACAATTCAGTGGATTCGTCTCTGATTCGAGCATCCAAGAAGAAGCAGCGGCGCTAGATAAGAGCCTTCAAGGTACAGCTTGGGCTAATGCAATTGAGAAAAGCAAACAAGACGGTGGTGTTGGGTCGGATTCAGCTTACACGGTTGCTCAGTATAACTCACCCTTCGAGTTCACGGGTCGGGTTAATGAGATTTGGCTACCGTTTGAAATCGACGTTTAAGCTCTGGTCTGTTTAGAGAATCCTTTTTATATTATGTAGCTAAAATAAAACATGAGGTAATCCATAAACCATAAAGTGTGAACCTTTCTCCTTTTCGATTTGAATGTTGCAGACAAAGAGATACAAAAAACAGAAATGAGATTGAACATTTACCCTGAACCAAACACAGTGATGATTAAAGACAAAAAAAATCTCAGGGCACTCGAGTTAAGTAACCGTAAGGAGATCTCTAAACATATTTAAAAATCAGCGAGTTTCTAAACAGAATCCTCTCTAAATCTCTTCTACTACCAGTAACTGTAAGTTCGGTCCTGGCCATTGTTATATTCTGGGTTAGTCTCATAATTTACATACATACTCTGCTGGTAATAATCGTGGGACGGATAGGGTGATGGTGCTGGTGCTGGACTTGGAAATGGTAATGGTGATGCGTCCATCACGACCGTGTTGTTGTGATTTGTTTCTTCCTCGACAAAATACAGGGTTTCGGGTTTGGTACCTGAGAACATTCTGCAAGCAACAGTGTTGTGTGGCGATGGCTCGACGTTGTGGTACAAATTGTTGAAGATGGAAAATGGAGAAGAAGAGTCCGCAACGTGGCATACATCTGTGTAGTCTATGGTGCTGAAAGAGTCTCTCGTTGATTCTGTGGTGAAAGAAGCTTCGTCTGAGCTCGTAAAGAGAGACCATTCACTTGATGATGAATCTAGATTTTTGTGGTCTGCTCTCGGTTTGAAGCGGTTTACTGGTTTCTTCTGTTCCTTCTTATTGTTTCGTGGTTGCGGATGCTGGACCTGAGCTTTTCCGTTGTGTTCTCCTCTTTCAGGACGCGGACATGATCTGCAAAAAATGTCCTTTCAGAACCCGCGACCCCTGAATTCAAAGAAGAATCCAGCATTTTCTTACCTCATGTAGAACAACATATAAGCTCCTTCTGACATAACTTGAGTCATTGGTACTCGATGAATCTGCAGAGTTTTAAGAGAACATTGCACAAGTTCATAAGCCATTTTGGCTTACTGCATAAAGGAAGAGGAGGATGAAATTAGCTTTTACCTCGGAATCATCAATTCTGAACCAATTGCCTCTCAAATCTTTAACATAGGAAATGTAATGACCCGAGAAAGATGCGTTGAGAGTATCCAAGTGAACTATAACAGCATATAGCATATAAAGAGGGGGGACATCTCCCGTTCTTGTCATGAAAGGAATCATGTCCAGCATTTCGGGAAAACTTATACATTTGTTTATTTTCCCGTATCTTCCTTCCTGCGTACACAAGAGTTTTAAAAATACATACAAGAATAAAAGACAAAAACAAGTAACGGAAGAGTAGAAATCTGTAAGCATCTTTAAGGAATTCATACCTGGAATCTCTTGAGAACAATTGTGAGAATGTTTGGTGCTTCATGAATGCTCAATTCTTTCCGCGCTCTAACATATCCAGCGCACCTTTTTGCCAACGCATTTTTAACAAAATTATAAATTTGTTCAGTACTACAAAAGAAAGGCGAGTAAATTAGTTTTTATATCTAACCTGCTGCATCTATACATATTTTCTCCATCGAGATCTTCCGGTCTAGTAAATTGAGTTAAGGCATCTTGAAGAGATTCTACCCAACCATATATCTCTAATGTGAGATCCATTATATTCTCATATCTTTCTGATTCATGATCACACCTCAAGCATTTCACCTGGGGTTTAAGATAAAGATAGCAGCAGGAATAATGAGAATGTGTAAACCCAAAGTAAGCATAGATCACGAGCCAGAAGATTTAAATACCTTTGAGCGGAGACGTCCACCAAACATATGTTGAACTAAGGTCGTTTCTTGCAGTCTTGGATCCACTTTAGTCTCACCTCCAAGTCTCTCCAAACATATGGATTGCATAGAAGCAACCAAGAGCCTATATCCCAGTCAAACGAATATGGTAATTTCATGAGAAATATGGTCACATTAAGAAGAAAGGATCCACAAATTCTGATCTGAAAGGACAACGAAAAAAACCTTAAGAACTCATGAGCATCTTCTTGGCTCCCATCACCAATCTGACAATTTATACTTCGCATGTGTGAGAGAATCCTGCTAGCAGAAAGTGGACCTCCAGATTCTCTAAGCATCATTACATGTTGCTCAAGTTCACACATGAGGCACCAATCTTTCCCAGAACCTATTGCAAAAAAAAAAAAAAAAAAAAAAAACAAAACTTTATGAAGTATTAAAAAAAATCTGCAACAAGTTTTGTTACGAGATTAATTGGGAAAAGGCATTACATGATTTTGAATGTGATCGTCGCAGCAAATAAGCAACAAGCGGTTTTGTACATGTTAAGGATTGCAAGACTGCGTTTGCATAGCAACTGGAGAAGAAAGATGATAACAAATTGAGAAAGCATATTTATAAAATAAATCTTCCAATTATAAAAGCAACCCTCAATTTGCAGTTAAACAGGCTTACAAGAAGTAATAGAGACAATACCTGTTTCCACAATTTACAAGGCCCCTAGGTGATAAGTCAAACACTTCACACTGAAAGAACTTAACAAATTCCTCGTACGGAAAAAGCATCTGAAACATGAGAGCCATTCACTCAGAAAAGGAGGATACTTAATATACAAAACAGAATTAGCAAAGAGATAACAATACCACCAGAGAACTAACTTTCAGGTTCTTATGTCGGTCATCATGCTTTGCAGAATTTCTTAAACCCATCATCTTCATAAGTCCCATGGTTGAGGAGATGCCATTGTTTTCTCCAGAAATGCCAGTATCCTTAGACCTAACAGTCTCTGGATTATAGATACAAACATTAGACACTCTACAAAATACTTATGTCAAAGTAACATTTCAGTCACATAAACTTGATACTGAAGCAACTAGCCCCTTCTTACTTGTCTCTGTGCATGATTGTTCACCAGATTTGTGAACACCTGATTTGGGCAGTGTAGAAGTTCTGGTCCCTGTTGAATTCAATTTACATTAGTAGATGCCAAACTCAAACTGAATGAGCCTCAACTAGAGCTACTTTTCATTTTCTTGGGGTAATATGCCTTACCCTTTGCAGGAAATTGTGTGTCTGGACAAACAAAAGGGCTTCTTTCGCCCAGATTCCTCTCATGTTTGTGACTTTCCAGCGCACCACTTACAAAAGGTTGTCCATTCATCCGCACGCATGAGCTGTCAACAGAATGCCTTCTAGAATTTGTTTCCGCAGCAGAGCTGTTGGTTCTCGACTGTAAGCAAAATAACCAGGTCTAACGTCAAACATCGTTTTGACTTTTAGCAAGAAATCATAACTGTTTTGCCTTCTTTTATCTAATACAGGGAGTAATATGTTTTATACCTTATGTTTAGTGTAACCCTTCTCGTTATCACCACCAGCACCACCAGTTTCACCACGAGAAACTTTTTCAGGGGAATCAAACACAATAGCATTGTCTCTTCTAGATGATTCTCGGTTGGACGTGGAAGAATTGTGTTTTCCTATGCTTTTTCTCCCAGTCATGTTGATTTGTGGCGTAATATCAATCTGAGAGATATCCGAGCTTGCAAATTCAACAGAACTTTTTGAAGTCTTTCCCTTTGCAGCCTGCATAGTATAGTTACCATACATTGTAGAATCCATGCCATGGTCATACAAAACAGAATCTCTCTCAAAGGAAACCCTCTCAGATGAAGAAGAGGAAGTCTCCACTGGGATACATTCATCTTTATGAGCTAACCTCCAGTGAAGTATTTGGCACTTTCCAGAGCTACAAATGTCAAAAATCAAGACTTTCATGAGCTATAATGTCTGCAACTTCTATCCGCACAAAAATCTTATTTAAATAGCTCAAACTGATAGAGAGAAAAACCAAAAAACATATCTGAAATCAGAACGATGTGGAAATATACCAGTATCTAACAGATTTGCATTTCGAGCAACGAGTCTTAGAAGGAGCTAAACACTTTGCACATACATGTAGTTCATTATTATTCAAAGAAGCCACAACTGGGACCTCACATGTAGCAGCTACCAAATCAGATCTCTGTTCTGTTACAATCTCACTCGCACCAGCCAAAAACTCTGGTCTTACAGCACTAACAGTTTTAGTCCTGGTTCTCAATGCCCTATTCTCAGTAGCCCCAGACTCAAATCTTACACCCCTATTTGCATTAACCACAGTCTCAGCTCTTAAAGCTTCTTCAGCTGCCATCTGAGCCAGCAAGTTAGCCCTCCCTTTCTTTTCAGAAATGTCACTCCATTTTCCTAATAATATGTAAGCTACCACAGGAAGAACAACCAAGACCAGGAATAATACCGGTATGTCCGCTCCCCTTGGTTCAAGCATGTCCCCAGACACGCATTCATGACCCGATCACAGCTTGTGAGAGTCCAGTCAGACAAGATGAATTCAGATAACCATAAATCATAAAATACACTCCTGATATGCACCACGATCTATTTCCACATTCAGATAGTGAGGCTACTGATTTACTCTGAAGATGGATAGCACTGCAATTACAGACACCAATACAATGAGTTCAGCTTTCCACTCTCATTATTCCATAAGAAACATTAGTCTCCAGATACTTCATCGATGTACAGATTAAATAAAACTCTAGAAAAGCCTACATGAATCTTGTCTACATTCATACATTTTCACATAAGCGATAAGAAATAACCTCTAATCTCACAAATACAGCAAACCCCTAAAGCTGAATAAAGCATCTCACTGAATAACCCAGAACTACTAAATCCCCGATTTAAAGCAAAGTAGTTAGAGATGAGTCCGTAAAATCCCAAATTTTAGACACGAAAATAATACTTTCCTAGGAATTTAACTCGCGATCCAACTACGTAATCCCAAATCCGTACGGACCCTAGCACAATATTCAACAAAGCAGCTCACAAATTTACTCCTTAAAACTTAACACGAAACGAATCTAACATAAAATCTGAGGTTAGTGAAAGCCCCCATTGTTCTCGAATCTAAGATTCCAGTACCCATAAGCCCTTAGAGACTAGTGTAAGAAGAAATTTGACAACGAATAAAACTGAGACAGAGAGTCCGAAGAAAAAGGAAAGAGTCTAGGTTTACAAGAATTAGAGGCATACCTTATAAAGCGAGAAGAATGCAAAAGAAAGAAAACCCTAATTTCAGTCTTATCTATTAGCCTCTCGTCTTCTCGAGCTCGGAAAAAGATGCTTTGATTCCTCGAATGGGTAAGAAGACACAAACAGTCTCTTTGTCTCTCTCTATCGCTCTTTCTTTCTCTCTCCTCGTCCCGTGTTGCTTATGCTCTTCGTTTTCACACTCCTCGCATACTCTGTCTCTTTCCGTCCTTCAGGATAGATACTGTTAAAAATTGGAAAAAAAAACCAAATTAACAAAAAGTATAAAGTAAGATAATTAATAATTAGATATCCTTAACGACTCTCTCTTTTGGGTTTAGAACCTTCTTTCTCGTTTAGAAAATCTCATATTTAAAGAGAATAGAACTTTTTTGTGTTAATTCTTACCAGAAGACACTAATATACGGCGGTTAAGGTTTAAACCATTGTATCCTTGTATCGAAATTGATCAGAGTTTCGCTTCTATTTCGCCTCTTCTCAGCTCTTCTTTCACCACCGAAGGTCTCAATGTCAACGGCAATGGACAAAGCCTTAATGGTTATGTCGTTAGGAGAAGAAGACAACATGCCCTTTTGAATGCCAAATTTTCCTCAGTATAGCTCCAGTGAAACAAACTCGCTTAACCTAATAGGTCGACTTCTGAACCCTGCGCATCAGAAAATATCGAGCCTAATTTATGATATGCCACGAAAATGGCACAAGTAGGGCCGAGTCCGCGGCATAGCTCTTTCTAACGAACACTTTCAATTTATCTTCAACACAGAACACGATTTGTTAGAAGTGTTAGACAAGGGACTCCATACGTTTAATGAATGGGTGATAGTGATTGAAAGATGGTCTCTCAGCAGCACATTCCAATATGGGTTCAAATTCATCAAATTTCTGATGAATTACTACACCAAAGAAGCGATTACGATCCTCAGAGAAATAGTTGGCCAAGTAACTGAAGTGCTTTTTGATCCGTCTAAGCCTCAAACCAGAGATTTCGTCCGTATGAAGGTTAACTTCGATGTCGTGAAACCTCTTCGGAAGTCCAAAGATATAGTTCTTCTAGACAATCAAGTAACCACCGTGTTTTTCTTCTACGAACAAGATCAAAAGAGATGTTCTGTGTGCCAGAGACTAACACACAAACAAGTGTCTGCCCTCTTGCTTGTAAAAGGATATAGGAAAAAATTATCGGAAGAAAACTAGGAATCAAACCTCCTCCTTCCTCTTCGACATCGTTGATCATCAAAGAGTCCGATCCTCTATATGGTATCCTCACTGAAGATCAAGTGGGTCCGCACCCAATTCTAAATCGACCAAAGATCGCAATTGATGTTTTGGAAGGAATGCGGGAATACTTATTTGTTGCCTCGAGAGAAGAAAAGAAGACGAGACTAAACAGAATAAAGAAGTTCATAGAAGATGCAACTAAGGATCCACTTAAAGAGAAAACGATTTTAAGACTCGAGCCCCTCCATGTGATCTCTACATACTTAGACAAAGGCAAGGGGTTAGTCTTTGGATATGATACCTCTGAATCATCTGCTTACCATGCACCTTCTGCTCCGCCTCCAAAGAAGCTTTTAGCTAACGCGATGAAAGTCGTAGATTCTTCCTCAACATTCCATTTCTCTTCTTTCCCCAATTCAACCGGTAAAGTGACTTCTTCTACCGAAGGAGCCACTTCTGGGACAAAGGATAAAAAGAATCGAGGAAGGAATAGGCCACGTAAATCCAAATGTTATGTTTTCAGAGGATCTCTTTTAGCTGAAGGTGGGCCTTTCCCTCGGAAGCTCGGAGTCCCTAAAGGAGTTTTAAGCAAGTGTAAAGGAGCAGGTTAGGAAGTAACAAATCAACAAACTCCTAAGAAAGCAAACATTAGGATGATCCCCGAGGTGGAATTGTCCCAAAATCAATGAATATCCTCAGCTGAAACTGTCAAGGCTTGGGGCGGCTCCAAGACTTGACAGTTCCCGTCTCATGGAAATATGTAAAAAGTATTTCCCGGAAATTATTTTTCCGATGGAAATGATGAACAAACGTGATGTTCTAGTTGATCTTCAAGAATGGCTAGGTTATGAAGGTGTATATACGGTAGATCCTTGTGGTAGATGTGGCAGACTCGCCTTGTTTTGGAAGAAAGGGGTCACCATCGACTTTCTTATAGTTAATAAGAATCTAATGGATGTAAGGGTTGATATTTTTATCCTCTCTTTCTTTCTAACTTGTACGTATGGAAATCTGATATTCAATCAACAACATTTTGTATGGGAAATGTTATCTCGGATAGGAGTTGATCGAAGTAGTTGCTGGTGTATATTGGGTGATTTTAATGATATATTGCACAATTGGGAAAAGCTTGAAGGCCCACCTAGATCCTTTTCCTCCTTCTCAAGTTTTTGTAACATGTTGCAAGCAACATAACTGAAATGAACATCTCAGGTAATTCCTTCACTTGGGCAGGTAGAAGAGGTGAGTTATGGGTACAAAGCTAACTCGATCGAAGTTTTGGTAACCCCAATTGGTTTGATAAATTTCCTTCTGCTTGCCAAACCTTTTTGGACTTTAAGGGATCCGATCATAGGCCCATGCTCCTATCTCTAATCAATCTGCATCAAAGTTTTTGAGGGTCTTTCAAATTCGATAAAAGATTCTTGAATCAGCCTTTAGTGAAAGAAATTATCTCGACAGCTTGGTTTCGGCACGAAGGATCCTCGGACCTATCAGTTTTAGATATAATCAGAGATTGTAGGAAGGCTTTAAACTTATGGAAACAGAATAGTAATAACAACTCTAAGGACAAAATGGTTCTGCTGCAAAATCAGTTGGAGGTGGAACTTTCATCATCCCTCCCAAGCTTTGGCAAATTATCTTATCTGAGGCAAGAGATTATCAAAGCACATCTTGATGAGGAAAGTTTTTGGAAGCAAAAAAATCGTCAAAAATGGCTTAAGGATGGTAAGTGCAACTCCTAATACTTTCATGCTTTGGTTAAGGCATATAGAGCGAGAATTGGCCTACCATCTCTGCTTGACAAAGAAGGGTTATCTCATAGATCAGAGATTGCCAAAGGAACTGTGGCAATAGATTTCTTTGTCAATCTTTTCACATCATCCTCCCTGCAGCTGCTACCTACCTTCTTCAAAGGTCTAGCACCCAGAGTGACAGATGCAATGAATGAGTCTCTCACTACAGAGGTTACAGTGGAAGAAATCCATCAGGAAAATTTTTCATTGAAAGCATCAAGTGCCGCTGGGGATGATGGTATGACCGGCCTTTTCTTTCAAAGGTACTGGGAGATAGTGGGTAAAAAGTTTTGTCAAGAAATAAAGGTTTTCTTTACAACTGGCATTTTCGATAAACAGTGGAATTATACACTCGTATGTCTCATACCTAAAAAAGATAAAGCTGATAGAATAAGTGATATAAGACTCATTAGCCTCTGCTCTTTCATGTATAAAACTATTTCAAAGATTTTGGTCACCAGATTGAAACCTTTGCTGCCGTCTCTTGTTTCACATAATCAATTTTCCTTCATAGAGGAAAGATTAATCTCGGACAACATCATGATAGCTCACGAGGTCATTCATAGGCTGAGAACGAATACAAAACTTTCCAAAGGGTTTTTGGCCTTAAAGTCAGACATGTCCAAAGCATTTGATCCTGTTGAGTGGAATTATCTACAAGGTTTACTTTTACCAATGTGTTTCTCGGCTATATGGGTCCAATGGGTCATGACTTGTGTGAGATATGTGACATACTCAGTCTTGATAAATGGACAAGAGCATGGCCTCATAACACCGCAGAGGGGCATTCGTCAAGGAGACTCGCTTTCTCCCTTCCTTTTTATATTATGTTATGTGGGTCTCACTCACCTTCTAAACAGAGCAGAGGCACAAAACATGCTAGAAAGAGTATCTTTCTCAGTCCACGGTCCCATGATTCATCATATGCTTTTTACGGATGACTCCTTGTTCATCTGTAAAGCTGATTTGAAACAGTACAATGTTCTTTCTAATATCTTACTTTATATGGATCCCTCACAGGTCAGGTAATCAATCCCAACAAATCATCTTTGACTTTTGGGAATCATATAGATATTGGTCTCAAGAACGACATTAAGAAGCTGTTTGGAGTAGTCAATGAGGGTGGTGATGGGACGTATCTTGGCCTCCCAGAATGTTTCAGTGGTTCGAAAAAGAAGATGTTTTCCTTTCTCCAAGATAAACTCAAGAACATATTGTCCAACTGGTTCTCTAGGCACCTATCTCATTGGGTAAAAGACGTCTTGATTAAATCTGCGGGAATGACAATACCAGTATACGCCATGTCAATTTTCAAATTGTCAAAAACAACTATCAAAACGATGACCAGTGCAATCTCAACCTTTTAGTGGAATGCAGATGAAGGTATAAGCAAGATACGATGGGTATCATGGGAAAGGAAGTGCCTTCTGAAACACCAAGGAAGTCTAGGCTATAAACATTTAAGCATTTTCAATCAGGCCTTGTTAGCAAAACAAGCTTGGAGAATTTTGCTGGAACCTAACAGCCTATATACAAGATTTTTGAAAAGTCGATACTTCCCCAATGTTTATTTTCTTCACGCACAAATGGGAAGCAGACCATCTTACGCCTGGTAGAGTCTCCTCCATGGCAGAGAGCTTTTACTTCATGGATTAAAACCTATGGTGGGTGATGGAAAACCTTTAAAAGTCTGGTCCTCTAAACAGATTGACAATTTGGAACTCAAGTCACCAATCCCTCGACTGTAGGATCCATATATGAACATGTCAGTAGATTCCCTTCTTTGGCCCAACTCCAATATTTGGAACACTCAGAAATTAATGGATATGTCTAGTCCTCAAGATATATCCTTCATTCTTAGGATCAAGTCAATCATATCATCCCAAGACTATTGGAATTAGAAGTTTAATAAATCGGGAGATTACACAGTCAAGTTGGGATATTGGCTGGCAGCAACGAAACAAAAACAAAAGCTAATCATGAAGGTGACCCAAAGACCATCTATTAACTACATCAAATAAATGGTTTGGCATATTGGGGCACCTATGAAGATAAAAACCTTTTATTGGAAAGTCCTTTATGAAGCCATTTCGACAACGGCTAATCTGATCAAAAAAGGCATATCCATTGACACGAGATGCCAAAACTATAGTGAAGAAAATGAAACCACAAACTACTTACTGTTCTTTTGCCTTCTTGCTAGACAAATCTGGGCCATGGCTTTAATCCCCTCCCCGTATGGTGGCTATGATTCTCATGGTTTATATTTCAATATTCATCATGTTTTACAGGCAACAAAGAACTTTTCCATTCTGCAACAACTAAGAATAACCATTCTTTGAATTCTTTGGACCCTTTGGACTAACAGGAATAAGCTACTTTATGAAGGCCAGATATTTCAAGTGAGAGACATTTTGAACAAAATCAATGAGCAGTCTCAAGAATGGTTCCAAGCACATGCTATCGAACAACAATATGAAAGGAACCAATCGGTACAACCTCAAGCGCATGTCGTAAGATGGAGGCCTCCACCTAAACCTTAGATAAAATGCAACATAAAGAGCACATGGAACAAACATACCTGACTGGGAGGAGCAACATTTGTGGTCAGGAACGACATAAGTACAGTTGTATTGCATGCTAGAAGGGCTTTCAGTTTTATTTTATCTCATTGGGAAGCAACGGTTGAAAGTCTGAAATGGGCAATAGAGAGTATAAAGGATTTGGGGTATCACTGAATCATCTTTGCGATTGATAACAACAACGTCACATGGATGATCAACAGACCGAAGGCTTAGCCATCCTACAGAGCCTATGCGTGGTCGATTATTTAGGTCTTAAAAGGTATAATTTTTTGGAAACTAACTTTTGAAGTGAGAAGAACTAACAGAGAAGCTGCCATGATTGCTCTTTTAGTCTCTCGTGAAGATTGCAAACAATCTCATGTAGCTGCTGTGCCCCCTTTTGGTTACGTGAGTTATTTGCTGATGAAGCTATATTAACATCACTGTAAGGGTCTCTATTTTGATTGTGGTTGCTCCCGTTGTAAGACAAAACATTTGGTTGCTTCCCTCTATATAATGCTAACATATTTCTCAGTGAAAAAAAAAAGATAATTAATAATTAAATATTATAGGGCTAACTTGGTTAATACCCAAAATATAGGTAGACAGATTTAGACTATACCAAAATACGATGTTTTGTTACCGTTATTATATAATGTAAACAAATTTATGGAATTTATTACATAATCAACTTTTTCCATTTTAAAAACCAAAATTACAAAAAGTAGTTACTTTGCTCTTTCATTGTCTGAAAATACAGGTCACATTAGTTTTGGTCGTATGTTTAACTTAATACATGTTGACGACCTTATGTAAGAATGAAAATGACTGTTTGACCAAATCTAAGAGAGTGTATGGATTTTAAATGATTTTATGCAATTTATATATGATTTTTTGATGAATTTATGAAAATTCTTATGATTTGTGATAAAATTCTATCTAAAAATTTCTCTAAAATTTTATAGAATTATCTAAAATCGCACTCTTAATTTTTTTTAATAATAATAGATTTGATTGTGTTTTTTTCTAAATAATTAGTTCAATAACATTTGATTTTAGATAATTTTTAAAAATTCTTGTTTGAATAAAAAATAATTTTCCACTTAAATATAAATCAATTAAAATCAATTTTCAATACACATTTTGATAGTAATAATAGTATTCTTTTCATTTATGAAAACGTCATATATATAATATCAGAAAGGAACCAAGTAATCTGTCACTGTTAAATCATAATGAAAAATAAATTTAACATTTTAAAACTACTAAGTATTAATTAAATATTAACCTAACTTCTTTTACTTTTTTTTTTAACACAAATATTAACCTAACTTTATGTAATAACAAGTAGATTAAAAATCAGTCAAGGTCATCGAGGAACGTGGCATGATCCCGTAAGAGACATTCGTCACGTGCCATATAGCTATTTGATCTAAACTTGTCAGAAAAAGTGGGGTCCATATTTTCGTACCATTCATCTCAAAAGATGATATGAGTCTCACATCTCCAATCTGGACCGTTGGATTATTCTGTAAACGACTTTCGATAAAAACCTCTTAGGTGGGTCCCGCGTTTTAGGGTTCTACTGTCACACTTTTTCAGTATCAGTGAATCCTGCACGAATTAAACGATTATTAGATTGTTATTTACTAACGAAACTATAGTACTCTCTCTACGAAACACGATAGTCTTCGTCTCTTGTTGCCGTCGGAAATTTCAATTGGTTTGGCCGTCGGGGGCTCCCACAGCACCGGTGGCCTTTCTTTTATCTCGCCGATCTGCACTGTAGAGTTAAATTTTATTTATAAAGTCTAATCCAATGTGAAGTGAGAAGAGGGTTTGTGCCCGAGCTTTGATGTCGATGATGTCGATATTAGAGCTTGTGGTGGTCGTCTCCGCCTCTCCCATGGTTGACAGTGGCGTGGATTTGGTGTTTCTGATCAAGATGAACTTCTCGGAGCTTTATATCTCGTCGGATCGCTAGGTCTTGTGTTCAATTTTTTGGGTCTGGTCTTTAGTGGTTCTCAAACTCATCTCCGCTGGTGCTTGTCTCTGGTGGGTAAATTTTACGGCGCGCTCATCTCATCTTCGCTTGGTCTTTGTGTTGTTACAGATTTGTGATTTTAATATGTAACTTTAGCATATGTGTTTCATTTGTCTTCTCCTCTGCCTTAGTAAACTTGATTAAGGTAAGATGGAGTTTAGGTTGTGGGAGTCTTTTCTCCTATGTCTTCGACTATATCTGTTTCTGAATTATTGGGATCGAGTGTTGATGTCTTTAGTCCTCAGATTTGGAGTTTGGTCTTGTTACCTAGCTTATGAAGTCTCTATAGGCTTTGACCATTTCAAATGTGAGACTCATTTTCTCCAGAGGAAGCGAATCTTTGTGACTCAAGTCATCGTCTTTGGTAGGAATCCCGTTGTTGGAATGTCGTTCGAGAACTCTTTAGATAATATCTAGGTCTTGATCCTTGGGTTTAGTTTTATCAATAGGATTGCTTCAAATCATCCTCTTTATGTTGTAAGATTGATTGCATCTGTTGTTCTCTTTGTGGTCCATTATTGATCTCTTATCGACGTAACTTCCAATCTTAATTCAGATGAAAAAAAATTGTTATTTACTAATCAATCCACATTTATTTTATAAATTTAATTAAAGACACTGAAGTTTTTAAATTGCTATTCGTTACTCTTTTGGACTTACGGAAGACGATCCTTTTTGCTTCCGATTGCTCAATGGAAGCTCATCCGCACGAGTCCAGACCCGGAGACGTAATTCAACGGAGGAGCTACTGGAGATGGAGAAAGCAGGATTTCTTTCCGGAATTCTCTTTCCAGAGTTTCTCTGCTTACAAATCAGCTCTCTGTGCCACTAGTCCTCGCCTCGCCTACCGTCTTCTCTCGCGTTCTTCCGACGCCAACGAGTTGGATACTTGCCGGCGTGAGAGTGAGAACCGTATGCGTCGTTGTCTCACGTGGTGGGACCTCCTCTGGCTTAGCTTTGGTTCTGTTGTCGGGTCTGGTGTCTTCCTGATCACATGTCAAGAGGCTCGAACCGGAGCGGATCCTGCTGTTGTTCTCTCCTACGCCATCTCCGGTGTCTCAGCTTTGCTTTCAGTTCTCTGTTATGCTGAATTCGGAGTTGAAATTCATGTCGCTGGAGGTTCATTCTCTTATCTTAGGGTTGAATTGAGGGATTTTATTGCGTTTATTGCTGCTGGTAATATTCTGCTTGAGGTTATTGTTGGTGCTGCTGGATTAGGAAGGTCATGGTCTTCGTATCTAGTTTGGTCAAGAATAATTCTGATTATTTTCGGATTTAGGTCGATTCCTTTGGCCAAGGGTTTGATCTTCTGGATCCTGTTGCTGTGGCAGTTCTTTTAGTAGTTAACGGCATTGCCATGAGTGGAACAAAGAGGACTTCTTGGTTGAATTTGATTACGTCCATTGTCACTGTTTGTGTAATTGTGTTCATCGTCGTTGTTGGGTTCACTCATTCAAAAAGCTCCAATTTGGTTCCATTTTTTCCTTATGGTGCAAGAGGTGTGGTCCAATCAGCTGTAGTTGTTTACTGGTCATACACTGGGTTTGATATGGTGGCAAACATGGCTGAAGAAACCGAGAAGCCATCAAGAGATATACCAATTGGTTTGGTTGGTTCGATGTCTATGATCACCGTGGTTTATTGTTTGATGGCGTTGGCGTTGACTATGATGGTGAAATACTCTGAAATCGATGTGAATGCAGCTTATTCTGTTGCTTTTGCTCAGATTGGGATGAAATGGGCTAAGTACTTGGTGGGTATATGTGCTTTAAAGGGGATGACCACAAGCCTGCTCGTTGGATCTCTAGGCCAAGCTCGATACACCACTCAGATTGCTCGGTCTCATATGATTCCTCCATGGTTTGCCTTGGTTCATCCAAAAACAGGAACCCCTATTAATGCCACTCTCCTTGTAACCATACTCAGTGCAATTATCTCTTTTTTCACCAGCTTAAGCGTTTTCTCCTTTGCCACTCTCTTCATCTTCATGCTTGTGGCAGTAGCATTGCCCGTGAGACGTTACTACGTGAAAGATTTAACTCCTGAGACTGATTTGTTTAAGTCTCTTGGTTGTTTGTTTCTGATAATTGCTTCTTCCATTGGAGTATCAGCGTTTTGGAACGCAGGCGTTAGAGGATGGACGCATATACAATGAGTGGAGCTATTTGGTTTGTAGGCACTTTGGCATTGGCGTTGCTTCCGAAATACCGTGCTCCTAAGGTTTGGGGAGTCCCGCTTGTTCCATGGTTGCCATCGTTTTCTATCGCCATGAATCTTTTCCTTATCGGATCACTCGGTTATGTAGCGTTCTTGAGATTCATTATCTGTACTATGGTGATGCTTTTGTACTATATATTTGTTGGTCTTCATGCAACTTATGATGTAGCTCATCCGCTACAGAAGGAAGCTAAGTTTGAGGGAGTGAGATAGATGATGATTGGTAAATTACATATTTCAACATTCTTTGTATTTTAGGTACAATACATATTTGATCTTTCCAAATTCGTTCTTTTTGTGCTTTCTCATAGTTTCCAGTGTTAAAAGCATGTTGTATTGTGTTTGTCTCTATATTTTGGAAGTGTAATTAGCCTTGTGCATATCAGACTTCTCTCATGTTCTGTTCCGTAATTCCCGTATTTTTTGGGAATACGAAAAATTCTAAATTTCCGTTCGGATCCAAAAATAATATCCAAACGGGTAAGAAAAAATATCTAGAATTGGTGTGAAAATTCTCTGAATTCTCGTTAGATATTTATTAAATAGATAAAAAAATATCAGTCATACATCGTAGTTGATGCGCCAGCCTGGTTACAACTCCATCTGAACCAAGAGGCACCACTCAAGCGTGTTTGAAGGTGGATGCATTGTTCACACGAAAAGCTTTTGTTGTATTGTCTAATGACATATTTCGTTTGTTGTTTCTCCGTCATTTTTTATGTATCTGAAACGTGCTTTCTAGTTTTTATTAATGAGAAAACAAAACAAAAAATATAAATTTTCACAATTTTTGATCAAAATACAAATTCAAATAAGTAAGATCAAACGCATAACAATATTTGATTTAAATTTTCACAATTTTACAATAAATATAAATTATTCAATTTGGATATACTAGTATTTTCGATAAAATGGTAATATTAGTCATTTAATTACAAATTATAATATTTTATATTTTTTGTATGTTGAACATTGATATATCTT
This sequence comes from Lepidium didymum, assembly GCA_963920545.1. Classification (NCBI taxonomy): domain Eukaryota; kingdom Viridiplantae; phylum Streptophyta; class Magnoliopsida; order Brassicales; family Brassicaceae; genus Lepidium; species Lepidium didymum. The sequence goes on from OY986992.1 coordinate 7,505,647, forward strand.
TTATACATTGTTATTTTTTATATTGATTATATAAGTTATAATAATACTCTTAGTTTTTTTATTACTCGTATTTTCCAAACTATTTCCCTTACATGTACCACAATTTTCCGATTTAGTAAGATTTTGGGAATAGTTCAGAAAGTAAATTTTGAGTCTCAAAATTCCTGTATTATTCCGATTCTCGCAATTCCGTTCTCATTATATAGCGAAAATTGTTTGAAAAGTGAATTAATTTTCTGAACTAACTGTTCTCGATCCGTACCCGTGATTTTCTGTTATGCACAAGACTAAGTGTAATGTTACATCTTTCTTATTCTCACATGTTTATTTACCTCTATATCGATTAGCCCTGCTCTCGATTTTAGATTGAGAAAATAATCAAAAAAATGATAAATTTTGTCGAGTTGGCCCAAAAAATACGAACTAAGGATTGAGTCAAACAAAATATCAATTAGTGTTGACTGAGCCGGTTTAAGTTTGTTGACTAACGTTGTTGTTATTGTTTATATTTAAAAAAATTATTAAAATTTTAAAAATTGACTAAATTAATACCAATTATGATTCAAGCTAATTTAAATATGAATTTTTATTTATCAAGCTAAACTGATATGAGATTAGTTAACTGTAACGAACAATAAATTTGTGTTAATTGTTCCATTAATGTTTATTTTTATTTTTATCGAGCTTCTTAGATTCCACTAATTGATATTTTATTTGGCTCCACACCTAGTTAATATTTTTTTGGCCAAATCTGCAAAGTTGGTATTTTTTAAACCAATTTCTCGAAAAGATTTGGTGTATCCATTTCCCGGTGATTGGGCCTGACCAAGTCATTTAAGCCCAAAATTGAACAAAACCCGGTAAGTCCAGCCCACGAGTCCATGACCCGATATTTAGTAGCGGTGCTTCAGACAGTTACTATATATAAAGGAGAAGACGAGATAAATTTGAACGCGTAAAATTATAACAAGAAATTTCCGTTTTCCTGGGATTTTTCTCAGAGGAAGAAGAAGCAGCTTGAGGCAAAGAAGGAAAAAGAGTCGAAAATGGGAGAACGGAAGGTACTAAATAAGTATTATCCCCCGGAATTCGATCCTTCGAAGCTTCCCCGGCTCCGTCGACCAAAGAACTAGCAGATCAAAGTTCGTACGATGCTTTCAATGAGTGTCCGATGCAGTACCTGCAGAAATTATATTTACAAGGGAACCAAGCTCAATTCCCGTAAAGAAGACGTTATTGGCGAGGTAATTGAATAAACTTGTTGTGGTTTTAATTTACTTTCAATGTAATTGCTATCTTCGGATGCTTTTGCGTATTCTGTTTAGTGTATAGGTTTGGTATGGATTCTAAAGAGTGTCAACTGGTTCTCTTAGAGTTTCAGTGAAATTTTTTTTGGGATTATATTATTAGCTATTGTATTGAAATTGATCTCGTATACGGTTTTCAGATTTGGGGTTTTAAGGTTTCGCGAAATTACGCTGTTTTTTTGGCTGTTGATAGGGAAGTTAGGTTTTACGTCCATTGTAACTGTGTATTTGGACGCGTCTAGAAACCTAGATATTGTTGATTTCGTTTTTTACCAAGAAGATGCCTTTACCATAATCTAGTTGGAACGACTTGAATTGTTATTCTTGGTGTTGTTTTGTGGTTTGTATTCTAATACTTTCTTGTTTCCTTTCGATATGCAGACGGGATTCAAATACGTAGATTCTACTTCAAGTGCACCAAGTGCTCTGCAGAGCTCACAGTGAAGACGGATCCACAGAATTCTGATTATATCGTCGAATCTGGTGCAAGTCGTAATTATGAACCCTGGCGTGGAGAAGATGAGGTAATGAAATTCATACATGTTGCTTTGAGGATCATCTTTCTGCCCTCATGCATTATACTGATGCACACCTTTCTAGTTTACTAACTTACTTTGTATTCTTATGTACAGGAAGTTGACAAAGATAAACAGAAAAGAGATGCTGAGGAGATGGGGGATGCGATGAAGTCCTTGGAGAACAGGACTTTGGATTCTAAAAGAGAAATGGACATTATAGCTGCACTTGATGAAATGAAATCAATGAAGGTATGAGACAGATGCCTTTCTCCTTATCTTCTTCTTATCTTCCATCTCTCAATCTCAATGCTCAATTCTGTGGTTGTATTTCCTGTTCGTACCGGTCTTAGCACGCCTTCGATATGAAAACGTTTGTTTTATAATTTTGGCTGCACCGTTGATCGGCTGCCTACGTATCCAATGAGGAATCAAGCCTGCTCGTAGTTCTGATAATCAGTTGATCATGAGTCGATCAGGATTCTTCGTGGGTCGAGACCTTCGTGTAATGAGTCTCAGGTGGTTTGTTGAAGATTGGCTAGCGCTCGTCGACCGAGGCGCTCGTCGATCGATTATACTTGGTTAAATCGATCTCTGTTCGTCAACGTTATTTCTGGAATGAAAGATTGCGCTCGTCGATATGACGCGCTCGTCACTGTACGTCACCACTAGGGTGTTAGTACGAGTTGCGTTTGTCAATAGGTTTCACTGTTGGTTGCGCTCGTCGATCGATTATGCTTCTCTGGTGGTTGCGCTCGTCGATCGATTATCTGTGTATTTGTGCTCGTCGAAAGCCTCACCACTTGGGTGCTTGGGCTCGTCGAGAGATAATTAGAGTTGTTCAATTGTATGGTCGTCGAATCTAATCTTCTTAGTTCTTACGTTCGTCAATTTGTGGCTAAAGTTATGTTCGTCGACTAGCAATCCAACTTTGTGTTCGTCCAGTGTTCGTTCAGAGTTTTTTTATTTTTCCAATCTCTTTTTCAAATGGCCTACGTTCCCTTTTATAGTGGTTGAAAATGATGAGCAGGTGCTCTTCATTGACAGGTGCCAGTCTGCATGCGTGCGTTGAAGAGCCGTGTGTTAGCACTGTTACACGCACCTGCTCGTCATCGCGTATGATTAGTTACCTGCTCGTCATCGTGTTCAGGTGGCGAGTTACTGACCCAATTCACCTAATGGGTTCGAATTGGATGAGCTTTTCCTTCTCAATGGGCCTGTCAAATGGATTTTAGGCAGATTTGAGCCAAAATATTGGGCCGAATGTAAATGGGCCGAATCTAATTGGGCCAAGCCTAATTGGGCCCCTACATTTCCTGTTTTGTTTACATCTGGATTAATTGGTTAGTACTGATTTTCTTTTATATTACATTTTGCAGTCTAGACACGCTACTATGAGCGTTGATGCCATGCTGGAGGCCTTGCAAAGAACAGGTGCTGAGAAGGTATGTTCCTGTTGCTCTGATTCCTTTTTCAGATATTGTCTTGACCACAAGCTGTTTTCAAGTTAAATAAGAAAGAGAAATTCCAGTTCCCATCGCTTTTGTAATCGAGCCATCCTGTTACTCTTTGCACGCCTTCTATGCATACCTTCTTTTACTTTGGTCGCATTTTAATATATATCTCTGACTGAAGCGATAATTTCTTTTGATAGGTAAAACGAATAGAAGAAGAAGATGAAGCAGTTATAAAGTCCATATTTGGTGTAAGTGTTATCTCTCATTCTTACGTAAATGTTGGTTCTTCATGTGACATTTAGTTTTACTAATCGTCATTCTTATATAAATGCAGAAACAGAAATAACTTGTCAGGAGAATTGCAGATGATGATGATGATAGCGAGGATAGTGATGACTCTCCCAGCCTTCAGAAGGAGAAGAATGGATCATCGTCAGATCTTTCAAAGGTTTCATTAAATTCTGTCTGATGCATCTTTCTATCACAATGTGTTGATTGTTTTTGGAATCAGAACTAATTTTTAAATTTTGACACAGAAGAGAAAGGCATCAGAAGGAAGTTCAAGCAACCCCACAGATACTTCGACTAGTTCTTTTACAGGTGTGTTTTCAATCCTTCTTTTCAAGTTCATTGACCTTAATTTCCAATTTTCAGTTGGATATTTCTAATCGGGTTTCTCCATTTTTGATCAGAAAATCCGAAAGAGCTCAAAAAGCAAGCAACCAGCAAAGAACCCTTTAAATCCGTTCACGTAACAGTCATTAAGAAGCAAGCTCAACCAACTCCTTCAGCGAGTCCAGCGCCTGCAAAACTAGAGGAGAAGAAGAGGAACGGTGTGGCTAACACCAGTTTGGCGTCTTTATTCCAAAGTTATGGTAGTGATGAAGATGAGGATTGATTTTTTTTCTTCTCAATAGGTTTTACACTTTCACCGATCTTAATCACTGTTTTAGAATTGGAGACATTCTCGTACTGTTCATATAAATGAGATTTTTCAGAAATATATTAATGAAATTGCTTTTGCAGATAAGACAATCTGCAATGATTGATTTGGATTGATAGTTAGCTTCTGATGAAGCCGACCAACTTACAAAAATCTCCAGATAAATACAGCAAAATGCATCCCAGAAAAACAAAACACTCACCATTTCTTGAAACACACTCTACATGATCTGTGTCTCACTTCTGCCCTTTCTTCCTCCACAACTCACCAAACATCTTCATCCCAGAACTCTTCCTCTTCCCACTTCCCATTCCATCATCAGAATCATCAGCCATTCCCACCGGTTCCATGAACCCAGTGACGGCTGTAGGGTCAAATAACCCACCGGCAAAGCACTTCTCAGCTGACCCAGATCGATCCCGACTGTTCATCTCAAACTCTCCTGATAGAACCGCAGCTGCAGCATCTGCCGCCTTCCTCCACTGTTCGGTTTGAACCCTAAGCATCTTCATCTCAGCCTCTAAAGATTCTTTTGCGTCTTCCGTGGACTCAAGCTTCTCCTTCAGGTGAGCCATCTTTGCTCTGCTTTCTTCCAACTCTTCCCCAATCCGGCTCACCTTTGAAGCCATTTCATATTCATTAGCTTTCACATTAGACATCTCTAAAACTGATATGTTCAACTGATTCTTCAAGCTCTCGTTTTCTTTGCCTAATGCTTCATGTTCTTTCTCCATATCATAGAGTCTAGCTTTCAGTATCTTTATCTCATCTTCTTTTGCAGCCAATTTCTCAGCTTCTTCAATTTCGCTTCTCAACTCTTGTTCTTCTTTTACCGCAATCTTCTCAACAGGAACCTCAAACACATCAGTCTCTGTCTGAGCATAATCCGGAATTTCGTCTCTATCAATGGTCTCAGTCTCAGATCCCTCCACACAAGCCAGCGGATTTGGTTTCTTAGACTTCTTATGAAGCTCATCTTGAGCTTGTCTTTTAACAGCTTCGGCATTAGCCAACTGCTCTTTGAGGAATCTCAGTTCCTCTTGAGCTTGTCCTAACTGAGACTCTAGATCCGATATTCGACCCCCAAGTTTCTTCTGACCAAGCGGATCACTGTGAGGTCCACCACTTCTAGGAGATCTACGGTCAGCACCAAGCTTAAAACTCCGGTCCGTAGTGATCAGACGGTTGGTATGATTCGAGTCAGAAGTAGATGAAGATGTCCTCAGCCTTGGAGCTTGCCTCTGAGACAACTCTGAAACTCTAAACAAAGACAGCAACAAAACAAAAGAGGATATTTTCAAAATCAAAACAAAAGAGGACTTTGCTAAATCAAATCACTACCTAAATGGCAGAATTTAAATCAAATTCCAATACATAGAGTCGAAATCTTTACTTTGGTCTTGGCATTTTGATTATTATCCGCGGAGGATATAATAAATAGCTCACGAGTCACAACAGAAGCCAAAGTTGATGTAAGCTCCAAAGATGATGAAGTAGTTACGAATATCTGAAGCATAAATAAAATCCGATGTCATTTATTACAGCAACTACTAAAGCCGATGTCGGAAATTTCCGGAGAACTAAGATAAGGATATTATCACGCGCCGCCAGAAGCGCGTGTGCATGATAAGAAAGACAGTAATCTTCAAAGTATCACAATGATGAGAAAAACCCATAGAGGAAAAAAAGAAACAAAGAAGATTCTTCATTCTAACTTTAATAAACTAATGTGACTACACAATTTCAAAACTACGAAGCACTAATCCAACAATCGAGAACTGAAACTTACCTTAAAGAAGATGAGGTCTCTGCATTTAGAATACAGTAAGTGACTAAGAGAATCAGTCAAAGAAAGTGAGAAAAAAGGATAGATATATTCGTTGGGTAATTATGAGTTAATAGGAACAACAACACAAAAGCAGAACTCAGACCCAGAAAAAGAGAAAGAGAGAAGAAGAAAGTTGAAGTGTAACGCATGGACCTTTTCGAAGCAGACAGCTTTATTTGAAGGCACTCTCACAATCCAAGAAGCCCAGAGAGAGAGAGAGAAAGAGAGGTTGTGTTTTTTGATTTTTGAAATAAAGCTAAACGAAAGTGAGACATTAAATGGAGGGGACCATTGGCTATTATTTTAAGGGACATTTGTAAAAGTAACTTAAAAATTGAGTTTCTAACATAAACTTCAATCATATACAAAAATAACCTCCAAAAATAGTAAAATTATAATATTGTCTTCCATAACCAAACCAAAAAAAAAGGAACCCAATTACATTTATATTTTTGTGAAGAATTATAGATTTCATGTAAAGTCTGTTTGATGGTTGTAGACTGCATATGAGATCTGCAACTGAATTATAATCCATATTTAAACAAAATTTTAAAAAGTTTTTGATTAAAATTTTGCGACACAATGTAATTATAAACTGTTTTGAAATATGAAAAATAAAATTTCACAAAACTTAATTATATTAAATCAAGAAAGATCAAATAGTTCACAAACATCAAATAGTTCACAACCAAATATGTTATGATTTAGGGTTTAAATCGGTGATTATATAAGATTTGTAACTCTTGTATTTTAGTGTATAATTTATTAAGAATGTATTAAGAAAGTTTAATGTTTTTGGTATAAGTTTTATTTAGATCTTGAATATTAAAGAGGAAATATTTGATTTGTGGTTTAAAATTTGATTTAGGGTTTACGGTTTAGGGTTTAGGGTTTAGAGAATATTGTAGACTTTTTGTGAAGTCTGATCGATGGTTGTAGACTGCTGACTCAATTATAATTTTTATAAATTAGCAATCAAATCTTATATATTATTTAAATATAAAATTTATAAACTAATTATAATCGTAACCATGTTAATTTTACCAAAACCATTTTAATATTGCATAAACCATTCGACTATTATATTTATCTTAATCAAATAGTTAAATAACAAACATTAAACCAATTAAATCAATTACCACAAAAATTAAGCTAAGTATAAAAGAGATTTTTACATCAAAAAGACAAAACCCTTTACCATTATTCTCTTGGGACCACACTAAGACTCTCTCGCTGCCAACCTCTTCGCCAACCTCTATTCTCTTTTTGGTCGTTGAGTCCTCCTCTGTCTCCGCCGACGGTCTTGTTTATAGGTTAGTCGTCGCCTCCTCTATCTCTCTCTCTCGACTCACGATTTCTACTTCACCAACGACTCACTTTCTATTTTTTTTCCAGATCCGTCGTTTCCTTCTCTCTCTCGGTCCAGATCTGCCATCTCCTCCTCTCTCTCGGTCCAGATCCTCCGTCTCCTTCTCTCTCTCAGTCCAGATATACCGTCTCCTTCTCTCTCTCGGTCCAGATATGCCGTCTCCTCTCTCTCGGTCCGCCTCCGCTATCTCCTCCATTTCTCTCTCTCTATACACCAGCTCTTCACTAACACATCACCTTCTTTATTTTTCTTACAGATCCGCCGTCTCCTCCTCTCTCTCGGTCCGCCGGCAGTTGTTTCTTATTATCTTGGTCTGTTGTTCTGCCATCTTCTCCATCTCTCTCTATTCACAATCTGTTTTTGTTTTTTTTGTTTTTTTGTTGAAATCTTAGTTTTTTGTTATAATTTGGTTCTTTGTGAAGTTTTGTTTTCTATTTTCGTCTAGATCTATTTTTCGGGATATTTTGTTTAGATCTGTTTTTTACCTTGATTTGAAGATCTCGTTTGTTTTTTTAATGTTGTTAATTGCTAGATTTTATTCAATTTTCTTGTGAGTTTGTTGTTAGAGTTTAGATTATAAGATTTACTTTTGATAAAGATGACTTTTGATCCCTTGATTTAATTTGTTTACCATATAGTTTTGTTATTATATTCAGGTAATTTGTAGACTTCTGTTGTTTTGTTTGTAGACTATTGTTTTTGCAGACTTCGTTTTCTATTTCTGCAGAGTTCGTTTTTTGTTTTTGCAGACTTCATATTCTGTTTTTGCAGACTTCGTATTCCGTTTTGTTAGACTGCATTTTTCCGTTTTGCAGACTTCATTTTTCATTTTGCAGACTTCATATTTCCTTTTTGCAGATTTCATTTTCCCTTTGCAGACTTCAATTTTCCTTTTTGCAGACTTCTTTTTTTGTTTGCAGACTTCGTTTTTCTAACTTCATTTTTTGCCAGTTTATCTTCACTAATAGATGAGGCTGAACCTGAGCTTGAGTTTCTACTAAGGCTATACACGAAGGATAATGAGCCTATGGTAGATAAAAGTATAGGTTACTATAGTGGGGATCCTACTAGGTTGTTGAACGCACTATATCTGAAGTCATATACAAAGAAGAATGAGATGTGATAATCAACTCCAATCTGGGTGTGTTCTTGAAAATTCATGCAATGGATTTTGGGTGGGCTTCGAGACTGGTGCACTATCTGCTTAAATTGCAGCTGCAATGTAAGAAAAAATATGAGATATGGTGTTTGATTGGTGTCAAACCCATTAGATTTTCTCTGTATGAGTTTGAGTGTATGACCAAACTCAACTGTGAATGGGTTGATGATTTGGATAACCTAGAATGTGCAGAGACAGAGAAGATGACAAAGTTTTGGGAGCTTCTTGGTTTGCCTACAGATCAGGGACCAAGTGTGAATGATCTGCTTGCAGCTTGTGCGATATGTGAGACATGGACTTCGGAGAATCAAATAAGATTAGGTTATCTTGCCATATTTGCTATCTTCATTGTAGGAAGGAGGCCCTCAAAACGTACTCCGGTCAATCTCGCTAGACTAGTCATGAACTTGAAGGCTTTTGATGATTATTCATGGGGAAGAGTTGCATTCATGAATCTGATAAGAGTCTGTCAAGAAAATTTCACTTGAGCAAGTGAAATCGAATGCAAATGTAAAGGCTGAGCAAACGACCAATGACAACATTGATCCAGCTGTTAGGATTAGTAAAAAACTCATTCCAAAAACAAAGAAAGGAAAGAGCAGAAAGTAGACTTGTGGATTTTATATGGGTTTTTGAAAATATGTTTGTTTTGCTTCAGCTTTACTAAGATGTTTGTGTTGACTATTATACTATTATATATTTTAAGTTAAGTGAACTTTTGGTGTGCAAAGTTATTCTTTTGTGTTATATTTGTGTTGCTTCTCTTGAACACCAACCCAGTTGGCTAGTTTGAATGTGCAGAGTGATGTTGTGCAAAGTGAGAGTGTAAACGATGGTGGGTTAGATCCAAGTGTGGTCATGTTTGAGAAAACCAGTGTGATATTGATTTTGATGCCATTCAAGAGAAGAAACATGAAAAGAAAAAGATTGTTGCACAGAAATTGGCATGTGATAAAACTGCGCGAATTAAAAGCTTTTTCCTACCCAGTTAAGTCATTTCCAAGGATATAGCACTGCTAAAGCAATCATTCCGAACAAGGTAGGTCGTGGATATGATCCTTTTACGCCAGTAGACGAGATAAAGCTAAAGATGTTTACTGATTGGTTGAAACTTGATCCGTATGTCACTTGATTTATATGAATTTGATTTTCAGTTTGCTAGATAATTTAACTGTTCTAATATAATGTACGTTACAGGGATTATCCAGAGAAGAAGCTCAAATCAGCACTTGAATGGTGGCACATCCTGTAGATTCCCACGATATGGCTACATGACACAATAGGTTTTTGCAGACTTCCGTTGTAAACTTCTGTTGCAGACTTCATATCTTATGATTAGAGATTTTGCAGAGTTCTGTTGTAGACATTCTTTAACTCTAATTTTTTTCAAATGCAACATCTGGATGCTGGGATCAATATGTTGAGGAGTCTATATGCGAAGATTCCAGAGTGGTTTAGGTCCACTAGACTTTGCTTCATTGATATTGATCTTGACATGATATGGATTCCCAAGTTCCAGGAATTTGTCGAGTCGCATGCGAATCCTGATGGTTCTGGAAACAAACTTCCTGCTGGATCATTTGAGTATCTATAATTTTCTGGAGTAACCTATCTTGTTTTAGGTGATAGATTAGGTATCTATAATTTTTTGTAATCTATCTAAATTTTTATAATTATCGGGTATGTAACTACTACTTTTAGACTAATTTATTGTACTTTTCTAACTTCATCTATCAAATATCATAAATTTATCAGATAAGATCACTGGATTCAAATGTTTTAAAATTCCAAATAAAAACGTTGGATTCAACAACATAAAAGACATAGTTTGCATTTAAAAGATAATTGCAGACTTCAATTTTCTACTTATGTAGTAGACTTCATAATCCGAACTATAGACTTCCATTGTAGACTTCATGTTTCGCTGAACACATGTATTCTCTAATCATCGCCAAATTTCAACGCCTAAAATTAAAAACATACACCAGCTGAAGAGAAATACTTGTCTATTTAAGAATAATTTTAACTTACACAATTTGCTCGAATATGACCCGGTTGTTTGTACTTTGAACAACTATATTGCTTGGGAGCTTTCCGTTGTTTCGCTTGTCTTATCCTTGAAATTTTGAGCCAACCCTGCCACCTAGATTTTTTCCTCCTACCAGGAAAAATGTTGTGTGAGTATGATGCATGCAAATAGTCCTTTTTGTAGGCTGGGCAAACAAGCGTAGACAGATGCACTCCAGCCTCTGTTGCAGCTGCAAGGACATGAGAAAAAGGTATCTTCTCAATCTGGAACACACCACATTCGCACTTTCATTATTCAAGATCAATTAAACAATTTCGTTTCCCTCCTTTCACATAAAATCGCCAAGTATCTATGCATTCTACACACCATGTTATGAGACTCAATGCATCTTCTCGCCTTTTATAAAATCACATTCCTAGCTTCTCTCATATAAACTCCAAAAAAGAATGTTATAGGAAATCCTCTTGCTAGCTTAAATGCGGCATTGAGAGATTCTGCGATATTACTCGTCTGAATGTTGTACCTATTACCTGGGAAGTGAACGCGTGACCACAACCTTGGGTCTGCCTCTTCTTAATATGTTGGAAGCCCATGATTTATGTGCTGTAACTTCTCCATATATCGGTTGAAGTCATGAATTGTATATGCATATGTTGTACCTTTGACCAAGTACATGTGATGTTTTCCCTTAAATTTGGTCACAATGTTATTTAGTAGATGATAATAACATATCCCTCTTGTTGTCCAAGGCAAAACCGTGGTACATGCATTTTTTTATTGATGTGTGCATGTCAGAAACTATCACCAAAGGATATTCATTGGAAAAACAGCTGTTCAATTTCGTAAAAAACCATTCCCATGAAGCATCATTCTCACAGTCTACAATCCCAAATGCTAAAGGAAATATCTAAAAATTATCATCTTGTACGATTGCTACAAGTAGAACACCGCCGTACTTTACAGTTAGATGACACTCATCCACAACTACAACTCTCTTAAGATACTGGAAACCAGCTATCGAGGCAATAAAAGATATAAATAGATATTTGAATCTATTATGCTCATCAATTTCAAGACCAGTAATAGTTCCTGGATTGGCTTCTTCAATTAGCTGCAAATAAGCGGGCAGATTACCATATCCATCTTCTGGTGTTCCACGAACCAGCTCTTGAGTATATATCAATGTTTTGTATGAAGTACTATACTCCATCTTCAGACCAAACATTTTTTCATTGACTCTTTGATATGCTTTGGTATTCCATCAACTACTCTAAAATGTTCTATAAATAATCTAGTAATATGTCTTGGAGAGGAGTGTTTGAAGTTAGCATATCTCTCTTCCACTAAACATGTATGAACTTTCACATATTTTGTCACCCAAAAAGTTATAGTTTTGTCTGTGCCACTAGCTCTAACCTTCCGTCCACATCTATTCACACAACATTTAACCACAAATAGAGTTTTTGTCGACTTGTATACTTTGAATGTGAACCTACACATTATGCTCATCAATCGCAGCTCTGATATTAGTTCTTCCTTGCTAACAAAACTCTGATTTATGTATATATTGTTGGATCTTCCTTCTTCACCAATACATAGCTTATTTCCCCTACCTATATCATCTTCATCTTCATTTTCTAGTTTTCCATATTTACTGTAATCTTCACCGTCCGTATATACTTCTAGTTCACCATCACTCATATTGAAGTTCGTCCATATCTTCAAATCGTTCTTCATCAAAATCTTGTCTTTAACTACATCTTCATCACCTAACCCATCTTCATCTGATTCTGTAGTTTCATCAACATTATCCTTGAATCGACTTGATACACATAGACGTACGTCGTATGATTTGCTTAACTCAATCAAGCTCTGAACTTGTCTATCATTGGTGATGTGCATGAGGGGAGTATCTAAGCCCATTTGTTGCAACATCGAATCTGGTAGAGAATAGTCCAAATCCATAAACTCTGTTTTCTTGTCCAGATTATAATCAACTTGCACCATCTCAACAAGCTCAACATATGTACAACCATCATTCAAAAAGAACATTCTCCCTTGTTTTCGATTGCCCACCACAAAATGCTTAGACAAGTCTTTCATAACCCACTCCCCATAAACAACAGGTACTCGAATCATATCCTAAATATTAAACATTTATAAACCACATTAGCGAACAGTCTGCAGGAGAAGTTTGCAAATGAAGTCTGCAGGAGAAGTCTGCATATGAAGTCTACTTTTAATGAGCTTACTACCTAAATAATTTTAAAAATTAATTTAACCACAATTATAACATATAAACATGTTAAACGTTTACAAAATCAAACACAATAACTAATACACGTAATAAAAATAAAAAATGGCGATTACAGACATGTTTAAATAGATTTTTAAAAAGATATGTTTTAGTATACCTCATTTGCAGTCTACAAATGTACACTTTAATTGAAGTCTGCATTTAGGTTAATTTTGTATTTGACTATACGTTGACTTTATAGGTGCAGACTTCGCATGCAGTCTGCAAATTAAACGGGTTAGTTTTGCAATTGACCAGACTTCGTTGCAAACTTCACCAGAAGTCTACAACGCTCCCGAAGAAAAGTAGACTTCAAATTAAGTCTACAAGAATAATGCAGATTTCATGTGAAAGCTACATTTAAGAAAAAAAGTTAGTTCAGCAATTGACTAAATTTGACTTTCGTAATGAAGTCTACACGTCATATACAAACTTCATTTACAAACTTTAAATGAAGTCTTCGACCATGCAGACATCATTTGAAGTTTATAAAGGAGACTTCAATTGAAGTTTACTTTGTTTAATATTTATTTTTATTTTTATTTTATTGATTTAAAAGTATAGTAGACTTCATGTGAAATCTATTATTCCTATAAGAATAATATATATATATATATATATATATATATATATATATATTGTTATATATATAGATATATATAAAATAAAGTAGACTTCAATTGAAGTCTACAGGTGAAGTCTGCATGTGACGTGTAGCTTCGTTACAAAAGTCAAAATAAGTCAATTGTTGAACTAACCTCTATTTTATAGCGTAGACTTCAAATGAAGTCTGATTTTTTTTTTGTAGACAATAAAGTCAAACGTTTTGTCAAATACAAAACTAACCCGTCTTTTTGCAGACTTCAAATAAAGTCTACAAAAACAATTTTTTGTATTTAAAGATGCAAGTGCAGACTTCATGTGCAGTCAACTACCCGAACCCAGAAAATTGGTCAATTACAAAATTAACCTCTGTGTTGACTTGTAAACTGCACATGAAGTCTACTTTGAGAGTAGACTTCATTTGAAGTCTACTCGCTGTATATTTTGAAATTTGAAAAAATTTGGTAGATCTTAGTTTATAACATGTTTACCTTATTTTAATGCCAAGAGTGACGAAATTAACTTAAATATGTTCTTTAAGAGAAAAAAAATAAAAAAAATAATGGCATTGATGTAAATATTATGTCTCTTAAGGATAAATTGGACAAAAGTTTGGAGAGATAAAAACATGAGTTAGTTTTTCAATTGACCAAAGTCAAATGACTATTTGAAAAACTAACCCTTATTTTAAACTATCGGTATATATAAGTCCTAGGGCTGAGATTAAATATCCGTATCCATCGGATATCCGTATCTGTATCAAAATTTTTATCTGAAAAACGAATATCCAGCCAAAATGGATACGGATACGGATAATACGATTTTGGATCTTGATATCCGTATAAATGTTTTTTGAAATAATTGCGTCTAGTGTCCCTTTTTCTCGAAATTATGTCCCATGCCCACTTTTACTTTCCTTATTTTAGCCCTCTTGTATGATGTAGAAAGACGATTTTACCCTTTCTTGTCCATTATAGACGTCTCCATGCACTTGTCGGGGGAAAACGTCTGATTTATTCTACTACCACGTTCTTTGCATCCACCTTTTACGTCCCCTCATTTAATTCTAATTTTTACCCTACATTTCATAGACTCCTACCATGTCTATAATATCCAATCAATCTTCATCACAAACTACATCAATGCCTGGAATACATCTCATATATTGTCCATACTAAACGTTCCCATATCATTGTTGCCTTCATTACTAAACACAAAAAAAAACGTACATAATATTATAACTACCGTTTACACGTACATTACGAAACAATAAAATGAACCACCCACACAACAAAGCAAACAACCTACAACTTAAACTATTTCACATTTTCGGTCATAACTCAACACTACTTAACCAAAACTTACATCTTATGAGCCAAACATTTCCAGAAACTGAATTGATTTCCACCAAATGAAGCATTCACTCTCACATTGGTGGCATGTGGCATAATTCCAAGATTAAAAATGGTATTATATATTTTGTGTAATTTCAATCCCCATGAGAAAGTCATCATAATCCATCTTTCTATCATATTTGATGTCCACTTTGGACATCTTACACCATATGTCTGTTGTTGTTTTGACCCAGCTCCAGGGGTAAGACCGTCTTTTCGGATGGAAAAAAGGTCACTCCACACAAGACATTTACAAGGGGCACTCTACATAATTTTCATTTTAAAGAGGACATAAGACACAAGATTCTCTTTTTTTTGTATCTTTATTATTTTTTATATTTTTAATACCAAAAAGACTATATTTTGTTTTATTGTTTTTTATTTATTTTTTTCCAATATTATTTATTTTACTTTTTGAAAGAAAAAAATATTTTTTTTACGGTTTTAAGAAGAAAAAAAAATTTAATATTTTTTAAATAAAATTCGAATATAGATACAAATATGGATACTAAAATAATGGATACGACGGATACAAATACGAATTATCCTTAAAAAGGTCAGAAAGCCGTATCCGTTATAGGCCAAATAAGTCCGCATGTGTTTTTTTTCTTTTTCATTAATTATTTTGGCTTTATATCAATTTTTTAGTTTACCCTTTAATGGACAAGATAAATCACTGAAGTGCAATTAGAGATTTACAAAAGATTTATTACAAAAGATTTATATAAGGTACAATGATGAGAATATATAGGGTACGATCAAAGGCGGACCCACGTTATAAGTAGGGGGTTCAATTGAAACCCCCAAAATTTGTAATTTTTTTTATTTTTTTTATATTTTTTTTATCAACATTGGATTGAGAAGACCCGTATCATAACCTAAAGTTCATCCCCAATAATCTTTTTTAAGTTACCATAATTTAACAGGTAGAAATCGAACCATATGCCAAGTCTTTAGCTGGATCATCCTAACCACCAGACTGAGAGCAATTCGGCGAATTTTATTTTTTATATATAGAGATTCATTCACACATATGTGCATTTTTTTACCTTAAGATTCTTTTTATTTTATTTTGACACTCATTAATGTAATTAAAGTCCAATAACTTTAACTTGTTTAAAAATTTATGACCCAATAAGAACCCAAAATCTTTGTCACTCACAATTCTTTTCATTTTTTAACGAATTATATATTCATTTTTTATAGAAAATTTTCTTTTTAATCAAGAAACATAATATTATATCTACCCAATTGAAATTAATCTAATTGTATTTAGGCTTTTGAAGTTGGTTTTGATATTATGTGTTGCTACTGCAACTTTTGAGAGATGTTTTTCAGCAATACAGATTATGAAGACAAAACGATGCAATCAGATTAGCGATCAATTTTTGATTGCTTAGTTTATTTTGTCGATAAATATTTGTTCGAGTCTATTACAAATGAGTTTATGATGAAGAGATTTCAGAATATAAAGTATCGCATAGTGGTTTTGTAAATTTGTTTATTATTATTGGCTTTCTATATCACATTTTACTTCTTATTATTTTATGGGATAGTTAGTTTATTTTTTTATGAAATATAATTTATTATTTTTTAATATATACTCTGAACCCGATAAAATAATTTTCTGGGTCCGCCACTGGGTACGATTGGCACTGTGAGTGCGGGACGTATTTGGTGAGGTGACATGGTCTTGTAATTATGCTTACCAATCAACAAAAATATTGTATTTTTTACTTAGAATAATATTTTTTCTTCTATTTTAGAGGTGATTTTTTAGAGTAAAAATAGAATATATTTAGAATATTTTCACTTAGAGTAAGAAATATAAAAATACATTAGAGTAAAACACACTTCTATTATAGAGTTTTTCTATTTTAAAATAAAAAATAAAGAAGGATAGTCAAAATCACGTTTTTTTGGATAAGTAGCAAAAACGGAAAATTTTTTTTTACATGCAAAAAGTCAAAAACACATCAGTAGTGGATTTCTATGAAAACGCTACAGTATCAACTATTTTTGTTATGTTTTCTTTTGAAAAAAGAGAGATTTTATTATTGTTTTCAGCCTTTTTTTTCTTTTGTTGACAACATCATTGTAATTTTTCATCAACATCATTGTCATTTTTCTGTGTTTATTTTTCTTTTCGTAATTTATATATATAGAAAGAGTGATTTTCTATTTTTAGCCAATTTAATCTATTTTCAAAATAGAAAGTTAGTCTATTTAGTTTTTTCGAAAAATACTAAATGGAAAAAACTAAATAATTATCTCATACATTAATATTTACTATTCAAATCATTATAATAATGTTATATATTTTTCTTAAATTCATTATTTATTTATTTTATCAATTATAATAAAAATTTAATTGTTCAACTTTTATAAAAAATATTGAATTTATTATATCAATTATATTTTAGTATTATCTAAAAACCGCACTGCTTTTATATTTCTACTACCAATCATATCATTTTTGTTCTGCATTTTTAATCAAAATCGTACTTATACTGTATTTGTCAAAAACTGTACTTCTACCGTACTGTACTTTATTTTATATAGCCAAAATCGCAGTTACCAATCGGACCTATAGTATAAAAACGTTTAGGTATTTAGTGTGGGATATTTGCAGAATGTTATGTATATTTGTTATAGATGTATATAGACGAATGCATGTACTGTAAATGTGGATTTACGTGACAAAATTCATTTGGTATATAGCTTATAATAAATACAGACACTCGTGTTTTTGTTACATAAATTATGAATATAAATCTGACACTCGTGTTTCTTTTTGTCGGTTTTCTACAAATTTCAATTTTACAGACACTTTCTTTACTACGTCTTCTCTAATTTCGACGTTTCTTTTTGTGATCTCCAACACGTCGAGAAACCAATTTGATGTTTCTTAAGCAAAACAAAACAATCAAAACGAAATTAGAAATGGGATATGATATTATTACGAGCATTTGAAATTCAAACGGCGCGTTGCCGTCGTAACTCAAATCTATAAAAAAATTCATTTTTATAACTATTTCAATTATCATTATATTATAATTTTAATACATTATGTTATTTTTAATTTATAATATTAGATAATATAGGAAGTCAATCATTGTTGATTTTTTTAAATATCTAAACGTTAAGATATAATAAGTGGATGATTTTTTCGAAAATAAATTATATATAAATGAATAATCATAATAAACAAAAATATTTTTTTTAAATAAAATTATTACCTTAAAACACATGTACTGAAAATAGTTAAAATTGTTTGAAATATTGTTAACTTTTGGTTGAAATATATTAAGATTCTAATTTTTATTATTACATATATATAAATTAAATAATACAAAAAAACATTGAAGCACCTAATTATCTAACATCTTAAAACATAATGGAAATAAAATTATTACCTTGAAAAACACATGTTAAAGACAATCAAAATAGTTAAAGTTATTTGAAACATTGTTAATTTTTTTGAAATACATTACTATTCTAACTTATATTATTACATATATAAATTAAATAATACAAAAACCAGCTGTTAATAACATTTGATTTACCTAATTATCTAACATCTTAAGACATCTATATATATAGAGTAAAATGTTGTTCTCTTTTTTTGTTGTCAATACTAGGCCACAATTGACGGGTCCATAAGTCAAGTTTCTACATAATATAGACAGTAAGATTTGATCCCTGGTTGTGGGATAGTGTCTGCCTTCAGTGGACTTACCACCTGCCACTAGACCAATGTCACTTCATAATGTTGTTCTCTTCTTAGAGTGCCACATCATCACTCACCTTTAAAACAAATTCTTAATTTTAAACCATAATTAAACACAAATTATAAATGTTAAACCATAATTTATTGGATACATGTACTAATTAGTATTTAAAATAATATTAATATCACAATTAAAAATATAATATGAAAACATGTCTCTTATGATTTTGTAATTAAAATATAAACAAATTCTAAATTCACCACAAATATAAACAATTAAGAAAAATTATAAACATATATCTGAATTTAATTTTTTTTTAAAATTCACCACAATTACAAAAAAAATATGTTTAATAATTGGTGAATTTAGAATTTATAAATAGATATGTAATAATTTAAATCTAAATTTATAGACAATAAAGAAGAGAAAAAGTTACCAAATTTATTTTTATTTTGAAATTAAAGAAGATATAGTGGAGTTTTTCATTAAACTCATGTAATTTATGAAAAACTAAACAAAAACTATTAAAATTAAATTTTCTAAAAAATTGTTATGGAATTGGTATCAACTTAAATTTATTAAATATATGTAGACTGCTAACAAATATAATGACGATGAGTATCTTAATATATATATGAGCATCACATATAGTGGAGATGGAAGTTTCTAATTAATGAGTCAAAAATTTTATTTGTAATGGTTAAATATTATAATATATTTAGAAGTATTTTATTTAGCTTCATACTTTTTGTTTAAGTAGATGTTGATGATGACTCTTCATATTCCCTCATGCAATATGTGTAAAAAAATAATTGTATACTTAATGAGAACATAATTAAATTATCATGAGTAATAAGAAATTGTACTAGTTAAATAGTATTTACCCAAAAAATAAATTACATTGTCTTTAATCAACAAAATGTAACTTCTCTCTTTTTTCCTTTTAAATATAGATTTGGTACTTAGCATTGCCACCTAATAAAATTTAATCTTCTCAAACTTTCACCAAGTCAATATGGATACTTAACTTCCATACTTTTCTGACTGAAAGCTGGTCGAAACTCTAAACAAATCATTGCAAAGGGTTTGCAATTTTGGGAAGTCTATAACTTTCAAAAAAGTGGAGAACTCATGACATGGGTGTCAACATGTTGCTTCTTGATGAAAATATATAATTTCTATAGTATAAGTATAGTAAACTATCCTATTAAATTATAAATACCTACATACTTTCTCTCACTCTTGCATTCGAATCCCATCCGAAGGACATGTCGCTAACTAGTAATGAATAGATGTTTTTAGACAATAATATTTAATTTTAAACAGTAAAAACACACACAAAATATTAAAAATACATAATTTTAGATGAATTTACATTATAAATAAAAAAAAGTTTTAGAGATAAAAATTAGTATAAATTATATTCTAAGCAAAAATTTCAATGAAAAGGCATTAGAAACAAAAGAAATTAGTTAAAATTGTTTGGACTATTATCAATATATTTTAATTTTGGTACATATTCTAATTTATATTATATACAAATAAAAATTAAGTAATACACATATGATAGATAGTCAAAAAATTGTCTCCTAAATAACATATTTTTTTGTCAATATTTAATCAACAAGCCTCAATTCATAGCCTAGCCTAACCCTTAAAATTCATATTTAATCTACCAATTTGTAGATGAGAGGAATGGAAATCTAGATGTCATAGTCATTAGCTGGATCATCCTAACCACTACATTGAGAAGAATTCGGCAAATAACACATATTTTAAAAAATATGAGTCACAACTGTCAAATAAATTTTGATCCAACGAACTTTAATTATATAGTTTTTCAGTGTCAAAAGAATGTCGATCAAAAATTTCTATTAACAATAGCCTCTATTTAATTGAATAACCTGTTAATCATAACTGTTTTATCAATAGTTGGAATATTTATTTTGTACTATGATTCATTTTAAAATTAATTTTATTTTTGATGACAAAGACACCAATGATTAACTTTTATATAAATATAAAAAGAATATTTATAATATTAGTTTTTTTTTGTTAATAAAGAGTCACAACTAACCGGCCCAATAGCCAAATTTCTACATAATATAAGTAGTAGAACTCGATCTCTGGATGTGCAAGTGCGCTTGCCTTTAGTGGACTTACCACCTGCCACTAGACTAAAGAACACTTGCTATTAGTTTTTTCTTTTAACTTGACAATCATATTTTTCACTAAATAACTATTTCTAATGGAAATTATAATAATATAACTTATATATTAAATTAAAAAATATTTAATACATATAATATTAAACAAAATTATTCAAAAAACATCTTTTTGTCATTTGCTACCTTTTATAAAATATTAAACAAAATTATTCAAATCATTAGTTTTATTTTTAACTTAATAATTGTGTCTCTTCACCGATAACCACTTAAAAGTAAATTGTTTTTTCATGAAATATTTTATTTTCACTAACAAATATAAGCATAATTGTTATACTTACATATAAAATATTTTTTTCATAAATGAAAATATGAATGAATAGACACAACCGTAGGTTGCCTTTATTCAGATTATTTTATTAAATATAAAATATTCATTCATAAATGAAAAGATATATATATTTAATCATCTTTATTATAATTGTTATTATTATATATTTTATTTTCACTAACAAAACACTTATTTATCATTAGTTACCTTTTATAAAATATAAGACAATATTTTCAAACTATTAGTTTCTTTTTAACTTAACAGTTGTGTTCTTTCACTCTATAACCACTTATGAGTTAGTTATTTATTTATGGAAGCTGTCGAACTCAAATTGTACCTTTTATTTTTAATAGATAAAATTATAACTATTTTTTTTGTTCAAAAACTTTCTTCTTTTATTTTTTTGTGGAAAAATTTATTATTTCAGTTATAGAAAATAATATATCTTAAAATATACATTTATTGAAAAAATCACTATAAATAATTCAATAATGATAGGAGTTATGGTTACATGTAAAATATATTTATTTAGAAATGAAAAGTAACGAATAAATAGACACAATCGTAAAAAATATAAGCATAAGTGTTACATTTACATCTAATATATTTGTTCATAAATGAAAAATATGAATGAATAAACACAACGGCATGTTACCTTTATTCAGATTGTTAATTACATATAAAATATTCATTCATAAATAAAAATATATGAATAAATAGACACAACTGTAGATTGTCTTTATTGATATTGTTATTATTATGTAGATTGAAAGAAAAATAAACAATGTCAAAAAAAAATGTTAAAGGGGAATCCATGCTAAATTCGACTACATATATTGTTAATATTAGTTGGTAGGACGTAATTCTATTGAAGGTAAAGAGTTTGGTCAATAATTCGATATCTATTTTTTCTTCTCTTGAAAAATATATGTAATGTCAAACATCAAATTTTTTTTGGGTGTTTATATTGTCTTATGGATTGTGAACAATGTTACATGTTGTTGATACCAAAAATAAAAAGAAGGTCACATGATAAATAAATGTCTTAAACAAATAGAAAACATCCTAGTGAAGCAATTTAGTGGGTGAAATTATAATGAAGAGTAGACATATTTGAAGTGATCTTCAATTTTGAATTTTTTAAAATATGTTTAAAAATATAGAATAACAACACTTAATATAACACAATTCTGGATTCATTAAAACTAAAAGAATAGAATAACAACACTCAGTAGAACACAAGTCTAGATTCAACAAAACCAAATATGAAAACAAATTTCTAAAGTGAATATAAATAGATTCCAAAAAGTGTGATTAAAAAGATGTTATGAAAAATCACAACCGTATATTGCAAATAAAGACATTTGTTGACAAAAACTATATTTATTCTTAGTGAGAAGACACAAAAAAAACTTATGTACGTATGAATAGTCACAATCATATAAAAAAATATAAAAATGATTTTATGGAAAGATAAGACTAAAAAAACACAAACATACTTCACTATTCTTGAGACTGTTGTTATTATATAGATTAATTTATTAGCAGTTAAATAAATATTAATGGCATGGGTGTCCATATCTAAAAAATTATTGTTGTTTATTTTAGGTTGTCATCTTTCGGTCAATGTCATTAGTTACTATTAATACCATATATAGTTGCAGGCTAGCTCTATATTATTCATGTAAAGGTCAAAATTTTCAAAATGTTGGGGAAGATTAGGCGTGGACACTCTCTGTGGATTGGGGTCTCATGGTTTGGGGTTTTTGGTAGGATTTTTTTATAAATTCAATTTTATGATTTCTGTTTATAAAATCTATCCCAAATTCTTCTATAATTGTGTTAATTCAACAAACAAACATTTTCTTATTGAAGAAGGAAGACTAAATGTTGTGGATCAAATCTTCTTACTGATTTTCTTTTCGGTTAATCCTTTCTTCCTTAACAAATTATTTTGATGGACAAAGAATCGATTATCTTCTCTTTTATGTGTCTCGCTATTTCTTTCAGTAACCGTAAGTCTCATAAGTTTTTATTATTATGAGAACTCACTCAATAACAGAAGAAACACTCCTTTTATAATAGAGGAGACATAACTCACTAGGGTTGGGCATAATTACTCGTTACTCGGTTTGTACGTACTCGTGACTTGGTTCGTACTTGCTATAAAAGTCGAAGTACCTAATGTAGGCAAATTAAGTAGTAAGTAAGTTAATTACATTTCTTACAATACAAGTCAAGTAACAAATATTACTAAAAAAATCAATACTCGGCTCGTTAATATGAGACTCTTTAGATTTTATAGTTATAAATGTTTTGAAATGTCTGGCTGTACAACAGTCAAAGACAGCTTGAGGTATCGCGGCATAAAATGTGATACTTAATGCAGTCGATGTGGATTTGATGGAGAAACAATAAATTATGCTCTTTTTGAGTGTCCTCAAGCGATTCAAACTTGGGCTCTCTCAAGTATTCCCTTAAAAATTGATGTTTTCCAAGGACAATCGATCTAGTATAATATAGATTATCTATTATGGCGAGTGCTGGATAATGATAAAATTTAGACCTTTCCATGGATCATTTGGCACCTATCCAAAGCTTGCAATGAAAATTCTTTTTCAAACACAAACAAAGATCCAAAAGATATTTTTCTAATGGCAGAAATTGATTCAACATCATGGTTTACTGCAAGGAAAGAATAGCAACGTGGGACGGTCGTTTCGTCATCTATCTAGTCATCAGTGGCACATCCCACTACTAGTGATTCAAGTTTCACAGGCTACAGATGTTTTGTCGACAGATCTTGGAAGGTCTCGGATCTTCACTCAGGTGTAGGATAGATCTCTTTCCCAGACTCTTTCGAGGGAGGTTGTATGGCGTCACACGATGTTAGACGGAGCTTTTTTGCTCTACATTATGAGGTTGAGGCGGTGCTTTGGGCCCTGGAATGTCTCCTTTCTCTCCATCAGACCGAAGTTGAGCTAGCGACGAACTGCGCAGATGACCTGAATAATTTCACCTCTTTCTCGGACTGGCCGACTTTTAGACCATATCAGGATGATTTTTCCAAGTTAAGGAGTCTTTTCAGTTCCTTTTTTCTTCATGTAATTCCTAGATCATTGAACCATAAAGTAGATATTCTGGCCCATATTGTTAGAGAGACTGCTAATGGTTCAAACGTTGTAACCATACCATCTCTTTGGTGAATTATTAATGAATCTCAAAATTGACAAATAAAATGTTTTGAAATTAAACTTAACTTCTGAAAAAACTAAAAATATAATTTTTAAAAAAATATTTGATGTTAAATCTAATATTTAAATTTTTATTACAAATATCTTTTGCCTCCATTCACAATTATTTGTTAAAACTCTAAACAATTATATTAAAAATAATTTTTAGTCAATATTTATGCTTAAAAATTAAATTGATTTAGATGAGATTTTAGGGAGTGAACTTTTGACTATAGATCGAATTTTTCGATCTAATTATTGACAAATAAAACTAAATAATTTTTAATAATTAACAAATCGAATCAAATAAGTTATAAATATTTTTATTTTATTTTTGCAAGCATTTATTTTAACAAGTACTTAATTCAATCAGGGAAATATAGGTATTAAATCTTATTACTCAAGAAAACCAAACCATAAGTATGAAAATTAGCAAGTATTCTACTTGTTAATTAAAAGATATTTGTGATATGTGAGGCCACATATATAAAGATATACGTCTCTTTCTTTTTAATTAACCACCTTCTCACATATAAATATATATATATATATACGTATATATATAGTACAATTATTAACTACCATACACGCATACACATATAATATATATATTCAATGTATAAAAATTTATACAATATAATTAACTAGGTAATAGAGGAGGACTATAAATACACCCAATTTCTAATGTCACTAATAGAATTTTATATGAATTTTACTTTATAACTAAACCAGAAATATATTGGCCACAAATAATGAAAATATTCTTACATTTTTTGTTTACGAAAATATTTTGGGTCGGTTCGGTTTAATTTTGATATTATTTTTTCTTGATTTGATTATTTCTATTGGTTTTCTTTTTTCAGATTTCTTGGGAGTTTTTCTGTTTTGGTTTTTACAGTATTTTTGGTTTATTGTCTTTTCTATTTAAAAAAATGAATTACATTTTGGTTTATCCAAAAAAAAAATCTAAAAGAACCTAACAGGAAAATCGTTCAGTTTTAGATTACTCGAACCAGCAACCGATTGTACTATTAATCCAAATTCGATCAGCTTTCAAAACCAAAACTAATCTGGAATTGAACATTTTTGGTTTAGCCGGTTTGGTTACTTTTTCTGTTTGAACCGGATATCGAGACCTAATAGTAGAGGGTATTTGTGAAAGATAGAAAAAATAAACTTTAATTACCAAAATGAAAAGAATATATAAACAGATGCAAAACTTTTCTTTCATTAATCAAAGACAAAGGCATGTGAGTGGAGGAAGGTTGAGTAAATCTGTGAGCCCTTAAAACCCCAAAGATGAAACACCGCAACTTCAATTTATGATCAATTCTCATTTAATATGAAAGAGACCAAAGCCATGTGAATGTTCATCTTTTGTCGTCCTCCAATTTTGACATTTCCTCAACTACTAACTAGCTCTTCTTTTACTCCCTAAGATATAGCATCTCTCTATTATCCACTCTTCACTAACTCTTCCATGCTGTAGCTCCAAAATTGATAGTCCATAGAATGCTACACTTTGCATTAGACTCATCTCCTTATTTTCCAAGGAACCACTTTGTTTTTCTTCTTTCTAATTCTTGAGTTTTGTTTTTGATTATATGTCATAGTCTCACAATGGTTCTATCAGGAATTCTCTTCTAAAACGTGATAATTCTTTTGTTGTGATTAAATCAAATTTTGTTTCCAAACCTCTGGAAAAAAAAATTGAAAAAAAAGAATTCTGCATATATTTTCATATTTGACAGATTCTCCAATCCATTTAAATGAAGTCTCCAATAAACACTCTTAATATATTAACATTTTAAATAATTTTGTAATTTTTTTTAATTAATATGCATTCAACCAAACCCTCTTTAGTTTTTTTTTGCTAGCTGAGTAAGAGTCTGGGTCGAAACCCAAACCAACCTTCCAGAGGTCGAACGTGGTCCGGGTTTAAATATTTGGTGATCAAGTGGAAACATGACAATTTCTCCTCAAGTGAAAACCACTAGACCAATACCATTTGGTTAACCAAACCGTATTTAGTTAAATACAAAATTTACCTTTTTATTACATATCAAATTACTCCAATTACTTACATCAATAATACGTTTAGATATTGCATCAATTAAAAGTGTAATATGGAATGGCAAAATAACACATTAAATAAGTGTTTTTTTTTACAAGAAAACACTGTATAAACTCTTATTTCGTTTTATCGTTTAGAACTGTACGTAATTAATTGTGTCTCGACAATTAGGTATAGTTTATATCGAGTTAACATACTAACACATATGTTTAAAATAAAATCAATGATCATCAGTATTCAGTCATTACAAATCACAAGAGTACTGAATATTTCCTATATACAAAACGTCACATTCAAAGAACTAAGGATCACTCCTGTTTTACATTAAGCATCTTAATGGACTAAGATTAGGTCCAATGGGCCTTAACAAACATAGGAAAAGAAACCGAAAAAGAAAAACGAATGATTCGATAGTCAATTGTCTGACCAAAGATTACGCAATTCACCGACCGGAGGCATCTCTCTGAAAAAGCTATCGAACTCCGTCGTCTCTACTCCTCCACCTTCTGCTTCTTTTACGACGCCTCTAAATCTCTGTGATGAATCTTTGCCACCGTAGCTTTGTCCGGAGAATTCAAAAGGACCATCTGCAACGACGGCGTTTTTACCCGTGAGTTCCTGAACAACAGTTTTGAAACTCCGAGCATCTGTCTGAACATACTGTGTGTTAATAAACACAACTTTCATCGGCTCTGATCTCACTCCAGACATAACTTTTGTTGTTGGTTCAGTTTTTTTGTAATCTGATTTTTCTTTTTGTGTTTGCTCTTTTTAGTATTTTGCTTTTTGAATCTCCAACTTGTTTGTTGTATTTATATCTGTAGATAGAGATATACATATGTATATAAGTGCTTATAGTCGTGGGAAGACTAGGATTTGACATATTCTAGAATTTTTTAAAAGTTTTAATTTATTGAGAAACAATAGATTAGAGCAATTAAATAATTTATTCGTATATATTATAAACCGTAAAGAATTAATAATAGTTATATGAGGTAATATGATTCTAGAAAAGGCTTACGTATGTAGTTACGATCATAAGCTTTTAAGGAAAAATACTTTTAAAATATAGTGATTATTAGGAGTGGCGCAATTTTCCACTTACCAAAGAAATTAGACTCGATAAAACTATATATTTATGAGCCAGACCATTTCAAACAAATCTTCACTTTTTATTATATAATATCTCTTTTTAGTGTATCAAAGTATGTTTTCTAAATCATAGTGTTTTTTTATGTGTGTTTATCTTGTTTGGGCTTCCGTATATATCAATGGTCTTTCGCCAATTTTGTTTTAATACTTTGTGTATGCCGCTAGTTTCTGTCTTGTAATATTTGTTCTTCCAATGAGAAAAAGAAAACCATAGACTTGAAGAGGTTTTTTTTGTTAAAGTTATAAAGACCACATCTGATGTTTTTCGACTATGATTTAATTTTAGAAAATTATATATTTTTTGATGTAATATTATTTAAACTTTTAGTGAGTAAGTTTGAATTGTGAATTGGATTTTTCTATTTAATTATTGGTATAAGAAAGATGTAGTCATAGGTCTAGGCATATTATCTGAAATATGATATGTGATATGTCCTAATCTGTTCTCAAATTTCGGGTATATAAGAAGTACGGATTCAGATCCAGATAATAAAAATTACAGATCTACAAGTACGGATCTAGATCTGGGTAATAATATTTTTCTTTCAGATATCCAAATCCCATCCGATTTAGAATATTAAGTGTATAATTTTTATAATATGTATTATTTCTGTTAAATAATTTTAAATGCGTTGATGTGCAAAAAAATTTTAAAATTTTCAAATTATGAACTATATAATATTTTTAACATACAGAAATATTGTTATTCTAAATTATTAATAATATTTTAATATAAATTATAAATTATTTAATATATTTGATATTTTTGGTTACAAAATTAACTTTTTTAATAATTTTTTAAAATTTTAATACCATAATCTTATATTATTACATATATTGTATTATTTTTTATGAAAAAGTTATTTAATGTAATAATGATTCGGATTTGGATATATGCAGATCTAAATTCGAATACTGGGTAATAAAATCACAGATCCGAATCTAGATATCACAAAAATTTCAGATATCCGATTTGTGCCTAAAACTAGATGTATACTATAATTGTTATGTATATTTAATTTTTTTGTTTCATTTGGGATTTTATTCGAATGTTTTACTTATTATATATGATAAAAATCGAGATTTGTTATGGTCTTTTGACTATAGAAAAACTATTTATAGTTATTATTTGGTTATATTGATATTGAAGTGGTCTTTGTGTTTGACGTGATTCTTGTTAAGTTAGTTGGGGTGAGACAGGTTTGACCGGTAGCGTTCAAGCAGCCTTGACGGACCAAAATAATAAATGAGACTTTTTAGATCGGTAAAGTTCGAACTGCAACCAAATTTTTTGAACTAGAATTGGATGAGAATCGAATTTACTATTTAGTGTCAAAGTAGATCAGTGACGAACCAACTAGATCACATGTTTCTTGGTTTCTATTATTTCTTTATTAAATTGGAAAAATATTAAAAATTTGGATAAAAATATTTATACCCAAACTTGATCTAAAATATAAAATTATTAAAATATGTCTTAACTCAATAAAGAAAAAACCTGAAAGATCCGAATTCGTACATATTCCCGAATACCCAGATTTAAATTCTTATTACTGTAAATAAGAGCATTCGATATATATATATATATATATATATATATTTTTGTCAACTTTACTCTTAAAAACGTAAGGATTACATAGGGCACTTTAATTACAAAGCAAAGGATCCTGACGATCTTCTGGCGGCACGTGCAAGACGATCAGCTTTGTAATTAAGTGCGCGGGGAACATGGAGAACAGAGCATAACCTAAACGAGCTTCGGAGTCTCGAGTAGTCGTCAAGGTAAGGTTGAAGAGCCGGCCACGCATGCGGCTCCTCGATCATCTTCAGTAGTTCGGAACAATCGACCAAAAACTCTACTTCCTCAATCTGTAGGGATTGAAGACACGTCATGGCCCAGAGAAGCGCTTCGAATTCTGAATGTAAGGAAGATAGGCTTCTTCTAATGCGCAATGCTCCATAGTTGGTACCCTCAATACTATCCGGAAAAGAATACCACCCCAGTCCTGAGAATAGATCGGATTCCTTCCAAGACGCATCAACCATGCATCTGTACCCTGAAAAGGCTGTATTAACTGTCAAAGGTCGAGAAATAGATCCCGAGGAAATCTGAATTGACACATTAATGCGACCTGACACAACCATGGAACCGTTATGTGCCTCTTCCCATGCCTTTGCCTCTGCTTCCGCCAATTGTATAATATCCTGAGGATTTTTCTCTTTATTTGCAAAAGCATTATCATTCCGTGTTTTCCACAGGAACTATAGTATCCATGGGAAACAATTGTGTTCCTCCTTGCTCGGGATCCGCCAAATTAAATGGTCAATATTGGTAAAAATTGAACCTCCCGGGAAATGCGGTCCTGCCGGGATTCGTGACAACGCCAGGCCTGTAGGGCTGGCGGGCATTCAAAGAGTACATGATTAATCGTTTCCAATTCAGCTCCACATAAATCACACCTAGTGTCACAATTAATGCCTCGTCTAATAAGGTTTGATTTGACTGCCAATTGGTCGGATACCACTTGCCATATAAAGTGTTTTACCTTCTGTGGTGCCTTCACTTTCCAGACTCGTGCTTGTAGCTCATGAAGATGGGGTCCGTGTGGTCTAAAGGAACATATGGAGAGATTCCTTTCTGCCTAATAGCCAGACTTTACCGAGTAAAGTCCATTCTTGTTGTCGTGCTAGCCGAAGCGATCCGGACCTGGTCGGCGTGGGATGTGGATCCCTAAGATGAGCTTTGCATCTAAGGGATGGAAGAATTGGTGAATTAAGGTCTCCCTCCATAAACGTGTATGTGGGTCAATTAATTCAGAAACTCTTAAATCCGGATAAAGGCTGGGTTCATGACCCTTAGCCGGTCGTGGGTGATGGTCTGGGATCCAGGGATCTGACCAAACTCGGATATCCTCTCCATTTCCCACCCGCTTTATTAAACCCTTCATAACTAACCCTCGAGCAGATATAATACTCTGCCATCCGTATGATGGAGAGTATAATCTACGGGGGTCCAAAGGGTTGGAACCAGAATAGTACCGTCGGTATAATATCTTCGAAAGAAGGGACTCCAGATGATCTATTAGCCGCCAAAGTTGTTTGGCAAGCAAAGCCGTGTTGAATTCCTCAATTGCCCTGAAACCTAAGCCGCCTTCAACTTTTGGCTTACATAGTTTCTCCCATTTAACCCAGTGAATTCCTTTCGAGGTGCAAGAGTTGTGCCACCAGAAGTTTGCAACCGCTGCTGAGATTTTTGATGTTATTGTCTTTGGGAGTCGGTAGACGGACATTACATAAGAAGGAATAGTTGTAAGAACTGATTTAATCAATACCTCTTTTCCCCCTTTAGAAAGAAACTTTGCCGACCAAGAATTGATGCGTGAGTTGATTTTTTCCGATATAAAGGCGAAAACCTTCGTCTTTGGGCCTTCTAAACCTTCAGGAAGTCCCAGGTAAGAACCCATCCCTCCTAGATTTTGAATTCCCAGTCGGTTTTGTATTTCGACTCTTGTCACTATGTCCACATCTTTCCCGAATTGGATTGATGATTTAGAAAAATTAATCTGTTGGCCAGACACCTTCTCATACTCTCTCAGGGTACGGAGAATAGTATCAGCCTCTTCATGGTTAGCCTTACAGAAGAACAAACTGTTGTCTGCAAATAGAAGATGAGACACTACTGGACTTGCACGTGCAATCGAAATCCCAGACAAAAGTTTTTGAGATTCCGCTCTTCTTAGGCAGGAAATGAGTACCTCAGTACAAAGAATAAAGAGGTAAGGGGACAACGGGTCGCCTTGACGAAGCCCTCTTTTGGGCCTAACACTTCCGCGAGGAATTCCATTCAATAGGATGGAATAGCGTACCGAACTCACACAGTGCATGATCCCTTTAACCCAACTTTCGTGAAAGCCAAGTTTGAGAAGGAGATGTCGCAGAAAATCCCATTCGATACGGTCATAAGCTTTGCTCATGTCCGTTTTAATTGCCATGTGAGTACCCTTAATTCTTTTATTTGTTTTAAGGGCATGAAACATTTCCTGAGCGATTAGTATATTGTCCGAAATAAGACGGCCAGACACAAAGGCAGATTGAGTGTCCGATATTAGCTAAGGAAGGATCTTCCTCAATCGTAAGCAGATGACTTTGGAGATAATCTTATAGATGATATTGCATAGACTGATGGGGCGAAAGGCGGCCATAGTCGTTGGTCTTACTATTTTTGGAATCAGGCAAATATTTGTGTGATTAATTTCCTGATCGAACTGTCCGGTTGATAAAAAATTGTTAACAACCTTAACTATGTCAGTCTTAATGTGAGACCATGATTGTTGGAAAAAGAGAGCTGTCATCCCGTCTGGACCTGGCGCTTTCCCAGGATCCATCTTGAATAACGCCCTCCTAACTTCCTCCACATTCACTGGACTCATCAATAAGCGATTATGTTCGTCTGTGACTAAACGTTCAATCCCCCTCAATGATTCTTCAAATGCCATAGCTCCGTTAGATGTGAACAGTTTTTCAAAGTATTTGGTTGCTTCCGCTTCAATACTTTCCTCCTGGTCTACCCAGTCTCCGTTGTCATCGAAAAGTCCAATGATCATGTTTCTTGCTCGACGTTATTTTGTTTGTGCGTGGAAAATTTTTGTGTTTTTGTCCCCTTCTGACATCCATCTATTACGGCTTTTTTGCTTCCAATAAGTTTCTTCCTCTTTATATGCCATGCGTAGGTCAAGAGCCACTTTTTGTATCTCCTTGGTGGGGCAAGAATCCAGACTCTTTAGTTTGTCTAGTTTTACCTTGAGTGTTTCTATTCGTTGTTTTCCAAAAGGAATTTATTTTTTCCGCCAACGCGATATCTCACGTCTACAGTTTGTGATCTTGTCTATGATGCGATCTCCACGTAGGTTTGCATATCGCGACCATCCCTGAGCAATCGTCTGGTCAAATCCCGGTCTATCCAACCATCGTCTATCAAAATGGAAACCTGGTCTACGAGTGGTTTCAGTATATTTCATTTCTGTGAAAATTGGTTTATGGTCCGAACCGATCATTTGGAGGTAAACGGTTTTGGACAGGGGAAATAGTTCGTGCCACTCCTCATTCCCATAAGCTTTGTCTAACTTACATCGAATAATCTCATTTTGTCTAACGCCCCTCCATGACCATGTATCGCCAATACATGGAAATTCGATCAGGCCGCAGTTTTGTAGCATTGTGTTAAAAGGTACAAATAAGCTTAAACTTCGCATTCGTCCGCCTTTCTTCTCATGGTGTCCAGAGAGTTCATTGAAGTCGCCCACAATGTACCAAGGCTCCTTCCTTTGAATCCCAATTCTTGTTATACGTTCTCAAACTCTATCTCTTAAATTATAAACAGGTTCACCGTAAATAAATGAGATATATGTCTTTTTTCCCCGTAAGTCTAAAGATATGTCTATTATGTTTCTATCTTTGTGAGATAAAATTACATTATAATTGTTGTTATGAAAGAGGGATAATCCCCCACTAGCTCCAACTGGTTCGACTGTGATCAAATTATCAAATTTGAGATCACTCATTAAGCCTTCCATATAACTATCTTTTTTCTTGGTCTCCACTAAAAATAAAAACTCAAATCCAAATTTTTTATTAATATCTTTCAAAAAACTAAGGAAAATTGGGCTCCCTATACCCTGGCAATTCCATGAAAAAACTCTAAACATTTAAAAACGAAACATAAAAGTTAAACGGACGATGCCGAAACTTGAGAGTTGACTTTCTCGATAGTCCCCTTCGGCATTTTGCTGCCTTTGTTACTCTTGTCCTGTCTCTTTTGTGGAACTACGACATCAACTAAGTTTTGTTTCTTAGACTTCATTCCTTTGAGTCCAGTTGATATCTTTATTCCCATCTTATTTATCTCAGCAAGGGCATCCAATGAGGATACTATAGCTGCTGTCTTTGTAGTTGGTAGAGGGGGCTTTGTCATCCCTTCATTACACGACTTTTCTTTCAATAGGGCCATCTTTTCTGCTTTGGTGAGCGTGCCATATGCATGTAACTTGTCGACGTCGTCCACAGTTAAATCCGTTAGGATTTGACCTTCTGTTCCTGATTTGTTTTCCATGATAGAATCACAATTCATGGGGTCATCCTCTTCGTTGTGAGGTTCCGCCACTAAGGTTTCTCCCATTCCCACCTTCAGCTGATTTTCAGGCTTAGAAGACACCTCATCTCCTTCTAGTCTTGGGATTGACCCCTTCGACTTTTTTGAAGAGGAGAGAGCTCCTTCCAGCTGTTCCAACTCCCTATTCTCCTGCAGTGGAGATAGCTTATTATCATCAGTTTTGGAAATTGCTTTCCTTTTGTACTTTCCCACTCCATGTTCTTTGTCATTTTCAATGAACTCATCATTAACATCAAGAAGGGATACCTTAGCTTGCTGTTGTGGCTGTTCATTCAGTCCCGTTGTTATCACCTGAAAATTAGACCCGTATTGGTCCATCTGTCTTGGCATGGTCAATTTACTCCCAGCTCGAACCCCTAAATCTTGCTTCTCATTGTTGATTAATGCCCCTTTAAAGCTTTGGTGTCTGTTTGAGTTTCTGTCTACTCGGTCTAATCTCTCCTTCTCAGCCTTCTTGTTTTCAAATTCCATTAGCCTTTTGCATCTTGATACATCGTGGTTGATGTAGTTACAGTAGCTACAAATCCCTTGATGACGTTCATACTTTATTTTGACGAACGTCTCTTCACCTTCTTTGAATTCCACCACTGTTTTGATAACTAATGCCTTTAAGACATTTACAACCACCAACACTCTCGCACTGTCAACGTCAACCCGTAGAACTTGTCCGAGTTGCTTGCCAATTTTACGGAAGACCAATTCTGCAGCATATTCCGGAGGGATATTCGAGATATGTGCCCACAAGGTCAGAGTGGAAGGATAGTCCTCTGGTGCTTTTGTCTTCCACCTATCTAGGGTGATCATCCACCCATCAAAATGAGTGGGACCTAATTTTAGGACCTCCTCCATGTCCTCTTTGTTCTTGAAACTGAACTGGAATCTACCGGATCCCAGGTCTGTCCCTGTCACACGGTCCTCCATCCGCCAAATACGCAGAAATCGATGAATCAGAGCTCCGACATCTTGTTTGGTCGGATTGAGACATCGTCCGAGTAAGACCTTAGAGCACTTCGCAAGAAGAGCACTATTGTCGAACTTTGGGATTTTGATTCTTGGTAATGGGGCTGGAGATGTTCCATTGGTCAACTTTTTCTTAAGATTAAGTTGGGCCATTGGATTGATTCTGCAAAACACATGGTAATGAGACAGGTTTTTGGTAAACAGAAAGGTTGTGATTGATTTTATCAAACCTAGCACTCGGCTGATAGTTTTATAGTATATAACCGAAATAATTAGTTGCTATTTTTGAATAATTCAACTCGTTTATATTTTAGAGAGTAAACAATATTCTCTCAAACATGTTTCATATTTTTCCAACACGTTTGTAATGAATGAGTTAAAAGAGTTCATATTTTATATACCAATATTTTTTTTAAACAGACTTATGATCATATGATATTTTCAAAAAATAATAATCAAAGAGCTTTTAGAGTCGCATTAGATTTTCAAACTTTTAATATTATGTTTGAAGTTTTCTTAATCATTAGGATTTCGTTGTTTGATTTACATTTCTCAAAAAAAAAAAATTAGATTGTAAAAATAATAAGTTGAATAAACTTTTTTGCACAAATCAGTTTGTAATGTAATCAATTGAATGATTTCAGGATATTTGATACAACCAATGTCACAAGATTCAGAACCCATGAAAAGTAAAATATATGATTTATTAACTAGTAAGTATATATGGAGTTTTAGAAAGAAATTGATTTTTTAGCCAAACTTGGTAACAATAATCACTATTTTTTATCCCGAATTTTTTGCATAGTTCCTCTAGTATATAAACCAACACTCAGAAAGGTGTTATTGCAGCAGCATACTTCACTTCTTTTTCTCATCATCAAATCTGCAGATTTCAGATGGTTTTTTGAATGAATGCCTCAAAGAGTTACCCAGAGTATGAATAAATGTTTAACAGCGGTGGTATCGCCTGAAAAAATCAGACAAGCTGTTTTCTCGATCAAAGCTTCAAGTGCTTCTGGGATTGACAAGTCTCTTTTTCCAAATTTATTGGTCAGTTATCCATGAGAAATTTACAGTTGAGGTTCTTAGATTCTTTCAAGATGATATTTTGCCAAAGGAATGGAACTATACACAGTTCAGTTTGATACCAAAGAAAGATAATGCAACTCAAATGAGTGACTTAAGACCCATCAACCTCTGTACAACTATGTACAAAGTAATATCCACAGTGTTAGTCTCTAGAACGAAGCCTTTCCTTGCTAAGATTGTGTCTCCTAATAAGTCGGCTTTCGTGTAAGACCGACTCATCTTGGATAACATAATGATAACTCACGAGGCAGTCCATGCTTTACAGACTCACCCACTAATTTCCAATGAGTTCTTTGTACTTAAAACAGATATGTCAAAACCTTTTGACAAATTGGAATAGAAGTATTTGGAGGGTCTTCTCATTGGTCTGGGATTTCATAGAATTTGGGTTGACTGGGTGATGAAGTGTGTCTCCTCAGTTACATACTCAATTTTAATTAATGGGAAGCCACATGGTTACATAACTCCGGGTCGGGGGATTAAGCCAGGGTGACCCCCTATCCTCTTTTCTTTTCGTTCTATGTGCTGAAGACCTTACTCATATGCTAAATGTAGCTGCTAGTTCTCAGATCAAGGGCCTTCGATCCACCACATATTCTTCACCAACGATAGTTTATTCTTGTTTAAGGCAAGGATAGAGAAATGCAATATGATTAAGAGCATTTTCCAAACTTATTGTGATTACACAGGACAAATGATCAATCTGGAGAAGTCATCTATTACCTTTGGTTCTCGGAGTAAAGAAGATACAAAGCAAGATATGAAAGACATTCTAGGTATTACTAATGAAGGTGGTGCAGGAACATACCTAGGTCTGCCAGAATTCTTTAGTGGTTCCAAAGTTGCAATGCTCGAGTACCTTAGAACCAAATTGACTGGTCGCTTGTCAAGCTAGCACTCTCAGTTTCTTTCTCAGGGTGGGAAAGAAATTCTCTTAAAGTCTGTGGCGCAACCAATGCCTATATATGCTATGTTAGTTTTCAGATTGCCTAAAAGTACTTGTAAATCCTTGTCAAGGACAAATGCGGCTTTATGGTGGGATTTAAAAGAAGACATGAAAAAGATACACTGGGTCGCTTGGAAGAAGTTATGCCTATCCGAAATTAATGGTGGTCTCAGGTTCAAGGACATTGGGATGTTCAATCAATCTGTTGGGTTTGATTACAAAATGATTGAGTTGAATGAGTTTCATTAAGGCCCATCTTTGTAAGCTAATCAATTGGATCCACTTATCTCATTAATTAGGATGAAACAAGTTATGTATATATACTCGTATAAACACATAAGAGAGTAGAGATACATAGGATAAGAAGAAGGTTGTTAGATGAATCAGAACTGAATCAATTATGTTGCAGATCATCTTTTCTCAAACGAAGCTTTTTTTCTTTCTTTTTAAGTTCTCTTGAATCTTTCTCTTCAATTCTCAGTAACAATGGCTTAATCATCGAGTACAACATGATTGAGTAATTGGAGTGAAAGCTCTAAGCAAACCTCACTTGAATCTAGCACTAGAGAGTGAGCCAAATTGCTTAAGCTCAGAAGATATCTTCTTCGGCTCTGTTTTTTTTTGGTTTCTTGTTCTTCTACATACAAATTCTACTTGAAATCGTTGTCTTCTTCAATCATCGAAGCCAACAATCTTAAGCAATTTGTTTGATTGAAAGACTTATGACGAAGAACGGGATAGTACCAGACTTATCCAAGCTTCAACCTCTTTGTGGTTCCAATTACCGAAGATGGTCGGAGGAATTGATGTTCTTCTTTCAGGAAACCGGACTCGATTACATTCTCTCCAAAGATGCAGGAACAGTCAGAGATGGTATCATCTCAGATTTAGCTCAAACTCAATCAAAGAAAGATTCGTCGGATTCTGTTCAAGATGGAATAAAGAAGCAAAAGAAAGATGGAACTTTTAAAGAGCATAATCGAACCTGCAGAGGTCATATCATCCTCCATCTTTCAGAAAAGCTATTCGACATCTATGTGGATTACGATTTGACTAAAGAGATCTGGTTAAATCTCAAGAAGAAATATGGAGAAGAAAACGAAGAGAAGAAACAATACATCACTTCACAATGGACCTACTTCAAGATTCAAGACAATGAACCTGTTGTGGATAAGCTTCATGACTATGAATCCATCGTCTTTAGAATCCAAGCAGAAGGAATGCCTATAGATGATCATCTTGCAGCCTTGATTCTTATCGATAAGCTACCAGAATCGTGGAACAACTATAGATCGAAACTCAAACACAAGAAGAGAAAGATGATCCTAGATAAGCTTATCTCTGACACAATGATCGAATAAGCTAACAGCATGTATCAAGGTATAAACACTAATACTGGTTCTTTCAAATCTGATGGTAATATTGTGGAGAGTTCTTCAGGAAATAGGAAATAGGATCAGAAAGGAAAGAAAAAGACTAAGGATAACAAGAATCCACAGAAGCAGACTGTTGAATTCAAAATGAAGGTGAAATGATGGAACTGTGGAAAACCAGGTGACAAGAAGCATGAATGCAAACTTCCTCCGAAACAAAAAGAAGAACCACATGCTCATCTACCAGAAGATATTGTTGTTGTGATTACTGAAGTAAATGCTGCTACTAACAAAGTAGAGTGGATTGTAGACTCTGGATCTACTAGGCATACATGCAATCAAAAATCACTCTTCAAAAGGATAGAAGACAATGGCAGTAACACAGTCTACTTCGGTGATGCAAGAGCACTGAAAGTCAAAAGGATTGGCGAAATAGAGTTGATGATGTCTTCAGGGAGATCTCTTACTTTTACTAAGACTCTTTTGTGCCTGATATGCGTAGGAATTTGATTTCTAGTGCACTGTTAATAAATGCTGATGTTAAACAAACTATAGAAAGTAGGATATTAATCTTGTCTAAGAATGGGAACTATGTGGGTAAAGCTTTCTGCTGTGGTAATCTCTTTATACTAGAGACTGATGATATGAATAAAGTGAATGGTTCTTCTTACTTGGTTTCGAGTTATGATTCATGGCATAGTAGACTTGGTTACTTGAATGTCAAATCAATTAAGAGACTGAAACAAGCAAATTTGATTTATGATTCAGTTGACTTTAGTACATTGAAATGTGAAATCTGTGTAGAAGCTAAACATGCTAGATTACCCTTCAAAAACATTATCACTCGTTCTTCATCTTTACTTGATTTAATCCATACTGACATAGCAGATTTTAAGAATACTACTAGCAGAGGAGGAAAGAATTACTACATAACATTTGTTGATGATTTCTCAAGTTTTTCCCGAGTGTACTTGTTAAAATCAAAAGACAAAGCCTTTGACATGTTCATTCAATATAAGAATGAGGTCGAAAAGCAACTAAATAGAAAAATAAAGAGATTGAGATCTGACAGAGGAGGAGAATACATGTCTGATAAGTTTAAATGCGTTTGTATTAATGAAGGTATAATTCATGAGACCTCAGCACCTTATTCTCCACAGCAGAATGAGATTGCTAAAAGGAAGAATATGACACACAAGAACATGATGAATACAATGCTTTTGAGTTCAGGTTTAAGTGATCAATTGGGGGGGGGAAGCTATTCTTACAACTTGCTTCATTCTTAACAGAGTACCACACAAGAGAATCAGAGGAATTCCATATGAACAATGGAAAGGGTATCCTCCAAATCTGAGTTATCTTAGAGCTTGGGGCTGCTTGGTCAAAGTGGGACTGCCAGAGTTCAAAAGAAGCAACATTGGATCAAAGACATCAGATGTTATCTTCATTGGATATACAAGTAACAGTGCAGCCTACAAGTGCATGACTTTTGATAAAGAATCTATGATCCTAGGACATGTTATAAAATCACGAGATGTTGAATTCTTCAAGGAGATATTTCCCTTTAAGAAAGGAGAGAGATCTGTTATATCTTCACTGCCATCTTCAAGCTCTAACATTAACACTGATCTGAATGTGTCAAGAAAATGAACTTCAAAATCTATAGATGATACAGAGCCAAGAAGAAGTAAAAGAATGAGATTCTCGACTGACTTTGGTGTAGATTTTATTATTAACTTTCTTGTAGAAGAAGATGAACTAAGTGAAGAAATTGTGTTTATCTTTCTGCTTGAAGAGGAGCCATTATCTTTTTCAGAAGCTATGAAGTCTATTAATGCACTCTTTTGGAAAGAAGTTGTAGATAGTGAATATGATTCAATCACCACTAACCACGCATTGGAAATTGTGGATCTACCTAATAGTTGTAAAGCTATGAAGTGCAAATGGATTTTGAAGAAGAAGTTAAAGCCAGATGGAACGGTTGACTTCTTTGATACTTATGCTCATGTCACTAAGATTGCTTCAATTAGAATACTCTTAGATTTTGCTTCATCACATAGGTTGATAGTACATCAAATAGACGTTAAGACAACCTTTTTGAATGGTGATATTGATGAAGAAATTTATATGATGCAACCTGAAGGTTATGTATTAAAATGACAGGAAAATAAAGTGTTGAGATTGAAGAAATCACTCTATGGATTAAAGCATGCTCCTAAGAAGTGGTTTGAGAAATTAAGCTCAGTTCTGGTTGAAAATGGCTTTGCATCTAATTTAGGAGACACTTGCATTTTCAGTAAATGCATCGAGTCTGAATATGTGATAATCTATCTTTATGTTGATGATATATTGATCTTAGGATCAAACTTGTCAATAGTATAAGAGACAAAGTCATTTCTCTGTTCTAAATTTAGAATATAGGATCTTAAGAAGTAGATGCAATCTTGGGGATTAAAGTTACAAGAACTGATGAAGGGTTCAGTCTTTCTCAGTCTTATTATCTAGAAAAAATCCTTAAGAAATTCGGTTATTGGGACAAACCTGGAGCTAGAACACCTTATGACTCTTCACTTCATTTGTGTAAGAATAGAGGTGACAGTGTTAGGCAAAGTGATTATGCAAAGATACTTGCCAGTGTTACGTATCTAATGAATTGTACCAGGTCTGATATTGCTTATGTTGTTAGCAGGTTGAGTAGATACACTCACAGTCCAAATGATGATCACTGAAAGCAATGGATCATTTGCTGAGATACCTTAAAGGAACACAAAACTAGAGTCCCAATTATAAAGGATCTGTGCGTGTTTTAGAGGCTTTTTGTGATGCAAATTGGGTAAGAAACAATGATGAGATCAACTTTACAAGTGGATATGTATTCATGCTTGGAGGTGGAGCTATCTCATGGAGGTTTAGAAAACAAACTTGTATAGCCAGATCTACAATGGAATCCGAGTTGATCGTACTGGAATTAGCTGCATAAGAAGCAGATTGACTAAGAAGTGTGTATGCCGACTTGCCAATGGTTAATAAACCTTGTTCTTTTATCTTGATAAGATGTGACTCACAAGCCACCATTAAAGTAGCTATGAACAATCTATATAATGGAAAGAAACGACACATTCGAATGAGACACAAGGTATTAAGAGGACTTATGGAAGCCAATGTGTTGTCAATTAAATTTGTGAGATCGGTGATGAACATAGCAGACCCATTCACTAAAGCTTTATGCAGTCGACTTGTTAAGGATACTGCAAAAGAAATAGGTCTGACTTAGACTTGAGTTTTATGGGATTCTCAAAGCTCCTTACCAATGGATTTATTCATTTAAACCATGGTTCAAAAGGTCAAAGCAAGAGAAAACCATGATGAAAACTTGGATAAGTTTGATCTTGTTAAGTGGAATGAATGATAATTCACCTTGATGAGACATTCATACTGATAATCATGAAAACAGAAAGTCTCATGTGTGAGTTTCTTCAGTTGAAGTAACTCTATATAAGTTGATAATGTAATGAATGATTTAATAAACTTGAGTTTATATGTTTAGTTTAAGTATGCGAAATTGTTACAGAGAAGATTGATTCAAGTCTTAACGACAATCAATGGTGTTTCGAAGTCTTTTGAAATCAAGTGGGGGATTGTTGGGTTTGATTACAAAATGATTGAGCTGAATGAGTTTCATTGAGGCCCATGTTTGTAAGCTAATCAATTGGATCCACTTATCTCATTAATTAAGATGAAACAAGTCATGTATATATACTCGTATAATTACATAAGAGAGTATAATACAAAGGATAAGAAGAAGGTTGTTAGATGAATCAGAACTGAATCAATTATGTTTCGGATCATCTCTTCTCAAGCGAAGGTTCTTCTCTTTCTTTCTGAGTCTCTCTTGAATCTTTTGCTTCAATTCTCTGTAACAATGGCTTAACCATCGAGTGCAACATGATTGAGTAATCATAGTTAAAGTTCTAAACAAACCTAACTTGAATCTAGCACTAGAGAGTGAGCCAAATTGCTTAAACTCAGAATATATCTTCTTTGGCTCTATTTCTTTTGGTTTCTTGTTCTTCTGCATACAAATTCTATTCGGAATCGTTGTCTTCTTCAATCATCGAAGCCAACACAATCTCTCTTAGCCAAACAAGCTTGGAGAATGTTAAAGCATCCAAACAGCCTATGTGCTCAATTCCTTAAGAGCAGGTATTACAATGTTGGAACCATTCTTAATGCCTCTCTAGGTTCACGGCCTTCCTTTGCATGGAGAAGCTTGCTTCATAGCATACAATTGCTGGAAAAATGATTGAAGGTGGTGATTGGTAATGGAGCATCCCTGCGGGTATGGTCTGATCTTTGGATTGAGGATTCGATTATGAGAGCTCCTTTCATGAAAAACTATTTAGTGGACCTGGAACTAATGGTATCTGATTTGATTTATCCTGGAACTAATAAGTGGAACCTTGCCAAGCTTCACTCTCTCTTCGTGCCAAAAGATGTGAGTATTATCCTCTAATCTAAACATGTTGTATCACTTCCAGACTCTTTAAGCTGGATATTCAATAGGTCGGGGATGTACTCTGCTAAATCCGGCTATGTTTTAACCACCTCTATACAGGAACGAGCCTTAGGTTCAAATAATAACCCCCAACCATCATTCAATAGAATCAAAGAACAGATTTGGTAGATCCCTTGCCCCAAAAAAATTAAGATCTTCCTTTGGAAAGCAATCAGTGGTGCCCTACCGTCTGCGGAAAACCTCACCAAGCGGAGTATTAAGGTTGATTTGAGATGTCAATTTTGTGGCTTTGAAGGTGAATCTATAAACCACATTCTCTTTACATACCCAGTAGCTCGCCAAGTTTGGGCTTTAACCGATTTTCCCATCCCCCATGGCAACTTTGATAACCATTCCCTTAATCACAATGTGAATTACATCATCACACAAGGAAGAAACAACAAAATCCCAATTGAAATAAGAAGACTAGGCCCATGGACGATTTGGACTCTATGGAAAAACAGAAACCTTCGGTTCTTTGAGGATATGGTTTTCAAAGTGATAGACTCAGTTTCTAAAATCAGAGATGATACAAGGGATTGGTCTACGGCTCAGAAATAGTCTCGTATTAATACTGCAGTCAACGAGCAGGTTTTGACCAAAGCTAAAACATGGAAAAAACCTCCAAAACCATGGCTTAAATGTAACTTAGGAGTCTCATGGGATAGAAACACTAAGTCTTGTGGGGCTGCTTGGATACTTAGGAATTCTAAAGGTAATGTTCTGTTTCAGAGCAGAAGATCTTTTGTGGGAGTAAATTCTATTCTCCTTGCTCATTTTGAATGTTGGCAGTGGGCTTTTGAAAGCATGATATCCCTGAAAATACCAAGGGTATCCTTTGTTGTGGCTAATTTGGACTTGTTAGGTGTTGTTTACTCCCCACATGAGTGGCCTTCCTTACAAGCTCTCTCTGCTCCCTTGATTTCAGAGATTAGGACATTCCCTTTTTGGCGAATACAGTTTGAAGTAAAAGAAGCAAATCGTATAGCTTCTATTCGTATCGGTCTTAGCACACTTTTTTTTATACGACTGTTTTAAGAGAATGGTTGCACCGTGTTCGGTTGCCTACGTACCCTCTAAAGGGATCAAGCCGGTCGTAGTTCTATTTTTAAGCATGTCATGTGTTTTGTTAAAGTATTTTGCGTGGGTCAAGATTTTCGTGTATGAAGTTTTTATGTCAGCTACGAGCGCCTATTCTCCCACTATTTAATAGTGTCTCTCTGTTTGTATTATGTTTTATCTTCGTTCAGCTTCTGCTCGTCTTCGCACAACATGTGCTCGTCACTCTGCTTCACCACTAGGGTGTTTATGCAGTGTGTGCTTGTCTTAGATAGCAGCTGCTCGTCAATCACGTATGC
Organism: Lepidium didymum; assembly: GCA_963920545.1. Classification (NCBI taxonomy): domain Eukaryota; kingdom Viridiplantae; phylum Streptophyta; class Magnoliopsida; order Brassicales; family Brassicaceae; genus Lepidium; species Lepidium didymum. The sequence continues at coordinate 7,549,683 of OY986992.1, forward strand.
TCGTCGATCACCTCCACTGTTGTGGTGTTTGTACAGCGTATGCTCGTCACTCTGCTTCACTACTAGGGTGTTTATGCAGTGTGTGCTTGTCTTTGATAGCAGCTGCTCGTCAATCACGTATCCTCATCGATCACTTCCACTGTTGTGGTGTTTGTACAGCGTATACTCGTCACTCTACTTCACCACTAGGGTGTTTATGCAGTGTGTTCGTATTCGTTCAACGTATGCTCGTCAATCTTCAAATGTTCTTAATTTTTCTAGGTTTTCCTTTGAATGTTCTTCTTGGATATATAGATCCTTTGCTCTCTTTTCAATGTTTTTCTCCCCTCTTCTCTTCAATTAGCTTCCCTTTTATAGAGGTTCAAGATGAGTACATGCTTTTCAGTGGAATCCATGTGTCATCATGCATGTGCTCTTCCTGATGGGTTTCACATATTTGGGCCTTTGATATCTTTTGGGCCACAGCTGAATTGGGCTTTTGTAATTGGGCAAAAGCCCAATTACCCCTATACAGCTTCGTTAATTGCTTCCTCGGTTATAAGACAGGATCGAAGACAATCCTACATCGCTCAGGGTGGCCCTTCGTAGTTATTCTCTGTAATGCATCCATGAGTGTCTTTTGAGTTGTGATTGTCAGTAATCCCTTCTGATGTAACCCATTTTTTGGAACTTATCATCCATATATATATATATATATAATTATTCAGACGAAAAAAATATAGACCACCACTTATAACTATATTGTCTTTAAAAACAAAAAGAAGATGGCTTGCACTGATTTTGTTGTTACAGCTTTTTGGTTTTCTCTCTTGTCTATTACTACCACCGGACCAAAAAGTCTTCGATGTTCAAAGATATGGTTCTAAAGCCGACGGGGCATCAGAAAAAGCACGAGGGTAATGCCTGTAAGACAGAAGCACTTCCATTTTATGGGCTCTCCAACTGGCTCAAAATAAGAACTGGGAGGCAAGGAAAAGAGAAAGAATTTCTCACTCCCAGAAGTTTTGGTAAGGACGTCAAGAATATACGTCCGAAGGTTCAATTCAGTGATTGGATGCCCCCGGACTAAAGTCGTAAAATGGATAACACCAGTGTACTTAACATTTTCTGCCTTGTTTTGTACTAAATACTTATATTTATTATTATTTTCATTTGTTTTTCGTAAAAATTTAAGATTGATTCAATACTAAAACTCACAAACAATCCAATTCACAAAATTGTGATGGTGTGGCTGAAGGAAAAGACTCTTGAGAGTGATAATACACTATTTGAGTTTGAACTTCTCTTAAACCACATGTGATAAATGCAACTCAGAAGATATATACATGACTCCTAATTTTCATGTGAACTCAAACTTGGGAACAATGGTAACATGTTCCTTGAGATTGAGTTAATTTTAAGAAAAACTCAAACAATCCCATATTTTTTAACATTATAAGGTTGAGCGTTCTTATCCCTGGTCCAGTGCATCGCCAAAATCAACATAAGACAAGCTAAAAAGAAATCATGATTCATGATGATGTATAATCTTTGATTCAGACAAGCTAAAAAGAAGTAATGTTACAAAAGTGACAGAGAATGAATTCACAACCATTGAGTGCCATCGCCGAGTTTCAACCTCTTCACTCTGTTATCTGAGGAGCTTCGTAGATACTAGACTGAAGGAGCTTCAAGACAGATGATCGATCGGGCATGCTTGGTATTGCACCCTTTACTTGGACACACAGAGAGGCAGCTGCAGCTGTTGGAATCGGCAAAGAAGAAGGTAAATCCGAAAGTGAGACAAAACTAATACGAATAGTTGGTTAGGAAACTAGATTTCTTGGATCTTGTAACTAATTATTACCAGCAAATCCCAAGCATTCCTCATGGGGCTTGCCCTCTACCATAGCCACTGCAAATGCTGCTGTAAAAGTATCCCCTGCTCCAGTAGTATCGACCACTTGTGCAGCTGGTATTATTGACTGCTGGATTGGGTTTTGCCCTTCTATGAATAGCGCAGATCCTTTGGACCCGAGTTTTACTAGGACTTGCTTGACACCCTGAAAAAGGCATAGCCTAAACCTTATAACCCCAAAAGCCACTAAACCAGCATTTTCAAGGACTCCAAACCCAGCAATGATTAGCCCAAATTTGGAGTTTTAAGTATGGGTAATGTGAGAAAGAGGGAATTACCAACTTATGGCACTTTGCAACAGCTTGGCTAATTTGTTCAAAAGTTTCAGTTGGCATGCCAGTCAAACGACTGAGCTCAGTTTCATTAGGGCTCAAGATGTCAATGGCATCCAACAGCTCACTCGGAATTGGCGTATCCATTCCTCCCACATCGAGGATGACTGGAACACCTGCTGTCTTCACAGCCTGCAAATATCTACCAGCAACCTAAGTTTCTTAAAGAAAAAACCCAACAGCAATCTCAAAAATGATCAATCTATAATCCTCGTTCCAAAAGCTCGCTTTTTCAATACACCATTGCATCAAAACCTAAAGCAGGAACTCAAAATTGACCTTAGCAACTTGAATATTGATGGAATCTGGGATCTCTCTTTGTAACAGTACAATACCAGCATTCCTCACTATCTCAAGATCCTCATCAGTCATATTTACAGGCCAACCTTTCATATTTGCACCACCAACGATAATAATCGAGTTCTGACCGTCCGATTGCAGCATCACCACCGCGTGTCCCGTCGGATCGTCCGTCACCGACTTCACGTAATCAAGGTGAACACCACACCCATCGCCCAACGCATCTGCAATTAGCTTCCCGTGAGCGTCATCTCCCAAACGACCGACGAAGTAAGTCGGATAAAGCAACTTCGCTCCACAAGCCGCCTGATTCGCGCCTTTTCCGCCGGCGAGCGTTTGCCCTGTCTTAGCCGAAATCGTTTCCCCTTCTTTGGGTAATCTCTCGATCTCAACATAGATATCGGCGTTAGCAGATCCCACAACCACTAGAGGCGGTGCATGAGCGTTAATGACTGATTTAGCATTCCGATTTGCCGATTGATCGACAGCGAGTGAGAGAACACGGAAGGATCTTCTGGAATTAGAGCGGGAAAATCGAGATGGGTTGGGATTCACAATATTGATCGGAAGCTTAGGTAGATTGAATTGAATGTTTGGATGATTATAGTTCGATTGAGGAAGTGAAATTCCTTTCATCATCATCGTCATTTGCTATTTGGCCGGATTCAACGTAAACTTGATATGTTTCTCACTAATTTGATGTACAGAACCCAAAAACTAAAACAAGTCAACGAATAATTATACCAATAATATAATATACGAATTACAAAACATGAACCTCACTTAGTCACTTGGTCTGCTCTACTACTAAAATCAATGCAGCTTAACCAATAACCACGATTAAGTTCAAAATTCGTTGATTTATAGAATATGACTGATTTGCACAAGACTTGATGATCGTTGATTCAAACGTGTATTACACTATTACTGATAATCAATCTTCAATCAGGAAACAAGATTAACTTAAAAGCTCAAGTTGAAGTTTAACCCTTAAATCGCCAATTGACAACAAAGCCCACTAAAGCCCGAATGGAGAACAAAGCCCATATATAATTTATTGAGATTCGTCCGAGATGCTTGTTCTATGGTCATTATGCGGATCACAAATGAAACAGCGCGAAATACGGGACAATCGGGTACCGTTTGGATTAGGTTTTTCCGGGACTTCAGGAAGTTTTCGGTTGATGAATTCAAAATTCATTCATGATTTTATTTATTTATTTTAAGGTTGGGTATAAATCGATTAGGATTCCAATATTTCTATTTAGATTTACATAAAAATTCAAAATTAGTGTAGTATATATTTAATAGAATTTTTTTTTAAAAAAAACTTAAATTTAGTAAAAATATATGAGAAAAATATCAATTGAACACTGTGCCGTCTAAAATAGTTAAATGAAACATTCACCTGTTATTATTATTAATTAAATTACGTATTTGTCGTTGACTTTTATTTAAACCCTCAATTTTAAGTTCATCGAGCCGACTTACTCCAATGTTAAATTGATTAACGGAAAAAATTAATTCTGTTTAAATCTGTTAATGACTCTCTTAACCAAAACAGTGCCTTTCAATTAGTAAAAATCGAAGGAAAATTTCCAGGTCGAGTTAACGCTGGATTTTAGAATTAGAAGGTCGAAAGGAGAGATGATTGAAATCGAAGTTGTTTGAATGCAATTATTGATTGAATGTTAGAAATTTTTTTATAAGTTTTTACAAGAATCCGGAACAATTTAGACAACCTGTTATAATTTGGAACAATTACATGAACTTTTTACGCTTTCAATCATGTTGTCTTAGATGGGAATTCTCTGGTGCTTCGTATTCCTCTGTGCGTTGTCTTCGTCCAAGTCATTGCCTTTGAAGCATCTTCTTCGAGCTGTAAGATGGTTGTAAAATGAAGTGGGTCTTTCACATCCACGAGAAGAGAAGAAGATCAATAGGAGATAGGGAAAATTACAGGAATTACAAGATAGAAATCGCTGCAATTAGAGGAGTTAGAGCTTCAAATTAGGCATTTTACTTCAGATTTCTTTACGATTAAAACGCACAGTTTTGATTAACAACAATCGCTAACTTTTCTAAAGGAGTTACTAATTTTCGTTTAATGATTTAACATCGGTGTAAATGACTCGGTCAATTTAAAATTGATGATTTAAATAAAAATAATGATAAATATGTAGTTTAATGACTAATAATGATAGTTGGCGGTTCAATTTGATATTTTTGGTAAGTATGGTGTTTAATAGATATTTTTTTCAAAAATATATCGGATACTTATTTGGTTTCGGTTCGAATTCGGTTCAATTTTTTAATATATAAATATAAAATCTACTCGGGTAATTTTTCAGGTTTAGTTCGAATTTAATTTTTTTTAGATTGATTTTGATTTGAATTCCAGATATCAAGTTTTATGGCAGAGTATGAAAATAATGGAGAATTGGGAATCATTCCGTGAATAGTTAATCCGGTTTAGCTTGGACATATATTTGGTATAGGATCCGGTTATGGGCTGGTTTCAATTGTATATATACATTATTCTTGTACATATAAAATGAAGAAGAATATACAGAAATTTCACAAACACACGAACGGACCTGATTTTGTTACAACTTACAACTGAAAAAGATGATCTGACGTAATTTGAGATTCCACCGTCAAAAGTACGATGACGCAAGCAGTGGCATGATCAATACAAGTCTGTGAATCATGTGGCCGGTCTCTCGAATAGAAAATATAGTAATGGAGTAGTATACTATAGTTTATAATTTCTAGGTTAAAATCACAAACATTTGGGGGGGATGTCTATGGTCAAATTGTTTGTTTTTTCACTAAAACTTAATTATTTCGGCGTAATAAATTTTAAATTTGATCATTTAAATTAGAAACTGGATTTTTTAAACTCTATTATAAATTTAAAAGAACTCAAAATGAAATTTGACATATAAAAATACCTTGATATACTAATATATACACAACTACTAAAGGAGAATTCAGTGATAATATAAACAATACCTTGATATACTAATATATACACAACTACTAAAGGAGAATCAGTGATAATATAAAAAATCGAAAATATATTAAAAATCTTTTCAACTTTTAAAGTAAATGTAATGAAAAGAAAATGTCATGTAAATGTACTCCAAGTTTGTATCATTAGTGCTTAGATATTAGTTTAATGGGCAAGCAAAATGCGATTTGTTTTCGTGGTTCGAGTTCCTCCTCTATAAATTTACTCAAGCTTTTCCTCTTCAACATATACTCAGACACGAAACAACCTAGAAACATATCACAGTGAGCTTAATCTAAGAGCAACCAACAATGGCGGACGAGGTGATTCTTCTGGATTTCTTGCCAAGCATGTTCGGAATGAGAGTGAGGATTGCTCTTGAGGAGAAAAATATCAAATTTGATTACAGAGAACAAGATCTATGGAACAAAAGCCAGATTCTCCTTGAGATGAATCCGGTTCACAAGAAAATCCCGGTTCTCATCCACAATGGTAAACCGGTCTGCGAATCTCTCATCCAAATCGAATACATTGACGAGGTTTGGCCTGGCAAAAATCCACTGCTTCCTTCTGATCCTTACCAAAGAGCTCAGGCCAAGTTTTGGGGAGACTTCGTCGACAAAAAGGTAACTAATATATACTTAAATACTGTGATTAGAACTTTTTAGGCAAGAAAACTGACTATAATGTGTTTGGTTTGAAACGATAAACAATGAAATTAGGTGTATGGTCCAACGAGGTTGATATGGAGAGCTAAAGGCGAGGAGAAAGAGGCAGCGAAAAAGGAGTTCATCGAGGCACTCAAAACTCTAGAGTCTGAGCTTGGAGACAAAGATTACTTTGGAGGTGATACATTCGGTTATGTGGATATAAGTCTCATTGGATTCTATTGCTGGTTTGATGCCTATGAGAAGTTTGGGAATTTTAGCATTGAAGCAGAGTGTCCAAGAGTGATTGGTTGGGCTAAAAGGTGTATGAAGAGAGAAAGTGTGTCTAAATCTCTTCCGGATTCAGATCTTATTACTAATAAGTTTGTTCCTGAGCTAATGAAGAAACTTGGGATTGAGTAGATCTCTTCTACTATGTTTCTGTTTATGTGTTTTCTTTATGTTTCTGCCTGTTTCTCTTCTCTGTATCAGAAATCTTTAATGAATAAAGGCCTTGAATTTACAAAACAAATGACATTCAGTTCCTGTATGTTTATAGAATAAAAAGTCACCAATTATGTATGGAATACTTGTTCGGTCTTGTTACAGCACAATACCAGCATTCTATGGAATTAGAGCGAGAGTATAAATATAAAAGTTTAGTGAAACGAATCCAACCCTTTGGACGCTATTACTCAGCATTTACCTCAAGTGAAAACAATACATGAACCTCATTTGCTCTTGCTCTCAGCTTAACCACGATCAAGCTCAATATTTGGTCTTTGGAGATTAAAAGAATTGGGACTGCTTTGTACAAGACTTGATGATCATTCATTCAAATGTTCCCTGTGTACTGATTATCAATCAGGAAACAAAGCCCATTAAAACCCTAATTGAAAACAAAGCCCATTAAAACCCTAATTGAAAACAAAGCCCATATAGAAACAAAAACTAGACTCATTTTTTCCCGCCCAGGCAAAACCTTACTCCTTTCTCTATTTAAAAAAAAACATCGAACAAATGTATTGTCTTCACTCTTCACTCTTCGGTCAAAAAGCGCCAAACAAAAAAAGTAAAAAACAGATAAACAAAATCCATATATAATTCAAATTTGTCCCCTAGGAGTAAAAACCCCAATATTATGAGAAAAAGCTAGCAGAAATAGATTATTTATCCAAAATAACTTTCTAATTGGAAAACGATCATAATAATACTGAACTTAAGTGTTTTTACCAAATTAAATACAAATTTTTTTCTCTCTTTAAAAAATATAAAATGTTGTTGACCTAGCCGATTAAGACACCACATTAGTCAAACTTAACAGATAGTTAACATCCGTTAATCATCGTCAAAGTTTCGTTACAGTGAGTAAATTCAAGTTATTAGCCGAATTAAAAACGTAAAGTTTTGGCCAAAATAGAAACTCTAACCCCCAAAATTAAAATTCTTCTTTCTCTTTTCTCTCAATCTCATTTCAATTTCTCTTCTTCCTCAATCTCACCACTTCGATTTCTCTTATATTCTGGTCACTTAATTTCCTTGTCAAGATAGGAGGAAAGAACTCTTGTGGTTTGTTGAAAGAGATACATCACATCGAGAAGAGTTCAAGATTGATGACTGAATTGGTGGATTCTGTTCAGTTTCCTTTGTCGAATGAGAAGGAGATAGAAGTGAGGGAGATGGTTCGAGGAACTAAGACAATAACAAAACAACCCTTCATTTCTCCGTTTTTAGATGCAAACACCAGGATTAATCAAAACCAAAACAATATTGACTCAACTCTCAAAGTATTTAACCCCATCACATGTATTACGATATCCAAACAAACAAGAACCACTAATCATAAGAGAAGTCTAAGTGAGATTAAGATAGAAAAAGGAGAAATCCAAGTGAGATTGAGAGGAGAGATTTAAGATTTTGATTTTGGTGGTAAATGTTTTCAATTTTCGGCAAAACTTTGCGTTTTAATTCAGCTATGGAGTTGAATTTACTAACACTAATGAAGGTTTAATAGATGTTAACTATGTGTTAAGTTTGACTAACATGGGTTTTAAATCGGCTAGATCAACAAAAGTTTGTATTTTTTAAAGAGAGAAATTTTTTGTATTTAATTTGACAAAAACGTGCAAGTTGAGAATTATTATTACCATTTTCCCTTTTCTCTAACGGGTAACTGTGGAATTGCAATTCCACACATTCCGCCAATTACTTATTTACCTATTATACATGTTCAATTTGGCTTATTTTTTCTTTTTCTTTTATATTTATATTTCTTCTTTTTGCCTAATTTTTACTTACTCATTTACAATTTTTTTTTTCATTTTGTGTTTCGTTTTATACTACCATTCTTTAAATAATCTTTAATTAAATATTTATTTAACTAAAAATAATAATTTCAGATATAAATAATGATTGTTAGATATATGATTACATTTTAGGTATTTAATATATACATCATATTTAATATATTTCATTTATTTTGGTTTGGATTAAGTTTAGTTTGAGTTCCAATTTTTTTTTTTGGTACATAAACCTAGCATTAAAAGTTTAACTCATTATATGAGTGGAGCTTTAGGGCAAATTTTGGTTATGAATTAGATTTTGTCGATCTATTTATTAAAAAAAAAAATTCTCCAGATTTCATATTCAGCAAAATTCAGTTGTTACCATTTGATTTTAAGTAATTCTGCAAAATTTGCTAAATTTCGCATTCACTATAGTTTCATAGTTACCATTTTTATTTTTGTAAAATAGTTTTCTATTATTAAAAAAAAAGTTTTCTATTAGAGAAACCAAAAGGAAAACAACGGTTAGATTGATGGAAAATCATTAATCTTATGCACCAACTATATATATAATATATCATTTATTTCGCCGGAGACGTTTGTTCCATTGTCATTATGCGAATCGACAAAAGTTAAAACATTGCAAATAGTGAAATAGTGGAGGATTGGGTAATGGACTAATATATTACTGTTCAAAAGCACGATGAGGTAAGGAGTGGCATATTCAATTAACGTTTGTAAATCAATGTGGCCAGGTCCAATTTGTAGCTCCTGTACCGACACTGAGTTTTGTGCAAAGACTCCTACTCTCTAAATAAAATAAATACAAATTAATACCATCAAAACTAAAATTAAAAAAGAAATTTTACAATCACATTTATTAAAACTTTTAAAGCAAATTTGGATTTTTCACTATTAGAGTTTGTATTTGATATATTCTCTATCATACTTTTAAAGAAAATAACCGAGATTTGTATTAATATTGATTTTAGATTTGATAATATTGATTTACATTTTGGAAAGTTAAATTGTAAAGTAAAATACTTCAAAAAGACTTTTTTTTGGAGAAAATACTAAACCAAACTTAAAAATATTTTACTCCAATTTATAATCTAAAAAATTTATTTCCGTTATATTAATTATTTTTGGTCGAAAAAGATAACAAAACTCTAATTTATTAACTAATTAAAAGAATCAACTATAACAAAGTTTGGGGCACAAGCACCCATCAACATCATCCAGCATGATCAAATTAACAAATGCTGGAGTAGAACCAAAAAAGTGAAAACCTAAAGGTAAAGTAAAAGCATAGTTCGCTAACTTATCCATTAGGTGGTTAGCTTTCTTATACATGTGATTAAATTTGACTATCAAATCTACAGAAATAAAGCTATACCTCAAATATAGTAAGAATGATAGAGGATGCGTATCTGGATTCTCTATCGAAAGAAAACCCACCACTATCTCCCAGAGTCCCAATCAATCTCCACCTCTGCGCTACTTTTACTTCCCAAGCAATATACAATCTCACTTTTGACATACAATTATTCTATATATTTTAATGAAATAATGATTTCTGGAGTCTTTTGATTCTTTGTAATGAGCACTATAAATTAGTGTAATTACATATCCAAATCAAAGTAAAGTTGAACCAGAAATAAAGGATCAAAAGGTATAACTTGAAAGAGTTTGACATAATTCAAATTCCTTTCTTAATGGGCTGAGATTGGATTAATATTTGGTTGAAGTCAATCTCATAAAACAGACCCACGAAGCCCAAATTGCTTCACATGAACCACACGATCCCTAGCCATCTAACGTCTTCGTCTTCTTCATTATAGAAATGAAGTGACAGCAAACCTTCTCCATTTATGAGAAAATTTCTCATTAAAATCGGATCCTAACTTGCCAAAGATAATTGGGCACAACCCTATATAATGGGTGTTGGGTTTAACGATTTGGGTACTGATTTTATCTTCTCTTTTCTTCATAGTAAGTTCATAAATTAGAGTTTATAGTTCGCTGATTTCACGTTTTGCGTGTAGCAATCATGGTCTTATAGTGATTGTATCATGGTATTCATGACTCTCCATTACCGCCTTACTCTAAGTGATCGTGTAATCGCGTAAGATCACTCTAAGTGACTAACACTTTTCAATTTACTCATACACGTATCAAAGTACAAAATATCTTAGTAGAGTTCCTTGGTCCAAATCGATTTGAAACTTAAACCACTCAATTCTAGTACAAATTAAGTGAACCGAATTTAACTAAATTCTCCAAATGTAAAAGGGTGAGAGATTCGAACTACCACCTCATGGTTAATTAGATTATGACCAAACCAACTGAACCATATGTTTCTTGGTGTTTAGAATACCATTCAAAAAACATTTAAATTAATTATTTTTACGTAAAACAACAAGCGAATATTTCAAAACAATTAAACCAAGTTTTATTTTCTTTTCTTTACTCGTTATCTGAAATCAAAATAACAAAAAGAAACAAAATTTTGTTTAATATCCTTTCTATAGTCTTATCAAACCACGATTCTTCTACGCTCAAAGAAATCTTTATTACTGTCATTTTAATTTTGGTTTCTCTTTTACTTACCTAGCAAGTCTCTTCGAACCAAAAATAATAATAATTAATTTTCTAATATGATTTTACGTTTACGTTTTCTCATAACATTTTATTAACGTTTCTAATACGTTTTTAAATTATGTTTATTTTTCTTCTATTATCTTAAATCTGTCTCTTTTCCTTTTTAATTTTTCTGTTTATTTTTAGAAAATTATGGCATCGAATAACGATATCCTAATGATCGATTCCGACACTAATCCCCTTGCACCTAAGCAAACTAATGAGTTGACACCCCCAGGAGTGGTCCACCATTAGTTGTGCAAGAACCCGTGGTTCCTAATGCCATTGTTACGGCTGAGAAATTCAATGGTATGGATTTCAATGAATGACAAGACAAAATATTGTTCTTTTTGACAACCCTAAAATTGGCACGATACATAACCTAGTATAGATTTGTACTTCTTCCGGATAATACCAACCCACATGCTTTGGCTAGTGTCCATGCATGAGACCATGGAGATTACCTATGTAATGAGTACATAAAAGCTTGTTTGGAAGGATCCTTTTTAAGGTATTTCAAGAGTACAAAACCTCCAAGTCTCTTTGGAAGGCTTTGGAAGGTAAGTACAAATCGTACAATGTTGGCTCCAAAAAATTTCTACATGCAGATTCCTAGACTTCAAAATGGTGGATTCAAAACCCATCATGGAACAAGTCCATGAGCTTCAAATGCTTGTACACAAGCTTGCAAAAGAGGGGATAAAAATTTGTGAGATTTTCGTTGTGAATTGCTTCATTGAGAAGTGTTGCTCACATCAAACTACATTTGAATAATATACCATATAAAGCTATGGGCAAAACACCTTCTGAGTTTTGGAAAGGTAAAGTACCTTCGTACAAATACCTCAAAGTGTGGGGGTATCTCATGAAAGTTTTTGTACCACCTCCTAAAAAGGAAAATATAGGTCCGAAAACCGTGGATTGTATCTTCCTCGTTTTTGCACACCATATTAGTGCATATCGCCATTTGGTATGGACTTTAGATATTTCTGATATCCACAAAGATAAGATAATGGCATCTCGAAATGCTTCGTTTTTGAAGATGTTCCTATGTGAGAAAAAATAAGTCCATGCTATTAGAGTACATTATGATAGTCAATCAGCTTTTGCACGTGCATACCATACTCTATATAACGGTAAGTCTCATCACATTCGTCGACGATACAATACCATCATACATTTGGTTCTAGTGGTGTGATCAAAATCAATTACATTAAGTCTGCTAATAACTTAACATATCCATTCACAAAGGCCTTGCAAGAGACTAAGTACTAAAATCGTCTAAAGGAATGAGTTTAACGCCTGTTGACACAATAACTATATGATGGATACCCAACTTATACGATTGGAGATCCCATGAGATAGGTTTAATGGGACAACTAAATCACATAGACTGTTATCCAAGTACGACATTACTATTCCTAAATGACAATCGTCGTGCATAGCAATAAACAGTAAGGTTAATCGATGCTTTTCATGATCATAATAGCTTTGACATATCAGTGGAGTCGCAAATGCTATCTCTTAAAGCAATGCTATTACATGAACACCTAGTGAGTGTGAAATGAGGCCGTTTCTAGGAAAATTTATCCATGCAAAATTCTCTAAGTTCACTCATTAAATTACCAGGTAAGTTCAAGGCCACAATGAACACAATAGAGAACCTACTACTCTACCAGAAATAACACTGCGTTATATCTGTTGTCTCGGTTTATACCAGAAAGTTCAAGACATCATGTTCACTTTCTGGCCAATTAAACCCGACAGATATTAACTATGACTGGTTCAAAGTTGAAAAATACTACCAACTCAAACATAGTGCATTTCATTTTGAACTCACACGTATGTCTAGTCTTTCGTGGTTTATTGAGTCAGTCCAGTCTGTTGAGTTTTTTTTATTTGTCAGTTAATCCGTAATCTACTATGGTTAGAACTATTTCCATTCATGTGGGGGATTGTTAGAACTTCACTTTTGAAATATAATTATTCTATCATTTTTAAATGAAATAATGATTCATTGGAGTCTTTTGATTCCTTGTAATGAGCATTATAAATTAGTATAATTACTTGTCAAAATCAAAGTGAAGTTGAATGAGAAATAAATGATCAAAAGGTATAACTTGAAAGAGTTTGCCATTGTTCAAATTCCTTTCCTAATGGGCTGAGATTGGATTAACATTTGGTTGAAGTTAATCTCATAAAACAGGCCCACAAAGCCCAAATTGCTTCACATGAACCACACGATCCCTAGCCATCTAACGTCTTCATCTTCTTCATTCTAGAAGTGAAGTAACGGAAAATCTTCTCCATTTATGAGATGATTTCTCATTAAAATTGGATCCTAATTTGCCAAAGATAATTAGGCATCAACCCTATATAATGGGTGTTGGGTTTAACGATTTGGGCACTGATTTTCTCTTCTCCTTTCTTCATAGTAAGTTCATAGTTTTTGTGAGTTCATAAGTTAGAGTTTATTGTTCACAGATTCCACGTTTTGCGTGTAGCAATCATGGTCTTATTGAGATCGTATTATGGTATGCAAGTCTCTCCATTACTGCCTCATTGCAGGAAATTTATTGGATTCAAGAAATAGATCAAATATGATCTTCATCTTTGTTAATTTTTAAAGTTATTTTCAGTTTTGATTTTGTATTTGTTAAGATTTTTTAATCCGAATTTGGATTTGTAATCGTGTAAGATCACTCTAAGTAATGTCGAAATACACTAACACTTTTCAATTTAGACTCATACACGAATCAAAGTACAAAATATCTCAGCGAGGTTAAACAAGAGCAACAAAAAATGGCGGACAAGGTGATTCTTTTAGATTATTGGCCGAGTATGGATCGGAATGAGGACCAGGATTGCTCTTGAGGAAAAGAATGTCAAATTTGAATACAGAGAACAAGATCTATGGAATAAAAGTCATATTCTCCTTGAGATGAATCCGGTCCAACAAAAAATTGTGGTTCTTATCATAGTCCACAATGGTAAACCGGTTTGTGAATCTCTCATCATAGTCGAATACATTGACGAGGTTTGGCCCAGGAAAAACCCATTACTTCCTTCTGATCCTTACCAAGGAGCTCAAGCTATATTTTGGGGAGATTTCATCAACAAGAAAGTGAATTGATCTCTACCGTAAAAAAACTGAAACTTTTTTGGCAAGAAAACTGACATTAATGGTTTTTTATGATTAGAGCATCTCTAACCCACCTCTATTTTTTATTCTAAATATTATTTAAGAGTAAATTCACTCCAACTTACCTCTATTTTTGACTATAAAATAGTGGAATGCTATTTTTTTCTCTATTCAGAGTAGTCTTTTTAGAGTAAAAATGGAATCTTCTTAGAATATTTCCTTTTAGAGTAAGAAATAGGGAAATACATTGAAATAAAACACACTTTTATTATTGAGATAGTTAAAGACTCTAGAATCTGAGCTTGGAGACAAAGTTTATTTTGGAGGTGAAATATTTGGTTGTGGATATAAGTCTCATTGGATTTTATTGTTGGTTCGATGCCTATGAAAAGTTAGGGAATTTTAGTATTGAAGTAGAGTGTCCAAAACTGATAGGTTGGGCTAAAAGGTGTATGAAGAGAGAAAGTGTGGCTAAGTCTCTTCCTGATTCAGATCGTGTTACTAAGTTTGTTCCTGAGCTAAAGAAAATACGTGGGATCGAATAGATCTCTTCCATTCTATTTCTTTTCTCTTTTTCTGAAATCATTCTCGAATAAAACCTTGAACTTTTTTGAAAAAAAACTGTATTAAAGCAAAACAAATGATATTCAGTTTCTATGTTTTATTACCAGTTTCGATTGGATCTCTTATTAGAGAGTCTTTGAATTGTATGCTAAACTTACTCAAGACCGTTTATGTGTAAGGACAGCTTATTCAGTCTTGTTCCTCACTACACTTGGTGACAATTTGGACTTTGCTTATATTTCTAACATAGATGGGCTCAGCTTAATAAGTATTTTAAGCCCAATAGCTAGGTCCAATAAAAATGGACTTTATGAAATGACCTATACACAGACCAATGTTGGAAATGTTGAAGTTATGCAAGCTACCTTATGAGTTATCTAAATAAGCAAGAGCTTCCTATTATAATTAGGATTTGTTTAGAATCTATAAATAAAGATGTTGAGTTGTGACATCGTATTGTGAGAGATTATAGAGTTTATATTGTTTTGATTTTGAAGTATTTTCCAAGGCAATAAAGAGAGCAATTCTGAATCTATAGTCTTATTATTCAATATTTGGTATCAGAGATAAAGGTTTGAGATTGTGAATTCTTCTACACAACAAGTTGACGTTGATGCGGATATGTGTGGAGTTTTGTTAAATTGACTTGAAGAAATCAAGCATGGGTGACCTTGTTCCAATGAAACCAAAAGAAGGAGGATCTTCTACCTCGGCTATTCATTGTCTGATGCTTACTACAATTAATTACATGGTTTGGTCTATGCGAATAAAGGAAATGTTCCAAGTGCATAAGGTTTGGGAAACAATCGAAATAGGAGGAACCAAATGAGAAAAGAATAGCTTGGCAAAAGCTCTCTTGTTTCAATCTATATCGGAGACACTTATCTTGCAAGTTGGGGATCTAGAAACTCCAAAGAAATTTGGGAAGCAATTAAATCTTGACATGTTGGAGCTGAGAGACTTAAGGAGGCTAGACTTCAAACCTTAATGGCTTAATTTGAGAGAATGAAGATGAAGGAAACCGACACAATTGATGATTTTGTCAAAAAACTCTCAGAATTAACTTCAAAATCGGCTGCACTAGGAGAAACTATTGTGGAATCAAAAGTTGTGAAGAAATCTCTCAATAGTCTACCAAGGAGAAAGTACATCTATATTATTAATGCTCTTGAACAAGTCCTTGATCTTAAGAAAACAAGCTTTGAGGATATAGTTGGAAGGTTAAAGGCTTATGAAGAAAGAATTAATGAAGAAGAGCAAGAACTTGAGGATCAAGGAAAGCTTATGTATGCGAATATGGATTCTCAATCTCAAGAGAGTTATGGACGTGGTAGAGGAAGAGGACGAGGCAAAAGTGGTGTCGATCAAAGCTACAAGAAGGACTTATCGCAAATTGTGTGTTTTCGATGTGATAAGAAAGGACACTTTACTTCAAAGTGTCCCAATAGACTCCTCAAACTTCAAAAGATATATGGAAACAAGGATATTGAGGAAGAAGAGACTCAAGGGGCTTAGGATTTGCTAATGCACGAGTTGGTGCTACTAAACGAAAAGAATGTTAAGCCAAAGGAGCATGAATCATAAAATAGGAAACTTTGGTAATTGGATAATGGAGCTAGCAATCATATGACGGAAAATCGAGATTTTTTCTTCAAAATTGATGAGTCATCACCGAAAAAGTAAGATTTGTGGATGATTCTCATATTGATATAAAAGGTAGAGGGTCGATCCTTTTCGTATGCAAGAACGGAGAGAAAAAAGTGTTACCAAACATATACTATCTTCCTGATTTAAGGAGCAATATAATGAGTATTAGACAAGCCATTGAGTCCGCATATGAAGTTAGAATGAAGGAGCAGTATCTTCCTTTATTTGATCGAGAAGGGAAGCTTATGATCAAAGCTTTAAGGTCAAAGAATCGGTTATACAAGGTACATATGGAAGTCAATGATGTTAAGTGTTTACAACTTGAAACACTTAATGAAACAACCAAGTGGCATGCAAGATTGGGGCATGTTGGAGTAGAAACATGAAGACAATGATCAACAAAAACTTTGTAAAGGGAATTCCAAGAATCTCGTTGGAGAAGGAGCATTGTTCTTCATGTTTACTTGGGAAGCAAGTAAGGAAACCTTTCCCTAAAGCAACTATGTTTCGAGCAAACAAAATTCTTGAGCTTATTCATGGAGATCTTTGTGAGCATATTACACCTTTTGTACCTGCTAGAAACAAGTACATCTTTGTTTTGATTGATGATCATTCTCGCTATATGTGGACAATTCTCTTGAAAGAGAAGAGTCAAGCCTTCGACAAGTTTAAATCATTTAAACTTACAATAGAAAAGGAAACATGAGTGAGTGTCAAATTCTTTAGAACGGATAGATGTGGAGAATTCATGTCTCAAGAGTTCAAAATGTTTTGTGAAGAGTTTGGAATTAAAAGATACTTGACCGCTCCCTATACACCTAAACATAATAGAGTTGTTGAAAGAAGGAATCGAACCTTGATGGAGATGGTTCGAAGTATCCTGAAACATATGAGCTTAACAACTTAGTTGTGGAGAGAGGCTGTGAGACATGCTACATATGTTATCAACCGAATTTCAACTAAAGCTTTGGATAGTCAAACACCTTATGAAGCATTGAAGGGAAGAAAACCAAATATTGAGCATCTAAGGATTTTTGGTTGTGTAGCTTATGCAAAAATCGAAAGACCACATGTAAAGAAGTTGAATGATAGATCACGAGCTATAATTCATCTAGGTACTGAACCTGGTTCCAAAACTTATCGCTTACTTGATCCCATAACTCAAAAGATTGTTGTGAGCCGATATGTAATTTTTGATGAGAAAAAATGATGGGAGTGGATCGATCGTTGAGAAAGTAATGAAGGAGGTGATTCTCGTGGAAAAGAAGTAGGTTTTGGAGAGTATACAAGAAGAGAAGAAGATGATAATAATGCAAGAGAGGAAGAGAAGATGTCTGATGGGGAAGAAGATACGATAGAGGAACAAGAAAATCAAGAAACTCAATCTTTTCCTCTTCGGCGATCAACTAGAGAAGTTAAGAAACCTAGCTATCTAGATGATTATATTCTCCTTGCAGAATTTGATAGTGCTCGTCTCTTGTTGTCTATCAATGAAGAGCCATTGGATTTTAGTGAAGCAAAGGACGAGAAAGTATGGGTTGATGCTTATAAAGATGAAATCTTACCGATTAACAAGAACAATACTTAGAATTTGGTTAATCTTCCTATAGGAAGAAAGGCTATTGGATTAAAATGGGTATTCAAGATTAAAAGGAACTCTGATGGAAGCATTAACAAGTATAGTAGCCAAGGGATATGTTTAAAGGTATGGAATAGATTTTGATGAAGTCTTTACACCGGTTGCAAGGATAGAAGCAATACACTTTATCATAGCTCTAGCCGCATCTAATGAATGGGAGATACATCATCTTGATGTTAAAACCACCTTCTTACATGGAGAGTTGAAAGAAGAAGTCTATGTATATCAACCGGAAGGTTTTATGAAAAAAGGAAAAGAGAACAAAGTTTACAAGTTGAACAAGGCTCTTTATGGTTTAAAACAAGCACCAAGAGCATGGAACCATAAGCTAAACAAGATTCTTATGGAGCTGAATTTTGTTAAGTGCACGAAGGAACCGTCTTTGTACCAAAAACGAGAAAACAAAGATCTCTTACTTGTGGCCGTGTATGTAGATGACTTACTTGTTACCAGTACAAGTTTAAAGATGATACTTGAGTTTAAGAAAGGAATGTCAAGTAAGTTTGAGATGAGTGATCTAGGTAAACTTACTATCTTGGAATAGAGATTACACAAGAAAAAGGATGCATTACTTTAAGACAAGAAAGATATGCAAGATTAAAAATCCTTGGAGATGCAAGAATGATCGATTGTAACCCGACTTAAATACTGATGGATTTAGGCGCAAAATTGTCAAAGTCTCAAGAAGAGAAAGGATATAACAAGAAGGAATATAGGAAGTAAATTAAATTGGATGTCTTCGATATTTACTTCACACTAGACTGGATTTTTCTTATAGTGTTGGTATTCTTAGTAGATACATGCATGAACCAAAGGAATCACATGGAGCTGCCTTAAAATAAGTCTTAAGGTACTTAAAAGGAACACTTACTCATGGTCTTTGGTTTACACGAGAAGACAACAAAGAAGGTTTGATTGGTTTTAGCGATAGTAGTTATAATGTCGATCTAGACGATGGAAAGAGTACAACCAGTTATATCTTCTACTACAATGGTTGTCCAATCAGTTGGTGTTCACAAAAGCAAGAAATAGTAGTTTTGTCTTCATGTGAAGCTGAGTTTGTGGCAGCAAGGGAAGCGGCAAACTAAGCCATATGGCTCCAAGAACTACTTAGTGAGATAAGCGGAGAGCAAATGAGAAGGTATCGATTCTAGTTGATAATAAATTGGCAATTTCTCCTACTAAGAACTCAGTTTTTCATGGTAGAAGCAAACATATCCACAAGAGATATCACTTTATTAGGGAATGTGTAGAGAACAAACAAATCGAAGTTAATCATGTTCTCGGAAATGAACAAAAGGTTGATATACTTACTAAAGCACTTGGAAAGAACACGTTCAAAGAGATGAGAGAGTTCATAGGATTTGAAGACATCACTAAAGACCAATTCAAACTTAAGGAGGAGAATGTTGAAGATAAGCTTGAAAGATAGCTTGTAATACAAGTTACCTAATAAATATGATTAGTTAGTTATTTAGGAGTTATCAAAATAAGCTAGAGCTTCCTGATTATGTTTGGTTTAGAATCTATAAATAGAGATTTTGAGTTGTGGCATCCTATTGTAAGAGATTATATAGTTTAAATTATTTTGGTTTTTGAAATACTTTCTAAGGTAATCAAGAGAGCAATTCTTAATCTATTATTATTCGATAGGAAATTCCAAACTATTGCACGAAAAAGAAAGTAAAAGTAATTTATAGGGATATATTGTGTTCTTTATTAAGCATACAGTCTGTAACAACAAGACGAATACTAAAAAATAATCAGAATTGAAACCCAAAACTAAACAAATGTAATACATACAATTTAAACGTGCTTGGGAAAAGCATTAGGTAAGATTTAGCATTTAGCCACATTCCAAACTAAGTTTATTGCATTATATTTGTTTAATTATCACGTGTAAATTGAAATATTTTCTTTTGACAACAAAAATGGAAATTTATATTGATGTCAATATTATTATAAAGAAAACCTTTAACGATTTAATCTAAGAAATATTGCGTTTTATCACATCTTTTAAACAAATCAAACCAAATAGTTCACGTCATTTTTGGTTCGTGCCTCTAAGTAAACTATGGATTCACTCTAATAATGATTTTTAAATGTATTTTGAATCGATATTATGTAAAATTTTAGGCTTTAATAACTGTTTTATTGGTTGACATGATAACAAAATTTAAATGTAATTAATTTTGTGAAACTTATAATCAAATAAATGATGCAGTTGGAGTACCATTAGGTGAGTCATTTTTTGGTCTTCAATCAACTGCCACGTTACAATCTAATATAACATGTTTGTCTTCTTTTTTTTTTATGAATTATATTAGAAAAAATGGATTTAAATTGTAGCTACATCACTCAGTTTTTAAGCCAAAAAAAACCATTTTCCCAAAATAAATATTAAAAATGTATCCAATATTGACAGCTACTTCCGATCAAGATATTCGTTGACATTTAAAGCAATCAGATCTCAAATACAATCAAACGAATATTAATCTGAAAAAAAAAATCAAATAAATATTAAAAAATAATAAAAAATCATTGGCGTAAACGTGAACAGATATAACCACAAAATATCCACAAAAGAAAGAAAAAAATCAGTCTTCATTTATGTCCCGTTACGTGTCAATATGTAAAAAAATAATAGAAGCCTAACGCTTACGTAGAAGCCCTGATTTATTGGTTTAATAAGTCTCTATAAATTCCCAAAAAATTCCCAACCTCTTATCCTATATCTACATCTCACTAATCACAATAGTGTGTAACAGATAACATATATCGATCAAAGCTAAACCGGATCAATATCTCAGAGAAATGGCGAATGAAGTGATTCTTCTGGATTACTGGCCAAGCATGTTTGGTATGAGGACGAAGATTGCTTTGGCTGAGAAAGGAATAGAGTACGAGTACAAAGAAACAGATCCATGGGTTAAGACTCCTTTGCTCATTGAGATGAATCCAATTCACAAGAAGATTCCGGTTCTCATCCACAATGGTAAACCGATCTGTGAGTCCCTTATTCAGCTTGAGTACATTGACGAGGTTTGGTCCAATACCTTCCCAATGCTTCCTTATGATCCTTACAAGAAAGCTCAAGCTAGGTTCTGGGCAGATTTCATCGATAAGAAGGTTATATAACTTTCTCCCTTTATTATATCCGAGATCCAAAAAAATGTTAATTTAGGGTTTTGGTCTGGTGTTTGGTCAAACGAATACAAAATCTGAGCAATCGAACCGAAAATATAGGTCTTAGATCTACCTTCTAATAAACTGAATATGAACCAAACTCATAACCGAATCAACCCGAAAAGTGAATCAATAGTCAAATGGGTATCGCGTATATTTTTTTTAAATTAAATTTTAGCTTTTCTATATAATTTTTTCTATTAAATTTTTATTAATTTTAGTTTTTTTACAAAGTTTGGATGAGATACTCGACCCTAAAAATAAAAATACATGAATAAATGTTAACTTAACAAAACCAAAAATCCGATGCCTGACCTGAATCCGAATGTCCAAACCTTTATCATGGTTATGTTTCATTAGAAAATCCGGATACTCCATGGACTTGGACCCAATCCTTGGATTATTAGAAAAAAAAGAGAGTTTTAGATGCAGTTTTGTTGGGCTTTCTTGAGCTTAACGTCAAGTTTAGATAAAATTATGAAACTGGTGAATTTGTTTTTGTTTGGTTCAGTTTTACGATCCATCATGGAAGGTATGGGGAACAAAGGGAGAGGCACAAGTTACAGCAAAGAAGGAATTGTTGCAACATTTCAAGACACTTGAAACAGAGCTTGGAGACAAACCTTATTATGGTGGTGAAGGATTTGGATTCGTAGACATTGCATTAATGGGTTACTACAGTTGGTTCAAAGCAATGGAGAAATTTGGTGAATTCAGTATCGAAACTGAGTTTCCAAAATTGATTGAGTGGACCAAAAGGTGTTTAGCAAGAGAAAGTGTGATTAAGGCAGTGGCTGATTCTGATAAGATTATTGAGTATGTTCATGTCATGAGGAAGAAATTTGGTGCTGAGTAAAAATCGAACCAAAAACAAAGACTGTTGTTTTTTTTCCGAACAAATATTGTTGTTATGTTCTGTAATTTTCTCTGTTTCGTGTGATATTTGTGTTTTACTTCTGTTGTTTTGATTACATTATACTATAAAATAATGTCTTTGTTTTACAGTTAACGACATTGAGATCAGTTTGGACAAACCAGATTGTTGCTAATCAAATCATGGAAACAAATTAACCCTACACATTCGTTTAGAGGACTTGTTCTTCCTAATATGATGCATAATTCAAAACACGATGAGAATTTTTATTCTATCAAGTATTTCAATATATTGTGACTTTGCTGTTTAAAAGATCTTTTTTTGTGTTATTTTTATAAGATGTTTCACACATTTTTATACAAAACTTTCTTTTTAATATATTTGGTAAATTAAAAAGGTTTTAGGGAGTGAATTTTAGAAGTTTTAGTAAATTAAAAAGATTTTTGTATATCACTGGAAAAAAAAAATATGTATGTACTAGAAGTTTGTGTTATTTAACATCTAACCAAAACTTTGATATACGTCGCTAAACTGTTTCTAATCATTATCAAATTAAGCACTAATATTATTGGATTTGTTTGCTCTCTCATTTTCATTATAAACGATGTTTAGTAAAAAAAAATATATTTTAATTTAATTGATGTTTTAAGATTTCTATGCAAAATTTATTGTGTTTTTAGTGTTTTTGACCTTTTGAATTCTACTACATTGATTTGTGATTGATTAAATTATTTTAGAATTTATGATAAAACATGTTTTATTTAGATTAAATACAAAATTTAATGATTTCTTAATCCATGTGAAAAAGCCTAAAACATCAAATAAAATGAAACGAATGTAGTATTATTTAGTGAAAATCTCATATTAACTTGACAAGGTCAATTGGCACGAAATATCTGTGCGGTCTTATATAGATCCAAATAATTTAGATATGAAAACCCTGAAACCGAAATGACCCGATTCAAACCTGATCTAAAATCCAAAATGCCCAAGCATAATATTGCAGATACCTGATCTGAAATCCAAAATGCCCAAGCATAATATTGCAGATACTGATATATTTCTTTATAATAATATAAAATTTGAAAGTATATCAACAAATCAAATGCAAAACACCATTTGTTGGAGATGGAAGATCAAATCTTGCAATAAACGGAAGAACGCCAAGAACACAAGTTACAAAGGCGAAGAACAAGTCTGCTAAACTTAAGGGATTAGTCCACCACAAACTTCGTGAAGATGTATCAATGGTGATTTCTCTTAGAATCTTCTCTATCCACTAATCTTTGTCACATAAGAGAAGAGGTAATATACTCAACGGATTGAATCTGAAAGAAAAGGCCCATATGTATGAAATAACTCTAACAATCCTCCTCTTGTTTCAACAAATTGGAGTGAACAATCTGATGTCTTGAAGACTTGAATCAGATTTGTTAAGTATTTCGCAACATATATATATATATAAACCTGATCAGTTTATAAAGTTCAAAACCTTTTATTACACAAGTTGTATTATTGGTCTTTACACATTACAAAGTAAAAATGTAAAAGAATAAACAAACATTCATACACAAGAACTCATTTTCAGAGTATCATCAAACTTAAACAAGTATTCTAATATTTTCCTTTGTTTGACCTTTTGAACTAAAGATTTGCGTAAGCAAATCTCTTAATAAGGAGCCCTGAAAAAAATTATATTTCAGTCATTTTGAGTCCCATTTCTCTTGATGTGTTTAGGACTAATCGTCCCCACAAACCTTTGGTTAAGGGATCTGCAATGTTTTTCCCGGATCTAATATATTCCGAGGATAATACATAGGCTTCAAGTAAGCCTCTTTTCACTTTATGTCTCATCCTAATGTGTTTTTTCTTTTCGTTGTACAGTTTATTCATTGCCACTTGAATGGTAGCTTGAGAATCACACCTCAAGGCCACAGAAGAACACGACTTACCAAACATTGGCAAATCTGAAAGCAAACCTCTTAGCCACTCAGCTTCTTGTCCAGCCAGTTCTAGAGCTATCAACTCTGATTCCATGGTGGACCTTGTTATACATGTTGCTTGCTGGATTTCCATGCTATTACACAACCGCCTAATGTAAAAACAAAGCCACTCGTGGAATTGATTTCATCATTACCAGTTATCCAATTAGCATCACAATAAGCTTCAAGTACACTAGCTGAACCATTGTAGCGTAGAGACCAATCTTTTGTACCCTTTAGATATCTCATTAATCTATCCATAACTGTTTATGATCATTACTCATATTTTGAGATCTACTAAGCCTACTAACAACATATTCTTATCTGGTGCAGTTCATAAGATACATCACGCTACCAAACACCTTAGCATAATCAGTTTGATTCACACTACTTCCCTTGTTCTTACATATATGATTAGAAGGATCATAGGGAGTTTTAGCTATTGGATTATCCCAATAACCAAACTTCTTAATTATCTTCTCTATATAATGAGATTGAGACAGAGAGTAGCAACCATTTGATTTATTGACCTTAATTCTCATTATCACATTTACATTATCTAAATCTTTCATACTGAACTTTAAACATAGAAAAGACTTGGTTTCTAACACTATATCTATTGATGTACCTTTTACCATCATATCATTAACATATAGGCGGATTATCACATATTCAGACTCATCACCTTTGCTAAACATACAGGTATCGCCAGTATTTGCAATGAAACCATGGTCAATCAAAGTTGTACTGAATTTCTCAAACCATTTTTAGGTGCTTGTTTGAGCCCATACAATGATTTTTTCAGCTTACATACTTTAGACTCTTTACCTTCAACTACAAAACCTTCAGCTTGATTCATATATATTTCCTCTACTAGATCTCCATTCAAAAATGTTGTTTTCACATCCATTTAATGAACAAACAATTTATATAAGGAAGCAAGGGACAGAAGCAACCTGATTGAAGCTATTTTGTCACAGGAGCATATGTATCGAAGTACTATACTCCTTGTTTCTGCGTGTACCCTTGAGCCACGAGTCTTGCTTTGAACTTGTCTATTGAACCATCTGATTTTAGCTTCTTTTTCAACATCCATTTGCACCTCATTGCTTTACGTCCCCTGGGTAAATCAACAAGCTCCCAAGTATGGTTAGATATTATAGATTTAAACTCATTGTTAATAGCTTCCTTCTATAACATAGGATCTATTGAATTCATAGCTTCTGAAACAGATTTTGGATCATCTTCTATCAAGAATGCAAATAAAAATTCTTCACTTAGCTCATCGTGTGTTACCATGAAGCTTGGCACAAAGTCTGGTCCAAAATCAGATGCAGTTCTGATTCTTTTGCTTCTGCTTGGTTCCTCATCTCGTAAATCTGTTACTATAAAATCATGAACACGCTTTAAAGAAACATTGGATCTCTCAGATTCAAAACCAATCTTTCTGAAAGGAAAGCCATTTCCAAAAATTTCCACATCTCTTGATTCTATCATGTGACCAAATCCTTCAGTGATCAAATGTTAAGCATCTATATGCTGCACTGTTAGATACATAACTAATTAATATGGCATCAACAATTTTGGATCCTATATTAGTTTGTTTAAAACTTGGTAAACCAACTTTTACCAAACAACCCCCATACTCTTAAGGAAGACAAGTTAAGATGACCTTTCCAGAGTTCATATGGAGTTACATCCAAACCTTTATGTGGCACCTTGTTTAGAACATAACAAGCTGATAAAAGAGCTTCTCCCCATAATAAATATGGTAAACCTGAGCTTAATAACATAACATTCATCATATTTTTGAGAGCTCTATTCTTTCTTTCCGTTATCCCATTTTGTTGGGGAGTATAAGGTGCAGTTCTCTCATGTATTATACCTTCTTAAATACAAAAAGAGTTAAAGGAATCAACTTACATACTCACCTCCTCTAGACGTTTGATCTTTCTATCTAGTTGGTTTTCAACTTCAGCTTTGTACATTTTAAAAGCATCAAATGTCTCGTCTTTTGTACTTAGTAAATACACTTTACAGAATCTTGAATGATCATCAAGGAAAGTAACATAATATCTTTTACCTCCTCTGCTCAAACAATTCTTAAAATCTGATAATGAATTAGTTCCAACAAATCAGATTATCTTACAACAGGATTAGAGAATGGTTTTCTAGAATGCTTTGCTTTTACACAAATCTCGCATTTTGACATATCATTCTTCAGATGATCAGATATTAAGTTTGACTATTTCAATCGGATGATGGATTTCATATTGAGATATCCTAATCTACCATGCCAAACATTGAACTCACATACCAAGCAAGCAGAATCAACAATCACAATCATTGATTGTTTCAAGTCCAAAGAGATTCGGATGATGGATTTCATATTGAGATATCCTAATCTACCATGCCAAACATTGAACTCACATACCAAGCAAGCAGAATCAACAATCACATTCTCATTGATTGTTTCAAGTACAAAGAGATTCCCTGAGCAAAAAGCTTTTCCTACATACACACCATTCTTAGACAAAACCATTCTACAAGATTCAAGAGTTTGCTTAATACCAACTTACATCAAAAGAGAACTAGAGATGAGATTCTACGCATGATAGTGACATACAAGACTTTAGTCAAGGTAAGAATTCTACCAGAAGACATCTTTAGATCTACCTCACCAATACCCGACACTTTGAGTGCACTTGCATCTCTTAGGAACACATTGTTGTCTCCTGTTTCATCTAGCTTCTTGAATAGACTCTTTTGATTGCAAATATGCCTTGTATAACCAGAATCCATGATCCACTCTGTCTTGGTTGTCGTATTGTTCACTTCAGTCACAACTGCAACCAAGTTTTTTGTAGCATCTGACTTAGATTTTTCTTTCTGTAGTGGTGCAACCTTACAGTCTTGTTTCTTATGTCTAGGCTTGTTGCAGTTCCAACATTTCAGTTTCTTTTTGGAATTTGTAGACTTGTTTGCCGAGTTCTTAAACTTCTTCTTAAATCCTTTCGACTTGTTCTTGTTTGATCCACTAGAACTTTCAATCAAATTAGCATCAGTATTCACATATTCATAAGTAAAAGTATTACCTACATAGGTTTGATGCAAGCGTTTTTTGAGGTGCAAAACAATCAATTACATTTATAATCAACAAACGCTAAACAACTATCATTGAAAGCATTTGAGGTTCAAACCCAAGAGAATCTAGAATCAACACAATAAGACTATGAGAATGAAGATCTAAGCTATAACAATAGATTGGGGGTTTTGAACTAAAAGACTACTAACAATAAAACAAGCAAACCAAATCAAAACTAGAACCAACATAAAGGAAATGACAAGCACACTTAACAAAGGACAAAACAAAACTAGCAAGCAATAGGTTTATGGCAAGACAATTTATCAAAGGAAATGACAATCAAATCAAGATGCATAAGGAACCATTAAGCATCATCCTAGGGCATGAAACACAACAATGGAACATCCCACTCTCATGGCAATGGACCCTTTCCTAGTCAATCAATTGAGCTAAACTCTCATTTGCCAATTCAAAGACTAACAAACATTACAATCAAGCTCACTAAGACCACTAATCACCCTAACATTATCTCTCAATGGCTAGGGAAGAAAAGCTCATAAAAAGGTCATTCGGGAATTTCATCGAACACCTCTCGGGCGATAATTTTCCTAGCATCTAGATTTAGGTGATCAAGTTAAATCTAGCTTTAAGAACACCTTAAATGAAGGAATCTAAAGATCTATCAACTTAAGCTCAAGATTCAACTATCAAAACCTAAGATCTACCTAACCATCAACCTATCACTTCCCTACTCAAACATAACAACAAAGAAACTTAAAGCAAAAGAAGCAAAGACAAACATAATTAACAAGATAAGAGATAAGATGAATAAATTTCAATAGATGGGAGATGATGATCCAAAGATCATCATCCCCAAAAGGGTCTCCAACTATTCTCCCTCTCAAAACTCTATCTAAGGTTCTTTGTAGCTCAAAAATAAAAGAGTGTGTGTAAAAATGATCCAAAGTTTGCTTAAATATACCCCAAAACAAAATGGGTCAAATTAATTAAATCAGTGCGTATCTAAAACGTCGACCCCCCCTTGGCATCGGAGCAAGGGTTGACCTTTTCAACATTTAGAAGCTTTGGCTTAAGTTTCGCGGCAGATTAACGTATCTTGAGTAAATTTGCCATATCTTCCTGACCGCTTGTCCAAATGCCTTCAAACCACCTTCATATGAAAGCTGACTCTTGTGGCTATCTTGTGTCCAAATTTCAGCCAATTCCGTTCACGAGAAGGTCTTCATCGATCACCATCTTTAAGTACATTGTACTGGTTCTTCACTTGTTGAAAACGTCGACCTGCAGAAACCTCGGAGAGGTGGTCGACGTTTTTTGTTTTCCAGAATGTGGTCTTTTGGTTGCTGAAAACGTCGACCTTCCAAGAACGTCGGAGTAAGGGTCGACTTTTCATGCACCAGAATGTGTTCTTCTTTCTCCTTTCATTACTTTGCTCCAATTTGTCCATAGTTTGATAGCGCCCAACCTCCTTAACCTTCCAAGCTTCGAAATGCATCCAAATTCACCTGAAACCGACTCAAAAACGAAAGATATGCGACTCTATCTACCTAGGACTCTAAAATGCAATATGAAGCAAAATTAAACTAAAATGAAAGATAAACTACTAAAAATGATGCAAAACTACATGTAAATGCTAAGCAAAACCTATGCAATAATCATGTATATCAAGGTTCTGTTTGCATCTATAATCATAATATCCGAGATGTGTTCATCCAAACTCATCTTTTTTTTCCATGTTTCAGTTTGGATCTATAGTTGCTCCAAGAAGACTACAGTTTGTCTATCAAAACAAAAGCAGCTAGTTGATCATCAATAGCCATACCTTCAGCTTGAATCCTTGATACTATGGCTTCATAATTGTGAAGTTGATCAAGAATCAGC
Source organism: Lepidium didymum (assembly GCA_963920545.1). Taxonomy (NCBI): domain Eukaryota; kingdom Viridiplantae; phylum Streptophyta; class Magnoliopsida; order Brassicales; family Brassicaceae; genus Lepidium; species Lepidium didymum. The sequence goes on from OY986992.1 coordinate 7,578,818, forward strand.
TTGTATTCTCTCAACATGAAGGTAGTCCACCTAGATGTGATATACTGCTTTTTCCCTTAGTCTTCTACACCATATTTCTTCTTGAGATTCACCCAAATCTCTTTAGCCGACTCAAAACTGACGTAGATATCGAACAGTTTCTCCGAGTGGTTCTTTAGAATACAACCTCCGCAAGTTCGATTGTGATCCTCTAAAGATCCTTCGCTCTTCGTCTTCGTTTCTTTATATTCTTTACCTTCCAATGATGCGATGATTATAGAACTTAAAGAATCTTCTGCAAGAACATACTCAAGACCAATTTCTTGGAAGAAGAACAGTAGTTCTTCTACCCATCTGTGATAATTAGGACCCGTGAGTGGCTGTAACTTTGAAAGATCCAAAATTGTTGAATTCCTTGTCATCTTCAGATCTCCGATGAAGTTAATCTCTCAAGATTGTTGAAGATTGAAGATCAATTCTTGTAATAAACGGAAGAACGCCAAGAACACAAGTTACAAAGGCGAAGAGCAAGTCTTATGAACTTGAGAGATTAGTCCACCACAAACTCCGTGAAGATGTATCAATGGTGGTTTCTCTTAGAGTCTCCTTTGTTTTCTAATCTTTGTCACAGAAGAGAAGAGGTAAAATACTCAATGGATCGAATCTGAGAGAAGACCAAAAGAACGAGACTTTGAAGGACAAACAAGAAAAGATTGATTCTCTGAAGCAAATCAATTCATCTAAGAATGAAGAACTGACGTTTCTTTATTCTTCTCTCTAGCTCAGATGCTCTGTATGTCAATTCTTTTGCTCAACTTTACTCTTTCCTTTGTCTTATAAAGATAAGAAGAATCTGTTGTAGCAAAAAGAATCATAGAATTGATCACATGAGCTTTCTTAATGGACTCTATCTCATTAACTTTATCCAATGTAAAAGGCCCATATTTATGAAACAACCCTAACACTATTTTTTATATAAAATTCATAATTTAATAACAAAAAATTGTACTATATACCCATAAATCATTACAAAAGTTTGATTGAGTAGCACCTATAAATAATTGTAGAGGTCAGAGAATCAAGTTTAGAAAATAACTAGAAACAGCTAATCAACAAAACTATACAATTTTCTTAATATTCAAATCATCTCTGTTAACAAATTTATATATTTTATAATAATAAAAAAAAGTTTTTATCTCTTCATAAGATTTTTTAACCAATTATTATTGATATTTTTATCAATATTATGTTTTAATTTTAATATATAAAGATTTGTTTTAACTTAAATATATAAAAATAAAATAATTAAATACAATAAAAATCTACTATACAAAAAAACGAAAGGAAACATAATTTTTGGTAAAGTATATTATGATATAAATTGTGGAAAACTTTACATAGAAATCTCTTATATAATAAAACTGTAACGTTAACTTATTTATACCTTTTATAATAATAAAAAATAATTATCTCTTGATAAGATACTTTAAGTGATTATTATTATTTTTATCTACATAATACTATTAATTTGTTTTAATTTTAATATATAAAAATATAATAATTTAAATATAATAAAACGAAAAATATATGACATATAAATTGTGGACGTTTTTTTCCTTAAATTTTTTACAATACATTAGTATTAGCTTTAAACATAAGATTTAATCTTTAACTAAGCGATTTAAAATAAATATAAAATTCTATCATAAATAATTTCTAATATTTAGGATATATCATAAAAAAGATATTCCTAATCAATATCTCTTATATAATAAAAGTGTAACATTAATTTAAAAAACGTGTTGTATTAATCCATTTTTGCTTAAGAAGTATTGTAACAAATTTGTTAGGAAAATATCTCTTATATAATAAAAGCGTAGTATTACCGTAACACTATGTTATATTAGTTCGTTTTTGCCTAGGAAGTATTGTAACAAATTTGTTATTAGAAAAATATCTCTTATATAATAAAAGCATAGCATTAACTTAAACATCATGTTATGTTAGTCCGTTTTGGCCTAAGAAGTATTGTGACAAATTTTTTACTAAGAAAATAATAATCACATAATATTTGTATCTCTTATAATAATAAAAAAATAATTATTTTTTGATAATTGATTATTATTATCTACATAATATTATTAATATATTTTAACTTTAAATATTATAAAAATGAAAGGTTTAAATTACATATAACACTGCTTGAATTAACAAACTAATATCTTAAATATACGAAAAATTAGAATATTGATCAAACCACCAAAACTGTTGATATCAGAAAAGATGTTTAGATTGTGGACGTTTGGACTATGATATACAATGTATAATCATATGTTATAGAAAATTTCTATAACTTATCACGTTTAGACTATGTAAACAAGGTATGAAATATATTTTTACATAGAAATTTTATAATATTGTTAGTATTACCTATAAGATATCTTAGGATTACTTGTATTTTGGAAGAGAGAAAATATGTTGAAATGGTTGAAAAGAAAGCCAACATTAGATTTGCCCTCCAAACCATAATTGTTTTGCAGTTTTGCAAAGTAAAAGTATTTATATATATATATATATATATAATATTTCAAAATGTTAATTAATTTATAGTTTATTCATATATTGCTTTTTGTAATTTTTAATAATATATTTCAGATATCATAACTATGGGAACTCAAATATGATTTGATAATTAAAAAATCTCAGAGATCTTAAACTTGAAGTAAAAGTACTTAATTTTCATATTTCTGTTTTTTTTTGTCAATTTTAATATTTTCATTTCTTAAAAAAATATTCAACTTTATTTATAAATCATATATATGAATCTGTATTGTAGGATTCTTAATAATGATTCACAAATTGCATTGGTGGACATATCCAAAACAATAAATTTTCTTTATATTCTTAAATTATAAAATAATGCATAGTAAGCAACTACTAATTATAATTAAATAAATACATATATATATATGACGAAAAAAGATAACAAACATATATATATATATATATCTTTATTACTAATTTAGATATATAAAAATAGATGTAATATTTAATTTTCTAATAATTTATATATGTATACAAAACATAATATATATATATATATATATAAAATTTGTCTCGTGCGTGCAAGACACGGTTCATCTAGTTATATAATATTTATAATTGATTCTCGATCTACCACGTACTAATAGAACATAAGAAAAGGAGTGGAAGGAAGAGCTAGAGAGTAATGCTTATGAAATTTTGAAGCCAAGAGCATTATTTGATCCACCAAATAAAATCATCTGGATTATAATTTACGAAAATTTGCCTTTATTTAATCAAATAGCCATCACTACTCTATATATACACGTATAAAAGTTTTCTGAATCTATTCTCGATCACGAGATTGGACTAGCTCCAAATTTCCACATCCTATAAACATGGTTTGATAATTACAGAAACGAAAATATATTTTAATGTTTCAATTTAAAACCTATAGCTATAAGGACCTTAAATATATACGAATTAGCGGTTTGATGATTATAGAGTAGAGCTTCATACTAAATTACAATGAAATATGTAATCTAGATTGTAGATTTGTAGTGTGTTGATCATTTTTTTATATATTTAGGGGAGTAATGAGTTTCCAAGTCTTTTAAATGTCTTGTTCTAGGGAAGTGTGAGACGTGTAATGAATATCGGAATTAAATGCATTCACCAACCCTATCGATCCAACACTCCTTTTTATTTAGTGTCACACATTTGTATCATATCAACTTGTTTATAACAACATTTTCCTCAGGGAACCATAAAAAGGAAGAGAGATATCAAATAAAGTTAGAAGAAGAAAATGGAGAAGAGTCATGATCACCACAACGGCTCCGGTAACGGTGTGATGGAGAAGTGGGAGGAGACGAGCCCCGGAATCCGAACGGCCGAGACAATACTCCGGTTAGCTCCGGTGGGACTTTGTGTTTCAGCTCTTGTTTTCATGCTTAAGGACTCAGAGACTAATGACTTCGGTTCAATTTCTTACTCAAGTCTTACAGCTTTTAGGTAACGAACGGAACTTCTACATACTCAATACATATAATAATATTTCAATATTTACAAAAATTCATACTCAGTATACTCATTCTGTAAAATTTGTAATTAGATCCCAAAATTTACAGATTAATTTGGACATGTAAACCAAACATATTGTCCTTTAATCTTAGTTATAGACCAAACTATGAAGACGTAAACCAAACATATTGTCCTTTAGTTTTAGTTATAGACCAAACTATGAAGACAGGTCTTAGTCAAGCTACACATGTTGATTGTTGAAGTTAGCATAATTAGCGTTACTAGTAATAATTTTATGTAAATTTGTACAAAAAGGTACTTGGTGCACGCAAATGGAATATGTGCAGGCTACTCTCTTCTATCAGCAGCCATTGCAGCTATGCCTCGATCTTCTTCAACAATGCCTCGTGTTTGGACCTTCTTTTGTCTCGACCAGGTCCAATAACGTTGGAGAGATTCGGTTAGTTATCAAATTATACGATTCGATCTTATATTGAATTTTCATAATGTTGAAATTGAATCATCAGCTTCTGACATATGTGGTTCTTGCTGCGGGAGCTGTGTCAAGTGAAGTTCTCTACTTAGCATACAATGGAGACGCATCAATCGTTTGGAGTGACGCATGTAGTTCCTATGGTGGTTTTTGCCACAGAGCTACTGCTTCTGTTGTAATCACATTCTTCGTGGTTTGCTTCTATATTGCTCTCTCTTTAATCTCCTCTTATAAGCTCTTTACTCGTTTTGACCCTCCTTCCATTGTTGACTCCGACAAGAACATGGAAGTCACTGTCTTCGGAAGTTGATACCTAAATAATTTCCCTTTTTTAACTCCAATTAATTTGTCATGTTTCTACTGTTTGTCTTTTGTCTTTTTTTTTTTTTTACTTTGGTAAAAAACGAACTAGTACTTTTGGGTTTGCTACTTTGACTCTGCTTTTAACATATATAAGTGTTACGACAGGTCTAAATCAAGCAGGGTATAAACATGTGAATCATTCAATATTACGGGAGATTGATGTAAATCGAACCACAGTCAAATGATTTAGGATTATGATAAACAATATAAAGCACGAAGGAACATACAGTATATTGGAAACAAGAACTCAATATAAGATTATTGGATTTAGATTCTGTTCTGTGTCATCTATTTAGATATATGTCTTAAACTTTACTTACTAGTTACTACACAAACTTTCACTTTGATTTCACGGAAACACAAAACTTTTGTGATCCCAGAGATTATAGGAACTTTCTTTATTTGTACCGCAGAAAAGGAAACCCAAGTTAAATAGCCTAACCAAATGTCGTACAAGCTTTATATGCTGCAAGTACACAACCGAGATATATTGATTTCAGAGAAAACTTGCAATTGTACCTTGTGATTATTCGCAAATAGAGAGTTCTACTTTTTTGCATGGCTGTTGATAAAAGACTAGCGTTTTAAGAGCTTTGGGGAAGGCGTCATGTGATCATCCTACAAACGTAACAGTTGAAACCTATTCAGTGTTTGTATCAAACTCATATCGTCTTGAGAAGGATAATAAAGTAAAGGACGTTGCAAGTTGGTGCAAACCTTGCACAAAGATGCAGCGGATTCTGATTCCATTTTCTGGATTTGAGGGTTTTCGAGTGACTGGAACGAATCAAGGGCATTAAGAGTTAGTTGCCATCCACAAACCTCCTCAGCAAAACCTGAAGAACCAGCACTGTTGCTGCTGCATCCAGCAGCAGTTACATTTTCATTAACCCAAGGGCAGTAATAGTTACGATACTTTATTGGATCAAACTCCATAACTTCATCATTGCTATCTCCATTCGACGACCCTGCAAATGAACCGCCATATCCTAATACTATCATACGGATTTGTGGATTTGTCTCAATGAAAGTGAAACCTAGTTAGGTGAATATGGACAAATGCATTTGCATGTGAAAATGCGTATAATGAGAAAACAAGACTCATGCTGTGGGATTCCCAAGCCAATTTGAAGGCTTGAAAGTGGCACGAGGTCTTAGTAAATCTCCTCTATCCCAAGTTCTACACGAACGGCCTATTAATGCAGCTCGTGACTGACCAGTCCACACTGCCAGTGTTCATCAGAACAACAGGACATAATGCCCTTGCAGAGCTGTTTCATCCTCGCTGCGTCAAAGACACACACACACACACACACACACAGTCTCTGTATCGGGCAACAGAGTGGGTATGAGAGAAATCTCGAGGTATCAAAGTTCTCTTTCTCAGAGTTAACTTTTTTCGTTATTTTTTTGCACAGAAGAACCAAGTCTTAAGGATAAAAGAAGCAGTAATATATATAAGCTTACAAAGTTACAAGTAGTGTTTGAGTCTTTTGATGTAATGAACAGCTTATGTCTTAAGTATATAAACATCAACCAAAGGTTTTTTCACTGCTATAGCACATGTACATGAAACCATCTTCGTCTTTGTAAGATTCGTAGACAGAGTCCATTAGAGCAGCTGCAGACAAAGGGAAACAAGAGAAAGCATCAAATAACAATGCATAGAAAGGCTAGAAGCAAAACCCAATTGCTGAAACTTACCTGTTTGAGGCAGAGTGTTGTTAACGAACACAAATAAGGCTTTACGAGGAGACAAATGCAATCTAGCACTCAAGATATAGATGAATTGACCAACTGACATATCTCTTGGAACCAGAAACTTCTTTTTCTCGATTTCAGGAAGATCCGTTTTGCAATACTTCTCAGCAATTACTGGAATCCGAGCAGGGTACTTAGCGATTATTTGTCGCGATTCCTCGAGCCTTTCATCTGCAAATAATAAAAAATTAGGTAATTGAGAATTTGAGATTACTTCGTTTCTCAATCAACCAGAAATGATTAGCAGAAACGGTGATCGATCTTGAGATTGGCACGAACCCAACGTGTATTCTTCCTTGAACGATTTCATTTTTGACCAACGTAGATTTCTTCGTCTTCGTCTTGTGTGTTTCTTCTTTTTTCTCTCAGCGTTGTATATTTATTTACGTGTGGATCGATCACGCATATCTTCTCGGGTCGGTTAATAAAAGACGAGTCATTTTTAGAATAGGCTTTGATGTTGGGCTCACTACCCTAATTTAATATTGGGCTTTAATACTGTGCTAATTATCTGAATTTAGAGGACCAATTTTTCTTTTATTTTGTCAACGTTACGCAGTAAATAACCGGCCTATTAGCTAAATTTTTACATAGACAATGAAACTCTATCACTAGGTGTGAAATAGTATTTTCAGTGGACATACCAACTACCACTAGACCAAAATAATTTTACAACCAATTTCTCTTTTAATAAATAAAACTGTGGAAAAAGTTTTCCTTAAATTAGTTCTCAAACATCTCTTTCCTCCTTAAGGTAATAACTCTATATGTCTACGTGATATTTTGATGTATATCAATGACAAATCTGAATAGTCAATAGAAAGATATTTTTCTGAATTAATTATTGGATAATATAGTTTTGTTAATATAATGTTAAACTAATTTAATATTCAATTAAGTAGTTTTTAATTAGTTTCACTTTAACGGCTAAACACTCTTGTATATATATTTTTTATGCCTCCTTTTATATAATCAATGAGAACAACATTTTAATTGCTCATGATCTTAATATAGTATTAGAGCGCTCAATTCCTGCTTTCACCATTTCTGTTCTCGTTCAAGTTTTGAAGCTTGATCTGTTACAGCCTAAGATTGTACTTCGATTTCACAGCTATTTGTCGATGGCTTCAATATGCCAATCACATCTTTCTTTGAAATTCTTTCTTTCTTTTGTCTTTCTTTCATTCTTCATTTTGTTCCTTTCTTGACCTAAGATTGTACTATTCTCGTTTCATATCATATCGGTACAATTTCCATCGTTGATTTTTGATTTTCACATTGAAATGGGGTCAATTGCTCAAGGTGAAGATGGGACTCGGAACTCAGCTCAACATTCTTCATATCAATATGAGAATCCATACTTTCTTCACGCTTTGGATCATGCAAGTTTGACTCTTGTTTCAGATCATCTTTCCTCTGGATCTGAATTTCATTCTTGGAGACGGTCTGTTAGAATGGATTTAAATGTCATGAACAAATTGGGATCCATAGATGGTACTATACTTCATCCTCTTAGTGATCATAGGGATTCTGGTTCTTGGAGTAGATATAATGATATGGTGGCCACTTAGCTCTTGAATTTAGTCTCTAAGAAAATAAGCTTGAGTCTATTGGTCATGTCAACTACAGAAGCGATATGGAAGAATCTTATGGCTCGTTTTAAACAAGACGATGCACCAAGATTTTACGAGATAAAGCAGAAACTATGTTCGATTCAACAAGGCTTCGTAGATGTTAGTACATATTATACAAAATTGGTTACTTTGTGGGAGTAATACAAGAATTATGTTGATCTTCGTGTGTGTACTTGTGGTAAATGTGAGTGTAATGCAGCTGGTCTGGGGAAAGGCTTCAGAAAGGAGCAGAGTTACTAAATTTCTTATGGGATTGAATGAAGCTTATAAGTTTACAAGAAGACACATTCTGATGCTGAAACCTATACCAAATATAGAATATGTGTTTAACATGGTGGCTCAAGATGAGAGATAGAAATCATTCAAACCTTCTACAAGATTGGAAAATGTAGCATTTCAGAGTAGTGGTCATACTCAGATGGGAAATACAGACAAATTTGATGGTTCACAAGATACTCAATATACAGGTTCTTTAGAGAATTCAACTTATGTAGTTCCATACAAACCAAAGTTTAAGCCTGTATGTACTCATTGTGGACGTACTGGTCATACAATCTAGAAGTGCTATAAGTTCCACGGGTATTCACCTGGTCACAATATGTTTCAACAACAACAGAATTCTCAACAATCATATTTTTGTCAGTCACAACAAGGATCATATGTTCAACCTCAAGCTTCAATCCCTAAGATGAATGTAATGGCATATGTTGTATCAGGAATTCTACATTTCACCAATCATCTGCTCCTACCATAATCAGCCTTGATATGAGTCGATTTACTCCATATCTAGTATAGTTTTTGATTCAGCAACTTAATTCTCAAGTTCGAGTTCGAGAGCCGATGCCTTCTTTCTCTGCAGCAAAGATAATTGAGCATGGTGCTATGACTTCTAAATATACTTCTGGTAATACAAATTTTATATTTCCTTCTTCAAGTCTTCAATTTGAGAATCATATCCTTACCTTTCAACATCATTGCCTCAGTTCCCTCTATTCCACTATTCCTAATGGAGCTTGGATATTAGACAGTGGAGCCTCTAGTCATGTCTGCTCTGATATAGCATTGTTCACAGAACTTTTTCCAGTAAATGGAGTAACAATTGCTTTACCTAATGGCACTAGAGTACCTATCACACACACTGGCACAATACATGTTTCAAAAACATTAACTCTGCATAGTGTGTTGCATGATGCTACTTTCAAGTTCAATTTGCTTAGTGTATACTCTTTGTTGCATCATTCCAATTGTTTTGCTCACTTTTATCCTGACTTTTGTATGCTTCATGACCATTCTTAGGACTTGATGATTGGTAAAGGCATTCTTTTGCATAATCTGTACATTCTCGAGACAAATCTCTTACATGCTTCCACTGGTGATTCTTTTTGTGGATCCTTGATGGAAGATGGACTTCTCTGGCATCAACATCTTGGATATCCATCTTCTGCTAAGCTGAATCACATGTCTGGTAGCTTGTCTGTTACTAAGTTTAGTCATAGTCATTGTGATATATGTCCTTTAGCAAAACAAAAAAGTTGCTTTTTGTTTTAAATAATCATCTTTATAGGTATCCTTTTGATCTTGTCCATTTAGATATATGGGGTTCATTTTCTACTGAGTCTGTTAACGGTTCTAAATAATTTCTTACTGTTGTTGATGATTTTATGCATTTGACTTGGATTTATATGCTAAGAAATAAAAGCGATGTTTCATCTATCTTTCCTGATTTCCTTAGGCATATACAGACTTAGTATAACATTACGGTTAAAGTAATTTGTAGTGATAATGCCCCTGAGCTTTAAATTTGCTCGTCTTTTGCAATCTAATGACATTATAGATCAATTTTCATGTGCTTATACTCCCCAACAGAACTCCATTGTAGAGAGAGCATCAACATTTGTTGAATGTTGCTAGATTTTTAATTTTTCAATCAAATGTTCATATCATCTATAGGAGTGATTGCATCTTAACCGCTGTTTATCTTATCAATAAAACTCCTTCATTGATCTAAGAGATGAAATTGCCTTATGAATTGTTGTTCAATAAGTTGCCTCATTACAGTTTTCGTATATCATTTGGTTGCTTGTGTTATGTTTCTACATTGGCAAAAGATAGGAATAAGTTCACTACTTGTGTCGATGCTTGTGTATTCCTAGGATATCCTCTTGGGTTTAAGGGATATAAGATCCTTAATATTGAGACTCGTGAAATTAACATTAGTCGTAATGTTGTTTTTCATGAATCAATTTTTCTTTTTAAGAATATGTCTCAAGTATGTATAGCAATAGATTTGTTTTCTTCTACTATGCTTCATGTTTCCACTCCTGTTGCTATTGACACTTTACCTGAGCAATCATCATCATCATCATTATCTTGGTAGTTCTCTTCCTACATTGGTTGATTTATCTGGTTGTCATGAGATAGAGATTCCAGTTCCTTCTGTTGAAACTAATGTGTATAATGCATCATCTGCATCATCTTATGAGACACACTCTAGTGCCCAACCTCTTTCTACCGAAATTGTTTCAACAAATATTGGGCAAAATTCTCAAAACAATGCTAGACCAAGGCGGCAAGTCAAGACTTGAGGTTACTTATCTGAGTATTATTGTTCTCTTTTGAAATTATGTTTTACATTCCTCAAAAATTTAAAATTCACATACATGTTACTTTCCTATATCTTATGTTCTTACTTACAATAACCTCAGTCTTTTCTATCAAAATTTTATTCTTGTTTACTCTCTAGAAACAGAATCCAAAGCATCATGATCAGTTTACAAGTCACATAAGTGTTTGTACGGGTTAAAAAAGGCATCTCGTCAATGGTATCATTGTTTCTCGAAGGTGATTTTACAAGCTAAATATGTTCAAAGTCCTTCTAATAACACTTTTTTTGTCAAAGCATCATGATCAATGTTTGTAGCTCTTCTGGTCTACGTTGATGATATCATGATTGCATCTAATTACGATAAAGAGTTACAGTTTCTGAAAGATGCTTTACATGCTGCTTTTACAATTAAAGACATGGGAACTCCAAAATTTTTCTTAGGATTGAAGATAGCTCGGAATACAAGTGGTATCTCAGTTTGTCAACGAAGATGCACTAGATATACTTGAATCAACTAGAATGCTAGCTTGTAAACCTTCTTCTGTCCCCATGGATCCAATTGTCAAACTTGCTCGTGATATTGGTGTTCTTTTGACAAATGCATCACAATACAAAGAACTCATTAGGAGACTTTTATACTTCACATTACAAGACTCGATATCACTTATGCAGTGAATTACTTAAACCAATTTTTGTCTGGTCCGACAGATGCTTATCTCCAAGCAGTTCACCGAGTACTTCGATACTTGAAGAATTATCCATGATAAGGTTTATTCTTCTCAGCTGACTCTGAACTTAATTTTAATGCCTTTGCTGATGCAGATTGGGCAACATATCTTAATTCTCGAAGATCCATTTTTGGTTTTTGCATCTACTTGGGTAAATCATTGATTAGCTGGAAGTCAAAGAAACAACAAACTGTTAACCGCAGTAGCACAAAAGCTAAGTATATAAGTATGGCTCTTGCCACTTGTGAACTTCTGTGGTTGCATCAACTTCTTCGTGATCTTAAAATCATAGTATCTGCTCATGCAAAGTTATTTTGTGACAACAAATCTTCACTTCACATTGCAACTAATCATGTCTTCCATGAAAGCACAAAACATGTCAAGATTGATTGTCACACAACTCGAGATCAAGCCAAACTTAGATTCCTCAAATTTTTTCATGTCTCGAGCAATACGCGCAGATATTTTGACAAATGCCTTGCATTCAAGTTCTTTTCATGATATTCTTCAACACATGTCTACTTCAAGTCTCTTTCTTCCACAACCAGTTTCTAATTTAAAGACTTGAGGGGGTTATATTGGATAACATAACTTGGTTAATATCGGTTTAACATTCTATTAAACTGGTTTAGTATTCTATTAATAGTTTCTAATTAATAAACACTCTTGTATATATACTGATTATGCTTTCTTTTACATAATCAATGAGAACAACACTTTAATATTAATTTTTTTCTTTATTCAAACTAACATCATTTGATTTTTGAATTTAGATAGTGTAACTGTACGCATGAGATTTCTCAAAATTCTCCACTAGTTACGTTTGATTTTTCATATTTGAGATAGTGTACGCATGAGATTTCTCCAACTTCTCTATTAGTTATTGGTGCTGGAGAAACTGTTTTTTTTGTTTCCTTTATACATATGAAATCATAATCTCTCTAGTTTCTTTTCTTATTTTGACGTTATCTTTGTCTTCGAATACTCTTTTTTTGGTTTTGTTGTGTCCTTCATACCATAACCGCCTGTGTTCACTGAGCTAGGTATTAGTTTGTTCCGGTGAACTGATTTTGTTACATCTCCCATTTTTGTTCTTGTTGATCAAGTTCTTCATAAACAAATAATAACTTTTATTTTGTGTATCTGTATTGAATTGTGACACAAAATAAAAGTTCCTCTTTGAAGTTAATGTTGTTTTGTCTTTGCAATCTCTTTGTGTTGTATTGTATCACTATGCATCTATTTAGGTTTTCTCGGTATGTCTGTGATTTGTACTCATGAGTACTGCCACATGGGTTTATCTAGGTGTGTTTATATTTACGGTCTATGTATGTTAAGGGTGCACCCGTAACATTTTTATTAAGGGTATAATGTGGCTCGTGCATGTTTACTTTCACATGTGAATAGATAATGTCAGCTACATGCATAACAACTTTGTTGCACTTGTAACCTTTTTATTAAGAGAATAGTGCGGGTACGACATTTTTAATCTATACGATTATATTATTACCTGCAGCCAATATGCTATCACATTTATCTCTACTTTTGCATGGAAGTTGTAATTCTATCTCAATAAAATCTAAGCATCTCTATAAATAATTATATAGCCGTAACACCATGTTTGCAATAAAATAGAAGAAGACTTAGTTATCATTCAATTACATTCTTAGTAGTGTAACAATTCTATTACATGTGTTATATTATTGTTTGTTATTTTGGGGTAAGATGTATTTGTCTCATTGTTAGCGATTTTTATTTTTCAAGTCTTAAAGATGTAACCATTCAACTGCATATAAACACATCTTGTTACCATCAATATATCACACCTCTTACACTCATAACATATCTTATTACATATGTATCAATATAGTTAACAACATTACTAAATTTGTCACTAATTTAACTCATAACAAATTTTTCTAATGTGTACCAACACTTTTATTATATGTGTATCAATATAATTCATAACATCCTAATCGCTAACACCCATAACAAGTGTTAGTCCATGTGATCTCAGAAATTTCTTACACGCCTCTTATAATTAAAACATATGCATTAAAATAGTTAATGCTTTACACTCATAACATATAATTAGCTTCATGACTAACTTTTAGAAATATGTTATCATGTAAAAATTATAATTACTGCTCTATGGAAACCATATATTTCCATGTTCCGCAATGATAAATGTTTTAGTTGTGTAAGCAACACTTAGTTTTTTACATACGTTCATACTTTACCCCATCATGTGTTGTTAACACAACAATATAATTTAGAATTTTTTACATACGTTCATACTATATATATGCACTTTATATTCTAATTATCACATATATGGATGGGTACATGTTACCTTAACATGTTACTAACTTTGGTACATGTAAAAATTATATCTGGCTGATCTTTTTCACGTAAACATATACTTAGCTAGCGTTTGGTCGTCTTATATTCCAATATTTACAATTCTCACAGTTATACACATTTACGTAACATATTACCATGTAACATGCTAGTTACTTGGGTATTACTTCTTTCATCATTATATATATATATGTAAATATTGTCGTCGCATACATATCCATTTAATATTCTTTTTTAATGTCTTACTCTTACTCCCTCTAATATATGTAGGGGTGTCAAACGGGCCGTATGACCGCAGACCTGGCCCGATAAAGTCTTCATCGATGTGGGCTTGGACTTTAGAATCTATGTCCATTAAAAGACGGGTCTTGCGGGTTGACCTGACACGGATAATAAGTTAAATGGACGAGACCCGTTACAGACAGCGAGTTTGTGGGCTACCCGCAATATCAAAACTTCTGGCACTCGTCTCCGATTTTTGACTTAGAAAGCTGGGAACAATTGTTGGAACTTCAATTAAGTCTGATTAACGAAGCCATCGAGCTTTACTGATTAGGTAAATCTGTGAGGATTGATTCATCTTATTTGCTAGGTTTATAAATTTCTTTGTTTCTAAACGGGTTAAACACTAGAGATTCCTTCAAAAAGTCGTTCTCCATACTCATCTTATTTGTGTACAAGATACCCGTAATATTTCTTCTTTATTCGTTTGCGTTAATTTTCATTGTTTAACCCTCCAAAAAAATTGTAAAATCTTTCTCAATTGACTCCCACTTATTTGTCTATCCCTCTCTAAATGGGAATCAACTTCTCGATGTTGCTCGCTCTATTGCAAGCTTTTCCCTTTTTTAAATAATGGTTCTTATTGGAAATATATCTGGTTTGTTTGGCTGTGAATGTGGCAAGAGAATATGATTTTTAATTTGAGCTATGTCTGTTCATTCAATAAAAATGTAAGTTAAGCTGGGATTTTAGCAGCATTGATGGAATTTGGACGAGTTAGAGTGTTATGTCTATAACTCGAAAGCTCGGGGAACCTCTCTTCTATTCAACTCTATTTATTGATCTTCACATCTGATTAAGTAATGGTAATCCACCTACACCACTATTGCCTAAGTTCCTTGATATTGAAAGTGACGTTTATAGCTTGGACCAAACGTTAGCTTGGACCAAACGTGCATGTCAAAAAGCTAATGGTGCTTTAGATCCTTGATATTGCAAGCTAATGCATATTATATTTATGGTAAACGTGATGGTTAATTAATGTTTTTGGGTCATTGGAGAATTATTGACTAAGGTGATACCACGATACTATTTCTTGATCCATGTTTCAAGTTTCTCGTTGATTAAGAGTACACCCATGAATAGTCGAACTCCAATGTTCTTTTTACAGTTTCGTCTAAAAAACTCTGCGGTGTTTGCGAAGGTGATTCAAGTAGCCTTAGTAATCATTTGGTTCTCACTTCTAGGGAATTGGTCTGTTGTCAAGAGTACAACTACAAAAAGTTTTTTTTTGTAAATTCATTGTCAAATAAATTTGTGTAACTTGGTGTGAAGAGTGTCTCTCTCTTTAGGTGGGCTTCGTTGGTTCGACTCCCATCCAGTGGACTTAATTATTTGTCATTTGATTATTATATTAGTTTTAGCCTGTAGGGCGGCCTGTTAGTCCGTTGGATTAAGCGGATTGGGGCTGGACTTCAACATTTGATATGCGGTCTTAACGCACTGGCCTGTCGCAGTCCAACAAAAAGAAATTGATCCATGGATTTGGGCCCGTTGGAGTGGACCGACTGATACACATGTTTTAATCCTATTATCGTAGTGCAAGTGCACAACAAATTGAAGTAGTATTCTAGGGATCGAATCCATGAAGACCAATGGTTACACTATCAATCTCTAAATCAAACTTAAGCTAAGACAAATTAAAGTAATAATGATGGCTGAAAATAAATAAACTAAGCAATGAAACGATTTAAATTCAATAATAAAAACATCAGGTTCAAGGAATTCATCAGGAAATCAAGAATCTAAACCAGAGAACTATTCAGGGTAAGATTAAGATCAATTCTCGACACATACCTAACTGTATAGCAAATCCACTGTCGTGGCGTCGACTACTATACCTAGCAACCTAGAAATCCTAAACTATCGTTAAGGATTGACTGCTCATCTAAGCAGTTCATGCATCTAACAAGTTTTTGGAAAGTTAAACAACCTAATATCATAAACTAGTTGATCAGGCTAATCTAAGTATTACACACATCAATAGACGGAGAACACAAAGGATTAAATCCCTATTTGTTAAGAATTCATTGATTCCCTAAACCCTAGAAAACCCTAAGCGTGATTAAGGATCTACTCATACATAATCAAAGAAGAACAAGCAAAAGAGATAATAGAAAACATGATGAAATTTCAATTGAATAAAAGTAAAAGAGGTTCAGAATTCTTCTCCAAAATGTAGATGATGGAATCTTCTCCTCAAGAGCTTACAAAGTCCGCCGTCAAAAGAAAATAAAAATTGTGTCCTCTGAAAATCGAAAACCCTATATTTTAAAAGGGCAAAAATGCGTGGATACAAAATTAGGAAATAACGAAAATATCTTGCAGGCCCGCGGATTGATCGATCCAGGTGTAGATCGATCGATCCACTATGAGTTGGTCGATCCACATGTCATGCGCAGATCAATCGTCATAGACTTGGAACAGTCGATCCCGAGATGGTGAGTCGATCAACAGGTCGTGTGTAACTTCTTGTGAGATGAAGGTCGATTGACACATGATTAGATGGTCGATCATCAAGTCGTGCGCAACTTCTCATGAAGTGGAGATCGATCCATCCTTGCAAACGCCATAATTTCTTTTTTTGCTCCAATCCATGTTTTGAGTGCTTTATTCTGTAATAATCTATTTTGCACCTGAAAAGATTCCAAAATGCTAACAAAAATTCGAAAAATAAGCACATAAATGAATCAAAAACTGATAAAAATGAAGTGTATCACCGAACCGTTTGACACCCCTAAATATATAAGATTTATTTCTATTATATATTTAATTAAATTTATTTATTATATGGATAGGGTCTTTTCGGTCTTTTATGATTAGAAAACCAATTGTTTGAAATCTTATGCATATTTCCTAATTTAACAAAAACCCATGTCTATTGGACTAATCGACCCTTTATTTACTATTTTTTCGTTTCCATCAAATATTTTAATTATTTATAATTAAATTAAATATATGGCTTGTGGAGAAAAAACGAAAATTAAATATATGGCTTTTAATTTTTTTTTGTAAATGGCCTTATCGGAAATCCGCGAAAATTTCAGGCATAGAAGCAGCCACACCCACACAAGCTCAAGTTCAAAGTTATCTCCGCACTTAAACTTCCTCTTATCTTTTTCCTCTTTTCTTCGTATTTCTCGCTCTCATTTTTTCTCCAAATTGTTCATCGATTCTCAACTCAGTTTTGATGATTTCGGAGATTTGATTCGTCTATAGCCCCAATTTTGAAGTTTTTGTGTCGTTTCAGAGACGAAATTGGTTGGATTCTCTTCTCTTGAAATATTGTAAGAAATTAGAATGAGATAAAACCTTTGATGCTGAGCTGAATTGGGTATTGTTTTGTTTTGTTCGTTTTGGGGTTTTTATTGAGATGCCGTCGATGCTTGTTCTCGTCGGCACAATGCCGTCGTTGGCTTCTCTGGTTAGTCTAGGTGGTGCTTGTGCAAGCATTTCAGGAACGAGTTCGTCGGATGCATCCTATGCATTAGTTAAGAGGGTTTCTTTGTCAAGAAGAAGCGTTAAGGGGACTAAGAAATGGCTGTGTAGATATTCTGTTTCGTCTTCAACAACTACTACTGCTGACTTCATTGCTGAGCAAAACAACAACTCAGTTTCTATAGATTCTAACTCGTTTAAAGGGAGTAAAGAAGGGGATGACAGTGAGGTTGTGCTGAAGCAGACTCCTAAACCTGTGTTGAAACCTCCTGTGGCAAGGGTAGAAAGAGGTTTAGAAGTGAATTCTGCTCCGTGGAGTAAGGGTATATCGAATGGGGGTAAGTTTGATGGAGAAGAAGAAAAGAATAAGGTTATTGAGTCTCTTGGTGAGGTATTAGATAAAGCTGAGAAGTTGGAAATTCCGAAACCCAGTAACAGAGAAGGTGGTGAGGCTGTTAAACCGTCACAGCCTAGTGCCAACAGTAGTAACTCAAAAAATGGTAGCTATGCCAGTGCGGCAGCAACAAGGAAAACGAAAACTATGAAGAGTGTGTGGCGGAAGGGTGATGCAGTTGCTGCTGTGCAAAAAGTTGTTAAAGAATCACCTAGACTTAATAATAAAGGAATGCAGGTCGATCATACATCAAGAGAGGAGGGAGAGGTGAATGCCAAAGAAGGCTCTCAATTGGCACCACCTCGGCCACCTCAAAGACCTCAGCCAAAGTTACAAGGGAAGCCTATGGTAGCTCAGCCACCTGTAAAGAAGCCCATCTTGAAAGATCTTGGTATGGCAGCAAAGCCTCCAGTTTCTGAAGAGGTTGATTCTAGCGTAAAAAGTAAAGAAAGGAAGCCTATTTTGGTTGATAAATTTGCTTCCAAGAAAAAAGCTCTTGATCCTGCGGCCTCTCAGGCTGTGTTAGCTGCTACTAAGCCTGGAAAGGGTCCTCCCTCTAACAAGTTTAGAGTTGAGCACCGTAATAAAAAAAATGCATCAGCTAGTCCAAGACGAAGAATTGTTGCCGAAGATGACGGTGACGACGATTTAAATCGTGGATCTGGTAGAAAAGGGAGAAAATGGAGTAAAGCTAGTAGGAAGGCTGCAAGACTCCAGGCTGCAAAAGACGCAGCACCCATTAAAGCTGAAATCTTAGAGGTAGAAGAAGAAGGCATGTCCATTGAGGATTTGGCTTACAACCTAGCAATCGGTGAAGGTGATATCCTTGGGTATCTATATTCAAAAGGGATTAGACCTGATGGTGTTCAGACCTTGGATCGCGAGATGGTGAAGATGATTTGTAGAGAGTACGATGTCGAGGTCCTTGATGCTGGCTCAATTAAAGTAGAAGAGATGGCAAAGAAAAAAGAAATTATTGATGAAGAAGATTTGGACAAGTTAGAAGATAGACCTCCTGTCATAACTATTATGGGTCATGTGGATCATGGGAAGGTAGGCACACTTTGCACTACTTATTTTTTTTCTTTTTTCTCATGTCCTACTCGCCCTTAAACGGAAATGTAGAGTCCTATACTTTAGCAGAGTTTTCCTAATGCATTGGCTATCTATTGTGCAGACCACTCTTCTGGACTATATCAGAAAAAGCAAGGTATAAATGAGCAAGAGACATAACATTGATTTTGCCTTTATTTATCAAAACTTTATCATTCTGGCCGCTTAAGTTCTTTAACATTTCTAAAGCGTGGCAATTAATATGTTGAGGATACAACTCATCGTTAGCATTGAATTTTGTATTTCTGCTTTATTTTTCATTTGCTTATTGTCAAGGTTAGTGCTAAGTAGCTTTTTCACCCAACCCTTCTTCGCTGGATATCTGCAAAAAAATGAAAGAAGAAGATACCAAAAAATAAGTATCTATATGTAATGAATTACTAAGAAACCTTCTAGTATTGATATTTAGTCATTTTCAAATCTCTTTTATCAGGTTGCTGCTTCAGAAGCAGGGGGAATTACACAAGGAATTGGTGCATATAAGGTGTCCGTGCCTGTTGATGGAGAGTTGGAGTCCTGCGTTTTCCTTGATACTCCTGGACATGAGGTAGATTTTTCAATTGAATATTCGTATGTTCATTTCCGGTGCTGATTTTTTTTTTCACAGATTGTAAGTCATGAGCTTATATTTCATGTAGCATGTTTTTTGATTATCACATCTTTTGCTAGGCATGCAATAGTTTTGTTGATCTGAATTTTATGTGCTCATAGGCATTTGGTGCAATGAGAGCTCGTGGAGCACGTGTCACTGACATTGCAATCATTGTGGTTGCTGCCGATGATGGTATTCGTCCTCAAACTAATGAAGCAATAGCTCACGCTAAGGCTGCTGCTGTACCGATAGTCATAGCTATAAATAAGGTATGAGGTTCGTTTAGCACCTATGTTCGTCTATCTAGGAGTTGTGAAAGATTGTTAAACAGAGTACCTTTTTGTTAACTTCTTTACCGTGTGTATATGCAATTTCTCTCAGTCTGATTCATTTAATGTTCCAGATAGATAAAGAAGGAGCTAGTCCAGAGAGAGTGATGCAAGAACTTTCTTCAATTGGTTTGATGCCTGAAGATTGGGGAGGTGATGTTCCAATGGTTCAGGTTAGATTACGTACTTCTATCACACATATGTTTCAAGATACGTATGTTCCATGGGGTCTTATGTCATGCTCTATTATTCGACTCTGACAGATCAGTGCATTAAAAGGAGAAAATATCGATGATCTGCTGGAAACTGTCATGCTTGTTGCAGAGGTTAGTTTGTTATTCATCTCATGATAACAGCTTAGTTGGTTAGTTTTCCCATGATAACAGGTTTTGCTCGTTTCAGCTGCAAGAGTTGAAAGCAAATCCACACAGAAATGCCAAGGGCGTTGTTATCGAGGCGGGACTTGATAAAGCAAAAGGACCATTTGCAACATTCATTGTTCAGAAGGGAACTTTGAAAAGAGGGGACGTTGTTGTTTGCGGAGAAGCTTTCGGAAAGGTCTGTCCAACATTTAGACTTCTCTTCAAGCCACAATTTGGATAATTTGAAATAGTTAGAAATTTACCTACCTGGGCCTGGCTTTGTTTCGGAGTTTAGGTACGAGCTTTATTTGATCACAGCGGGGAGCGCGTTGATGAAGCTGGACCCTCCATACCTGTGCAGGTTTGTAGTTTTATAATCTACCCTAAGTTAAACTTCGTTGCACATACATATAGGGAATACTCAATTGCACGTCATGTTTATTTTCTTGTGACAGAATTTTAATCCCATGTTCGTATAAATTGATTTAGATATCTAAGTTGAAGATACAAATTACGTTTGCAGGTGATTGGTCTAAATAATGTCCCCATTGCTGGTGACGAATTTGAGATTGTCTCTTCCCTTGATGTGGCACGTGAGATGGCAGAGGCCCGTGCGGTATCACTAAGAGATGAACGAATATCTGCAAAGGCTGGAGATGGAAAGGTCACACTTTCCTCACTAGCTTCTGCTGTATCAGCGAAAAAGATGTCAGGCCTAGATTTGCATCAGCTTAATATCATCTTGAAAGTTGATGTACAGGTAAAGAGTCAATTTGGTTTCATCCGCTCACCTCCTTCAACATTTTGGTTTCCTCTGTCCCCTGTGCTTATCCAACTCATTAATGCGACTACTAGGGATCCATTGAAGCTGTCAGACAAGCCCTGCAAGTCCTCCCTCAGGAGAATGTCACCTTGAAGTTCTTGCTACAAGCGACAGGGGATGTGAGCAACAGTGATGTTGATCTGGCATCAGCAAGTGAATCCATCATTTTTGGTTTTAATGTCAAAGCATCTGGTTCTGTTAAGAAAGATGCAGAAAACAAAGGTGTTGAAATCCGACTATATAAAGTTATCTATGAGCTTATTGACGATGTCCGAAACGCAATGGAAGGACTTCTTGAGTCTGTTGAGGTTAGCATTTAATTTTTAAGAAATTCTAAAGCGTTTTTCTTATGTTGCCTTATCTAATCAAAATCTTTTTAGTGTTACCCATGATGAGATATCTGTTTCTGTCTTCTTTCCAAATGAGTTGGCATAACAGATGACATTTTTTTGTTTTGGTTGAAAGATTGAATTGCCTGAAAAGTGAATCTCTGTATCATGTCATAAATAATCTTAAAACATAGGATTTAGTTCCACTTCACGAGTCTTCTCGGAGTTTTGATATTTGAAGATTTATGTGGCTGTTGATAGGAACAAATCCCGATTGGCTCAGCAGAAGTTCGGGCCACTTTCAGCAGTGGAAGTGGTCGTGTGGCTGGATGCATGGTGAATGAGGGGAAATTTGTCAAAGATTGTGGCATCAGGGTGATCCGGAAGGGTAAAACTGTCCACGTCGGTGTCCTTGATTCTCTTAAAAGAGTTAAGGAAAATGTGAAAGAGGTAAACTATCAAGTTCCATCTTACTAAGACCATGGAAAGACAAGTAGAGTCATCTTAAACTATCAACTTCAGACATGCTGAGATATTTGTCCAAACCTTAACCAAATCCTGACTTTTGGGATTTCTTACTTGCTCAGTGTAAACCCTTCTTAACGTTGTAGGTGAGTGCTGGATTAGAATGTGGTATTGGTATGGATGACTACGACGATTGGATTGAAGGAGACGTTATCGAGGCTTTTAACAAAGTTCAAAAGAGACGAACGTTAGAAGAAGCATCGGCTTCAATGTCTGCTGCGATTGAAGAGGCTGGAGTATAATTGTGATTCAGGTTATGCTTCTTAAGTCATCAAAGGAACTCAAGCAAACAACAAAATCAGACCCTCAGGGAAGATTTGGATCACACAACAGTTTGGTTGGTACATTGTTTGTATGATCTCATATTGTATATGGCAAATGGTTATACATTTGGTTATTGATGTAGGAAAAAAAAGACCCAAATGTAACAATAATATCTTGAAAAAAAATCACAAAAGTTATCTTTTAGAATCTTTGTTTACTATAAATTCATAACCTTTTGATTTGTTGTGTATATTATTGGTTTTCTCAGCTTTCGACTATGGTCTTGATTGGTAAGGTTTTTTGTTTAGCATAATGCTTTTTTAAAAACCAATAAACCAATTATATTTGTTCATTTAAATTTTCACAAATATGATTGATTTTAAAAAAAGAACTACGGTCAGCAAAAATCCTTACAATCAAGACTTGTATAAAAGGCATAGGAGGGGTAAAAGTGTAATAACATGGCTTAAGTGGAAATGTAACAGACAAGATGGGCGCGAAAAAGACAGCAATCACTTCCACTTGTGTCGTGGCTTTAACGGTCAACGATAAAAATCATGAGCTCACAGACCCCAACGCTCTCTCTTACCCATCACCAAGAAATTAAAACACAAAAAGGAAAGGACATACTTAAAAGATCATTGTCTAGAGTCATCCTTTTTCACGTGTCGTCTTCATCAAATCTTACCGTCCCAACAAACAAGATCCTCTGTTTTCTTCAATTGACAACCCAGAGAAACACTAAAAAGGATCCCTAGATTTTCATATTCAATGGCTTTGTACAGACCCAGATCACCATCACGTGATTTGAAACCACTTGCAGCTCAAAAATTTGGTAAGCTATATTGGAGAAAGACACGATATTGTCGACAAAGAGGATTAAAACAGAGTTGACTTCATTGTGGAGACAGAAAACAGAGAAACCTTTCCAAATTTTTGCCAGATAGTTTTTCTTAATCAATCAAAATCAGTCTTTTCTCCCATCTCAATCTAATCCTTTACTTTAAACCAAACTATTCCGTGACTGTCAAAACCGACGTTTAGCCATTCTTTTCGTTTTTGTTCTCAAAATTTTCCTCCATGTGTTCAAAGACCATTCTGTGTCCTTACCAAAGCTGACTTGCAAAGATGAGAGAACGGATATGTTTCTTCACGATAGCGATTCTCTGTCCTTTCTATTTCGTCTTAGTGAGATCCTTGAACGAAGAAGGGCGTATTCTTCTGGAGTTTAGAGCTTTTCTTAATGACTCCAATAATTACCTCAAAAGCTGGAATCAGCTAGATTCAAATCCCTGCAACTGGACTGGAGTCGCGTGTACCCGTCTCAGAACTGTAACTTCTGTTGATCTAAATGGAATGAATTTATCAGGTACTCTATCTCCTCTCATATGCAAGCTTCGTGGTTTAAGTTATTTGAATGTCTCCACCAACTTCATCTCTGGTCCAATCCCTCGAGATTTATCTCACTGTCGAAGCTTAGAGGTTCTTGATCTCTGCACAAATAGGTTCCATGGAGTGATACCAATTCAGCTAACCATGATCACCACCCTTAAGCAGCTCTATCTATGTGAGAATTATCTTTTCGGTTCAATCCCGAGACAAATCGGTAGTTTGAGTTCGCTCCAAGAGCTTGTGATCTACAGCAACAATCTCACCGGTGTAATCCCTCCTTCAACGGGGAAATTGAGACAGCTCCGGGTCATTAGGGCAGGACGGAATGCGTTGTCGGGTGTGATTCCATCTGAAATCAGCGGATGCCAGAGCCTAAAGGTACTTGGACTAGCAGAGAATAGCCTAGAGGGTTTTCTTCCTAAGCAGCTCGAGATGCTTCCAAATCTCACTGATTTGATACTCTGGCAAAACCGCCTATCCGGCAATATACCTCCTGCTGTAGGAAACATCACCAGTCTAGAGGTACTTGCACTGCACGAAAACTACTTTACCGGATCAATTCCAAGAGAGATCGGGAAGCTTGCAAATATGAAAAGGCTGTATCTTTACACAAACCAGTTGACCGGAGAGATACCACGTGAGATAGGCAACTTGACAGATGCAGTTGAGATAGATTTTTCGGAGAATCAGTTAACAGGTTTCATCCCAAGAGAGTTTGGTCAGATTCTTAATCTCCAATTACTTCATCTTTTTGAGAACATTCTTCAAGGTCCAATTCCTAGGGAGCTTGGAGACTTGACACTTTTGGAGAAGCTAGACTTGTCTATCAATAGACTAAACGGTACAATCCCGCAAGAGCTTCAGTTCCTAACATGCCTTATAGATTTGCAACTCTTTGACAACCAGCTTGAAGGGACGATTCCTCCTCTAATCGGTTTCTATAGCAACTTCTCTGTTCTTGACATGTCTGCCAATTTGCTTTCTGGTTCAATTCCTCCACACCTCTGCAGATTCCAGAAGCTGATACTTCTGAGTCTTGGTTCAAACAAGTTATCAGGAAACATTCCTCGTGATCTGAAAACCTGCAAATCATTGACAAAACTAATGTTAGGCGATAACCGGCTTATAGGAAGCCTTCCAGTTGAGTTATTTAATCTTCACAACCTTTCTGCATTAGAGCTTCACCAGAACTGGTTAACTGGGAATATATCCGCAGACCTGGGAAAGCTGAAAATTTTAGAAAGACTGCGTCTATCTAACAACAATTTCACTGGTGAAATTCCTCATGAGATTGGGAACCTCACAAAGATTGTTGGCTTAAACATTTCCTCCAATCAACTAACTGGTTACATCCCTAAAGAGTTGGGGAGTTGTGTCACTATCCAGAGGCTTGACCTTAGTGGGAACAAGTTTTCCGGGTACATAGCAGAAGAGCTTGGCCACTTGGTGAATCTAGAGATTTTGAGGTTGTCTGATAACAGATTGACCGGAGTAATTCCTCACAGCTTTGGAGATCTTACTCGGCTCATGGAGTTACAACTAGGAGGCAATCTCTTGTCTGAAAGCATCCCAGTTGAGCTCGGAAAGTTAACCTCTCTGCAAATCTCTCTCAACATTAGTCACAATAATCTTTCAGGCACGATTCCAGACAGTTTAGGAAATCTTCAAATGCTGGAGATACTTTACCTTAATGACAACAAGCTTTCAGGTGAGATCCCTGCATCAATTGGGAATCTCATGAGCCTTCTCATCTGCAATATCTCAAACAATAAATTGGTAGGAACAGTACCAGGCACAGCAGTCTTCCAGCGGATGGATTCATCAAACTTTGGCGGAAACCATGGTTTGTGTAGCCCTCAGAGAAGCAATTGTCAATCAGTTGTCCCACATTCTGATTCGAAGCTCAGTTGGTTCATGACCAGTTCACAGAAACAGAAGATCTTGACAATCACTTGTATTGTTATTGGCTCGGTTTTTCTTTTCACTTTTCTTGGTATCTGTTGGGCAATAAAGCGGCGGGAACCAGCTTTTGTTGGTCTCGAGGATGAAACAAGACCAGATGTTATAGACAGCTACTATTTTCCTAAAGAAGGTTTCACATATCAAGGCCTTGTGGATGCTACCAGAAATTTCTCAGAAGACGTGGTTTTAGGGAGAGGAGCATGTGGAACGGTCTACAAAGCTGAGATGTCTGATGGTGAAGTGATAGCTGTTAAAAAGCTAAATTCTCGTGGCGCAGGAGCTAGTTCTGATAATAGCTTCAGAGCTGAGATATCAACACTTGGAAAAATAAGGCACCGGAATATTGTGAAGCTATATGGTTTCTGCTATCACCAGAACTCACATCTTCTCTTGTATGAGTATATGGCGAAGGGAAGCCTTGGCGAACAACTTCAACAAGGCGAAAAAACCAGCTTGTTGAATTGGAATGCTCGGTATAGAATCGCCCTTGGTGCTGCAGAGGGTCTTTGTTACCTCCATCATGATTGCAGACCACAAATAGTTCACCGCGACATAAAATCGAACAACATTCTTCTTGATGAACTATTCCAGGCACATGTAGGAGATTTTGGTTTGGCAAAGTTGATTGATCTCTCTTACTCAAAGTCCATGTCAGCTGTTGCTGGCTCTTACGGATACATTGCTCCAGGTGAGGAGAACACCAAAACGGTTTATGTCTCCCACATTCGCTTATCCCACATAATTGATATATGTTTTGATGTGTTTCAGAATATGCTTACACGATGAAAGTGACAGAGAAATGCGATATCTATAGTTTTGGAGTTGTACTGTTGGAGCTGATAACAGGAAAGCCCCCTGTTCAACCGCTGGACCAAGGTGGGGATCTAGTTAACTGGATTAGAAGATCAATCCGTAACATGGTTCCAACCATTGACATGTTTGATGGGAGGCTAGATACAAATGATAAGAGAACGATTCATGAGATGTCTCTTATCCTAAAGATTGCACTGTTCTGCACCAGCAACTCTCCAGCTAGTAGACCGACTATGAGAGAAGTTGTCGCTATGATTATTGAAGCTCGGGAATCAATTAGCCTCTCTTCCTCATCCATTACATCAGAAACTCCTCTAGAAGAAAGAAACTCCTCCAAAGGTTTGTCCGTAACTCCGTATCCACACACACTTTTATCTAAAATTTCCAACATTCATTCACTTTTTCTGATTCTCATATGAACAACTTTCCTTGCGACTGTACAGAAATCGACTTCGTTGCATCACCTTGAAGCCAGCAATAATTCTGTGTTGACTCTGATTTACTTGAGCCTCTACTGATCTCAGCAGGTATTAGTTATTACATATTCCAACAAATTGTCCAGAACATTGCAGAACATGTTTTAACTATTTTGTAGAAGAACAAACAGAGAGTCCAGGGGAACAAGATAGCAACTAAGATCTTGCGATATCTGCAAAAATGGAATATGATTGATTAGCAGATCACGTGTATAACAATCCAAGGGGATTTAGTAATGATTTAGAAAAAATCTATAGACGTATCTTCCTAGAACTTCTTCGCTCTCATATACTCGTTGACATGCATTGAACATAATCAAGGTTACTTCTAGCCCTGTGCATCCGTTCTGTTCCGTCCGCTCCCGACCCATAATTCACGTACTTTCCGGGAATGGGAAAATCTAAATTTCTATTCGGATCCAAAAATAATATCTAAACGGTTAAGGAAAATGATCGGGAATGGATACAAGAATTCCCTAAATTCCCAATGGGTATTTGTTTACGTTAACAAAATATCAAAATATATTAGATTCAAATATTAGATATGTTTCAAATAATTAAGATCAAGCTCATAACAATATTTGACATAAATTTTTACAATTTTACAATAAATACAAACTATACAATATCGATATACCAGTGTTTTTGATAAAAAATAGTAATGTTGGTCATTTAATTACAAATTCTAACATTGTAATTTTGTATTTTTGTGTATTGAACATTGGTATATCTTTTACACATGGTTTTTTTTGTTATATTGATTATATGATTTATAGTAATATTCTTAGTTTTTTTATTACTCGTATAAAAAAACTATATATAATACCATTTCTCGTAAATGTATCACAATTTTTCGATTTAGTAGAACTTTGGGAATAGTTTGAGAAGTAAATTTTGAGTATCAAAATTCCTGTACCGTTTTTTATTCTCAAAATTTATGTGTGAAAATTGTTTAGGAAGTAATTTTTCTAACTAACCATTCATGTGCATACCCGTGATTTATCGTGCGGTTTCGTGTTATGCATAGAGCTCGTTACTTCCGTTAAAAAATAGAACCAGCACAAGAAACGATAAAAAGACAAAACTTTAAACCGAAGTTAACAAAGTTAATCTTTTCTCAAACAAAGTTTCCTCTATGGACACAATAGAATCGAGAACATGTGTTTAATACTCCATCGTTGTACGGCGAGATTACCTCAACGCGCAAAATCCCTAGTTTTTGTAAAACAAGACCAAATTCAGGCACGCAAGCTTTCTTCAAATCCATTTTTTTTAAAACTCGATAATTAAATGGTTTTCTGAGCACCCAATTCGTATTATATATAGAAGATGATTCATCAATTCAGCATCACTCAAAAAGAAATCAAATCCCCACAACATGGCTGGATTTTTGACAAAGAAGAATCCTAATCTCAAAATCCGGAAAAGCTTCACTGCCAAATGCTCTACTTTACTGAAGCAACAACATGCTCGTCTCTGTATAATTCGCCTCTGCGCCACAATGCTCCTCCGATCATACATAGATCACGACGATTACTAATAATTTACCTCATAATAGATATTTTTCGTCGGTCTCTCTATTCGCTTAGTGGGTTTCATTTGGGCCTTTGGGCTTCTTTCTCCTCTGAACGAATTAGGGTTTTTAGCTACATCCACTGATTAGTTTTTTTTTAATCAATGTTCAGCCGAAGAGGAAGCTCACGGCGTGTTAATTTTTACATTTTTCTGGCCGGTCCAGACTTTTTTTTTTCTCTCTTCAATTGATTTTTGTAGTGTAAGCAATTGTTATTACATCAAGTGAACGATGTTCAACAAGTTTATGTTTTGCTTAACTACGAACTCCTACAAAACCTTTTTGTCATTTGTGGACCTTAACCCAACGGCCCATGTAAACAAGGGTCCAGGCCCAAATAAATGTGACCGTTAGGTGGAAAAAATGAGATCAACGGCACATTTTTCTTTCTTTCTGTTTCCTCTCAGTCTTTTCCCATCTACTGTTCCCAAAACTCTTGAGACTTCCATTAATGGCGATACCAATTCCAACTCGTAGGAAATTATCTTCTCTTCCCAAAATTCCATCAACTGGTCAACCATGGAATGGTGGTTTCATTTTCATTATTATTAACCTTGGACTTCATTGTAAAGGTTCCTGTTTTAGCTTCTGTTGCTTAATAACTTCTCTCCAAGACAACGAAGTCAGTGTGGTTTCGTGTATGATCAAGGTAAGCTCAAGTTCGTATTCTAGTAGTCGTGTTCTGTGTAACTCTCTCCAATTTTTTTTTGCTTTCGTTACTAAAATTCGTTTCGTTCGATTATTAAAATTCTATCTAACCTCTATGAACAAACTCCACTACTTGTAACAAATAAATTTTCCGAACAAAACGTCCCTTAATCTACTTGTTGATGTAAGAAACCTCAATAATACATCGATTTTGACCTAAAAGTAAAGACTGATCGAATTGAACTAATTTCTCATGAAGAAAGATGCGACTTTATTGATTTTAAACTAGTTTCGTTCCCTCTTCTGTGTTTCTATCTGTGATTTTCTATTTTCCTAACAAATCGTCTCGTAAGCTACTCCAACTTCAATGGATTTTTCATAATATCTGCAATCTGATTCTCTGATGGACAGTGGCCCCGTTTAACTTAAATTCATCAAAACATTTATGGTTTTTTTTTTCTTTTTTGATCACAAGTTCCATAGTTTGGATCAAATTTACGAGCGTAGATATTAAAGCTAGCTAGTGGCTTTTGAAGCTGTCAGCATGGCTGAGGATTTGTACAAGCCATTGCTGGAACCTGATACTTTCAACAGAGAAGGAATTGACTTGGTAAAATGCTTCTGTGGCTTCTTTAGTATGATTCAAATCTCTTGGATTCTTTAATGGCAAAAATGGTTCTGACGCTTCAACATGACAGGGTGTGTTGCCATTGGAGGAGGTTTTTGAATACCTAAGAACATCGCCGCAGGGGCTTTTATCTGAAGATGCGGAAGAAAGATTGAAGATATTTGGTCCTAATAGACTTGAAGAGAAACGGGTAATATAACAAACAGGACATGTTTTTTCATAGATAGTGTTGTTACTGCCAAGTGTCTCCATAGTGTTATGCTAATTCTATTAAAAACAATGATACAGGAGAACAAATTTCTGAAATTCCTTGGTTTTATGTGGAATCCTTTGTCATGGGTTATGGAAGCTGCAGCATTGATGGCCCTTACCCTCGC
Organism: Lepidium didymum; assembly: GCA_963920545.1. Taxonomy (NCBI): domain Eukaryota; kingdom Viridiplantae; phylum Streptophyta; class Magnoliopsida; order Brassicales; family Brassicaceae; genus Lepidium; species Lepidium didymum. The sequence continues at coordinate 7,609,109 of OY986992.1, forward strand.
ATATAGCCAAGTAAGACAATCACAGTTTTTCATCCATTTTTCTGTCTGTGAGTGTTTATGAAATAGTTTCTCTTCCCAACCATATGAAGATACACCTTGAAACTTATGGTCAAGATGTTATTGCAGAACCTGGGTCCTGACTGGCAAGACTTTGTTGGAATCATTTGCCTTTTACTGATCAATGCAACAATCAGCTTCCTTGAAGAAAACAGAGCTGGGGATGCTGCTGAAGCTCTCATGGCTTGCTTAGCTCTGAAAACAAGAGTCTGGTTCTTCCCACTACGAATTTTGATTCCAATGAGCCAGCACTAGAAAGCTATCTGCACAATCGTTTCCCATACCAGTTTATATTATTGATCTTCTTAATTATAGGTTCTTAGAGATGGACAGTGGCAAGAGAACGAAGCGTCTATCTTGGTACCTGGTGATATAATTAGCATAAAGCTTGGGGATATCATCCCTGCAGATGCTCGCCTTCTTGAAGGAGACCCCTTGAAGATTGATCAGGCACATCCAGAATATCTAGCACCTTAGTTGCATCTCTCTTCTTTGAAGTGTACTATATAAAGATTGTCTCTGACACAATAGTTAAAATATTTATTCCCGCAGTCCGTGCTGACCGGAGAATCACTACCTGTGACCAAAAAGAAGGGTGAGCAAGTCTTTTCTGGTTCTACTTGTAAACAAGGTGAAATAGAAGCTGTTGTGATCGCAACTGGAGGGAGCACTTTCTTTGGAAAAACAGTGCGTTTGGTGGACTGTACAGATGTAACTGGACATTTTCAGCAGGTTAGCGTCGTTTTTTTTTCCCTTTTGGTTGATAGAATCTGATTGGTAAAGATGTATTTTTGGAACCGGTAAAGTTTACAGTCTGTAACTTGCGAGAACATGACATTTTTATTTGACATGTTTTCTTCTAGGTTCTCACATCAATTGGAAACTTCTGCATTTGCTCTATTGCTGTTGGAATGGTTCTTGAGATCATTGTCATGTTCCCTATACAACATCGCTCCTACAGAAATGGGATCAATAACCTTCTTGTACTACTTATTGGAGGCATACCCATTGCCATGCCCACTGTACTCTCTATCACACTTGCCATTGGATCTTATCGACTATTGGAGCAGGTACAAATCCCAGTCATTCTATCACACTCCCGGCTCATTGGACAAAGGTGTTATAACAGATGAATTGAGAAAAATTTTACTTTTAAGTTGCTGAATGCATAAGGAATTCTTATTTGTTTATCTTTGAAACACCAATTTTTGTTCTAAAAGGGTGCCATTACAAAGAGGATGACTGCAATAGAGGAAATGGCAGGGATGGATGTACTCTGTTGTGACAAAACTGGAACCCTTACGTTGAACAGTCTTACTGTTGATAAAAATCTTATTGAGGTGTGACTTGCATTTTAAGTTCAAAGAATACAGTTTCCAAAGGTGTTTATCATGTGCATTTCCATCTCCACAGGTTTTCCCTGAGTACATGGACAAGGACATAATTTTGTTGCTTGCAAGCCGAGCTTCACGACTAGAAAACCAGGATGCTATAGATGCAGCTATTGTTAGTATGCTTGCTGATCCTAAAGAGGTAGAGTTGTTTTCTCCTACATAAACTCTCATGTAAGACTATGTCGCCTCCCCTCCTTTCAAAAAATTTCTCATACAAAGGATTTTTATCTGTAGGCACGTGCAAACATTAGAGAAATTCATTTCCTGCCATTTAATCCCGTGGACAAACGTACCGCAATAACATATATTGATTCTGATGGAAGATGGTATCGCGCTACCAAAGGAGCTCCGGAACAGGTAGCAAAGTATTACACTATTACTGGCACCACCAAACTGATTCTAAGTGTAACAAATCGTTTGCTGTGTCAATACTAAACTGTACTATGTCATAGGTTCTAAGCTTGTGTCAACAGAAAAATGAGATTGCACAAAGAGTTTATGCCATCATCAATAGATTTGCAGAAAAAGGGTTGAGGTCTCTTGCGGTTGCTTATCAGGTAACACCTTTGTTCAATCCCTTTCTCTCTTGATTTGGTTTCATAGTACGTGAACTTTTGACGTAGCACCTTATAAATGACAGTAGTTACTCTAATTCATTGCATCATTATGATCATAGAATGAATTGTTCTAGGAAATCCCAGAGAAAAGTAGCATTAGTCCTGGAGGACCATGGAGGTTCTGTGGTCTGCTGCCACTGTTTGATCCTCCAAGACATGATAGCGCTGAAACCATTCTTAGAGCTCTTAACCTTGGAGTTTGCGTTAAGATGATCACCGGTAAGTCTAAACCTCAAGAAATTGAGCTGAAGATTATTTCATGAATACTTACCCTAGAGCTTGGTAGGCTTAGGGGCACAAAGAAACACACACAGAATATAAATGAAAGGCTGATGATAAGTTGTGGAAAAAAAATGTAGGTGATCAGTTGGCGATTGCAAAGGAGACAGGTAGACGTCTTGGAATGGGAACCAACATGTATGCTTCTTCTTCTTTGCTAGGCCACAACAATGATGAGCATGAAGCCATTCCACTGGATGAGCTAATTGAAATGGCAGATGGATTTGCAGGAGTATTCCCTGGTCATAATCACAATACAACCCTAATATCTATGAGGTTTCAGATGTGCTCTCACTTCTGATTCCAATTGTTTTTTTTGTCTCTCATGTTACAGAACACAAGTATGAGATTGTGAAGAGTTTACAAGAAATGAAGCATGTGGTTGGAATGACTGGAGATGGTGTGAATGATGCTCCTGCTCTCAAAAAAGCTGACATCGGAATAGCTGTGGCTGATGCAACAGATGCCGCAAGAAGCTCTGCCGACATAGTACTAACTGAGCCCGGCTTAAGTGTAATTATCAGTGCTGTCTTGACCAGCAGAGCCATTTTCCAGCGGATGAGAAACTATACAGTTAAGTAATCTATTTTGATGAAATTCTCAAATCACTTATGTGTTTCACTGAATTACTGACTAATGAGCACGAATTTGCAGGTATATGCAGTCTCTATCACCATACGCATAGTGGTAAGGAGCTCCATGATACATGATCTAACTTATTTAGTTAAGGATCATCAACTTGATTTCTTTCTTTGTTATCATTGTTACATGCAGCTTGGTTTTACACTTTTAGCGTTGATATGGGAATACGACTTTCCACCTTTCATGGTTCTGATAATAGCAATACTCAATGACGGTAATCTGTTAAACCTCTCAATAGCTTTATGTTGATGTAAGAAACCTATTCTTAACACTTTCAAGTGCTCTTGTTTATCTCCTACGCATCAGGTACCATCATGACTATAGCTAAAGATAGAGTTAGGCCATCTCCTACACCAGAGAGTTGGAAGCTCAACCAAATATTTGCCACTGGAATTGTCATCGGAACATACCTAGCATTGGTCACTGTACTATTCTACTGGATCGTTGTTTTCACCTCCTTCTTTGAGGTATCATTCCATTGGTCAAAGTAATTTCAAGTTTTGTTTATCGAAAAAAATGCATTACTAGTGACCAATCTCTGGATCTTTAATTGCTGCAGAAATACTTCCATGTTGAATCAATCGCCAACAACAGTAAACAAGTCTCATCCGCTGTGTATCTCCAAGTGAGCATCATAAGCCAAGCACTCATATTCGTAACACGTAGTCGAAGCTGGTCATTTGTTGAACGTCCCGGCATTCTCCTGATTTTAGCCTTCCTTATTGCTCAATTTGTAAGAATTATCCATCCTTCTCTATTACAACAGAGAGTGTCATATAGCATATCTAGATCTTCAATTTGGACTTGTCCATTTCATGTACACAGGTAGCTACAATAATTGCTGTCTATGCCAATATCAGCTTTGCTAACATCACCGGTATTGGATGGGGATGGGCAGGTGTTATATGGTTATACAGTCTGATATTTTACATACCTCTAGATATAATAAAGTTTGTCTTTCAGTACGCATTGAGTGGAGAAGCTTGGAATCTCGTATTGGACCATAAGGTTGTTGGTGCAGCATGTCTTCTCCTCTGCTTGTTACTCTGTCTCAGACTTATATTCTGCATTTCTTAAAGACGAGGTTATTGGTTTGTCTTGCAGACAGCTTTTACTTATAAGAACGATTATGGGAAAGATGATAGAACGGCCAATGTAACCATCTCTCAGAGAAGTCATTCTGCAGAAGAACTCAGTGGAAGCCATTCTCGCGCTTCTTGGATCGCTGAACAAACTAGGAGGCGTGCAGAAATCGCTAGGTTATTTTTCTGTCTATGCCTCTTTTTAGTTTTCTCTTCCCATGCACATACTACCACAACCATTAACATAACTATAACTTCATCTGGTAGGCTCGTAGAGGTACACTCGGTGTCAAGGCATTTAGAATCAGTGATCAAGCTCAAGCAAATTGACCCAAAGATGATTGGTACAGCTCATACCATATAAAAAAAACTATTGATTTTTCCACAACTCAAAATCTACATAAAGGATGGAACAATCTTGGGGGCCTCGGTGATGTAACAACAAAAGCTAGAGCATTCATATGATCTATAGTCTTTAAGGTAGTGTAGTTTTCTAGTGACAGCATAAATTGCACCTAATCTGCGGTTGAGCTCAATTGTAGAACATGTATGTAGGTGTTGAACTGAACTTGTGATTATTTTTCACCACTTTGGTTACTGCATCCAGAAAATCTCTCTCGGTCACTGTCTTTCTTCGAGATCGAATGGCAAACATTCCAGCCTCTGTACATACGCTTCTGATATCAGCTCCTGAGACGTTCATAACCAATACGTTCAATGACAGTAATGACACCTCTAGAACTTAGGAGGAGAGTGAAAAAAATCGTGCCTGAGGTATTTGGACAAAGGCGAGCAAGCAGCTCATAACGAATATGCTTATCACAGTTCATTGATCTTGTATGGATCTTGAATATATGTATCCTGCCTTGTAAGTCTGGAAGACCAAACTCTATCTTACGATCTAACCGTCCAGGACGCACCAAAGCTGGATCTAGTGAGTCAGGCCTGTAAAATCAGGATTAGGAACTAGGCAATGACTGCATTTGTGAAAGTCAAGATTAATGTGAAGAAGACCTGTTTGTGGCCATAAGTACTTTGATATTCCCTCGTGGATCAAAACCATCCAGTTGGTTCACAATCCCCAGCATAGTTCGCTGGATCTCGCCGTCTCCATAGGAACCAACACAAAATCTTTCACTTCCAATGGCATCAATTTCGTCAAAGAAGATAATATAAGCTCTTTTTGAACGTGCCATCTGCAGAAAACAAACAAGAAAACGATATCGTTGAATGATTGATGAGCCATTGACAAAGTAGACTAATCACAGGATATGAACAACGAATGAATTACCTGAAAATTTTTACTAACCATCAAAGCTCCCTCACCAAAATTTTTCTGAAGAAGATCAGTCCCTATAACCCGAATGAAAGTTGCTGCAGTCCTGTTAGCCACGGCTCTAGCTAAGAGAGTTTTACCGGTTCCAGGAGGACCATAACAGAGCACACCCCTTGGAGGATCCAGCCCCAGTTTTATAAACTTCTCAGGATGAAGCATTGGCCACTCAACAACCTTGAAAGCAATATCTGTTAGATGCAGAGATTTTATGCTTCAGCAGGAAACAAAAAACACATTGAGAACTTGCTTACTTCTCGGATCTGTTTGATCTGCTCGTTGCATCCACCCACATCATTGTATGTCACATCTGGTATATCTTCCACAGTAAGCATTTTGATTTTGTTATCAAGTCTTGGAGGCAGTGCCAACACTATTTAAGACTTGTAATTGATTCTGTAATCGACCAGTAATCAGTTTTTGGATTATCAAGAACGAGAATGAGAAAGGTTCTCTGTTTGTAGAAGAAACAAAAAAAAACTAACCCCACGCGCATGCCTTCTTCTACATCAGTCGGAGAGAGACTACTACTCACACATACTTCCCACCCCAATTCTGACTTGACGACATATTTAACATCTTCAGAGTCTGGATTGAGTATAGTCTTGCATGTATAAATCTACATGGCGAAATACAATCAATAACCTTGTAAATCTGAATATTGAGGAGCCTGGGAGAGTAATATATCACAGACCATTAGAATCTCTTCTTCATTCATCCTTTTCAAATCAGTGTTAAGATCCCACTGGGTTCGTGGAGCCAAACCCATGTCACTTTCTTCGACCACTGTAAAAGCATTCAAATAAGAGATTACTTTTTTCACAAGATTGAAATGATTTTCAGAAAAGAAAGCGCACCAGTTCTTTTATCTCTTTTTCCACCTTCCTTATAGCAGCATCATAAGGCCCAAATGCCTGAAGTATTTATGGAAACAGAAATGACAAAGTCAACAATTATTGAAACGAAAAAGAAAAAAGTTATAGTTGTTACTTGGGTCACTCAAGAACATAACTTAAGAGTTCGAGAGATATGCAGTGAATATCGAAAAAGTGGAGCAAGCAAGAAGAGATTAAGAAAATGACATCAGATTTGAGATTGAAGTAAGAATCAACTCTATTATATATCTGAAACTTCGATGCGTAGAAGCAGCAAAGTTAGTGACCAAGAACAACGATAACGTAGGGACGAAGAAATTACATACGTAGGTTTTGAAAATTGCAATGTCATCTTCGTTTAGAGGAATTAGAGGAGGAATATTCTTCTCGTCTTCTTCATTATCTTCCGCCATTGTTACGCTCTCTCTCTCTCTCAACTGGTTTCTTTTGTTTTTTTGCTCGGGAGAGAAAGAAAGATGTGTGATATATTTCTTGAAAGAGAGGGAAAAATATGGGAACAAACTTTTAGACAAATCCTCAGATTATTGTTAATATCCAAAATCGCCCCCTTCACTTATCATATCATCAATTTCAACCCTTTCACGTAGATTGCGATTAACATTGTCTTTTCCGGCTCTTTATAATAGGAGACTTCTTTTGTCAAGTTACTGCAAAGCTATCGGAAGACGGTCGGAGAAAGTGTGTATTTGATTGACGAAGTAAAATTCAGAAGTAAAATTGTGATCAACCAACTAGCTATTGCTGCAGTACAATTGAAAGCCATACGGTTTAGTTTGTCGAATGCAAATCATTACCCTCAATTAATATACTATACAAAACAGTTCAAACAAAGCTACAATATGTATATAAATGTGCAACCAAACTTTTGTTGTTTTGCTTTTAGAAGCACAAACCACGAGGGGCTATAAATAGCTTTAGACGAAGAGGCATGACAAAATGAGACTACTCTTGATACTGAAGAGAGGGAGGACAGATTTGTCCATGTCGGGTTTTGTTGCATAGAAATCAGAGTTGAAGTAAAGGCAATGCCATTACTACACCAAAAACCGACACTAGCAACAGTATTATCCAGGCCGGCAATCCCTGTTTCTTGTTCTTTTTCCTCTCCTTTAAGCCACCGTCTGAGTCCTCCTTTGTTGGTTCAATGGTTTTCTCTGATTCGGCTTTAGTATTACTTTTTTGAGGAGACTCTGATGTTGTTGGTGTAGTCAGTTGTGTGGCAGCTTGCTCATCAAGTTGCTGCTGGTTGTACTTGTCTACGTACTCTGGAAATAACTTACGGAATGCTGGGCTGTAACGAATAAGAATATCGGAATCAGGTGAAAAACCCAAAATATGTAAAGCTCAGGTCTCAGCATTCACTCCTAATATCGGTTATCTAGTCAGCTTTATAACTACCCTAAACACAAATAACTAAAGTTAGCTTCTAAATGAATCCACAATTTGAACAATTTTGATGCTGGGATTATCTTACGTTTTACAATTGAAAGCGAGAGATGACTTGGCCAATCGTTGTTTCTCAGCTACAGTAGTATTCACACTTCCAGTTGTCGGACTGTTATCCATCTGCGCCACAAGAAAAATGTTTGGAGAAGCTTAAGAACATACATAAAAAATATTGCCATGTTAAATATGAGATTTTCAAGCAAAATATCCATAAACCGGTAAAACCTACAATTTACTTACCATGAATGAGAGAAGTCCTGTAAGTATGCTGCATTCACGAAAAAAAAATTGTTTACCAACACGTATATCGATCGTCATCTTCCAAAAATTTGTGTGTAACACTATAAATCTCAATTAAATTGTGTAACCAAGGGTGGAGAAACTATACCTTGACACAGACCACATCGGATTCCAGCTTTCTGGATGAACTGTAATTGCCAAGTAAACTATTCAGATATTGGACAAATTAAATGATATGAAATTGAACATAAACTGCCGATTGTCCTTACAATCACTCATAGACAAACAGATTTTCTTTTGTGTCATAAATCGACCATTTGGTGTAGTCATTCTGAGGCAAAAAAAAAAGAAAAGAAATGATCCATTGGAAACTGGACTAACAACTGAGTTAAGAGTAATGTTGAGACTCAATCTTAAGGAAATATAGAAGCATACGTTATTCCGGGTGGCTTGTAAGGATACTCTGGAGGGAACTTGATCTTCCCGTAGTAGAACCCACCTGCTAGGCAAAATTTTGGCATTAAAAAAAAGGAACCTGCTAAGCCCAAGACAACATTAACAAGAAACATCTGAAAGGAGATTTTCACCTGCAAATGGTGTTCCATCACTACCTTCGAGCACATAATCTGTAAGATTAATGACAATGGTTTAACTCTTTGTTCAAAATAGATCAAGCTACCATTATTTACATACTAAAGGCAGGAATACTAGAAAATCTGAAACTCCTTAACCGCTATCAGACTAAGAGTAACACTAATAACCGCTTTGTACAATTGAGAACAAAAAAAAGGAAAATCTTTCATGTTACATTTAAAGCATATATAAACCTTTGATTAATAAGCCTTCACAGTTTTAACAAAGTAATTACTAAATATAAGATCTGTTCTTTCTACTCCCACTATAGTTACCCAATGTTTCATAGTATGTTATATATTCCCAAGTACAGAAAACATGTCCATCATATACCTCATCTTAACATCTTCACATGAAAGCTTGCAATTGAATTACGGTTTAGCCAGTAGGAAATATAAAGAAAAAAAAAGATAGGAAAGGCTTACGCCACTCGAGAATGTCATTTGGAGAAGGACGAGCAACAACATGGGAGACAGGTTCCTAAAGTCCCAAACAGAAGATATAATAAATACTCCCAAAGAAACAAAAGAAAATATGAAACTTATGCTAGACCAAGTACTAAAAATACATTCACATACAAATACAGCATAATTTGAAAAGTCCAGAAAAGAAAGGTAGGAACGACATAAGAAGAGACTGTACCTTGCAAAGTGCTCTATATTCCTTTTGAAGGCGTTTAATACAGGCCTTTTCTGCCATCTAGGTGTTATGGACTAAGTAAATAACTGCAGCTGCTGTTAAACCCATTCGAAATAATCAACAAAACTAGATATAGAAGTCTACTGTCTACACAAAAATTCCTCAGTCATATCAGTTAGGAGAGAAAAGTATTCCCTGCAGGCCAATGTGGCATCCTCAACCTCGGACAGAAATTAAAATGAAATTGGTAAGGAATCTAAAACCTAGGAAAACATTCAAACCCTTATGATGTCTGAATTACATGTATGAACTTCATATCAAGGTGACTGAAGTTGTGAAAATTCATGATAACCAGAGACACCTTCGAATTAGAATCCCCAAGATTCATGAGTTGGGGAAGTTGTTTCACCCAAATCACTGGACATAATTGAAAGCAACGGAATTTCGACCGGTTACAGCCAAATTGGAAAGAAATGATCTGAGATTTCCGAGAAAATATCTCAACCTAGAAACTTTTTCGATTCGACTGAGAAACAACAACAACGATAAGCAAACCAAACTCGTAACGAACTTCAATTATACTAGATCAATATCTAAGAAACAAAGAAACTTCCTCCCACGTTTTAAACCCAAATCAACATATAAAAAATCTCAAGCTGTAGCAAAGAAAAGCCTCAGTTTGATTGAGATTCCAATTGCAATTCAAGCTGCGCTCTTACCAAAAACACAGAATTAAGAAAGAAAAAAATTACATCAAAAGGAAACGTAACGAAGAAATTTCTAAGTGGAAACACCAGATCCAAGAAAAATATGACAAAAATTCAGTACCTGAATCGAATTTTGTCGAGGAAGATTTTCTCTCTGGGGTTTCTCGTTAATCACTTTCTCTTTCTCGTCGCGTAGAAAGAGAATAGCCTAACTTGTACTGGTTTAGCTAAACCGAACAAAATTCAACAATTTATCCCACGAGTTTGGCCGGTATAATACAATAATTCCGGTTCTTTATTTCTCAGCCACACAACCCACCCACAAAGATAAACCTCCTTTTTGACTTAATAAACCCCTTTCTAATTGAGGATTAATCATTTAATAACCTACGATTAATTTAGAAATATTATTGTTTCATATTTCTATATAAATAAAGTAAAAAATCAAAATTGAGCACAGTAATGCACTTTTTCTCTATTTTTTTATCCTCCACTTGAGGAATCAAGAATCTGTACCGGTTCTTAGAATTACTCTTCATGAGAAAAAACCAATGTTGTATAGTTATTAGTCGAGAGACAAAACAGCTGTTTACCTGCAATATATATTTCTTTTCTGAAACTGGACTTACACACTAATACCACCAAATTCCAAAGTTGTGTCTTTTACAAGTTATATAAAATTCAACAAAATTAAGTTTCAGCCTCTTTTGAGTTCCCCAATAACAGTAGGCAGAAAATCACGTGCTCTAATCACATGACCACCATCTCCTTAAGTTTCAAAGCAGTTACATGAGGTTAGGTAATGTGTATGTGTGGATCTTTGTCTCTACATATCATAATGTATCATCGTTTCAACGTTGATTCATCAGTAAAATGATTAAGATTAAGATAAGTATCTCTACATCTGACCAAATAGCAGTAGTCAAAGTACGATCACGTGATCAGATCCCAATAACTATGTGTTCAAACACCATAAAATCCTTATATTATAAAGTAGAAGCCTCTCGTCTTTCTCATCTCTCTCTTTCTCTAACTCACATCTCTATCAAAGATTTTCTCCGTCACAAAGAACATAACAGAACAAGCACAAGTGAGAGTCCTAAACTCCTAATTAACGAAATTACAAGAAGTGCTCACAATGAAGAGATATGGTTCAATGGCTCTACTTCTGTTACTTGTAGCTTTCTTTAGCAGCAAGTATAGTGTAGAGGGACGTTTTCTGTTAACGATGAAACATTCTGGTCAAGCTGTGAGAGACCTGCAGATAAGCAAGGAGATGAAGAAAAAGCCACTTAAAGGAGAAAAAGATAGCTTCCGAAGAATTCCAAGGAGTGGTTCAAATCCTATACAGAACAAGTAAAGAAGAAATAAGAAACTATAAAGTTTTTGATTTTTATGTATCCGCATAGATGAGTTTTAGGTGTAATTGACACCAAGAGCGTCTTTTTTCTTTATCAGGTGTAATCCACCAATAGATGTTGAAGGAAGTAGGAAACAGCAGGTCACAACATCAAGCAAACCTTAAGTTTTAGCTCGTTTTCTTTTTTTGATCTTAGATCCTCTTCGTTTCTTTTTTGTAGAATAGGTACCTAGACATGTGTTTCTCAGTGCTGTAATCTACCTGAAATATATAAACCCATCTTCTAGTTTTTCTGCATCCAATTTTTGATAAAGAAATGTGGAAACTTTACAATGCCTTACTCTAGTATTGTCCAACCTTCAATTTCTTAACTCCATGAGTCTTTGTGCTGTTTTTCTTCTCCTTCTCTTTTCCATAGCTTGTTCTCCTTTGGGGTATGCAGTGACCAACCTCTCTCTCTCTCTGTGTGTTCTTTGGTCCCTATGATACAAATCATCCTCAGATCGGCTAAAGGGAAATTTGAATTTCTTAAACCAAATGCAGAATAAAACTTATAATATGCTTGTCTGCCTTTCTTGATTACCACTGGTTACTTCCCACTGCATAGCAACAGTTATGAAATTCTTGTAGCACATCAACTTGATAGAAGTAATCACAGTGATTCAAAAGAACTTGTGAACACTAAACTCCCTTTGAGATATAAGTGTGTATAACATTCCTATATCGCTGATACAGACTGTTTCAAAGACTTTTGGACCAAAAGAAACAAAGTGGCATCTCACTATCATGAACAGAATAAATGTCTGGATTTCAGAAATGAGCTGACTCATGATTTGAGAAAAGAGTCATTAACAAATCATCTGCAAAGTCTTTCCAAATATGTAAAGCCCTAGCTATATCCCACAAAGAAAACTATCCTAAACCTCAAAAATCAAACAGGCTAAAAGGTAATACTTTTTTTTCCAGACTAACATGTGCTAATCATTTTACTTTCTCCCTCTCAAGATTAATAATACAGATGGATACTTCATGTTCATTACGACAGAGCATATGAAATACGGTGATAGTGATAATGTGGCTTGTTCTAGCCAAGTAAACACAGCTACCGAATACCTAAAATCTTTTCAAATAGAAAAACAAAAGATAAGAACAAATCTTTTCCATTTGGCGTTTCACCAGAAAGATCGTTCACAGCCATTAGAATTGAGTGAAGATAAACCGAAAAGAAAGAAGTCTCCTTCAAGGGTTGAGGAAGATTCTGTGAAACGTTTTGCTGGTTGATAATGGTGGATTTTGGTTACGAACCGGTTGGGCTGAAGGAGAGTCTAGACCGTAAGTAGGCCCAGAACCTATTTTAAATAACGAGGTTTGTCCTAAGAGCGTTTTAGTCGCTGACTGTGCACAATAAAACACATGGTTTCGTCTGAAACCACGTTCCTGAAGTTCTTTATGTTGAATTAATTGTTTGTTCATAAACAGTATATCAGACCCAAAAATCAGAATTTATTCACGAATAACAACAATTCAATCTAAACGGCTTTAAGTACAAATATAATTTCAATAGTTTTACATATTTTTTTGAGTATTGGTTGATTTTTTTTTTGAAAAAATGGAAAATAAAGAAAGTACAAAAAAGTAAGTAAATAAATATTCGTTTTTTTCTTCCGTCGGTAAATAAATATTCGTTGAAAAGGGTTTAACGAAATCCATTGAATATAAAGGCAAATTCCATAAATTCCAAATCGGTGGACGACTAGAAGAAATGTCCAAATCAGTGTGAATCGGAGAAAGAGAGAGAAACCATAGAAATAGGGAACTTTCGTCTTTTTGAGCTATTTAGATTTGAGCACCAAGCAAAGTTATATAATTCCCTGATCACACAACGCAGATGCGGAGATTCGTGATTGGCCAAGCCAAAAATCTCTTAGATCAGTCTCGTCGTCATCCTCATCATCACAAAAACCTTCGCTTTCTCTCTCTTCTTTCTCCTTTTTCTGCTCCTTCCGATTCTCCTCCTCTTTCTTCCTCGCGTTTCTTCTCTTCTTCTTCCGATATGTCTGCTTCTGATTCCTCTTCCTCTCTTCCCGTTACTCTTGACACCATCAATCCCAAGGTGGGTTTTTTTTCTTTCTCGCCATTCTCTTGTTCAATCAATAGTTTTATTTGTTGGGGTTGATGTTTGTTTTGATTTTCCATTTTGGGTTTTATTTTCCTCGATTGATCTGAGGCTTCTTTGATCAGTTTTGATTTTGTTGTATACTCGACTAAAATTTCTGATTCATTATTTGGTAAAGCGAAGAGCTTTGTTTAATTTCTTCGAGATTGCTCTGTACGTGATCTAAGGTGTATTAAGGTTCTTGTTGTTTCAACAATCTCTCGTGATATACACTTAAATCGAATTTATTCATTATATGTTTTCGCATCTCGATCCTTGATGGATTTATTTGCATTTCTTTTGTCATCCTTTTGTGTTTTTATACTCAAAATTGGGACGTTTGGGGATCCTTTTGGTTCTTCAGCTTTTTGCGGATATTGAAAAGTCTGTTTCTCCTTTTTGGATTCATGTGTTCTTTATTGATTCGATCCTTCTGATTATTAAATGATAGTTTGTTGAATGATCAGCTCATACTTTCCAATTGAACAGTTTCTTGTTAGAGAACAGTTCTGCATCTGAATCTAGCTCTAGTGACTCATGTCTTGAAACTACTACCGTTTGGGTTTTGTACTCTTAACAATTTGTTTTTTTTGGGATCTTAGGTTCTCCGATGTGAATATGCCGTCCGTGGAGAAATTGTCAACATTGCTCAGGTAAGCAGCTTTATATTAGATTTTTATTTTTCTAAAGTGGATACTGCTTTGCTCATTTTGATTTCTGCTTTCGTCTCACAGAAATTGCAAGATGATTTGAAGGCTAATAAGGATGCTTATCCCTTTGATGAGGTACGTCACGTCGTAATCAGTTTAGTCCTTTTCATGTTGTCTAACTTGATTCTTATCATGAGTGAAGCTTACAAGCTTTCTGACCTTTTGACAGATTATCTACTGTAATATCGGGAATCCTCAGTCTCTTGGTCAGCAGCCAATAACATTTTTCAGAGAGGTAAATAAGTGAGCTTTTAAGGTCTGCTTTGTTCCATATGTTAGTGATGGGTTACCTTATAACATTTATGTGTCAGGTTCTTGCTTTGTGTTCTCACACTTCTCTATTGGACGAGAGTGCAACACACGGTTTGTTCAGGTACTAGAAGTGGTTAATATGTTTTATCTCACTAGAACTCAGCTTCTGAGTTGTTTTGGTTCAGTGATGTTAGATTAACAATTAATTTTGCAACTTTATCAGTTCCGATTCAATTGAGCGTGCTTGGAAGATTCTGGATCAAATTCCCGGGAAAGCTACTGGTGCTTACAGCCACAGCCAGGTTTGTGGCATTGTGATTCCTGATAGCATCTCTCTCTTTCTCAAAAAGTGATTTCCTCACTTAATATCCTGTTCTGCCTCAGGGTATCAAGGGATTACGTGATGCAATTGCTGCTGGAATTGAAGCCCGTGATGGTTTCCCTGCTGATCCTAATGATATTTTCATGACAGATGGTGCAAGCCCAGGGGTAACGATCATTCAACTTTCTAATCTATTTAAAATTAGAACATGTGTATTATGAAGGTGACAATCATGGTCCTCTCGTTCTAGGTTCATATGATGATGCAACTTCTCATAACTTCAGAGAAAGATGGAATCCTTTGCCCTATTCCTCAGTACCCATTGTATTCAGCTTCCATTGCCCTACATGGTGGAACTCTGGTATGTTTTTTATGTCTGTCTGCTGATGATATGTTTGTTATGTCTGACTTGTGATGATATCATTTTGGCACATGCCTTTTATCGATTGTGGAAATGAATCTGCTTGGGAGTTTCTTTTGTCTTTTTTCTGATTGGTTCCATCTTCTGGTAGGTTCCATACTACCTAGACGAAGCATCAGGATGGGGTCTTGAAATATCTGAGCTGAAGAAGCAACTTGAAGATGCTAGGTCAAAGGGCATCACTGTAAGAGCTTTGGCTGTCATTAACCCTGGAAACCCAACAGGGCAGGTAAATTGATCTTTGAGACTAGAAATAACCATTCTATACCAATGCGAATTTCACAGTTGAGTTTAAATTTTAACCTATGATATGTTCTGGTTAAAGGTTCTTGCAGAAGAAAACCAGCGTGACGTTGTTAATTTCTGCAAAAATGAGGGATTAGTTCTTTTAGCAGACGAGGTTTATCAAGAGAATATTTATGTCTCTGACAAAAAATTTCATTCCTTCAAGAAAGTAGCCCGGTCTATGGGCTATGGAGAGAAGGATATCGCTTTGGTCTCATTCCAATCCATCTCCAAAGGTTTTGAAAAGACCAAATCTCTTAGTCAATTGATAAGCTTCTGATCTTTGCAATTGAAATTAGTCTCAAAACTGGATGGATTCATTGTTTTAATTAGGGTACTATGGAGAGTGTGGAAAGAGAGGTGGCTACATGGAGGTTACTGGATTCACTTCTGATGTAAGAGAGCAGATATACAAAGTTGCTTCTGTGAATCTTTGTTCCAACATCTCTGGTCAAATTCTTGCTAGCCTCGTCATGAATCCACCCAAGGTATAAAAACATCTATACTATTTTCTCATCCCAATTGATTCGGTCTCCATCATTAAAGTGGCTCGAGCTTGTACGCCGATAATTGAATCTAAAAGCTTTTATGAAATTTGATCAGCCTGGTGACGATTCCTATGAATCATACATAGCAGAGAAGGATGGAATTCTTTCGTCATTAGCAAAACGTGCAAAGGTTAGCCATCTAATTGACAAATATGACATACAAGATTAGATCTTGCTGTTCTAATTTGAATGTACTCCAACCGTGCAGACTCTTGAAGAGGCTCTGAACAAGCTAGAGGGTGTTACATGCAATAGAGCAGAAGGAGCTATGTATCTGTTTCCTCGCCTTAGCCTTCCACAGAAAGCAATTGCAGCTGCAGAGGTTGAAAATTCAGCACCAGATGCATTCTACTGCAAACGCCTTTTAAAAGCTACTGGAGTAGTTGTAGTCCCTGGTTCTGGCTTTAGACAGGTTTGAAAAAGAAAAAGCTTTTATCTCCTGAGAACCGAACTTAGAGCTCATTGACTATTTATTGATTTTGTTTGTTTTTTCTTTTGTAGGTACCCGGAACATGGCATTTCAGATGCACTATACTTCCCCAGGAGGATAAGATTCCAGCGATTGTTGACCGTCTGACTGGGTTCCACAAGAGCTTCATGGACGAGTTCCGCGACTAAGCTCTTTCTATTTTTATGATCTCTCTATATAGATATGATCTTTCTGTTTTGATGATCTCTCTATAGATATGATCAACGTTTAGTAATAAGAAAAAGTTCCATGCAGATTCTTTTTCAGTGACATTGTGTTTACAGAAGCTAAGATGTGATGCGAGAGCATTAGTTAGTGCTCTCGTCTTCCACGTTCTTCAACTTTTGTTTTGAGAGTTTTTATATACGGTTTGTCAAAATACAATCTTCTTGAAAAAGACGAGATTTTATGTATTGAAACCATTGGTAAGACACTTTTGCATGCTTTCCATGTTCAAATATGACCATTCCTTGGGTCGAAACATAAGGGCTCTTCAGGAAACTTAACTGCTTGGTTTAAGCAACTAATAATACTAAAATGAATGGCGAATCCCCGAATTTGATTAACCTAATCACTCGCCTTTAAAATTATTGTATTTGTAGACACTTCTTCGCGGCAAAAAAAAATGTTGATAGCATATTTTAGATCAGAGCCGGGAATGTCGAAACAAATTGACATCTACTCATCACTATATAAATACCATCGTTTATTTTTTTTGAAAGTATCGATCTAATTCATAATTCTAACTCAAATAATATCACACTATTGCACAGAGAATCGAATTCCATTATAGATAGATAGAATGTAGTTAAATTCCGGTGGAAAATATTGCATAAATACACATTTAATCATTTCCCATGGATAATATTCTAGAGATGAGATTTAGACATTTGATAAACAAAGACTAATTGTATGGTTCAACTACTAATATTTCAAAGAAGTACCTAAAATTTGTTAATTGGAAAGTAGGAAGTCTACAAAGAAAGAAAAAACAATGAATAAATCTGAATCGCCTGAATGCATATAACTAAACACAGCAAAAGTAGCGGCAAATACTTAAAGAAATTCATTAGAAGTATAGTCGACTAGTGATGAATCAAATCAAATGATCCGTCTTGACATACATGGCACCGAATAATCCTACATTAACCCATCATATTGACAGGCCATGCCGGAACAACGTCAACCGTCCGATCATTACCCATCTCAACAATCCTCTTACCTAAATTTTCTCTCAACACACTCATCGCCGCCACGTAATCATGGAGTTCCTCCTCCGGCACACTCTCCACCGGACGCTCCCACCACGGTCTCTTACCTTCCTCTTCCGCCATATTATCACCAGAATGTACCTTCAAACTTACTGGAGCTTTACGAAGATACTTATCTATCAATGCGTCCACGTGGCCGAATCTATAGATTCTACCACATCGAGAGAACGTTATAATCGCGATTTTTGCGCCAGTGAGAACGCTCAATTCTGCGGATTTTTTGAACAATCCACGACGTCGTTTTGAGAACGTTACTTGTCTCTTGCTCTCTTCTTTTATCTCCTTAATCTCTATCTTTTGTCGACCTCGTGTTGTTTTGGGGGTTTTTGTTGTTGTCGTCTCCTTTTTAGGTTGAGTAACCAACATGTTAGAATTTTGACGTTGATCCTTGATCCCCAGGCAAGTGATCAATGAAGTTTCACATACTTCTTCCATTACCAAACAAGAGTAAGACATGAAAATATCATTAGGGTTTTTTCATGGAAGTGAGATTTATAGTTGTCCATGGTCATATACCAAGCTAATAATGGAAATTGTGTTATTATCATTTATGGTAATTGTGGTGTTAAATATACTTGCAATTAATTAATCAACATTTTACGGAATAATTCCATAAATTAATGGCAGTCTGTTAGAACACGTGTTTTCTTACATAAACATAATTATATCCGAAATACGACTTTCCATTTTACTCGAGCCTTGAAGAATCAATTTTGATGCATGTAATATTTGATGGTCCTCTTTGGGATCCCTAAATGGAACAAGTTAAATGGTACGATTTAACCCGATTTAAATGCAAATGATAGAATTTCACTCCGTGTGTGGTTCGATATCCGTCATGTACAAGTTTCTCTTCTGATTTGTATTTTAAATATGTAAGGGCATAAAAGTAAAACCGTAGCACGACACTCTTCCTTCCAGATATTTTCCGACACCAGTGGTCGGAGCACGACTTGTGTAAGGCCGAATTTGAAAATCAGAAATCTCTTCCCCTTATCTAAAACTGCTCAGTTGAAGAGAGAGAGAGAGAAAATGGAGGCGACGATGAAGGCGGAGGAGCTGGTTGAGAAGGTGATGAAGGGAAACGATGCTTCTCATGATGCCTCGCACGTGTGGAGGGTCCGTGACCTTGCTCTCTCTATTGCTCGTGAAGAAGGTCTCTCTTCCAACTCAGACTCCATGGAAATTGTGAGTTATAAATAACGCTAAGTCCCCCAAAAAAACTCGTAATTTGTTCCGTCCTTCTTCTGTGGCTGAGTGAGGTCATTAGTAATTTGGTGGAGAATCTTCTTATAGGAAACTCCTGTAGTGATATAGAATGTGAGATAGTTCTTTTAAATTTTCAATTTTTTGTTTACTTTAGGTGAACAAAGCTGTTCATCTTTGCAGGTGGAGCTTGCAGCTCTTCTCCATGATATAGGTACTTAAGTTTTATTTTAATCTGTACTTTAAGTCATGTGTTTGTAATCCACAAATTGAACATAGTGTGTATCTCTTGCTCTATCTCTCTCTCTTATCAGGTGATTACAAGTACATAAGGTTTGTAACTCGTAGTCTTCTTTTCTTTTGTTTTGTAACATTCTTGATTTTGCTTCCTTGAAAAAAGAGTGTATAGATTCCCCCCTGAAACTTCTCTGCATATAACTTTTTTTGAACTAACCTGGATGAATAAACCCACTGGGAAGTGTTTCTAGTGTCTACTCGTGATTCCATGGGAACCTAGGCCTAGATGTAGATCACTTCTGTTTGTAGATGCTAAATCGGATGCCATTAGGTGAGGCTTGTGAGATCTTTGCTGGGTTTTCTCACCGTAGAATTAGTTAGACTCTTCTAACTGAAACTTGGTGTGGATATGAAAATTCTAAACTTATGAACTATGAACAATGAGGTTTAAGTTTCTGCCCCTGACATATTGGGTAAAAAATATTATTACAAGTGACCCTTCGGAAGCAAAACTTGTTGAAAATTTCCTGGATGAGGAGGGTATAGAAGAGACCAAGAAGAAGAAGATACTAACGATCATCAATGGAATGGGTTAGTTTCTAGTTCCTACGTTTACTTCGCATATCCAATGTACTAATTTGCATGAGTTTTCACTAAGTAGGAGTTTGTAAAAAGCATTCTGTTGTATCTAAATTTGTGAAAGGAACAAGTGTATTGTATCCAGGTTTTAAAGATGAATTAGCAGGGGTAGCTCTTAGTGAATCTCTTCCAGAATTTGGGGTAGTTCAAGATGCTGATCGCCTTGATGCAATTGGCGCCATAGGTAAGAACGCTTCTCAACAGTTAAGGAGCTCTTGATATGTCACTGACAGATATCTGCTCTGATGTCATCTGGAGATTATGTATGTTAAGAAATTTGTGCTTTTTCTAGTTGTTGTTGTTGATCTCTTTCCGTTTTAGGAATTGCGCGTTGCTTTACATTTGGTGGAAGCAGGAACAGAGTGCTTCATGATCCTGAGATCAAGCCCAGGACAGAGCTAACCAAAGAGCAATACATCAAGAAAGAGGAGCAAACAACTATTAATCACTTTCACGAGAAACTCCTCAAGTTAAAGAAGCTGATGAAAACTGAGGTAAGCTTAACCGGAAAACAATTCCATACAACGCTTTGTTTTTGACTTGAGAGATAACTGTGGGACTAAAAAATATCAGGCGGGTAGAAAGAGGGCAGAGAAAAGACACAAGTTCATGGAAGAGTTTCTTAAAGAGTTCTATGAAGAGTGGAATGGGTCAACTTGAAAAGCAGGGGATGTGCATGTGTTCACCACCATCACTATATTTTTGTGTTGTTTAAGGTATGAACTTTTTATTGTTATAATGTCTTTTAAAAATCTTGTTTTTACTTAATAGTCTTTTTTTCAATCATATTGACATGAAAAAATCCTTCATATATTTGGAATATGTATTTACATATCATGTATTGGATTTTTAAATGCTCATTGTTGTAAATCCTATGAATAATTGAATAGCATGTAGTGTGATTAAATAGAAGTGAAATGATAATTCATTAATTAATGAACTATGAAAATGTACGTGGCGTGTGATAGTCATCTGTACTCAAGTCAAAATTATATTAGTATTGATTATTAATATTATTTATAAAAAATTAAAGGATTGTTTTATAATAAAAAGTTCACCTCTACCATTGTGAAACAAATAGCAATCCCTTAAGGTGGATTGGATAGAATTTTACTTTAAAATAGCATTTAAAGACAAATGTATTGCTGGATGATTAAGCGGATTAAGTCACTGCAAGGATTTCATAGTTGGGCCATAACATAACACTATTTGGCTTAAATCTGATGAAAACTTTGTATTAACTACATTTGCTTGTCTTTTTGTATATACACCTAGAAAATACTGTTTTTGTTGGGTGATCGTATTTGTGTTGGCAGTCAACTTAGAAGAGAAGAGCTTGCATGTATCTATTTATTATTATAAAGTTTTACTACTATCTAAAATTTATATTTGGTATAAAAACATTGTATAAATAAATATTTAATTATTTGGTTAAAAGTTTTTCTTTCTATATTTTTAATACTTAATATATAATAAGTTAATGAACAAAACTAACATACGTAATTATCTTGATTATTCATTAAAAACACCATTTGTTTTACAATAATTTTTTTTCCGAATAAAAGGCTATTTTTTAACATAAATTTCCGATTTTCTTTTGGACTTTTCTTTGGAAATCAGCCATTAACAAATAATTTTCAGAGTGTCTACTTCTCACACAAGGAATTGATGTTAAATATAATGATTAATGAAGATAAAATAATGCATTGGGGTTAAGCTAGCCAAGTCGTTTGGTTTGTAGTATTAAATATGACTTGTAGCGTAGAGTAATAATATATTATCATTTTACATAACACATGTCCAACACTCACTGGATTAGTGGTTCAACACATCCAACTGTTGGGCCATTACTCGTTCAATTTGTGGTTTTTTTTTGTCTTAATGTTAAATTAATGGTATAATACAGATAGAGACTAAATTGTAGATATTTTTATTATTCATTTTATCAGCCTGACCAAAACTGATTAAATAATACTTACAAATAGAGAATAATATCGTTTGCTTATATAGCTCTTGAGAAAAAATCATAATCGTAAATAATATTTTTATGGATAAGTTATGTGGACACCCAATCTCTTCCTCAAGGCATGGATCGATTAAGAGTAATAGTTTTTCACCCGGTTAAGATTTGGTTTGTCATGATCTTTTAATCGATTTAACCAAATAATTACTTTCGAATTTGGGAATAAAGAAAAGAAAGATCTTGAAAAGTGACCAATCAGAGGAGACACAAAAGAAGATTGCCTTTGTAGATTTTAAATTATTTGACAAAGAAAAGGTGAAAAAAGTAAAACTTTTCGTCTTTTTTTCTTTCTTTGAATTAAATGTTTTGGACTCAGTTTAGTTACTTTCCCCCAATATAAGTTTTTATATTCTTGCCGGTTTTCAATCTGTTGTTGTTCTTTCATGAGTTTCTGATATATTCTGATTGAGGTTGTTTTGCTTTTTGCCCACATTTAGAAAATTTGATCAAAATCTAGTTTTTTTGAGATTTTGTTAAGGTGTTAACCAATCGTTATGCATTTATAATCGACGTTTTTTCTTCGATTTTACTAATTTTGGAAGATAGTAAAATCTGTTTTTTGCCAGTTTACATTAAATTCATCATAAGTGAGATGCACTAATTCATTATATGAGATTTTGTCATATGGGTTTGACTGTATTTGCTTCGTGAAAACTTAGTTCATTCTGTTTTGGAATTATAATTTCTAATTTTTTTGTCCATTTTAGTTTTTTACAGTTTTTTTTTTTCGTTTTCATAGAACTAGCTTCTTTCTTTTAAATTTTAGTTTCCAAAAATATTTTTCTATTCCACCGAATTTAATATTTCAATCTTAAAATTCTAACCGTATGTGTCTTTTATAATTTCAATAGATAATTAAAAAAAAGTCTCTCTTTTTCGAAATATGGTTTCATCGTATAATAACTTACTAAAGAAAATTTAAAACCAAAAAAAATAAAATAGAATTACTCAAATAGTTCATTATAATCCTGTAATTACTAGAATAGTTTCTTTTGATCCTCAGATAGTGATAAAATGTGGAAATGTCCATAATTTTTCACAATGATCCGTTTATTAAATAATGTCATTCTGATTAAAAAAATTTTTTGGTAATTTAATTTATGAAAAATAGTTATAACTGTTGAAAATTAAAAACGTACAAACGTAATTTTATTTTTAGAAACTGAAAAACTTTATGTAAACTCTCCAACCGTCATTGCTTCTTCATACTCTGGGACTTCTTCTTCTTCTTCCTCTCCGCTGTCGTAGCTCTTCTTCCTCCGCGACTTCGACTATCTTCATCTTCTTTTCCGTCCTTGCTTCATCTTCTTCTTCTCCGTCGTTGCGTCTTCTTCTCCTAGTTTTTCCTATTCTTCTCCGCCGTCGCTAGTTCTTCTTGCTCTTCTTGTTCTTCTTCTTGCTCTTCTTTCTTCCCCACCACTGTTCTCTTAGGCGTCGTTCACCTCCGCCAACCTTCGCCTCCACCACCGTTCTCCGCCGTTCTTCTTAATCTTCACGTTAGGTACATTTCTTCGAAATTGTACATATGTTCTCTGCGGTTCTTCTAATTGTTTTGTATGTTTAAGAAAAACTTTGTAGGATTTCATTCGAGGTTTTCACGTTATGTAGGTTAAATTTTCAAGTGTTGTAGGTTTTCACTTTTTGTAGGTTTTTCTTTTACGTTATGTAGGTTTTTCGTTTACGTTATGTAGGTTTGTAGTTTATGAATGGTAGGTTTTTTGTTGACGTTGTGTAGGTTTTTAGTATGCGTTATGTAGGTTTTTTTTTAAACGTTTTGTAGGTTTTGACCTTATGTTATGTAGGTTTCCAGTTGACGTTTTGTAGGTTACGATGTTATGTTATGTTATGTAGGTTTCTAGTTAACGTTATGTAGCTTCATTTATCACGTTTTGTAGGTTTATGTTATAACGAGTTGTATTGTGCCTTGCAGATCAATGGCAGAGAAGAAGGAATATCCGAAGAAACTATTTGGTCCATGAGAGGGTCCAATAAAACGAAAAAGCTTGAATCATAATTGTAAGCTTAAAGAGTTTGCGATGTTGAAGATTGCAATTGGGGCAGAAGTCTTCGACGACATTAGAGACAATTTCTCGGTTGGAGAGCTTCTCAGACTTGCGACCATGAAGTATGTATGGTCGGCTAAGGTTGTAGATTGGTTGATGATGAATCATCTACATGTTAGTTGCATCGATGAAGTGTGGGTCTTGGTTGGTTGTAGGCCAATCAGGTTCTCTCTTAATGAGTTTGAGGAGATTACTCACATTAATTGTGGAGTAATCGGAGAAGGTTTACCTGATGACATCTCAAACG
Organism: Lepidium didymum; assembly: GCA_963920545.1. Lineage (NCBI taxonomy): Eukaryota > Viridiplantae > Streptophyta > Magnoliopsida > Brassicales > Brassicaceae > Lepidium > Lepidium didymum. Next base: position 7,633,282 of record OY986992.1, read on the forward strand.
AAGAATTATGGTAGGATATTGGCACACATCATGGTTTAGGCCCTGATTTTGACGAGTTAAAAACTGCCTTATCGAAGTGCAGGTTTGTCTTGCAACTCATGATTTTCGGTTGGTTTGTAGTATTAAAAACCTACGCTACGTTTAAAAAACCTACATTACGTATAAAAAACCTACATAAAGTAAACAAAAAGACCTACATAACGTAAACAAAAACCTACGAAACAAGAACAAAAAACCTACATAACGTAAATAGTAAACCTACAACACTAAGACTAAAAACCTACGAATCATGTTTCGTAGGTCTTTTTGTTTACTTTATGTAGGTTTTTAGTTCATGTTTCGTAGGTTTTTTTAACCGTTATGTAGGTTTTTTCTTAACATTATGTAGGTTTTTTGGTATATGTTTTGTAGGTAACGTTTTATAGTTTATCCATGTTGTCTAACTTATGTTATCAATTTCATATATACAATAAGTGGTCAAATGATAGAAAGAGGATGCTAGGTCTCCAATTCATTATGCACGTCGGTGTGTATGGTATGCACCGGTCCAGTAGGCTCCCCATCGCACTAGCTAAGTTGGTGCTTGATTCAGAGGCTTTCGAGAGGTACCCTTGGGGCACGCAAGCCTTTTTAGTTTTGGTCCATTACATCAAGGGAGCATCATTACATGGATTGACGTACACCCTTCACGTTCCAGTACATGTGTTGCTGATGTGGCCATATGAGTATATTCCTGCCCTCCGAGAGTTGGCGAGTCAGAAACCAGATGTAGAAATTCATCTCATTCAATGGGCGGGACGCAAGACACATGCCTCTATTAAGGATGTACTTGCTGAGGAGATTGGGAGGTCGGGTAACAAAAAGGTCTGTTATGTTTTGTAGGTTTATTATCACGTTATGTAGGTTTTTAAAGTAATGTTTAGTAGGTGTATTTCTACGTTGTGTAGGTTTTTAGTTTAAGTTTTGTAGGTTTGTATAACGGCATGTAGGTTGGTCTAACATATGATATTTGCAGATACGCGTGGAGAAAAACATGGTGCGTAAGCCGATTGACGAAATATATCCACTTGGGCCTGGCGAGAAAAGGGATCGGATTTTGGACAACATGATCTGGGATATACTTGACAGCTGTTTGGATGAATCTTTTTGGGATGTTGAAAAAGAGTCATCAAAGACGAAGATAACTCTTCCTGAAAAACCGAAGACGAAACCAAGCATGGTTTCACCTACGAACAGTAAGCGGCGTAAGGTGGTGAGGAATGAAGGTGTGTCATTGTTCAATCTATGTAGGTTGCTACTTCTTGTATTGTAAGTTTTTAGTTATGTCTTGTAGGTTTTAGTTGCTATTATTTAGGTTTTTAGTTCATGTATTGTAGGTTTAGAATGCACGCTTCGTAGGTTTTTTGTTTACACGTTATAGATTTGGAGTAAATGCGTTGTAGGTTTTTAGTTGACGTTATGTATGTTTTTGAATACGTTATGTAGGTTTTTTTAATACGTTATGTAGGTTTTTTGAATACATTATGTTGGTCTTTAGTTAACGTCGCGTAGGTTTTTAGGGGAGGTGACACATGTTTTTAGTTTATGGTATGTAGGTTTTTGGATTACCAAAATCGGTGCTGTTGAAACCCATATCAGTGGGTTTGAAACAAAAATCGATGGCATGGAAACCAAAATTTATGGGGTTGAGAGTCAACTTGCTTTGTTTGAGGGGAAAAAAAACAAGGAATCTGAAAGGGGGATGGAAGCAGAAGAGAAGGAAAAAGAGGCTGATGGGGATGAGGAGAGCACGTCTCCGGTACGTACACGTATTCAGCTTTTTTAAGGAGCCTTCTTAGAGAAATCTATGTCTGTGTGTTGTAGGATTATATATTGAACTACTATAGTTTTACAAATAAAACCTACAAAATCTGATATGACATGTAAAAACAAATTGTTACAATGTAGGTTCTACAAAGAAACATACAAAACAAAGGAATAATGTTGTTTATTCTTGTTTCTATCCATTGTATCAGCCATGTCTTCATAGTTTGCTAATAATTGTTCTTCTCCCTTCAGTCTTGGAAGCTGAGTACTCAAGCTACATCGGACCCAGAGTGTCCTATGTCATGTCTTGTTAGATCACCGCCAGTTAGAAAAAAGCCAATCGAGGTTCTTAATATACCAGAAAGAGAAGAAGAAGTACTGACGCTGAGGATGAAGATGATGAGGGGGATAAAAATGATACGACTACGATAGATGAGTCGTGGCTGGTGCGGCCCGCAAATGACGAGAGTACACCAAAACCAATTCAACGTCCTCATCGCAGATTACAATTACCTGCACAAGTTAGTAGTTGTATATGTTTTTTGTTAATGTTATGTAGGTTTTTAGACAACGTTATGTAGGTTTTTAGACAACGTTATGTAGGTTTTTCGTTGACGTTATGTAGGTTTCTCGTTGACGTTATGTAGGTTTTTCGTTAAGTTATGTAGGTTTTTCATTAAGTTATGTAGGTTTTTCGTTGACGTTATGTAGGTTTTACAGATCTGTTTCGTAGGTTTTTCGGTCACGTTAAATAGGTTTTTCGTTAACATTATGTATGTTTTTAGACAAGGTTATGTAGGTCGTTGATGTTATGTAGGTTTTTGTTTATGTTGCGCATGTAGTATTTCGTTCACGTTAAGTAGGTTTTAAGTTCATGTATCGTAGGTTTTTAAATGTAATGTGTTTTCATTTCTTCCAGATTTCCCCATTCAAAAGATGTTCTATTATTAACCTACATAACATGGAAAATAAACCTACATAACATGGAAAATAAACCTACGAAACGTTCACTAATACCCTACAAAACGTGAACTAAAAACCTACATAACATGGAAAATAAACCTACGACACGTAAACCTACGTAACGGGAACAATAAACCTACGTAATGGGAATAATAAACCTACATAACATAAACTAAAAACCTACGAAACATAAACCTACATAACATATGCTGATGTAGAATTATTCATTAATGGCAGTTTTGTAATTTTTTTTTTCTTTTCAAAGGAAATATGGGTAAAACGGTATTAAAAACTCTAAAAAGCTAATCTAGTAATTTTAATCTTTTTAGACTATTTCAGTAAAAAATATAATCGTAATAGACTAGTTGAGTAAATCACCCAAAAAAAATTTACTAAAGAAAATTCAAAAGACGCAAAAGGTGAGAGCCTTTTTAACAAAGGTATTGAAACGACGACATACAATAAAATGTATAAATAAAGGCAAATTAGCGTCGAAAAGGTTAACAAAAAAAAAAGCGAGGCAAGATCATTTTACTCTTTAACAGGTCCTCTCTCCCTCCGACCTGGTGACATCGTCGACGGCTTCACTCCAATCGCCTACATCGTCCTTATCTCCGTAACATATTTTGAGTTCTTTTTCTTTCTTTTTGGGAAAACCGATTTTGATTTCAAATTCCTCGCGCTTTAATTTTCTCAAATGGCCGGCTGCTTCTCTGCATCGAGTGATTCAGAATCGTGCTCAAAACAGCTCCAAGATTGTTGTTTGGGAATTTCAAATTTGTTTGGTGTAGAATCAGAGCCTCGGATGGAACCGAGGCCCAGGATTGACTTGCCCGTTCTTTAGATTTTCAAGCTCTACGAAACCCCCGCGGTAACAAAATGAATCTCTTCCTCTTCTTCTCTTAATTTCTTCCTTTCGATTAAGATCTTTAGTTTTGTAAATCTTATTTGTCTTCTTTGCTTGTTCTAAAATAATGTTGATTCCACAATTGCGATCTTTTATCCCAAACTGATTTATTGATACTTGCGTAGATACTCATACTGTTATGTACTTTTTAATGTTCTTTGACAACATAATTCACTATTTCATTATATTCCGGTTATGGATTCAAATTTCTCTAAGATGTTGCGGTTTATTATTCGATAAATCTGTTTTCTTAGGTATTTGCTTGGCAGTTACGTATGCTTTATAAGTCATGAGCACTTTTGTTTTGACATAATGTGGAATCTTTGGTTCTAAGTTTTCTGTAACGTACATATTTAAGCTTGTTGCTTCATTTCACTCTGTTTTTTTTTTGAAATAAATTGGAAATTTTTTATAATTGGAAAAGATGAAAACAAAACCTTTTGGAGGATTCTTACGATTGATCGATTGAAGAAAAAGGAGTTAGCTATAACTAAAGATCCTATAAAGTATACAAAATGTGGTATAGCAAAGTGGTTGATTAAAGAGAGCGAGGAGTCTCGTGGGTTTACTGATATCACAATTTGCTATGGAATCATTGGTAAATCTCTTTGTTACCACTTTGGGACTTTGTCCTGAGTGTTTTTCTTTCTCATTGTTTTGGACGTTACTGTATCATTCTGATCAACTCATGCAGCAATGTTAACTATTTGGGTGCAGGGTTTGTGAAATTTTTGGAGCCATATTACATGCTGCTGATAACAAAAAGAAAAAAGTGGGTGAGATCTGCGGCCATACGGTTTATACTATAGCTGAGAGTAAAATGATTTCGATTCCAAATCCTTCCATTCAGACTAGAGTGGCTACTTCTGAAGCCGAACTTAAGTATTTTATCGATAACTCTTCTACCGGTTATGTTATCCATACGAAAACTCTGTTAAGTAAAACTTTAGCAGTATGCATATCTGACATGTTTCGACCTTTATTAGAGGTAAGAAGTTCCTAGGCAAAGTAGATCTTAGCAAGACCTTCTACTTTAGTTATACATACCATCTCATGTATTCCCTTCAGAAGCACGTATCCAACTCTGAGAGAGGAAAAAATCATGACGAAACAATGTTTGTGTGGAATGCTTTCTTAACAGAGGGGATCAGAAATATCCTACATAATACTATATGGACAGTTGCATTGGTATACGGATTCTTTCAACAGGTAATAATCAAATGCGTGCCCAGATTAATGAATAACCCTGGATATTTTCAAAAACTTTGCTAACATTTTCCTCAAAAGATAAGACCTAATGTGTACTGATCTTTGCTCTATGTAGACTAAATGTTTGGTATTTGGTGAAGAGTTTGTATTCACTCTCATTGCTCGGCGTTCACGACATTTTGTTAATACAAGGTAGTTCTTTATTTTAAATGCTTTCTTGCTCTCTAACATAAACGTATTATTGGACTTACGCATACCATATTTCAATACTTCCTCTCAAAGATAGGAGCTGGTCCTGATATGCCTTTGATCTTAACAACAAGATTCTTTGCTTCCTCCCAATAAATGTGCAGATATTTAAGGCGTGGTGTAAGTGTGAGAGGCAGAGTAGCCAATGAAGTTGAGACTAAGCAGATTGTTTCCAGAGTGGTTCCTGAGGGTCAGAAAATCCCGATAGCATCAGTTGTGCAGATTCGGGGCTCCATACCTCTATTTTTGTCACAGGATTATTCTTTTACCAACCCACAGCCTAAGATTAAATGTAAACATCATATTCACATGCAAAAAAGATCCTTAGTTAATTTTCTTATCTTAATACTCTTGGTTTTTTCTATTATGGGTCATACTGGATAAAAAGAAGGATCCAAACTATATGACTACCCAACACCACTTTGAGAACCTGAGACAGAGGTATGGGAAGCGGATAATAATTCTGAACCTTTTAAGGGTAGGCTCTGTCCTTTTCAAGGACAACTCAAATTTATACGTTGCTTCTGCCCATTCTCTGATTATTGAAAATTTGAGTGTATCGACGCTATTTTGTGTTATCAGACATGTGAGAAAAAGAACCGAGAAACCTTCTTACGGGCAGAGTTTGCAATGGCAATCAATCTTCTTTACAGAGCCTCGGACAGTGAGAATCATTTGAAGTCAATCCGATTTTTGATCTAAGCAAAGAATACAATAAGTAATGCATTTATGCACCCATTACGCAGAAATTTAGGGGTTGTTTTGTAATGAGTCTTGAAAGCTAGAATAGTTTACCACTTTTCCTTCGATTTGGCAGGGGAGTTAATGGCGCATTCACAACGTTGTGTAAACACGCGAGGGACGCATTAAAATTAACTAACTTGTTTTTCTGTGAAGCTCCTTCATGTGTAGGAGCTGAAGGAGTAGTTAATGATTCGTTTTGCAAGTAAGTTTTGGTATGCTATCTATTCTGCAGAGGCAGTCTTCGTGTTGTTGTAGCTATACTATTACGACATATCTCTCTAATACATAATTTAGATTGTATGGTACGTGTGTTGGTAAGTCCTAATATTAATGCTACCATGGTTTAGTAACACTCGTCCGAATCAAGATGAAGAGGCAAGTAGTCCAGAAAATGAAGCTTTGAAGCCGGATATACATACGCATCAAAATGGAGTGTTGAGGACCAGCTGCATAGACTGCTTGGATCGCACTAATTTTGCTCAGTACGCCCACAGATTAATAGCTCTTGAGCATCAGCTGCTTACATTGGGTATCTCAGGACCTCCTATTGTCGATAATCTTCTGGCAGTAAAATTGATGGACACTTACCTAAACATGGGCAATGCACTTGCGCTGCAGTATGGTGGCTCGGAAGCACACATCAAGGTGAATCGATGACCAATACATTTACCAACTAAATTAGATGGATCTATAAAGTATGTGTATCTATTTTAGAGATTTTATGGTATACAGATGTTCAGTGATCTGAGAGGTAACTGGAACGTGGTAGGGAAACCGCGTGATTACTGGACAGCTGCGTCTCGTCACTTCAATAATACGTTCCCGGACAAAGATAAACAGAACGCCATCAATGTGTAAGCTCCATTAAGGAATTTTTGGTCTTGTTTTCTCTTCATTAAATTTGCAACGTCGTTTAGTCTAAAGATTATTCATGTTGACAGGTTCCTGGGGCATTTTTGTCTTCTATCGGGAGGGGCAGCACAATGGGAGTTGGCTTTCGACCAGCTCAACATCGGAAGATACAATTCTAGCTCAGATCTCCAAAATATAAGGTACCTAACATTGTTGAAAATTTGGCGAAACCAGAAATTAGTCTAAATCAAGTTGACATATATATGTAACTGCAAATGATTAATATATCTTGGAGTATACATTATTTATGAACTACAGACCAGTTATTAGGAGATCAATATCCGGTAACATTCTCACAAACAGTGATTTGAATCTGGTGGAGATGGCACCCGAAGATCCTCAACCTTCACATGAAGGGGGTACCTCAGGAACCACTTTAGATTTCGCAAATGAAACTGAACCATCTTCTATAAGGTATGAATCAGAGTTTCTTTAACATACCGCAAGAGTTGGTTAAACATTCTTTTTTCTTTTTCTTTCTTTGATCACATCTTTACGATCGCCTGCATCCTAACCGACCGGTCTATACATATCTGAAAAAAGATGAATTTTTATCAGGATGTGTAGACCGATCGATCCATGCACAGATGGATCGGTCCATTCCTCTCCGAGAAATAGCTGTCATTTTCATTGAAATATGAACCGATCGATCTAGGAACAAACTAATTGGTTTCTTTATTTTTGGAAAAGACAGATGTTTTTCGGAGAAAGAGATACCGATCGGTGTGTACCTAGATCGATCGGTCCCTACCTACATCGAACAAAAATTAAATCAAAGTTGGAACAAGGAAGAAAATGCATTTACAGAATAAATGCCAATTTGGGTATTTTAAAAAAAAAAGGTTATATAAGTAATTAAAAAAAAAAGTTATCCTAATAATTTATAAAATAAAGTGGATTATATTAGTCAATTTTTTCTTTTTATAAATACAGAATAAATGTATAGATCATTGTAGAACTAGTCTTATTTTATTACCAGGCGGAACAAGATTAACTTATACCTATAAACAGACAATAATATCAATCATCTGCAATAAACTATATCATCATTTCGTGAATTATATTTTATACAGGGATCTGAGAAAAAATCATACTCGTAATTCATATTTGAGTGATAAACTTTTTTATCAGGTTAAAGTTTAGTTTATTATGAACTTATAATCGATTTAAACCAAAAAATGTGGGAAAAATAGAAAAAAAAAAGAGAAGAAAAAAACAAATTGCCTTTCTGGATCTTAAATCATTTGAAAAAAAAGACGAAAAAAGTAAAACGTTATTTAGAAGACGCAAAAGGTATAAACCTTTCTAACAAAACTACTAAAACGACAGCGTACTATAGACTCTATAAATACAGGCAAATTAGCGCCCAAAAGGTTAAAGAGAGAGGCAGAAGCTAAAATATTAATTAAAGTATTTAGCAGGTCTTCTCTCCCTCCGACTTGATCACTTCGTCGGCGGCTCCACTCCTTTCCTTCTTCTTCATTTCAATCGTCTTCGTCTTCCTTATCTCTGTCTCATAATTTTTGAGTTTTTCTTCCTGGGAAGTTCGATTTTGATTTCGAATTTCCTCGTGCTCTAATTTTCTCAAATGGTCGGCTGCTTCTCTGAATCCACTGATTCAAAATCGTGCTCAAACAAACTCCGAAATTTTATCGTGAACGGAATTTCAAATTTTTGTGGTGATGATACAGAGCCTCGAGACGAACCTAGGCCCAATCGAATTGACTTGCCTCTTCTTCAGATTTTCAAGCTCTATGAAACTCCGGATGTAACAAAATCTTCTTATTTTTTGCTTAATCAAAATTAATGTTGATTCAATCATTGTGAATTTGTGAGCTTTTGTCGCAAACTGATTTATAGATATTTGCGTAGATACTGTATGTTAATGGATTTTGATTTTGTTTGACATAATAATTCATTATTTCATTATATTCCGGTTATGGATTCAAATTCTGTAAGATGTTTCTTTTTTATTATCCGATAAGTCTGTTTTTAGGTATTTCCTTGGGGGATACGTATGCTTTGTAAGTTATGAGCATTGAGCACTTTGGCTTGACATAATGTAGAATCTTTGGTTCTGTAACTTACATATATCAGCTTGTTGCTTCATAAATTTTAGAAATTAGTTATCAGATTCCTCATGTGAAATCGCTACATTTGACTTAGTAGTTTTTTTGAATAAATTGGTTGTTGCACAGAAATATTATTTAATTGGAAGAGATGAAAACAAAACCTTTTGGGGGATTCTTATGATTGATCGAACGAGAAGAAGAGAGTTAATTATATCTGAAGATCGTATAAGGTATACAAAAAAAGAAATAGCAAGATGGTTGATTCAAGAGAGCGAGGAGTCTGGTGGGTTTATAGATATCACAGTTTGCTATGGAATCATTGGTATATCTCTTTGTCCTCAGTGTTTTCCTTTCTCATTGGTATCATTCTGGACTCATGCAGCAATGTTAACTATTCGGATGCAGGGTTTGTGAAATTTTTGGAGCCCTATTACATGCTTCTGATAACACAAAGAAAAAAAGTCGGTGAGATCTGCGGTCATTCGGTTTATACTATAGCTGAGCGTAAATTGATTTCGATTCCAAATCCTTTATTCAGACGAGAGTGGCTACTTCTGAAGCCGAACATAAGTATTTTATCAATAAATCTTCTAACGGTTTATATTCATATGAAAACTCTGTTTTGTTAAGTTTAGCAGTGAACATATCTAACATGTTTTTCCCTTCTATTATAGGTACAAGAAGCTCTTAAGCATGGTGAATCTTAGCAAGAACTTTTACTTTAGTTACACATATCATCTCATGTATTCCCTTCAGAAGAACGTATCCAACACTCAGAAAGGAAAAATTCATGATGAAACAATGTTCGTGTGGAATGCTTTCTTAACATGCGGGATTAGAAGTAGCCTGCATAATAATATATGGACCGTTGCACTGGTATATGGATTCTTTCAACAGGTAATAATCAAATGCGTGTTTGGAACAATGGATTAGACTTGATATTTTCTAAAACTTTGCTTAAGTTTTCCTCAGAAGATAAGACCGACCTAATGTCTGCTGATTTTTGCTCTGTGTAGACTAAATGTTTGGTATCTGGTGAAGAGTTTGTCTTCACTCTCATTGCTCAGCGTTCACGGCATTTTGTTGGTACAAGGTATTTTAAAAGCATTACTTGCCTACTTGTTCTCTAACATAAATTTATTATTGGACTTATGCATACCATATATCAATACTCAAGGAAATCAGATACTTTGATTTCAATACTCAAAGAAATCAGATATAAGTGAATGAAAAAAAAGCCAGACCAATTGAAATATATCCATGTTCATGTTCATGTCTCAAATATAGGGGATAGTTCTGAAATGCTTTTGATCTTAACTACAAGATTCCTTGCTTCCTCCCTATTAATGTGCAGGTATTTAAGGCGTGGTATAATTGAGAGAGGCAAAGTAGCCAATGAAGTTGAGACTGAGCAGATTGTTTCCAAAGTGATTCCCAAGGGTCAGAAAATCCCGATAGCATCAGTTGTGCAGATTCGGGGATCCATACCTCTATTTTGGTCACAGAATCATTCTCTTACCAACCCACAGCCTGATATTAAATGTAAACACCATAATAATCACTTGCAAACAATCCTTAGTTTATTTTTCTTATTTTAGTACTCTTGGTTTTGTCTATTATGGGTCATTGTGGATAAGAAGAAGGATCCAAATTATATGACTACCCAACACCACTTTGACGACCTGATACAGAGATATGGGAAGCGGATAATAGTTCTGAACCTCCTAAAGGTAGGCTCTCTCATTTTCAAGGACAATTAAAGATTATACGTTGCTTCTGTTTGTTCATAGATTATATGTTGGATATTAATCACATTCTAAAAACGATGCTATTTTGTGTTACCAGACAGGTGAGAAAAGAACCGAGAAACCCTCTTACGGGCAGAGTTTTCAAAGACAATCAAAATTATTAACAGTGTCAGGGAGACTGAGAGTCGTTTGAAGATGATCCATTTTGATTTAAACAATGAATACAAAAAGTACTGCATTAATGCACCCATTAAGGAGATATTTATGGGTTGGTTTGTAATCAGGCTTGAAGCCTATAATTTTTTGACAAGTTTTCCTTCAATCTGGCAGGGGAGTTGATGGCGTATTCATTCAGTTGTGTATCTTTGCGAGGGAAGCATTGAAATTAACTGACTTGTTTTTCTGTGAAGCTCCATCATGTGTGGGAGCTGAAGAAGTAATTAACTATTCGTTTTTTAAGTAAGTTTTGCACGCTAGCTATATTGCAGAGACAGTATTCGCTTAACTGTCGATGTATTTCTACTGCGTCTCTCTCTAATACATAATTTAATACATGTTTTGGTAAGTCCTAATATTAATGCTTCCATGCTTTAGTAACCCTCGTCTTAGTCAAGATGAAGAGGCAAATTAGTCCAGAAAATGAAGCTTTGAAGCCGGATATACATACGGATCAAAATGGAGTGTTGAGGACCAACTGCATAGACTGCTTGGATCGCACTAACTTTGCTCAGTACGCCCACGGATTGGTAGCTCTTGCGCATCAGCTGCATGCATTGGGTATCTCGGGACCTCCTGTCGTCGATCTTAACAATCCTCTGTCACTAAAATTGATGTAAGCTTACCAAAACATGGGGAATACACTTGCGCTACAGTATGGTGGCTCAGAAGCACACAGTAAGGTAAATTGATGACCAATACATTTACCTACTAGTCTTTAGATGGATCTTTGAAGTATGTGTATCTAATTTAGAGAGTTTATGGTATAGAGATGTTCTGTGATCTGAGAGGTAATTGGAACATGGTGACGAGGCAGCGTGATATCTTCACAGCTATGTATCGTCACTACAATAATGCATACCAGGACAAAGATAAACATAACGCCATCAATGTGTAAGCTCCATTTTAGAAAATTTTTGGTTGTATATTTTCTCGTCATGCTATTTGCTACGTATTCCTTTAGTCTAAAGATTATTTCTGTTGACAGATTCTTGGGGCATTTCCGACCTGAATTGGGAAAGGCACAACTATGGGAGTTGGATTCAGATCAGCACAACATCAGAAGATACAGTTCTAACTTAGATCTCGAAAATATAAGGTATCTAATATTGTTGAAAATTTGGCGAAACCGGAAATAAGTCTAAATTAAGTTGACATGTAAGGTTAGCATACCTTCCAATATACACTATATGAACTGCAGGCCACTAATTAGGAGATCATTTTCTGATAACGTCCTCATGGACTTGGATTTGTATCTGGAGGAGAGGGCACCCGAAAATACAAGAAGGGTTAAACAGGGGTATCTCAGGAACCAGTGTAGAATTTTCATTCTATGAAACTGAACCAGCTTCTTTGAGGTATGAATCAGAGTCTCTTCAACATGATGCAAGCATTCATTTAACACTCTTTTTCTCTTTATTTGTTCACATCTTCTTCAGCTTGCTGTCGGTTATGCACAATGAAAATCTTTTAAGAGAAACCGGGTCGGGGCAGATATTTGTAGGCAGCTCCTCTAATTCTGATCCTTACGTGCCCTATGATATACCTGGTTTTGCACACTCGTACAAAACTCAGTTTACTCCGGCAGAAGAAATAATTGAAGGTTCCAGGTAATAACATTCACCCTAATTCTGCATCTTTGCTAATAACATTCTGATACATAAAAAGATATTCAGATATGGATCTTCTTTCCAAGTAAGCCTCATTATGTTTTAAATGTTTCTTACAGCATAAGGTCCTGGTCGTCAGATAACTTGTTCACCGACCTGGATGAATCGGTCACTTCTTTAATAAAAACGAACACCAATTTTGATGTAATTTCCTTCTTAGTCTCCATAACATTCCGATTTCAATTTTAACGATTTTTCTTCTAAGCTTTCGTAAACAAAGACACTGAATCTGTCAGACTTTTGCCATTGTTTACAGATTCTTGTAGGAGGAGATGGTCCCGATTTATTACCTGGTTACTCAAATGAATTCAGTCGATGGGTTTTCTCCGGAAGAACATGGTATTATTGGTAAAGGGTTTGGAGACAAAAATGTTTCTTGCACAGGAAGGTAACGGTGATTACTTGGAATCTAAGGTAGGGTTGAACAGTCATAAAAATAGGAAAGCACACAATAACAGCAACATCTTCTATATATCCGACTTAGATTTGTTAAGTTCACGGTTTCATTTCTTTTTTTCTTCACCACCCTCCTGGTTTGATTTTTTTTTTGGGTGTATAGACGGTTTTCTTTTTCTTTTTTCTGTACAATTTATTACGTCAAACAAAATTCTTGAATAAAAAGAAATTGTGTGAATAGAAGTTGGAACACATTATTCTGCATTCTATTGAAACAATTCATCAAGAATATGATCATACATACTAGACACAATAAAAACAAACATATCGATATCATGCGTGACTCAGTATGAGCTGGTTACACTGTCTTATGCCATGTAATGTGTCAACTCATCGCCCTTAATTATGGATTTTACAATGTGGACTAAACAAAAGTTGTGTAACAAGGCTTCTTGTGTTTTTTTCATGTTCTTCTAATTTCATTTTGTGTTATTAACTTGGTATGTATCAGATTCTTTTTTTTTTCATTAATGGAATCAAATTCCTATCCGGTTTGTATTGTATAATCTTTCTACCGGTGACTGTGACGTATACTATATTCGGTATAGCAAATTTTGTTCTCTATATTCGCTCAGGTGTTTTATGTGGAGATTTCGATTTTTGGGTCTAGGATTTCTCTTTACGAGAATTTATACTTATGTTTCCTTTTTTTAGTTTTTTTGTGTAAAAGTTTTTGACTTCTTTCACTATATTTTGTTTTCAAGGGTTTACTTGTTTTATGTCGGTTTATTTATTCGAACTTTGCATTTTACTTCAGTATTAATCAAAATCCACATGAAACAAAAAAATTCGTTGATGGAATCTTGGAACTGGCTGGTTATAAACTACACATTGGAACTGGCTGGTTATACACACAAAAAAAGATGTGACGCATTTTAGAACAACAACAACAAACCCAACTGGCTTATTTGCTCTTGCAACTAACTTATTTGTTCAGAATTTATTTATTTTTGTTGTTGTTGGCTGGCAATTGGTCGCCCACCAAAAACAAAAGCTGTCGGATCTTTCATCTTTCTGTGATAAATAAATATACAATTCTTTTCTTCTTAACTATTGTATTTTCGATTCGATCAGATTGGATTTAAATCATATAACATAATAATCAATGGAGTTGGTATGTTACTTAAATAATACATTATCTATGAGCATCAGCGTTGTGTCTACAGTTCAGTAGCTTAACATGATCTTTTTTTTAATTGGCATATACCAAAAGAGATTTTAATCATTAATTTCTGGCATTTAAGTTTCGAAAAATCTATATTCTCGTATATAAATATGTGAATTGATCCAATAACAGAGTCAAGTGCACATAACCAAAATATTATATGCGTTTACTTAGATAAACAAATTTATATCTGAATTCCTTTTTTAATAAGCCATTACAATGATTACTAAACTAATCACTGTATCACTTAGGTGTAATGAACTAATGATGCTAGGCATGCAATTAATTTGTTGTTTTAATTCTCATAGGTATTTGTACATGTTTTAGCACAACATAAATAAGGTAGGAGATTTTCATATTTATAAAGTTGTTTCGTGATTATAATCCATAAGTATAACATGAGGGATAATTAGATTTGTTTTTAAACTAAACATTTTGAGCTAGGCATATTAAACTAGGCGTACAGAGCTAAACATATTGAGTTAGGTGTATTGAGTTAGGTATATTGAGCTAGGTGTATTGAGGTAGGCATATTGAGTTCGACATACTGAGCTAGGCATACTGAGATAGGCATACTGAGCTAGGCGTATTGAGTTAGGCAAATTGAGCTAGGCATATTCAACTATGCATAATGAGCTAGGAATAATGAGCTAGGTGTAAAGAGCTATGCCAACTGAGCTAGGTATCTTCAACTAGGCATATTGAGCTAGGCATATTCAACTAGGCAAACTGAGCTAGACATAATGAGCTAGGAAAACTGAGCTAGGCATATTGCGCTAGACATATTCAACTAGGCATATTAAGCTAGGCGTATTGAGCTAGACATACTAAGCTAGACATACTGGCTAAGCAAACTGAGCTAGGCATATTCAACTAGGTATTGAAACAAATATCTTAACTTAGACATATTTGAGCTAAGCGCCGAGGTGGATTATCTGTGAGGCGCTGAAGTTGACATTTATTCAGGCACCAAGGTGGATTTAGACAAGCGCCGAGGTGAACTTTCTGGTAGGCACCAAGGTAAACTTTCTGTCAGGCGCCGGGTGGAATATCAATCACACTCAGAGGTGGACTTTCTATGAGGCACCGAGCTGGATATTCTGTCAGGCGCCAAGGTGGAACATCAGTCAGGCGCTGATGTGGATTTTCTGTGATGCACTGAGCTGGCCTCTTGTCAAGTGACGAGGTGAACCTTCAGTCATGTGCCGAGGTAGACTTTCTTTTAGGCGCCGAGCTGACCTCTTGTCGGACGTCGAGGTGGATTATCTGTGAGGCGCCGATGTGGACTTTCTGTTAGGTGCCGAGCTGACCTCTTGTCAGATGCCGAGGTGAACTTTCTGTCAAGCGCCGAACTGTTGTCTTGTTAGGCGATAAGGTGGACCTGTCAGGCGACGAGGTGAACTTGTCAGGCAATGAGGTGGACTTCCTGTGCGGCGTTAGGAGGAAGGGAAGACTTTTCTTTCCCCTCTGAATCCTTTCTAGCTTTCTCTCTCTATGCTCTCTTTCTTTTCTTCTTTATCTCTCTAAGATTTTTGGCCTCCTTCCCTCAAAGGGGTACTCCTCTATTTATAGTGATTTTAGTAGACTTTCTTTGATAATGGGCCAATTTGGATTTATCATGGGCTAAAAGTGGTGTGAAACCCACCACCAACAATTGTCCCCCCAGTTCGTCGAAGGAGGATCATGTGAGTTGACGAATTTTAGTAAGTAGTCTAAACTTGTGTAAATCGAGATTGGCCGTGATTTCGAGTATATGTGAATGTGGACTCGGCTTATAACTATGTTGGTGCGAGCTAGTGCTCGACTTATCCTGTTAGTCGAACTTGGAGTTTGGACTTGGCAAGATTTTTGAATTTTGATTACGAGACTTAGCTCTGTATGATGACTTTTCCTTTCAGAGCAAGACTAGGTTCTGTATAATTGTTTGATTTATGAGAGCTCGGTTTTTAACTGTATAGGTGAGAGCTAAAGCTCGATTAATGTTGCTAGTCGAACTTGCGAGTTTGGACTTGACAAGATTTTTAAATTTTAATTGCAAGACTTGGCTCTCCAGGATGATTTTTAATTTAGTGCAAGATTATGTTCTGCATAATTTTCCACTACGAGACTAGGCTCGACGTGTTTTTTTTTAGGTTGAAAATGTGAGATTGTGCCTCACTTAGATATGTGCGAGATTGAACTCGTATTTTGATGTGTGAGATTGAATTCGGCTTTGGCGTGCGAGATTGAACTCGAATTTGGTGTGTGAGATTGAACTCAACCCCCTCCTTTTTTTGAAATTGAGATACAGAGTCAAGGTTAGATAAGTGCGAGATTGAACTCAACTTTGATGTGCGAGATTGAACTCGGCTTTAGTGTGCGAGATTGAACTCGGCCCCCTCCTTTATTTTTTTAAAATTGAGAGACAAAGTCATGCTTAGATAAGAGTGAGATTGAACTCGACTTTGACGTGCGAGATCGAACTTAGCTTTAGTGTGTGAGATTGAACTCGATTTTGGCGTGCGAGATTGAGCTCTGCTTTGGCGTGTGAGATTGAACTCGGCCCTCCTCCCTTTTTTTCTTTTGAAAAAGCGAGGCAGAACTTTACTTATGACTATTTAGGTGCAAGCCGTAGCTCGTCTTATTTTACAAGTTGTATTGGTGCAAGATAAAAATTGGCCTTTCTTGTTACTCGAGTATGCGAGACAGAGCTTGGCTTATGCGGTAATGAACTCGGCTTGAATATGTACGAGACTGAGCTCGGCTTGTGCGAGTATGAACTCGACTTGAATATATGTGAGACTGAGCTCGGCTTATGCGAGTATGAACTCGCCTTTGAATGTGTGCGAGCCTGAGATCGACTTATGCGAGTATAAACTCGACTTTGATATGTGTGAGACTGAGTTCGGCGTATGCGAGTATGAACTCGACTTTGAATGTGTGCGAGCCTGAGCTTGACTTATGCGAGTATGAACTCGACTTTGATATGTGCGAGACTGAGATCGGCTTATGCAAGTATGAACTTGACTTTGAATGTGTGCGAGCCTGAGCTCGGCTTATGCGAGTATGAACTCGAATTTGATATGTGCGAGACTGAGCTCGGCTAATGACTATATAGGTGCAAGCCAGAGCTTGACTTATCTGTTAGTCGTATCGATTTACAGTTTTACAAAATAAATCGAAGCAAAGTCTTTATTTACTTAAAAGTACTGCCTCTTGAGAGGTTGTCGTCATACCTTAATGAGAGAGGTAAGAGATTTTCCTATATATAAAGTTGTTTCGTGATTATAATCCATGAGCATAACATGAGGGATAATTAGACTTGTTTGTAAACTAAACACTTTGAGCTAAACATATTAAGCTAGGCGTACAGAGCTAAACATATTAAGCTAGGCATATTGAGCTAGGCGTACTAAGGTATGCATATTGAGCGAGGCAAATTGAGCTAGACATACTGAGATAGGTGAATTGAGCAAGGCATAATGAGCTAGACATAATGAGCTAGGCATAAAGAGCTAGGCAAACTGAGCTAGACATATTCAACTAGGCATATTAAGCTAGGTATATTCAACTAGGCATAATGAGCTAGGCAAACTAAGTTACACATATTCAACTAGGCATATTGAGCTAGGCATATTCAACTAGGCATATTGTGCTAGGCATATTCTGCTAGGCATATTGAGCTATGCATACTGAACTAGACATACTGAACTAGACAAACTGAACTAGGCATACTGAGTTAGGCATGTTCAACTAGGCTGAAAATATCTAAAAATACGAAAAATACTCATAGAATACTCTAAACATACCTTAAAATACTATAAAATCGGATCTTCGAATACCCGTTCGGTTTCAGTTTGACTCCAAGTTCGGATCTGGTTCTTTGGATCTTAAATTTTTGGACCCGTGCGGATATTTAGACATTTCAAATTTAAATTCGAATCTTCCTTTTCGGGTCGAATCTAGATTTGGATCTTCGGGATCGGTTATAAAGATTTTTCCAAACTTCAATTAATTAGCTCGTCTCCCACAATATGTACATTGATAAAGACAGATGCTAAGGTTTTCTTCTACCAAATAAAATATATTTTGTTTCATGATTTCACTTGTTCAAAAAATAAACTATATACCCATTTTGATTGGTTGTTACGTTATGGCCATAAAACTAACTAAATTATTATGTTTTGTGTAAAAGAAACTTAAAATTAATATTAGTTTTTTTTTAAAGAAAAATTAATATTAGTTATACACCATATTGTTCCAGCCAGATTGTTTCATATCTTTGTATAACATGGTTTTGGATTTATTTAGCTATAATATCTGTAGACTTTAAAAAAACAATGTAAACATGATGTAATATTTATCTAGAAATCATGGATCACACTTGGTCCGATACATGATCAGAAGAGGAATTTATCCAGCCCACAGACACACGTATGCACATATCAACATGCACACACACATAACTATACTAATAAAATAATAAAAGTTATAATTATAATAGAATAAAGAGACACTAGTTTTAGGGATTCTGTAATAGCCATATCTTTCTTAGCTGTTCTCTTTTATCTATAAATACGAAGTCCCTTAATACTTCCTTCTTACGTACCAACAAACTTACTTTCTCCGATCTTTAACTCCAATTTTTCAAAACAAATAATTCGATCTTTTGTTGAAATGGCTAAATTCGGAAAATTGACAAAGCTTAAGTCAGCCATAAAGAAATGGCCTTCCTTGACTAAGAACCACCACTCAACCACCGTGTCAACCACCATCTCTGAGGTTTCAAAGTGCGACGATCTCCAAGTGGTTTACGTCGGAAAGTCACGAAGACCATACATGCTTAGTTCCAACATCATCACTCATCCGCTTTTCCAGGAATTACTTTATCGGTCTTCGAGATTCATTGAAGAACGTCACGATGAGGAAACTGTCTTAGTAGCCTGTGAAGTTGTGTTGTTTGAGCACTTGTTATGGATGCTCAAAAACAGATGCACTGATCACGATGATGATGATGACGATCGTGAAAGAGGATCCGTCGAGGAGTTGGCTGAGTTCTATACTTATTGACGGCTTTATACACTTTTATTTTTAATAATTAGATCCACAAATTAATTAATTGGATCATCTAAACTATAAGAGTTCACCACATTTATTTTATTTTGTTAAATTTTGAATTGATTTGACATGATCCAAGGCGGTCACAAACTCTTTCATTTGTTTTTGCTTTTCATGAGTTATTTTTGTAGATTTAGTAATCTTAGCTAATATGATAATTAATTAATGATGTTCAATTAATTAAAGTGTTATATATAACAATGTTATGATTATTTTTTAATGATTTTGCTCCGTGTTATATACATGTACTTATATAGTACGATATTGATTTTGTGAATTTGTTATAAGTTTGGGAAAGTATAAAATTGGCCGCCAAATAATGCAAAGGGACACCCAATTGCACGAACGGTCCTACTTGCCTAATTTGCCTTCTATTTGCAGCAATGGTTGTCACAGCAACAAACAAAACAATTTATTATAATAACTGACTACGTCTATAAGTGTGCCCTACTTGTAATGACTTTCTATTTTATATTTTATACTATATGATGACCTCATATTGTTTGTACAAAAGGGTCAATGTTGAATTAATGTTATTGACTTATTCTAGTAAAGATAGTTAGATTAGATAAATTTGAGATATTTTATAAGTTATCTAAAATATAGTTTTTTTTATTTGTATTAGGAACTTATCTAATCTATATAAGAAAATGTCTAGTATGTGGTATAATTTGTGATAATAAGATTTGAGAGTTTAGATTTTGAATTATTTTCCTAAGCTAATAAAGGAGAGTTATTTCTTTATAATCTTTGAGTTTCATCGAATTACTTCTTAAGATTCTATAATTGGTATCAGAGCTTAAGAAGTAAGAAGAAAGAAGAATCAATTAAGAGAGAGAGTCTTGATCACGAGTAGAGATTAAGCAAACTGAGACAACGGGAGACAAAAAAAGCCATTGTACCGGCGAAGAAGAATCAAGGCGGAGTAAGCTCTTCCTCCATAGTGTGTCTGATGTTAACCGCAACCAACTATACCGTTTGGCCCATGAAAATGAGGGTTTGTCTCAAAGTACACGAAGTATGGGAGGTAATTGAGACAGAAGATGATGATAAAAAGAAGAACAATATGGCGATGGCTCTCTTGTTCCTATCTATACCGGAGGCTCTTATTCTACAAGTGGGAGAATTATACACGGCTTATGGGAGGCTATAAAAACTCGAAACTTAGGGGTTGAACGTGTTAGGGAGGCAAGGTTGCAAACATTGATGTCGGAATTTGATCGTCTCAAGATGAACCAAACCGAAACCATCAATAACTTTGTTGGGAAGTTATCGGCAATTTCGTCAAAGGCCTCTTCTCTAGGAGCAAATATTGAGGAGCCTAAACTAGTTAAGAAGATTCTCAAGTGTCTTCCTAGGAAGAAATACATCCATCTTGTTGCATCTCTTGAGCAACTCTTTAATCTTAAAACAACAAGCTTTGAGGATAAGCAACGGAGTTGTGACATAAGATTGAAAGGAGAGAATTTGATTATGCATGACCAAGATGGAAAATTGATTTTCCAAGCTAAGAGATCAAGAAACCGCTTGTACAAGGTAACGATGGATGTGAACGATATTACACAACTTCATCTTTCTAAGACTAGTGAGTCTAGTCGATGGCACTCGCGGTTAGGTCATATAAATATCGAGACAATGCAGAACATGATCAAAGGAGGTTGTGTTAATGGTCTACCAAAGATGAGCATCGAAAAAGAAGTATGTGGTTCATGCTTACTTGGAAAACAAGTCAGAAATTGTTTCCCTCAAGTAACCAATTTTTGAGCAAAGAGGAACTTAGAGCTTGTTCATGGAGATTTTTGTGGACCAATAACACCACACACGACAGCTGGAAATAGGTACATATTTATACTTATTGATGATCGATCGAGATATGTGTGGACGCTCTTGTTAAAGGAAAAAGTGATGCACTTGAGAAATTCAAGAGATTTAAAGGAATGGTGGAACAAGAAACGAAAGATAAGATACAAGTTTTTAGAACTCATAGAGGTGGTGAATTTGTGTCACAAGAATTTAATAATTTTTGTGATTCAAATGGGATAAAAAGATATCTCACCGCACCATATACTCCACAACATAATGGAGTAGTAGAAGGAGAAATCGGACCTTAATGGAGATGTCTAGAAGCATAATGAAGCATATGCGAAGACCAAATGACTTTTGGAGAGAAACGGTAAGACACTCAACTTATCTCATAAACCCCAATGGCTACAATGGCTTGAAGGATAAAACACCATATGAGATGTTGAGAAGGAAAACGCCTAACATTGGCCATCTCCAAGTTTTTGGATGTATTAGCTATGCTAAAATTGACAAACCACACTTCAAGAAGCTTGATGGTCGATCTCGAATGCTAGTTCATCTTGGAACCGAACCAGGTTCAAAAGCATATCATTTACTTGATCCACCAACACGGAAAATCATTGTAAGTCGAGATGTTGTGTTTGATGAAACAAAAGGTTGGAAGTGGAGTGAAAACAAATCAAACACTAATCAAGATCATGGTTTTCAATTTGAGATTGGTGATAGAGAAGAAATTCGAGAAACAAGAAGTAATGAAGAGATTATTTCACAACCAAACAACAAAGCTTCTTGGGAAAGCAACGAAGCTTGTAAAACAAGTGACGATCAAGAAAGTGAGCAAGAAATAGAAGAACAATTTGATGGGGATCGTGAAGACGAGAAAGATACCAATGAATCAATCCCGGTCTTAAGAAAGTCACAAAGGCAAGTCACAAGGCCGAAACATCTTGATGACTATGTCTTACTTGCAGAGAAAGAAGGGAAAATGTTATTGTTGTGTTTGAATGATGAACCAAGGAATTGGATGGAGGCAAAGGAACATAAAGAGTGGATACTTGCTTGTAAAGATGAGATTGGATCCATAATAAAAAATGAAACTTGGGATTTAGAGGATCTTCTAGAAGGAATTAAACCAATTGGACTTAAATGGGTGTTCAAAATCAAACGAAATTCTGATGGAAGCATCAATAAATACAAATCTCGTCTTGTTGCAAAAGGATATGTTCAAAGGCATGGAATACACTATGAAGAAGTGTTTGCTCTAGTTGCTAGGCTAGAGACAATTCGACTTCTCATTAATCTATATGCATCCTATGATTGGGAAATTCATTATTTAGACTTTAAGACGACTTTTCTTAATGGAGAACTCAAAGAAACCGTTTATGTATCACAACCGGAAGGTTTTGAGGTAAAAGGAAGTAAACACAAGGTCTACAAGCTTAAGAAAGCTTTGTATGGATTAAAGCAAGCACCAAGAGCATGAAATATCAAACTAAACCAAGTGCTCAAGGAGCTAAATTTCAAGAAGTGTCGTAAAGAACCATTTGTGTATCGCAAGGAGGTAAAGAAAGATCTTCTTTTCATTGCGGTATATGTAGATGATTTGTTTGTAACGGGAACAAGCAAGGATATCATACAAGAGTTCAAGAGAGAGATGTCTACAAATTTTGAGATGAGTGATCTAGGAATGTTGACATATTATCTTGGAATTAAGGTAACACAATTCAAAGGAGGACTTGTTTTGAATCAAAAGAGATATGCACAAAAGATACTAGAGGAATCGAGAATAGATACTTGTAATTCGGTACAAGTGCCAATGGATTCATGTTTAAAGCTTTCAAAAGCCGAAAGTGAAAAAGAAATCGATGCTACTTCAAATCGAAAAGTCATCGGTTGTCTAAGGTATTTGATACATACAAGACCAGACCTCTCTTTTTGTGTTGGAGTATACAGTTATTATTTGCAAAGTCCTAGAGAGTCACATGGAGTTGCTTTGAAGCAATGCTTGAGGAACTTAAGAGGAACAATAAGTCACAGATTGGTCTTCACAAGATTGATCACTTAAGTACCAAGACTAATAGGATATAGTGATAGTAGTCACAATGTTGATCCGGATGATGGAAAGAGTACAACGGGTCATATCTTTTACTTGGGAGAAAGTCTGATTACATGGTGTCTCAAAAGCAAGAAACCATTGCCTTGTCTTCTTGTGAGGCTGAGTTCATGGCTGGAACCGAGGCCACTAGACAAGCGATTTGGTTACAAGACCTATTGAGTGAAATAATGGGAATACCTTGTGAACAAGTAATGATTCGAATAGATAACAAATCCGTAATTGCACTTACTAAAAACCCCGTCTTTCATGGAAGAAGTAAGCATATTCACACAAGGTAACACTTTATAAGAGAATGTGTTGAAAATGGGTTAATACAAGTCGAACACATTGCCGGAATAAAGCAAAATGCGGATATACTAACGAAAGCACTAGGAAGAATCAAGTTCAAAGAAATGAGAGACTTCATTGGTGTTCAAGATAGAGAGAAAATTGATGTTAAGCTTAAAGGGGAGAATGTTGAATTAATCTTAACATTAGTGACTTGTTGAGCAAATAAATGTAGTTAAATTAGATAAGTTTGAGATATTTTAGGAGTTATCTAAAATATAGTTTTCCTATTTGTATTAGGAACTTATCTAATCTATATAAGGAAATGCCTAGTATGTTGTATAACTTGTGAGATTAAGATTTTGAATTATTTTCTTAAGCTAATAAAGGAAAGTTATTTCTTTATAATCTTTGAGTTTCATTGAATTACTTCTTGAGATTCTATACAGTTTGAGTATATGAAGTTCTGATTAGGATGTGAGTATATTTTTCGTTTTGGTCAATATATAATTAGTTGATAAAGCTTATCTATAAGTAAATAATATTTTGTAGGACAAACATAATTTCTTAAGTCGAATTTTGGTGAAATTTAATTATTTGACCAAAAAAAAATTCTGAATATGGGGTCAATCATTGGTGTCCGATGGTAGACTCATACACTTAACAAAGGATTAAATTGAATCTTCATAAATTTTGGAAACTTATTTATATATAATTAATTTATTCATTACAGTTTAATTAAATTTATTTATTTTGCATTGACACCCCCACAAATTAAAATCCAACAACTTTGTTCAATTAAATAAACTTACAGTCCACTAAACAGCCTATAATCCAACTATCAGGCCTTAATTTTTTGGAAATTTCTTTAGAAAAATCTTCTTTTTTGGATTTTAATTTTTATTGTGATTTAATTAAATTTCTTTCAATTTTCATATATATATTTAGCAGTTTGTTTTGTCGAAAAAAAAATGGGTTCGAGTCAATTATTCATGAGATTGCAATGAAAATATCTCAGAATATAAAGGACTGCATGATGATTTTAAGATGTTTTTTTATCGATTGTTTTTTATGATATTTTATCACTTAATATTTATAAGACAAAATATTTTATGTTTTAATATATAAAAAATTATTATTAAAACTTAAGTTATGACCCCGGTAAAAATAATTTTTGAGTCTGCCACAGTTGGTGTCTAAAGAATTTGTAGAGAAAGTATTACTACTAGTCCATTTATCCTCCGCTATTTAAAAATTTTCATTCTATATTTTGAGTATTTTCATTATTATTAGTTACTTTCACCTAACTTTCTTTTTAAAACTAGGATTCTACCCGCACTATAGCGCGAGCTTGTCTATTATCTGTGATATTGTAGTTTTTCGAGTTTTTGTTAGATCGTTGAGGTTGTTCAAGGAATGATTGTACGATTATGATTTTGTAAATTCTAACAACTGGATGAATTATATCAGTTGGAACAATTGATTATAAGAAGAATCTAACATATATGTATTACCATTACCGCTAGATTTGATGATCATAATTAAACACTTACAACATTTAATATCCAACCAAAAGACAATGTTTGATTTATGAAGAAATGCAACATCCGGCCAAACAAAACATAGATTTTTAAACATAAACAACATCCAACAACAATGTCAAACACAAAGCAGATAAGAAAGATACATTCTTCTTAGTCCACCATTTTGCAAAATCCTCAGCACACTAATCATCGTTGGGATCATCAGATGTGTCATCTCCACCAGTTATAGAACAATGTATTAGTCAAACAACAAAAACAAACATGTATTTGTAAGGATAGAAAGGGAATTACCAGCACTCATAACACTCTGGCACAGTTTGAAAATCTGATAAACAACATCCTTGTACTTTGAGTGTGGAGTACATGTAGTTGCTCTCTTTGTAGGACCCCTCCAAGATGACCTTTTTGTAGTCTTCACAGTAGGAGGATCCACATTAACCGGTTTTTGTGCATTTAGAAGACTGAAGATCAATGATGAGTGCGGAAGGTGAAATTAAGAATCCACTTTCTATGAAAGATCCACGATGTTATCAAATATGATTTGACTGATATTAAATTTCTACTTGGTGCATCCGAAACATAAGAGTAAGGTGGTCGCGTTGGACATAGGCTTCATAAAGCATGGGATACCAATTCTTACACCAGAACCTGTTCAAATCCCTTTATAGCAGAGTCATTAAATTTGTTATTAGGTCTAATTACTAATGGTCTATTGCTAAGTAACATTTACGTTGGATGTTTACTATAGCCCAATATGTTAATAGCGGGAAATGTTCTGGATTATGTCATTTATGTTCAAGAAAAGTAAAGCCAACTTTTCCCACTATTAACATATTGGGCTATAGTAAACATCCAACGTAAATGTTACTTAGCAATAGGCCATTAGTAATTAGACCCAATAACAAATTGAATGACTCTTATCAATATAGGTACAAAACACATACCCAACACTAATCAATGATCCAATATTGACCCATAAGTATAAAAAATAATCTTTAAGTATTTGTGTTTGGCTAAGCCCAAAAAGAGATATTTGTATCGAAGTGGATCATAGTGACTTATAATCTATATCAATTAAACAATATTATCATTAAAGTAGAAACATATAGATTATGCAAACACAAATAGTTTTGTAAACTAAGGTTACGATTATAAGGTATTTTACTAAATAAAATTACATTACCAATATATATCTGAAATGAAAGACAATAGTTAATTTCAGGAGAAAAGCAACATCCAACCTAGCTAAAAAAAAACCTACAAAAAGAGTTTTGTAAACTAAAGTCACACTTATCAAAAACATCAAACTAAAAAGACAACCAAAATTAAATCCTTATGATCAAGTGATCAACCATTATCCAATCTCAACATAACTCTAATCCTCGTTTTCATCCCCTTATGAGTCTTCTCCACCTAATTCAAATTTATTAAAAATATAATCAGAAACCGAAACAAATAGATAATTAACTTAAATATTCAACTAATAACATGTGGACATAATAGCCTTGCATAGTCTAAAAATCTCATCAACACTCTGCTCGTAATTTAACTTTGATGCATATAGCATTGTACTCTTGGTTAAACGCCTAGCTGAAGGCTTCCTAGTCTTCACCACAAGTGGATGACCTGCTCAAGTCTTGCCAAAAATATGCTCTTTAGTCAAATCATCCATTAGGTGTTCAAGCTTTATCTTGAACATTTTAGCAATAATGTCTGGTATATCCTCAGGTTTTAGACCATGTATCTCCACAAATCTAGTGATTACAACCCAATTAGGATTACAAGTGAATTTGATGAACAAATCCGGATATCACAGCGTTTTACATGTTGCCATCGCATTTAGATAACTTGAACACATATATCTAGGTCCTTCTATAAATGATTTAGGGATAGCTACGCTTTTTCCATGATTGCTCAAATCACATCTACATATTGCTTTAGCTTGTTTAACTTTCTAAATGTAGTACTCCTCAGCATAATTTGGTTTTTGGAAACATATCTCAGTCTGTTTAACTTGATCATGGTGTAACTATCAACAACAAATTGTTGCAGTAAACGCTTAGTTGTAGTAGACTATGTTTCTCATTTTTCCTTTCCTACAGCCGAAATGCAAACCATTGTCTCATTCTAATATTTTGGTTAGTCTTTTTTCCTACATCAGTTGTTCTACGCTCTTTGATACCAACTTTGTAACCATCCTCACCCCTTGTAAATAAAACTGGATATTGTAAAGCCATATCGGAAGGATAAAACTCATCAATTCTTTTCAACTTTTAAGACTGTTATTCCAGAAAATATCACATTTATCCATATTCTCTACAAAATATTCGGGAATTAAAGCAGCACACTCGGATGCATAAGGTTCACAATAAAGTCTTCCATCTGTTTCTCGTTTAGATATAGCCCTAATTTGTAGAGTTTCTCTTTCGTTTATATCAAACCGATCTCTGGCACACCTGAAATTTTTAACATGAGGACTTAGCCGATCCAAGAGTTTAATGAGAGCATCAATGATCACTTCTTTGAATTTCTTTCTATTTGCGACATTAGACTAATCCTTTCCTTTGCTGCAACACATAGAAAAATAAAATCTGTTATTAGATAACCATTTAATATACATAAAAGCAAGATTACATAAATTATTCACCATATCTCATTACTTCCATTCTGCTCTTTCTCATTCTCAGTGTCTACAATATACAGCTGGAAAAATTTAGCATAATCACCATCTTTAGGCTTTAAAGAACCCATTAGATGATAGTTTTACCCTTTCGAAGTAAACATTTGTAGACCACGCCCTCTCTTAGCTGATCTATTGACCTTCCCTCCAATAAATGCAAACATCATGTTGTAAGCTCTAATATTTTTTTTGAAATGTTTAGAAATTCTATTGTTGCTTGTCAACAGAACCCAAAGTAATTCAGATGAATCCTTAAACAAAGGCAATTGTATTTGTCCTTGTAAACAATAGCTTGTATATATTGGTCTGCTTGATCTCTTCATCTTATTTATACGTTGACCATACCAAAATAAATCCCTACAATATTCACAATTGTATGTTGGATCACAATCATCAATGTAACCTGACAGTTTGATGTGTAAATAGTGGAAATTAGTTTATAAGCCATATATTATAGTTCAGATGATTATAAAAATTAGTAGTTCTAAACATGTATTATGTACTCTCTTTTTTCGCAGGTCTGCTCGGAATTTTTGAGGTAGCCTTTTTACTCTTAGAGACATTATCTTTTCCGGCTACACCGAACATTTTGGTAATACTTTTTTCAATCATATTCAGAATATCAAATATTTGCTTAGCCACATTTAGAAGTTCTCCATCTACTCCATCTTCGTTTTGATTAGCAGGCACCTCATCAACATCACTGCTCAAATATTCTTCTTATGAGGAACAATCATATTCGACATCATCCAAGTATTCCTCGGTCTCTATAGTTAACAAAAAAAATCAAGTAATGAGTTTTCATATTTTCAAAGTTCAGAAACATTCAATAAATTAAAAAAAAATTCTTATGTGGTTATACCACTTTCTGGTATTTATATTTAGAACAGTCGGAATCATTATCAGAAAAAGATATTATTACCACCTAGATTGCAAGTTGATTCGGTATACACAGTGTTCACCGACAAAATAAGAATGATGTGAAAAAAACCAAAATATATACTTTGTAAGTACAATGTTGTTTTTGAAAACTACTCACAATAGTAAAGCACGTAACATATTAGCATAAAAATTACAACATGCGAAAAATGGTAAAAGAATACCGATTTGTAAATAAAATCGCTTTCTTTTTGTGTTGTAGTTCACTTAATTTTTAAACAAAAAAAGAAAACAAATTCGTTTGTAATTTTAAAAGTTATAAACATTTATAGTTAGTTAGTTAGTTAGTATTATTACAATTAGATCGTGTGTGCTTGTAAATATGATTGTGTTGTGGTTTCATAACGTTAAAAAAAGTGGGTGGCTAACAGCCGGTTTTCTAATTAATTGACAATAGTTGATTTTTTTGTAAAATGTAAGTCCGACCATAATAAAGAAATTGAGCTTTTTAGCCAAATTAAGCCAATGTAAATTGTCTAACTAAATTAGTGGGTAGTTAAAAAAAAAAAAAAAAAAAACAAACTTCCATATTTATAAATAGAAAATATTATATAAATCAATTGGTTATATGATTACATTTCTTATAGTTAATCAATACCACACAATACACTATGAGATTAAGTATTTTGATCTAAATTAAAGAAATAGTAAAACATATGATAATTTTAAATTATTAAATAAAATATATAGCTTATTTGGGATCAAATATGGGTATTGAAATTTGGATAATATAATAAATAGGGAAAACAATAAACGCCTAAAAACATTATTGAATGAAATAATTAGTGAAATTAATTAAACATTTAAGGTCCAAAAACATTCACTAGTAAAAAAAAGATTATACCCACGAAAAAGCCACGAAATTATTCGTGGGTATAGTCCAAAAGCCACAAAATGCCACGAAAACCCACAATGAACAGTATTTTCTTACTCACGAAAATTTTTGTGGGTTTTCGTGGGTGTTCTTTTACCCACAAAATTTTTGTGGGTATTATTTTACCCACGAAAAATTTTATGAATTTTTGTGGGTATTATTTTACACGTGAATAATTTCGTGAGTATTATTTTACCCACGAATAATTTCGTGGGTATTCATGGGTAGTCTACCCACAAATTTTGTGGGTAAAATAATACCCACAAAAACCCACGAAATTTTTTGTGGGTAGGAGAATACCCACGTTTATCCACGGAAATTTTTGTGGGTATGTTTAAAATACCCACCTTTATCCTCGAAAAAAGTAGTTTTACCCACCAAAGTTTAGTGGGTATGTTTAAAATACCCACAAAATTTGTGTAGGTAGGTTTAAAAAACCCGCGTTTACCCATGAAAATATATTTTGATTTTTAAATATTAGTGGTAGAATTATATATATTGTACGACATTCGCTGTAACAATAAATCTAGTAACAGTTAATAATCTGTAATTCGCTGTAGACGTGTTTGCTTGTAATCCTTGTATTGAATAAGCTATATGCAGTGTGTTGTAGTTGTTGTGTTTTTAATTTCAAAGTTTGAAAGTACGTTGTAATATTTATTAATATAGCTTGCTGTGTTCTACAAAACAATTGTGTCGTGATGTTTAAAAAAAATTTCCTATAGAATACATAATTACTGGTACATCATTAAAAAAAGTCACATGAAATAAAAATTCGATGACCGTATTTAAAAAATAAACTATCTTAAGTAATTACGAACATCCATTACTAATGATATAGATTAGTAATGGTATTGCTTACAAAGAATTGTCCATAGCTCTGCAAGTAACGTCTCTAAAATGACCCGAGTTCGAATCCCACTTCTGCCAAAAAAAAGATTAAAAACACCCATTTGAGACCCGAGTTTGAATCCCCGCGGATGCAAAAAAAAAAGAATAAATAATTATCCACGAAATTTTCTGTGGGTTTTCGTGGGTAATATACCCACAAAAATTTTCGTGCGTTTTCGTGGGTATTATAGCCACGAAATTTTTCGTGGGTTTTAGTGGGTAATATACCAATAAAATTTCTTTGTATTTACCCACGAATTTTTCGTAGGTATATACCTTTTTTTTACTAGTGATTCATACATCAGTCTAATAGGCCTATATGCTAAATTTTGTTTAAACAATTATTTAAAAAAAATTAAGTATACTAAGATGATTGGGTTGTGTAATGTATCTCTTCGAAAAAATAAAATAAAAACAGAATTTGTCATTAATAGATAATGAATATTGTCGAGAAAACGAACCGACGTCAAAAAAATATATCAAAGAAAGGACACGACAATTCGTGTAACTGTTACTGAAACAACACTATTTTATAAATTATATATAGTAAATAGAAACAGTTTTATTCCTCTCTTAACAACATTTGAAATCCATTGTTTTTTGTTTATATTTCATTTGATTTCATTCATGGCCAATAAGCAAAATAAATACACTAACGATGAGGCAATATTATTTTTGTTTCCGGATCATATATTGTTCATGATTGCTTCATATTCTGGTAATTCATCTTTATCTAATCTACTAACCCTACGTTCAACATGCAAAAAGATGAAGGAAATATTTGATGACCCATACATTCTCTCTCGGATTTCAATTGACAAAGTAAAATTCACTCCTTATTTGCTTGACAAAGAGCAATGGATCAAAAGATATAGAAGATTGTGTAAGAATCAAAAT
Organism: Lepidium didymum; assembly: GCA_963920545.1. NCBI lineage: Eukaryota > Viridiplantae > Streptophyta > Magnoliopsida > Brassicales > Brassicaceae > Lepidium > Lepidium didymum. The sequence continues at coordinate 7,664,507 of OY986992.1, forward strand.
CCTAAAGCTTTGTATCGGGTATTAGTTTGCTATTTTTTTATGAAAACATAAAGGTTGAATATCTTGCATTATTCCATGAGGTTGCTACGGTAAATCACGTAGATGCAAAGTATGTTCATGGAATCCTTCTACTTCATATTGGCGGCAAAGGAAATAAAAAAGGTATTAAAATTCTATCAAAATTTATTAAACCGCTGTTGTCATAAACAATGGAGGAGTTTGTTAATTTTGACAAACGAGTCGACAACAATCTTTGGGCATTATGTTATCATGTAATTAAAAGATTAAAAGAAGCTTATGTTTTAGAAAAGTGTGACTGTGATGGGAAAACGAATAAATTTTTTAAAGTTTAGAATCTCTGGCATCGATTTGGTGCCAAAAATGATATGAAGAAATTAGAAATGTGAATGAGTTGTTTCTGGAACTATGTTGTTAAACATTCACTTCGTGGTTACAACTTTATTTATCTAAGGTTTTAAAATTTCTACAATTCTCCTTTTTTATGTGTTTTAATTTGTTGAAATGTTTTGTAACAAATTATTATTATAAATTAGCTTTTAACATTTGTAATCGTTTAAAGCTATATCGTCGTGATGTGAAACATGTATGGTCAGTTTTAGTATCGTCATGATGTGAAACATATATGGTCAGTTTTAGTATAAAGTTTGGTTGATGGAAGTAATTGTTTTGAATAGAATTAGTTGTGGTATTTGAGTGAAAGGTATATTAAATTTATCAAATTTAAATTGTTTAGATAATTAAATATTTTTTATGGTTTAAAAATATTTTTTTCTTTTGCTTTTTTAAACTAAATATTTGAGTTTTTCATAAAAAGGAATAAATAGAATCTATGTTTCTATATACATTATTTCACTTAAAATGATATATTACAACTACTTGAAATTGCATTGTAAAGTAAAATCTTAAAAATAATGTGTCATCTATATAACAATATCAAACATTAAACTAGAAAAAGAATTACACTCTTATACAAAAAATTTAAACACAACCAAAATCATTTATTCAAGGAAAATGCCTAATGGAAGCATAGATAACCACGTAGTGCGAGTTAATATATATATATTTCTATCTGGACATGACTTTTATTAAAGAGAATCGAATATTACATTATTCGCAATAAAATTACAACAATCTTTAGAATTTTGTAATGAAATTACAAAAAAGTTACGTTCCGCTTTATTGATTATTTTCTTGTTTGTCTTTGTATTATCCGTTGATTTTGGGTGGCATTCTTACTTACGAAACATCTTCATCCGTTATGCATTCGAGAGTCAAATGTTATTATCCATCTGTTACATCGCGAGACCTCCAATGCGATCAGAAATCTCCTAAAGAAAGATATATGTCTTTTCTTGGTTGTAGTAAACTCACGTGCTTATTTGAATAGATTTAATCATTTAATGATTCTCACTTTATTTACTTCTTCTTTTTTTGTGTATTGATTTCATGGTGGTTTCCGTGATGGTCGTAGTTTCATCACTAAATCAGAAGAGAGATAGGTTAATCTTCAGACACCCACACTGGATCACACTGACGTCCAGTAATGATTAAATGACAAACATGAAACATGGTTTGGACAACCGGAATGAGCACGACGAAATCACCGGTAATAAACATCTCCATGGTAGGATCACGAACAGGTTCTGCGATAGGATCATGATATCGACAACCGAATCAACGAAAGAACTACCAGAACATCACGGTGAAACCCTTTCCTAAATCGATCAAAATCAAAATCCTAACCGTTCGATTTATTCAATCTAATCTAATATGGAAACAGTGAAAATTGAGAAATGAAACAGGAAAGACGAATGTCGGTCGAAGAAACAATGCCAGAGAAGTCGCATAAAGGAGATGCAGTTAATTTGTCTTCGTAATCGTCCATAGATCTTTTTTTGTATTTAAGAAAGATTCTATTTTTTTCTCAATTTTTTTTTAAACCTATAAATTCTTTTCTTTTTGAGTTTTGTATCAAATGGATATTGTAGGTTTGATTTATGGATTAGTCGTATCTTCGATTGATAACAGAATCATCCATTTGTCAATTTTAATATTCGTATGTATGATATGGCTTGGAACAGATTATGGGGACATTATTGGTTTGGAATATATATAGTCTACAAAATAGGTTCACCGGTTTTATAGATTGTATTATTTTGCTTAATGATTGGAGTTTTAGAAAAAAAAAAGATGTAATTCATTTGTTTTTTTTTAATACTATTGAAATGATTAAAGATCTAGGAACCTGGCTAGTGTTTGCACCATATACAGAGGAGTTGGCTAGACTCTGGAGTCTCTTTCGCTACTTCTCCCTCACCTTGATCTTTAGAACTTTGAATCACAAAGCTAATTTTCTTGCTCGCAATGTTAGAGAGTTTTTCAAGATTCATTCATTTGTGAACCATGTACCTCAAAATTAAATTTCTTTTTTTTTCTGAAATGAAATGAGTTAAATTGAAAAAGAAAAAAAATCTTGATGCCAGAAACTATCAATAGAGAGTGTCTCTTCCACGTTTGAGATTTAACGATCCAAATCCTATTATATAAAATTAGATTTTAAAAGCTACTAATAACAATGATTATTCCACATGTTAAGTCTAACGATCCAAAATTTTACAGTAATTTTATATATTTTTTCTTAAATATTTATATTTACCACAAAATATTTATCTCTATTCACAATCCTAATATGAAAAGGATTGTAATAATTATCGTTATTTATATTTGTAAAATAAAAATAATGATAAATATTTATCTAAGTACAAAATAAAATAATATTGAATATTAAAAATATAATTAAAATCTGAATCTTATTATAAAATTGGGTTTCAAAAGTTAGTAATCAACAGGATGTTTCCACGTGTCAAATCTAACAATTAAAAATTTTACAGTATTTTTATTTTTTTTTTTTAAATATTTATATTTGCAACAAAATATTTATCTATATTAACAATTCTAACTAAAAATGATTGTAAATAATAATATTTATTAATCTTTATAAAAGAAAAATAATCACAAATATTTATTTCATACTAAGTACAAAATAAGTAAGGATAATTATTATATATAATTTTTGTTGTCGTATTTCATGTGATTTGTTGAGGTAGTAATAAATGGATGTTGCATGTTTGAGTTCTGGACATATCTAATTTTATATAAGTACACATTTTTATCATAATATTTGCATGTGTGTTCTCGATGAGAAACTATTTTGGTGTATATATATTTAGATTAAAAGCTAAATAAATTAAGTTAGTCGGAAAGCTTCATTAAGGTTTATGGTAATACATGATTATTTTGAAAATTTAATAAATATTTTTTATAAATAGTATGTTAGGTGGTTATCTAATGTTTAGTGAGTTAGACGTATATTCTACATACGATTTTATATCACTTAATTGTCTTTTATTGTTTTTGCAAGTAGGGTCAGTTTTAGCATAGAGTTTGGTGGCCGAAAGTAATGGTTTTGAATAGAATTTGTCGTGCTTGTTGAGTGATGGTTATGTTAAATTTATCAAATTTAAATTGTTTAGATAGTTGATTTTTTTATGGTTTAATATTATTGTTTTTCTTTCGTTTTTAAACTAAAGTTTCTAGTTTTTCATGAACGGAAATAAATAGAATCTATGTTTTCATATACAATATTTCACTTAAAATGATATATTACAACTTGAAATTATATTGTAAGGTAAAATCTCTAAAATAGTGTGTCATCTATAAAACAGTATCAAACATTAAACTGGGAAAATAATTACCTTCTTATACCAAAAATTTGAAGACAACCAAATCATTTACGCTTGTAATTAAACATATTTGAGAGTACATTTGAAAACAACATTGGTTGTTTTACTCTCTGCAGTATTCTTTTACTATGCAGTAGGCCATAATTAAGAACTTTAAGTTTGTTATAACATAGAAATGCATCGGTTCTGAATAACACTTATATATTAAGGTTTGTAATAAGAAAATTCATACTTATCTACTTATATTTGTTTTACTTATTCTGGTTGAAAATTAAAAGGTGAATCATATAGAGACTAAGAAGACTAATGCGAATGAGCACAAAAAGACGTTTTAAGTTCATTTGAAAAGACATGTAAGTTCACTTAATTGCAAAATCTTGCACAGTAAAAGTGCCTTCAAGTATTTGGTCCAACACTTCATGTTCACTGTTAGGCTGCAAAGGTAAGTCTTCACCTCCAGAACCACAATTTCTCAATCTCTTCGCAAGTTTGGGAATCAATGGATTTTCTGTTTCTTAATCCATTTGGTACTCCATAACTGTTGATAGTTTTGTTTGTGTATACCACAATAGAAGAATCTGTTACAGGGATTGTGTGAAGCTCTTTCTGATACTTATCCTTGCATGCTAGAAAAGCAAATATCCAATGCTGTTTTGAGGTATCAGACAGTAATTACTGGAAGTTATATGATTGAAAAAAAAGAAAAGAAAACTTATGCGTCAAAGACATTTGGTAGCAAGGATCAAAACCAGTAAGGCTTCTTCCAGTTGTGGGGTGTTGAAGTTCTTGAGGAGAGTCACAATGGAACTCCCATGCCAATTTTATCCTGCAGAAATAATGTATGTACTATGCATAAGATAAGAGACTAACAACGTAACTAATCCTTAATATGTAGATGTGACATCATGTATGAAAGAATAAGCACCTGATTCAGCATCTTCAAGTTCTGGAGTGTGAAAACCATTGACACTTTCTGAGTCAGTAATTGGTGAATAATTGCTATGATTATTGTGATTGAAGCTGGCATAACTATGATGTTCACTGGTCAAGGCTTCACCACTTTCTTGAGGCGGCCGAGAAGCATCTTCAGTTATTTGCATCCGTTTATAAGATGTAGAAACCCTACTACCCTGATTCATTTACAAATTTCACTCCAGCAGCGTCAACATCCATGAAACGAAAACAATAAAAACATAGAAATAAGCAAATAACAGGAAATGATCAAACCTTCACTTCAAGATAATGGACAAAAACTATGCGGGAAAGCTCTCTGCAGTAAAGATTGTCATTGAAAGAAAAAAATAAGTTGTGTTCCCATCGAGTTTGTAGACATATTAGCTTTTTGGTAATATACTTCATGTTGAATTTAAATAATATGAGAAAGAGAGGGAATCCAACATAATAGTTTAAGATCACAAGCAAATGTTGTTGAAGTTATAATGCTATTGTAATAAATAAGCTTACTCCTGAAGGAACCAATAACTTTTTCTTTGAAAGTTTTCATCTTCTTGTCCTTGCGCTTTGTAACAATGTAAAATGTCAATGCTTCCCGCCTGCACGGGTATTTATTAGCAAAAGAAATCAGTAATAGGCACCTACCAACATCTTCATGAGATTAATATATCAATCATCATATACTCTCAAAGAATCACATGATGCTTCTCTTTTAATTATACAGTATTACCTCAAGATTCAAGACTTTGGAAGTTAAGAGAATTGTTTCCCACTCAGAGAAGGAAGCAGAAAGTATGCTCTCTGCTTCATCATAAACTTCCTAAAGATTGCAGCCAGAAAAGGTAAAGAGGCATGCGAAATTATGAAATGTTTGGTTTAATTAAGATACTTCGAATCACAAGTACATACAGGGTCAGGATTTGAATTTGAGAGGCCCAACATTTGACAGAATGCTTGTAAAGGAGTTATTAAGAAAAAGTAAACTGACTACCATTTAGTGCTTTAGTATTTTTCAGTAGATGGGTTCTCGAAAGATGGCTTCAGAGGAGAAAAAAGCAAGGCAACAAGCTCGCCTTTCTATGCGCCGCTCAAAACCTGAAGTTTGAATATTTTATAACTATCCATCAGCAAATATCGCAGTGTGACTTAAGAGAAATGATTAGACTCCAAGAGAGAATGATACACTAAGTTATGGCAAACCTGCCTTGAATGCACAGCTAGTGTCGCTATCAATGATCAAGAAATGTGGTTTCCGTGTAAAGGGGATAAGATCACCAAAAGTTGTTTGAAACTGGAAATAAATTAATTAAATAATACACTAAGTGAGAAAAATATGTTTATTAGAGACATATAACAATGTTAATCTGAGGAAAATGATTTAGCAGAGCCTCCTCTAGGAACTAACCACAAGTGATCCTCATAATAGTCAGCGGATGATAGTTTTCCACTGCTATAAGGTTCTGACTTGTAACTTTTCTGCTCTTGGGAAGCTCGGCCAAGCAGCTTGCTTTTTGATGTTTTGCTTGAACTGACAGAGTTATCTAGATGCACAACGTTGTCGCGAGCAGGACCACTACATAATTATAATCAATATCACTGATAAAATTTTACCAAAGTTGTAACTGGGAAACTTTTTGGGTCAGCTGAGCATACTATTGCAACTAATTCTACCTTTCTCTGCTTTTGCAGTTTGATGGCTTTATTGATCTCGACGGGTATGATGCAATAGCCCTGAAGCTCAGAGGAGATGGAAGATGTTATATCTCAACCGTAAGTTTCATGTTAATATTCTCCTTTCCTCTACCCCAGTCCATATGAAACAATAAATGTTGTAGGAGCGAAAGAGCTTTATACGAAGCCTTGATTTTGATTCAGATCTATACTGAAAACTAGGTGAATTCACCGGGGCAAGCAGAAGATAACTCGTGGCAAGCTTTTGTCTTTGCTCCAAAGGACAATTGGTATATTGCTAAGGCAAGTCCTACTTCTACAGATGTTGATCATTTTATGCATTATATTATACTTTTTAACTCTTTTGATAAAACCTCCGACTTTAGATGAATACCTAACCAACAAGAGAGATTGAGATTATAAGTTCACTTGAATGTTTCACTTAGTCTTAAGGCCTATCAATAACCTGAGGTTTTTTTATATCAGATCCCTCTAGCTCGATACTTGCCAACATGGAGAGGAAATGTTATAGACGTGGAAATGGAGATGAATCCAGGTCGTGTTGTGGGTATGTCACTGTCATTAAATGCAGAAGGTGGTGCAGTTGGAGCTAAATCAGGCGCTGGTGATTTCCGAGTTGAAATTGACTGGATCAAAGCATTGAGATTGCCTTGAGACGGTGATGTTTCTGTTTTCTTGTTTTTAGCTTGTAAAAACCAGGCCTGAATTGGCCAAAAAGATTGTTGCATTGTCTTACGGTAATATTGGTTATCACACTGTGCCGTGTTGTTACCATGTCATGAAATAAAAAAAATCTATACAACCTATAAATTTATTGTTAACCTTTTGTTTTTCGTATGATTAAACCAATGGACGCAGGTTCAGTGTAATCAATTCTTCACAGCATTAAGGAAGATTCAGTTCTGACTTATTCGATTGAATATCTATGACCGATGATCTATTAGATTGAAAATGGCTGCTCTAATCATCTTCTATCTTTGCCTTCACTCTATGGCTTCCTCTTCCATGCCTCATCTTACTTTATAGGAATGCTTCAATAGTACGGACGCTCGTATCCTCTGTCTTTTGCTTTTGTGGTTGTTCCTTTTATGAATGTGTGTATTGTGATACACGTGTAAACACCGACTGGTCAGATAGTGGAACAGCAGTTTTTATTACTGTCAATATCTTCACCATTGGATCTATGATCTATCTCTACTCATTCATTTCAATTCTCTTTTATTTTTCTCTGTATAACACATTTCACATTTTAGTAGTTAGTCGCTTGATGATGAGGTTGTTTTAGTGGATAGCCGGACCCATCAAACCACCTCTATTTCTTTTCTTTTGTGGGTTCCACCGCCTATACCTATAAAGCTGCCTTTTTTGAGGAATTTAATGGGAGTAGCTTTTGTGTTTTAAATAGTAGAAACTAGTTTTTTTGTGAAACATTTTGAGAAATGCATTTTTTTTGAAAGGGCATCAATAAAATGACAATAATGTTATTGAAAGGTATTTGAGGAACACGTGGACGACATATTATAAAATGAAGGACATATTACAGGAGACAAAATATAGATATTAGAAAATAATTATTTATGGATATTTGAAATTATGTGATTCAACTCATTCTATATTTTCCCACTATTTGTATATCCATATGCTAAAATTGGGGTGGACATAATATCTGAAATCCGATTCGAACCTAATCCGAAATAAGAGAAACCAAACCAAACCTAATCTGAAAAAATACTTGAACAGGTTTTACATTATGGAAGATTGGGTACCCGAATCTGAACGGGTAAAATCCGAAACTTGAAACCCGAATGGATACCCAAAATATCTTAAATATATTATATAGTTTAAAAGTAATTATATATATAAACTTTTATTTACTTAAATATTCAAAACTATAATTATAAATCTAAATATATTACTATTTGAATTAAATGAATGAAAAAAATACTAAAATTTTCAATTTTAAACTTAAATTAAGATTTCTCTAAAAACAATTTCAGTTTTTCTAAAAGAATTAATAAAAATATCTGAACCCGAACCGAACCCAATCTGAAATAGGACATTTTATAAGAATCGAATCCAACCCGAATCCGAAATATACCGAACCGAACCCGACTCGAAATTCTAAAATACCCGAACAAGTCTTATATGTGTAAACCCAAAAACCCAAAACCCAAAAAGATTCGACCCGAACCCGAACGGGTACCCGAATGTCCACCCCTATGCTAAAATGCTTACTGCAAAACCAAATAGGTCGAACCAAATTCATAGTTACAAACATAAATTAGATTCAATTCTTTAAAGGCTATGCTAGTTACAAACTTACAATTGAGCGTATCCACCCTAGACAAATTTATTTAACTATTTGTCTATTATCTAATTAAATTATTATAGATGTCCACGGTCGACAAATTCGTTTACATATTTGTCTGTTGTTTCATCAATCTTCGTAAAAATGTAAGAGACAAATAGAAATCGTGTCCACCGTAGACAAACTCATTTGTATATTTGTCCATTATCTAATCTATTCACAATAAATGTCCACCGTAAAAAAATTTGTTTGCATGCTCGTCCATTATCTAATCAATCTCCAAAAAAATGTAAAGTACAAATAGAAATCATATCCACCGTAGAGATATCTATTGTATATGTGTCCATTATCTAACTAATTCACTATAAATGTCCACCATAAACAAATTCGTTTTGATGTATGTCCATTATCTAAATAATATATCTACATAAGATACATTTGTCCATAATATATGTTCACAATATATTTGTTTCGTCACTCCTATATATAAATCTATTTATGGATTTGTCCATTACCAAATTATTCTTGTAAAAATGTACATTTAATAGAAATAGAAAGAGAAGAATAGTAGAAAAGAGAAACAAAATAAAAAAGTAATATAATATGGACAAAAAAAAGAGAAGATAAAGAGAAACTAATAGAAATTAAAATAAATAAATAAAAAAGAATGAGGAAAAAAAGAAGAAAAAAAAAGATACGGTGGAAGAGAAATGGTGATCAGTATTTTAGGATGAGAGATAAAAGAGAAAATGAGTAAAATGGAGAAGAAAAAAAGGTTTTTCTAAGAATAAAAATTCAAAAGAGACTATTTCTCATAATTTTATTTTTTTTGTGAAATTTAAACCAATCTATGTGCCCTCAATAAAATTGTTTCGTTGAGCAAAAAAATTTGTATGAAATTTAAATTGAACCAATTATTCTACTTTATTAAAATTTAAAATAATATTAATTTAAATTTTATACAAAGATTTTTTGTTTTTCAAATCAATCAAACAAAACAATTTCAATCTTTTTTTTGACATTTTTGCTTTTTCAAAGCAACAAAACAAAATTAATTCCAACTAGCCCTTAATTTTCAGTTTTATCTTCACCTCCAAATCGACTTCACCGAGTTGCGTAGTTGGTGTTTTGGTATTCTACTTTATTTTTCATCTCTAACCACAACACCAAATCTCACAGTAAAAAAAGAAATTTTTATTAAATTTAAGATTTTCTATTATTATTTTATTAAAATTAACATTATTTTAAATTTTAATAGTTTTGATATATAACTAAAAATTGAATATTTTATAACTCAAATAAATATGATTACATTCAATAATTAAAAATAGAAATAAATTACATCGTACTAATTTTCACAATTAGCGTACTCAGACCACAAGTGTTGAATTAATGCATTTCTTAGTTTCATAGCGTCTCAGTCTTTGATTTTTCTGTGACAAGTTAAAAATTCTTGAAACTGAGCATCATCATCACCCACCATCTCAATTTCTGCTGTTGGAAATTTGATTTGTTCTTCAATTGTTGCATCAATATCACGTTCATCCTCTATTATCATATTATGCATTATAATACATGTTGTCATTATGTCATGTAACACATGCTTATTCCAAAAGCGTGATGGTCCAACCACAATTGCAAATATTGACTATAATACTCTAAATGCACGTTCCACGTCTTTTCTATATGCTTCTTGCTTCTTTGCAAACAATTTCTTTTTGGAACTACGTAGGTCATGAATTGTTTGAACAAGAATGGACTATTTTGGATACATACCGTCAAGTAAATAATAACACATATCATAGTTTTTCTCATTAATAACATAATTAGCGGGCGGAGCAATTTCTTTAGTAGATTAGCAAAAAGATGAGACGCTTCTAACACATTAATATCATTGTTAGAGCTCGGTAGACTAAAAAATGTGTGCCAAATTCAAAGATCATAATCGGCTACTACCTCTAAAATAATGGTAGGACATCCACTACAACGAGCGTATTGTCCTCCCCAAGGTGTATGGCAGTTTTTCCACTTCCAATGCATACAACCTAAACTACCCAACATACCTGGAAATCCTCGACTTTCACTAATGTGGAGTAGACGTGCAACATTGTTAGCATTAGGTGATCAAAAATAGCGGCTACCAAACAACTCAACAACAACACGACAAAAGTGTTTTAAACTTTTGATAACTGTAGACCTTCCTATTTTGATATACTCATCGGTTGACTCCGCCGGTGCGTCGTATACCAACATCCGAAATACAACAGTTATTTTTTGGAAACCAGACAATCCAAGTCTACCGACACCATCTTTTCGCATGACAACGTAATTGTCATATCTTTGTATAGCTTCATAAATTCGCATAAACAAAGGATGGCTCATCCAGAATCTTCGTCAGAAAATTGTCTCATGAAACAAAGGATTATCTGCAAAATAATCATTGAAAAAATTGCGTAAATCATTTTTTCTGTCACGATTGATAACTATATGACCCGGAATGGATCCACCATGGAAACCTTTTGAGTTAAGTTGGTCTACAAGTCGTTCTGTTTCATATTTTGTTGAAGAAGACACACAGTTATGTCATGTGTATCTTGATGTTTCATATGTATTGAATTTGCTAACTTATTTATATTTTTTCTTTTGTCAATATTAAAATAGTAATGCCAAACAATGATGTTATTAACACAAGATGTCAAATACAAAAAATGATTCAAATTTGATAATGTGTGGCCTATCCTTACAGGTATTGAAAAAATTTCAAACAACCACACTAATAGAGCACGTGCATTCCTAGAAGAATGTCGTAATCCTTTTTCATCTCCATCACTCCAAGATGATTTATCACCAATCTCTGGTATGAATTCATTCGGTTTTAATATGAGTGGTGAAGAAACCAATTTTAATTGTTCTCACAGACTTATGGGTGTGAAAAAAGCAAAGCGAAAATACCAATCTGATGAACAATTTAAAAAATTGATGGAGCAAAATGAAAAGCTTATTAAAGCTATTTCTAAAGGTATGTTAGAAAGAAATGAAATTCAAAAAAAAAAGTTGAGGCACGAAGAATGAGAGAAGAAAATAGAATACTATTTGCGGATTTGAGTTCTATAACCGATCCAGCATGTCGTACGAGTATTGAAAGTTAAAAGGCGATAATTTTGAGAAAACGAGTACCAACAAATGAATATGAAGAACATGAAGAAGGTTATGGCAGTCAATATCGTGAATCTCAATATCAAGCATCTTGTTATCAAACTGAAGGAGAACACCTTCAAAAACAACAAATTCAAGGAGAAGACCAAAGCTCACCAAATGACCCACAAGTATATCCCCAATATTATGATTTGCTTAGCCAAACAATAAATAATTTTTCCAGATTTAAATTGATATTATGTTCTGAAAGTTATTTTATTGTATTTTGGTTTTATGTTTGTTTTGGTTTTAGTTTTCTAATTTTATGTTTCTAGTATTTGAATTGAACTTAATTATGTATTTTAAATTTTCAATAATTTAAATATGTTGTGCAAATTTAATCAGATTCAAATATAAATTGGATTCGAGTATAGATATATCGAATTCAGATGCGGGTACATCAAAAATTATGGTTATGCTCAAAACTAAATATCAACAAATAATAAATTTAATCATTTTATATAATAGAAAATAATAAAAATATATTTAAATAATAAAATAATATTTGTTGGTATTGACACAATTCACAAAACACTAGAAACATAATTATACCGTCGAAGTTGCCGTTCGGTTTGAGCTAAGGTCACGCTATTAATTACGTTTTGCCGTCCAATTGGAGACGTCCTAAATTAAACTTGGTATATATATTATTTTTTGGTAACTTTTAGATTGTACAAACCTAAAACTTATTGTCTTTTTATATAAATTTTTACTAAAACTCGTTGTTTAAATTTTTTTTTTAATCTACTAAAAATAATGGCAAAAAATTAAATTATTATATTAGTTAAATAATCATAACCATGGGTATTTTTTGGAAATGAGAATTATTTTTACACATTTTCATTGTTGTACACTTGTACGAATCCGGTTTACTTCTTTTCTTCTTTCCCCAGCACTAATATTTAAGAAATAGTATATCAGGCTTCTTCTGTAAATTCCCAATGACAAAGAAAAAGTAGGCATAATTGTTGTTAGTAATCAATTAAGTTGATTTAGAGGGAGAATTAATGATTCGTCAAAGTAATGAAAATCAAATAAATTAATTTCTGCATGAAAGATTAATAATAGAGGAAAAGACACATGGTGACAAAAGGAAAAGAAGGAAATAATGAGAATCAAAGAATGAGAAGAACATGTCATGTCACATGTGCTCGAGCTTCACGTCTTACCGACAATCTGCAACCATCTTTCATTACATATTTAACTAAAAATTTATTGTTTTGCCTTAGTTATTTTTTTTAATTAAATAATTTTTCTTTTACAATAAATAAAATTAAAATATTATTTTACAAATTTTCTTAAAATGTGTGAAATTAGATAGTGAAATGAAGAGAGTATTTATTCAATTAATTAATTTCTTTAAAGTACTTAAACTAAAGGGTTACAACTTAATTGTAGGGTTTAAAGGTTTTGGTACATTTGCATGAATGCCGATTCGGTGTTACAAGTATTTAATTGGAAAACAATATAGACATTAATATGGGCTATGAACATGATCATACGATATCTGTATCTTTGATATTAATGTGAAGAACTATTTATTTTTTCTTTTGTTTTTTTGATAATTTTATTTTTGTTGAAAGTGGAGAACAGTATTACGCGTTCACATCACGTGTTTTGTTAATAATTATTACAAAGAAGATTTATAAAACATTAGGTCACACATGTACGATTTCTATTAATTATATATAGTTACAACTCTTTTTATTGACGGTATAATGAGAATTTATGTTATTAATGATCATCTATATACAATGGTTGAGTTCAATATCAACCACCGGAAAATCGGATAGCAAAAAGTACAAATTTTGGACTCATTTGTCTTCTACAAGGATTGCCACAAACAAATGGAATATATATTATATCCTTAATTTGATGAGAAAAATAAACAAAAATGTGAAGATGCGACGTACGTTTGGGTTTGATTGTCTTTCTCAACGAATTTATAAGTTTGTTTCCCAACAAAATGTTATTACCGTTAAAATTGGATCATTGGATGTTTGGTCCACATACTAGAGCCTTGACCACATCTCTACAACTCTCTTTCTTTTTACAATATTGCCCCTCTCCCTCAAAATTGTAATTAACCACTTCCTTATACCAATTTATGAAATTACTTTACTCATATGAGTTCAATAGCTGTTAATACTATCCAATCTTACTCTTACAATTGAATTATAATTGATATACATGATATTTTGGAGGAATGATGGTCCAAACCGGGTTTTGTTGTACTTAGTAAACCCGGTTTAGTAGGAGGGTAATTTGGTAAGATAATAATGGGTGGGTATCTTCTTCTTGACTCTGCGTCTTTCGTATTTTCTGATGACAGACTGTTACGCCAAGTAGAAAAAAAGTGTCCCAATGAAGCTTTTTTCTTCTCCCTCTCTCTCTCTCCATCCCCACACACCTTATATGTCTACAGAAAGAGAATTTGAGGTTTTGAAAGAGAGATGAAGCAAACGTCTTCTTCAATTTGATAGAAATAAACAAAAAAAATTGCATTTTTCAGCAAACACCATTGTATTTACGACAACTAGTATTCACACACTATTCTTATGCTTCTTATCTATTTATTCTCTCAATACTCGTATCTGATCGGAACAACAACTAGTGTTCAATGCTTGGATCAGTTAAATTGTAAGTTCTTGGAGTTTTAATTCTGTTTCATTCTTATTTGCTCAAGTTTCTTGCTTTTGATTCTGTAATTTGGCATAATTCAGTGTGTTTCAGTAATGGAATTTGCCTAACTTTTAATATTAGAGTTTTGGAATTCTGTGTCCAGGGATGTGTCAAAGTTGGAATATTTTAGAGTTTTCTTTTCAGTTTTAGTATTGGATTCAGATCTGGGAAGCATCGATTTCGCTTTCTGCCTACTTATGTTTCTCTAGTTACAGAGCTGTGTTTTCTCATTATTGTCGGATTGATTTCTGATTCGTCTTTTTGGGTAAAGCTTTCATTGCTACATGTAATAGTCGTTGATTAACAAACTGTCAACTTTACTTTCACTTCTTCAGGTTTCTTGGCATCGAGTTGAGAACCTTATGTTGAAAATCGTAGCACTCTCAGGATACATAATCTATTGAATGATTCACATTTTGGTCTAAGAAAGAGAAGCTTCCACTTGTGTGAAAAATGAAGACTGATACTGTTCTTGACTATGCTGTATTCGAGTTTTCGCCAAATCATTCGCAGTGAGTAAATCTATTTTTTTATAAGTAAAATTCTCTGTACCGATGATCATGCTTGTAGTTTTGGCCTCATAGTTTAGTATCTGTGTTGCAGATGTGAACTGTTTGTATCGAGTAATGAGGAAAAAGAGAAAGTGGCTTCAGGATTAATAGAACCATTCGTGAATCATTTGAGCGTTCTTGAATCACAAGCTTCACAGAGAATTCAATCTTCTATTAAACTGGAAGTAGAAAAAAGCGAAAATGACAAATCATGGTTCACAAAAAGAACAGTGGAGAGGTCTCAAAGCACATTTTGCTTTTACATTTTATGCAAAATTTGTCCATTGGCTTAACAATATGTGGCCTTTAACTGTTCTTCTTTTTCAGATTTGCTCGATTTGTTAATAGTCCAGAAGTTTTGGGAAGAGTCAATACACTTGATTTAGAGATGTCACAGTTAGAAGCAGCTCGAACATTATATTCTCAAGGTATGTGTAATTTCTCATTAGCTCTTTCAAATTCAAGCTTACGGCCAAACTTAACGCTACTCTTTTTTTTTCTGTTTCTGTTTCAGACGATGGAGGAGTAGCAGATGCAACAAAGTAAGTAAATGTCTGTGCTTAAGTCAAATTGTGTGTTTGTTGAATATTGTTTTGTTGATGGCTTGACTTTGCCTATATACAGGAAGGAGCTCATAAGAGCTATAGATTTAAGACTTGAAGCAATTAAAAAGGACTTAGCCACAGCGATTGGTCACGCATCAGCTAATGGTTTTGACCCTCAAACTGTTTCTGATCTCCAGCATTTTGCTGATAGATTTGGCGCACATCATTTGGAGTAAGCAAGTTTTCTTCTTGGTGCTTCATTGTCTTGTAACTATGTTTTGAAGTTGACTCGAATATATATATCTTTTATCAGTGATGCATGCGGAAAATATATTTCACTATCACAAAGAAGACAAGACCTGGTCACCAAGAACCTGAATGCCAATTTACAAACATCAGTCAATGAAACAAAGAGCAGTCAACTTCAAAGTACAAAGAGCATAAAGAACGATGAAGAAGAGAAAAAAGATGAGAGTTTGGATGAGTCTCCTACTGTGAAGACCATTCATCATACAAGGAGACTCAGCGTGCAAGATAGGATTAACCTCTTTGAGACCAAACAGAAGGAAAACTCAAACACTGCGGGAAATAAACCTTTAGTTGTTGCTAAGTCCACAGAATTAAGGAGACTTTCCTCTGATGTTTCATCAGCTGCTCCTGTATTCCCTGAGAAGTCTGTTTTGAGAAGATGGAGTATTATTAGTGACATGAACTTTGATTTGACATCGAATAACAAGAAACTTGATGGTGGTAGCACCGAAGAAGATTCTTCGGGTACACCTTCGTCCATTTCTGATGCCAAAGTGCCAAAGGAGTCTGAAGAGAACAGCAAAAATGACGATCATGATGTGCATTCTAGTAAATTTGATGACTCAACTGATAGGCCAGGGGACGTCATGACTGATGGTAATTTCAGGCAGAGAGAAGAGGAGGGCTGTGCATCCATATCCCACAATGTGGCACAATCATCAGTCATGTTTCCTTTTCGACATTCGCATTCTCGGTCAGTTCATATGGCAGGTGGTATTGATATCAAAAGGGATGAACTTCAATCAAAAGGCAGAAAGAAAGAGTTGTTTCCTTCATCAGACAAGCAACCTGCCTTAACAAACTCTAAAACCTCAGTTTCTGAAGGTTAGTTTTACCAGAAGAGTAACAGAATATGTTTAGACAGTTAGCCAAGGAAGTTTTAAATGAGAAGATCTTGTAAATCATGTGATATTCAGGGTTTTGAGTACTAAAACTGATAGCTTTATATTGTACATCTTAACGATTCTGCAGGGTCTGAACAGAGACAAAAATCAATTGGTGTAGAAGATGATCTTGTGAATGCAGATTCCGCTCGTAAACTTAACAATAATAGAGTTCGTCCGACATCTGTGGATCAAAGACAGAGGACAAGAATGTCTAGACAAAGCCCTCCAGGGTGTAATGATGAGTTGAAAATGAAGGCGAATGAGCTGGAAAAGATTTACACAGAACATCAACTGCGGGGTCTTCCACAGGATCAATCAGTGGGTGACGATAAAGAAAACGGGAATGTTGTAATGCGGCAGAATTTATCTGGTTTAAGATTTTCAGATGATTCTAAAGGAAAGTTGTATGAAGAGTATATGAAGAAAAGGGATGCAAAACTAAGAGAAGAATGGAGTTCCAAAGAAACTAAATTGAAGTCAATGCAAGAAGCTCTTGACCAAAGCAGAACCGAGATGAAGGCTAAGTTTTCTGCTGCTTCTATGAAGAGGCAGGATTCGATATCAATTACCCGCCAACGTGCTGAGAAATTCAGATCGTTTAATTCTCGGACAAGCACGAAAAAGTATCAGGTATCAAACCATTTTGTTCCTTTAATGATTATAACAAAGTTTTGGTCTATCTTGCATTTTGATTTGCTCATTCGTCTTAAATCTTCTACAGCATCCTATAAGCTCATTACAGAGCGAAGAAGAAAACGAAAAAGATAAGCCACTCAGTGGACAACCCATTGGAAAAAGTGTTTCTAGGAGCTCCCAAGTTAGAAAGGCTCCATCACCAAATAGGAGCTCTCGAGTCTCAAAACCATCAGGTAAGGTTTCAAGTACAAACATTAATACTTCTGGGAGAGGACGAAAAGCATCAGAGACAAACTTGGTTCCACAATCTTCTCTTCCCAAATTCTCTGATCTTAAAAAGGAAAACACAAAACCATCTTCTTTAGCTGGTAGAACTACTACTCCCACTAAGCGAACACAAGTGAGAAGTAGTAATAAGAAGACTGCAAAGGAAGATATACCATCTCCTGTAATGCCCCGAAGGCCACGATCACTAAGGAAAAACTTCTCTGCGAACATAATATTCACAGAATTCACAACTCTGTATGCTGATGATCTGATGAACAATGAGAGGAATCAGAAACAGAACGCAGACACTGATGATGTATCGGAGCATTTGAAAAGTGAAGAATTTGATGGCATGAACTCCGAGGCAGAAGAGGAAGAAAAGGAATTTTTGGAGAAAAATGTCAAAGAAGAAGAGGAAGCTAGAGAAATGGAAAGTCTAGTAGTTGAGGATGTTGGTGATGAAACGCCTTCACTTACTGAAAAAGTTGAGAACTCATCAGAAGATGAAAATTTCACTTCTTTGAGATCAGTTTCTCATGTAAACCTACCGGTGAATACACTATCTTCGTTAATGGATTCGCCTGATGAGAGTCCTCTTTCATGGAATTCAAACCTGCAACATGCGTTCTCGTATCCACTCGAGCACTCGGATGTTGATGCTTCAGTAGATGATTCTCCCTTGGGAAGTCCAGCTTCTTGGAGTTCCAGAATGAGAAAGAAATGGGGAACAACAGGTCAGAGTCCTGTTATTGTTCCCAACTCGCGGAAGGATTTAACAAAAGGGATCAAACGTTTTCTAAAGTTTGGGAAGAAAAATCGTGCTGCGGACAGTCTAATGGATTGGGTTTCTGTAACAACATCTGAAGGAGACGACGATTCTGCTTATCGATCATCTGATGAATTAAGGAAATCAAGAATGGCATCTTCTCAAAGTCTGCTTTCTGAGGATGAACAAGGTATTAAATCTGTTCACATTTAATCTTCTTTTAGATGTCATGAAAGTTCTCTGATCATAGCTTTGTGTTTTGTGTTTCAAAGCGTCAAACAACTCCTTTCATGCACATCATGATCAAGCGGGCTTTAACATGAAAGACGGTGTTAAGCGATCATTCTTCTCACTTTCTACATTCCGAAGCAGAGGAAACGACTCGAAACCAAGATAACAGTTGAACAAAACCAAACTCTTTGTATCTTCATTTACACCACTGCAAGTACAAAAGTGTGTAGTGTTAGAGAAGTACTTGATTCCATTTGACTTCAAGATTGTTGATTTTTCTCAATTTAAAATGAGATAAACATGATATGGAGAAGTAAAAACTTCATATTATATTTCTTTTATTATTAGAGGATTGCAAAGGAATTCTTTCTAGACATTTTTCTTGTTTCTAAAAAATTAATTTTTTAAGTTTTCTATGCAAATTTTATCAAATAGTGATTATAAATTATAAATTTCAAAAGCATTAATTAAGTTTACTGAATTATTATTGGTAGAGTTATAGAAAATTATGTATTGCAAAAAAATTATACGTTAATCATTAACTATTAAGTATTTTTCTTAGTGGATGATTTTTTTAAAACATCAATTTTTAAGGAAATGAGGAAATAGCATCTGGCATTTAGTCTATTTGGTAAGTGGTAAATCTATTAAAAACACACGCATTTGTACATCTAGGATCGAATGTCAGATGTAGTGTTAGACTAAAAAAAAAGAAGGAAGTATTGATTTGGAACTGTGCATTGTTCCAATTCACGTCACAAAAGTATTTGCAGAATCTCTGAATTGCGAGATTCTATACGTTAGAGATGGCTCTTCTGAATTACAAGTTAGGTTAAAGGCGCCGATAAGTTTACCGTTAAAGGTTCTAAATAAGATATAAGAACACCTTTACAGCCCAAGAAATACGATTAAGGTAGATAAAAGTAAAGATAGACAAAGAAGTGCAAAACCGTCAATTGTAGTTAACAAAAGAAGAAGAAAACATGTAACACAAACCACAAACCCACGGCTACAAGATAAACATTATAACAGTAAGATAAGTTAGAAGAAAAGAAAAATAGATAATAAGTCGTTCAGATTAAAAACTCTTCACTCATATAACAGGCTTCAAGGAAGAACTCACTGGTAGTACATGAGCTGCTGTGCGTTCTGGTAACCACCATCGTATATAGCCTGGCTTGAACCAGTGGCTCCCATTGCAGCTTGCTTAAGAGCGTGTTGTCCCTGTGGGTGATGCATAAGTGGATTCATTCCCGGGTTTATTCCCGCCATCTTGCTCATAGCTAGTTGCCTCTCATAAGCCAAGAGATCGCTGGCTGAGAAACCCGGAATTGGTGCGGGAGCTGGTGGAGGAAGCGGGTTTGAAGCTGTTCCTGGTGGTGTTGGCTTGCTTCCCCAAGAACACTAGGGTACCAATATATTCAAGATTTTTAGCTTTCCAAAACCAAAAGAATGAAATCTATCCCAATGCAGTTAAATTAGCGAGTCTTTACCTTCATTTGCCTGCCACCGAGGTAGGAATGTGTGTTTCCCATCTGGATAGCGAGGGCAGCCTCTACATGAGTAGAATATCTGACAAATCCAAAACCTTTGTCTCTTTGAACACGGACTTCCTCTATGACCCCAGCACCAAGAGAATGAAAGTGGCGGTGAAGATCAACCTGGGAAACCTGTAAAAATCGAACACAAGTATAAACAAGGTATCAATGATGGCAGAAGTCAACAGAATATCTATAACCACGATGTTTTTTCTTTTCTTACCTCTGGAGCAAGATTGCCAACGTAAACAGTTGTGTACTGTGCATTGTTCTCTGGAGCTTCCCCGTTACTAGTATCTTTACCATCCTCTGCAGGAACAAATAAGCCAATGTATCAAAGTGTACTAACCACAATCAGACAAGGTTTTATGAGTAGAAATAGTTAGAACATACCTGAGACACCACTGGTTAGTTCTACGACACTTTTGGAATCAGAGCTCTGTTTGTCCTCACCAGAAGTGGCTCCCTTGGTTGCCCAGTTGCAACGAATCTGCCTTGAACCAAGCCATTTCCCTGAAAATCTCCCACCAATTACAATAAGCCAAAAAAGTAAATGACTAAAATCAACATCAATTATCAAGAGCAACAGATTTTGCAACACTCACCGCCTACTTCATCTATTGCAGTCTGGGCATCCTGCCAAAGGTAATAAGAACAGCAGCAATCAATAAATGACTAACAGTGAAAGAAATCCTTTACACAAGGACAGAGAGTTAGAGAGTCAAGTACCTGTTGGTTACGGAACGAAACAAATCCAAATCCTCTTGAACGCCCAGTTTTCTGATCCCACATAACTCTTGCATCCCTAGATACAACAGTAACTGTTAGAAGATTTTAATACAAGAATGGTCAGATGGCGTCAGCGGTATGCAACTAAAACACTTACGAGCAACTCGGGTAGACAGAAAAGCAACTAAATAGCATTGCATCAGTAACCTCTGGGCTCAAATCCCCAACAAAAATATTAAAGTGACCTGCATATGAAGAGCCCATACATGCGTTATTTTACCAAATAGAATACCTAAAATCTGGTTTTAGCAAATAAGACTAGCATAGATATAAACCAACTTGATGTATCCTCCCTCTGGCCACTAGCATAAGCCCAGTTAACCTTGATAGGTTGCCCGAACCTGCACATCGTATAAACCAATATAATCTGATCCGAACTTTAGAAAGCAGAGTATCTTCTTTATGCTAAATTTACCAAAGACTAAGAATCAAGTCCATTAACTTACAAATGCCTTCCGTTGAGAGAAAGGATTGCAAGACCAGCCGATCTTCGATCAAAGTAGTGTACAAACCCATAAGAAGACTGCTAATTTTGAGATTAAAATATCAGAAAAATGTCTCAATTGTGGGCAATACCCAAGAATATAGTATTTGTACAAGATATAGCATCCTTACTAGAGTATTATAACAGTGACACATAACACTAACCTTTTCCTTCCTTAGAAGTTTACAACTTTCTACAGGACCAGTGCTAGCAAAAACCTCTTGAAGCAGAGGTTCCGTCACCTGAATATGGATGTTTCCAACGTACCTGCAATTCTCAAAGGTAGACAAACTAAATTTCTAAACAAGAAGCCGAACAAAAAAAAGGACATGTCTGCAAGTTCCTAAATTTTCAAAGAAAGTCACCAATGAGGGGCATCATAACAAAGAATCACCTCTTCGATACAATAGAAGCAAAAATTTGTAGAAAAGTTTTTAAATACCAAGACTTTTGATCAACTTCATTTAACTGCGCAATTATTAACTTCGCATACATAACTAATGTATAATGCAGTAGTGTTCCTCTTGACTAATTTTGATACTCACAAACTGAAAACTAGATCTCACCACTAAGATATTATGAAGAAAATACAAGTACTTGGAACAAAAATACCAAAAAAAAAAGAAACCTAACACTCACACACTGCGGCAAGTACTTGGATCAAAACCAGGGGGGAGATTTCCACTTGGGATTGGTTCTATCTGCAAAAAGCAAAAATACGGAAAACGAAAGAAAATGAAAAAGAAAGAAATAAAGGGTAGAGCTTACTTCTTAATGTCTCAGCTTACTAAGCTTCTATAAGGAATCAGCTTCATCTCAACGATTTTCATGGAGTTGTTGAACCAAAAATCAAATACGAAGACAAAACACTAAGAAAAAAACGAAGAGCCACACAAGAAGCAACCCATAAATTTCACAACTTTTCTCTTTTGAACAAACCGATGAAACCAAAAAAAAAGAAAAAACAAAACAAACAAGCATGTTCAATCATAGAATGAAATCTAGAAGACAACTTTGAGACAAAAAAAAAAATTGAAACCAGAACTCGAGAATTTCTAATCCTGGACCTTGAACAATAAAAGGGTATGCATAAAACATGACATAAACAAGTAAAATCGAACTTGTAAAAAACCCTAGAAACCCAAATCGAGCATCATAATGGAAGAAGAAATACAGAAGAATAGAGCGAAACCTGAGGTGGAGCGAGGAGTCCAGGATGATAGAGAGACTGTTGCTGCATAAGAGCTTGTTGCATCATGGCTTGTTGTTGCTGCTGCTTCAACCTC
The DNA here is from genome assembly GCA_963920545.1 of Lepidium didymum. NCBI lineage: Eukaryota > Viridiplantae > Streptophyta > Magnoliopsida > Brassicales > Brassicaceae > Lepidium > Lepidium didymum. The sequence continues at coordinate 7,687,391 of OY986992.1, forward strand.
TGCATTTTCTCCGGAAAAATTTGTCGTCTTTGATATTACTTTTTCCCAAGGAAACGAGAATTGTCACAGTGCTCTCTGTAATTTAGGGTTCGAAAGTTTTCGTTGTTCGAGAAATAAATAAAAAACAAAACCAAAAAAAAAAAGAGAGAAAGAAAATAAACGAGGAACGGGGAAAAAGAAGTCTCTTGATAGAAAGCGAAGGGAAAGCAATCGAGTGGTTCTTACGAATTTAGTGGATTTATTATTTTTACATCGATAAGCTAAAGTCACAGCTGTTTGAATTTAAAAAATAACAGCCAATAATCTCTTTGCACGTTAGATTAGGGCTTGGCCCAATCACTGTCCAAACCAGACACGCCTTCAATTAAATGTAAGACCTCACAACTAATTACAGTAAACACCCCATACTTAACATAAACTAAATATACACCCATAAAGTTATTTTTATTACAATTTACACCTATATACAACCTTGTCCAGTTCTCGCTTCAATTTCATTTCAATCCTATGAAATTTGGTAGCTCTTCTTATGTGAATTGGTATACTCGTCCTGAAATTTCTGGTTTTTGTAATTTAACTGTTAAGTATGTTGATATCTATATTTACTAATGAGTTTTTAAGTATTAATGTTAGATAATGATTACATACTATGGTATAGAGCAAAAATCACTTAAATATTGCAGAGAATCGAATCGTTAATCTAAAATCTCATTTCCTAAAAGATATTTGATCAGATTATGCTAAAGCCTTAGTTCGAGATCTTTTGAACTTTGGCCTTCTTCAATCTCCATAGAAGCATCTTTATCACCATTTGGTTTGGGATGAGCCATGGTTTGATCAACAACATTATGTGGTCTTTGTGACGACTGTCCTGGTTCTAGTGATTTTCCGGCTTCTGTCTCTGGCTTGGGAGGATGATGACCCGCGTTTTGGTTAACTTGGTATGGAGCTCTAGCCACAGCTCTGTAATGGAAAGAAGAAGAAAAAGACTGTAAATTATGCAGTTTGTTGAACGAAACTCAGAGATTCCTTACTTTGTTGAACTAGCGTGTTTGGAACATTAGGAAGTATGGTAAAGTTAGAATACCTGTCTTTTCGTTTAGCAAAGAATCTATAAAGCGAAGCTCTTCGGGCTATACGTTCCACGAGCTGATTTTGTTGTTGTTGTTGTTTCGTTGTTGGGTGATTATGATCAGTAGCTGTAGAATCTGAAGGCTGGTTGAGATCAGGAAGAACCTTGTCGCTTTTGTTGTTGTTTTCGACATTGATCTCAGTCACAGACTTGACTTGTTTTGCTACTTCCATGATCTCTTTAACTTTGTCTGCAGGGAACTCATTGTATACTATAATCTTTCCTCCGAAGAATATGGTCAGCTGGGAACTTCCTGCCTCTGATTCACTACAGACAAAAGACCGAGTTCAGAACAAAACCATTTTCAAACCGGGCTTAACCGGTTCCTAACTAAAAAGCAACATATTTTTCCCAAGGATCAAAACTAAAGACCTGAGGTCATCTTCAGCTTTGCATCTAGACAAGGTAGAGAGTTCGCCTTTGGATTGCTCTCCCTTATGCAGCGCATCTTGTTTCCCTGAATTAACAGAATTTTAACTTTGATGAACAATTCAAAATATACATTCAACCTTACTAGAATCAAAATTTTGTTAAAAAAACAATAACTTTATTCCGGGCAAAACAAACATCTTTATGAACCGATTTCAATCAATCGCTGAATCAAATTACTTTCTGTTTTTCTTCTTCTGTGTTACTTCTCAGCATTATTACAAAGATAAACTGACTTAGACGTAAATCCAACAAAACACAGAACTGAATTCTAAGCTTATTACCAAGTGAGAGGGAGAAAGAGGGAAGAGATCAAATACCTTGTGGATCGGATTTTCCGGGAAATTCGAAACTGGAATTAGGTTTTCTGTATAAGCCAAGATCTACGTTTCCGAAACTACCCTTCTCCCTCAAGTAACGGCTGAACAAGCTACATCTCCGGGTAAAATCAGATTTCTCCGACACTTTTCCCTTAACAGTTTCATTACCCGACATGTTTTTGTTTGTGAGAGGACAATACTCTTTATCTTTTCTTTTCTTTTTCTTTGCGTGGATTGCGCGTGTAATGGAAAACTATAAGAGCTATGTGCCCAGCTATATAGCTAATGTGTTTATAATGCTAGATACAACTTGTCGGTCCATTAGTCAAGTTTCTATATAATGTATGTAATAGAATTTGATCTCTAAATGTGTAAGTGTGTCTGCATGTAGTAAACTTAACATCTGTCACTAGACTAAAGATCACTTGTATATGTTTCTCTCACTTATTAAATTTAATGAATTAATAAAATAAAAGCGATAAAAATATTAATAAAATAAAAACAAAATTTTTTTTTTAAAACAAATAACTATTGGATCGAAAAAACCGGTTCTATAATCTAAATTATTTAATTAGACCACTTAATTTTTAGAAAAAAAAAAATTTAGCTTTGTATTCAATATACTATTAGCAAATTAGAATTAACGTTGGATACAACAATAATTTATAAATATAATTCGGTTGATTGATAAAAATTTAGTTAAATGTAATACTATATTATTAATAACTAGTAACGTAATGTTAACCATTTAGGACAATGAATTCTATCAGTTTTGTCTCCCAAAAAAAAAATGTTAATAACTTATGATTTTATTTTCCAGCTTAACTCATATTAATTCAAATTCAGAGCAGAAAATCAATGTTGAGGAATACAATTTATAAAAAACGATTTCTGGATAACCTTTTAACACTATGAGCTAGGAAATCAACTTTGAAGTTCAACGATCTTAGAATTAAGGCTAAGGAGAAGAGATTGAATTGACTTCAAAGGGGGCAAACTCGTCTGTATATGGGGAGAAAGCTGGCCAACTCCATGGATCTGCTACCATCTTCAGAACATCGGCACAGTCAACTGCGAACTCCACCTCCATAATCTGAAGAGAGATGAGAGATGACATGGCCTAGATAAGAGCTTTAATTTTTGAATGCAGTAGAAAAAAGACTTCTATGGACACCACACGCTCCAAAGAAACCACGTAACCAAGGATAACTATTCTTATCCACATCAAGAAGAATCTACCAAAAAAGATAATCAATATTAGAGTAAATTGAACCCCCCCCCCTGGAGACACATCCACAATAGAAGGAATGTTAGATAAAGCCCAAGTCTGCACTGAAGGATGACACTCAAACATAACATGATTCACAGTCTCCATATCAGCACCACAACGACTACAAGAAGTAGAACATAGAACACCTTGATGTACTAGAGTAGATCCAATAGCCATATAACCCAAAATAGCCTGCCACAAAAAAATGTTTTCTTTTTGGAGGACATTTTTCCTTCCATGCCTAGCTTTGTAACTTCTCAACAATTGGCTCAAACCTTGTGTATTCGGAGATGGACTTACACTTAACCCGATACCTAGACTTAACAGAATACTTTCCAAATTTGGTAAAATGTCAACCTAGCCAATCTGCTTTAGGTAACTTAGGAATCGGGATCCCTAAAATTAAGCGAGCATCATGAGGATCAAAGAATTGGTTAACCAAAACATGACGCCAGCAACGAAATTGCGGGTTAATTAATTGATCCACAGTAAGATATGGATGATAAAGAGAACCTTCCCCAACAGGCGGCCGTGTGATAGAATCTGGAAGCCAAGGATCCTGCCAAACCGAAATAGTAATCCCATCCCCAACCTGTTTAATCAAACCCTTGCTAAGCAACACTCTGGCAGAAATGATACTCCTCGAACCATAAGAAGGAGAATAAACCCTACAAGGCACCAGAGGACACGACCCCGGATAATAGCGCCCCTGAAAAACACGAGAGAATAAGGAATCATGATACTCTATAAGCCGCCATAATTGCTTAGGAAGAAGGACCGTATTGAACTCCTCAATAGCCCTGAAACCTAGCCCACCTTCTTGTTTTCCACGACATAACTTAGTCCAAGTTGCCCAATGAATACCTTTAGAAGACTAAGAAGAGTGCCACCAAAAATCTACAATTGCCGGGTGATTTTAGACGTGAGAACCTTCGGCAGGCGATAACAAGACATCACAAATGATGGTAAAGCCGTCAAAACCGACTTAATAAGCACCTCCTTACCACCTTTCGAAAGAAATTTTGAAGACCAGAAATCAATCCTAGCCGCAATCTTATCCTTAACAAAAGCAAAAACCTTAGATTTTGGCCTTTCAAGACCTTCCGGAAGCCCCAAATAAGTACATATGCCTACAATATTACGAATACCTAGGAGATTCTGAGTTTCCAATTTAGAGAGATCAGAGACCTGATGACCGAACTGAATAGAGGACTTGGCAAAATTGATTTGTTGACCAGATTCCGCTCCATACTCCTGAAGAATACCCAGAATAATAGAAGAATCCTCCTTATTAGCCTTGCAAAAGAATAGACTATCATCCTCAAAAAGTAAATGTGATACTAAGGGGCACTGCCTAAGAATAATAACCCCTGAGATCAACTTATCCAACTCAGCCTGCCTAAACTTCAAAATAAGAACCTATATACAAAGAATAAAAAGATATGGGGACAAAGGATCCCCCTGCCTTAAACCACAATGATGAACAATCCTACCATGAGGACTACCATTGATCAGAGCAGAATAACGAACTGAACGAATGCAATACATAACACAAGACACCCAATGCGGATGAAAACCAAACAGCATAAACAACCGTTCTAAAAAATCCCACTTAACCATATCATATACTTTACTCATATTAGTTTTAATAGCCATATATTTCCCTTTAACCGCCTTGTTTGTCCACAGAGCATGGAACATCTCCTGACCAATAAAAATATTATGAGAAATTAGTCAACCCATCATAAAAGCAGATTGAGTATCTGATACCAAATGCGGAAGGATCCGTCTTAACCGTAGACAAAAGAACTTTGAAATAATTTTGTACACTACATTGCATAAGCTGATTGGATGAAATTCTGAGATCAGAGTTGGCTGCCCAACTTTAGGTACTAAGCAAATATTAGTACGATTAATTGAAGGGTCCAACACACCATAAATAAGAAACTCATTCACCAATTGCACACTATCATCTTTTACCACTAACAAAGATTCATGAAAAAACAAAGCTGGCATCCCATCCGGCCCTGGAGCTTTCCCCGAATTCATCATGAACAGAGCACGTCGGACCTCGTCCTCTGTCACATGTCGCATCAAAGACGTGTTCCAGGCATCTGTCGCCCTAGGTCAATAATCTCTAAAGAGTAGTTAGAATATACTGAATCGCCGGAAGAAAATAAATCTTGAAAATATCGCACCGCCTCAGTAGCAATATCTTCTTCCTTCGAAACCCAACTTCCTGCAGTATCTAAAACACCATATATCATATTAATAGCCTTACATTGCTTTCTTTTAGGATGAAAAAACGCGTATTGTGGTCACCCTCACGCAACCAACGATTCTGACTCTTTTGCTTCCAGTACAACTCTTCATCTTGATATGCAAGACGATGGTTCTCATCAGCAACCCGAATCTCATCAGTAGAATGAGAACTATCATTCTTATATCACTCCAGAATCTCCTTACATTGCTCAATCCTCAACTTTCCTGGTAAAACAGTATGTTTCTGCCAACGAGAAATCTTCCTCATGCAGTTAGCAATCCTATCAGAAACCCTATGAATACGTAAACCAGAATATCTAAACCAGCCATGCGCAATCGTGTCATGAAGACCAGGTTTGCCTAACCAACGTTTATCAAAATGAAAACCAGCTCGACGTGTTGAAATTGACCATGAGGTTTGTAGCAATATTGGACGACGATTTGAACTAATCATCTCCAAATATTTAGTAATACTATCCGGAAAGAGAGCATGCCTACCAGGATTACCAAATCTTTTATCTAACTTACATCTAACAATCCCTTAAGAGCTCATACCTCTCCATGACCAAGTATTTCCTAGACACAAAAACTATAATATTCCAGAGATTCGTAGCATATTATTAAAAGAAGTAAAAGAAGCATCACTACAAAGTCTACCACCAGACTTCTCATGATTTCCAAACAACTCATTAAAATCACCAACCATCAACCAAGGTCCATCACGAGACAAACTAAACCTTATCAGACGTTCCCAAACCCCATCACAAAAATAAAAAATTGGATCACCGTAAATAAAAGTAATAAAACATCTTCTACCCTCCACCATTAACAAGATATCAATTAAATTTTTGTCTTTATAATTAACGGAAATTGAATTTAATGAAGAAAAAATAAAGCAAGACCACCATTAGCACCAATTGGATCAATAGTGACCAAATTATCATAACCCAAATTAACAATCAAATTTTGCAGATACAAATTATGTTTCCTAGTCTCACTTAAGAAGATAAAATCTAGTTTATTACAAGAAACAAGATCTCTTAAAAACCCAAAGTAGAAGAGCCACTTATGCCCTCACAATTCCAACTAAAAATCTTATTCATTAAACAAAAATGAGAAAGGATCAAACTAATGGAGAGACCCCTCCCTCATCACCAGAAGCAATACTCTTTGTACCCTAGATCCCTAATTTCGCCTTCTCCCCTTTGTGCCTTGGAGATTTTCCATTGAACACATTCTTTTTCCTAGAACTAGCCCCACGTAAGGTCACAGTATATTTCTTACACCCTTTTTCCCAGAAGCACAAGAACCCTTCAACGACAACGTCTCAATCGAAGTAGTAGAATCCACCTCTATGTCACCAACTTCCTGCGCTGTTAATGGAACTTCATTCTCCATGTTATCAAAATCTATCTCAGCACCAGATTTCCACTCAGATACTAACAATTCCTCATTCTCACCCAAAGCCGCATCAGATTTTGTTGTAGCTTGACCATCAACACCATCCAATTGCATTGCACCAGATTTATCCACCTCATATGACTAGAAAAAAGCACGCCGCACCTTTGTTACCGATTGGACAGAACAAGTAATTGTCGCAACCCCTTGCAATCCTGATGGAACTAGCAAACCAGCACTAGAACCCTTAGCAACCTTATCAGCCAAGGCTTTACCCTTTCCAGCCTCTTGAATCTGAGAACTTGAGGCTCCATCATCCTTACGAGAGTATCTATTCGTACCCCCAGAACAAACTGCATCATAAGGCCGAAACTGAGGTCTGTTAAAAGACCTTAAAGGCAACCGAGAACGACCACGAACCTGTTGAAAACCATTAGCCTCATTTCGACGTGACTAATCAACCAAATGATGACTTGCCCCACTATTACTTGTTACAGCCCCCTTAAAACTTTGAGAATTGTCAGTAGCAGCAGGAACAATACCCTCAGCGACAGGAGCATTGTCAACACGCGCAGCCAGAGAGCAAACAGATGTATCATGACACAAGTTATGACGCAACCTACAAAGACCATACAAACGTACATACTCAAACCCAATGTTAACTTGTTCACCTACACGAAACTCAATCATACACTTAAAAACAAGAGGTTCTAAACCATTAAGTTCCACCTTAACACGTCCGAAATCGATATATATTTTGAATACAAGCCCTAGAGCCTCACCAATAACCTGAAAACCCAGCAAAGCACGATATTGACCTGGGAGCCCTAGCACACGAACCCAGAACACCATGGCATATGGAAAATTGATATCCAAAGCCCGCTGCCAACACACAAAAGAGACCATCCATTTGTCAAAATGAAAATGGCTCAGTTGCAATACCTCAAGGATATCTTCTTCCGACTCAAAGTCGAATTGGAATTTGTCAAAACCAAGATCCAACCCAGTAACCTGATTCTCCATACACCAAATCTTCGGAAACATGATGAGCAGAGCCGCGACATCATGTTTAGAAGGATTTAAACAACGCCCAATGAGAGACTTCTCATAACTCTTAATAATCTCAGAATTATCAAAGAAAGGAATCTGAATAGGAGACTGCTTCTTAGAGACAAGCTTTGCGTTGAGAGCCAATTGAGCCATTAGACACATACAACAATGAGACTGAAGCAAAAAAAGGAAAAAAGTAGAAGAGAAATGAATCGTAAGCGAATAAACAAACACTTGAGATGAACCGTATAAATATAATTAAACCCTAAGAATAACAACCCAAATCTGTTAGATATTAACAGTAACAAAGCCTCTTGAAATTCGAAACCCCAAAAAATTGGACCATAATCGGTGAAGGAAATTGACCCAACGGTCGAGAACACAGCTGAGAACCAGTCTCAATATCAAAGGAACCAGAACTAGAAGAAAAATCCACAATACCATTGAGCATCTGATGTTTAATCAACCATCGAAACCACACAAACAAAGTAGAGCGACATAGCATTGAATCCAACTGAGAAAGAGAAATCACCACCCACATACATAAATAGAGAAGAATGAGATAACTCCATTCACCAAAGAATGATACACCACGGAGATAAAGGTGACTCACCACGGTCAATCGTACATGCTATCGCGAGAGATATACTAAAAGTGTAAGTGTTTTTTTCTAAAGTTAAAAAAGTTAATAATAACTTATGATTTTGCAACTAGTTTTATTTATTGTTTGTTGTAGTTGGTAAAACAAATGTATTGCCTGTCTTATCAAACATATATATATTCACCTCCTTTTCTTGTTTGGTACAATTTATTTGTTTATATCATCGAAGATCCAATGGCCAGATTTTAAAGTTGGCTGAAACAAATTTGAATTTCGGTTAGAATTTTCCGCACGTTTTTATTACGCTTGAAGAAAATAAAAAGAAACTAATAGAGAGTCCAGAACAGACGGCAGCCGTTATTGAACGGCGTTAAGTATGGTGTATTAAAATTTAAATTCGCTAAGGACCCGAATATCGTAATTTACAAGCTTTGCCTCTTCCACAGTTCTAATAATAGCATCGTCGTAATTAAACTGATATTTAAGATCTTCTGTGAATAAATTAAAAATTGATTACGATCTTAAATCTTTAATTAATCGATCATAAAATAATTTTAGATCTAATTAAAAATTATGACTTCTTTACTCTAATCCGGTTGTAATTGAGTTTTAATCGAGTCTAAAATTAGTTTAAGTTTGATTAATTAAAAGTTTAAAACAACCAATTTTTGATTTACCAACAAACGTATAATTATTGAGGGATTTGTGTAATTAGATAGATTTGATATACTATATATAGAATTCGATAGTAATTAACTTTAGATACAATCAGACTATACATATATATATTTTGTATATAATTATATAGAGATTCTAAATATATATATATCAGCTACTATAATTTTTGAGTGAAAATAGACCGATGTCCCAAAATAAATCATGAAAGTTATTGAATTCACCACAAAAGAAAGTTATAAAACAAAAAAGTAACAACGTATCTTAAAAGTCTTTTGTCAAACAATAATTTAAACACGTGATGAAAATAGAAGAGACCATTAGGATAATGACACGTTGCGCACTGATAACAGTACTGTGTGATTCGCGTGTTTCTCACTTCCTTATTCAAAATGGAAAATCTCAAATCTCTAAAATCAACCAAACATAACAATGAGTACATGTAGGGGTCGGATATCTAGAATATTGTGGTAGTCAGATTCAGATCTGAATTCGTCGGATCTGTAATTTTATTATTTAGATTTGGATTTGAATACTACGGATAACCAAAATTTGATTTATGCAGATATTCGAATCCGAACCCGCGGATGTCTGGAACCGAATTATTATTATATTAAATAATTTTTTCATAAAAATAAATAATAATTTAATAAAATAAGATTTTGGTATTAAAAATTATAAAAAAATTAATTTTTTAAACGAAAAAATCAAATATATTATTTTTAAAATAATTTATACAGTCTTACTCTATTTAGTAATAATTTTATATATATTAATGATATTTCTTCAGATCTAAAGGGAAAAAAAGAGTCAAAGACACGACGATCATATTTTGACTCGTGTTTCAGTCTCACATTAAAGGATTCCACTTTATTAAATTTCTGGGATTATGGTACTATACCAATACTCTTATCTCTAAACTTTCGGATTATTCTTTCTTTCTATGAAGTTTGTCTTATGTAGATGATAAGTGTATTACCAATATTCTCTCTATGTTAAGACTTAAGAGTTACAACTCGTTCATAGACTTTCGCCTTTTCGCTTTGCTTTGTATGCTTCACATTTTGGGCCTTTAAAAGAGGTCCAAACAGATTTTGCTTTGGACTAAACTTAAACCAGATTTTTTACTTAAGTTTTGCATATAATTTAGGGCACTAAAATAATAGTCTTTCAGAAAAATTGGTTTAATCGGTGTATGCACACATTATTCAAGTTTTCTTATCACATATGAAGTTATCCTGGAATGTTGTTCGATGCAGAGTTATAAATGTCTCTGACTTGTTCCATTTTATCAAATACCAAATGAAGAAGATAACCGAAAATGGGCTTGGCCGAAACTTCATACTGATTTTGGCCCAATAACTACCCATAACTAAATTAACAGTATTTGATATTAAGGCTAGAGAAATTCACCTCACATACCCTCTTTATTAATTGTGCCAAATGCCCTTTTTTGTTACTCTTCTCCCGTATGTCTCTTTTTCGTGACGAAATGATCAATTTAGCTTTAAAAGTAAAAAAAAATTACAGAAGAAAAAAACAAGATAGAAGAAAAGAAGAAGGGTTGAAGAAGGTTGAGAGGTTGAAGAAAGGTAAACTTCCAAACCAAAGAAGGTAGAAAATAGTTTGTAGGATGAGATAGGGACAACGAAGAGGTCGAAAGTGCGATTTTTGGGTTTGTGTAATCGATATTACCGAGGATAGATTTATTTGTTGTTTTGGGTTTGTGATAATTTGTCCACTGAATATTTAGAATAGGTTATGTCCACTTGCAAGGGTTGTATTTGGATTGAAAAACATGGGCGATTTGCAAAAAAAATGGATCTTGGATTTCTCAATTGGGATTCCTCGATTGGGTTTCGATCTATTTGCTTTTGCTTTTGTTATTGTTAATGACTAGCGAGGGTTGTCCATCCAAGAGGGTAGATTTCTCTGTCCATGTCTTTATACTTACATTCAGTTATGTCAGTTATGTCCATGTATACATTTTCTAATTTATTATGGCTACATGTCCACGTGTTTAGAATTTGACCATATCTAGTTTAAAATATTTCATATAATGTCCATGTCTACTTTGAAAATATTTCATATCATATCCATGTCTTTATTCATGATTAGTTGAATTACAACTAACACAATGACTAGTTTAAAATTATGTTCATGTCTAGTTTAAAATTATGTTCATATCTAGTTTAAACTTATGTCCATGTCTAATAATTATGGTTAGCCCAATGGCCAAATTTGTACACGTGCAGTTGAATGATAAAATCAGAAGAACCCAATTTTTATATTTTAGTTATGTCCATGTCTAATTACATGAGTATTTGTTCATGTCCATGTTGAATTATTTAGTTTTGTCCATGTATACATTTTCTAATTTGTTATGGCTAGGTCTACGTGTTTAGAATTTGACCATATCTAGTTTAAAATATTTCATATAATGTCCATGTCTTTGTTTGTGGATGTGTTTTGTCCATGTATACTTTGAAAATATTGCATATCATATCCATGTATTTATTCATGATTAGTTGAATTACAACTAACACAATGACTAGTTTACAATTATGTCTATGTCTAGTTTAAACTTATGTCCATATCTAATAATTATGGTTAACCCAATGGTCAAATTTGTACATATGCAGTTGAATAATAAAGTCAGAAGAACCCAATTTTTATATTTTAGCTATGTCTATGTCTAATTGCAAAAGTATTTGTCCATGTCCATGTTGAATTATTTAGTTTTGTTCATGTATACATTTTCTAATTTGTTATGGCTACAGATTTACATGTTTAGAATTTGACCATATTTAGTTTAAGATATTTCATATAATGGCCATGTCTTTGTTTGTGGATGTGTTTTGTCCATGTCTACTTTGAAAATATTTCATATCATATCCATGTCTTTATTCATGATTAGTTGAATTACAACTAACACAATGGCTAGTTTTAAATTATGCCCATGTCTAGTTTAAACTTATGTTCATCTCTAATAATTATGGTTAACCCAATGGCCAAATTTGTACATGTGCAGTTGAATAATAAAGTCAGAAGAACCCAATTTTTATATTTTAGCTATGTCCATGTCTAATTGCAAGAGTATTTATCCATGTCCATGTTGAATTATTTAGTTTTGTTCATGTATACATTTTCTATTTTGTTACGGCTATAGGTCCCCATGCTTAGAATTTGACTATATCTAGTTTAAAATATTTCATATAGTGTCCATGTCTTTGTTTGTGAATATGTTTTGTCGGTGTCTAGTTTGAAAATATATATTTCATATTATATTCATGTCTTTATTCATGTTTATTTGAATTATAACTAACACAATGTCCATGTCTTTTTTAAACTTATATCCATGTCTAATAATTATTGTTAACTCAATGACTAAATTTGTACATGTGCAGTTGAATAATAAAGTCAGAAGAACCTAATTTTTATATTTTAGCTATGTCCATGTCTAATTACAGGAGTATCCATGTCCATGTTGAATTATTTAGCTTTGTCCATGTATATATTTTCTAATTTGTTACGGCTACATGCAAAGGCGGACCCACATGAAGTAAAGGGGGTTCAATTGAACCCCCTAAAATCTGGATTTTTTTTTTCTATCAACATTGGATCGACAAGGTCCAATTCATAACCTAAACCTCAATCTCAATAATTCATTTTAAGCTACCATAATGCAGCGGGTAGGAATTGAACCCTAGTGCCAAGTCTTTAGCTGGATCATCCTAACCACCAGATCGAGAGCAAGTCGGCGAAATTTTATACAGAGCTTTATTCATTCATATGTGTGTTTTTTTACCTTAAGATTTCTTTTGTTTTATTTTGACCCCATTAGTGTAATTAAAGCCCAATAACTTTTTTAACTTGTTTAAAAATTTATGGTCCAATAAGAACCCAAAAAGCTCCATCACTCACAATTCCTTTCATTTTTTAACGAATCATATATTCCATTTTTTAGAAAATTTTCTTTTTAATCAAGAAACATAATATTATATCTACCCAATTGAAATTAACCTAATTGTATTTAGGCATTTGAAGTTGATTTCGATTTTACATGTTGCTACTGCAGCTTTAGAGAGATGTTTTTCAGCAATAAAAATTGTGAAGACAACATGAGGCAATCAGATTAGAGATCAGTTTTTGATTGTTTAGTTTGTTTTGTCGATAAAGATTGTTCGAGTCTATTACAAATGAAGTTGTGATGAAGAGATTTAAGGAAATGAAGGATTGCATGGTGGTTTTGTAAATTTGTTTATTATTAATGGCTTTCTATATCATATTTTACTTCTTATTATTTTATGGGATAGTTGGTTTATTTTTTATGAAATATAATTTATTATTTTTTAATATATACTATGAACCCGGTAAAATAATTTTCTGGGTCCGCCACTAGCTACAGGTCCCATGCTTAGAATTTGCTCATATCTAGTTTAAAATATTTTATATAGTGTCCATGTTTTTGTTTGTGGATGTGTTTTGTCCATGTATAGTTTGAAAATATTTCATATGATATCCATGTCTTTATTCATGGTCTACTAATTATTCCATGTCTTTACTCCGGTATTCAAATCTTTGTTCATGTCCATGTCTTCACCATAACCATATATTTGTCCATGTCCACTAGCAATGTCCATAATTATATATGCAAGTCCATAATTATTACTCATGTCCATTTATTTCACGATGAATGTACATGCATGGTCATGCACATTGATGAAACATAATGGGCCATTATAAAAAACAAATATGAGAAATGTCCATGTCCCTAGCTAAATCATATGTTTGTCCATGTCTACATCCATACCACAATCTGATACACTCCATACTTCTTTTGTCCATTTCCCATACCACACAATTGGAGAGAATGACATACTTCTTTTGTCCATTTTCCATACCACACAATTGGAGAGAATGACCGGGACCAATGATTTGTACATCCTTTATGATTAAGTAATAATGACCGTGTCCACAAACAGATTACGGTACAACTCGTTCCCCCATATGAATATTTCTCTATTCATTTGCTAGCATACATATTAAGAACAATTGAAAATAATGAACATGTCCCTGACACGTTTGATATTAAGCAGCACTAGTGAAAATTCAATACACCAAAAAGAAGGTGGAACCTGACCGATTCTTTTTGTCCAGCTTGAATAAAGATAATATAATATTTATTCTCGTAAAATTCAAATTACAAAAATGAGCGCTACAACATGCCAATCTATGGGAGAGTGGCCAAGTCAAATCATAAAACAAGTGCTACAGCAGGCGAAAAGTAGGGCTAACAAAAGCGAGTCTAAGATTTGATTAGGGGCATATATGTCTTTTGGCAACAGCGAAATAGTGAAAAGGGGTATATCGCACAAGAAAAACATAAAGAGGGTATACCACACAATTAACTTTGAAAAGGGGATATGGCAGACAATTATTTCTTAAGGCTATCGATTTTAAAAGCTAATTAATCATTTTTTTTCAACAACTAACCGATCGACAAAAAGCTCTTTTCATAGTTAAAGTTTACTACCTATGATTCCTTTTTTCTTCCACTCGTAGCATAGAAGAATCAAACCCCAGTGCATAATGATTTGTAAAGTGAACACTATCATGCTTTATCTGTCTTCGACAATTAATTTCACATTTTGTTGACGGAAAAGAATGATAATTTTTTTTTCTTTCTAATTTATAACTTTATATGATAATATAAATGAAGGAGAAATGAGATAGAAGTATTCTTGATCTCAAGAGTTAATTACATGTGTCTTACCGAATAAGTGAACTAAAGGCACAAAGAATGTAACAAATAAGAAAAAGAAATATCAATCTTTATAAGCTTTGAGAGGTTATCCACCTTAAAATTACATGAATCACACGCACACATCTATGTATATCTACATATGTACGCAATTTTCAATAACATGTTTGCTTCTATGGACCCAATTGCCCACAGATCAAATCATGCAAAAAAAGGTTCAATCATTCTGAAACTCCAGTGCTTAGTATGCAGAAATGCACCAAAATTAGACTCATTTCATTCTGGTCGTTGAATTTCCTCTACAAGATTTTGAATCTGCATAAATGAAAGAGTATATATTCAACATGTGTAAACATAGAAAAACTTACTTAAGAGATTCTCTTATTTATTGAGTATGTTATTACCTGTAGTTTGAATTGATTATTGCAAGAGCTTGAATGACGAGATTTGGATCAAATCTCCAGAACTATGACTGTAAATGAAAAGAAAGATCGAATCAGCTCTTGTTTGTTTTTCGGTTTTACTAAAAAGTAATGAGGATCTGATGAAAAATACTCACAGTCAGAATCAGTTTTGACCCATTTATATCCGTCGCTACTACTTCTTTCGCTGGTTTCTTCTTCTTCTTCTTCTTCTTGTTTTACTTTACTCTTCAATGAAAGCCTTTTCTTATCGTGCAAGTATCTCTTTGTTGTTGTCGATGATGTTGGTTTCGAGGCAACTTTAGCTTGAGCATTAATCTTCTTATGTAACATCATCTTTAGCAACTGTATAACGATTTTGATCAGAGACTGAAATTAAAAGAGTATAGTTTAACTTGGAATTTTGACTCAGTTGTTTACCTTCTCCATTCTAGATTCTTGAAGCGTGTCTCTCAAGCTATGATTCGGGTTGTCGAAACCCCATCTGGGCAGACAAAGACCTTTTTGAAAAGATATGAAGCAGAGGTCTTGCTTATGTCACGTTTCTTCTTATTCTTCTTACTCTCTATTGATATCTCTTTGCATCTACCTAGAATAACGCTTATTGTTCGCTCCATATCTTCTTCTTTATTCTCCTCAGACGAAATCAACAACAGTGCTAAGCGCATTGCTGATTCGTCAATCGACCTCTAAACTTGATGGACAGTTCAAGAATCTATCCAAAAGACGATTTTTCATGAGCTATCTATTCACATCAGACTTCCTTTTCTTAGTTCTTGACAAGAGCTTCATCAACTCCTTCTGTAACTTTCCAACCTCCTCAGGAGTGAAATCTTCAAGATCGTCAGAAGAAGAAGGCTCTTTTTCTTGCTCAGGTTGCGAGCTACAGCTCTTATCCGCTTCAATCTCTTCTTCTTGCTCGGTTTGCGAGCTACACTTCTTATCTGCTTCAATCTCTTGTTGAATATTTTTGGTCTTGTTTTCGCTTACACTGTTGGTTGTTGTACCAAACGTTCCAATAGCTAGAAGTGCCTGAGGCCAGTCACTAAACTCCTCTCTAGGCTCTTGCTTCATTTGATCTAAAATACATGATTCAAAGCAAATTGTAAGAGAGACTAAAATCTTGGGGGCATTGCTTTGCACATATCCCTAGTAGACAATAGAATCTTAAAGTTAAGATTTCTTAAGAAAGTAAAAGAACTTACGAGAAGAAGAAGTAGAGGACGTGCTTGTTCTGTTACTACTCCCATTTAGCTTGTCTTGCATCCACCCGAAGAACTGAAAAACAAAGAATGAGTACATATCAGAAATCATTTGAGAAATACAATCAAACTTTTAAGACAAAGGATAATGAAACTAACCTTCATGTTTTTTTTTTTTTTTTGACAATTTTAATGTGACAGAGAGATCAAATGTGTAAATGTATGAACTCGAGTTATTGATGAATCAACACTAGATATTATAGAGGTATAAAAAGAAAGAAATAAAAGATAAGATTTTGAGACAAGTTGGTGTAAAATTGATGAATTTGATGGTTTTCAAGTTCCAAACTTTGACTACTTAAAAGAGAGAAATTTTTAGTAAAAGAACGTTTATACTACTGTATTTGGAATCTTGTGTTGAGATGTTATCGCAAAGTTGCTTCTTTATACAACTCACAAACTCATATCAATGCACATATCTCCAAGTAACCAACGAGTCCACCAACATTCTTCTATGGTCTATAGATTTATTTTTATTAACTTAAAATAAAAAAACTTATTAATTAATAATAAATGTGTGTATCGGAGAGAACGTCACGGCTTTGATCTCGGTTCTTACACAGTGGAGCCACCTTAACGTATATAGACTTAATACTCGATCTGTTTTACCAATCGAAGTTCTAGGAACGAGACATTGAATCCGTAGACAATGCATTTCATTGAATGGTTATTATGGTGACACTTAGAGGCAATTCTCATCCATATTTTCTTACTTAAATATAAATTGAACTTGTGTGACTTAATTACTATAGAGGTTGATTTCTGGGCACTTTTCTATTCTCTGCGTTATATAGACATATGAAAAAGAAAGTAAGATCATAAAGTTCGAAAGTTGAGGAATTGTCTATGTTCAAGTGGTGGACTGTTATCTTTATTCGATTGATTATACTTTTAGGAATCACGGTTGCACATGAATCGAATTGTGTCATCTAATTGTTTGAAAAAAATGATCAAAAGTTGAATTCAAAATAAAGTAAAGTTATATCTGAAGTATTTGTCAACAATTAAATTGATAAAACCCGATTCATAACCAAAACCTCTAAATTTTTCTAACAATATCACGAGGAATAGTTGGCACTTAACAATTTGACTAAGTACTTTCCCAATTTGAATATTTATTTAAAATTGTAGTTTTTTTGTAGACATATAAATGTATGAATATCTTTTTAAAACCAGTGGCTGTTGTCACTGTATTGACTATTTGTTATAAATTAAAATTCAGAAATTAAGATAAGCTAGTATTTGGTTGGGGATAATGCATTTAACCTAGACGATGAAATTTTGTGTCAGTTCAATGTCATCACTCATAACATACAAACTAAACGTCAAATATTGTAGAATCGAGACAAGCCGGTTAAATCCAAGTTTAGATAATATCGACTATAGAATGTGTATTATTGATCACCAATTATGTATCCACTATTATTAGAGTGCTAAAATAAAGAGTACATAATGTCAATATTAAACATATTAAACAAATGTCAATATTATTAGAGTGCTAAAATAAAGAGTACACAATAAAATCCAAAGGAAAAAAGTCAGAAAGAAAGAGCAAATGAATAACGAAAATTCGCGGATGTAGCTCGTGTCTTTGTCCCCTTAAGTCTTTTAACCCTTTCAATTTTTTTTGATAAAGCATGATCTTTCTGATTTTAACTCAATTAATTATAAATTTTACATGGAAACAAAAATGAACTGCATATCAATAACGCACACACAAATCAGGTTCTTACCACATGGTTGAGCCAAGTTCTAATATGTGTTTACCATTTCGGACCAAAAACAAAAAAAAAGTTCTAATATGTAAGGGCTTTTGCGTTGTATCGTGTACTTTTTTTGGGCAAGTGTCCTACATAACTTTTTCGGGCAAGTGTTCTATATCTTCAAACGGAACAATATTTAGGATTTCAAATTCTAAACAATATAATTTTTAAAAAAACAAAGAGAAATTGTAAGAAAATGACCATTTTCTCTCTGTCTATTTGCAAAAATAACTCTGAACTCTTATTTGTAATTTCCTTATGAAAATAAATCAAAGCAAATTTTTTTTTTTTTTAAAAATGGCTTAAGGAGTATTCTCGCAATTCTCCTTAATACAAAATCAAATTGTTGGAAAAAAAATATGATCACTAAACAGTTAAACCATTTGATAAAATATGTTTATCCAATGGTTACATTTGTTTTTCTTTTCTGTCAAAAATTAGATTGACAAAACTTGATTTATAGTCTAAATACTTTAATTGAAATATGATGGAATTTAAATTTACCACCTAGTGCCAAACTAAATTAGAGACAAATCATAATTATGCAGTCTGCTTCTTAGTTGGTTATATTTATTTGAAACTAAAATTTTAATCTCAAATAAAAATTCTGAGCTATGTTTTAAAACCCTTTGATTATTGACTTATGAGATTTAAAAATATGCATATAATGATTAAACATGATAGTGGTTAAAAGAATATTTAACAACATTAATATCAAAACATACCTTTGAAAGACATTTCTCTCTCAACAAATATGGCCTAGCCGCTTTGCTTTGGGCCATCTACTGTTTCCTTTCTTTACATATATTGGAGGAAGAATTACGGCTAGATTGTTCGGAATTTTTAAGATGACGGAAGACACACTCGTTTGATCAGGTTTTTTTCCATATTTAGAAGACTTCTCCAGACTTCGGAGTTGTATCATAGTCTATACTTTGGGGTAGTTTTCACGCTCGCTAACCACAAAACAAATTTTTTGACCCGATATATTAGGAATTCGGACATGTCTCTTGTTTTTGCTGACGATGTACCCACACATTGGTCTCGTTACCTTGACATATGAGTTAAGTTGACAAAAAAATATATATATATATATATATATATATGGCCTAACCGCTACTTTTTAACTCTTCTGTTTCCCTCTTTGGTCGCTGGCGTTTCTCGTCGCCGTCCAAGAGAGATCCTTTTTATTATTTATTATTTTTGTTTTCTTTTTCCTTGCCTAGCTCTTCTCTCTAATGCATTGGGGTTTTCATCAACTCTTTTTATGGTAAATCTCTAGATCTAGTGTTGCAAATGCAGTGGCTCAATAAAAGAGTTGGTAGAGCAGATTCTGCGAGGACAAGACTGGAGAATTGTAAAGGTTTTCGACCATCTTTCAGACGAACCCTTGCCTAGGGTTTTAGATCTAATCTAGAAAACTGTTAGAGACACGTCTCCGTGACGTGGTTTGGTAAGTAGTCGAGTTGAAAGTGGGATCCATTGATGGAAGGATGAGTAAGCTTGTCGCGTTGAGGGCGGCGACGAGTCTTGAAAGAGATCTATGGTGGTGGCGTGTCTTTTCCTGTGGTTTTCAGTAAATTCCTGGTAGAGGAGGCTGGGGTCTTGAAAGAGCTTTTCAGGAAGGTTTTGCTTTCTTATCTTCTTTTTTCACCGTATACTCATCTGCATCTTTTATTTTTGGTGTTTCAAATGTGGTTCTCAGTAGGGTCTTCAATTGGGTTATGAGGTTTTGGGCTTTCTGGCAATGGTTCGTTCTTTGGTGATTGGCAGTAGAAGCTTCTTCTTCTGACTTGGTGGCGACTTCAACATTAAGATTCCATCAATAAATATTCTAGAGCTGCTGTTAATAGGCTTAGGTCAATTTTTTCGGATCATTGGAAAATGAGTCTGGGGCGATCTTTTCTTATTTTTACTTTTAAAAATATTTTTATGTCAGATTATTGTGTATGTAATGTTAATGTGTTTCAATTGTAAAAGTTATTTTAATATGAACATCCTTTAATAGAAAACAAGATGTTTAACAAAGAGTTAATTCATACATAATTAGGTACTAAAAATATGCTGTTTACTGTGGACGTTTAATTTCATATGTCCGTTATTTTTTTGATCCAACTCCAGGGGTAAGAACGTCTTTTCGTCCATGATTTTATGGCAAATATACAACAAATGAAAAAGAGGGTATTCCACGTAATTTTGGCAAAAAAACAAGCACTCCACAAAATTTTTTCTAATATAAATTAAAGGCATTTCTACTGTGTTATTATGGAATCAATTATGAGCCAGAAAACGTTATACGAGTTTAACAAATTGGTAGATTGATTGTACACATGGCCATATGTTTAAATGGAGTTGTGTCATGATTGTGTATCCAAGTAAATTTTTGCATCAAATCAATTGATGTTACAAGTAAACTATCTTGAGTTATCAAAATTATCAAGTAGCTTAATAATCAAATAATAATAATAATAAGTTTCTTTTTCAAGTTGTAAAACGTCTATTTTTACTATTACATCCGTACCAGAAAATTTTATTTTCTAACTATTTCACGTAGATTAAAAAAATTTATAAATTCTTAATCATTTTATCTTTTATCTAAAACTAATGGATTGTCAACTATTTGGTTTTCACAAAAATTGAATGTTTCATTCCCACAAAAAAAAAGTTGAATGTTTCATGAGGCCCACTACCAAATAAAATTACTATTTGTGTTCTTGTAATTTATTAGTCTCGTAAGAAAATACAATAATTAATTAATATCCTTTATAAAAAAAATACAGTTAATATACATTGTAAACAAAAATACATTGATAATACAGAAAATTAATTTTTTAGAAACAAAAAATGATGTCGAGGATATGTGGCCCACTGATAGTAGTCACTTTACAAATTTTCAGGCATCACGGTTTGACTCCTCCTCGACACAAAGGAAAAAAAAAGGGATTTTACTAAAAGATTTTGGTTTCATGATTTTTAAAAAATTTAAAGTTTTAAAATTTTTATTGTTATTCAATATTGAATTTTCAAAACTCCATTAAAATCATGTGTTATTGGTTTTGATATTTTAAATTCTGTAAACAATCATTACGAGTCATGAGATTTTGTAATTGTCAAAATTATTAAAAATTAACATGAATCTTAATTGAATAAGGGTTATGTAAGTTTTAGTTATGGATAAGAACTTATCGATTCAATTATAGATTTATAGTAAAGTTGGAAAAAAAACAAGGAAAAGATGTTAGAAAATCAAACTTTGAGGAAGTAGTAGTTGTTTACGGAAAAGTAAATAAATAATAAATGAAATGATAATCAAAGTCCAATAGAATTGCATGTTACAGAATAGATCAAGATCATTGGATAGCAAACATTTTCTTGTCTTTTACTTCCACTTGTTCTCCCACCTTCTTTTTTTATTTCTTTTCTTTTTTTGTCTTTTTATGGAAATCATCTAAAGCCATCTAACAATTAATTACTTACAAGTATCTTTACGAAAATCGAGATTAACTAAAAATAAAGTTAAACATTAGTTAGTCCGAATGTTTGTAGCGACAGAAGAGTGACACGCACACACAATTGATCAGAGATGTACATAATTAGTTAAGGACATTGAGACAGTAATCAAGATTAGGGACCACTTTAAACAATCATCAATATGTGGTTTATACAGTTAATACGTTGCTTAATTTCTTGTTAATTATGATTTTACACAGAATCTAGTGAGCTCTTTAGATGTCTTTGTGGTTTTCAAACAGTACACGTGTTAGACATCCATTTTAACTCTAATTTGGAAACGCTTTGGAGATTATATATATATATTTTTAAAAAAGCTAGAAATTATATATTTACGATGAAATAAATTATGTTGTTAATCCGTTAATAAATAAATTTAATCGTCATGCAGTTTGTCACATACGACAAGACTTTTACTTTATCAAATTAACTTAGATTTATCAGTTTAATTAGTTTGGTTTATATTCAATCCAATTGATGCAATTGCGATTTAGTTGTAATTTGTTTAACAACATATGTTTGATCTCCTTATCAAATGAAAAACATATGTTTGATCTCTCTTGCTCTTCTACACGTTGTTTGGATATAAAATAAATAACAAATCGTAGATGTATTTAACTGAAAGTAATTTGTTTTGGAGTGCGTTTGCGTTACACAACGCTGTATACAACCAATCACGAAAAAGTAAAAAAAACTTGACACATGCTAACTGTTGTGTATTTTTAAAAATAACTTCTACTCTTCAGCTGCGTTATAACGCTCCAATTTGGAGTGTTTGAGATGATACTTTTTTGCAGGCAATTGGTTTTTATTTTTGTTTCTCATGTTGAGTTATTATTATTTTTTTCTGCTTTTTCCAAGTTCTTTTAAAATTATAGGATTCTTTCAAAATTCCAAACTATAATTTGTATTAGATTTTATGATAACAGGATACTAACAATGTTCAGAATATTCAAAAGATATATTTTTATTATTATTATATTTGTGGTAAAAAACGTTATACATTTTTCTTCAGACTGCAATATTTTAATGAGTAATATTATAATATTCTCTTAAAACAATCAAAATTAAATTTTGTTGATAACAATGAAAAATAAATATATTATTTGATAAATTTGTTTTATCTATTTCTTTTAATTGTAATAAATTTCTTTTATTTTAATTCTAGTCATATTTCAATTTTTAATAGAATAGTATATAATTTTTATAAATAAAATATAAAATAGTTGATAACTCTCAATTTTCGGTTCTCAACTCTTAACTCTTGGTTCTTAACTCACAGTACTCAGTTCTCAGTTTTCAGCGCTTAGTTCACAGTTCACAATTTTCGCTTACAATTTTTTTTCAGTCCTTCCAATCATGCCTTTAGCATCTCTAGATAATGACCAAATCAACCAAACGGGTTAATAAAAATGCCAAATCCTACTGGTCACTTTAGAAGTCAAATACAAAATATATTGATTCAAATTTATCCACTCTCGGCAAGGGAGGAAAATGAACTTTGTTTTATTTGTCTAGTCTAATTTGAACTTCCCGAAAGCAAAAAAACGAGTGGAAAAAGAAGAAAGGAGAAGAAGCACGTGAGATTTATTGGAGACGACGTCCTTTTTCTGTGACGTTTCGGTTACTTCTTAAATTTTCTATTGTGGGACAGACATTTTTCTATTTCAGGAAAGTCTTTTTTTTGTTTTCTGTTTCCTTTCTACTCTTTCATTTATTTATTTATCAATCAATATATATTTATTACTTATTATATATTGTTTGCACAAATTTCCTGAACCACAACAGTTACTAGTCAAATAAGCCTTTGCACTTTGCAGGCTTGGACATCTTTGGTTCCCACTTACTTGGGCGAGGCCTAAGTTACGCAAATTTCAAATAGTAAAGACAAAAAAGAAAAAGTTGAATTGTAGTAATTAAGAGTTGTACAAGATTACAATCCAGAAACTTAAGTAATGAAACATACAATGGCCGAAGAACTTATACTGATCAGGGTTTCTCACTCGAGTTATAGTTCATCATGTTGTGATTGCGATACAGTGTCCCCTGGCATTTCCATCAAAATGGGTTAGGTTGGTTCATGACGAATAGAGCTAAATCTAAGAAACGGGCTATATGAGTTTAAGAAGCAAAGAGGGATGACGAAGCTAAACCTGAAACTACATTCTTGAAGAAAAATTCAATTTCTCTTTCAGCTGATGATGTTGAATCTGAGCCGTGCACACAATTGCTTTGTGAGTCTTTCCCACAGAACGCTCTGATGCTGCAAGAACAAGACAAGTTCATATAGGATACTTGGTGGAAGAAGAATGTAATGAGTGATATAACAAGTCAAAGAACGATTTTGAATGATACAGCTTACGACCATGCCATTCGTAGTCTATCATTTAATTTGCAGATTCTAGAAAGACGAAGAGGATAAAGTCTTAAAGCATCAATGGGGAGCCAAAAAAGGATCGTGTTTGGGAACAAATCTAACCTGTGAGGGTGTGATATTTTAGCCTTTTGCGCATCTGTTGGCCCAATTAAACTACGCCAATCAGGAACAGCATTCCTCTTCTCCAGTACCAACACCAACACCGGACCACTTTTTCCAAAGATAAAGTTCACACACCTTAGCAAACGCACCCAGACAAACTAAAGTTATGGGAACTAGATGGATCGAATGGGTCTAATTTAAAACTCATTCACCTTGTCATATATGTTATAAGATCAGGGAAAAAGCTTCTTGATGAGTGCTCTTCATAAAACACAGAAGCAGTCTCCTGGTTCAGCTGAGTGAGCATCTCCGTCACGATAGTGAAATTGGCCTCAACGATAATCCTTTTGATTTCTTCAGTATACTTACCAGAGACTCCATCTGGCTTTATCATAGCCAATGTTCTCTCTTCCCCATTTTCTCCATTACCTAAACACCTAACAGTTCTAGCACATTAAAATCCAAAGTTCAAACATTGAAATAACCTTCTACGAGATTCATCCCGGAAAGACGCTAATTCAGATTTAGAACAGGAGATGTTATCAATTCGATTGAAACCTAGCTCCCAGATTCATTCCAATTTAGTTCAAAACTCACAGACAAACCGAAAAGATAGGATCTTTTCACACACTGATTAAAAATAATAGCTTTTCTCGCTAACCTGACCAACTGCAAGGAGGCAGAGACGAGGAGGAAAAACACTACTTGATCTGCGAATCTTGACATCAACTTGATCGGACAACAGATATTCGGTGATTTTCAGGTGAATTAGGGCGATGAAACTCCGAGAAATGAAAGCCGGAAGAATTCTGGGTAGACTGTTTGGGGAAGCTCCGGTCGGAAAACTATGAAACGCGCGTTTAAATCCTCAAATTACGATTCGAGATATCTTCCTTAGAAGTTAAAAGTCCTAAAACCCAAATCTTATCAACTCGAGCCATTTACGATTTTTCAATTACGGCCTATCAATATCTTTATATTTAAGCCCATCAACATGTGTATAATTAATGACTTGGCAACTTTAACTTCATTAATACGAAAACCACTCGAGTAGAAAAAGCTGCTGGTCACTATCTACAAGAGATCCACACAAACTATTTCGTCTTCAGAATGAAGCGTTGATATATTTCTCTTAATTCCATAAGCTCCCATGCACCCCCGTCTACCAAATCAGTGAAGCACTAATAACCTAGGCTAGAGTGAAATCCAACGCTTTTCACAGCATATCAACAAAGCACCGATACCCTATAAATTTTGGATCCAATGTCGACAGTTTTGCTACCTCAGGCCATAACGCGCTTAAGTCTACATTCCCAAGTTGAGGATCCTTGATAACCTCTTTCTTGACATGGAACCATTAGGATGCATCTATCTTTGCTTGATGAAGTATTATTTTTGAGTCCTTATCAATATTCGAAAATATCTTTTCATTCCTCACCTTCCATAGATGCCAAATTATCTATGGAAAAACCTTATTTTCCTCAAAATCCAGAATTCTCCAAAAGAAACAGATAAATTGAACCAAACTAAGTTTTCTAGAAAGATGTTAATTGTTGATAGGATATTAGATAATGTCCATGTTTGGATAGCTAGAGGGCATTCAAACAGAACATGGTTGATTGATTTCCCATAGATCAAATCACAATTTATACCACAATATCTAAGGTTATCTTTAAACCGCCACATATCCCGAGAGTGCTTGTTAGATGAAATATTGGATTTTGAATGGGTACTTTAACTACCAAATTTGAGCTTTAAGGGCCTGAATATTTGGACCATAACTTCCCACATTTTCTAAAAAGATTTAGTCTCCTCGATCCAATAACTTGATTTAACCGTATATCTACCGGTTCTTGTGAAATATCAACCTAAATAATCAAACATCTTTTTCCAGGGAGTTGAAATTCTCAATAATAGTGACATATTCCGAAGTTTGACAAGTTGTCGTAACAAAATCTTTCGCCAAATTCTCGTAGCCGAATCAAAAAATTGATCCACTACCAAATTCAGATAAATATTCGGGCCTATGCCCATGACTGGTCTTGGAATCTCGTCAGAAATCCAAGGGTCCTTCGAAATAGAGATTGTTTGAGCATTGCCAATTTTCCTTAGAATCCTTCACTAATCAAATATATTGTTGAATTGATACTCCTCCATCCATAGGGTTGAGAGCTAGTCTTGATTGGATCCATTGAGCTGTTTCTTGAAAAATCTCCCTTTCATAACTTGATATACAAGGGAATTAGGACGATCTACTAAACACCTCTATTGGTTAGCAAACATAGCATAGTTGAACTCTTATAGCGCTTGAAAACTTAACCATCTTCCCTTATTCGGGTTACATAATTTATTCCATTTCATATAGTGATCTCTCTTTAAAACCTTTGAGTTATTCCACCAGAAATTCGCAGTATATGAGTTTAACTTTAGAATTGTTGATTTTGGTAATCTATAACAGAAGACTACATAAGTATGTAATGTTGTTAGAACCAATTTAATTAGCACTTCCTTTCCCCTTTCAAATAAAGTTTAAGACGATCAATTGTTGATTCTCTCATGAAGTTTTTCCTCTACGAAGGAAAAAACCTTAGTCTTTGCTCCACCAATACTTTATGGTAAACCTAAGTAGGACCCATCCCTCATAAATACTGTGTGCCAAAAATTTGATGTATCTCCTCCGAAAAAGAGTGACCAAATTAAATTGACGATTTCTCAAAGTTAATTTGTCGCTCCAAAATACTCTCATAATCCTTCACAATATTTAATATCTCCTCCTTGTTTGCCTTACAAAAAAAGACTATCATTGGCAAAAAGAAATTGGGAGATTTTTGGACTTCCCCTCGCTATCGAGGTCTCGCTGATCTCAATTTTTTGTTTTGCCTTCCTCAATTTTGCAACCAGAACCTTTGTAAATGAAATAAAAGGTACGAGATAAATTGCTTTCTTGCCTTAACCAAATCCTCATTAATAAATAATCCATTAATTATATATAATAAAATGATAAATTTTGTTCTAACCAGGTTTAGCACAATAAGGACTTATATTTGTCGTGGGCCAAAATTTCTCGTTTTAATATGTTCGTTGATGATTTAGAACTTGAATGATCAAACAAAACTCTTAAAGTAATCAAAATGGAGAAAATGCAGTGTGAGGTATCTCTGAAAGCTCTAGGTCTTAAGTATGCAAAAGGTTGTATCTTCTCTCTTTGGTCAAAATAGTCTTTGGTTGATTTCCTCTTCTCTCTCGAATAAAATCCTATCCTTAATTTTTAGAAGATTTTTACGGATATCCTAGGAATATTCTCAGGAATCTCGAGATTCTCTTCATCTCTTTAGGTTTTGTCTTCACTTTTTTTTGGTCAACTTAACTCAATTACAAACAAATGCAGAACCACAAAGAAGGTACATTGTTCACAAATGCATAATTCCTAGATAACCCTCTAACACTGCGGGCTAGGAAATTGGTCTTGTGATTTACTACACACAGAATTAGAACTAAAGAATAGCTAACAAAACAGCTCAGAAGTCTGGAGAAATCGGCAAGATAAGGCAGGAAAGCATGCCACGCAGAAGGATCTGTCACCATCTTCATAAGCTCTGAACAATCCACAAGAAACTGAACCTCTGAGATCTGAAGGGAGCTAAGAGAGGTATGGCCCTTCTTAAAGATGCGTTATCTCGGTATTGCCATCAATTTTAGTACCATTTCCTTGCTGAAAAGGTCCCACGCCTCCGCCTTGGATGATGTTGCCATGACTAAGTCTTGAGGATCTTGATCCTTATTGGTAAATGCCTTTTCATTTCTTATTTTCCATAAGAACCATAGAATCCAAGGAAACTTCTAAATTCCTCTTTTTTGGTGATCCTCCAGATTGGGTGTTCAATATTTGAATAAACGGAGGTACCCAAAAAATGAGGTCCTGTTGATATTTTAGATAACGCCCATGCTTGTAATGCTGGAAGGCATTCAAACAAAACATGATTTATTGTCTCGTCCTCTGCCCTAAATCTATCGCATCGTTTGTCGCATTATATGCCCCGCCGTACTAGATTTGCTTTGATAACTAATTGACCTGATACAACTTGCCAGATAAAGTGTTTTATTTTTTGTGGTGCTTTTACTTTTCAGACTTGAGATTGTAGATCTTGTATATGAGGTCCAAAAGAATCCGTCGAATGTTGGGATATATTTCTTTCCACCAAGTAACTTTATTTAATAGTATATAAACCGGTCTTGTTAAAATGTCATCCTAGGCGGTCAGTGGTGGGATGTTTTGGAATATGGAGACCAAGTATCAAATTGGCATCCTCTGACATGAAAAGTTGCCTAATCAAGGCCTCTCTCCCTAAACGCGTGTGGGAATCTATTAGATCCGATACTCTTAAATCTGAATATATATATTCGGTCCCATCATTTTTGCTAGTCTAGGGAGACTATCTGGGATCCAAAGATCGATCCAGAATCTGATGGTATCACCATTCCTCACTCGTTTAATTAAGCCTTTCATCACCAAAGCACAGACATATATAATACTCTGCCATAGGAAGGCGAATACACACGCCTAGGCTCTAAGGGGTTAGATCCCATAAAATAACGACCCTGAAAAACCCTCGCCAGTAGAGAATCAGGGTGATCAAGTAATCTCCATAGTTGTTTAGCCAGTAAAGCAGAATTGAAATCTTCAATTACTCGGAAGCCTAAACCGCCTACAGTTTTATCCTTGCAAAGATGTTCCCATATAACCTAGTGAATACCTCTTGAAGTTCCTGAATGATGCCACCAGAAATTTTCTATAGCTGCTGATATCTTAGAAGTAACCTCCTTAGGGAGACGTAACAAGACATAACATAGGAAGGGATAACCGTAAGTACTGATTTTATCAAAATTTCTTTCCCCCCTTTGGAGAGGAATTTTGCCGACCAAGAATTGATTCTCGCATTTATTTTTTCTTTTACAAAGGCAAAAACCATAGTTTTCGCGCCTTCTAGCTCTTCTGGAAGGCCTAGGTATGAAGCCATATCCCCTAGGTTATGAATTCCAAGGAGTTCTTGTATTTCGTGTCGTTGGATCTGATCTACATCTTTTCCGAATTGGATGGACGATTTCGAAAATTTTATTTGTTGTCTTGATACATGCTCATAATCTTGCATGATTGATAAAATAGTATAAGCTTCTTCCAGATTGGCCTTGCAAAAGAAGAGACTGTTATCGACAAATAAGAGATGAGATACTGTCGCACTCGTACGTGCGACTAAAATACCAATTTTTTTTTTTATGATTCCGCTTTTTTTAATTTTGCAATCAGAGCCTCAGTACAAATGATAAACAAATATGGCGAAATAGAGTCACCTTGTCTTAATCCTCTGTAAGGTGTAACACAACCTCTCGGTATCCCATTTATCAGAATAGAATACCGTACTGAGGAAACACAATGTATGACCCCTTTTATCCATCGTTCATTAAAGACTAGTTTTAACAGTAACTTGTATAGAAAACCTCATTCAATCCTATCATATGCCTTGTTCATGTCGGTTTTTATAGCCATATATGCACCTTTCACCTTCTTATTCGTTCGCAGCGCATGAAACATCTCTTGAGCAATCAAAATATTAGCAGAAATTAAATGTCCCGAAACAAAAGCTGATTGTGTATCCGATATTAAATGTGGTAAAATCTTCTTCAGTCTGAAACATACTACTTTAGAAATAACTTTATAGACTACATTACACAGACTAAAGAGCCTGAATTCTACCATCTTCGTTGCTCTCATAGTCTTGGGTATTAAGCAGATATTCGTAAGATTTAAATATTTTTCGAATAAGCCTGTCTCAAGAAAATCATTTACTAGGCTCACCATATCCTCTTTTGTAAGATGCCATGATCCTGTTCATGTTCATCAAAGAGGCCGATAATCCTATTCTTCGCTTGTCGTTGTTTTGTTTGTGCGTAAAAAAATTTAGTGTTCTTTTCTCCCTACTGCGGCTATTTATTTCGGCTTTTCTGCTTCCAATAAGATTCTTCTTCTTTATATGCGAAACTTAAGTTATAAGCTACTTGTTGAATTTCTGCATTGGGTATGAATCTAGTTTTTTCATTTCTTCTAATTTGTTTTTTAAGGCCTCTATTTTCACTTCCCTTAGTATCATTTGCTGTTTCCTCCATTTAGATATCTCTTTTCTACAGTTTAATATTTTATATGAGATTCGGTATCTCCTTAAGTTCGCATATCTAGTCCAGCCTAACTTTATGGCTTTCTCGAACCCCAGTTTGCCGATCCATCTTTTATAAAAATTAAAGCTTGGTCTTTTTTTAATCTCATTCTCTCTCATTTCCACATACTAATAAGATTCTCTCCCACAAACCAATTCTCTCTCATTTCCACCAAAATTGGTTTGTGGTGAGATCCTATCATGCATCTTTAAATATTCAGTTTTTGAGATTGGAAATAATGAGTGCCAATCTTCATTTTCAAAAGCTTTATCCAATTTGCGTCTTATGATTTTGTTTTGCCTCACTCCTCGCCAGGACCATGTATCTCCAGTGCATGGAAATTCTATGAACCACAATTTTATAACATCGTATTGAAAGGGACAAAAGAGCTTAGTCTTCGCGTTCGTCCTCTTTCGTTTCATGATGACTAGAAATTTTGTTAAAATCTCCTATAGTGAACCACGGTTCTGAACATTGAGTCCCAAACCGGGTCAACTTTCCAAACTTGCTTTCTCAAATGATAAACAAATTTCCCATAAATAAATGAAATAAAAGATTGTTTGACTTTTAACTCAAGAGATATGTCAATAATGTGTTTATCCTTGTAATTTAGGCCTAAGTTAAAATGATCTTGATATAATAAGGCTAATCCACCGCTTGCTCCTATTGGCTCCACCGTAATCATGTTCTCCATATTAAACTCACTTATTATTTTCTCCATACAAATGTCATATTTCTTTGTTTCCATCAAAAATAAAAAATCAAACTTTATTTGTTTGTAAATATCCTTTAAATAGTTTATAGTAAATGAGTTTCCAATACCCTAACAATTCTAAGATAAGATTTTTATCATTAAGATTAAACAAAATTTAACTTAAGCGGACGATTCTGAAGAGCGAGAAGTAGTGCCATCTTCATAGATCTTATAGGCCCTCTTCTCATATTTTTCCTTTGTCATTCCTCTTCTGAACGGTCTCCACTAGATTGGCAATATTTTGTTTCTTAGAGTTGACCCTTTTATTTCCATTGCAGACTTATCTCCTGTCTTAGATGTCTCTGTCGATGTTACAGCAGTACCATTGTGTCTTTCCTTTTTCTAAGACGGAAGAGGTGGTATACGAGCCTTGTTCTTCCTCTCCACCACTTGCAGCATCTCCTGTTTTTCATTATCTGTGATCGTACCATAATTCTGTAACCTCTCCAAATCCTCAGCGGACAGTTTCAGAGAATTCTTAAGACCTTCAGTTTGACTATCAGATAACAAGTCAAAATTCATTGGGTCATAGTCCTCTCCTTGTGAACTAGCTTTGAAGGAATCCTGTTGAGATGCAATCAATTTATTCACAGAAAGTATTTCCACCTGTTTAGAGGAAATTACCTCGACATCTTCATCTACACTTTTGAAGCATTTTGTTCTTTTGGAAGAGGACTAAGCAGCAGAGACTTCCTCTGAAGTACTTGGTTTCAATGGAGAATTGATTTCAGACTTCCCAACATTACCATCCTCTTGGCGTTTTGAATTTCTAGAATTTAACAAAGTTTATTTTTTGGCAGGTCATTCAGCTCGGACAGTTGTGCATCAACATGCAGAAAGGCTTTCTTTTCTTTATCCCCTGTTTCCTTTGGCACATACTTCATTTTTAGTCTTGTATTGGTGATATTTGAACAATACTTGTCAAAGTGGCGTGATCGTGAGCTTCTGTCTCCACGTCCTTCGTGATCCGCATGTTCATTATTAACCAACACACCCTTAAAGCTCTGATTCCAATCAGATGTTCTCTTATGTCGCTCCTGTCTATCCGGTTCCACATATATGTTTCTTGTTTTGCAAGTCTCTTGCAGCGAGCCATATCATGGTTTATGTAGTTACAGTAATTAAATATTTCCTGGAGTCAATCGTATTTAATACGTACCAAAGTCTTCATGATGTTTACTTCTACTAGAATCTTTGAACCGTCGACATCAATCTTAATAACTTTCCCCAACTGGTCTTCAATTGCTTGAAAAACCATTTATGCTGCAAACTCAGCTGGTACATTGGAGATTATTGCCTATAATACCAACGTGGATGAATAATATTGCTGCGCCTTAGGTATCCACTTATTAAGTATTACCATCAAAATGAGTTGGACCAAGGCGTAGGACTTCCTCCATGACCTTCACCTCCTTGAAGGTAAATTGGAAACGACCAAAACCCAAATATATTCCAAAGACTCGGTTTCCCATTCGCCAAATCCTTGGGAAGCGTTGGATTAACGCTCCCACTTCCTGCTTCACAGGGTTAAGGCATCGACCCAACAAGACTTTCGAGCATCTTGCTAGTAGGGTACTATTATCAAACTTTGGGATTTAATCCTAGGGATCACAATAGAAGAGATTCATGTCATTGGGCTCTTTTTGAGATTAAGTTTAGCCATCTTTTTCTGGATGTAATGAAAGAGAACGAGTAGATCAGAAAGAGAGTATATGTGAAATATAAACTCAGGATCAACTCTATTAATAGACTTGAGTCATGAAAATCAAATTTCCATTTTTGAAATCTTCTTCGAACGATACTTGTAAAAGGAGAATCGAGGTGAAAAGGAAACATGAATTAACTAATCTTCTAAATCTCATTAAAACTTCGTAAGTAACTTGCTGTACGGATACTTCTATCTGTATATCGCCAGCTGAAATATTATTGTGATAAATGCCTGAGAATTTGTAAAAGATCTTCAGTAAATCCACATAATATTGCGAGAATCCAATTTGAATGAGAATCAATCTTGAGTAAAATTAGAAACTTCCTTTAATGTCGTTAGTAGTGAGAAGGAAACTCAAGCTTGACCTTCGATTTGAATAACTGGATATCGCCTTTGTGATTAATTTGACGCCGGTGTATCCGAATAAAATGACATGTGGAGAAGCCGAGATCACTATGTTGATTGATAACCACTTGAAACGCCTTTGATTAGGTTGAAGAGTACTTGAAAATCCAATATTTATTTGAACACTTGAATAATCTGCGGCGATTTGCAGTGACTGGTATTGAAAACTTGCTAAAGCTTTTAATGACCGGCATCTCCTGTTTCCGGGGAGTCTTGGGGAATTTCTTAGGTTGGTTCTCCTTTTCTTTTTGGCTTTATGAATTAGAATCAAGAAGCTTCGTAAGTGATATTTGAATTGGAACTGACATGACTTTTCTGCTTCGACATTGAAGGATTTGTGACTTCGAGTAAATTTCTTTTGGAATCTCACCAGCAAATCGAACTTGATAACGCCTCTTTTAAAACCGTCTTGAACCTCTTCTCCTTGGCAATTTGATAAAATGCCCGAACCCTAAATCAGGTAAAAATCTCTTTGCCGGAATAAAAGAAAGAGGATCTCTCAGACGAAATAGAGAGACCCTCTGAAACCTCATCGGAGTCGGGCAAAGCCTCCTTTTGAATCACCTCCTTCTAAATCGTATTGGGGGTCTCCGACATCTTAGAACTGTCTCTTGCCAAAAATTGCCTCTACTATCGCCATATTTAAAATCTATTTTTTGTTTTCACTTCTTAGTGGATTGAACTTAATTATTGTGATGAGATTTTAGGGACAAAAGTCACCTCCAACAATTTTCTCTCTGTTTCAATGACATAAATTAATTGAAGTTAGTGGATATTGAGTTTCCAAAATGTGATTCTCAATCATTTCGGTCGTTTGTTTTTCTGTTCTTTCTCCGCTTCACCATTTCTTTTTGTTTCCTTCATTCCTTTTGGACTTGTATAACTTCTTTTTTGGTTGATCGATCCTTATGTTTTTTTTACTTATGTCTTAAACTACTTACAATGGTTCAATTTTGAGGTGTTGAATAAGTTATTTAGCTGTTGAATAGCTTACAGTGGTTTCTTGAAAAAAGAAAATGAGATTGTGTGACTGTTTTCAACTGCGTGAATTGAAAAAAAGTGGGTTTCACTATGTCCTGTGGTGCATAGTGAGTGGTTTTTTTACTAAATAATAATATTTAGATAAAACATGTGTCTTGTTCTTATTGGATGCTGAGATTCTAGATATTTTTTCCACTCCAATTATTTGAGACCAATAATGTTATAGAATATTTAATTTTATTTTAATTTTTAAAACCAAATTTCATCATTTTTCATTCTCTATAAATAGATATATGTTTCACTTAATTTGTACATATTTTTTCTGTCAACCTATTTTCAGGGAAATGAGTCAAAAAAAATAATCCTTATAGCTTTCAAAATTCTTCTAACTACCCTTTTAACTATCAAACACCTCTCAATTATTAACTTTAAAATCAATCTTCCAACAACCCCTAAATGTACCAAACTTTTTCATGCCATGAGCTGTTCCAAATTATCATCCATATTATGGATTGGTGATGTCATATCCATCTCAAATATCCCATTATTCTTCAACTCCAATGGGTAATGAAATTATTCCAAATGTTGGACCAATTGATTTTCCTGAATTTTCTACACAAATAGCTCTTGGTGGTATGAGCGATGTTCATGAAAGTACTTCAAATACAAAAGATTTAACTCATACTCGCCAGAAATACCCAAATGACAACTGGGCAAAATATGATGCTACTGAGTGGGTGGATTATGGGACGGACAACATCGTTGGCTTGAATAAAAAAAATGAATCATACTGGGGTAAAATTGATGACTATTAATGGCGGATCCAGAACCGTTTTTAATATGGGGCACAACAGTACCATGCTTACGCTATAAAAGGCCCAAAACGAATTAGAAAAATGTGACCTTTGTTAGAAAATGTTTAAAGTTTTTGATAACTTAAGTTGTTTTTTTCTTGATAAAATGACTGAATATTGTTAAACAACTCCCATGATCTTTTTTTACAGAGATTTAGAAAACCAATTTGTATAACAATTTAGAAAAACTGAAAAAAGAGAAAAATAATCTAAATCTATAAAAGTATATTTAAAGGATTTAAAAAAATGGATTGACGCTTACGATAACGCTAAGCGTATGCAACAAAGTGGGTGGTAAAAGGATGATGTATTGGCAAAAGTGCATGAATTACATTCAAGTGGTAATAAAAATTTCAATTTAATGAAAGAATGGCATGATATCCATGATCAACCACGTTATGGTAGTCAAGTAAGAGGAAATACTAGATCAACAAGTAGTGAATCTAAGAGATCCCGTGAGAGTGATGCAAGTGATTTTAACTCTGTAGTATTTAGTGATCGTCCATTGAGGAGAGATGCAGCTAAAAAGAAGGGTAAAAAGAAAGACAAGACATCAACTTTGGAAGTGATCAACAAAAAGTAGAACTCCTTTATACAATTCAAGGAGCAAGGGTTGGAATGATTAGAAAAAATATCCATGAACCAAAAAGTGGCAAACCAATTGAAGACGATGGAAATGTTTTAAAACTAAGTAAAAAAGAGCATCTCGATGACTGCAAAAAAGAGCTGCTGGAAAAGCTTAGCAATGATCTATTTGACAATTAACTGTTGTTAAGTGTGTTGGTATCTTCAATAATATTGTTTTTCATTTCTACTTTAATAATGTGTAAATGTTTTTTTTTTATTGTCTTTAATAATGTGTGTTTGTGTTTTGTCATTGTCTTTACTAATGCAAGTCTGTGTTTATCATTGTCTTTTAATAATTTATACTTTTCGTTCTCTACTTTAATAATTCGTCTTTGTTTTTAGACTAAATGATAATGTAGGTGTGTTAGTCAATTTTTGCTTTAATAATGTGTTATATTTCTTTTTCTTCTTTAATAATATTTTCTTGTATGTAATCTTTGACTTTTTGACAAAAGAATCCATAACTTTCGACTTTTAATGAAAAAAATAATTTTTATCTATTAATATGTAATGTAATATTTTCCTTCGTATTGTTGGGGACCTATTAAGAAGTGACAACTACTTCACCCAAAGAGTTGATGCAACAAAAAAGGTGTATTTTCATTAGCAAAATGTACCACAACCATGTGAATGTAAGCATATGGTGTGGCAGCTGACGCGGTTGATGAATACATCAAAATAGGAGGTACTACAACATTGGAGTGCTTACGTAGATTTTGTAATGAAATCATAAAATTGTTTGAACAAGTTTACTTGAAAGCTCCAACTCAAGATGACTTGGAAAAGATATTGCGTGTTAGTGAAAAGCGGGGGTTCCCAAAGATGATTGGGAGTATTGATTGGATATGCACTAGGAATGGAAATAAGGTCATACAGTGTGGGAAAGTCAATTTACCTGTGGAGATAAGGGAACTACAACTATTATTCTTGACGCAGTTGCATCTCATGATCTATGGATCTGGCATGCTTTTATAGGGTTTTCAAGCACATTGAACGATATCAATATTTTAGACCGTTCTCCATTATTCAATGATGTTGAACAAGGAAATACTCTAAGAGTAAACTTCCTCGTGAACCATCGTCTGTATAATATAGCATACTATCTAGCTGATGGTATCATCCTTCTTGTCTAATTTTTGTCAAATCGATTAGACTTCTTCAAAGTGAACCAGACAAGATGTTTGCACAAAGAGTTTTTAAAAGGACATTTAATGTGTATTTGGAGTGTTACAAACTCGATTTAAAATCATCCGTGAACCAGCTCACATATGGGATATAGCCAATTTGGCTATCATCATGAGGTCATGTATTATATTGCATAATATGATTGTTGAGGATGAATGAGATACATATTTTCATCATTGGAGCGAGTATGATCGATGTGAGGCAAGTGGGTCTAGGACACTGCAACCAATTCTTGAACAAGGTGCTACATGCATTTGCAAATTATGTGCATGCTAGATTCGAGTTGCGTGATTTAAATTTACATCACAAATTGCAAGATGATATAGTCAAACACATATGGGAAATTTTTTGAATGTTTTATGATTAATGAGCTCATTAATCTATTAATAACTTTGTGCAAACTTATATACGAACCTTATAGATGGGTTAAACGACAAGAACATTTGTTTTTGTTTTTCTAGAGATTAGTTTGAGTTTTCACTAATACTCTACATTAGTAAGTAAAAAAAAAAGTAAAAATGAAGTACTGTATAATGTTGTCTGAATTGGTGAAATAGAATCGGTTATAATTCCTCAATGAACCAGTTTGGGAAGAATAAAATATCAGATCGCAAGGGTCTTAATTCTATGGTTGATATCATTGGTGTACTTGTTCCTGTTTCTACGAGACAAATATCCGTGATGTTAGAGTCTTAAGCCCAATGAGTCAAATATTGCAGGCTTAAAATCTTGTTTTTAACTCACAAAAAAAACTGAGCTCAAAACAGGCGGGTATCTACAACAGCGAAGTCTTATACAACTTTACCCACTGCGTAATTGGTACCCATTGGGTACCCAATAAGTTTTTTAAAAAAATAAAAATAAAAGAAACGATGTCATCTTGTTTACCCTAAGATTACGCGTAACTCGTAAGTCGTAACATCGCTGATTCGTCGCTGACATAAAAACACGATATTTCGCCGTTCTAAGAGATGAGAAGAAACATGGTCGATGTTGTCTTACTTTGTGTTTTCTGCTTAATAAGGTGAGCAAATCCCGAAAAGAAACAAACTTTACTTACTTGATTTTGATTAATGGTGAAGAAAGAGGGAAGCACTTTGTCTTCGTTCTCATGTGCTTATGTGTGTAGTTGGTGATTTATGGGATTCCATTGGAGCTTATAAAGTGAATGAGCTGAGTTCAAATTGCTACAAAAAAGAGAGACAAGAAGCATTAAAGACATCAACTTCAATCCCACTTCTTTCAGAACCACTCCCCCTTCTCCTTAATTTACTATAAAGCTACTTGACCCTTTGTAAGCTATTATGTGAAAGCTTCCAAAAAGTAAGTAGAGGTAATAAATCTACTTCCAAATTCCGGAAACCTTTTTGATTTTTCGTATTTCAAACTGGGTTTTTGCTTAAAATGAATAATGTGGAAGAAATTATGGCAAAAAAAAGATTTTAGCTGTTGTTGTCTGATGGTTATTTTTGGTGATCGTGTTGTTTGATGGATCTTGTTAAGCTTGTTGGTGAGTTTATTGTTCCTGTTGCTTGTGATTATTAATTACGTCTTGTGGTTGCAATTAGTGTTCTTTCTTTGATCTAAAAATTTTAAATGGACATAACGTCTTAGTGTTAATGTTTGAGTGCTAATGCAAACTGTGATTGTTCTTTTTGTAGAATGGATTCATAGTCATTGGAAACAATGACAGCTTTAAATTCTGAAGATGAACATATGGCAAGTAATGACGAAGCTGAAACTCAAGAAACAACACAAAGTGAAACTCGGGGTATAAATGGGGTATAAATGGTAACTACAGAATTATGCGGAATTGTGGGAATGCAGAATATGGCAAAATTCTTTTTTATTTTTATGCGGAATCTTTCAGAATTACGTAAAATCAAATGGTAACAATTGAGTTCTGCTGAATGTGAAATCTGGAGAAATTTGTTTTCTTTCAATAATTAGATCGATAAAGTCCAATTTATAGACAAAGTCTGCATTATAACTCTATTTAATCTATATTATGTAGTGGGTTGAATTCTTAATGTTAAATTCATATACCAAAATAAAAAATTGAAACTCGAGCTAAAGAATATTTTTAATATGTTTATTTTTAAATATTAATTAAAAATTGTAATCATTGTTGAATTGAACAAATATTTAGTTGTGTACAACTGGTAACTTTGAAAAAGTTAGTTGAGGAATTGTGCAATTCCAAATTAGCTGAATGTAAAATTTAAAATTTTAGTTTAGTAAGAAATAAATAATATTATATTCCATAGAATAAATGAATTCTAAAAAACTGTAGAAAAAATAATTAATACTTAAAAAATAAAATAACAATTGAAAGTATTTAATAAAATTTAAATCATAATAATATTTTGGTTCATATATATCACTAACTAACTAATGAAACTTAATATACTTACAAAAAATAAACAAATGAAACTTACGATTTATATTACCATGTAAAACATAACAAAAATCAAAATCTTGTTTTTTCAAAAAAATGAATAAAATGATCATTCACATTGCCCAAATATGATTATGATTGTTTTTTTTTCTTTTACAGCATCACTTGCATAATATTATTAGCCAATAAAAATACAGAAATGGAAAACAAACTAAATAATATTAAGTAAACACTAGATGCAAAATTGAAATACATGTAAAAAGAAATATTAATTATTGCAAGAGTTGATGATGAAAAAAAAATATCAGAAAAGAAAATATTAGTTAGTGCAAAAGCATGATGCATGAAATAAACAAACAACAAAAAGAAAATGATTGAAAGTTCAGAAACAGAAAGTACAAAAATTCTTCACGATTCCTCAACAACAACTGGTAACTCAAAAGAAAATTAAGCTGGATTCCATATCGTTCCTCAAATTCCTCTGGTACCAGTTAGAGCCTCAACCTACCCAAATGTCCAAAATGTTATTTACCACTAATAAACGTTTAAAATCTGCTGTTTGGAAAGATTTTGTCCCAATCGGAATAGAATCAGATGGCAAATAACGAGGTCGTGATGCAAGCGTTTTTTGAGGTGCAAAACAATCAATTACATTTATAATCAACAAACGCTAAACAACTATCATTGAGAGCATTTGAGGTTCGAACCCAAGAGAATCTAGAATCAACCCAATAAGACTATGAGAATGAAGATCTAAGCTATAGCAATGAATTGGGGGTTTTGAACTAAAAGACTACTAACAATAAAACAAACAAACCAAATCAAAACTAGAACCAACATAAAGGAAATGACAAGCACACTTAACAAAGGACAAAACAAAACTAGAAAGCAATAGTTTATGACAAGGCAATTTATCAAAGGAAATGACAATCAAATCAAGATGCATAAGGAACCATTAAGCATCATCCTAGGGCATGAGACACAACAATGGAACATCCCACTCTCATGGCAATGAACCCTTTCCTAGTCAATCAATTGAGTTAAACTCTCATTTACCAATTCAAAGACTAACAAGCATTACAAACAAGCTCACTAAGACCACTAATCACCCTAACATCATCTCTCAATGGCTAGGGAAGAAAAGCTCATAAAAAGTCATTCAGGAATTTCATCGAACACCTCTCGGACGATAATTTTCCTAGCATCTAGATTTAGGTGATCAAGTTAAATCTAGCTTTAAGAACACCTTAAATGAAGAAATCTAAAGATCTATCAACTTAAGCTCAAGATTCAACTATCAAAACCTAAGATCTACCTAACCATCAACCTATCACTTCACTACTCAAACATAACAACACAGAAATTTAAAGCAAAAGAAGCAAAGACAAACATAATTAACCAGAGAAGAGATAAGATGAATAAATTTCAATAGATGGGAGATGATGATCCAAAGATCATCATCCCCAAAAGGGTCTCCAACTATTCTCCCTCTCAAAACTCTCTCTAAAGTTCTTTGTAGCTTCAAAATAAAAGAGTGTATATAAAAATGATCCAAAGTTTGCTTAAATATACCCCAAAACAAAATGGGTCAAATTAATTAAATCAGCGCGTGTCTAAAACGTCGACCCCCCCCTTGGCATCGGAGCAAGGGTCGACCTTTTCAACATTTAGAAGCTTTGGCTTAAGTTTCGCGGCAGATTGACCTATCTTGAGTAAATTTGCCATATCTTCCTAACCGCTTGTCCAAATTCCTTCAAACCACCTTCATATGAAAGCTGACTCTTGTGGCTATCTTGTGTCCAAATTTCAGCCAATTCCGTTCACGAGAAGGTCTTCATCGATCACCATCTTTAAGCACATTGTACTGGTTCTTCACTTGTTGAAAACGTCGACCTGCAGAAACCTCGGAGAGGTGGTCGACGTTTTTTGTTTTCCAGAATGTGGTCTTTTGGTTGCTGAAAACGTTGACCTTCCAAGAACGTCGGAGTAAGGGTCGACTTTTCATGCACCAGAATGTGTTCTTCTTTCTCCTTTCATTGCTTTGCTCCAATTTGTCCATAGTTTGATAGCGCCCAACCTCTTTAACCTTCCAAGCTTCGAAATGCATCCAAATTCACCTGAAACCGACTCAAAAAAGAAAGATATGCGACTCTATCTACCTAGGACTCTAAAATGCAATATGAAGCAAAATTAAACTAAAATGAAAGATAAACTACTAAAAATGATGCAAAACTACGTGTAAATGCTATGCAAAACCTATGCAATAATCATGTATATCAGGTCGCGCATTCATTGTAACAAGAAGATAATTGTAGAAGCAAGCTATGGAATATCAGCTGTGAAGCGTCATATTAAGTGTTGCCCAAAGAGAGCTCCAGAACTAAGAGAAGAAAGGGAATATGATCACAAAGAAGATCGTCAAATGGTTAGTGAAATTATCATCTATCATGATTTGCCTTTTCCATATGTTGAGTATGAACAATAAGATTCTAGCATTGATTGATATGAAAGCCCCACATACTGGTGAAGAATTAGCTACTAGGATTTTTAGCTGTTTGCACGAATGGGGTTTAAAGAAGATGGTGTTCTTTATAATGTTGGATAATGCTACTAGTAATGATAGTATGCAAAGAATTCTTAAGCATCTTCTTCTTCAGATGATTAATGGTGGTGTGCTGCTGTGTGATGGGAAATTCTTTCATGTTAGATGTTATGCGCATATATTGAATCTGATTGTAAAGGAAGGATTGCTACTAGCTGCTGATCTTCTGGAAGATATAAGAGATAGTTTTAAGTTTGTTAAAGCATCAGATTCAAGGAAAGAAACATTTGCAGCCTATGTTGAAAGTGTAGGGATTATGAGTGGAGTTGGATTGTCACTAGATTTACCTACACGTTGGAATTCCACTTATGATATGCTTGCTAGAGTTTTGAAGTTTCGTAAGGCATTTGCAAGCCTGAAACAATGTGATTGAAATTACAAGTCATTGGCTTCAGAGGATGAATGAGATCTTGGTGAGAGAATTTGTGATCTATTTAAGCCTTTCAGTGAGATCACTACATACTTTTTTGGGGTCAAATATCCAACAGCTAATGTGTATTTTCTACAAGTGTGGAAAATTGAGTGTTTGTTGAAGAAATATACTGATTGTGGTGGTGCTAAAGTGAAATTTATGGTTAGGGGTATGCAGTCTAAGTTTGCTAAATATTGGGATGAATACAATATCAATTTAGCTAGGGGAGACATTCTGGATCTAAGTTAAAACAATAGATCCTCAAATCTGCTTTTTACAAGGTGGATCTGAGTACTTCTGAGAAAAAATTAGTACTGTTAAGCCAAACTTGAAGAATCTTTATGAAGAATATCGGACCAATACTTGGACTTCTTCTACTTTCACCAAAACCCCAACTCCCGATGAACTTTTTACTAAGTCATCATTAGAAGATGATCCAAATTATGTAAGTATCTCTTCCTATTCTAACATTATCATTTTATTATAGGAATTTTTCATATATATTGTGTTTTTATAATACAGGACCTCATAGAACTTGAGAGACGCATCATTCCTGACTCAGATAACTCCAAATCTAATTTGGAACTTTATTTGGATGAACCCAAATTAGATTTGAGGTCTTTTACAAATATGGAGGTTCTGACTTATTGGAAAAACGGCAGGCAACAATTTGGTAATTTGGCTTCTCTAGCCTGTGATATTCTCAGTATTCCAATCACTACAGTGGCATCAGACTCTGCGTTCAGTATAGGAGGTCGGATGTCAAATTCCTACACAAACTGCCTCATTCCAAGAAATGTTCAAGTTTTGCTTTGTATTACAAACTGGTTATGTGGTTTTACCGAGCTTATATGAAAAATCGATTTTAGATTATGCAATTTATTGATTTTAGTTTGGCATTTTTGAAATTTTAGGTGATATCGAAGATGACTTTGATGACGGAAATAAATATACTATAATTATGACAAGTAGTTCAAGAATATGAGATCTTATGACAAGTAGTCAATTTACATATCATGATTTTTCGGGGAT
The DNA here is from genome assembly GCA_963920545.1 of Lepidium didymum. Lineage (NCBI taxonomy): Eukaryota > Viridiplantae > Streptophyta > Magnoliopsida > Brassicales > Brassicaceae > Lepidium > Lepidium didymum. Next base: position 7,730,896 of record OY986992.1, read on the forward strand.
GGAGTTATTGGTTCAAACAAATCGATGATGTGCTAATTCATGAAAAGTTGTGATTAGAAGATTATGTTATTTTTGTTAGTTGTTCGTATAACTAACTATATTATTAGTTAAACTATTTTTATTATGATGTTTTCAATCACGATTCAACCATCTTAAATGACTTGCAGTATATATATTCTATATATACCGTTAATTAATCATGTCCTATGTAGATCACGATTGATTCTTTTAAATGAAAAACATTTATTTGATAAATATATTTTCAAAAACTAAATAACGTATTTGAAGAAGATATTTCTTGTATTATGCATTTATTTTCTATATTAATATTTGAATATTTAAAAATTTATTATTTAATATCTATTTTATAACAATTTATTCTAATTATGTAATGTATGAAATATCATAATAATTGTAAATGATCATTATTCTAGTTACGGAATATATGGGAGAAAATTCAAAATTGGAATTCAATTATTAACGTGACATATAATTTTATAAAAAAAATATTGCAAAGTCTTATAATTGAATAAATAATATAATATTCATCCATATAAAACATCTATGGCTGATAATAAAATAATATGCCTGATAATAATTAAATCATGCAAAATCTTATATCTGCATGATTTTGTATTTTTGAAGTTACTCAAATTTTAGAAAGAGTATAATTATTAAGCTTACAATTTTAGAGTTTAAAATCACAATTACTACGAGAATCACAAAATTACTATATATCTATAATCGAATATATTAAGGTTTAATATATTCTTAATATACCACTATCATTAATATAATCCATTTGTCATTCCTTAAATTACTAAAATTAAATATCGAGTAGGAAATGGCGTTTAATCTAGTGGCAGGCGGTAAGTCCACTAAGACATGCACACTTACACAATTAGGGATCGAGTCTCACCGCCTACATTATGTAGAAATTTGGCTAATGGGTCGACTAGTTGTGGTCCAATATTGACAAAAAAAAAAAAAAAATATCGAGTATTTCAAATATATATATGTGAGTTAAATATAAATATTGAGTATATCAAATAAGTAAACCTAGTTTACTATACCTTAAAAAAATAAATAAAACTTTCTAATATTTCGATTTTTAGCATATTTTTATGGTATTTGGTAGCTTGACCTAGAAACCTAATTTTTTTTCTTATAAATACACATCATAGTAACGTAATGCATATTGCTCATATTTCACTTTTCTTTGCCGTTTTTAATTATTATTGTTTTCAAGTAAAAAAAACATGTATTTAATTGATATCTGTGCATTGATATTTTGTTCATTGTTTAAATATTTGATTGAGTATCTTCGTATTATTTTCAAGTGTGATGAAATTAGAGGTACAAAGTTTTCGACTAAGAAATGGTCACGTGTTTCAAACAGCTGCAACATTGTTGAAGAAGGCTTTAACATTTCTTAAAGATTTAGATGTAGAAATTTTTTTGTATATCTTAACTTATTTTTCTTTTTATGTTTAGGTCGTGGAATTTTTTACAGAAATCCTGGACTATTTGCATAATGACAAGTTTTGGTTAATGATTGTTTCAAACGTTTAGCAATGCTATCAAGTATATCATGTCGGCTTATCACTTCAATTGCTACAAACGTGAGTACATATGCACATCTCTTTTGTGGTCACAAGTACAATACTTTTTGTGTGTTGCTTTGTTTTTCTTACTCTGCGTACCAAATACGCACAATAGTAACATACGATCTCACCTTGACTTCATAGATTCGCTGCAATAGAAGAATTTGAGGATGGATATATACAAGAAATTAGAATACGTTGTAGAGAATTTGATGATTTACCTTCAGTAGGAGAAATAAGAGTCTGGGCTTTATTTTGGATTTAAACTTATATTCTCATGCTGTCATGATCAAAGTTGAGACTACTTCAACTTTTTACTTCCCAAATATCAATAATAGTCACGTCTTTGGCTTATAAATTTTAGAGTATTTTATTTGTTATCCAACAATAATTAATTAAACAACAATTTATTACTTTTAACATTATTCCCTTGAAAACGTCAAGTTTTAGGATCCTATGTATTTATATAGCATGTTATATTTAGAGAGTACATAACTGAATATAATCTATCAGTTTCATGAAAAGTTTTTAAAAAATTCAAATTTTGACTATATTATTAGTTCATGATTTTAAATATATACATAATTTAGCATAATTTTACCAAATAAATATAGAATATATTGAAAAGAAAGAGTGATATACAAAAGAACCTTGTTGATTCTGAGATTTAACATGAAATGATATTGGGAAAAGGTGTTTGGGAATGTTAGGTCGCACAAAGAATGTGAAAGTCCTTTGATATTTCGTTATATTTTTGGATATTACACATCAAAGAAGAGAACAAGTTTCAGAAATGATTTTGATAATAAGAAAGTTGTTGGCATGAAAGAAAGTTTACGAAGTGTTTAGATAGAAGAAACTTGGCCGAAAACCTAATAGGGAAAGAGATAAGGTGGGCCAAGTAAATTCAACAATGTGCCTCATGAAATGTGTAACCCAAGTGCCTCATTAAAAACCATGGTGGAAAACCCAATGAGACAAAACCACACAAGGGATACAGAGTGCAAATGAGCTACACACCCATTTGTTGAATGCAAGTCAAGACTATTGTGGAAAGACTTGTTTTAGGTTCTTCATGATCCTAAATACGTCTAAGAAGTTCTTTAATAGCTTGGTTGAAGATTCTGGTCTGTACCCTTGTCATTGCTCCAGCTAGTACATGCTTTATCTCTTCTTCTGTGAGCTCTAAGTCCACACTCGAACAGGTTCCACTCGAGTCCAATGGTCGAGTGTGACCCAAGCCTTCCATATTGAAACTTGTGTTGGTCATGATCACATCATCCTCCCCTTCTTGAAAAAGATTTGACCTCAAATCTGTATCATCTGCAAAGAAAGGAGCCAAGTCAGAAACATTAAAGCTTGAGCTGATATTATACTTACCTTGAAAACCTAATTGGTAGGCATTGTTATTGATCCTCTTAGTCACGGTAAAATGGCCATCAACTCTTGGCATTAGCTTGTATTTCCTTTCAGCTGGAAACCGTTCTTTCCTCAAGTGAACCCAAACTTGATCTCCAACATGAAATGTCAACACCTTTCGGCCTTTGTTTGCTTGACGAGTATAAGCCTTTGTACTTCCTCAAGGTTTTTGTGAGCTTGCTCATGCAACTTTTTCACCAAACCTTCTTCTTTTGACCATCTAAACTAGCTCTTTCACTCAAAGGCAAAGAGATTAGATCCAAAGGAGATAAAGGTTTAAAACCATACACGATTTCAAATGGAGAAAACTTAGTGGCTGAATGTATTGCGTGATTATAAGCAAATTCTACATGAGGCAATCATTCTTCTCAAGTTCTAAGATTCTTCTTAATTAAAGCACGCAACAAGGTAGATAAAGTTCTATTCACAACCTCAATTTGTCCATCAGTTTGAGGATGACATGTTGGAGAAAAACTAGCTTAGTGCCTAACTTAGACCACAATGTTCTCCAAAAATGGCTTAAGAACTTAGTATCTCTATTAGACACGATGGATCTAGGTAAACCATGCAAACGAATGACTTCTTTGACAAAAAGATTGGCAATGTTAGATGCATCATCAGTTTTATGGCAAGCAATGAAATAAGCCATTTTAGAGAACCTATCAACCACAACAAACACATAATCTTTTCCAGTCCTAGTTCTAGGCAAACCAACCACAAAATCCATATATATATCAATCCAAGGATGATTAGGGATAGGCAAAGGAGTGTACAAACCGTTGGGCTAAACCTTTGACTTAGCTTGTTTGAAACTTACACATCTAGAACAGATTCGTTCAACGTCACGTCTCATGTGTGGCCAATGAAAATTCTCTTGCATGATCTTGGAAGTCTTAGTCACACCAAAATGTCCCATCAAACCGCCACCATGTGCCTCTCTGACCAAGAGATCTCGAACTGAACAATTAGGAACACATAGGCAATTCTCATAGAACAAGAACTCATTATGCTTAAAGTAATGACATGAGGCATGGTTAGAACACTCGGCAAAGATACCTTTAAATCAGAATCAGTTTTATAGAGTTCCTTCAAGTGTTCAAACCCATGTAACTTAGTCTCAAGAGTAGAGAGTAGAGTGTACCTCCTAGACAATGCATCGGCAACCACATTGTCCTTACCTTGTTTGTAGCATATGACATATAGAAATGTTTCAATGAATTCCACCTACCTAGCATGCCATTTGTTAAGCTTGTGCTAACCCTTTAGATGCTTAAGAGATTCATGATTAGTGTGTATGACAAACTCCTTGGGCCAGAGGTAGTGCTACCACGTTTGTAGTGCTCTCACAAGCGCGTACAACTCTTTGTCATAAGTTGGATAGTTTTGAGTAGCTCTTCCAAGTTTCTCACTAAAGTATGCAATAGTCTTTTTATCACGCATCAAAACAGCTCCAATACCCACATTAGAAGCATCACATTCTATTTCAAATGTCTTAAGGAAATCATGTAAAGCTAGAAAAGGACCGTTGATAAGCTTATCCTTCAAGGCTTGAAAGGCATGGTCTTGAGCTTCAGTCGATTTGAATCTGACTTTTTTCTTAATAATCTCTGTGAGAGGAGCAGCTAATGTGCTAAAATCCTTGACAAATCTCCTATAAAATCCGGCCAGTCCATGAAAGCTTCTCGCTTCACTTAGAGTCTCAGGAGTTGGCCATTCCTTGATTGCTCTTACCTTTTCCTCATCCACCTTAATGTCATATGCACTCACGATAAAGCCTAGAAACACAAGATTATCCGTGTAAAATATACATTTCTTCAAATTAGCATATAGACTCTCTTGTCTAAGTACTCCTAGAACCTTCCTAATGTGTTCTATATGTTCATCTAGAGACTTGCTATATACTAAGATATCATCAAAGTAAACCACAACAAATTCACCTATGATTCATTAACCTCATGAAAGTACTAGGTGCATTTGTCAACCCAAATGGCATGACTAATCATTCATACAACCCATGCTTAGTTTTAAATGCAATTTTCCATTCATTTCCTTCTTTCATCCTAATTTGATGATAGCCACTCTTCAAATCTATCTTAGAAAAAACCATGGAACCATGCAATTTATCAAGCATATCATCAAGTCTAGGAATAGGATGGCGATACTTAATCGTTATGTTGTTGATTGCTCTACAATCAACGCACATGCGCCAACTACCATCTTTCTTAGGCACAAGTAGGACGTGCACAATAGAAGGGCTCATGTTCTCACGTATATGTCCTTTTTCTAGCAGCTCATTCACTTGCTTTTGAAGCTCCTTGGTCTCCACGAGATTGGTTCTATAGGCTGGTCTGTTTGGCAAAGAGGCTCCCGGCACAAAGTCTATTTGATGTTCCATTCCTCTTATAGGTGACAAACAATTGGTGATCTCTTCAAGAAAGACATCTTCAAATTCCTACAAGAAAGAGTTCATTTTGATTGGCAAAGCCGGCTCAAGATTAAACACAAAAAGAACAATAGGACGTTTTGACATCAAAGACTGCTTGGTTGGCACAACTTTGATGTAGAAATTGGTGGGGCTACGGACTTGACCCTCAGTTGAACTCGTTCTCGTGAGTTGTAGCTGGTCCTTATACACCTCATGTGGAGACATAAGTAGTAGTACAATCTTTTGGCCGTTGTGAACAAAGGAGTGTCGATTTCAGAAACCATCATGTATAACCTTTCTATCTGATTGCCATGGCCTCCCCAAAAGGATATGTCCAGCCTCCATGGGTAATACATTACAAACAATTTCATCTTTGTACTCGCCAATGGATAAGGGCACCAACACTTGCTTAGTTACACTCAGTTCACCTTCTTCACTTAACCATTGTAGTTGATATGGCTTTGGATGCTTCTTAACCTTCAGTCCCAGCTTCTTAACCATAGACTCACTAGCAGCATTGATACAACTTCCCCCATCAATAATCATGCTACAAATTTTTTCTTGTACCATACACCTCATATGAAAGAGATTCTCCCTTTGCTCTTCTTACTCAGTCTTGGCATTCAAAGTAAGAGCCCTCCTTGATATTATAATGTTTCCTTTCAGTGGTGCAACCTCATATGTAGTTGGAGATTCACAACCAGTAGGAGAAAGTGATTGAGAAATGAGCTTATCTCCCTCAGATTCAATATCACCATTAGGTAGCAACACCATGATTCTCTGATTTGGACAAGCATTAACATAATGTCTATTCCTGGTCCTAGGCTTAGTCTCACTTCTCTGGTCCTAGGCTTAGTCTCAACCTTCTCTTTGTAATTTGTAGCCTCAGAAGTGGGTTTTACATCTGTCTTGATAAGTTCTTGTTTTGTAACTTACGAGGCTTCTCTTCCCGTGAGTAGCTAGTCCGAGTGTTGCTAGAGTTGTGAGCATAATTACCACAACTATTGCCCCTGCGTTTGATTTGTTGATAAAAGAGAATGGCTTTATGTAGCATATCTTCAATCTCCACATAGTGCTTCATCTCAAGCTTATCTTGTATATCACGGCTTAAACCTCCTAAAAATTAGCCATCGTGGCCTTTCTGTCCTCTATGATGTCAGCTCGGAGCATTAGTATCTCCATCTCTTGATAGTAATCCTTAACAGACCGATTGCCTTGAACAAGTCTTTTTAACTTCTGGTGCAAGTCTCAGTGATAATGAGCAGGTACAAACCGTTTCCTCATGGTTGCTTTCATTTCTTTCCAAGTGGTGATAGGATACTACTCTCTATTACGTCTTCTAGTTGTAACAAGCTGATCCCACCAGCTCAATGCATAATTTGTGAATTTAGTGGCATCCACCTTCACTCTATTCTCTTCAACATATTGTGAGCAATCAAACACCAGTTCCATCTTAGTTTCCCAATCTAAGTAAGAATCATGGTCATTTCTCCCTTGAAAAGGCGAAATTCTAAGCTTGAGTCCACCTAGATTGTCCAACATATGGTTGGGCACATGCTTCTTCTTATGGCTTCTAGAACTCCTTTTAGAGGCATCGATTTTCTGGCCATAGTAATCATCAACCATCTTGTCTTTGCTGGGACCACATTTACGTCACTCATCCTCTATCTTATCACGTCCAGATGACACATGTAGAGGTTCATTCTTGTATTCTCTATCCTTAGATCTAGCTGGTGACTTGTTCCCCTTAGAGTTAGTGTTTAGGTGAGTCCTCAGTTGGAAGGCTTCGAGTTTCTCATCCATGAGCTTACTCATGTGTGATGTTATGGCTTCAAAGAGAAGTTTATTGGTTCCCAAAGCCGTAGCAGCCTCTTCGTCTTCAAGTGACAAGATTTCTGAAAAATTAAACACAAAACAGCCAGTAAAAGAGCTCCAAAACAGAATGAATTGAACAAGAAAATGAGGAGAAACGTTTTAGACTATTAAAAACACAGCTCGACACAACTCTAGTATGATACTCGATTGAGTGCAACAACAGAACATCAAAAACACTTCAGATTCATAAGTTACTAAATGATCTAGCCTCCTAATAGATTGATCACACAAGTTGGCGTAAGGAGATAAACATGCACGTTTAGGTAATAGACAAACAAAGAGATGCAACAACTTCTAATGATAATATAGTAAGATCCAACCAAAAACTGAGCAAGTGGAAGTCAATAACACACGATTCAACTTTTTTCAATGGATCTATGATGTTTCAGTTCAAGAATACGAAAAGACAAGATGTATGGATGCAAATCTGAGGATGAACAAGGTGAATATGAAAGGTCACACGAGAAACAAGTGGATGAGATGAACACAAGATCAAACAACAACGTATATAAACAGTCACGTAAACAACAAGTAAGGTAGTGATAGATTTCGACTCAGATCTGATGCAAAAACACTTTTTATTTTTATTTTCTTATAAGAACAGAAGATGAAGAGGTTCGAAATGAAATAAAGAACTTGAGAGGGTAGAGATGATAGACTAACGAATATATTAGCTTTCGGAGTGGCTCTGATAATACTTGATGAGATCTTCCTTAAACCGTCACTCCAAAAGCAAGCAAGGGATAGGTTTGATCTCGCCAACTCGTGAGAGGAGAAGGGATCAGAGTTGTGGAATGTTAGGTCGCACAAAAGATGTGAAAGTCCTTTGATATTCCATTAGATATTTGGATATTACACACCAAAGAAGAGAACAAGTTTTAGAAATGATTTTGATAATAAGAAAGTTGTTGGCATGAAAGAAAATTTACAAAATGTTTAAATAGAAGAGACTTAACCGAAATCCTAATAAGGAAAGAGAGAAGGTGGGCCAAGTAAATTCAACAATGGGCCTCATGAAATGTGTAACCCAAGTGCCTTATTAAAAACTTTGGTGGAAAACCGAATGAGACAAAACCACACAAGGGAAAAAAGGTGCAAATGAGCTACACACCCATTTGTTGAATGCAAGTCAAGACCATTGTGGCAAGACTTGTATTAGCTTCTTCATGATCCTCAATACATCTAAGAAGTCCTCCAATAGCTTGGTTGAAGATTTTGGTACGTGCCCTTGTCATTTCTCCAGCTGGTATATGCTTTATCTCTTCTTTCGTGAGCTCCAAGTCAGCACTCGAGCAGATTCCACTCGAGTCCAATGGTCGAGTGTGACCCAAGCCTTCCACATTGTCACTTGTGTTGGTCATGATCACATCAAGTTCCTTTAGCAATTTCAACTTGCAAAGGACATAAGCCATATATCAATATTTGGCTTCAGCGGAAGACAAGAAGACTGTATTCTATTTCTTTGTTTTTCATGATATCAGAAAATTGCCAAGAATAATAATATATGCATTTAATGAGCAGAGAGTAAGAGGACATGCTCCCTCATCTGAGTCACAAAACGCTGTTAGACATAAGTCTGAGTCCGAACGTAAAAAAATTCCTTGTGATGGACAACCCGTCAAATAACGCACAACATGTAAAGCAGCTAACCAACATTCATCCAAAGGTTAATGCATAAATTACGACAAAATATGCACCGTGTAAGAAATCTCAAGGCGACTAAAGGTAAGATAAACAAGTTGACCAACAAGTCTCCGATACGCAAGAGGATTTTGAAGCGGCGGACCAGAAGCAAGAGATAGACAGCTTACTGGGGACCATAAACGATTTACAAGCTAAAAGACCTGCTTCGGCAATAATATCCAATATGTACTTTCGTTGTGAGAGAAATAAGCCATCTTTGTTTCTAGCAACCTCAATACCTGAGAAATATTTCAAGTTCCCCAAATCTTTCATATGAAAGCATTTGCTAAGATAATTCTTAAACTGTTGCAGTGTAGAAATATCATTTGCAGCCACGATAAAGTCATCAACATAGATAAGTATGTGTAGAGAAATACCATCACGCATATAGCAGAACTGAGAAGAATCGGCTTTGCTTTGTTCAAAACCATATGAGAGAAGAGTAGTATTGAGCTTAGAGAACAAACAACGTGGTGCTTGCTTGAGGCCATATAGTGACTTCTTTAGAAGACACACTATACTCGGATTTGGACTCTCATATCATGGAGGATGGTTCATGCAAACTTCTTTTTATAAATCTCTATGTAAGAAGGCATTGTGGAAATCCATTTGATGTACGTCCCAATGCTTCGCTACAGCCACATCAAGTAGTATGTGAATAGTCGATGGTTTGGCCACAAGTGCAAAAGTATCAGAGAGTAATCAACCCCCTCAGTTTGGTAATTGCTTAGGGCCACAAAACGTGACTTGTATCTCGCAATTCTACCTTCAGAATGATCTTTGATTTTGTATACCCATTTGCTTCCAATAACTTTTTTTCCTGGAGGTTAAACTGTGTAAACCCAAGTCTTGTTTCATGGTAGAGAAGTGTGTTCATCATCCATCGAGTCACACCAAAATGGTTCAAGACTTGCTTCCTTATATGAAGTAGGTTCATGAGCAGAAGTTACAACTGCCAAGAAAGCCTTGTAGCTCAAAGAAAATGCATTGTCAGAGACATAATTCGATATTGGATACAATGTTACATTAATCCGTAGATGAGCCTGAAGAAGCGGTAGTGAGAGTGAGGGAGGGTTTGATGTTGAGAGCAACTATATTTGTCACAAATTTCTTCAGTAAAACTAAAGGCTTACGAGCTCGTTGTCCCCTACCAAGTAACTCAGGGAGACCCGGTGATGCTGGCTCGAGTTCAGAGTTATCAGATTTTAATGGTGCATTTACAACTTGAGTTTCAGTAATAGCGGACTCTGATTATGTATGAGATTATACGGACAACAACACGGCCTGGATATCAATGAGTGAGGGAGTTATATTGGTGGGAGTCTCAACAACCGTAGGTGCGGATACGGTAGGTTAAGGAGGGGAAGGTACCGGTGGAGGAGTCCAATCATCAATGACTACATCAACATGTATCGTTAGTGATGAGAGTTATTCAAACGCATCAATTCACGAGAAATTATTTTCCTTGAAAACCACATCTCAACTGTAAAATATTTCCTTTTTCTCAAGGTCAAACAATTTCCATGCTTTCTTCCTAACAAGATAGCCAATAAATAAGCATTTCTAACTTTTATCAGAGAATTTATCTTTGTTGCAAGCTCGTCAATGAGCAAAAGCCAAGCAACCAAATGTGCAAAGAGATTCATATGATGGTGTAGTCTCGTGTAATAGCTCATATGATTTTTTCCCTTTAGATTAGGTGTTGGTGTTCGATTGATTAAATGAGCTGCAGTGAGAACACTTTCACTCCAAAAATGACATGGTAAATTAGATTGGAAGAGACATGAGTGAGAAACATTGATGATATGTCTGTGTGTCCTCTTACCTCGACCATTTTGCTAAGGCGTATCAACACAAGATGTTTGATGTAGGATCCCTTCCTGTCGGAGAAACGAAGAAAGAACCATAAAATCAATTTCATTATCAGTTTGTATAGCTTGAACCGATTTTCCAAAATGGCGAGTAGCCATGGAGAATTTTTTTTTTGAGTAAAGTAGCAACTTCCAATTTTTCTAGCATTAAGAAAGCCCATACAGGTCGAGAATAGTCATCGAATATTGTCAAAAAATAAGCTTCACCACAAGTTGATAGTGTTCGATATGGACCCCAAACATCACATTGTATTAATGCAAAAGGTGCTGAAGCTTTATTAGAACTTTGAGAAAACCCCTCTCTCTCTCTTCACCAGTCCAATCAAGGTCCTCGTCAAACGGTTCTACAAAAAATAGTGTATCAGTAAATATCGCTATTCCACCGGTTTGTTTTAGAAGGTTAGAAACTGAAATCAATGTGCAATTACAATCTGGAACATAAAGCATGCCATCAAGATTATAATCATCATGTAAAGACATAATATGTGTAGCTCGAGAATGTCGTCCATTAGAAAAAGTAACTGTATAAGAAACAATGGGATGAAAATCTTGGAGAATTATTTTCTCCCTTGTCATATGATGCAATGCACTTATATCAATAATAACATCAGTAGGCAATGTTTTATTAGAAACACGTTCCGCTGTAAAACCAGTTTGTTGGTTCTATAGAAAAGTTATAAGTTGAGTAACTTGATCCGAAGAGGGGAATTCATTGGACGAAGGAGATTTTGAAGGCAAGGCTCGCGTGGCGTTGGCACATCCATGACCACAGCTTGAACCACGACCTCCTCTCCCACGAGAAGAGACATAACCATGAGATGACTGTTGCAGCTGCTGTTGTTGTGGATGTTGTTCCAAGTACCAGTCCGGAAAACCATGAAATAAGAAACACTCGGTAATATCATGACCCTTGCGTTGAAAATGAGTACATAACCGATGGTTGTCACGATTGCGTGACGCAGAAACAACAGCAGTAGAAATTGTATCTGTTTTGACCGAGAAGCAAATTGTGCCATTGGTTTGTTCCTTAGTACAAACGGAGGAGAGATGTTGCCACCACGAGTTACTCGAATGTACACAGAGTTCAAATTAGGATGAGGATCCTCGTTGATGATTTGTAATCGAATGGAGCTGAAACGAGAGTCATCAAGTCCAAAGAGAAAATGATGAACTTTGGCATATTCTCTCTCTTTTTCAATGTCTCCAGAGGCATCATAAATACAATCGCAGCTAGTTTTCAGATCTTGAAGCTCTTCCCACATCTTAGACAATTTCCCAAAATATTATTGTACATATTTATCACCTTGCTTTTAGTTTCTAATGTTGTCTTGAAGAATATGACGGTGCATACCATTTTTATACTGTAAAACGATTCTTAATTGATTCCCACATCTTGTATTGCATCACCTACATGTGTCACAGTATAACATAGAGTAGGATCAATTGAGGTTCTTATCCAATCAACGATCATAGAGTTAATAGAAATCAAACGGTCGAGGTCAAGTTGAGAGGTTGGCTTAGTGGTGGTTCCATTAATGAAACCAATCTTATAAATATTGTACACGTGGGAACACAACAAAAATGTTTGAACACAACAAAATCTTATAATATACCTTTCTAAGTTTTAATTATGCCAAATATTCTCTTTATACTTCTTTTTGTCTTATACGCCATTTCTCAATTGTTGCCTTCCTCTCTCTCCTACTAAAAGACATAATTACCCTCAGCTATATTCAGAATGTTTGAACCAACGTCGCTTCACCTTTCCGCCGTTGGGAAACTAAACATGAGACAGTAAATTTCATCTCTCTTTGCTTCTTATTCCTTTACTCTAAGGCAAAAAATTAAGAGTTTTATCTCTCTTCTTCCCATTCCTTGAGGTCTTCTATTGCTCTCTTCTCGGTAAAACCTTGAAGATATTGGAAAGCTCTTTTCTCCCTTCTTAGGTATTTGAGGTGTATCTTCGCCGTGTAAAACCCTAAATTACTTTTGTGTTCTAATACTTTTGTTCATTCACCTCTTTCGTTTCAAGGTTTTTGTTTATATTTCCTAATAGTTTCTTTGTTATCATCGTCTCTTGCTTGTATTTTCCTCATCTTTCTTAAATGTCATCCATTCCTTCTGTCATTTGTGGACTATTTTTTGAAAGTTTAGTCCTTTGATGGACGATTTCTAATGAGCCACATTTGTCTCCTCTGAATTCTGACTCTGATTCATGTCATCTCTAGACATCTGTAAATATTGTGTAGTTTTTCCTTGGATCTGTGATTTATGTCGTCTATGGACGAGTTCAGATGAGCAACTATTTGTCTCCTCCGATTTTTGTCCTTGATTCATGTCATATGAGGACTTTCATATTGTGCATTTTCTCTTCTGTTTTGTGCTTTAATTCTTTTTTAGTCCCGACATGCATGCCCGTTCTCTATCAACATGTATGAAACCCTTTGATGTCCTTTATAGCTTCTTGTACTCAATATTTTCTACGCTCCACATGACTTTTTTCTGCTTTCATATGCGTTCCTTCTGTCTTCTGTAGACATACTGAAAACATATAAAAGTCCCTTGTGAACTTTAACCATGTAGGGAAAGCTTTTTGTACTCAATATGGTGAAAATACTCTCTGTCTTTTGTGGACTTTTTCTTTGTCTTGTGATTGTTGATTTCTCTGCTTTCATATGCGTTTCCTCTGCCCTTTATATGGATGTTTTATGTTTTTCTCCGTAGCATACATTATTAGTCGTCATCTGTGGACATGTATGAAAGCCATTCGATGTCCCTAATAGCTTTTTCAATTCAATATTTTCTGCACTCCACATGATTTTGTTTGCTTTCATATGCGTTTTTTCTGTCTTCTGCGGACATAATGAAAACACTTAGAAGTCCCTTGTGTACTTTATCCATATAGGGAGAGCTCTTTATACTCATTATTTTGCAATTGTTCTATGTCTTGTTTTTTTTTTACTTTTTCTTTATTAAGCGATTCTCGATTTGTTTCTTTTCATTTGAGTTTTTTCTTATCTTTATGGATGTTTTATGTTTATCCATTCATTCGTAGTCTCCCGTGGACTTCCTAAAAATGGTATTGTTGTCACTCGTGGACTTTGATTAGATATGAATAGATGTCTCTACTAAATGTTCTGTAGACATTCCTAAGACGATTTTGATGTCCCTCGTGGACTTTAATTAGATAGGAATATATGTGTTTACGGATTTTTATGTCTTTTCTCTTTGACAGTGTGATGGTGCATAAATCAAAAATCAGTATGTCGTTAATGAGGTCATCAGTACATGACGAATTTGTTTCATGTTGCGCCCCGTCGTCTTTTTGCAACGGATATATACCCTTTCGATGGACGTTTGAATTCTTACTCGAAGTCAGAGTACCTTCTAGACCTTGCTGAAGTGTTTACTAACTCTTCATAGTTCGAGTACTTAAGAACGTCATGTTTTGGCCCTTTGTTTGATCTCCTAGTTCGTAGATCTTTACTCTCTGGGAAGCTTGTGGACAGGTTCTAATGTCGTTCTCTAGATGATGTCTAGGTCTAGAGCTTTAATACTTGCTCTAATTGTCATTGTAGAAGGGATTTTAATATATAACTCTTAGCTAGTGAAAGCGTCACTTGAAGTATTTGAGATGGTAAAGAATTCGGATTTATTTGCGACATTTCCTTGGGGGTTGTCTCTCGTTTCTTATGACTTTGAGGATGGTTAAAGTAGGTTCCAAGATAAAGTCAGCTACTTCTCTTGTCCAGAAACTCCGACAAACCCACACTGCTTGTCATGGATTTACCCTTGCTTTCCAGTTATTTTTTTTGCAAATTGTGCCCATCTTATGTGATCATCTACTACCGGGTGATGATGCCCGTACATTTTTTGATTAGTCGTTACTACGGCTTAGTGCCCTCAGATCATTTCATAGTGGTAATATATTTGCATCGGAGAATAACCCAAGTGTAAGTTTTCCTTCAAAGTTTATGTTTTTGTTTCTATTAAATTCTTCTTATGTGGTGACTTTTATCCTATTTCCAGCTTGTAGTTTACCTTATTTTGGAGGGGGTCTGCGGCTATGATGTTTCATGGCTTGACAAGGTTAATGATCCCACAGTTGACTACCTTCTTAGTCTCATTGATTTAAAATTTTAATTCTTAAGAGATATATGGCGTAGTGGATTTGACACTCTCCCCCTCTTGCTCCTTCTGATGGATCTTAATAACCACGGTGGTCATATGTAAGGTAAGGTATTCTGCCTCCAAACCCAAGCTTGACAAGGATTTTGTCCTCAAGTGTGTTGAAGAAAAATTTCGTGAGTTGTTTGCTGATATATGTCTTTCTTAAGATACTTAATTGAAGATGAAGTTGTTAAGAATTTTAGCCCAGAGGGATGTGAACACGAGTCTCCCAACAGTTTGGGCAACGATAATAATGTCCACGGTGATAACGCGAGCTATGGAAAGTAGGATTATGGGGAAGCTATTGGGACATACAAAGTCTCCAGTGTAGTTGTCCCCTATGTAGTTATCAACACGGAATCTGTTGTTGGCAATGTTTCTACTTCTACTCTGCATCCACAGCTTCGATCTCCTATTATTGACAACACCCAAGTTCACCAACCAGATTTCCAAGACACAGATTTCCACAAGACAACTGTCCACATAACAAATGTCCACAACACTGCTACTGACACCAATGATTTCCACCACACATGTCTCCATCAAGGATGCCCATAACACATACATTATCCTTTGTGAAACTTCTAACTCAAAGGATGACTCCTCCTCATTGGATAATGTTAATGATTCAATCTTGGCAGCCTATGAAAATGGCCCGTAGTTCTTTCATCTTTGAAGGATAATATGAAAAACATTATGAAAGACGATACAGTTTATTCTTTATTTGGCCACACAAGTTCATTCATTTGCTCCCTCTGTTAACTATATATTTTCTTCTTTGTTTAGGATAACATTGAGGTTGTTAGTGCGGATGCCAATTCCAGGGCTGTCGTCGGATTATTCGCTGATGGTGAGAAGAATCCACAGGAAACTTGTGATGGCATAAGGGTAATTGTAATGGTAATTTTCTTTCCAACAACACCTTAATAAGTTGTTATTCGGACTCGTGGACCAATAAATAGACGTGGTCCTACTTAACAAATGGTATTATGTCCCTTGAATGATGTCTTCAAATTGGTAATATGTCCCTTAAATCATATGTCCCCATAATATCTACTAACTTATGTCCATCCATTATATCTTTTTCATTCTTTATGGCTACTAACACTCCCCTGGAGATCGTCAAAATTCTCGCAAAATGTCCTCTCATAAAGATCTACCTCTATACAGATTTTCGCAAAATGTTCTCT
Source organism: Lepidium didymum (assembly GCA_963920545.1). Lineage (NCBI taxonomy): Eukaryota > Viridiplantae > Streptophyta > Magnoliopsida > Brassicales > Brassicaceae > Lepidium > Lepidium didymum. The sequence goes on from OY986992.1 coordinate 7,747,133, forward strand.
CATAAAGCTAAGAATAGTTTCATCCACAAATATCCCCTCGTAAAGCTAAGAATAGCTGTACCAATATCACTCGCTATCCCATCAGAATTTTATCATGGTAAAGATTCATAGGTAAACGATCAATACAAATCCAAACCAGAGTTATGCGAATTCACTTCGAGTCGGATTGAAAACCGCAGACTATGCTTGTGTCAGAAGGTATCTTCCAAACATCCTCCAGAGACCTCATATCAATGAAACTAGGTAATTCTTCTCAAACCAAAAACATACTAGAAAAAAATTGTGAGACAAATCAATAATCTTTATCGCACCCATGGGCTTCCAAAGCTCACATAAATTCTTTGACATAACAGCAATGTTCACACTCCGTCCTAACACCGTCACGTACATACAATTATCCCACACAACATTCATAGCCTTGATCACATTTTCATCAATCAAAACCACAACTTCTCCATATCTTCTTTACGGAAAGTCAACTTGTAATCTAGCCTTAACAAATTCCTTTGAGATACGAGACGCATGTATCAAACCTCCCTAGCACATTTACTTGAAACCGTTGCAGCCCATGAAGACGAAGGAACATAAAAGCCACTCATATCTTCTGCATCAACCATGGTATCGTCTTCCACACTCTTTTCCAAAACCCTAATTTCTGATTTAACTTAAACCACCCGTGACACAGCCATACTTAAAAGGTCTCTTGGTGGAGGACCATTGTCAAGCAAGTCGACCATGAGGGGGCATCATTTTCCCCCACACTATTTGCTCTAGAATTGCCTATTGCATACATATCATTTTTAATTGGTGTAATTGAGACTTTGTAGTTTCATTCAATTCTATTTGTAAATCTATAATTAATCTTAAATACTAATTATAAAAAAATTTGTTTTTCATTTTAAAGTAGACAAAAAAATGGACGGTGGAAGGCAGAGTAGATGACCGTTAGAATGGAAGGATTCATGGGCCGGAATCCACAAGGACGTCTTATTCATGTACCAATGAAACTAAAAGATCACAAAAAGTCTCATAATTTTTTTAAATATTAAACCAATATATAATATGATATTGACACGTAGTCTAATGTAAACAAAACAAAAAGAAAAACAAAAATTGTTTACTTCTTGAATCCAAAATATCAACCTCATTTAGTAAGTTGTTGATTTTTATAAGCCGTAATCGTGGACGGTGCGAGGTAGAAAGGAAGTTGTGGTCTCATATCTTGAGTTTTCTCATTTATTATTTTTTTATATTAACAAAAATCGACGCTATTATTTCTTTACCCATCAAAATAGACCCGAACCGTCCACTCATATGAACCCATTAATCTTTTTGATTTATGCATGACGTTATACCTTATTTATCCTTAATTGAACTTTCCATTTTTTGTATTTCATTAGTAATATATGATGCTTAATTGCAAGTGTATTAACACTTTTGTGTTGAGTATCTAGTATTAACTTTTTATTATTATTAGACGTACGTAATTATTAGTTTGATCTCTTCGAAAATGGTTAGTTTCACGTGTTGTCAATTAAATCACAAAATTTCTAAGCATAATGACTTAATAAAGAAATTAAACGACTGAAAATGTTTGCAAGGTTGATGATAATTATGGGACCACTGCATAATTCACATAAATTATTAATGTGTGTATGTTGTGTGTCACTTATACTTTTTGTGACACGCCATTGAGATAGGATCTTGTGAGACGCTTTATATTAGTACCTTACGTATATCACAAAAATCTGCACATGAAGAATAATAATATATACGGTAATTCGGTATAACAATCAATTAGTTATAGTGTTTTTTTAAATAGTAAAGACTTTACTTTTATACCATATTCTGTATGTATCGCCAACTATTATAATATATAGTAAATTAGATATACGATACTTCATTAGGTATATAAATTAACTAATAAAATGATTTCATAACTATTAACAAAAAAAATTAACAACGAAATCGTATTGTCTCACCGATGGTGTAGAAGGAACAAGCATGGAAGTACGCAAGATTAAAGGAGTGACTAAGATTTATGTAGTCTTTCATCCCATACGGAATTCTAGGTACTCATGGACGATTATATATCTAATTTTAGAGGAGTCACTAAGATTTCTACCCTAAGACTACACAAGATTTTAGAGCGTATCTTCTGTTTTTTTCTTTCTAATATTTGAATTACAAAACTGATTTTTTGTCTAATTTTTTTAAAATATTTTGAGCGGATCGTAACCTAAATGTTTTAATTGGAGCAAAGTGAAATTGGAACTCACTACATAATGTCAAAATAGATCAAATACAAGTCAATTGAATTATCTATTTGTTGACAAAACAATGTATTTAAAACTCTTTTAATTTTATTATAATGAATAAGTTAAATGGATAAAAATAATTATGAATTGATTTTATTATTTATTTCTTGTATGTATAGATATATGTTTATACGCTATATAATGTATCATATTAAGACACGTGTAATATATTTATTTATTTATTGTAAAATTCTCATATATTTCCGGATAATATATTTATGTTGTAAAATATCACACTACCAAACAACCCATCTCTCTTATTTTTTTCTCAAAACAACTACCAACCGATCTTCAAATCTCTCTTTTCTCATTTATTATTTACTTCTCATGCCTTTTAATTCTTACTTTTTTAGTTAAGTAAAAGACGGTGGTCAACATTCTCCCATTCTAAAACCCTAAATTTGGTTTTAAACAAAAGGCTCGAGGATAATATCATCTAAAGTATTCCGACCAGAGTTTCTCTCTTGCTTCCTCGCCTTTGTACTACGCGTCCTCTTCAAACTCGGATATGCGTTTGACTCTATTACCCCACCTTTTTCATTCCTTATTTCGTTTTCAAACACACTTTTTTTTTCTTTTTTACAGATTTGTTCCCAAAAAAACACCATACTTTCTTTCAACATACCTAACTTTGTTCATATGCAACACACAAAACTTAATATAACTCTCTTTGACCATCCACATTCCCTGTTGACGAGAAGTATAATTATGTAGACGGAACCATTATTTAGCACGTCTATATAAGATCTGACCTAAAAAAATTACAGGTTTTTTCAAAAAAATTATTAGTTTGTATTAAATCAAAGTTTTTGTTAACATTTTCTCTTATATTATACAACTTTTTTAGTAAGTTAAGGGTCCATAAAATTTTTAGTAAGTTGTAGAACTAAACAAATTTTTTAAATAAAATTTAGGGCCAAAATTTTCTTCTTTAATAAAGTTTAAGCTCAACTTTTTTTTATCAGTAGACTGGTCTTATAAGAATTGTTAATTTTATTTCAGAAATACATGATTTATATTTTCATCAAGACGGCCATGTATATAAATATACATTTTAAAAACTAATAAAATATTACTTTCAATAATGAGAAAATCCCGTTTAGTTGCTTTGAAAAATTTTCAATTTTAATTTCATATAAAAATATTTTTTCAAAAACAAATTATATATATATATATCAAATGCATTTGTTGACTCAAAAGTATCAAGTGATTTTTCCTATGTAAATGAACAACTATTTTATTATTGGATTTATACTGATTGTTGACCCAAAAAAAGCTATTAAATGCATATAATTTTTTTATCGAATTATATTGAACATAGCTATTTGCCATTGGTTTACATATCATCTACATTAAGTTTGCAATTATGTATCTAGTATTTTCTTTATTCTTAGGAGTTTTGTTAGTCAACAAGTGAACAACTTTTATCTCTCAGAGTTAATTAGCAGTTGAGTTTGTATGTAATCTATTGGTTTCACATTTTGAATAACACTAATACATTCATTCTCTACAACTTTTCATGGTATCAGATCCTGAAACAAAGATTTTCTGATTTGATCAATGGCGGCCAATAGCGAAGACACCTCGAACTTGAAACGGACAACGAACATGAACCAGAATGCGGTGACGGAGTTGCGAAGAACCATCTCGCCGTACGACCTGACATCAACAGATAATCCGAGAATAGTGATCTCTCATCCTTTGTTGAAGGGAACGAACTATGATAAATGGGCTGTGTAATGCATACTACATTGATGTCAAGCAAAAAGTTTGGTTTCCTTGATGAAACCATTCTGAAACATGCTGAGAATTGTCTTGGTTTTGAGAATTGGTGGATTGTTCAAGCATTGTTGGTGTCTTGGATAAAGATGACAATAAAACTAGGACTTAGATCAACGATCTCTCATCGAGATGTTGCAAAATATCTGTGGGATCATTTGAAGAACATATTTTATGTGGTTAATATAGCGAAAATACAGCAAATCAAAGCCGAGTTGGATTGTTGTTAACAAAGAGGACTTGCTATCGAAGCTTTCTACGGGAAGCTAGTGAAAATTTGGGATAGTCTTTCGACAAGTTTTCCTTTGAGAACATATAAGTATGATTGATCATGAAGAAGACAAGGTTCATCAATTCCTCTTTAGTCTTAAGGATAAGTTTCAGAGTGTACACTCTAGTATTGTGTCAAAGGTGTCGATGCAATCACTTGAAGATGTATATAATTTTGTGAGACAAGATGAGGATATGAGAACGAGTACTGAAGAGCAACCAGAAGCAATGGATTTTGTAGTTAACACTAAGCCACAAGTTCGTGTAGACAAAAGAGACAAAAACATTTTATGAAAACATTGCAATAGAACATGACACACTTCGGACAGTTGTTATGCGGTGATTGATTATCCGGAGTGGTGGAGAGAGCTAGAGAAGCCTTGATCTCGATATGTCTCGAACCGAAGACGTGGTGGCAATACCAATGGCGAACGTGGTCATGGTAAAGTTTCTTATGCCAATCACGTTTACGTTCCTGAGGTTGACAAACAAGAAGTTGTCAATCATGTTGTGACTGATAGCAATCAAAACGGAGTTAATGGTTTAAGTAAGCAGCAATGGAAAATGATCAAAAACATTGTCAATGTAAGGAACACTACTGAAGAGTTATGGTAAGTCATTATCACCTCCTTGGATAATGGATACTAAATGTTCTCATCATATGACAGGGAGGTTAGAGGTGTTGAATGATGTGAGATACATGAATCCGGTTCTAGTAACACTCACTGATGGCAGACAGTATGTGTCACAGACCAAAGGAACAGTTCACCTAAGTAGTGGATTAGTTTTGAAATCAGTTTATTTTGTTAAGGAGTTGAGGACTGATTTGATATCTTTAACTCAGCTCACAGATGAAACAGATTGTGTTATACAATTAGCTAAGCAGTTTCTATTGGTTCAGGACCCCAATACAAGGATGGTTATTGGAATGGGTAAGAGAACTGGAGGGCCAACCATTTTCTTAGAGTAGAGGATGTTGGAACGGTGACCACATTGGAGAATAAAACTGTACACTTGTGGCATAGGAGGATGGGACATCCATCATCAAAAATTGTAGGAATGTTGTCTTGTGTTTCTAGTTTAGTGTTATCTGGCAGAATGAATAAGGATTGTTATATATGTCTTCGAGCAAAGCAAACAACTAAGCTCTTTGAACTTGTTCATGTTGACATTTGGGGTCCATATAGAACTCTGTCTCATTATGGCTCACGATATTTCTTAACCATCGTTGATGACTATTCAAGAGGAGTATGGATTTATCTACTCAAAGATAAAAATGAAGCAACAAATGTTTGAAATAATTTTTTGATCTTACTAAAAGACAATTTAATTCACCAATCCAAGTTATACTAAGTGACAATGGTTCTTTATTTGTTTCAATGGGAGCATTTTTCCGGCAAAAATGGGGTGATACACAAGACTTCTTGTGTTGGTACACCTCAAATATCCTAAAGAGGAAAGAAAACACAAAATATATTGAATGTTGCAAAAGCGTTAAGATTTCAAGCAAATCTACCGATAGATTTTTGGGGTGAATCTGTGCTAACTGCAGATTATCTAATAAATCAAACTTCAAGTTCTATTTTACAGATAAGACACCGTTTGAGCATTTGTTTAACAAGAAGCCTTGATATGACCGTGTTAGAGTTTTTGGGAGCTTCTGTTATGCACACAATCAGTTGAGTGGAGGAGATAAATTTGCTCATAGCAGTAGAAGATGTGTGTTTATGAGTTATCCACATGGAAAGAATGGATGAATATAAAGGAGTTTCTAGTGACACGAAATGTGGTATTTTCAAAGTCAAAATATCCATTTTTACAAGGCACTGTAACGCCTCTTGAAGATGATGATGACAATGGTGATATACTTTTTGGCACCAATTTCAGAGGATATTATGGAACCAGAACCAACTCGAATTTGTGCAAACGGAAATGCCAATGTATTACCACCCGACACTTTGGCGTATATTGCCTTTGTTCCCGATGTTGGTTATTCTCACGAGACTACATTTTCACACCTGAGGCTACATCATCGCATATCACTCCTACAACAAAAAATATTGATGTTGATGAATCCGCTACAAATTCTCCACAAACAAATAGTATTGAAGAAACTCCAGTACATGAACAACAACTCGGTCGTGGGTTCAGAAAGAAGAGTGTTCCTGTCACTCTTAAAAACTTTGTCGTGAACGAGGATGACAGTAAGCATGCATATTAAACTGAATTGGTTTATCTTATCTCGACTTCAAATAGCACACATCGCAGAGAGTCATACAACATATGTCGCTGCTATAATCTCTACTCATGAGCCTAAATCATTTAAACAAGCCATGAAAGATGATAAAAGGAAATATGATGTAGGCAATCAATATAGAGCTTTAGAAGAAAACAAAAACTTATACAATGGAGGATTTACCACCAGGAAAGAAGTCCACTGGAAGTGAATGGGTTTTCAAAGTGAAGTTTAAATCTGATGGTACAATTGAAAGGTATAAAGCAAGGCTCGTTGCTCTTGGAAACAAGCAGAGAGAAGGATACGACTATGGAGAAAAGTTCTCCAGTTGCAAAGATGGGTATTGTTCGGATTTTCTTGATGTTGCTGTGAAATGGAGCTGAGATATTCATCAAATGGATGTGCATAATACCTTCTTTCATGGGGATTTAGAAGAAGAAGTGTATATGAAGATGCCTCCCAGGTTTTACTTAGAAGACAAGAATGAAATATGTAGACTTCGCAAATCAATTTATGGTGTAATATAGGCATCAAGATGCTGGTTTGCTAAGTTATCAGCATCACTTAAAGACTGGTTTTGCTCAATCTACGGCCGATTAATCTCTCTTCATATTTCATCGTGACAATACTTGGATATAGATCTTAGTCTATGTCGATGATTTAGTAATTACTGGTAGTTGAAAGAAGGCAACACAAGACTTCAAAGATTACTTGGCTAGTTGGCTACACGTTTTCACATGAAAGATTTGGGACCACTCAAATATTTTCTTGGTATAGAAGTTGCTCAGAATGAAACGGGTCTTTATCTCTGTCAAAGAAAGTACGCGTTAGACATTATATCTAAATCGGGTTTGCTAGGAGCTAAACCTGCATGTATTCCACTGGAACATGACCAGAAATTGGCTTTGTCGACCTCACCTCAGTTGGTAGATCCATCACCATATCGTCGACTGTTAGGCCATCTCATTTACTTATGCGTAACTCGGCTTGATCTTACGTATGCAGTACATGTTCTAGCACAATTTATGCATAAGCCTCGTCTAGATCATTGGCTCGCAGCGTTGAGAATTTTTTGTTATCTAAAATCAGATCATGGACAAGATATATTATTATAGTCAGCTAGTACATTTCAGATTAGTGATTGGTGTGATGTGAACTGGGCCACATGTTCGATCACAAGGAAGTCCGTTACAGGATACTTTGTTCAGCTTGGTAGATCACCAATTATCATGGAAAACTAGAAAACAGAAAATAGCGAGTCGTTCTTCAGTAGAAGCTGAATACAAATCGATTGCTATGCTTGTTCAAGAACTCATTTGGGTTAAACGGATGCTCGTTACTCTTGTTGTTCTTTATACTTAACCGATGGAGGCATTTTGTGATAGGAAATCTACAATTTATATTGCAACCAATCCGGTAATAAAATTCAGTCCAAGAACATAGATCTTCAACATGCTATGTCTCATACTCAACTTGGATAAATTTTAACAAAGCAAATAGGTCGTGATGGTTTCAGCGAGCTCAAAAGCAAGTTAAACATACACAATATGCATGCTCCAACTTGAGGGGATATTGGAGTTAGCTATTTGCTATTGGTTTAATAATTAATCGGTTCACAGATCAGCTACATTAAGTTTGAATTATGTATCTCGTCTGTTTCTTATTCTTAGGAGATTTGTTAATCAACAAATGTACACCTCTTATCTCTGAGAATTAGTTAGCAACTAAGTCTATATGTAACCATTTCACATTTTGAATAACACGAATAAATTCATTCTTGGCAACTCTTCAAATCACAACTGAAAATGATTAGTTTTGGAATATTGAATGAATTGGACAAGTAATACAAGTATACGCCACGTAAAAACAATTATCATTATTTTCACGTAAAAATGTTGTGTAATTCTGATAACATACGTCTTTACTATCAACTAAAAAATAAAAGACATTTATTATTACAAAAAGGGCAAAATCAAAACTAGCTATTTTGACCAGAAAACGAAAGAAAATAGCTTTAAGTTGAAACATGTGTTGCAAATTCATATTTTAATAAAGGAACAAAAAAAACTAAGACTTTTGGTGCGTACACAATCAATTGTGTGATTAACAAAAACGTGTGGACGACGAGACTTTCTTCTTTCTCTCTATATATCTCTCACTTCTCGAATATTAGTAAATCGACCAACATACTCTCTCTCTCTCTCTCTTCTTCACTTAATACTGTATCACAAAACCTCAACATTCATTTCCAACTTAATTCTGATTTTTTATTTATAATTAAGCGATTGATTACGTTACCGTGATGGCCTTAGCTAAAGAGTTAATAGGTTCTCCTTTAATCACACAAAGGTCCTCACTATTTTCTTCTGAGTCATATTTCAAGAAGAAGACACTAACAACACAGTCCTTGATCAACCCTTTTGATCGAAGACCACGAAAATCCAAATCCGGAGTTGTTGCAGCCATCAGCGAAGATTTGGTGAAAACGCTGCGTTTTTCCAAAACCACCGATGATAGAAAGAGCGAGGAGGAGGAGAAAGAGGCTGTGAAATTCAAAGTGAGAGCTGTGGTTACTGTGAGGAACAAGAACAAAGAGGATTTTAAAGAGACTTTTGTTAAGCATATGGAAGCTTTTGCTGATAAAATTGGTCAAAACATCGTCTTGGAGCTTATTAGCACCGAAATCGATCCAAGTAAGTCAAATATTTTCTCAAAGATTTTTGTTTGTTTCGAAGATTTTCTGTCTGGGTTCTCAAATACTAATTAAAAAAAATGAAATTTTTGATCCAAACAGAAACGAAATTGCCAAAGAAGAGCAATGCGGCGATTCTAAAGGATTGGTCGAAGAAATTGAAAACAAAGGCGGAGAAAGTTCATTACACGGCGGAGTTCACGGTGGACGCAGCGTTTGGAACTCCCGGAGCTATAACTGTAATGAATAAACACCAAAAAGAGTTTTATCTAGAGAGCATAACAATAGAAGGTTTCGCAATTGGTCCTGTTCATTTTCCATGCAACTCTTGGGTTCAGTCCCAAAAAGATCTCCCACAAAAACGAATTTTCTTCACTAATCAGGTAATTAATTTAATTTACGTCATTAATTAAGTATGGTCCCAAAATCTTTAAAGCATGTCATCTTCGATTCCCCACATAGATTCATCAGTTTCAATATTCATGTCCTTGTGGGTCCATTGATAATATACCTTTCAACTTCCAACTATATATAGCCTTTATCAAAAGCAATAAGGTGTATTATTGAATATTATTTCTCAGCCGTATTTGCCTAATGAGACACCAAATGGATTAAGAGTATTGAGAGAGGAAGAGTTGAAGAATCTAAGAGGAGATGGGAGTGGAGTTAGGAAATTATCGGACAGAATTTATGACTTTGATGTCTACAATGACCTTGGAAATCCAGACAAGTCTTCTCAACTGTCTCGTCCCACACTTGGCGGCCAAGAGATTCCTTATCCTAGACGTTGTCGTACCGGTCGCGATTCAACCCTTACAGGTATTATTCTTACCTAAATCTATCTCTTATAAACGATTCTGTCGCGATTATTCCACGGTTATATATTACCTTGAATATTTATGTGCATTAATTGTTGTTGACAGATAAAGGAGCGGAGAGTCGAGTAGAGAAGCCATTACCGATGTATGTACCACGAGACGAGCAATTCGAAGAGTTGAAGCAGGAGACATTTGCTGCAGGAAGGCAAAAAGCAGTCTTACACAACTTAATTCCGTCGCTCAAAGCTAGCATTTTAGCTGAGGACTTTGCAGACTTTGGCGAGATCGATAGCCTTTACAAAGAAGGCTTGTTACTCAAGTTAGGGTTTCAAGATGACATCTTCAAGAAGTTTCCTTTGCCTAAGGTCGTTGTTGATACCCTCCAAGAGTCTACTAAAGGACTCCTCAAATACGACACTCCAAAAATATTATCAAGTAAGCACACTAAACTTATTAATGACTTATTCTAAAATATTAGTATTAATAAATATTTAAATAATCCGATTTTAAGCAAGCATCTCCGACCTAACTAATATTTTCCGATATCGTTTTCCATCGACATTAATGTTGGTTGGTAATTAAAATCCATATTTAAAAAAAATGAAGTGATTAAAGCCCGGATTGACAATTGCTTTTTGAAAAACAAATTTTTTTGTAAAATACTAAAATTAACCAATCGGTGCCTAAAATCCATCGAGTTCCCAAAAGCAGACAAAACACTTTACTTGAGTACAAAAACCGGACATATGTTCCACGTGCTTTTTCTAACTCGTTTTTCAAATCAGAAAAGCGCGTTGGCAATTCTTTAATTCATAAAACTTTAACATGCTTATTGCTTATTAATTAATTAATCAATCTCTGAATTGTTTTTTTTTTATGCAGAGGATAAAAATGCATGGTTACGAGATGACGAGTTCGCACGTCAAGCCATAGCAGGAATCAATCCAGTGAACATTGAAAGAGTTACAAATTTCCCACCGGTCAGTAATCTTGACCCTAAGATCTACGGTCCACAAGACTCTGCTCTCACTGACGACCACATCATCGGACACTTAGATGGATTCTCTGTACAGCAAGTACGTTTATCTAAACATATACAACCTTCAAACATAAGATGAACTTAAATTTTGTAGATTAGAAATTAAATGTGTTTTTTTCTAAATATTTCAGGCGTTGGAAGAGAACAGATTGTATATGTTGGATTATCATGACATATTCTTACCGTTCCTAGACCGGATCAATGCGTTAGACGGTCGCAAAGCTTATGCTACTCGAACCATATTCTTCTTGACTCGTCTCGGTACACTCAAGCCAGTAGCCATTGAGCTAAGCCTTCCAAACCATGGACCGAAACACCGGTCCAAGCGTGTGGTTACACCTCCGGTCGATGCAACCTCTAACTGGATGTGGCAGCTTGCTAAAGCCCATGTTAGTTCTAACGATGCTGGTGTCCATCAACTTGTGAATCACTGGTTACGAACGCACGCGTGTTTGGAGCCGTTTATATTAGCTGCGCATAGGCAATTGAGTGCTATGCATCCAATATTCAAGCTATTGGATCCTCACATGAGATACACTTTGGAAATCAATGCATTGGCGAGACAATCGTTGATCAGTGCAGATGGTGTGATTGAAGATGGCTTCACTGCTGGTGCTTACGGCATGGAAATGAGCGCAGCCGCTTACAAATCTACTTGGCGTTTTGACATGGAAGGCCTTCCCGCAGATCTCATTCGCAGGTACTTAACAATCGAACTAATCAATTCAATGGAACTGGACCTCAAAGCGTAAACTTGCAGAGGTTATATATGATAGGTCAAATTTACTTAAAATCCTTTTTGTTTTTGGTTTAGAGGAATTGCAATTCCGGACTCAACACAACCACATGGTCTAAAACTCTTAATCGAAGACTATCCTTACGCCAACGACGGTCTTTTACTCTGGTCAGCAATTCAAAACTGGGTCCGAACCTACGTCGAACGCTACTATCCAAACCCGAACCTAATCAAAACAGACTATGAACTCCAATCTTGGTACTCCGAATCAATCAACGTAGGCCACGCCGATCTCCGCTACGCAGATTGGTGGCCGGAGCTATCAACCACCGAAGACCTCGTCTCGATTCTAACCACCTTAATCTGGCTGGCCTCCGCACAGCACGCGGCTCTCAATTTTGGACAGTATCCTTACGGAGGCTACGTCCCGAACCGACCTCCGTTGATGCGGCGGTTGATCCCTGAAGAATCGGATCCAGAGTACGCAAGTTTCATATCTGATCCGGAGAAGTATTACTTCTCGTCAATGCCGAGTTTGGTGCAAACTTCCAAGTTTATGGCTGTGGTTGATACATTGTCGACACATTCGCCGGATGAAGAGTACATTGGGGAGAGACAGCAGCCGTCGATTTGGACGGGAGATGCAGAGATTGTAGATGCGTTCTATGGATTTGCGGCGGAGATCGGACGGATAGAAAAAGAGATAGAGAAGAGGAATTCAGATCCTGACCGTAGAAATAGGTGTGGAGCCGGAGTTTTGCCTTATGAGTTGTTAGTTCCCAGCTCTGAGCCTGGTGTTACTTGTAGAGGTGTACCTAATAGTATTTCCATATAATTCATAATCATATTATGTGATCGTATAAATGTAGAAATCACTATTTTTTATCGTAAAACAAGATAAAAATATGATATTTGAATCAGAATTTAAATGACTTGCGTGTAAAGGTTTTAACTTCGAATTCAAATCCGTAGTTGGGCCTTAAATTAGACATGGGATCTTGGGTTCTGACCTAACTTGGCTCTCAAACTATCTTCTCACAGATATATATAAAACTAGAAATTATGGAGATCTAACGGCTAAAATAAAACTCATCTTTGTTTGGTTGATTCTGATCCAACGATGCAGATTCACCAGCAACTTAGTCGAGTTGGGCTTATCTGCAGCAACTTAGAGAAGGTGACAAACAAACACTAAACACAGAACATCAGTTACATTTGTAAACCTATGCGACTGGACATTCTGTAAACAACTGTAATAATGTAATTTTCAGATTAAAATATAAAAATTGAAATCTAGGATTGTAATTCTAGCTATAGATGTCAAGATTCTTAAATCTTAACATGCACTTTGCCACGTTTGATCCAAAATAAATAAATGAAACTGATCAGAGAAAAGCCAAAAGTGGAATAGTTTCAAACTTCTTCATTTCAATTTTAAAAGCAGTTTCTTCCTCTCTCTGCAAAACAAGAAAATGGAGTCCATCAAACTCTTTTATCTTCTTCGTCGTTACTTCTCAATCGTTTTCACTCTCTTCCAAACCCTAGTTTCTTGTTTGTTTCATTTTCCAATACTCATTAAACTCGCCGATTCGTTTTTATCTCTGTATTTCTTACTTTTCTGCGATCTCCGACCCGTAACTGTCGATCTGGATCTCCGGCCACCGCAGAATCTCTCGACAGGATCACGTCATGCTACATGGATACGGAGGAAACTCCAAATGGCAATTTGTTCACCAAGTTTCTCAACTCTCGGAATCGTTTAATCTCTTCATCCCCGATTTACTCTTCTTTGGAAAATCACATACGAAGAATACAGAACGAAGCGTTGAGATTCAGGCGAGAAGCATAGTCGGAGGGTTGAAGAAATTAGGTTGCGTAGAAGGAAGTGGAATCTCGGTGTATTCAATAAGTTACGGTGGATTTGTAGCGTATAAAATGGCGGAGATATGGCCTGAAATGGTGGAGAAACTGGTGATTGTGAGTAGTGGAGTGGGATTTACACAACAGCAAAAGACGGCGGAGATTGTTCCAAGATTCTTGTTCCAAAAACTCCAATGGATTTACAGATGCTCGTTAAGATCTCTATGAACACTGGTTTAAAGTTCGTCGATTGGGTTCCAGATTTTGTCCTCTCCCAATTTATCAAGGTAACTTTGTGTTCTGTTTTTCTTGTTATTTGCAAATATACCCTCAAAATTGTTTGTTCGTTCATTATGAACCCCAAGATTTGAAATTGATATAATTTTAATTTTTTTGATTAATCTAATGATAGGTAATGTATGAGACGAATCGACAGGAGCTTCTTGAGTTGGGTAAGAACTTGATGGAAAGAGAAGAGGAAGCAGAATTGGTTGTAATATCACAGGTAACATAACTGTTGAATCTTTGGTCATTAATTGGTTAATTAACTTTGATAATCATGATCAATTAATAATTACAGTAATCTGGGATGTGGCTGATACGTTATTCTCGTTTATGCGTAAAGTATTAATTTTTATGGAGATTGGAAACACTATTCTTGTTTGATTGCTTCAACTTTTCGTCTTTTGTGGAAGACAATCTGGATTATTCCAATCTATGAATAAAGAAAACAGACAATTTGTGATTAATTCAATATTTTATATTTCAGAAAACTTAATCGTTTGGGGAGACAAGGATAAGGTATTTCCCTTAAAGCATGCTTATCGACTGCAAAGGTAAATATAATGTATATAAATAAACACATTCGTTGAAACTCACATGTCAAAAACTAATATATACACATAATTGCAGGCATTTACAGAGATCAAGATTAGAGATAATTAAAGAAATTGGTCACGCAGTTAACATAGAAGCACCAACTACTCTAAATAATTTTATTACTTCATTTGTCTTAAGTCCTTGATTTCGATTTTTCTATACACTTAAATTTCCACTTCTGCTAAATATGTATATATGACATCTTTGAACATATAAGTTGCAGCAAACCCATAATAACCAGGGAACTCATTGAGTCGTCAAAGGACTTAATGAAGTGGACAACTAAACTTACAAATGAAAAAAAATAACATAAAATTCACTATTAGAAAGTCACAGCTATGGAAAAATTCTTTATTATCTGAGTACCTATAAGACTTATGAATGATATATAATACATACAGTTTTGACTCCTTGTGCCTTCACTCTTTTTAATGTCTGCTGTTTCTCCATGGAAGTGTTAATTCCTGCAAAACCTAGAAAAGCAAAATGTTGAGGACTCTTAGCCAAAAAAACACACTTGTGCTTTCTCTTCATTATGTGAAAGATATGTAGTAAGTGTTTACCATAGCTGGCTCTGACTTTCTATATTGAAGTTTATTATCTAGTAGCGTGTCATGTGTTGTAACATGTGAGGACCGGATGTCTGCGAAACCAATTGCTCTGAACTTGGTGATTGTCTTAAGAGATGGTTTGGACCATTCGGGTTCGCCATCACTTGTCTAATACTTTCCTTGGAATTGTTTGCATTCGTCTCTGGTTTTGATGATTCTAGTAAAGCACGCACCTGGATGGCGACCCAAAACGAAGACTAAACTTGAGAGAGGTCCTAGATTTGACTCTACATAGAGCGACGTAATGGATATATATTAGCTTACCATTGCAAGCCGCTTCTTGTGGAGATCATTTGGCACCTGCAAGTTGTTAACTCGAGATCAATGTCTTGCTGACTAATCATTTGGACACTGAGGCAGTGATGAACATTCACATATAGTATGATCTCTTCGAGAGCCTTTTTTTTCTAGAAAAGATAATCACTTACTGCTTTTGGTTGGTTTTTATCTTCACTTGAGAATCCAGGAATCGTCAAGTGCAAGTTTTTCTCTGCATTAACGGAAAAATGAGTAAAAATAGCAACTACAAGAAACACAGCTCAGCACCCAAACTATAAACCGGAGTACAAACCTAGGTGGAGTAATATATCCTTGGGCTCCAATATGGATGATTTACGATGCTTCGCCAAGCTACATGCAAACGAAGTTACCTGTAATCAAGTACAGTTAGATAGAGATAGTTTGCCACTAATATATAACACGAATAACTGTAGCTAATACTAAATTACTAATATCTAATACTAAATAATTGATATCAGCTTCTAACCGTATCAATGAAGTCATCCGCTACCTCCAAAAGGAGGTCTTCAACATCAGGATCCAATCTAGCATGTACATCCACCTGAACATCATAATAAAAGAAGATGACACCTACTTTCAAACGATAATGAAAAGAAGTGAAGCAAAACAACACTGCAATAGGGATAATCACCTGTGAAACCAGATCTTGGATCTTTCTTTTACCAAGGAGTTGGTTTGTTGCTTCTGTTCCCTGGCTCGAGCTACCGCCTGGTGTTGTTGTACCCGATTGTGTAGCATCTGGTTGTGAACCTGTTAAACTGACAGATTTTTGTCCAGTATGACTCGACATCCTTGGAGATGGCTGTTGCTGATTAATCTGCATTTGCTGTTGCTGCTGCATCTGCTGTTGTGGTTGCTGCTGTAGTTGTTGCTGCATCTGTTGGTGTTGCTGGGATTGATTCATATGCGCCTGGCCTATTTGTGATTGTTGCTGCTGTTGATGTATTATCTGTGACAACTGCTGCTGATTTAAGGACATAGAAGATTGGTGTAACTGGGAAGACGGCAATTGTTGCTGCTGCTGCTGCTGTAAGAGTACAGCCTGCCTTTGACTCTGTTGGAGTCGAAATGAATTGGGGCTTGTTATTCCAGATATTTGCTTCAGCCATTGCTGATGCGTCGAGGAGTTTTGCATCATACCAGCTTGTCCATTCTGGGCCAGACTAGATAGCTGAGGATTCATGAATGCCAGAGAGGATGTTCTCTGAAGGTTCTGGACCTAGACGAAGGATTACATCAGATTTCACGCAACTATTTTTTTTTTTAACTTGAAAAGAAAGAAACACATGCTTACAAAAGGATCAGGAATTTGCACTTTGCACATCATTGCTGTATTCGTACCTCTATATATGTCAGATTTTACAATACATGGTAAATCCATCAAGTTTTACCAGCGTCATTCAGGTATTTAAGTTGCCAATTACAGATATTGTAAAAAAGTCTGCAAGCGAATATTATGAGATCACTTTGAAATGCGGAACAATAAGCCAAAAGAAGTGAAAGGGACCAACACGAGAAATCATTTTGTGACATGTATCTATGAGCCAGAAGATAACAAGTAGCTAATGAACAAGTTCACAATTTGAAAGAAAGAACGGTAAATGGGAAACCCGGAAGCTTATACAACATGTCTACTCATACCTGAGGTGAAGTAAGAGGGTTTTGCTGTGACAATTGCTGTCTCATCTGCCCCGGGTTGATTCGCTGCTGAGCATAGAGAGCAGGATTACCTCTCATTTGCGAACTCATATTCAGAGATCCCATCATTCCCAGTGCTTGCATCCCTTGCAACTGTTGTCCAGAACTTCCTGGATGAAATTGCGAACCTTGAACCAGGCCAGATTTCTGCCTCGGCTACAAGGGAAAGCTCATTTGTCAAGAAATTGATTTTGTTCACACAATAGAAGAAATCACAGAATTGAACCCTATTAAAAAAAAACAAAAAAATTGCAGTCATCTCCATTACTATACTTTGTTATCAGATTTATCCAAGATATCAACATTCTTGTTGCAGCGAGTCCCATTCATTTCAAGATTGAAAGCAAATACATAAAAATCTAAAATTTGACACTACTCCCGTTGCTTTCTACAGGAACCAGAAAACGAGAACCACAAAAAGAAAGATAATTTTATATGATGTCTAAATTGAATGAATTGAGGAAAACAGAGTAAAGTAAGAACGTGGTACCGAAGCTGCTAATAATTGGGGTTGGATATTCAGCTGGGCTGCTCCAGCTGCACCGTTAAGCATTGGCAAGTGACCGCCTTGGCCAACCAAAGCTGCTCTGGACATATTAGGGTTACCCATCTGCTGGTTCTGCTGCAAATTTTGCTGGCTCTGTTGAACTGAACCTGAGCCACCAAAGTTCATAGTTCCGTACAGACCGGCTTGCTGCCTCAAAGCGTTTCCGTATTGACCTTGATGTTGTTGTTGCTGCTGCTGCTGAATTTGGTTCAGCCGAGAAAGGGAAGGGGATCGCTGAAGAGACTGAGCTATTTGGTAATTCGACATTGGAATTTGCTGCGGACTCATGTGTTGTTGTTGCTGCTGCTGCTGAAGAATCTGCTGCTGTTGCTGCGATAATTGCGGAATCGAAGATGAAGAGATTTGCTGCATAATCTGTTGTTGTTGTTGTTGTTGTTGAGGCAATTGCTGATTTTGTTGCTGAATTTGACCGAGTTGGTGACTCTGTGTTTGTTGATCCAAAGATGAAGAGGGATGAGAGAGAGGAGAGGGCGACGGGATCTGAGCTCCAACAGTTGGGTTCGAAGTAGGGTTCGGAGACGCGATGTTTAGTTGGGAGTTATTGTTAATACTATTCTGAATTACAGAACCTTCGGTGGCCGTAATTGCCATCGCCGGAGATGGCGCCGAATTAACAGAATTAGAAATCGGAGCTGTCATGTGTTGTTGTTGCGATGATGCAGGTGGAGGTGCAGACGAAGCAGGAGAAGGTTCCATAGGATTAGGAGATTGCAGAGATTTCGGTGACAAAGAAGATGAAGGAATAGGTTCCGCCATTAGAGAAACCAGGTGTGGAAGATAGTGTATTTGGTTGAGAGGGGTTTTGTCGATTTTCTTTTCTCATGAATCGTAAAATTTTCCCAGAATATATTTGAGCGAGAAAGTTCCTCTTTTTTTTTTTGGTTTAATATCCCAGTGGGAAAGGGAAAGCGAAAATAAGATGATCTGGACTGTACACGTTAGTATCTTTAACGGAAGATGATCAAAAATAATAGATACTGTACTGTATGTGTAACTGCGCACACTTTCGTACCAGATTATACTTTTAACTAAAACATATAGCAAACCATTTCAAAAAACATCCTCTCTCTCTTTTGCTGTGCTCAAGACCTTCTTTATCGTTTAGAGGTTCATTTTTTTAAAAGGAATAGAACTCATTTGCAATAATTTTCACTGAAATTTTGATTTTTACGGCGCCTAAGTTTTGCTCCTCTGTATCTCTGTTTCACTATCTACTCGTCACAGCCGCATCTTTGTAGCAAAATCGACTTTTCTTAACTTTTCTTTCAGCTCTGACGGTCTTAATGTCGACGACAATGGACAAAGCCTTAATGACAATATCGTTAGAAGAAGAAGACAATACCCCCTTTTGGATGCCGGACCTCCCGCAGTACAGCTCCTCTGAAATAAATTCTCTCAGCATTATCGATTGCCTTTTGAACCATGCACATCAGAAAATGGCAAGCTTAATCTATGATATGCCACGAAAATGACAAAAACAGGGCCGAGTTCATGGTATTGCTCTCTCCGGTGAATGCTTCCAGTTTATCTTCACCACTGAGCACTATTTGCTGGAAGTTTTCGACAAAGGACTCCACACGTTTAATGAATGGGTGATAGCGATTGAAAGATTGTCCCTCAACCATGCCCCATATTCACTGCAGCACATCCCAATATGGGTTCAAATTCGTCATATCCCGATGAACTACTACACTAAAGAAGCTATTACGATCCTCGGAGAACTAGTTGGCCAAGTAACTGAAGTTCTATTAGATCCGACTAAGCCACAAACCAGAGATTTCGTCCGCGTTAAGGTTTTTCAATGTAGCAAAACCTCTTCGAAAGTTCAAAGAGATAGCCCTACCAGACAATCAAGTACCCACTGTGTTTTTCTTTTATGAATGAGTACAAAAGAGATGCTATGTCTGCCAGCGCTTAACACACGAGCAAGATGTCTGCCCATTATCTTGTAAAAGGAACTAGGAAAAAGCAATAGGAAGGAAAATGGGAATCAAACCTCCTCCTATCTCTACTTCTTCATTGATCATCAAAGAAACTGATCTTCTCTATGGTATTCTCTATGAAGATCAAGTAGGCCTTCACCTTATACTAAATCAACCAAAAATCACAGTAGACGTTTTGGAAGGAATGCGTGAACATCTATTTGTTGCTTCGGGTGAAGAAAAGAAGATGAGAGAAAACAGAATCAAGAAGTTTGTAATCGACGCAACTAAAAACCCTTTGAAGGAAAAAACGATCTTAAGACTAGAGCTTCCTCCAGTGATCTCTACAGACTTTAAAAAAGGCAAGGGGCTAACCTTTGGCTATGATACCTCTGAATCATCAGCTTGCTCAACATCCTCTACACAACCTCCAAAGAAGCTTTTAGCTGACGCGATGAAAGAAGTTAATACTTCCTCAACATTCCAGTTCTCTTATTTCCCTAGTTCAACGGGTAAAGTGTCTTCTTCCACTGAAGGAGTCACTTCCGGGACAAAAGATAAAAAGAATCGAGGAGTAAAAAGGCCTCGCAAATCCAGAAGATATGTTTCCAGAGGATCCATTTCTGCGGAAGGTGGGCCTTTTCCTTGGAAGCTAGGAGTACCAAAAGAAGTTTTAAACAAAAGAAAAAAAGCAGTTCAAGAAGTAACATATTAACAGTCACCAAAGAAGGGCAAACAATAGGATGATCCCCGAGGTGGGATCGTCCCAGAATCAATGAAAATCCTCAGGTGGAACTGTCAAGGCTTAGGGCGGCTTCAAGACTTGACAGTTCCCCGTCTCATGGAAATACGTAAAAAGTACTTTTCTGAGATTATTTTCTTGATGGAGACGATGAATAAACGTGATTTCTAGTTGATCTTCATGAATGGCTAGGTTATGAAGGTGTATATACAGTAGATGTGGCGGACTCGCCTTATTTTGGAAGAAACATGTCACCATCGACTTAATTTCTTCTTGTAAATAAGAATCTGATGGATGTAAGAGTTTATATCGGTGCCCGTTCTTTTTTTTCTGACTTGTACTTACGGTAACCAGATTTTCAATCAAAGACATTTGGTGTGGGAAAGGATATCTCGGATTGGAGTAGATAGAAGGGGTAGTTGGTGTATCATAGGAGATTTTAACGACATCCTGCATAATGGGGAAAAGATTGGAGGCCCTCCTAGATCCCTCTCCTCCTTCACCAATTTTTGTGACATGTAACATGGTAGAAATGAATAGTTAGGTAACTCTTTCACATGGGCAAGTAGAAGAGGTGAGCTATGGATTCAAAGCAAACTCGACCATAATTTTGGTAACCCTTTTTGGTTCGATCAATTTGTGTCCACCTGTCAAACTTTCTTGGACTTTAAGGGATCATATTATAGACCTTTGGTCCTCTCTCTATTTACACCGCATGAAAGTTTCAGAGGTTCCTTAAGATTCGACAAAAGATTCTTGAACCAGCCTTTAGTTAAAGAAACTATCTCAACGACTTGGTCTCATAAAGAAGGCCTTTTGGATGTCTCAGTTTTAGAAAGATTCAGTGACTACAGGAAGGCTTTAAGCCTATGGAAACAGAAGAATAACAACAACTCTAAGGAAAAAATGTCTCATTTGCAAAATCAGTTGGAGGAGGAAACATCATCAACCCTCCCTATATTCAGCAGATTAACTTATTTGAAGCAAGAGATGAGGAAAGCTTTTGGAAGCAAAAAAGTCGACAAAATGGGCGAAAGGATGGAGACTGCAATTCCATATACTTCAACGCTTTAGTTAAAGCCAATAGGTCGAGAATTAGTTTAGCATCTTTGGTAGATGAAGAAGGGGTTTCACATAGATCATAGTCTGCCAAAGGAATTGTGGCAACAACTTTCTTCGACAATCTGTTCACATCAACATCTCCGCAGCTACTTTATACTTTTCTTTGATGGTCTTGCCCCGACAGTGACATATGATATGAACGAGTCACTTGTTGCTGAGGTTACTATGGAAGAGATTCATCAGGCCGTCTTCTCCTTAAAAGTATCAAGTGCCCCTAGAGATGACGGCATGACCGGCCTCTTCTTTCAGCGGTACTGGGATATATTGGGCACAAAGGTTTCCCAAGAGGTTAAGGTTTTCTTTGCTACTCGTAGGTTCGATAAACAGTGGAATTACACATTATTATACCTTATTCCCAAAAAAAAAAGCGGATATAATTCATGACATGAGACCCATCAGCCTTTGTTTTTTCATGTATAAAACCATATCTAAGATTCTAGTATCACCTAACCAATCCGCTTTTGTAGAGGAAAGATTAATCTCCGACAATATCACAATTGCTCACGAGGTTATTCATGGGTTAAGAGCAAATACAAAACTATCCAAAGGGTTTTTAGCTTTAAAGTCAGACATGTCGAAAGCGTTTGACCGTCTAGAGTGGGACTATCCCCAAGGCCTTCTATTGGCAATGGGATTCTCGGATACTTAGGTCCAATAGGTTATGACTTGTGTGAGAACAGTGACATACTCAGTCTTGATAAATGGACAAAAACATGGCCTCATAACTCCTCAGAGGGGGCTCCGCCAAGGAGACCCGCTTTCCCCTTTCTCTTTTATCCTTAGCTCAGAGGGCCTTACTCATTTTTTAAACAGAGCCGAGGCAAGAAACATGATCGAAGGTGCATCCTTCTCAACCCAAGAACCCACGATTCATCATATGTTGTTTATGGATGACTCACTTTTCATCTATAGAGCAGATCTGCAACAATGCAAGGTTTTTAACAACATTTTATCGTTATATGGCTCCCTCACAGTTCATGTAATCAACCCCACGAAATCATCACTGACTTTTGGATCCCATATAGAAACAAGTACTAAGAGGGATATTACGAATCTGTTTGGAGTAATCAATGAGGGTGGAGCTAGAACGTATTTAGGTCTATCTGAATGTTTCAGTGGTTCGAAAAAGAAGATGCTTTCCTTTTTCCATCAAAAACTTAAGAATAGATTGTCTAAGTGGTTCACTAGGCATCTATCTCAGGGAGGTAAAGACGTGCTGATCAAATCAGTGGTAATGGCAATGACAGTATATGCCATATCTGTTTTCAAATTGCCAAAATCAACTATCAAGACGATAACCAGTGCAATCTCCACCTTTTGGTGGAATGTGAATAAAGGTAAAAGCAAGATCCGATGGGTTTCCTGGGAAAGGATGTGCCTTCCGAAACATCAAGGAGGCCTAGGCTACAAAAATTCAGGCATTTTCAACCAAGTCTTGTTAGCAAAACAAGCTTGGAGAATTTTGCAGGAACCTAAGAGTCTTTATACAAGATTTTTGAAAAGCCAATATTTTTCCAATGTTGATTTTCTTCAGGCACAGATGGGAAGCAGACCGTCTTTCGCCTGGCGGAGCCTCTTTCCCGGTAGAGAGCTTTTACTTCAAGGACTTAAACCTATTGTGGGAGATGGCAAAACATTAAAAGTATGGTCCTCCAAATGGATTGAAGACTTGGTTTTGAGACCACCAATCACACAACTATATGAACCTGATTTGAACATGACAATTGATTACCTTCTTTGGCCCAATTCCAATATATGGAACATTCAGAAACTAGTGGATATGTTCAGCCATGACGATATATCTCACATTTTTAGGATTCGGCTGATCAACTCATCCCATGATTTTTGGAGTTGGAAGTTTAACAAATCGGGGAATTACACTGTTAAGTCGGGGTATTTGGTGGCAGCCACGAAACAAAAAGAAGAGTTAATCATGAAGGTGACCCAAAGACCATCTATTAACTATATCAAAGAAATGGTTTGGAAGATTGGGGCGTCCATGAAAATCAAAACCTTTCTCTATAAGGTCCTTAATGATGCCATTCCAGCTGCGACCAATCTGTTTTAAAAAGACATCTCCATTGACACAAGATGTCAAAACTGTGGTGAAGAAAATGAAACC
Organism: Lepidium didymum; assembly: GCA_963920545.1. NCBI lineage: Eukaryota > Viridiplantae > Streptophyta > Magnoliopsida > Brassicales > Brassicaceae > Lepidium > Lepidium didymum. The sequence continues at coordinate 7,770,845 of OY986992.1, forward strand.
ATAAATCACTTGTTATTCCTTTGTCCTCTTGCAAGACAAATCTAGGCCATGACCTTAATCCATACCCCGTATGGTGGCTATGATTCTCATGGACTATATTTCAATATTCACCATGTGTTGCAGGTGACAAAGAACTTCTCCTTCCTGCAACAAATGAGAAGAACTATTCCTTGGATTCTTTGGACCCTTTGGACAAACATGAACAATCTACTCTATGAAGGCCATACTTATAAAGTGGGAGACATCCTCAACAAAATTAATGAGAACTCTCAAGAATGGTTCCAAGCTCAAGCGATTGAACAACAATATGAAAGGAACCAATCGGTACAATCATAGGTTTATGTCCCAAGATGGAAGCATCCACCTAAACCTTGGTTAAAATGCAACATAGGGAGCGCATGGAACAAACATACTTCATTGGCAGGAGCAGCTTTCGTGGTCAGGAACGACACGGGTAAGGTACTATTGCATGCTAGAAGAGCCTTCTGTTTCATCTCATCTCACTGGGAAGCAACTGTTGAAAGTCTGAAATGGGCAATAGAGAGTATAAAAGACTTAAGGTACCACCGAGTTATCTTTGCGGTGGATAACAATGATGCTATCGGAATGATCAACAGACCAAAAGCTTGGCGCTCCTTTAGAGCCTCTTCATGGCTGATTATTCAAGCCTTACAAAGTATCCCTTTTTGAAAACTAACTTTTGAAGCAAGAAGAACTAACAAAGAAGCTGCCATGATAACTCAGTCAGTCTCTCATGAGGATCGCCACCAATCCTATTTAGCTACAGGTTACCCCTTTTGGTTACGTGAGCTCTTTGAAGAGACTATGGCAATCCTATTTAGCTACAGGTTACCCTTTTTGGTTACGTGAACTCTTTGAAGAGGCTATTGTATTATCACTCTAAGAGCCTCTTTTTAGATAGGTGATGATCCTGATGTAAGACAAAACACTCGGCTGCTTTTATATATATAATGCTAACGTATTTTAAGTGAAAAAAAAGAAGCAAACCATTTAGTTGAATCACCTAGTAATAACAAGAGTAAAAGATATGAATCAGGAATAATTAATCATTAGACCAACCATCAAACCAAACCTATAATATACAATTACAACAAAAAGCAAACTTTTAAATCACAAAACTATATTATAATTATCCCCCACATAACATAAGTAATCGAGTTTTGGACTGAACTAGTGTGGGATTTGAATTTTAGTATGTTACAAGGCAAAGAGTCCCTTGGAGTTGGCAAACAAGTGTTTGCGGCGGATTAGCTCCGGTTTTCTAGGACCAGTTAAGAGAAGACCGGTTAGCAGAGACGGAGGACCGGTGAATTTGGTTTGCACCATTTCCCTCACTTTTATATACCCGTCGAGTGTCATCAACTCCAGTAGCTTTCGACAGCTCTGTGATTGAAAAAAATACAGAATGTCATCAGAGACGCAAGACGAAGAGCTTTAAGATAATCAGTATCAGTATATGAAACTACAGGAGACGATGTTTAGGGTTTGGGATACAAAGGGGTTTGTATATTACCTGAGGATTTAGTATGTCCATTAGGTTTATGATCTCGTCCTGTCACAAATGTAATGTTTTGATTAGTATTTTTAAAGAGGTTGAAACCATGACACGAGCATATTGGGTGGAAAATGGAGAAGTAATTTACCTCTGGTAAACCGGGATTTTGCATCACGGTACCAAGAACACGGCGAACTAGTCCATCGAAGACAACTTTATTTATCGACCCATCCGCGTTTACCCAAGGTAATATAGGCACAGGTGACTTTTCAGAAGTTGATTCCTTTGTTTCACCTTCAGTAACCGTTCCAAAAGTAGCAGATTGAGCTTTGATCGATGCTTCATGCAAACCACTTGTTTGAGCCATTTCAGGAAGGTTAAGAATTGTAACCTTGTGAATGCTATTCCCACCAACATGCCCTCGCTTGTCCTGTGAAGTATTGTAGCCGCTAGCAATAGTATCTATTGACCTATGTTCCCCAAGAGCTCTCTCTAGGTAGTTCACTGGTAGAGACTGTTGACCTTTTTGGGAAGTTCCACCCTCCTCCAATGTCAAGAAGTACTTTGTTCGGTAGAAGGAATGGACAACACGGAAATTATCATAGCCATTTACCTGAATAAGATAGTGTACGGTTAACAAGTTAATTGTCACATGATGTAAACATGAACAACTTAGTAAACCAAGCACTGCACCTTTCGTCTTAATACAGGTAACAGTGTTTGTAAAATAAGAGATAATAAGACAAACCTTCAAAGCTACCCCAAATGTTTGAAGTACATCTAGAATGCAGTCACAACTTTCTTGGCCTGCATATGAACAAACATAGGTTATATAACAACACACTGAAGGAAATGGCCAACACATGCGAAAGTAGAAGCCTGTTAAAGAGGTTTGTCTGATGCTTACTTGGTATATCAATTATACGGTGGACTTCTTCAATGCTCAGACCTTGGTCACCAGCCTTCTGAAGGGTATTGGTAACGGTTTCGAAAACCCCAGGACTGAATAAACTCACGTACTCATCTACAGATTCAGACATGATGCGACTAGCAAAACTGGCCATGGCTTGCCACGGAGAATCACCTAGACTGCCTGGTATGACAGTACAATCCGTTGAGTTGAAAAGGTATTTCAGTTCATTAGAATCACAACTACTATGCGTATCTCTCGACTTGACATGAAGTTCACCAGTGCGAGATTCATCATCCTTAAACAACATTAATGCGTCCGCGGTTGGTAGAGTTACACGACGAACAGATACTGCTATACCAGGGAAACCCTTTTCCTTTCGGAAGTTGATTTCACCTTCACCTAGTAGCTTTAATTTCTTAGCACTATCAGCTTCAGATTCTTCTATGTCTTCAGCTCTACGTTTTAAACCTCTCCGATCTCCAGGCTCTCCAACACCTTCTTCAGGCAATGATACAGATACAGAGAGTTCACCAGAAGAAACTAATAAAAAGAAATTTAGAATATCACCACATTGCAACTCTGAAGTAAGAGCGGCACCCCCAGCCATAAGGTCACTTTCATGTTCGAGAAGCCAACTTGAAAATTTGGCAGCTCTTGTCCCAGTATTAACCGGGAATGGAGACTTTGAAATACTATGCAAGAAGTTTTGCGAAAGAACAAATGGCTGACCACCACTTCCACCAACCTGGAACGTTCGACAGCTATTGTTAAGTTTATTTATACAAATAAATTAATTAATTCAAGATTCAAAATTAAACATCAAGTGAGGTAAAGAAAACTGTTTTTCATTGCCATATCATCCAAACATCAAGCATATACATTATGTGGTTTTGTTAGCAAAACCAAACCAGCAAAAGGAAGAAAAGATAATACTTTAGATGTTAAACATGCTATGAAATTGAAATAGAGCTTCACATGGACAATGTCTCTTCATGCAATCGAAAAGCATATGATTAAAGGCAATACCCAGAAACTTTTAACCCAGCAAGAGGAAAGTAATAGGTCATTTTACCAGGAAGTTTTTGTCTCGGAGGTAGCTATAGGCAGTAAAGAGGTCTCGCTCTGAATAACGTCGTAAGGTATCTTCCAGCAAATTTGGCATACCAGGTGCAGTAGGCATGCTCAAAAAGACGAGCTTTAACAGTTCTACAGCAGTAGAAACTGCCAGAGATCTCTCTACTTGTATACTACCGTTGTCCTTTTCATCTAAAGGCTTAAAAGTTTGATGAAGACGATAATGTCCAGATCTTCGAGATGTACTTTTAACTTGATCCTCGGACACATTAGGATTGTCCTCAGAGTGAATTTCAGGTGGAACCATTTCATTCCCCTGCGAGTTCAAAATATATATTGCCAAAAGCATTGAACCACTAAAATTAAGACCTTTCAAGTTAGGGTGTATAAGATGCCATATGTTTCTAGTAATTTTAATATATATATAGGGTTGCAGCAAAAAGTGAAACATCACGGTGAGCAGAATTAACTGTAGGGATGATGTCAAACAAAACAAAAGTAAGTAATAAGGTTGCACCTCATCAACTATATCTCTGTTTGACCATTCCCGAGAGCCAGGTCTCACCCGTTTAGGGGCCACCAGTTTAGCCATCTTCTTGAGCTCAAGAACATCATCAAAGGCTTGACTAATATTCTTTTCATCGAAGTCATCCCATTTTTCTTCATCAAAACAAAAATCTTTACCATGCTCTACAGAACCAGAATCCTTTCCGCCAATTGCCGGGGATATATATCGAACAAGAACATGTGAACTGTTGCTCTCGGGTAAACACTTCTGTTTCGTCTCTAGATGTTTTGCATAACGCTCACTGAGCAAATTGCAAAGCCTCAGGATCGCCTTCCTAAATTTATCATTCTTCATCAATATTTGCATTCGTCGCTTGCAAGCTAAAGGAGGTGCAGGCAAGTGTGGAACTGAAGCCCAAATTACTCCATGAAATTTTGCCCCAAGAGCTGCACGGTGTCTAACATATTGGCTCAACAGTTTCCTGACCAGAAATTACTTGTGTCAGTGGTGTAAATCAATCAGACATAAAAAGGTTATTTTACGATTGGAGAATGTTTAAAGACTGAACGAATGAACACTCAATCATAAGTATATTAATTGACCATAAAAGGTATGAGTTCGTTGATATATGATTAGCATTCATATAGACACGTTGACATACTACTGAATTTTCAATGGATGTGTCAAGCTTACCTGTCTGCCTCATCTGTCCACGAAAATCTTTGTGAAGGAGTTGATATGGTCTTTGAACTTGCATGCTGGTTGATAATAGAAGAACACTGGCCTTCATCTTCAGTAAAATCCCTGATCTCTGCACTTTCTTGTTGATTATGTTCCTGATTCCTCGGTAAGGGGGTTTGGTCCTCCTCTAATGAATCCAGAAAATTCTCACTATTTGAGACATCAATGGCATCAGAATTTTGATCCTTTTGCCCATCTATTATTATGGATCTGACACCTTCTCCTGTAGTCTTTTCAAGAGTTGCTCTTTTTCTTTTCCCAGAAGATGAAGAAGGGCTACTTTCTACAGCTAAACTTTTTTCTTTTGATTTGTGTTTCACGAGTCTTCCATGCTTTGCATGATAGACATGCATAACCTGCAGATCGCAACCAAAAAGTATAAGCTACCTCACACCCCCCCCCCCCCCAAAAAAAAAGAGTAAATAAGACAAACCATACAGGTCAGTTTCCGTTTGTAGACCCGAGAAGAGAAAGCTTTAAATTGGAAATCAAACTGAAACTTTAAAGAAATTAAGAGTAATTATTTGCCAAAGTACCACCTGATCTCAAACAAGTTTATTTAAATAATTAGGCAGGTGACCTAGACTATATATATACATTACACACAAAACATATCTTTACCTGTTCTAAGGTCAGGTTCAGATCCTTAGCAATCTTCTCACACTCTTTGAATGAGATTTTTTCCTTCTTATCGATTGCAATACGCTGTAAGAGCTTAGTACGCTGTTCTGTTGTCATGACACGATCTGAGGCCCAAGAGCGGAAACGAAAAACCTAGAAGAACTGAAAGTTAGAAACAGTTTTTTAAATATCTAACATAACAGGTACATGAAAAATTATAGTCAAAGGAGAAGACATCAGACAGAAATGTAATGGTAACACACATACATATTTTAACTACGTTATAACATATTTAGTTTCATGGACTCAACTGTTATATATAAAAGAAGCCATAAATAAAAGATCAAGCTTATACCTCTTGAACAACAGATCCCGGAAATGCTTGCTTAGCAGCTCTGTGATCAGCAGCAGCATAGCAATATTCTAAGGTTAGCCAATACTCATTAACAGCGTCTCTATTTGATAGAATAAAGTCATGTCGAATACGTGGACGAAAATCAAGAGACATAACATTGGATGTAGAAGCAACAAACACAGGTTCCTCTATATAAGGTTTAAGCTCCATTGCATGCGTTAAATTGGCGTACTTCTCCTCAACTTCATTGCGTCTGAGTCTACTACTTACCATCTGAATCAACTACAAAATAAAAATAGGCACAGGAAATAGAATTATTTATTTATTGAGCTACACACTTCTAAGAAATATGGAAACTTGTAGTGATTGTTAACTATTCATATTACCTTCAACCGGCGTAAAATATCAATAAGCATCGATAATCTCCCAGTCGCAAGAGTATCCATTAGAAGCTTATACTCTTCATTAGGAAGCTCAGAAAGACGCATAACCTGTTTGCATTTCTTCATCATATCATCAGCTTTCTGAGTAGATCCAACAACTTGTAAAAATAGTTCTAGTGGCATAGCTCTAAAAGCATCTTCAAGTGCAAACAAATTCTCAAATTTCTGATCATTTATAGAAGAAAATGCATTGTCCCAGCCAGGCAAAGAGCTAAAATAGTCCCAAAGGAAACAGTGTAGAAGTTTCACACGAACCATCTTTGCCAGAACAAACCCATTGGCTCGCATGGCTCCTGATTTGCTAGCACGCACATCCAAATCCACATTAGATTGACCTCTCTGAACGTCATTTAATATAGGAATTGATTTATTGGTTTTACTCTTTGATAAGTTCTGGCCACGGAGTCCTAGTTCAAAAGACCTAATCTTATCATGAATTTCACCAACTACGTCTGGAGTCAATTTTTGCACAGATGGATGCAAAACTATCACAGAGCTGCGATTACGACCACAGTTAGTTACATTTGGGACACTAACGTCCATGCATTTGCAGAGTCCTTCTTGTTGAAGTCTATTAAGAATTCTGTCAATGGTTTTCCTATCCACTTTGGAGCTCCTGTCCTTCTCAAGACTGACAAGCCATTTATGTAGCTCTGCTCTCAAAACAAACTTTTCCTCCTGTGGTCAAACAAGAAAGAATAAATAATTAGTCAGTGGGGAGAGTAAAGGAGACAAAAATTATGGCATGCAACATCCATAAATGAGAACAGTAATTACATTTAAGCGCTCAAGTATTCTGCGTTCTCTTCGAGAGTTTTCAACAGTAATCAGCTGAGGTTGATGCACTTTTGGTTTAGCCGGCTTTGCTAACGCTAGATGATTCATTTCTGACAAAGCCAAATCAGGGGACTCCACTGCTGCATCAACAACCTTATTACCGATCTCATGGAATGATTCTTGTAAGTTACGATATGTAAGCACATTTCTTCTTTCGGCATCAGATGGTGAACAATCTGGAACTTCTGAATTGCTTTCAGAATCAGTTAACCTTCCAGGTGTAGCAAAGTGGAAAACTCCTGAATTGGTTTCAGAATCAGTTAACCTTGTAGGAGTAGCAAATTCAGCATCGGAAACTGCAAGACTGTGTTCAATGGAGGTCTGAACCACTCCACCAGTACCATGAGGTGTGTCAAAATCATTACTGGGTACATTATTTGCCCTGCTAAGATTTTCAGCTTTACCAGGAATCAGATCAGAAGACTCGGACCCAGCATTACCAGAAGTCCAAACACGAAATACTCTCGTCTTCTTGTGGCTTTCTGCCTGTAAATGCATCCCGACTCTTGAACAAATACTATAAAGCCGAGAATAGCTCTTCTTCTTGTCAATTCCAAGTCTTTCACATACCTGGTAAAAATAACAATTTAATAGACAGTCTAGCCTCCCAATTTTTCCAATTTCAAAAAAATTTCAGTCATGACATTATGCTAACCAAAAACATTTACGGCTCTTTCAATTTTCTCCCAAAAACTGTACACCAAACCCAACAAATGAATACCTCCATCACTGCCAAACCTTTAGATCCTTCAGCATCAACCATATCATACATTTGATTATCTATTGGAAGCTCCAATGTTTGCTCTGTTTTTTGAATACTCCTTCCAAATTTTAGTAGTTGCTTTTTTCCAGAGTAGTTAAACTCTTTTGGTGAAAATTTTTTTAACAAACGGAGGCATCGTTCAACCTGCAAGAAGGGCAATCCACATGAAAAATCAATTTTATATCCAATCGAAACAGAACAGAAATGCTAAAAACAGCAATCAGCCAGCATATGTAGTGAAACGAATATGAATGATGGCATGAAATGCAGATTATAGTTCACCTTATTGTTCACCACAGCATCAAACTCCTCTACAACATGAGAATCTGTCAACCGGCGACAAACCTGATGTTATCCCAGGGAAACATTCATTTCGAATACATATCAATAAGCTCCAATCAGAAGAAAAAAAATGAGAGTTAAAATTGGCAAATTATTGAAACTCTTTTCCTCCCAAGTTTACTTTGATGATATTCAGTTTTAAGAGTATGAAAAGTAAGATGACAGGTAAAAATAAATTACACTTCTCCAAGCTCTATGCCTTGAATGTGATCCCAGATAACCAAGGTCTTGCTTAACGTCCGAGACGACTAGAACCTGCACTACAAGCGAATGAAGATAGAGCAAGAACGCCCCAGCTTGATAAACAAACGAAATTTTTTGCACTTACTAACCTTTTCGTTAGCTTCTTCAAGCTTATCACAAACTGCCTGCATTGCCGGTAGAAAATCTTTAATAAGCGTATCCTCTTTTGTGCTTTCAGATAGTAAACTATCTCCGGTGGTAGAAGCCTCATGCTCCTTCATTGGTGACTCGAACAAAGAGTCCTCTTTGCAAATTTCAAACCTTTGCTGGGAACCCAGAGGCTTGGCGTAACGACTTAAGTATATCATGTTGGTGCTAATGCATGAGGTTGTTTTTGAATCCCCTTCACCATCAACTTCCTTTGTTCTCAAAATTGCTGGTTGCCTAACAATCAAACCTCGAGACTCAAGATGCTTCACAATATAGAAGAAATTCCTTCCTTCTATACCAAACTCTTTAGCAAGAAGATTTTGTGCAACTCCATTGCCTCTGCATCAATAGACATTATAGTTAAGAGTAAACACAACATTAGCTTTATCAAAACTATTAATAAAGTAACTAGAGGAGAAATTTGAATATGCTTACCGAGCAACACCTAAGCGTTCAAGAACGCGGCGCTGAATAGCAGAAATAGTCGTGTTATTGGACTGAGCATCGTACAAGCCAACGAAGTTACCTCGGAGCTTCTCATTCGCGATGATCCTCAAATCGAATCTAAGGGCCTCTTCCAACTGTTGAATGGAAGCATCTGATGGTTCGTACACAGTGTTCTTCGCCTTAAATTGAAGCTGAGGGATAGCGAGAAGATTTCTCCAGACATGAGCCTTGACGGAAGGAGAGAGAGGAGGAGAGAGGCGTGACCAAAGAGAAACGAGAGGAATCCCAGAATTTCCCTGACAACAGATTTCTTCCAGTGCCGTGCATACAATCGAATCCATATCTCACAATCCACGGGTATTCGTTTAAGTTTAGGTCAATAGACAATCTTCGCCGGTAAATTAGTCAGTTAGCCGAATTCCGGCGACACGTAATTTTCGTCAGAGGGGTTTAAAATATATAGATTCGGAAGTTAGGCGATGATGGTGGGATCAGAGGACGATCGAGAGAAAAGCATTCCGAGTTCTTGGTGACGAGATCGATTCTGAAATAATTAGGGAAATTAATTATATTTTCTTTCATTCCTCGATTCTTTATGTTCGTGCCGTTTATTTTCCATTTAAACGACACGATGTTCAATCATCATAGCCACAAAAAACGGCACAAATCATTACGGGTCGGGTCTTAAATTTCGGGTCAGATTTGTTCGATCCAGATGTTAGGCTTTCTCAAACCTCTTGTATCTCTGCGAATGTTGAGATTCAGAGCAAGTACAAGCAAAAAGTTATTTTTTCCAAGGGAAAAACAACTATATCATAAGGTTCGCTCAAATATCTTTGTCTCAGAAGACAAATTAGTTGTCATATAAATTATCGGTGAAAAATAGGATCTCTGTTCGTTTCCCGAGAAAGATAATCTCGATTTCCATTTCTTATCTGTCATCGGAGCTTCTTCTTTCTACTTCCGGAGGTAAGAAAACTGGATCGGACTTTCAAATTCTGGGCTGTATTTCAATCTGATTTTTTGTTTTGCTTAGGGCTTATAGATATGCAATTAACTTGGTTCTGGGTCTTTTGAATTATTTAGGATTGCGAATCTTATCTGAATCTGTTTCTACTTTTGTGAAGCTTTTAAGGCTATTTGTGGAACAGCTTTTACTTCATTCTTTTTGGATCTCTTTCCCCCTTGGTTCATAAGAACAAAATCTTGTTTTTCTATCCCTACTTTTATACAATTCATGACTTTTTACTGCTGAATCGTGTTGGGATTTTGTTTGAAGTTGAGGGTTTTAAGATTAGAATGTAACTGGAAAAGCATGTACTAATGGAATCTTGTGTGAGATCAAAGGATTAGAGTTCTAAAAACAAGATAGGGTCAGGTCAACGCATGAAGAATAGAATGTGTATTGTAACTATTTATAGTCAAGATTTTCCTCTAGAAGATTCATCCTTTATGTAAATTCGAATCCTTTTCTTGGCTTGGTTTTGATTGTACTGATATTTCAATCTACAGGAGGAAAAGATCAATCAAAATTTTGATTTTGGTTGATTAACCGAGAATGGAAGGAGATGTTTTGTCAGGATTTGGAGATAGGCACAATATGGATGGTAAATTGTTGCAGAGTTTCCAGAAGAGCTTCGTGGATGTTCAAGACATTTTAGATCAAAACCGGTTATTGATCAATGAGATCAATCAGAACCATGAATCTAAACAACCAGATAACTTAAGTCGAAACGTTGGTTTGATTAAAGAGCTCAACAACAATATCAGAAGAGTAGCTAGCCTTTACGGTGATCTCTCTAATTCTTTTGCAAGATCAGTGGATGCTTCTTCAGAAGGTGAATCTAGTGGAACTTTGAAATCTGATGGAAAAGCTAACCAGAAGAGATTTAGATCCGGTTAGTATATAACCAAGAACACCAAAGTTGATCATCGTAGATTCCCATATACAGATTCAGAGCTAATTGATTGAGGAGAAAGCAGAGGGTTTCTACTGTAGAATCTCTGATGAAATTATATACATTCTCAATTGTTTGTTGTTCAATTTTAAAGATCGTCAAAACAACAGTTCTTCAACCAAATTGAAGAAACTTGCTGTAAAGTTTACACCTTTCGGTTTATGATTCTTCTCTTTTCTCCCTTTTGAGTTACACTGTTATCATTGTAGACATTTGTTGTACATAGGGCCTGTGATTCCAACCAAGCGAGATTTTCATGGGTGCCTTTTTTGCCATGTTTTGACATCCGACCCGAATCAAGAACCGGAATGTCTTTCGGATCATTGGGTCACCGGTTGATTTGGTGAACCGCAGGTCATTTGAATAACTGTGTTTCATATAATTATATATACAATTATATATAAATATCTCTATATAAAGTCAGGCAAGGATGAAATTCAAGACATCCAGATCCACATACATCTTTTTGACAAAATTGCTTCATGTAGTAAAGTCATTTCTGCGTGGGAAAAAAAAGACTCAACAACACTCAGGAAGGAAAGTGGATTCCTTTCGATCCCAGTTGGTTCAGGAAACATCTAGTTCTTCCCCAGATACATCTAAGATATCTTTCCCCCAATGGGAACTCCAGAAAAGTTACCGTGAAGAACTATATTGGAAACAAAAAAGTAGGAACAATAGATTCAAGATGGGGATTCACTACAAGAAAACAAGGGCATAACCTACGGCCAATTCCGTCGGTTATCGTCGGATATAGGTCAAAACCGACGGAAACCGACCACATATCGTGGTCGAATACGCGTCGTCGGTTATTGAGAATCCGTCGGTTGCCGTCGGTTATATCCGACAGTAACCGATGAATATAGCCGTCGGTTATGCCGTTGGTTGTCATTTGTCGGTTGTCGTCGGTTCTCGTCCGCTCGTCGCCGTCGGTTGTCGTCGGTTCAACACCGTAGGTTGTCGTCGGTTTAACGCCGTCGGTTATCGTCGGTTATGTGCCGTCGGTTGTCGTCGGTTCAACACTGTCGGTTGTCGTCGGTTACGTGCCGTCGGTTGTCGTCGGTTCAACACTGTCGGTTATCGTCGGTTATGTGTTGTCGGTTGTCGTCGGTTCAACACCGTCGGTTGCCGTCGGTTATGTGCCGTCGGTTGTCGTCGGTTAATATTTAATTTTTTTTTTTAAAATTTACAAAAAAAATAATAATATAATAATAATTAAATTAATTTTTAAAAATATAATTAATTAATAAATAAAAATAATTATGTAGAAATTAAATTTAAAATGAAAAGATTGTATCGATTTAAAAGTTACATAAACGAAGTTCAGTTTATAAAATAACTACGTGCTAATCAACCTCTCGGGTTCTGAGTCGGGGTGAAGTCTGGGGTTGCAACTTGGGACCTAAGGAGCTGCATCATTTCAGCTATCTGAGCTTCGCTCCTCGCCTGTCGCTCCTTAGTTTCAAGAAGGGCGGCCTTGGTCTCCTCGAAGCTTTGACAGAGATGGACGAGCTCTTCTCGCTCTCGTTGACTGAGACCTATTCCCTGGCTGAGGTTAACACCTGTGTGCATCCCATCAGCGTCTACTAGCTTCCCGAGACCCAATCGTCGGCCCCTACTGCACGGTACTTCCTGCAAACGAAAAAAAAAAAACAGACAATAGTTATCGATAAATTTAAACGCAACAATTAATAAAACAAAATTTTACCTCGACAACAAATTGGTTGATCAAGTCCCGAGGAATCTCAGTGGATGGTCCCGCTCCATCCTCGGTGAGTTGGGTCTGATGCTCCTCAATCCGATCCTCAACCCGTTCGACGACCTCACGAATCTTCGGGATGTCGATCTTCCCCGATTTTTTGCTCGTGTGACATGTCTTCATAAGTTTGAGAAAATCGGGGACACACCCATTTTTAATGGTCTACACAAAACATTTTAAATGGTTGAACAAATATTTAATATAAGAATAACCGTAATAAAAGTACGTACCATCTTGCGTTCCACATGCTCAAACGTGTAAGGACCGGCGGTGTGTGTTCCTGGAGCCTTACTGGTCTCATCATGTCCTGCCGGAGGGTTCTTCCTGTTTCGCTCTGACACCTTAGCCGTGGCAGGGTTCGTCCAGTACTCTACAAACTCCGGGAACCGATCAGCAGGACAGCCGTATGGCAACTGCGATGGTTCCCGCGTCCATGCTCGCTTCCATGCGTACACATGGTTAGAGTATGACGTGGAGCACTGCTCCTCGAACTTTTGCCTCACTTGAGGCGTGTCGGTAACAGCCCAGTTAAATTGTTGCTGTAAATTTTGTAGAAATCAGTCAAAATTTGTAAATTTTTTAAATAATTGAAAAAGTTAAAGAGACGAAAGTGTTTACCGCGAACGATCGGAACCATTGTTCCTTCAGCTCCAAGGAAAATTTGCTAAATGCTGAATATGCGTAGGGAAGCTGCTGCTGGATCATAATACGCACCAACTTTTTAATGTGTTGGTCGATCCGAAACCTAAAAAAATGAAATTTAATTATAGTATTGACTTTGTAAAATGTTGTATAATTTAAAATTTAAGAAATTCATACCATGTAGATCCCTCGCCTAGATTAGGATCTAGAGTCTTTAGATGCCCACGTCCTGGTTGAGTCAAAATCTGCTCAATGGACAAGTGTTGTGGTGGGGGGTTGGGATATGTGGGTCAGGAAGCGGACTCATATGAGGGGACTCCGTCTCATCGGAATCACGATCCTCTGCTCGCACGCCTGGCCGATACGAGCGATGGAAATCATCGTAGGATGTCCTGGACAATTCAAAACATAACAAAAATTGAATATTTAAAGTATAAACATACAATTCTCGAAATTGTAATATACTGTTATAAAATATAAAAATGTATTTATGTAAAACATATACCTTTTTTCTTATTGCAAAAAAAAATAAAACTTACGTAATCAACAATTTAAATAATAAATATATAAAACCAAAAAAAAATTATAATTTCGTTTACAAAGTATTTATAGAAACAAAAGATATTACAAATTTTATGAAATTTTATATACAATAATTTTTTTAACATATATTAATTTTTAAGGTTTTATAGGTATGATATATATATTTAAATTGGTATAAGTTATTTGATTAATTATTTTTAAAAATGTTTAAAATATTTATTTTACATATATATTTTAATTTCTATGAATATAGAGATTTTATATAAACCTAATTATATGGTATATACATACATAAATATATAAGAAAATGTAATATATAATATAAATGTTAAAAAAAAAATTGAAAAAAAAAAAAAAAACTGTGTTCTTCGACGGGAAGAACACCGTAAGAAAAAAAAAATTGTTCAATCTTGGAACAAATCAACTTGTTGAGAACGATTTCATGAGTAAAACTCACCAACATTCCACTAACCTAACCGTTTCTATCAACCTATGTAACAATCAAGTGGAACAAAAAAATTTGGAAAAATTTAGATTCTTAAAAATCTAGAAAACTTACATGATTTGGAGAGTTTGAATGGAGTGAGGGCGTTGAGGAGGCAAATCGGCGCCGAAACTGGCCTTTTCACCGGCGGATTTGAAGAAATTTGGAGAGAGGAGGAGAGGAAATGGCGGAAGGAAAGAGAGGAGGAAGGAAGAAGAAGAGTCTCGGTTCTGGGAAAAGGGCAACAACCGTCGGTTACCGTCGGTTATGACCTACGGTAACCGACGGAAATATATATATATATATATTTTTTTTTTTTGTCGAAATAATTAATTATATATATAATAAACGGTAATTATGGAATATAATTGTTGGCCAAAAAACAGTTGCCGTCGGTTACCGTAGGTCGGAACAGACGGCAACTGACGGAAATTGGGGGGAAATTTTGGCGGCAATTCGTTGGGAATGAATAATTTCCCCCCCAAAGTTCCGTCGGTTACGACCTACGGTAACCAACGGAAACCGTTTTTTTACCATCAATTACATTCCTTAATTACTGTTTATTATATATATAAATTATTATATATACAAAAAAAAAAATTTATAACTAGTAAGTAGGTGGATTGCTGGCAACAATGTTTTCTCTACTAGTTACGATAATAGTTCAAGGCACAATTTTAATTCTTATTTATTTAAGTTGCTAAACACAATGCATAACAATCTTTTTAAGTTTATCAAAATAACAATACAATTAAATCATACAAGTCTGTAGTGTCATTCATATTAATCTGAATCACTACCTTCTCCATATTGGTCATCGCTAGAACTCCCTTCGGCGTCTCCGCCAAACTCGGGAAGTTCAACGTCCGAACCATCATATACGGTTTCAAATGCTTGGGAGGTTATATCCACACACAAGTCTACCCCAAGTGAACTCTCGATTGGGCCAAGTGTTCCTGGATAAGCTTGCTGCATGGGATCTTGCTCTGAATTGCCATACAGTCTCCCCCTAGGAGTGGTTCTTGTCACGGTTATCCACCCATCTGACCTGGTTGACACGCGGGGATATGGAAGATATGTTACTTGATCAGCCTGCGATGCTTGTATGAATGGATCATACTTATCTAGCTTCTTTCTTGAGTGTACAGATGTCACACCAAACTCGTCAACACTGACACCGACTCCTAAAATAGGATTGTACCAGTCACAGTAGAAGACTACGCACTTTAACCCAAGCAGGCCCGGATATTCAACCTCCAAGATCTCTCGCAACACACCATAGTATACTGTATCGCCTGAGGTGGTTGATACTCCGTAGTCACTAGTTGGTCTTTTCATTCCCGGTCTAAGAATTTTGAAACCGTAACCGCGAGTAAAGTACATAGGATATGCTTTAGTGACTAATAAAGAACCTGCTACAAAATCCACCAACCACGTAGGAAATGTTGTGCCACTTTTCCCAACTTCTGTGACCTGTGAATTTAAGTTTAAGGTTATTTACGTTAAGGGAAACGGAAATTGCAACAACATAATTTTTTGTTTTGAGACTCACATAGAATTTTAACCAATTAGTGAACTCTCCCTCTTTTGTTACTTGTAGTTGTTCAGTAGTCAAAGTAGGGTATGCTTCCCGAATTTGGGACATGTAAATACTGTGACAAAAGAATACTGGATTACAACTAAGAATTTCTTACAGAATAATATCAATGCAAGTAATACGTACCTTTCAAGGTAACTGATTTCTGGGCAGTTAGTTGCAATATACATATGCATATGGTTTAGCTCGTTAGAAGAAAGGGTTCTCCGAACCGGTTTTCCGCTAAGGCGGCCTATCTGTGAGAAAATATCCGGTACAAAAGCTGGATAAATTGGCCTCTCTCCGCCGTCATCGTTGCGGGTTGGGCGTCGGTTTTTCGTCTGGATATTTGAGGGAAAATATAACGAAGCAAAGTTTGCAGCTTCTTCATTGATATATTGAGCAACTATTGAGCCTTCGACACGACTCAAGTTTTTTACTTTTTTCTTCAACTTGAACATGAACCTTTCAAATGGATACATCCATCGGTAAGGCACTGGTCCTCCCAGCTCTACGTTTTGCAATCGAAAATTCGTTTCTAAAAGTATAGTAGTCAAAAATTATGAATCAAAAAATTATGGATTTTGTATTTACCAGCTTCACGAGGAAGATGAATTGGAAGGTGTTCCATGACGTCAAAATAAGACGGGGGAAATATTTTTTCCAAATTGCATATGATTATAGGAATCTTATCACTCAAATTTTTAATTCCAGCTTCAGTTAGAGTCCTTGAGCAAAGATCACGAAAAAAGGCACCCAAACCTGATATAAATACATAGTACACTTATTAACAACATAATATTACTTTTCTGTTTTCCCTTTACTTTAAGTCCAAGATAATACCTGCAAGCGCTTCATGTACATTTTTAGGCAATAGATAGGCAAAAGCAAACGGAAAAAGTCTTTGCATTACAACATGGCAGTCATGACTCTTCATATTACAGAATTTTCCCTCGTTACTATCAACATTATTTCGGAGGTTTGATACATACCCATCGGGAAATTTGACCAAATTTTTTATCCACTCAAAAAAAACAGCCTACATCCATAATTTACCATTGATAGTTTATTTGACTGAATGTTTAAAATATACTCTTTTGGAAACAAATAAATATCATTTTTACCTTTCGCTCGTTACTTAAACGGAATACAGGAACTGGCCCAACATTGTTATTCCCTCGTAAATGTAGCGACCTCCTATCACAGATATCTGGTAAATCTAATCTTGATTTCAGGTTGTCTTTAGTTTTCCCCGGTACATTCATAATTGTGTTACTTGAATTATCAAACACATTCTTCTCAATGTGCATAACGTCTAAGCAGTGACGTAATAGGTGATTCTTCCAGTACGGCAAAGTCCAGAAAATACTTTTCTTATGCCAATTGTGGTAAATGCCAACACCATCGATTGGATAATGGCCATTTCCTCCACAAATCGGAGTTGACTCAGCACCAAAATCTCTCAGCTGCATTAATATTTGCGAACCGTTTATTTCAGGAGGAGGACCATACAAGACTTTTTTGTTTTTAGTAAACAACGACCTACTATGCCTATATGGATGATCCATGGGGAGAAACCGACGGTGACAATCGAACCACGAAGTCTTCCGCCCATGTTTCAGTTGGAATGCTTCTGTGTTATCCTGACAGTGAGGACAAGCCAATTTTCCATGCGTAGACCACCCCGAAAGCATTCCATATGCAGGAAAATCACTTATAGTCCACATCAACACAGCTCTCATTTGGAAATTTTGTTTAGTAGAAAATCAAACACTAATGTACCTCTCTCCCATAACTGATTTAATTCGTATATTAGAGGTTGCAAAAATACATCTAGTGATCTCCGTGGGTGATCGGGACCTGGTACTAGGGCTGTCATAAACAAAAACTCTTGTTTCATACACAAAGTTGGTGGGAGGTTATAAGGTGTTACAATCACCGGCCAAATTGAATAAGGTCTCCCGTGTTTACCGAAAGGGCTGAACCCGTCTGTGGAAAGCCCTAGATATATGTTCCTTGGTTCTTGAGCAAAATCGGGATAACTTGCTTGGAAGTGTTTCCATGCCTTTGCGTCCGACGGGTGTGTTATCTCGCCAGAGGAGTTATGTTCAAAATGCCATCTCATTGCGCATGCGGTGTTGTCTGACTGGTATAACCTTTTAAGTCTATCTGCTAAAGGCAAATACCACATCTTCTTGTATGGCACGCGAGTCCGTCCGCTTGTATCTTGAAATCGAGGTTTACGACAAAAACGACAACGAATCTGGTCAGAATCCTCTCTCCAGAAGATCATGCAATTGTCTACACAAACATCAATTGTCTCATATGGTAATCCTAGCCCGGCAACCATTTTCTGGATTTGGTTGTACGATCCCGCATATGTGTTTTCTTTTGGCAGACATTTTCTAAAGTGACCGGTTAAGGCGTCCACACAGCTTTCCGGTAGATTGTAATCTGTTTTTATATTCATTATCTCAGCAGCACAAGACAACGATGACATGTCTTCATCACAACCGTTATACAAGGGTTGTTTCGCAGCATCAAGCATACCAAAAAATTTACGAGCACTAATATTTGGTTCCTCACCCCTCTGGCTAGCCGCGGTAAAAACTGGTACATCATCTCTGTACGCATCGTTGACCATTTGTAATGTACCCACATTGTTTTCAACCGTGACTGTGGGTTCTACACCATACCCACACGATCCGCTACTACCAAGATTTACTTCTACTTCTTCATTTACCGGGTCACCTATATCCCCACCTGGACTACTATTACCAACACCGCTATAATTACTGTAGTCAAAAATAATTTTATAACCGACGGAAACCGTAGGAAGAAGGCTTGTCATCGGTTTCCGTCGGTTTGTCTAATCGACGGTAACCGACGGCAGTCTTGCCGTCGGAATGACCGACGGTAAGCGACGATTTACCTCTTATCGGTCGGTTCTTGTCGGTTTTGCCGTCGGATATGAACTGACGGCAAAACCGACGGCTTTTTTCCGTAGGATATGCCCTTGTTTTCTTGTAGTGATTAGAATACGAAATACTTTCACAATTGTGTTAAGTATCAAATACTCAAAAACAGATACATCTCTTGGTCGACAACAACGATAATACTCAGTTTTCAGAAGGATCTAAATGTCATATAGCGGCATATTACTTTAGAACATTGTTCACGCTCTTCCAACCCTTCCCGTATTGATCATTTTCTAGACGGGCTTCAACCACGTATTACTCCGATAATAAATGCTCAACTCGCCGCCCCTGTCAGTGATGAAGATGTTAAAAATGCCATCTTCGGAATCCATAGTGACAGTGCTCCAGGAGTAGATAGTATGCCAAGAGCTGTTTTCCAAATATACTGGCATATAATTGGTGCATATATTTGTTCCTCTATACATGAAGTCTTTAAAATCGGTTACTTCCCGTTGGAATGGAACTTCACTCAGATAGTATTAATACCCAAAAAACAAAGGGCTAAATCAGTGACCGAGTTTCGACCAATTAGTTTATGTTCGGTTTTATATAAAGCAATCTCTAAAATTATTGCTTTTCGTGTGAAAAATATCCTTTCGAGAATCATATCCGCAAGTCAATGAGCATTTGTATCAGGGCGGCATATCGCAGACAACATCCTACTAGCCCATGAGCTTTTCCATACTTTGAATATTAATCGTACATATCAATCATTGTTTATAATTCTTAAAACGGACATGTCAAAAGCTTATGACATGATTGAATGGAGTTTTGTTCGTCAACTTTTATTGTGCTTGGGATTTGATCAATCTTGGGTTCAACTGGTCATATTTTGTATTACTTTGGTTTCATACACACTCTTAATTAACAGATCATCGCATGGAGTTATTTCGCCCGAAAGAGGCCTTCGGCAAGGTGACTGTTTATCTCCATTTCTGTTTATACTTTTTACGGAAGCCCTAGTGCCTGTAATGGCTAAAGCTGAAATATCTAGGAGCATCACTGGTCTACGCTTCCACTCCTCGGGACCTGGGATTCAACATTTACTCTTTGTGGATTATAGCTTTTTTGTGTGTAAAGCTTCTCTTGCTGAGTGTCAGGCCTTAGAGCATTGCTTACATCTTTACATTGAAGCTTCAGATCAGAGAATAAATTTCTAGAAATCTGCTATCACCTTTGGCGCCAGAATTCCGTCTAACTTTAAACACGAAATTAAGGGCCTTTTTGGTTTGCCTCGGAGCAACGAGGGAGCAAATACTTAGGTCTTCCACATTGTTTCCATGGATCTAAGAAAACCATTTGTAATTGCATCACAAATAAATGGACTTCTCGAACTTCAAACTAGTTCTCCAAAACATTATCATTGGGAGGCAAAAAGGTCCTTAAAGTAGTGGTGATGGCTATCCCTGTGTACGCGATGTTGTGTTTCCCAAGTATCAGTGTCGCAACATCACTAGTGCAATGTCAGCTTTCTGGTGGAACTCATGCGCCTCATAGAAAAATCTTCCATAGGTTTCCTTGCATGATTGATGCAAATCGAAGAAAGAAGGGAGTCTTGGGTTTTGGAACATCGAAAAATTTAACCAAGCTTTGCTTGCCAAATAAGTCTGGAAATATTAAGTCAGTCTGAATCCTTGTTGGATAAGTTTATAAATCTCAATATTTCCAAAACAAAGAATTCCTCGACAGTATTATAAGTCAAAAATCTTCATTATGCCTGGAAAAGCATCCTACATGGGAGACAATTACTTTCACTTGACCTACTTTAGCAAATTGGCAATGTCAATCGACCAATGTTTGGTCCACAAAATGGATCTTTGATCAATTTCCATGCTCTCCAATAAGTAAAGAAATTTTTTATGATGTATGCTTCAAGGTCTCGGATCTCATCACTCATTAAGATCGAAATGACGAGGAAATTCATCAACTTTTCATCCTTCTGATGCGAAACGCATCATGGCCTTTTCCCCTGTCCAAATACACCAGATTCGTGGATTTGGGGCTACAACGCTTCTGGTTACTATACAGTGAAAAGCATATACTAGGTATTAACCTCTGGGAAACCTCAAACTAAAATGGCCAACTCTAGGCTCTGTAAGGATTTTTTTATTTTTTTTCCCAATTGAAATTTCATTGAAAGAGATAAACTAGGTCCAAAAACAATTGGAACCCGATACAGACTCAAGGGAGACAAGGCTCCAATATAAGGACACTAATACCATAACATAGACTGAGTTTTGACAGACCTATAGAATAGGAGGATGGCACCGGCACGACCCTTAGAAACAACGACCATCCATCTTGAATGGAGACAGACTCTGGACTTTGAACAAAAATTTCAAGGACATTAACTTAGAAAGTTCAAAAGACAACAAGAAAACTATAAAATAAAAGGGTAAAGACTTCCGATATTAAGTAGACACTTGGTCCTTGTTTGTTGAAGAGGTGCCTTCTTCCTTCATTCTCTTGATGGAATCCATTATCAAAGGATCCCCATTAGGCTGACCAAGACTTGTGGGAAGGGAGAGGTCGAGATCTATGGACTAGCATTGACCTCTGATATGAAAGTATCATTTGGATTGTTGATCACATCATCAATAGTGTCACGGATGTCATAGATAGCATCATCTTGTTCACATCCTCTTCTTCTCTTTTGTAGAGCTCCACCAATACTGGGTCATTGCACTCGTCATTTTTTGACATTGGTGTTTGGAAAGCTTGAAACTTGACATAGCGTATACCGAGAAAGCCATTGCCACTGCTTTTATTAGGATTTCTTTTCCACCAAGTGACAATGTCTTGGAAAACTAGTTATCCATTTTGGATGTCAGCTTCTCGATGAGGAATCCAAATATTTGTTTCTTTGAACCCCTGAAACACTCGGGGAGTCCCAGGTATTTACCTATGTTGTGGCTATAGTGAATATTGAGAATGTTCTTGATCTCTGTTTGTTTCTCAACAGTTATCATGGTCCCAAATGCAATGGCAGACTTGTCCAAAGTAATAATCTGTCCCGATATTGATTCATAGACTTTCAAGCTTCTCTTGAGTTTATGTGCTTCCTGAGTTGTTGCTTTGCTAATGAAGAGGTTGTCATCTGCATAAAGGAGATGTTGAATGGTTGGACTCTGCAGATTAAAGTTTATGCCTGAGATTCTCATTTCTCTCATCGTTTTTGTCATAATGTGGCTTAATATTTCAGTTCCAATGACAAATAAGAAAGGAGACAAGGGATCCTCTTTTCTAAGACCTTTCTGGGGAATAATGAAACCATGAGGAGAACCATTAATGATAACTGAATAGGTTATTGTAGTTACATAGTACATCACAAGTTTGGTATAATCCTGGTTAAAGCCCAACCTCAGGAGGGTAGCTTCCAAAAAGCTCCATTATGGTCTGTTATATGCTTTTGACATGTCAGTCTTCACTTCCAAGTAGTGTTCTTGTCCCTCTTTATGTGTATTAAGGTGATGCATTATCTCATGTGCCAATAGTATATTGTCTGATATTGCTCTTCTTGTGGTGAGGGCCCCCTGTGTTTCTGAGAAAATCTCTCGCAGTATGTTTTGGAGCCTTTTGGTTATAATTTTGGATACTAATTTGTAGATTACAAAGTAGAGGCTTATTGGTATGAAGTCTTTCATGTCTGTCAGGTTGGATCCTTTAGGAATCAAGGCTATATGTGTATAATTCCATTCTCTTGGGAATGTGCCATTGAAGAAAACTGCTTTGATCTCAGTTGTAACTTTTTCCCCTATAATGCTCCAATAAGACTGAAAAAACGACCCAGTCATGCCATCAGGACCTGGTGAGCTATCACCTTTGATGCTGAAAGCAGACTCTTTATCTCCTTATTGGTAACTAGAGCTATTAGTAATTGATTCATATGATCAGTGACTTTAGAGGTCATGTCCTGAATTACATCGTGAATACCAGAGGGCGGTGAAGTTTGGAACAAGTTTCTGAAGTATGTGGCTGCAATGTTCCCTTTGGAACCTTCCTCAAATTGTAGAGTACCTTGTTTATCCTTCAGACCTATCATTTTGTTCTTGGTTCTCTTGTAGTTTACGTAGTTGTGGAAAATTTTGGCATTTTTATCTCCTTTTAGAAGCCATTTTTCCTTATTTTTTTGTTTCCAGTATTTCTCTTCTTCCACGTAATGGTTGGCCAGATCTTGCTTGAGGTTAGCCATCAATTGTAGATCAGGTGGGAATTTCTATACTTCCATCTCAAGTTTGCTCCTACTGTTTTCTATATGAAGTTGAGTATTTGTATTATTCTTCTTTTTCCAATGGGAGATTCCTTTTCTACAATGCAGTCCAATATATTGCTTTGTGGAGATGCATCACTCTTGGACCAAGCGTTGAGTATCATCTTTTGAAAACCTTTCTTTTTGACCCATCTTTTGTCGAACAGAATCTTTTATGAAAGTCCTCATTTTCAGCCATTATTCTCGTGTATAAAGGTCTATGGTTCCGAGCCCATCATGGGAAGGTATGCAGTACTGGTTCCAGAGAAATTTTGGAACTATTCCATGTTCCCAAAGCAGTGATCCAATATGCATTGAATCCACTGATTGTTCCTTGTTCCTGCCCAAGAATAGTGGGGGCATGTGCTAGCCACTTCTCTAAGATTGCAGTTCTTTATGAAGAATTAAAAGGAGTAAAAGAACATTCTGATCTTTGAGCACCTCCCAGGTTATCTTTGTTACTTGTTATCTCCTTGAAGTCCCCTATTAGTAACCAAGGTTGTGTCGTACCTTCACCAAATTGTCTTATGTTTCCCCATACTTCTGGTCCTAGGTGAGTTACTGGGTGTCCATAAATAAATGTAGCAGCAACCAGAGTGTTTCCTATTGTGATGGTGGAGTCAATATAGTTACTGCAGCCACGAGTAACTGCCAGTTGTATGTGATTTTTCCAGAAGATTGCAAGGCCACCACTCAATCCTCTAGATTGAATAGTGTAGATGTGATCATATTCAGTCCATTTTTGTATTAAGTTCATATAAGTATCATCATTCTTTGTCTCTATGAGAAACATTATGTCTGGAACTAGTTTTTTGCGTATTTCCTTTAGGTGTCGAACTGTTAGGGTGCTCCCCACTCCCTGACAGTTCCAACTCAGGATACTCATTGTTCCTTGGGTGGCTTCCGGAAAGCCACCATACCTCTTTGTTTGATCAGATCCTCTGAGTCCAGCTTTCCTGATTTGGGAGAACTCGGTTTTTGTTTCTTGTTTGCACCATAACTCACCATGCTACTTTTTGTCCCCTCTGTTGCTTGGTTAGCATTTTTGATGGTCAATTGGCAACTCCTGTGTTTTCTTACTCCATGGCATAGGGAGAAGAGGTGGCTTGGTCCTACCTCGTCAATGGTTTGGGTCGATTCAGGCGAAGAAGTGATTGTTCTTTTTAGAGTGTTTGGGAGATTTTGCATATTTGAACAAGCCTTGTACACAACTGTTTCTGTTGTGCTCGTGGTTCATGTTACTCCTTTATCAACTTCTTTAGAATTAAGACTGTGATTATCTTCGATGGTCTGCTGTTCAGTTGTCTCCACATCCTTTTGGTGGAGAAGATTACAGTCATGTGTTGTTTCCATATCCATAGAATTAATATTGTTTTTTTCTCTACTGCTCAGGGCTGGTTCATCTTTTGTTTTTTTTCTTCTAGACTGAATGGGGACATTTTTCCTCTCTGTGAATGAGTTTGTAGCACTTACCACAATGCTTCCTTACTCGTTCGAAGTCCACCTTAACTGTTATGATCTCTCCCGATGGCAGCCTGAATGATCTATTCTTCCTAATCGGGTTCCTAGTGTCGAAGAGGATCTTCACTCTTATAAAGGAGTGAAGATGCAACTTATTGGGGTCGAAATCAACTTCCAAAACTTGCCCCATAGAATTGGCCACAACTCTGATGAGGTCTAAAGTGAAATATTCTATGGGGAATTCCGATAAACAGATCCACATTGGGACAGTTAGCAATTTCTCGGAAGAGAAATCTTTTTCCATTTTAGTTAAGGTGAAGCCCCAATCTTCGAAATTCCAAAAATTAAATTTTAAGATTTCCTGAAGGTCTTCTGAAACCTAAACTGGAAAGTATCTTTATTTAGAACAGTTCCTTTAATCTTATTCTGAAGCCTCTAAATCCTAGGCATACTCATCATCATTTTAGCCAAGTTTTGTGATTCCGGGTTTAGAAACTTACTTATTAGGGTTAGAGATCGATCGCAGAGTCATCGTCAATCGCCATCGATTTCATATTATCCACAATTTGTGAATCAAACGTCAGAGAGCAAGAACTCCAAGGGCACTCCATTACCAACAGGTAAGGTTGGGAACTCTGGTATTAGTTTGGCCTGAAATCGAGGAGACTCGTGGAAACTAGTAGCATGATCAATTTCGAAGTGTTTTGAGTGGGAATAGAATTGGGGGTTTAGGGATTTGGATTTTGTTTTGGGAGGTGTGAAGTGTAGTATCAATTTTGAGGAAGGAATTGAGAAATGTCAGGGGAGTTTAGAAGAGATTGTATCGATGATGAAGATTCACCGAGAGAGTTATCGGAGTGAAGTCGCCGAGAGATTTTTTTAATGTCCTTTAATGGTTAGTTCCCATTTGATTGATCTGTAAGGGTTTAAAAGCTCAAATTTGGAATTTAATGACAACCCTAAAGATAAAAATGTTTTTATGGAACCTTATCTGGTGCACTTGTAGTCAAGACAAGCCTACAACAAAGGGGTATGCTTGCGGATATTCTCTGTTCAGTATGTCAACGATCACCAGAATAAATAAATTACATGATGGTCTCGTGTGACATTGCACGTCAATTCCTTGCTTTCGCACAAATCTCCTTTCGATTATTCCTCATCTTCAGTGCAGAAGAATTTCACAGATTTGTTCCAAAAACAATCAACAATTCTCGAATTCCACAGTCCATATGTAACATCATACCATAGATTTTATGGACCATATGGAAAATCGGAATATTGTGACTTTCTATGGCCAATTGGGTGATTTGCAATGTCTCCTTAATGTTGGACGAGGCCAATCAATGGATAAGACTACACAATTTGAAGAATACTGAACCAAGGAAAACAAGTAGCCTTCCCTCTCTTTCTACTAATTGGTCCCCACCAATCTCGGGTAGGTTACGCTGTAACTTCCATGTTTCTTGGCGTTTTCTATCTACATTACATGGTCGGAACTCAGTAGGAAACACTCTCCTCCATGCTCGAAATTCATTTAGGCCAATCTCGTCTAGAGTAGATGCCAACTTTCAATATCTGTTACACACATGTACCAAAGGATGCATTATAGCGAGGCCGAGAGGTAGGGTCGTTCAGGACTTTAAAAACTTAAGTGAAGTTAGTTATCCAATCTTGATTAGCTCTAGCACCATTTTCCTCATTTTCTTCCGGTGGCAGAGTAAAGTCATCATCAATAAAATCTTAAGGTTCAATCAACATTACCATTAGATTTATCATTGTTTGTGTCTTCATTATCTTTGGGATATTCTTTAGCAAGGACATTCTCTAATTCATTATTAACAAGTTCACTTGCTTTTTCTTCTACGATCCAAAATGATGTCTTATCAATTTATTCATAATCAACAGGATCATATGATCTTTTTCTTTTTGACCTATACATTACAAAGCATCTAAGTTGATATAAATTAAAACTAAAAAAAAATAATAATAATAATAATAATAATAATAATAATAAAAAAAAAAGATTACGATAATGCAAGTAGTATTTAGTTTAGTGGCAGGCGGTAAATTCACTAAGACATGCGCACTTGCACAAACCAGGGATCGAGTCTCACCAAGATTACGATAATACTCACATATGTTGCGGTAGTAAATTATAATGAACAAACACGAGGGTACTTAGTCGCTGATGTTCTAATCCATTCCTCCTCTTTGTATGAATTCGTTCAAATACACTCTAGTTATGTTCACATTCAGATGACGAAGCAGTTTCACTAAGAATTCATATGGCCAGGTGTTGCAAAGTAGGATCATCACAACCAAAGTATCTCCACCATTCATCTAAACATCGAGTCAACTATATCAGACATACTATTAATTCAAACAATTTCTATCACAATTCACACACGAACTTGTAAACTAGAGACCATATCACAAAGCCAGAAGCATCAATTGTGAAACAAAAAAAATTCCAACGAAATATAAGTGAAACTCTTAGTGTGTATATATATATATATATATATATATATATCTTATATAGAAAATATAAATCAATTTCAAATTTATAAATTACCCGGATGAGAGGTTTTATTGCAAGTTAGAGCCATGTCTCAGGAAAACTACCTTCTCGTTCTCTATAAATCCTAAGCTCTTGGAAAAGCTTTGTTTTGTTGCTCTCATTTTGTTTTTCAAATACATTCATCAAGCCTTTCATAATCTAGGCGTATCTTTATCATATAAGAAAGTTGGATTCAAATGATATGTTGTAGCACGAAGATCGTGACGTAACATACGATCCCATCTTTGACCAATAATGCTTGTGTAAGGCTAGTGATTATTTTTCTCTTGAAACATCATTTTTATGCCTAATCTTGTTCTAAACATCCCTTCATACACATATGGCAAAGAAGGCTTCTCATCAGCATCACAAATGCGCAACAAACGGATGATACGAGTCTTAATCTTCACAATTATCAAGCAGTCATTCCACATTCGCTCATCCAAAATAATTATTTTAGCTTCTTTAGCTTTATATATGTGTTTTGAAAAGCTGTTTTGAGTTCAGAATCTGTACTTGTAACCAAAATTTTTAAATCTTATTTGTGTTCATAAAGACTTTGTAGAGCAATGAAAACCGTAACCAAACGTATTTCACCGGGACGAATAATCTCTCTCCAACCAGGTTTTTTCTCACCCAATTCAAAATTGACTTATGGTTGTAAACAAAAATGGTTACCTTAGACGCACGCTTCACTAAATGGAGACCATAGGTAGTTGTACCACATCTTCCAAAATTAGATTGATACAATGAGTTGAACATGGAGACTAGCAATGGTGGGAAACCTTTGGTCGAGGAGCTTTCCAGCAACTTTGTAGTTGGCTAAACTATCAGTCACAAAATGAACCACATTATCTGGACCAACCATACCCACAAAATCAGCAAACAAGTCGCATAATTTATCAGCACTCGCATAGATATCGGAAGCATCATCCGACTTGAGGAATGTAATTCCTTTAGGTTAATAAACTAAGAAATTTATGGGCCTTTGTTGTGTATCTTTCCATCCATCTGCCATAAGAGTATAACCAGTAGTAGTCAAAGTACTTCTAAACTTATTGATGATAAAAAAAACTTGTAACTTAGCATCACATAACAATCCAACACGCAAAGCATGATATGACGGACCTACCTATCCATGACCCATACTTGCACTTTTACTCATCATAGGCTGGAACAATGGAGAATTCACAGTATTCATTGGAATACAAACATCATAAAACAACGATGCAACACACATGTCTACATCATGTATTCTCTCTGATCATGCATACCTCTTTGAAAGTATTCATGTAGATCATTACTTTGTTTTCTCTTTTGACTTGGACGTACATCAGCTCTAATATCATCTCCATCAACATCTTGAATATCAGGACCACTTAAGTTCAACTCATCTAAATGAATACTCTTATTCTTCTTACTCTCAATTTCTCTCAATGCCTGCAATATCTTAAATCTCACATCTCCAAGAATCATGGTACATGCCATACGTGTCTCCTTTCATACCAGCAAGATGATGTTTCATCCTATCAATGCCACCTCCTAATTTTTTTGTGATAAAATCCACATTCTAGAATCTATTTCCCTCTTGAATCTTTTGATTGAATAACATAGGATCAGGCAACATCACTTTTTTCCCCTAATTGAATGGTTTGCAGCTACTATTTCTGCATAGTTTTCTTCATGTTCTGTTTCCATTACCTTTTTGGAAAAAAAAAATGATCCAACAAAATTTTAAAGGAATAGAAAACATGTAATATAATTCTTTTCATTACAAAAACTGAGCACGCAAGTAATAGCACACAATTATAATTCAAAACACAACCAAACAAAAGTCAAAAGATAAAGTATAATTCAAAATACAACCAAACCAATCAAGTTACACATCAAGAAGCTAAAATAAGTAATGAAAATAGTCAAATACCAACAAACAAAAGTCACGTAACTTACAAGCACCACGACACTAACGTTTGTAAAGTGCATAAAGTAAAAGACATAGAATAGAGAAGGAGATGAACCAGAGATTTATGTGGCGGTGATGAGAGGAAACAAAGGGACTACTGAAGATCTTCTAAAAATATTGTAATCCTTAAATAATGTTCCAAACCCTCTGTCTGAGATAAAAATTTTAAGTATAATTCTTAAGCTCGTACCTGGCTTGTTCGATCGATATACTGGGTTCCGGTCTAATAGCTTTTTGCTATATCTTAGACGAGATGTAATTCGAATCCGTAAGTGCAAGACGACAGAGTGTTGTGGTGCACGAGAGTCGGGACAAAACGTAGTTCGCTTTTTTCGGCAGATAATTTGTTATTCGTTGACGTGGAAGCATATCAGAGATATTTTATTTGCCAAAGCCTGTTTTTGATGATTTCAATCTGTATGCTTGAAGTGGCATTTGGTTGATTAATATAAGCGAACAATGTTTGGAATTGTGGAAGTCAATGGAGTGATTTTTCAAGGCAGTAATTTTCAAATAAGAGATGGATCACTTTCTTTTCAAATTGAAAATCCTGTTGCGTACAAGCTTGTTCGGGAATGTTCATAAGTCATAAATGTGTATATATTTCAAAATGGCAAAACAGGGAACTGTGATGTTTTTTCTATTTATGAAATTGAGAAATTTGAGTACTGCGACTATAAGTTTTAGCTTTTAGTAATTTATTTGAGATTGGCTATGTGAATGCATTAGGTTACAGGAGATCGGAGACTAATTCCTGCAACTGATGAAGAAAAGCACGAGGTCAAAGATTTCTTGCGAAAAATAAAAGTGATATTCCTATTTTACTAGATACTAAACAAACTCAGGGGTGCATTCCTGATGAAGGTTCACCTTCTCAATATCTGCAGCTAGAAATGTAGAAGGTTTGGTCCTAAACTCCTAATCTCTCGAAGCATATTATATGTTATGTAATTTGTCTATTGCTCCTATATTTATAGAGAAAGGAATAATCGTATATAAGAAAGATAAGTAGAATTTTTTAGGACTGTATGAAAATGGTAAAGATCAAATTACTTGCAAAGTCTGAGGTCTGAAAAGTCTTGTAAATAAGTGTTTGTGTCTGTAGCTCTCCATATCTGATGTAGGACAACCAATTTTTTTTTGTATGCAATCATGTGTGCCTCTTGGAGAGAAATTTCCTTGCCTAACTCAACTATCGTATCTAAGCTTATTTGAGTCGGAAACTACCGAAGCATATACAAAAAATATGAAGTCTAGACTTAAGGTTTGTTGAAATGACAAGTTTGTTAATAAAACTTAACAAAATGTTTTTGTCTAAATGTGTTCATTACGTTACTGTATTGAGAAAGATTATGTTTGTATATTAGATTAATGATGTTTTATAAAGATTTGTAAGGTTTATTGTTAAATATAGTAAAAACTTCAATGATAGATATTGTTAACTATACAATGTAAAAGATTCCACTTGAAGTTCAGTTGTTTTTTTATGAAGAATCTTAAGATTTGTTTTAAAGTGTAATACATGATGAGTCTGCTTTAATACATGATCACTCTGATTCGGTTTAACAAAATGTTTTTGTCTAAATGTTCTGTCTGTTTCAATGGAAGTTGATTACGTTAGTGTGTTGTGTAAGATTCTATTAGTAAATTAAGAAAATGTTGGACGTTTTTAGTTAAAGATTTATAAGGTTTGTTATAAAATCTATTAAAAGCTCAGTATAATTAATGATAGTTACTTGTTGACTAAACAATGTCAAAAATTATGTTTGGTTTATAGTTGCTATTGTTTTATGGATACAAACTAATGATTATGATCGTTAATGAATACTAAAAGTATAGTTTTATAAAAATATATAAGATTTCTATTTTAATCTTTTTTTTTTCCTTTCATCTGGATTAAATATAGAAAAGTTTACAATAGAAGTATGTATTTGTATAATACATAGATATAATACATGAGCTGACGGAAAATAGAGATATTCCCTGAATTATTAGCTAATCGAGATAAGCTTAAAGAAACAAACCCCAAAAGATTAAGCTAATTAAGAGCCAAAGACAAAGAATCTCTGAAAAATTTAACTCTGAAAGAGCAGATTGAAGTCATCACTTGGTAGCACGAACAAGAAAGGACAACTATTGCGAATATAAGTACCTAAAAACTGAAGAAAGGACAACTACGCTAACAAGAATAAATCCATAACTACTCGAAGCCACTTATTAAATCTACTAAAAGCTAACATTTTTGTAATCAATTTTTTCATTTTGAATAGATAGAAAGTAATAATTCAATAGACTCATTATCTCTACTGAAAAAATTATACAAGGCATGTTAAGAACCAGATAAAGCGGCATCGCTTTGAAATTATTCTAATTTGAGATTGGTGGACTTGGTAGAAAAGACATTAAAGAAAGAAGAATTGAAAATATCAGATCAATAAATTCCTCTCAGGTAATCCCCTTTCTGTTAACGGAAAAAAATCTGAATGTCATGGCTGAGTCGAGTCATGGTTAATTAGATTTTTTTTTTTTGTTTTATTTTTAGAGGTTTTCCTTAGCTTCCAATTTGCCTTTTAGGTGTCGGTGTATAATTTTGGAGAATTTTAGAGTTTTTTTGTTAGGGGTAACTCTGTCTAGCACGTACTGCAATTGGGAAGCTTTAATCAATTGTGGTAGGAAATCGTGTAAATCCTGATCCAAATTCCTCTTCTAATTGGAGAGACTGATAAACTAGTGGAGAAATTGTATATTTTGTATTATTTGTGCATGTTCACGTTTTTTTAAAAGTAATAGAAGATAATAAATAGAATATTGATCCTCTGGGAAAGAAAAGTGTTTTTATTATCTAATAGAGAAGTAGAAGATGAAGATGGAATGTGTGTGGTGTGTGTCAAATGGTGATCCATCAAATCTAATCGTTTTCTGTGATGGTTGTAACTTGCAACTTTGGAGCTTTGTTCATATATTGATTGCTTTATGCCTTCTCTTATCTCATTGTTTCAGTGAGTAGCATACAATCTGAGTGTTATCTTATGTTCAATCTCTGGCTATAAAATATAGATGAGAGGTGTAGTAGATAACATTGAGAAAGTTTGACTTGATAATAGACTTCCGCTCCTTCGTAATATTTTTTTCTTTTCGTATCAGTTATACATTTTGACCGTTACTGTTTTTGAATGACTTTCAAATACCATAAAATCCAAATCTAAATCCACTAATTTGTATTTTAAAATCCCACTTAATCTATCAAAATTCATTAAAAACCATTGTTTTCAAATCTATTAAAATCTCTTGAAATACACAATTGAATAACACCCCCTTAATCAACACGTAACTATCATTCAAGTAGACACTACATTAAGATAAAAGCATTTTGTTAAAACCAATCAAAGTGATCATGTATCAAAACAGACTCATCATGTATTACACTTTAAAACAAATCTTAAAAAATTTCATTAAAAAAGAGCAACTAAACTCCAAAGATAATCTTTTACATTGTTTAGTTAATAATCTTGCATGGAAGCTTTTACTCGAATTAATAATAAACCTTACAAATCTTTATAAAACATCATTAGTTAACTTAACCTATAAACATATTTTTTCTCAACTGAGTAACGTAATCAACACATTTTTTTGTCAACACTACCATAAGGGTAGAGAAGATGTTTACAACACTAAGCCATTAGCTGACTCTCTAATAGAACGAGCGAGAGCATCAACTTTTTGGTTTAGAGATCTCGGGATTACATAGAGAGAGAAGACACGAAAAAGAGACTTTAACCTGAGAAATTTCTCCTAGTATTGTTGGAAGGTCGGCCACTCCTCAGGGTACATCAAGAGCTTCAAAACATCAGCACAGTTTGTAGCCATCTCCACCTTCAGGAACTAAGTCAAAATCAAAGATTCCATAGCCCACTGAACAGCTTCCACCTCAGAGTGTAGTGCGGAAAGATTCCTTCGAATTTGGCGTGCCCCCATACATTCCCCCGAAACTGCATCTGGAAAGCAAACACAGTATAACCCGGAATAAATATCAGAGCTCTTCCACGACGCATCCACAAAACATATGTAACTCGTAAAGGTTGGGTCCCCCGTCAATGGTAAAGACACCCCGCGCCAAGTTGTAGCATTGTTGAGCGATCCTGGTTGGCTATCATAACATTTTTGACGCCTAGTAGTAGACCATTCCGCCACATCTTGCTCCGCTTGGGATAACAGTTCACGGGGATCTTTACACACTCCGGAAAAACATGAATCATTCATTGATTTCCAAATATGCCAAATCACCCATGGGAGAATGCTGACATTAACAAAATCTGGGATTCTCCAAAACAGGTAATCCAGATTATGCCATATCAAATTGCCGGGGAAAATCTCTACCGACTAGGGAACGAGAGATAATGCCCAAGCTTGAACCGCCGGAGGACACTCAAAAAGAACATGATTAATAGTTTCTTCTTCTGCTCCACATTTACTACATCTGGGATCGCAGCTAATTCCGAGAATATTCAGCTTCTGCTTAACTGCAACACACCCAGACAAAGCCTGCCATATAAAATGTCTTATTTTATTTGAACAATCTAACTCATTTATTTTTTATTGTAATGCCCACAGATTTGGACCTTGGGAACCAACTGCCAACAAAGACACATTCTCTTCAGCCTTATATCCAGACTTTACTAAATACTAACTCATTTTTGTATAATGTCAACCCCAATAATCTGACCTTGCCCGTCGTGGTATTGGGATACCCATAATCAACAGATTCTCGTCCATAATGAAATAGTGTCGCAATATGATCTCTCGCCAAGTTCTAGTTCGAGAATCAATAAATTTGTTAAATTTTATAAACAAACTTATATTTTCATCAAAAATCAAAATCTTGAAAACAAAACAAAACATTGATGCATATTGATCCTATAATCAATTCCAACAAATAATATCAACATAAAAGATGTTTATTCTTCAAGATCTACAACTTCTATGTAAAAATCGCTAATTCCTAAATTTAGAAACCATAACATCTCAAAAAATTATGAAATCGAGCCTAAAACCTTGCATTCTAATCCTATAATAAGATCTAACAAACAAAATCAACAAAAAATATGCTTATTCTTCAAGATCTATAACTTCGAGGCGAAAATCCCTAAATCCTGAAATCCTAAAATTTCAAATCGACGAAGAAATTAATAAACGTATCTTAGAAATCGGACCGACTAAATGATTTTCAAATCTTCAATTTAAAAATCGAAGAAACCAGAAATCCTTAAGAAAATCATAAGACTTGCATCATATAGACTAGAGAGAGATCTTAGAATCTGTTTCTTTTGTAGAGACCGAAATAATGATAGTGGCAATTTCTTTTTTTTTTCCTTTTTTTTCCTTTAAAGTCTAAAATAGTCATTTTGAAAACTGTCGACAAACATTTTTGCATTTATCCCAAAAATTAAAACGTGTGGTTCGATGCCAAGATTTTGATACCAATCAATTAAGGGTTATACTGTACTCGGGATTGGTTTAAAGTGCCTTATTAAACGCTGCGTTTCAAAATAACAAGCTAATAAGTATCAAAATTTGAAATTAAGTTTTTTGGGCCCAAAATTACAATAATATTGGCCCATTACTCTTTGTACGCCCTATAACTCTTTTCACAGGAAGGATCTCCTTCCTCTCGCCATCAATCTCTTTTTCTTTTCTCTCCCTTCACCGGAGATCGCCTTCATCAACTCTACTGTGAGTCGTACATAAAGTCTTCCAACCTGTTGTTGCACAAGCTCTGATTTTAGCAACTTATGTATAGTGAAATTGCTCAGTTTTTATCTGTATCCTGTTTATTAAGTTTATGTGGGGAATCAACTTCCCGACTTTCGTTTTTTGTTCGATTAGCAATTGACGTAAAGAGCTGACCTTTAGCTGACGAATTCGTTTGGGATTTTCTTGCTTGGTTACTTTCGTTTGGTACATATGCGAATTTGAGCTTATGCTTGTAATACATTCTTCGGGTTTGATTTAGCTCTCTAATTACTATTCTGAGGTTTTTTGTTTGTGTTATTGATAGAATGTTAATGTTATGTAATAATCTATGAACTATCTGATTGTCATTACGTTTTTGATTTTGAGTCTTTAGCCTAAACCTTTCGGTATTTTTTTCTCTCCAGTGATAGTAGCAGAAGCAACTGAAGTACAATGGGGATCATCGAAAGGATTAAAGAAATCGAGGCCGAGATGGCTAGGACACAGAAGAATAAAGCTACAGGTTCTCTTAACATATAGACCATGCTGTTATAGGCATGGGGATTATCAGTTTCGTGTCGTTCATCCAATTAGAAACGAATATTACAACTGTACAGTAAATTCTTTAAACAGATAGCCGGCCTCTAGGGAGCAATAGACACTTTTATCTATCTGCCAGATAACAACTTTGACAAGTCTCTGTTGGTGCTTCTGTTCTGACATTTGCTAAAAGAAACATAATAATTATCAGCTAATTGATAATGTGCTACTTGATTGACAGAATATCATCTTGGTCAGCTCAAGGCAAAGATTGCAAAGCTAAGGACACAACTGTTGGAGCCTCCAAAAGTAATGCATTCTCTTAATAAAAGACTAATTCTGTATAGCCGAGTGGTTCTTGAAGCTTGTTTGTTTCCTTTCTTACTTAATTCATCGTTATACTTTTCCTTCTACTATACATTCAAAACTGAAATTGACGGTGAGTAATTGCTCTATTCGTTACCTTAGCTTATCTATTTAGGGCTGTAATCTACTGTGGAATCCTCTCCTATGTGACCAAATGTACACATGTATGCTTCTCGTACCTGAAGTAGAGTCTTAAAATCTTTTTTTCATTACTGCCTTTAGTTTGTGAATTTCTTCCAAACTCCTATAACAGGGTGCTAGTGGAGGTGGGGAAGGTTTTGAAGTTACTAAGTATGGTCATGGACGTGTAGCACTTATTGGATTTCCAAGGTTGAATGCCTAGATACTTATTCTCACAAAGATCCAGTTAATAGTAGTTTCACATTTTGTAAAAGTATGTTGCTTCTTTAGAAAATGCAGGCTTGGGTTTGGGGAAACTGATGGAAAGTTGTACTTTGCAGTGTCGGGAAGTCCACACTTTTGACTATGTTAACTGGAACACATTCTGAAGCAGCCTCATATGAATTTACAACACTTACATGCATCCCTGGCGTAATTCACTACAATGACACAAAGATTCAGCTTCTCGATCTTCCTGGGATTATTGAAGGTGCTTCGGAAGGAAAGGGGCGAGGAAGGCAGGTTGAAATCCAATCACTTGCTTTTTTTTCTCGTCATCTGATTTTTTTTGGGTGCTTAAGCTTTATGACAAATTCCTAAGTTTCTCGCCAGTCAGAAAGAAATATATTCAAGACGATACAAACTTTGATTACGACTGCTTATATCTCAGGTTATTGCTGTTGCAAAGTCTTCCGATCTTGTATTGATGGTTCTTGATGCCTCAAAGGTGAGTTACAGTGTAGTTGTCCATGTGAATTGGTTGTCATGCTGCACTCATATTGTAATCTTATTATTTGCTTTCACAATTTTTAAGAGTGAAGGCCACAGACAAATTCTGACTAAGGAACTCGAGGCAGTGGGCTTGCGGCTAAACAAAACTCCTCCTCAGGTAAAGCTTGTCTCACCAGCAGTGTCAAATCACAGATATAACATCTAATACTCTGAAGTCTAAACTCCTTCTGTTTTACTTGATATGCTCTAATCAGAAACTTGGTTTAGTGTCCTATGGAATTTGATTAAATTTTTGTTTTGTTCTGTCCAACAGATATACTTTAAAAAGAAAAAGACTGGTGGAATCTCATTCAACACTACAGCACCCTTGACCCACATCGATGAGAAGCTCTGTTATCAAATTCTGCATGAATACAAGATACACAATGCTGAGGTACGAGGTTCCAACCTTATACTTCTGTCAGTTCAGCCTCAGACGAGCTTTTCCTGGCTTTTCTTGTGTTATGAGTAGAATTATTAAAAATTTGCAGAAATTTGTGAGTCTTTTTAAAGCTTTCTTATGGTAGTTTTTTGCTGTGGTGGTGAGTATTGCAGGTTTTATTTCGTGAGAATGCCACAGTGGATGACTTCATCGATGTCATTGAAGGCAACCGCAAATATATTAAGTGTGTATATGTCTACAACAAAATAGATGTTGTTGGAATTGACGATGTGGATAGACTATCCCGGCAGCCAAATTCCATTGTTATTAGCTGCAATCTTAAGGCAAGTTTTGTAAAATTTCGAAAGAGTAGTCTTAGGTCTGCAAAGATAGAAAGTACGAATTCATTATTAGCTGTAATAGTTCTAGTTTCCATTCTGAGTTTGATAATTACTAAATTTGTTGATATTTTTCTGTGGCTTGAAACAGCTAAACTTAGACAGACTACTAGCAAGGATGTGGGATGAAATGGGACTTGTGAGAGTTTACTCAAAGCCGCAGGGCCAGCAACCAGATTTCGATGAGCCTTTTGTCCTCTCATCAGTAAGTGTATTCTTTTCTCATCGCTAGATAACCTTTGACACATGTCCATATCTATGATATTCATGTTTGATTACTTATGATATCCATCAGGATCGAGGTGGCTGTACAGTTGAAGACTTCTGTAACCACGTCCACAGGACTCTAGTGAAGGACATGAAGTATGCACTTGTGTGGGGCACAAGCGCAAAGCACAATCCTCAAAATTGTGGCCTTTCTCAACATCTTGAAGACGAAGATGTTGTTCAGATTGTCAAGAAAAAGGTACATGGACAGAAAAATATTTTCCATTGACATAGACTAGTCAGTCGAAAGTCTGTTCCAAGA
Source organism: Lepidium didymum (assembly GCA_963920545.1). Taxonomy (NCBI): domain Eukaryota; kingdom Viridiplantae; phylum Streptophyta; class Magnoliopsida; order Brassicales; family Brassicaceae; genus Lepidium; species Lepidium didymum. The sequence continues at coordinate 7,808,804 of OY986992.1, forward strand.
TTAACATAGAATTATATTACTGAATCTGGAATCTTTAGGAGAGAGACGAAGGAGGAAGGGGTAGGTTCAAGTCACACTCAAACGCACCTGCAAGAATTGCAGACCGGGAGAAGAAAGCTCCTCTTAAGCAATAAGCTAGATGATCAGTGATGACTGTCACACTCATCTTCACCACCGTAGTCATGGTTGGTTTCACCTGAGTAAGATCTACTAGATCTGTATCATTTTTGCTTTATCATACAATATAAGCTTTCGAATAATTCACTTTATGAAGAATACAAAGGGAAGTTCTTATATATCGTTTTGTCATATATTGTGTTTTTGAGCTTTTTGACTCGTCTGCCTCTAATTCTGGAAATATTCAAGTAAACATCAAATGCACCAATAGTAAATATTTTACAAAATCAACTCAGATACTGAGACAAGGCATAAGTAGCCAAACATTTCAAGCCCACATTAACCTATTATATTTAAGTGGTAAACAGAAGTTGTTTCTGTATCTGTATATCATGTGTAAGTTTCACAGGAACCGTTCCTGGAATGAGAAACCAACGGGCAGTTGAAAATGACTGCAAAAATAATGAAAACTTGGCTCGCTCTTTTAGCTTCGTTGGCTTTTGGCCCAGAGATGTCTTTTAGTTACTATCCCCGGTGGGTATAGATCAGTACACTGATCTGAACCCGCACTGCTTCTTGCATTACCTTCGCAAGATAATCCTGACCGTCTTTGTTTGGCTTGAGTAGATTGTGTCAGGCTCATGTAGCTAGGTTTTCGATAGAATCCACCAGTTTCAAGGACATTGCCAGAGAGTGCAACTGGTGATTGAGAGGTCGATGATGTTGATGTCTCGTCATGTAAAGAATCAGAACTTGTGCCAGACGAAACCATAGGAAGTAGAGGAGGTCTAGCGAGAACTCTAGTTGAAGTAAGATTGTTCTTCCTGACTTTTACACTCTCATGATCAGACAAGATACTGCTCCCACTACTTTTCTTTGAACATGTCTCAACTTCTTCAAACAAGCTCCAATTGGTCCTGCTCTTGTAAGAACCATGATGCTTAATTGCTCTTGCATTTGGACTTGGACACGCCCTCGACTGCCGAAACAATTAAGCAAACTTATCAGCACATTAATTATCACAATCAGCGAAACACTCTGAGACTTCTGTTTTCCAAGTAAAAATGCATCACCTGATGCGTGAGAGCGTAAACCATAGCTCTCTCCCTCTTAATAGCTCCTTCTTGTTTCATTTGTAACTTTGTCTTCACTTCCTTTATACTTCTGGGGCTACCACACCAACCGTTCTACAAAGAAAAAACATCAACTAATTCACACATTTTACAGTATTGTTCAACAGACTGCTCAAAACTACTGAAGTTTACTAGATTTTCGATTTATCTTTACCTCTGAGTGCTTCACAGGATCTTTTAGTTCAACTGACTCTGAAGATACTCTACGATGAGCTCTTACACGAGACTGGACACGAACAAGAGCCTGCATACATCTGAGTGTAACGGCTGCTTGTTTCCTAACTTGTCTGCCTCGAAAAATAGCCTGAATTCTCACTACAGCCTTCAGAGCTCTGAACGCCTGCCTTGCCTGAGAAACAAAACAGACACAGAGAGGTCTTAGATGCTGGAAATCGAGACAACAAAAATGGAGCAAGCTGACCAAGATTAAAGTTCTTTTGTCTGAAGAAAACACAAAGATCATTAATGCAATATATCGATTTTGAAGTTGCTAATTGTAATAAGGCGAACGTGGTTAGAAATGGTGCAGCAGCTCATTAACTACAGATTGATTAGTCAAAAAGTTACATACCAGGAAAGCACGAAAAGCAGCCTGGATTCTTGTTGAAGCCCATTCTCGCTTGACCACCAAGAAATCCTTTGGAGGAGCTCGAATGAGAGCTGCCATGGCCACATTGAATGCCTCATCTGCTGAGAACGAAGGTGGATCTGAGCATAAAGAAGAAGCTGCATAGCTTCCTCGGCTCTTGAAGGAAGAAGATGTAAAGCTCTCCGATGACATCCTCCACAGCTTCCATTTCTTCTTGCTGCTCTTATCACTCAACTTCTCCTGCTGCAATCAACAGAGATCAATCAATGACTGGTATGAGAGAGAGCAGAGATCCAGAAACATTCAAATGATCAAATCTTTTAGAGTACCTGATAATCCACAGGTTTTCTGTGAGATATTAGTGATCTAATCCAATTTCCTGATCCACCCATTTTCTCAAATTGAGGCCTTGGCTTTTCAAATTTTACAAAAATCACAACTTCAGAATTTATTAGTTCACAAAATTGAAGCTTTAGGGCTGCATTGTGGGGAAAACGAGAAAGATTGTCTCTGGGAATTGGTTGTGATTGAGATTGATATTGACAAAAGATCAATCAATAGTGTTAAAAAGAAGTAAAAGATAGAACGTTTGAAATTTGAAAATTTGGGGAACGAAAGCAAATTTTTATAATAACGGTAAACTTTAGTTCTTTTTCTTTTAATATAGTTTCTATAATTCCCCTAAAACCTCTTCATTTTTCTATTCTCCCTAATTATAACCCCATAAGTTTGTGTGTCTAATAGTTCGGGTCGGGTCGGATCAGGTCGGTTTTTCCAAAATAACCGACTGGGAAGTTGTCGGTTCGATCTACTCGTTCATCTGCTATTATATCGGACGGTTCACATTAGTACGCGTAATATCATCTTTTACACAACACCATTCTTCATATAGATTTCTCGATACCAAGAACAAGGATCAACGAAAATCATTCATGGCGGAACCAAAACAAAGCTCCCTTTCTGGTAACACCGATTCTTTGATGGAATATGACAATATGTAATCAAATTTCATTGATTTGGGATTTCTTTTTGTTACGCTGGTTATTGATTTGTCTCATTTCCGATAAAAATTGTTCTATTGGATTAATCGAATTAAGGGTTTATACATCTGATCAAAGAATGGAGCTTTTTGGTTTCTGTAAAAGCTGATTGATTTTAGGGATTTGGTATTTCAGAGGAGAAGAGTAGCGTGATTGGAGGAAGCAGTAAAGAAGAGAAAAAGTCAATGTTTCATGGAAACGAAACTCATGGAACAAGTGAAGACATCAATGAGAAGACAAAAGTGGATGATGTGAAAGGACCTGGTGTTATTGGACGGATGAAGGAAGAGGTTGAAGCCATTGTTGACGCAGTTACTCCGAAGAAAAGTTCTGATAAGTGAAGAAATGTGGACCTCAGATCCTGATTAAAACTAGATATATATCGTAAGAATTGTAATCACGTTGCTTAATAAAAGAAACAAGCGTTTAGATTGTCCACAAAATCATATCATCTTGAGGAACTTGACAACATTTTCTGGGGGGATATGTGAGCTTGAGTTTCACCATCTTCAGGCTTTTCAAACAGTGAAAATTGTATGGCTCAAGCCAAATAAGGGTTGGGTCTATCTGTCCTTTGTCTTGAAGCTTTTCATTTCACATTTTGTATTTTTCATTTGGATAAAGAAGGATCAACACTTTGATGAAAGATCAGTTTCTGCAGCTCCAGAAAGTTTTTGTTATTTTTCATTTATTGTTCTGATTCTTAAATCTTACTTTGACTTGAGTATTATCCAATATAAGTTATGTAAAGAAGAAGCGTGTAGTCAAGATGCACAACCAACCAAGTGATGATGGGCCAGTGACTTGGTACCAAAGGTCATAGGGGTCTCACGTTCGAATGTACTCTTTGGGAGGAGTATTCAAATAGACTCTCTGATCTTCGAGGGGATGTGCGATCAAAAGGTTATGATGTGACGATCCTCAGTTATGAAAGAAGAATCAGGAATAGAGTCAGTCGTGTACTCATCAAGGTGTAGAAGCAACATATGTAAACCATAAATGACATGCACATATATACGTTACTCAGAGCTTGAGAGTTGGTTAATAAATAAATTCGTGGGCCGGACATGGAAAAAATGAGATTGCTGAATTGTATATATGGGCTTGTGTTTGTCGTCTTCGATGGCGACGTTAGTTTGAAGCAAGTCAAAGCGATCCGTGCATCACTCTGCTAGCCTGCAGTCTGCAGAAATAGAGCCACATGAACTATTTTAATTTAAAATTAATTTCACATAAACTACATATTTTGGTCGTCTTCTACATTAAAAACAACATATAAACATACATATATTTTGTTTGTCTTCTACACTAAAAACAACATTTTATAACTAGCTAAAATATTTAAACCACTAATAAAAATACGTATAGTTACTATATGACTTTTGAAAATCACTAAAATAAACCCCAAAAAATCTTATTAAGAAGATGGAGTGCATGTCATAATTTCCACATTCTAAGCAAAATTAAAGAAAAACATATTATTCCAAGAGACGATGATAGAAAGAAACGTAGCACGCAAAAAGCAAGCACATAGCAAGTCAACAATACGTCTAATCGTCTAAAACTTTGGTGTTGGAAAGTAAAAGAGAAGAGAGTAGTGATACAGAGACGTAACACGCAAAAAGCAAGCACATAGCAAGTCACCAATACGTCTAATCGTCTAAAACTTTGGTGTTGGAAAGTAAAAGAGAAGAGAGTAGTGATACAGAGACTTTAAAGAATAGCGAAATACCCAAACAACCAAACACCTTTTTTGTTTTGTTTTGTGTCTCTTAGTTTTGTCTTAATGCTCCTCCTGTCACGTTATTTTGCTTTCTGCATGTGTTTTGGATATTTTAACATTCCCATCACAAGTAACCAATGTCCACAATTGTCACCCTTAATTTGTCATATCTCTTTTCTTTTTAAAACTTCTATAATTTGCCCATTAGTTCCTTCTTTTCTTGCAAATTTAAAATATACTCCTAAAGCTCCACCAAGTTTGGTTTAAATTGATTTACTATTAGTTAGTATGGTGCAGTTGTACATTTTGAATTATTGTTTCGGGATATATAAGTTTAGAATTTTTATTTTCGAAAGACTTAGATCTTTAACATTATTATTAAAGAAATATAGCATGATGTCTTAGTTTTAGTATCTAGTGTTATATAATAGTTTCATAAATAGATTATTTTTTTCATAAAGTTTATTAAATAACTGGAGAAACAAAGAGACCGTAGTTCAAAACAAAAAGGATAAAAGAGAGCTCCATACCACTGATTGCTTCTTGGTCAATTACCTGATGAAGCCAACTCGGTCCACTGATTGCAATATAAGACTGGTATCGATGCTCTTCTGTGACAGATTTTGCCATTAGTTCAACGACTGAATTGGTATCCTTCGAGGTAAATTGGAAGGACCAATGCTCTATGTGTGATAGGTGGCAGCGAATATCCAATAAAGTCAGGAGTGTACGAGAAGGGTCCTCATTCGCTGTTATCATAGCATAGAGAGATTCAAAGGTTGTTTCAAATATTATTCTCCTTTGCTTAGTTTCCTTTATACTCTCTACCTCCCACAGACAGCAGAGTAATTCTACATCTACATTACTTTAGACATTATAAAATGCTCTTTGACCATGTAGGTTAGCAATGCCATAATCCGAAGGTACTAATTATGAAGCACCACTCTGTGAGTTGGCTTGGTCCCATGTATATCTCATGTTACACTTTAGCCATCATGCATTTGGTTTAGCCCAACGTTTTCCACTACAAACTGGTATGGAATTCTCGTTTGTGTCTGTGTCTGGCAGTTTATTGGCTTTTCTCCAATCGAATGCGTCTTCCAAAGCCTTACTTATGATATGAGTCGGTCCATATGGGTATTCTCAAAGATCACAGAATTTCTAGCCTTCCAAATATTCCATAGTAACCACAATATTGCTTCTTTAATTTCTTCACTTACTCGTTTATCCTTGAGACATCTCAGCAGATAGTTAACATTAAGAAGAGAAGAGCTATTTGAGAAACCTCCACTTGGTAAGGGAATCAAAGAAACCTCCTTGTTTTCTTTGCTGAACTAAATGTAAAGAGGACATGGTTGATCGTTTTGTCTTCATTCCAGTACTGTTTGCATATTAGATTGGTTGCAATGCCCCTACTTTGAAGTCTCTCTACCACTGTAAGGGCATCTACAATCACTTTCCAGAAAAAATGGCGAACCTTAGATGATGTCCTTGTTTTCCATAACATATTGTAAGTAGACTTCTCTAGTGGTGATTGTAAGGCATGTAGTAAACTCTGTTGTAAACTTAACTCCTTAGTTAGTTTATAAGCGCTCATGGTATAGTAAGTCCCTTTCCGAGAGAGGATCCATATGTACTCGTCTTTTTTATGGCAATAGAGTTTCTGAGATTTGATAATCTCAATATCTCCCCTCGAAAATAGTTGACAGAGTTTCTTCTTATTCCAATAACTTTAGGCAGTGTCCCACAAATCTGATACTTTCATATTGTTATCTCTGTCACTAGGTATAGCCAGAGGTGCTCGCAGCTTTGTATCTTTAAACCATTTATCACACAAGAACCTAGTGGATCTACCATCACCGAGTATCACTCCAAGGCCATTGACCAATAAATCTCGACCATATAGTAGACTCCTTCAGCCGAATGACGGTCTTGTACCTGTGTTACATTCCAGAAATTTAGAACTACACCAGTACTTGCTTAACAATACCTATGATAACAAATAGCTCGGTTGGTGAGAATATGTCATGCTTGTTTCCCTAACAGAGCCTGGTTAAAGCGGTTTACATCTTTAAAGCCTAGTCCACCGTCTTTCTTTGATTTACAAAGCCGATTCCAAGCTACCCAAGAAATGCTTTTCTTATCACTTCTTTTGTTCCACCAGAAATCTCTCAAGGCTGAAGTAATTTTCTTGCAAGTGTAGATTGGTAACTTGAAGCACATTATAGCATAGACAGGGAGCAAAGTCGTTACTGCTTTAAGAAGAATCTCATTACCACTTTGCGAGAGAGACTTAGCAAACCAACCATTCACTCTTGACCTCGGTTTCTCATGTATAAAGTTAAGTAAACTTCTCTTGGATCCTGAGGAACACTCTAGTAAGCCAAGGTATTTACCTTGCTCACTTTCTTTCGAAATTCCAAGAACCTCCTTAATACTACGCTTAACCCTTTATGAACCTTATCGCCAAAGAAGATTGACGCCTTTGACCTAAGCTTTCCTCATACAATTTTAAACATCTTCTAATTTCCTCACTCTCTTGGATGTTTGCATGGCGGGAGAAGCAAACTATCACCAGCATAAAGTAAATGGTGAACTGAGGGACATTTCAGTTCAATACTCAAGCCACTGATCTTCTTACTGGCTTCGACTCTATTGAGGATATGAATTAAACCTTCAATGCATATGTTAAACAAAAAGTGGGAAATTGGGTCACCATGTCGTAGAACCCTCTCCGACTTCATATACCTGTGAGCTCTTTCATTTAGTAATACCGTATATAAGACTATTGATACACATTGTATTACCTATCCGATCCAAAGAGAATTAATACGCATACACCTGAGAAGATATTTCAGAAATCTCCATTCTACTATTTCATAAGCCTAGACATATCTGTCTTTATGGCAATATAACATGAAGCCACTTTTCTGTTTGTACGAAGAGAGTGTATCAACTCATGAGCTAGCAATATGTTATCCAAAATAATTCGACCGGAAATGAAAGCTCCTTGGGTTTCAAATACAATCCAAGGCAGAATTTTCTTGAGTCTAGAGGACAATATCTTTGACACAACCTTGTTATGAATTGTGTATAGGCTAATCGGTCGTATTTTAACCATAGTAGATGGATTTGGTGTATTTGGAATTAGACAAATCTATGTAATGTTCCATTTCAGGAGAAGATGACCAGAATTGAAAAAGGATTGCCTCGCTTTACACACCTCATGTCGTACTGTATTCCAGTGATAATGGTAGAATATTACTAGAAAATATCAGCACATGCACATTTATCACCATAGATCAAGAACACAACCTTTTTCACTTTCACAAATCGGTCACATGATCAGTCAGAGCCTTATTCATCTCGGGTGTCACACGAGATTGAAAATCAAGGAAAACAGAGTCTAAATTATGAGAATTAGAGCTTTGAAATAGCTTTCTGAAGTAAGAGACTGCTACATTACCCTTTGATCCTTTCGAAAGTTGTTCTCTGCCTCTGTCATCTCTAAGCATATGCACTATATTTCTAACTTTCTTACTCTTGACGCTATCGTGGAAGTACTTGGTGTTTTTATCTCCTGCTTTCAACCAATGTTCACTGCTTCTTTGCTTCCATTATTTCTCCTTTTCGATATGAGCATTCTTCAAATCACTTTTCGCTTAGTGAAAGAGAGTATGGTTCGACCTTTGCTTCACAATTTCATTATCCAAACGAGACATTAAGGTTTGTATAGTGACAGTATAATTCACTGCATTTGAAGTTTTCCACCTAGCAAGCTCATTGCAGCAATCGGTAATACGTTGATGAAGAGAAACATGTTGGTCAGATGGGTCACGAGACCAGCCTCACTAAACTGCTTCCTTACATCCTTGTTTAGAAAACCAGCGACTATCATAAGTAAACCGTTTCTTATCCGTATGTGCATCAAATTGGTTAAATGTAATCACTAGCGGATGGTGATCGAAGGCCCACATGGATATGAAATGTGTAGTTGTTTGCGTGAAAAGTTTAAACCAACTATCGTTGCCAAAACATATGTCTAAGCGATATTGTACCCAAACGTTATCTCTCTAACTTTCCCAAGAGAAAATGTTTCCAGTATTATGAGTTTCTGTAATCTTGCGATTCGAAATTATATATCTAAAATCCCAAAAAGTGGACTCCCTCCTACTCGATCCACCCTTTTTCTTCGAATTGTCAGTGATCTCGTTGAAATCTCCAAGAATGATCTATTCTTTGTATTTGTTCATATAAATGTCCGAGAGCTTGTCCCAAACAATCTTCCTTTGGTTTCTAACTGGATCACCATATACAGAGGTAATGTAAAAACTTAGAGAACCCATCTGCACCTTCAGGTCAATAAGTCTATTGTCAGCATGTAATTTAATAACCACGAAGTTATCCTTTCAAAAGACAGATAAACCCCTAATCAATCCTTTGGGTGCCACTGTAATCTTATAAGAATATCCAAGTGAATCCTTTAATCTTCCCATATACTTATTCTTCTATTTTGTCCACATGAGAAACATTAATTCCGGGAAATAACATTTCCTCATCTCCCGAATATGACAAACTATCTCGATGTTTCCCGCTCTTTGACAGTTCCAGCTCACTTGGACGATAACGGCTTCTCCTCAGAAGCCACCACTAAAGTAGGGGTTTTTTTGTGTCTCATGCTCGGCCTCTGCATTGTCCAGTTTCCATTTGTTGTATTCGCCTAAAGAGCGCAAGGGACTGACTGGTTCCGGATTGACCATTGTTCCATTCTATTTGGCTTGTTTTCGAACCCAAGAACTCGGTTTCTTCCTCAGTTTTTTGATGGATTTGTTCAGACCCGAAATATTTGTACCCGTTTATCCAATCCGAAAAACCAAAGAACTTGCTGATTGGGAAAGGTCCTTCAAGCTAATTAATGAGGCTACTATCATTTCATAGAGCTTATTAGATCCCATCACAGGCGTGGAGTTACTAGAAAGTTCTTTTTTTTAAGATTTGGGTTCCCTTTGTGACGCTTGTACTTTAAAATTGAAGACATGATCTTTCTCTTTTCCAAATTTTGAGTTATTTTGGTTTTCGAACTAGAATTGCCTTCTGCAATATCATCTAGCTCATGTTGGACACTAGTTATACGTAGTTGTCTCTCTACTAGATCAAAAAGGGACAAATATTGAATTGTAGCCAAACGTTCATCACGAGGCAAAACCGTATAAGCTTGAGAAAATCATGGCATGCCTTCAAAAAGAAAGGTAATTTGCTTCCTCTGAGCATTCAAATTATCATTTTGGACTTCATTCGGTATAGACTTGGATGTATCTGGTTCATTTTTTCCACAGACACAGAACCATCTCATGGAAGAGACATTGGCAGTGGAAGCATCTATTCCTCAGTTTCTCATACTCGTATTGAATGATAACCCGTTCTCCCAAAGGCAATAGTAACGACTTGGTTTCTTTAGCTCGGTTTGAAATAATGAAACTGATCTTCACCCTCACATACTCAGTATTCTGTGAAGCTTTCGTGTCATAAGCAATTTCCTCAACTTTCCCAACCACTAAGGCGAGTCTTTCAATTGTTTCCACAATATAGTAATTAATTGAGATATTCTTAATGTGAACCCAAACAGAGAAAGATGACAAAAGTCTTTCGGAGGATTAAAAACTCATCTTTCCATCACCATGGTCCAATTATCGTAGGACCATGGACGTTCAGCTAATACCGTCTCCATATCTTCTTCTCTCTAAAAACGAATTGAAACTTGTCTCTCGAAAGTGCAATACCTCTTACTCGGCCTTTTAGTCTCCAGATCCTTGGCATAGCATCAATCATCTTAGCCATGATTTGACCCTAAGCACTATCATGGTCATTGTAGTACTTGAGGTGTCAATCCAATTGGGAATTATGCAAACAATCAGAATTGCAGTAGAATCAATTAATTCAAGCCAAATAAATCAGATGATGTTTCTAACAACCTAAATTAAAAAGAACGAAATTAAATGAGCAAGTAAAAGGAAACAATGAAGTGGAAATTGGTGAAGAACCGAGAAATTCAATCTAACGAAATAGAAGCTTCTAAGGATGGGGATCAACGACTAATGAACTTCCTTAATCATAACCCAAGTACCTAACAAACTCAATAAGAGGTGATTTCTAGACAGCAAACTCGTGGGTAATCAAATTCACTTTCATGATAAATGATCTCAACCAAGCTATATTCAGGCCCTATCATCACAGGCGAAACATAACACATAAGGCATGAAAATTCAGTTTACTAAAGTTAATAATCGCCCTAGACAGCTAATCCCTTAGGCTAGGTACGAAAATCTCTGAAATTAGCAGGATCAAGTATTTCATCATACACTTCGTGAGTATGTAAATTCCTAGGATATAATCTCAAGTGATCAGAGAGAGACTAGTATTAAGAACCCTAAAACAGAAGAAATCTATGCAAAATTTACTTAGGCACTTAGTAGATCAAAGATTTTCACTAATCTATCACATCCTCAGACACCCTAAAACAACTACTTAGACTTCATAATCATAAAGGAAAATTCAAAGCACAAATTAAATTTCATAAACATAATGTAGAGAAGAAGAATAGGTAAGAATAAACCAGGATATGAAATTGCAAAATAGAAACTCAGAAACAAAGAGGTTCGATCTTAAAATTACAAAAGCTTAAAGTAGTTTCTCTGTTCTCTCTCAAAAGTTCATAAAAATAAAGCGTGCCTACTAAAAACGGGCTAAGAGGGTTTTTATACCATATCTTAGAAAACCTTAAACAAAAGTCAACGAAAATAATAAAAAGTCAAAGTGGGAATCGGGTAGCTCGACTGGGTCAGTCGAGTTGATGTGAGAGATCGGTCGTGTTGATGTCCGTGTGAAACAAACTCGACCGGTTTGGTCGAGTGGTCGGTCGAGTTGATGTGAGAGATCGGTCAAGTTGATGTCTGGACTGGTCCGACTCGACCGGCTTGGTCGAGTCCAATGTCGAGCTAACCGGATTGGTCCAACTCGACCGGTTCGGTCGAGTATAGTTCGAGCTGAAATCTGGTTCCTTCCTGATGCATCTGTAAGTCTCCAATTGTACCTGAAATCTGCTCCAATGCATGGATGGATGCTATGCATGAAAACTATCCTAAAAGACTCTAATGCAACATAAAATGTTATGAATATAAACACAAAACATGCTGCATATAATTCTTAAAACGTGCTAAAATACAAACATATCAACTCCCCCAAACTTAGTCTTTGCTTGCCCTCAAGCAAAGAAACCGAACCAAGATGGAGAAGAGGGTGAAGCGGAGATTCAGAGCCAAAGACGAGTTGATACGAATGCTAAACTCACAGTCCATGATACAAGTTCTAAGATGCACAACTAAACAAGTCATACTCCAAAAACTTTAGCCATGCCAAGAACAATCTAGCACAGATTCAGCCTTAACCTACTCATGCATTTACTTCAACTAATCCTTTTAACATTCATTTAGCATAGAACCGTGAACCGAGTATATTAGCGCTGGGATTTCGGTTTGGACCGAACAAACCGAACCGGACCAAACCAAAATTATACTAAACCGAACCGAATTAATTTAAGAAAATAAACCGATCGGCCAAAATTGAAATTGATTTCGGTTATCGGGTTATTCGGTTCGTTTATGCCAAACCGAATATTTAACCGATTAAACCGAAAATTAGACCGACATATATATTAAAATTTTTAGGGTTTCATCTTCATTTTCTCTTCCTTTCTCTTCCACGTGGCGGAGCTCTTCTTCTCTCTCGTTCGCCTCCGCCTTCGATCTTTGTTTTCTTCTCTCATTTTCTTGTTTCTTCTTCGATCTTTCATCTCGTTCTTTCATCTCCAAGCTTCAACCGAGTCAATTGTTCAGGTAATTCATTGTTCCACCGATTAACATTCTTCGGAGATTTCTAATTTTTGTTTTTGTGTTTGATTTTTTGTTTTTGTGTTTTCCGTTTCGTTTCCGACTTAAACCTCGTATAGGTTAACGATTTTTGGTCTTCGATTTGTCTCGATTTAGGTTTGGGGTTTTTTTCAAAATTTAGGGTTTTTTCAAAATTTGGGGGTTTGAATTTCGGAGTTGTATCGAAGCTTTCTGAGGTCTAAACTAACGTTAATTGCATTAGAGTTATTCGAATTTTGGTTTATTTTCTTCGATTTAGGGTTTGACAAATTAGGGTTTTTTCGAAATTAGGGTTTTTTTGAAAATTAGGGTTTTTTTCTTTCTGATTGTAATTGAAGGTTACTGACGCCTAATCTAACGTTAATTGCATTAGAGACTTAGAGTTGTCTGTTTAAGTGTGTATTGTTAAATATTTGATTGTTTGCTTTTCTAATTTGATTGTTTGTTATGTTAATACTCTGTTATTGAATCTGTTTTGTAACCACTTTTTTTTTTTGATTGTTATCCTCGAAGATAGATTCTAACACAATTGAGGTTGACGGGCCAGAAGGGAGTGGTTCAAAGAGAATAGAAACGCAGAGGTCAAGTACGTCTGCGTTACCCCCAAAACCGAAGAAAAAGTATCAAAAAAAGGCAACAGTATGACAACATTACCTTCAAAAAGACAATGATTCTTCAAAATGTCATTGCAAGTACTGTGGGGTAGAAATAACATGTGATAGCAAAACTATAGGAACTAGTCCAATGAAAGCTCATATTGGTAGATGCAAAATGTTTAAGGATTTCGAGGATAGAGAAAAACAGAAAATTATAGGTTGTGATAGCTCAGGAAATCTGAAAGTAATTAATTATGATCCGGTTTGTTTTAGGAAGTCTGTTAATGAGATGGTTGTAGTCAATGAGTTACCTTTTTCGTTTGTTGAATCAGAAGGTTTTAAACGCTTCTGTTTGAATGTTGTCCCCATTTACCAATCCTTTTCTAGAAGAACTTGTGCAAAGGATATTAAATTATTGTATGAAAAAGAAAAGGCAGCATTAGTTGAAATGTTTAAGTTAGAAAAATAGAGGGTTAGTCTAACCACTGATATATGGGTGTCTCCAATAACCAGTTACAACTACATGGTTGTAACTAGGCATTGGATAGATAGACAATGGAAAATGCAAAAGAGGATCCTTAGCTTTAAAGTCATTATGGATCATAAGGGTGAAACAATAGTGGGTCAACTAGCAGATGTAATTGGGGAATGGGGAATTGAGAAGGTATTTACTGTGACAGTAGACAATGCAAGTGCTAATGCTAAAGGGCTGAAACATTTTAGGGACCATATGATTCTGTTAGGGGGAGATTCTTTAGTTTTAGGTGGAGAGTTCTTGCATATTAGATGTTGTGCACACATTTTTAATCTGATAGTTGGAGATGGGTTGAAGAAAAGTTCACCTAGTGTAGCTGCGATTAGGAATGGGATAAAATATGTTAGATCATCATTTGCTAGGCTTAAATCCTTCCAATTGAGATGTGAGACAGGGAAGGTCTCAAGAGGCAGCTTGCCCTTGGATGTAATAACCAGATGGAACTCAACATATTTAATGTTGAGTTCTGCCCTTAAGGTCGGGCCTGCATTTGAGAGGATGTTGAGAGAGGATATGTTGTATGGGGCTTACTTCGCGGAAGATGATGAGAAGACTAAGCTAAAACGAGTTGGTCCACCAACATCTAGGGATTGGGACGAAGTGAGACGATTAGCGAAGTTCCTCAAAATATTCTATAATAGTACACTCACATTCTCAGCCTCTACCACTGTGACCTCTACCCTCTGTTACAATGAGATTGTCAATATTGAGAGGAACTTGATGACAAAGTGTACTAATAGTGATGAGGGAATTAAGAATCAAGCCTATACAATGAGGGATAAGTTTGAGAAGTATTGGGATGGGTTATTGAATATGAATTCACTAGTTATTCTAGCTAGTGTTTTCGATCCTAGAAATAAGATGCAATTTGCATCATTATGTTTTGATCAATTGTATGGGAAGGATACAATAGAGTCTAGGCAGCTTTACAATCTGGTTTTAGGTGTTGCAAATAGACTATATGAAGAATATAGTGTACGATTATGCACACCATTGGCTCCACAATCAGGTGGTGTTGTAGCTGCAGCAGAAGAGTCAAATCAAACTGCATAATCTGCACGATCAATCAGTGAGCTGTCTGATGATGATGATGACTATGAGAGGATGGATGCCATTTACAGTAAAATGGTGAATTTAAGAAGATCCGAGGATGGCTGCAGCGAGTTAGACATCTATCTAACTGAGAAGACTGAACTGAGAGTGGTAAATAGCTTATGACTGCCATATGATGTCCTTGATTGGTGGAAATGTAACTCATCCAAATTCCCTGTTCTGTCCGAGCTGGCCAGAAATGTCTTGGCCATACAAATGTCCTCTGTTGCTTCAGAATCTTGTTTTAATACAAGTGACCGAGTTTTGGATCCATATAGGAGTAGTTTGACACCATATATGGTAGAGGTTTTGGTTTGCACACAGCAATGGCTGAGATGTGGGTACAAAGATGCAGACTCAGTTGCCAATCTGGCCCAAATGCTTGAAGAAGCTGAGTTTTTGGACTCTCTTGGTATGTTTTATTATTCTAACTTCTCTGTTTTTGCTTTGTAAGAATGTGATTGTTGATTATTTATTTTTTGTTGTTTGTTGTTTGTAGATGCAAGGAACCAATTAGCAAGCACAGAGGCAACCCCTTCCACGCAGACATCAACTTGATCAAGTAGGGGATGACTGTCATTTAAGTTTGTTGATTGATTAACTCCTTTTCTTTAGTAGTCGAATGATTATTGGTTTTGTTTTTGATTATGTGCACATGTACAACATTTGGAAGAACAGAACAGAAGACATGCCATTGAACTCACAATTTTCCTTTCTGTTTAATGTATTAATGTATTTACTGCAACTCGGTTTAATCGGGTTATTTAGGGTTATCTCGGGTTATTTCGGGTTAGGTTGGGTTTTATAGAACATTTCGGTCCTTATTCGGTTTTATTTTTGTATTTCGTTTTTTTTTAAACCGAATAACTTAATTTCGGTTCAATTCGGATTGTATAATATTTTGAAAAACCGAACCGTTTAAACCAAGAACCGAACCGAATTGAACCTAATTTTTAATCGGTTCAATTCGGTAAAATTAAAAAATTCTGAACAAACCGAACCGAATACCCAGCCCTAGAGTATATTCATCAATTTAAAAGCTTATTTGGCTAAGGGTAAGGTCTAGAGATTAGAATGGTCTCTTTATTGTAATTGGTCAATCAATGCACAGGGATCACTCAATGAAATGGATTAAGCTTCAGCATAATGCTAAAGGTGAGAACCAATAGGCGCATACAAAAACATGACTTCATCTACCCGTATACCCATATCGGTTTCATCCTAGCAATCAAAACCCAGAGTCTGATCCTAGACTACCCCTTTTCATTCAAGGCTTCCTCTTTTTTAGCCACCAAGATCATACTTACAAGCTTTTCCATTCACAATTCTAAGGAGGAAGATTCACAAACATTGCAGTTTCTAGCGGTTTGGGACTTAAAACATTTATAGCACATGGTTCTTCCTATTTCTTTTCTTTTTGCTACCCAAAACCGTTACTAAATTTCTTAGTATACTTTCCAGCCCCTTTCTCCTTTAGACATGAACACCTTAGCCCTTTTTTGTTTTTCATTTCTTTTCAGCCCAGACGTAAACATTCTCATACCCAGAATCAAAACCACCTAATCCTATCTAGTCTAAAAATCGTGGACCAGCATCTACATGAAGTCATGCTTTTGTCGGCACTCACCTAACACTTTATGCCAAGTTAAACCGAAAACAAACCTCACGAAACACACAACAAGCAGTGAATGGTTTGAAAGAAGGTGAGGTGCATGGTGGGAGTCTATTTGGATTAACAAGATAAATGCATGATGATAAAGGGAATCCAAGTATTCTGTGTAATCCACAAGCTTAAAATCAATGCATATACTCGATAATTAATCAGTCAGATTATGGTTTTCAATTAAGCAAGGATTAGCATTGGATCGCAACATGATTCAACTAGGCATGAATGCAGACTAAACCTTCCTAACATGGTGAGGTTTTTCATTTCAAACAGGAAGGTATGCAGCAGATAACTTATATCTAGGGCGGTGAATTTAGCATATCGAATCAGCAAGCTTAAATAGGCATAATCGTCATAATCCCCTATGCAAAACTAGACTCGATCCTACATGGTTACTCAAATTTTTTTTTTGTATTTTTCTTTTTTTTATTTTTTTTCTATACCTTATATGAAAATGCTTGATCAAAATGAAAACAGAAAATAAGAACAGAAAAAGCGTGATCAAATGTGATCTAGGACCCTCCCCCAAACTTAAATTACACAGTCCCTTGTGTAATAGAAGCTTGAAAAAGAGCCTACATCAATCAACAGAAACAGTGAAAATGCAATGATATTAACAATGAATGTGTGGAGTGTGTACCTTTTTTGAAGTACAAGTTCTAGGGTGCTGGACTTGTAGTGTCTGTATAAGGTTGGTTGATTTGGTACGTTGGATTGTGAGGGTCAAAGTCAAGAATAGTTGGTCCTAGTGTGGCATACGATGGTTGATCGTTGCCTATTAGAACCATAGTTTCTGATGCAACTGAGTGCGATGATGCTCTAGCAGACTCGACTTCGCCTTCTCCGAGGTGTAGCTCGTGGAGAGGGGTCGAGTTGGGATTGAAGTTGACCGAAAACTACTATATATCCTCTTATTCTCGCGGTACTGACGTTCTGGGGATATATGATGACGTTCGAGCTGGAACCGAAGTGGAAGTTGATCGCCTCCTAGGTGCCTGAGAAACTAATCTGGTCCTTCTCAGACTTGACGGTTGTGGCTGTGGATGTGGTTGGAGACTAGGTACAGTAGTTTACTTCGAACGAGAACTTAACCTTAGAGCTCTCTGGAGATCTTTAACCTGACCCAACATCTCACGTTTAAACTTAACCAGTTTGTCAGTCAGCCCATCCTGGAACTTGTTCCATTTCTGAAGCATACTAGTTTTTTATGAGATGATTTTACCTCTGTAGTCCAAAGAACGTCATTGGGAGACCTGAAATCAATGTTTCCCCCAATTCGTAAATTGGTGAACTCAGGGTTGGGGAGTAGCAGTTTCTCCTCATCATCAGTCTCAACATTAGGAAAGACGTAGAGATTTAGACAAGTTTTAGGCGTTTTCTCCAGAAAACCTATCCTTTTTAGGTATGGAATGTCGAGGAAAGTTGGAGGAATCGGTGTGGACATCAGGTTCACATCGCATGCTTTTAGAATGGCTGTCACAATTCCACTGACACAAATCACTCCGCTTGACTTATCTTTCATCTTAGCAGCCCAGCTCCTATAACTCAGTAGTTGGTCAAGTAATTGGGAAGAGAACTTGGCTCCTTTAATATCTCCCTTAAACTTTCTTCCAAATCTGGCACTATCTCTGTTTAAAAGTTCCTTTAGTCCCTCATCAATCATTTCCATCTCAGGTTGTCGCACATTTCCTGTCAGCATTATGGGGAAACAGGTATTAGCCACCGTTATGTGAAAGTAGTGGATGGTTGGGTTCCGAATTTTTGATTGCTCTTACTTCTGGATGCAAGATACAGAATCGGTCCAGCTATGATCTGCCATAGAGCCTGGAGCTCTTCATTCTCGACGTCATAATCCCATACCTGCCCGGTTAGAAGTTCGAATAACTCTTCGAATTGCTTGACAGTGAACTCAAATTTCTCCAATTTCCCACTTTGTCTCGTGGCTAAGAAAGTGAGATAGCCAAAGCCGCCTTCTTCGATCAATTCCACCATGTCATCGTCATATAAATTTATCTCCACTGAAGCTAGAAACTGACATGTCTCCTCTTTGTATGAAGGCTGGCTGTAAGACACATAAGTAGTTAGTCCACACGTGTCAAGCATATAGTTAACGTCCTCAGATATTCCCAACATCTCCATCGTCTCTTGATGCACATACCTAGTCCCCCATACTCTCATCTTACGGAAAATCTTTATTGCCTGTTTATAGCTGAGAGAGGCTTCATCTTCGGACCCTGAATCCTCATACTCGTCATCATCCTCATCACTCTCTGTATCAGTAGCTCCTAATACAACATCATACGAAGGATCTTCCTCAACATGCTTTCCTCTCGTCTTTCCATATATTCTGCAGCACACTCATCCCCAAAATAAACCACTGAGGAATCCCCACGTCTAGAATTTCTTGTCGATCGCCTATTAGAACCACCTCCACGTCTCCACATTTTCTCTGTTTTTGGAATTCAGCTTGATCCACCGCACCACTGAACTGGTCGAGTTGACTGCACAGATCACTCCTAATTTTTTTCTGCAAAATATAACGATATATCCGCAAAAACCTATTCGCAATGAACAATATTTTGCAAAATCAAATCAGTCTAACCACCTAATTCATCTCTCAAAACAACTTAATTCCAGTTTCTACCTAACCAACAACCTGAAAATCAATTCTCTAGCCAACTCTATTCGAACTTCTACTTAACCGGTCTAGCTATCAACTAAAACAGTCAAGCAAAATTAAATTGACCTCAATTCTTAGTCTCAAGGACGAGTTGGGTGGAAAATTAACTCAACTCGGCCGAGTGTATCACCGTCGGAGTCGAGTTGCTTATCTGATCAATCGGCTGCGGTTCAGCTCGACCACGCGACTCAGCTGCGAACTCGAGTTGACTCGTCCAAGGAACTAGTAGCGACTTGAGCTGGTGGTGGAGTGTGTTGGTTGAGTTGTTGTCAGTGGAGATGCAGAACGAGTCGGCTCGACCTGAAGATCTAGCCGTGGTTTAGCTGAGCTGGGGAAGAGATGGAGCAGTGGTAGCTTGAGCGGGTGCTTCACCTTCCTCGGTCGAGCTCCACCCTAGGATTCAGCCGCGGAATCGAGCTGGGTGAGGTTGGTGGTTTGGTGCGAGCTTGGGTCAGTGCGGTGGTGATGGCACGACTCGAGCTGCGGTGGAGCGTCCGGTCGAGTTGCGAGCGTTGGTGAAGCGGTTCGTCTAGCTCGAGCTTGTGGTCTGCAAAAACTATGAAAGAAAATGAAATGAGAGTTGGTGAGGAAGAGAGTGAGTGTTGAGTGCATTTAAAGACAAGTTAATAAAGACAAGTTAACATCTTGACAAAATTTGTGTGGATGGAAACAAAAGCATGTGAAAGCTTTTGTGAGAATGAGTCATCATTGAGTCAAATGAGGGGACGTGAAGACCCCATTAAACTTTTTCAGCAGTAATGTGATGATTGATCCTAAACAAGTGCAATTTCCACCGGACTAAAGACTGTAATGTTAAGGATACAAGGGTTCAGTGAAGAATCTGGTGGATAATCGCATCAGCTCGACCCAACGTATTACTCTCTTGGTGACGTCAGATTTTTATCCACCAGGTTTTCAAGTAAACTCCCTTTTTCCCATTCAGCTTGATGTTAAACCTTGCCAAAACCACTGCAACCGACCAAATTACTCACCTGCTAAAAATCAAAAACAAAAAGAAAAACCAAAGGAGTAAAAGAAAAATTCTAAAAAATTTATCTAGACTATTTACAAGGATATCATGGGATTTTCTCCCAAATGAGCTTGTTTAGAGTCGCTTAGCTTGACTTTCCATCCCTTCTTAGGCTATGGTGGGTTCACAAAGATGCACCAAAGTGTTCTTGGAATTGTTTCATCTGCCAAGTAAAGTTTCACCCTCTGACCATTGACATTAAATTCTGATCCCTCTTTGTTCACCAAAGTTATAGTTCCATAAGGCAAAACTTATTTGACCCTGAATGGTCCTGACCATCTGCTTTTGAGCTTCCCAGGAAAAAGCTTAAGTTTGGAGTTGAAAAGGAGAACTTGATCACCAGCTATGATCTTCTTAGGTGATATTTTCTTATCATGAAAGGCTTTTGTTTTCTCTTTGTATATTTTCGAACTTTTATAAGCCTCTAATCTCGCCTCCTCTTATTCATGCAGACCCAGTGCTCTCCTCTCTTGAGCAGATCTGAGGTTGAAATTCAGCAGTTTTGTTGCCCAGATCGCCTTATACTCAATCTCAACTGGTAAATGACATGATTTGCCATAAAGAAGCTGGAATGGAGTTCTTCCAATTGGAGTCTTGAAAGCAGTCTTGTAAGCCCATAAAGTATCATCCAGTTTGGTGGCCCAATCTCTCTTTGATGTTCCTACTACTCTTGCTAGAATGGACTTCATCTGCTTGCTTGAAACCTCTACTTGACCACTTGTTTGTCGGTGATAAGGCGTAGCTACCTTATGTTTTACTCCATGTTTCCTCAGTAGGTTTTCAAATAGCTTATTGATGAAGCGAGAGCCTCCATCACTGATCACAACTCTGGGTACACCAAATCTGGGGAAAATAATGGTTTTAAACAGCTTCAGCACAGGCTTTGCATCATTCGTAAGGCATGTTATAGCCTCAACCCATTTGGAGACATAATCGACTGCCACCAAAATATAGTTGTTTCCATGAGAAGGAGGGTTAAATGGACCCATAAAATATATTCCCCAACAGTCAAAAATCTCACCTTCCAGAATTGGGTTCTGTGGCATCTCATTCCTCTTACTAATGTTTCCTATCCTCTGGCAAGCATCACACTTAGAAATAAATGCATGAGTATCCTTGAATACGGTTGGCCACCATAAACCTGCTTGCAACACCTTATGAACTGTTTTAAAGGTGGCAAAATGGCCACCATAGGAAGATCCATGACAATGCTCCAAAACTCCTGACACTTCTTCCTCAACTATACACCTTCTGAACAAACCATCTGATCTTTTCTTATATAAGTATGGTTCATCCCAGAAGTAATGATTGACGTCTCTGAAAAACTTTTTCCTTTGATAGGAATCCAAACTCTTTGGCACTTCTCCTACCACCAGATAGTTCACCAAGTCAGCATACCAAGACAAATTTTCCTTCTTTAAAGCCATGACCCCTTTAAGCCTCTCCTTGATTTCATACCCAGCTGCAACTGTGACTGAAGCTAAGAGTTGTTCATCTTGCATCGAGTCATAAACAGGAGCTAAATCGTCTATTCTCAATCTGGACAAATGGTCTGCTACTCCATTCTTAATGCTCTTCTTGTCTACAATTTCTATATTGAATTCCTAAGTAGGAGGATCCACCTCAACAATCTTGGCTTAGTGTCCTTCTTGGCATAAATATGCCTCAACGCCGCGTGATCAGTGTAGACTATAACCTTTGAGCCAACCAAGTAGCTTCTGAATTTGTCAAACGCAAACACCACTGCCAACAATTCTTTCTCTGTAGTTGCATATCTACACTGAGTATCATTAAGGGTTCTGCTGGCATAGTAAATCACATGGAGCTTTTTGTCAATTCTCTGCCCAAGTACTGCTCCAACTGCATAATGCGAAGCATCACACATGATTTCGAATGGGTGGTCCCAGTTTGGAGGTTGGACCACTGGCGTTGAAGTTAGAGCTTCCTTAATCAATTGGAAAGCCTTCAAGCAATCAGCATCAAATTCAAAATATGTGTCCTTACACAGCAACCTAGTGAGAGGTCTGACAATTTTTGAGAAGTCTTTGATGAACCTTCTGTAAAATCCTGCATGATCTAGAAAACTCCTAATGTCCTTGACGTTTTTCGGAGGCTGCAACTGAACCATAACCTCAATCTTGGCCTGATCAACCTCAATACCCTTGGCCAAAATTTTATGCCCCAGAACAATCCCTTCCTGAACCACGAAATGACATTTTTCCCAGTTCAGCACTAGGTTTGTCTCCACACACCTGCTCAATACCCTGCATAGATTCAACAAATAGGAGAAGAAAGAAGAGCCATAGACAGAGAAGTCGTCCATAAAGACTTCAACCATCTCCTCAAACAGATCTGAAAATATAGAAGTCATACAACGTTGGAACGTAGCAGGTGCATTACACAATCCAAAAGGCATTCTTCTAAAAGCAAAAGTTCTATATGGACAAGTAAAGGTGGTTTTTTCCTGATCATTAGGGTGAATAGGGATTTAGAAGAATCCATTATAACCATCTAGAAAACAATAGTATGAATGATTAGCTAACCTTTCAAGCATCTGATCAATAAATGGCAATGGATAGTGATCCTTTCTAGTTGCAGCGTTTAGCTTCCTAAGATCAATGCACATTCTGTGCCCAGTGATAGTTCTAGTAGGAATCAATTCATTCTTATCATTTTTAACAACAGTGATACCCTCTTTCTTAGGAACAACATGCACAGGAGATACCCATTTACTATCTGAGATAGGATAAATCACATCAGCATCTAGCAATTTAAGAATTTCCTTTTTGACTACCTCTTTCAAGTTAGGATTTAGTCTTCTTTGGGGTTCAATGCTAGAATAAGACTCATCCTCTAAGTGGATCCTATGTGTACAAAGACTAGGTGATATTCCTTTGATGTCATCTAGAGAGTATCCTATGGCATTTCTATACTTCCTCAGTCCAGTTAACAGAGAATGCAATTCATTCACTATAACAGGGTAAGTAGAGTTGGAACCTAAGAAAGCGTACCTTAGCCCTTTAGGAAGTGGTTTTAGCTTAGTTTTCGGTGCCTTAAGTTCGGACCAGTCATCTGACACCTGATCATCAGCCAGCTCGACCTTGGTGCTATAGATGGCGGTCGAGCTGGGTTCGAAAACTGTTGATTCTCGGCTCGTTGAGTTTGTTTGATCCTCAATTGCTACTGAAACCTTTGTTATACCCAAATCCTCAAATTCAACTGTTCCTTTCACAGCTTTGTGGGAGTCCAGCAACTTCCCATAACACTCAGTTTCTTTATGAAGATACCCAGCATCAGCACTCTTAGTCACAACGACCTGGAGGTAATCCTCTTCTGTTAATTCTTCCAATAGCTCATCAGCAAGAGTGTCCATCTCTTGTACCCAAAACAACTGTCCCTCAATAGTTGGCTTTCTCATGATATCCTTGATGTTGAATTTCATTTTGAATTCCTTACCCAGATTCAGTTCAATGGTTCCTTTCTTGACATCAATTATAGCTCCTGCAGTGGCTAAGAAAGGTCTACCAAAAAGTAGTGGATCTTTAGGTTCCTCCTCCATCTCCAGAACCACAAAATCAGTAGGGATTTCCACATTTCCAACTCTAACTGGTAGATCTTCTAAGATACCATGTGGAATTCTAACAGACCTGTCAGCTAAAACCAAAGAAATCTTGCACGGCTTATACTTGGCAAAACCCAGCCTTTGCGCTACAGAGAGGGGCATGAGATTAATGGATGCTCCAAGATCGCAGAGACAGTTACTGAAGGCAAGAGGGCCAAGGAAGCATGAGATTGTAAAAGTTCCAGGGTCTTCAAGTTTCTTTGAGACTAGTTTCCTCTGGATTATTGCACTGCACTCATGAGTCAGAACTACCATTCCCTCTACATCTTTAGTTCTTTCCTTGACTGCATCTTTCAGGAATTTTTGGTAAGGTGGGACCAGCATGAACGCATCCAGAAGTGGGATCTTAAGCTCAATTTCTTTCATTTGCTTATCAAACAAAGCCTTATATTTCTCAACTAACTCTTTCTTAAACCTTCCGGGAAAAGGTAGATGAGGTTTGTAAGGTGGAGGAACAAAAGGCTTGTTTTTCTTCTCAGAAATTTCTGGATTAGACACATGATCGGGCTCAATTCGACCTTGGGGATCGGTATGGAGGTCGAGTTGACTACCAGAAGTTGTTGTTTTTGGCATTTTAGCGCTTTCATCCTCCTCTCCTTCCTGAACAACGATGTCCTCAGCAACACGAGCATATCCTGCAGGAGTAGGTAGTTCTTTTCCACAGCGAAGAGTAATTGCACTGGCATTGTACTCTTTTAGATTCTGAACCGACTTGCCTGGTAGATGTCCAGTAGTTTTCATAGAAGGAGATGCTTGCAGACCCTCTAAATATTTCAATCTGGAGTTCAAAGTTTCAAATTTGCAATGAAGATCATTGTGCGAAGCATCTATCTTTAAATGGAGATCAGCTTGCATTTTGTTCAATTCCTTGCTGCTGGCAACTTGCCCCTGAAGTATTTGCTGAAGCATGTTCATCATATCTGGGCTATGTGCAGGAGGTGGCTGATGGTGTTGAGGCTGGTACCCTGGTGGTACCGCTGGAGATGGGTTGAAGTTGTTATTGTAAGGTTTCTTGGGGATGAAGGGTTTAGGCTGAGCTTGCTGAACCTGTTATGGGTATACTTGATCCTCTGGATTAGCTACATTTGTACTTCTGTAGGATAAGTTTGGGTTTGACCTGTAGTTGTTGTATCCTCTGTAACCACCCTGATTCTGTAGATAGCTAACCTCCTCTTCCTGAACGTCTTCCCCTTCCTCGACCTGATCATCCTCACTTACAAAGTGAACATGTTTCTTCTGGGACAAGAGTAGCTTGTCTATTTTCTCATGCAACGCTTTGATTTCCTTTCTGCTCATCAAATCAGACTCAGTAGTACCTCTCATGCTCCTATCATAATCCTCACAATATTGTCCATCTGCTCTAGCAAGATTCTCTACCAGATCTCAACCGTCATCCACATCTTTGTTCAGAAAATTCTCATTGCTGGCTGTGTCCAATAGCATGCAAATCTTAGGTAGAACACCTCTATATAAAGTGCTGAGAAGAGACTCGGTAGTGAAACCATGAGGGCACTGCGATTGATAAGTTTTGAATCGTTCCCATGCTTCAGAGAATGTTCAGAATTCTTCTGTGTGAAGCCAGATATCGCATTGCGGAGTTTTGCAGTTCTGGAATTTGAGAAGAATTTAGCAAGGAATGCCTTTTTGCACTCATTCCATGAAGTTATCGAACCCTGAGGCAAGTGTTTCTCCCAAATGTGTGCTTTATCCCCAAGATAAAACGGGAACAACCTTAGTTTAATGGCATCTTCACTCACCCCGCTTATCTTAGTAAGGCTACAAAGCCTTTCAAATTCATCCAGATGGTCCAGAGGATCTTCATTAGGTAGGCCATGAAATTTGTTGTTCTAAACCATGGTGATGAGACTGCCTTTTATTTCGAAGTTGTTGTTCTAGATGGCAGGAGGTACAATCCCATGTCTTTGGGTGTGAGTGGTGAGCATCTCCAGCTCCAATTGTCCTTGGCCTCCTGTGTTGAGGTCTCTGCACTAGGGGATGTTCTGAGTGTGTATCATCCTCGTTGTCTATTTCCACTGAATTCTGCTGTTGATTGTTTAATCGGGTTCTCTGCTCATTCAAGTTGCACTGCAGTTGACGAACGTTGTCGAAAGTACAGAGTAGGTTCTAACTACCCTTTGAACGTGTCTGCATACAAGTTTGAGTTTCAACTCTACCTAGTGCTCGAGCGAGTTGGTCGAGCTGATTGGCAAAGTTGTAGAATCACCTGAAAAGCAAAGCCAAAAACAGAACTGCAGTGAGTTTGTAACTTGTAACTAAAGACGAACTTGATCTCAATTGTTCTAAAAATCTAAATGAAGCAAAAAAAAACTCCCAATCGGCAATGGCGCCAAAGTGATAATAGGATTTTTGCTCTTTCTGTCAATTAACCCTAAGCACTATCATGGTCATTGTAATACTTGAGGTGTCAATCCAATTGGGAATTATGCAAATAATCAGAATTGCAATAGAATCAATTAATTCAAGCCAAATAAATCAGATGATGTTTCTAACAACCTAAATTAAAAAGAACGAAATTAAATGAGCAAGTAAAAGGAAACAATGAAGTGGAAATTGGTGAAGAACAGAGAAATTCAATCTAACGAAATAGAAGCTTCTAAGGATGGGGATCAACGACTAATGAACCTCCTTAATCATAACCCAAGTACCTAACAAACTCAATAAGAGGTGATTTCTAGACAGCAAACTCGTGGGTAATCAAATTCACTTTCATGATAATGATCTCAACCAAGCTATATTCAGACCCTATCATCACAGGCAAAACATAACACAGAAGGCATGAAAATCAGTTTACTAAAGTCAATAATCGCCCTAGACAGCTAATCCCTTAGGCTAGGTACGAAAATCTCTGAAATTAGCAGGATCAAGTATTTCATCAAACACTTCGTGAGTATGGAAATTCCTAGGATCTAATCTCAAGTGATCAGAGAGAGACTAGCATTAAGAACCCTAAAACAGAAGAAATCTATGCGAAATTTACTTAGGCACTTAGTAGATCAAAGATTTTCACTAATCTATCTCATCCTCAGAAACCCTAAAACAACTACTCAGACTTCATAATCATAAACAAAAATTCAAAGCATAAACTAAATTTCATAAACATAATGTAGAGAAGAAGAATAGGTAAGAATAAACCAGGATATGAAATTGCAAAATAGAAACTCAGAAACAAAGAGGTTCAATCTTAAAATTACAAAAGCTTAGAGTAGTTTCTCTGTTCTCTCTCAAAAGTTCATAAAAATAAAGCGTGCCTATTAAAAACGGGCTAAGAGAGTTTTTATACCCTATCTTAGAAAACCCTAAAACAAAAGTCAACGAAAATAATAAAAAGTCAAAATGGGAATCGGGTAGCTCGACTGGGTCAGTCGAGTTGATGTGAGAGATCGGTCGAGTTGATGTCCGTGTGAAACCAACTCGACCGGTTTGGTCGAGTGGTCGGTCGAGTTGATGTGAGAGATCGGTCGAGTTGATGTCCAGACTGGTCCGACTCGACCGGTTCGGTCGAGTCCAATGTCGAGCTAACCGGAGTGGTCCAACTCGACCGGTTTGGTCGAGTGCAGGGTCGAGCTGAAATCCGTTTCCTTCTTGATGTATTCGTATGTCTCCAATTGTACCTGAAATCTGCTCCAATGCATGGATGGATGCTATGCATGAAAACTATCCTTAAAAACTCTAATGCAACACAAAATGTTATGAATATAAACACAAAACATGCTGAATATGATTCTTAAAACGTGCTAAAATACAAACATATCAAGGTGGTTGGCCATTGACACAGTGGTGAAGTAAAATCGAAGAAGAATTTTACAGCAGAGGAAAACTTTAATCGGAATTAGCG
The DNA here is from genome assembly GCA_963920545.1 of Lepidium didymum. Classification (NCBI taxonomy): domain Eukaryota; kingdom Viridiplantae; phylum Streptophyta; class Magnoliopsida; order Brassicales; family Brassicaceae; genus Lepidium; species Lepidium didymum. The sequence continues at coordinate 7,836,408 of OY986992.1, forward strand.
ATTAAGCAAAGTGGTCACAAAATGATTCAATCATCCAATGATTTAGCATGATCTTTTGGTAAGTATACATAACTCGTGAGAAAAAATTGATACGATTTGTGAAGAAAGAAAAATTTTCAATGAGGAGATAAAGGAAAAAGGAAATTTGCCAAGGAAGAAATGGAAATAATAGAAAAAGAATGTCGTGGTCTAGAAAATTAGACCACGATAAAGGTCACATTAACGGGAAAGTGAAAGCCTCTACTTCAAAAAAGAGGGTTTTGGTTACCAATACTGTTAATTATATTCAACTTGACTTATCTGTGTAAACAAAATTGACAATTTTTTGTTAAATGGGAAATTATCTAAACATAAGTGACATAATAACAGTGCATAAGAAACTTTCTAAAAAATGACATCTAATAATTCTTCGAATCTTGATTAATATGGATGTTCCTTTGTAATTGTCATATAATAAATGATCTCTACGTGAAAAATTAACATGTATAAACTGAATACTATAAAATAAGATCAAGTAGAAATTTAATATTGTTTGGCTAAATAGTTATGGGAGGCCTCTATGTGGGGTCTAAATGATTTCTGTGGAAAATATCAAACAAATCAACGGCTAATATTTAGAAGATCAATTTTCCTTGATTACAAAATCAAAGATATAAGAAGATCATATAAGTATGCATGTCTTTGATCTTAGTTACATATTTATTTGTATTGTATTCAATTATAAAAGATCAAAGATATAAGAAGAGAGAAGAAGAAAGATGAGGATTAGTGATAATAATTAGAGGCATTAATTGTTGATTTAGCAAGTTGCAGTCTTTTTACAATCTAACCTCATTCAACTTGTCCCTACCTTTGCCGTTTGAATATCACACCAGACAATGTCATGTCTCTCTCTACCATCATACTTTCATATAATTCCATCTTTTTATTCATATTATTTTAGCCCTGCCTACAAACATACTTATCAATGAAGGAAACATCCATGCAAATACCTAATTTGATATAAGTAATTAGAAAAAAATATAGATATGAAAATTTGATTTTTAAGTAATTGCGTACAAGTGACATTTAGTCTAGTGGTAGGCGGTAAGTCCACTAAGATATGCGTACTTGCACAATCAGAGATCGAGTTCCACCACCTACATTATGTAGAAACTTGGCTAATAAGCCGACCAGTTATGGTCCAATGTTGACAAAAAGAAAGTAAGTGCGTGATTTTAGAGATAATACTGTTAGAATCGGGAGTTTGATTATAAATCAGATTTTGTCAATCTAACTAGAGATTTGACTATGGATTATGGTTGTTCGATTCAATGGAAGATTCGACTATGAATATACACAATATTGACATTCAAACTATGTGATTTTCTTATTTATAAAAAATCTATATGGATTGACATCGACCTATGCATAATATAAATGTACTCACCAATCAGCTTAGCCAGATTGAATTTTTAATTAATTCGATTATAGTTACATTTATACTCCCTCTCATTACTTTATATACTATTCTCTCTATTTTTTTTCCTAACTTAACTCTATATACTACTCTTAAAAGCTTACATATTATGTGTCTTATTCAAGAGATTAATGTTTATTTTATTTATTTATTTAGTCAACTTAATTTAATAATGTGACAAAATACAAAATCGCTACTCAATTTTTCACTAAGACTGGTGATCTGGAAGATCCTCTGGTTATATGGACAAGGTGATCCGTTTTGTGATTAAGTATGCGGGGACGTGATTAATGTTGATTAGAACCATCTCAGTAATAATAATGTAATTTACTAGTAGTACAATATTATATTTATGATGATTAAATAAATGGAGCCCACAATGAAGATCATTTAATATAAAACGGTGCGGATTGGTCGAATCCACTCGCCCGCGATCTCGCTTCGTAAATGAAATGAGTTTCTGACACGTAAAATGGCTAAATACATGAACACTATATATAAAGCAACACTTTTTCTTTAGAGGAAAAATTAACACTAAAATTTTCTAAAATACCTTATAAAATACATAAGTTTTTAAACCAATAGAATAATACAATATTAAATATACTTCTATAAATTAATAACGTTGGAATTACACTAAAATTACAACTTTTTATTAATTTATAGTAACTATTAATTTATTGATATACAAATAAAACTAAAAATTTAATTTAAGATTACAAAATTATATTAATTTATAAAATTTATTAATGAATTGAGTATTAATTTAAAAATGTTATAATGAAGTAATCCGTATTTATTAAATAAATAAATCAAGGAAAGTGTTTTTTTTTTTTGACAAATCAAAGAGTAATCTATTTAATTCAATGAAGAAAAATATGACAAGTCTAATTGCATTCAAATTCAATCTCCAATTTTAATATATATATTTATTTATTTTGTCAAAAAATATGATTTATATTTAATTTGCAGTTTTTCTATATATTTTCAGCTAAATTACAATTTGATGACCAAATAACCAAAGTAAACAAAAGTAAAATTAGTTCTTAAATTAGTCGTTAATTGAGGTGTTAATTAGATCAGAGAGAAAGAAAGAAGACGAAGAAGACGGAGAAGAAGCAACACCCAAAGATCTTTGCACTGGTTCAGATTTTCAGTCTTAAGCAAGAAGGAAACCAAAATTAAAAAAGCGAGAGAATTCGAAACTGAGAAGAAATCTGTTTCTTTCTCTAAAACCCTGTGTTGCTACGTCTTCTTCAGAAAACTGGAGAAAGTCAAATTATCTGAGAGAGGAAGACAAAGTCGCTTCATATTTTGTGTGTCTTGATCTGCCATTGTTGTTAACTTCTCAGCTCATAATCAGCCCCTATCTGAAACGGGTTCATGTTAGTTCATCGTGTTATCATCGGAATTTGTTTCTCTTCCTGGTAATTTCCTGGTTTCTACCCAGAATTGGCTGCTTTCTTTGACCAAGATCTCCATTCTTTGTGTTATGATTCTCTCATGTACTTGAATCGTTACTTGGTTTCAAGATCTTTTACTAGCTTTTGCAGCTGGTTACTGCGTTTTCCTTTTCAATCTTTTTCTATAGAATTCTCCGGATCAGTCGGAGATTCATAGATTCTCGATTTTCCTGTAAGATAGAGGCAAATGTGTTTGAATTCTGAGTTTCTTTTTCTTTTCTCTCTCAGTTTCTTGCTAGATTTGAAATTCATAATGTCAATCGATTCAGATGGTCCGTTAAATCTGATTAATGTAGCTTTTACTTGTCCTACGATTTGTATTCGCTTTCGAATTTTCTCTTTCGAAAGTATGATTTTCTTTTTTTCTTTTCCACAAGGTTATATTAATGTATTAGAACTTTATCATAATCTAATCGTGAATTGGGTTTAATCTTCTGCACAGACCAGCATTTACAGGGAATATGAGACATTTAGCACAATTCAGAATCTTGATGAAGAAGAAGAATTGTTGATAAAGATTCTATACTTGTTGTGGAGTTGAAGTTCTTGAGGTAATGGCAAGAGGTAGAAGAAGGTCAAAGCTGAGATTGAGCCATATATACACATTTGGATGTCTTAGGCCAAGTGCAGACGAGGGTCAAGATCCTCATCCAATCCAAGGTCCAGGATTTAGCAGGACTGTGTACTGTAATCAGCCTCATATGCATAAGAAGAAGCCTTTGAGATACCGTTCTAACTATGTCTCTACCACGAGGTATAATATGATCACTTTTTTTCCCAAATCGCTCTACGAACAGTTCCACCGCGCTGCCAATTTCTACTTCTTGGTAGCTGCGATTCTCTCCGTGTTCCCTCTGTCACCGTTCAATAAATGGAGCATGATTGCTCCATTGGTGTTTGTTGTTGGGCTCAGTATGTTAAAGGAGGCTCTTGAAGATTGGAGTAGGTTTATGCAAGACGTGAAGATCAATGCGCGGAAAGCTTATGTTCACAAAAGCGATGGAGTATTTCGTCGCAGAAAGTGGAAGAAGATTAGCGTTGGGGATATTGTAAAAGTGGAGAAAGACGGGTTTTTCCCTGCTGATTTGCTCTTGTTGTCGTCGAGTTATGAGGATGGGATTTGTTATGTAGAGACTATGAATTTAGACGGTGAGACGAACTTGAAAGTGAAAAGGTCCTTGGAAGTTACATTATCGCTGGATGACGATGAATCTTTCAAGGATTTCACGGGGACAATAAGATGCGAAGATCCAAACCCGAGTCTTTACACATTTGTTGGCAATCTTGAGTATGAGCGGCAGATATTTCCGCTGGACCCTAGTCAGATTCTGTTGAGAGATTCAAAGCTTAGGAATACACCTTATGTGTATGGGGTGGTGGTATTCACAGGGCATGATACTAAGGTGATGCAGAACTCAACTAAATCGCCTTCGAAAAGGAGCAGAATTGAAAAGACAATGGACTATATCATCTACACGCTTCTAGTCCTACTTATTTTGATCTCTTGCATAAGTTCATCGGGTTTTGCGTGGGAGACAAAGTATCACATGCCGAAATGGTGGTACTTAAGACCTGATGAGCCTGAGAACTTAACCAATCCAAGTAATCCTGCTTATGCTGGAGTTGTCCATCTGATAACTGCTCTTTTGCTCTACGGATACTTGATACCGATCTCTCTTTATGTCTCCATTGAGGTTGTAAAAGTCTTGCAAGCAACTTTCATCAATAAGGATCTACTCATGTACGATAGTGAGAGTGGTGTTCCAGCACATGCACGTACATCGAATCTAAACGAAGAGCTAGGACAAGTTGATACGATCCTTTCTGATAAAACAGGAACTTTGACTTGTAATCAGATGGATTTTCTGAAATGCTCCATTGCTGGCACTTCTTATGGAGTGCGTTCCAGCGAAGTCGAAGTTGCTGCTGCACAACAAATGGCTGTTGATCTTGACGATCACGGAGAAATATCAAGTAGGACAAGTACTCCAAGGGTTCGGGCTCAAGAAATTGAGGTAGAAAGTAGCATTCATCACGGAGCTCCTAGAACTCCTATAAAGGGGTTTGGTTTTGAGGATATCCGACTAATGGATGGGAATTGGTTGAGAGAGCAACATACAAATGACATTTTGCTGTTCTTTCGCATATTAGCTATCTGTCACACAGCTATTCCTGAGCTTAACGAGGAGACTGGCAAGTACACATATGAAGCAGAGTCTCCAGATGAAGCTTCTTTTCTTACTGCTGCTAGTGAGTTTGGTTTTGAGTTCTTTAAGAGAACCCAATCAAGCGTATATGTTCATGAAAAGTTATCTTCTTCAGGGCAAACTATTGAAAGGTGAGAATAGCAAAAGATTATTCTTAACACGTTAATTGTCACACATCCTAAATATATACCAGAAACAATGCAGGGAGTATAAAGTTCTGAATTTGTTGGACTTCACTAGCAAACGGAAGCGAATGTCAGTAGTTGTTCGTGACGAGGAAGGGCAGATTCTTTTGCTATGCAAAGGAGCTGACAGGTTAGCTGAAAGCTAGAATGATATGTTCCTTCTTATTTTGTATCATCATGTAAGTTTCAAATAGTGCGTATTAAATGTTTGCAGCATCATTTTTGAACGATTGGCCAAAAATGGAAAAACATACTTGGGACCTACCACTAAGCATTTAAATGAATATGGTGAAGCCGGACTCCGTACTCTTGCACTTTCATACAGAAAGCTTGATGAGAGTGAATATTCAGCTTGGAACACCGAGTTTCACAAGGCTAAAACTTCTATAGGATCTGACAGAGATGAGTTGCTCGAGAGGATATCGGATATGATTGAAAAAGACCTAATTCTTATAGGTGCAACTGCTGTGGAGGACAAACTCCAGAAAGGGGTATATATATATTTATGCAGCAGAGCCGCCTTAGTTCAACCTCATCCATCTTGTTTTTGTAATATTGAGTTTCCTTTTTCCTCACTTAGGTGCCCCAATGCATAGATAAACTTGCCCAAGCTGGCCTCAAATTATGGGTTTTAACTGGGGATAAGATGGAAACAGCAATCAACATCGGGTTAGAATGCCTGCAATATATCTAAGTAGACTTTCTTTTGAAGTTCTTTAACCAACTTAGCATTTTGTTTCTAAGCACTTTGTTTCTAACTGCAGGTATTCGTGTAGTTTACTTCGGCAAGGCATGAAACAAATATGTATAGCTGTGACGAACTCAGAAGGAGTATCTCAAGATTCAAAAGTAATATGGGGGCTAATATCATTTCATTCTCTTAAGCGTGAGGACCTACAATTTGAAGTTTCAATTGATATATCCGTTGATGTAATCAGGCTGTGAAGGAGAATATTTTGAATCAAATCACTAAAGCTGTACAAATGGTGAAGCTAGAGAAAGATCCACACGCTGCATTTGCTTTGATCATTGACGGGAAAACCCTAACGTATGCATTGGAGGATGACATGAAGTATCAGTTTCTTTCTTTGGCGGTTGATTGTGCGTCAGTCATTTGCTGCCGTGTGTCTCCAAAGCAGAAAGCTTTGGTATTTTTCTTCCCTTATGCCATATATCTCTGGAGACGTTAGCTTTATGATTTCCTTTTATTTATTTTTGTTTGTATTTTTTTTATTTTCCAAAACCAGGTAACAAGGTTAGTTAAAGAGGGAACCGGAAAAACCACATTGGCAATAGGCGATGGTGCAAATGATGTTGGAATGATTCAAGAAGCGGACATTGGTGTCGGCATTAGTGGGGTTGAAGGGATGCAGGTTAGTGTCATCTCGTAGCAAATGCAATGGATGATAATAACTTAGTCTCATTTAGCCATTATCTGCTGATTTACATTCTTCTACAGGCTGTTATGGCTAGTGATTTTTCTATTGCCCAGTTCCGGTTTTTGGAAAGATTACTCGTCGTCCATGGACACTGGTGCTACAAAAGAATAGCCCAAATGGTAATATGTGTTTACGAGCTGTCCTCAAATTCTATGCAATCCTATTCTCTAGTCTTTCACGTTTTTGGCTTTTAACATATGTTATTCTGCATCCAGATCTGCTATTTCTTCTACAAAAACATAGCATTTGGTCTCACTCTCTTCTATTTTGAGGCTTTCACTGGGTTTTCTGGGCAAGCAGTGTATAATGACTACTACCTATTACTCTTCAATGTTGTCCTTACCTCTTTGCCTGTGATTGCCCTTGGAGTCTTTGAACAAGATGTTTCATCTGAAATCTGCTTACAGGTAAGGTTTATTTTATCTGTTTTGAGATGTCAACCCTAAATCTTCTTTGAATCTCTCATTTACCACAAAAAACTCTTGCTTTGTTCTGCAGTTTCCTGCGTTATACCAACAAGGGAAGAAAAATCTTTTCTTTGACTGGTACAGAATACTCGGCTGGATGGGAAATGGCGTGTACTCTTCTCTTGTCATATTCTTCCTGAACATTGGAGTCATTTATGAACAAGCTTTCAGATCCAGTGGCCAAACTGCGGACATGGATGTTGTTGGTACTACCATGTTTACTTGCATTATTTGGGCTGTGAATGTGCAAATTGCTTTAACGATGAGCCACTTCACTTGGATCCAACATGTCTTGATCTGGGGAAGCATTGGTTTATGGTACCTGTTTGTCGCGCTCTACGGAATGATGCCTCCAAGTCTTTCAGGCAACATTTATATAATACTAGCTGAGATTCTTGCTCCTGCACCCATATATTGGGTAGCCACGTTTTTGGTAACAGTGACCACAGTTCTCCCTTACTTTGCCCACATATCTTTCCAAAGATTCTTGAATCCATTGGATCATCACATCATTCAAGAGATCAAATACTACAAGAGAGACGTGGAGGATAGAAGAATGTGGACACGAGAGCGTTCTAAAGCACGGGAAAAGACAAAGATTGGATTTACAGCTAGAGTTGACGCCAAAATCAGACATCTACGGTCTAAGCTCAATAAGAAACAGTCAAATATGTCACAATTTTCAACCCAAGATACAATGTCTCCAAGATCAGTATAGCTTCTGTGGCTTCCTCAGTAATCTCTCTTAAAGGTTAATTATTCTCTTACGAGTTTCCAACCTGTAGAAACAGTATCAGGTTCATCAATGGAGATGGGGGCTGGATTTTGATTCAGACTGAAAAGAGCTCTTGATGCTGTTTGTGTGTGTTACATAGAAGAAAGTAAGGAGGTTTTGGATAATTTTATAGTGTGAGCTTGTGAAAGGTAGCTGGCTGATGCTTGGGTTGTATCAGAAACACAACTATACATAGATTTTTTTTGTGTATACTTAGGACAGATTGCAACACCGAAAATAGTATCCTCCTTCCTCGTTCAAATATTTTTCACTGTTCTGACATCAAACCTAAAGGTTGTTTGTTCATCACATAAAAACATTTTTCTCATGGTACTTATTTTGCTACTAATGATCCATAAAATGGTTGATACAAAACGAAGACAAGTTGCCTTTTCTGTGACTCGTATGTAATCTGCAACTTGTTAAAATCCAATAAAACAAACTTGCAAACTAAAAAATGCAAAAGCTTGAAGTTTTTACAGAGGAATTATTTTGGTGGTTTTGTTTATTTGTCCATCCAGCATCTAGATAGAGATGCTGGATGTTGTTTGTTTTCATGGTGAATACTCTAGATGATACATCGCACACGGTTTGTTCTTCTTAAGGAGATTATACTCCAGTTTTGGAGCCCTCTAGTAGCTTCATAGTCTCACCGATCCCGATCTTGTCTTCACCAGACAACATTTTCGTTAGTTTCTCCTTGGTGAAATCTCCCTTCTTCGTCAATCGTCCCTACAAAAACTATAATTTAGTCATCAATTCTAGAAATTTCATCGAACAGGTGGTGTGCAATTTAAAAAGCCAAGAAAAATGGCCAAAAATTTATCCCGATTAGCGATCAACAACATTGATATACTCCAATCATGGTGATAATTTGTTTCATCAGATTAAACCTGGTAGAGTCTGATGTACTTCGAGATCAATAAATCGCTGTCCGAGCGAGGACTCTTTGGAATACCTATAAATGTTCCTACACCGGAGGATGGAAACACCGGCGTCGTAGCTGGAGCCGCCGAGGATGTGGCTGAGAACTTTTTCTGTTAGAACTTTTTCGGTTGGAACTTTTTCGCAGCAGCAGTCGCCGTTCTCAGAACCTTCCCCGCTTTGATCGCCATGGACAACTCTCTTTTTTCAGATTTCTGTTTTGAGTAAAATTCTTGAAAGAAGGACTCTTAAACCCTACCAATTTTTTTACGGTTCAATTTAACCGCGTAACTTTATTCTATACCTTTTTTCATACCTCCGTTGCAAGTTTCTGACAGTTAAATTTAAATTGAGAAAACGATCAAAATAATAATAATGAATTTATCCAATATAAATCTTTTCTCTCCAAAAAATACAAATTTTTCATTGACCAAACCAATTTGTTAGTCAAGTTTAACGATCTGTTAACATCCTCCCTTATTAAAGTAGAAGTACACTTTGCAGTAAAAACTTTAAATAACTTTTTTTAACTATGGATTTAATCTGTTTACTGTGGGTAAAGGTAAAAAAGTTTACCTTTACGGTTTCAGTTTTGATTTTACAGAAAAAAGAAAAAAAAATTAATAAAGAGTTGATCAACTGCTCGCCCACTCTCTCAGTCCACTTTCCGCTTTTTCCTACACTTTCTAACCCACGATTAGTACTCTATCTCCTTCTTCTTCATAAATTCTGTTTTGTATCTTCTCATAACCTGTTATCGTTTTCATTAATAAAAATCAACAATAGAGTCATGTCTGAAAAACCGAGAAAGAAAGATAGTCTGGTACCTGTTTTGGATTCGTCTGCCATCACTCTTTTCAATTCCCTCAAGCCTTACAAGGTAACATGGACGATCAAGACAAAGATTCTCAACTCCTGGAGACAGTATTCAAGGGCCACTGGTGAGAGCATTGAACTGATCCTTGCTGATCAAACTGTTAGTTGATATTGAAAAAATAAACAACAATCATAAGCATTCAACAATTACTGAACTTATTGTAGTAATTTTACAGGGCATTAGGATTGGCGCAGTTGTACGAAAAGGACAACTGAACAAGTTTGCAAATGTACTGAAGGTTGGACAATGGAAGACTATAAAAACTTTCACTTTGAACAAAGAGTTCGGGAACTACAGACCATCAGATGTCGCCTACAAGATATGTTTCATACATTTGACAACCGTTCTTAACTGTGATGTTGAAAGTGACGAGTCCTTTATTAGACTAGCAAGATTTGATCAGCTCCTTGCTGGTAAACTAATTCCACGAATCCTGATTGGTATTTCCCTTATTCTAAATCTCTTACTAAATCCAATCTTTTTCACCATGTTTACTACTCGAACAGATTCTTACTAATACCATGTATTTTGTTTTAGATATTGTTGGCCTGATTCATACTATTGGGGAGATAACCGATATTGATGTTCATGGGAAACCAACCAAAAAAATTGAATTAGTCCTGCGTGATAATGAGTAAGTTTTAACAAACATGTTCAAATGATATATTTGTTTTGTCCTTACACAATTTTCTAACATTGATACTAAACATCAATCAGGAAAAATACACTGGATTGCACCCTATGGGGTAAATATGCCGAGATAGTTAATGATGCTTGCCAAAATTCAAACCACCAGAGTGTTGTTTGTCTGATTCAGTTTGCTAAGATTAATTTGTTTAGAGGTACGTTTGATGCACTAATTTTATGGTTTTACATATATTTTGTGCTTTTCCATTAGTCTAACCTATTTGTATTTTGCAACAAACACATTTTTGCCAGAAACGATAAGCATCTGCAATGCTTTCAATGCATCAATAGTCCTCACTGATGACTCTATTCTAGAAATCAAAGCATTCAAGGATCTGTTAAGTTTTTCATATAATATCATATATATAGTATGCCATTTTTAATTTTTTTAATACTGTTTTTTGGTTTGCAGATTTTCCCCTGAATCTCTCGCACTTACACCTATGGTCTCTAAGAGTAGCACGCGTGAGTTGACATATTCTAGCCATGATTACTATCTTCAATACCCTACGAAAATTGTTTTTGAACTTTTGGAAACTGATGAGGTATTTTCACGTTTTTGTTTATCTGATATAAATAATTCTATTAAACATAAAAAGTCAAACTACTCACTTAAAAGTGTATTTTTTTTCCTATTTTTTTCAGGTTGGGAAGTGTCATGTTTTATGCACTATAAACAAAATTGACACTGATGTAGGGTGGTTCTATTTTGGATGCAACAAATGCCATAAGAAAGTTTACAGAGAGACATCTAATGTCACAATTGCTGCTTTGGCTAGCAATAGCGCTAAGTTTTACTGTGAGAATTGCAAAGGATTTTCTAAATCTGTTAGTGCAAGGTACATATAATACTTATATCTTATTTATATTATATAAGCGTCCTCTATATTTCTGGCTAATCTACAATAATGTATTCAATTTTTGCAGGTACAAGCTGCATTTCGAAATTAAAGATGAAACTGTGGAAGCAATGTGCATGCTCTTTGATGCATTTGGTGTTGAGGTTGTTGGGCAAACAGCTAATGCTCTGCTAGGTGGATCTTTAGAAGAGGTAATTGTTGTTTATTTGGTTAGTAATTACATACAATAGAAGGTTTTTGTGAACTAATTCATTTTCTAATTTTTGGTTAGATTGAAGACCCAGATACACTTCCGGACCCTCTAATGAATGTTATTGGGAAAAAATTCCACTTTCTGATTTCAGTTGAACCAAAGAATATTACAAGACAAGCAGATACCTATAAAGTTTCTAAGGTTATATCTCTAGATGGAATTAATACAGAAGGTTCAGATATGCCTTTGACTTTGGAAGATCAGGTATTATCTAATGTTTTATATTATTATACCTAATTTTTTATCTAAATATTATACCCATGTTTTTGGTTTTAACTTAGTTGGTTATGCATTGTATACCAGCATGTACTACAGTTGACTAACACTGGAGAAATTTCTGAGGTTTCAATGTCTACTTGCACTACACCATCCTCCAAAAGGAAGGAAGATGAGTGTGGTGATTTGGATGGTGAAAGGTCAGTCAACAAAAAACATTGGATCGTGAACTCAGGCATACAAGAAAAAGAAGAGGTAGAAGAGAAGAAAGTTGTTGAGATTAAGACTGAAGGTGTTGGAGCTGAACTAATCGCAGATATTGCTAAGAAAAGAAGGAAAGGAATCATGGAGTCAAAGAAACTTAAGTTTGATCCTTCTAAGGTTAAGCAGGAGAAGGTTTCAAAAGCGTAGAAGGAGTTGTAATCTAATAGTTGTTTTACTATTTTATCAAGGATTTTATTTTTAGTAATTTCTAATGTTTACATCATGTTTTCTGCTTAGTATTATTTAGGTGATTGCCAAACAATGTTTATAGTTTTATTTTAGTAATCAAAGTTTTAATTAATTATTAGCTAAGTTTTATTTACTACTTTATCACATTACATTAACTATAAGTAAGTGGAAACTTACATAGTTTCGGCTGATTTGTTAAACCATCGTTTCCATTTTGTCCACTTGCTGATTTCTATATTCCTCTAATCGACCTCTTTTCTGCATACAATACAAATGTCATGCTGTCAATATGATTGTCATTATGTTGTGCACTATGTTAATATGTGTAAATATATTTTTAACATAAGTGCAGAACCATATGCACTACTACTCATAATAGTTTAGAAAATATATATTTTTGTTTGAATATTATCATGTTCTTAGAAACGAAACTAACAAGTCTACTTCCACTACACCATCCTTCAAAAGGAAGGAAGACGAGTGTTGTTATTCTGATACTGAGATATCTGTCAACAAACAGCAGTGCAACCTTAACTCAGGTTTACAAGTTAGAGTGGCAGAAAAGATGAAAGCTGTTAAAGAAGAGGCAGAAGAGAAGAAAGCAGGAGAAGGATCATGTTTTCTGCTTAGTATTTGTTAAGTTCTTGACAATGTTTATGTTTAAATTTTTAGTATTATAAGCTTTATTTAAGGATCATCAAAGTTTTATTTATTACAATACTATATTATAGTAACTATAAGTTAGGAAAAACTTACTTATTTTCGGCTGATTTTTGAGACCATCTTTTCCAAAATGGTTTCGCAACAACTCATCTAAGTTCCATTTATTCCTGCACATTGTGTAAACGGTGAAAGTTAAACTTAAAGTGTATTTTATCATAATAGTTCATAAAATATATTAGTAAGCATAATAGTTCGTAATAGTTCATAAAACTATATCATTTATTTAATTTTTCCCTATGAACAATTCCAAATAATACTAACTGTATATTTGATTACACAATTAGAAATTTTGTATTATTTGGATCCTGTTCATGGGGAAAAATTAAAGCATGTTAATATATCTAAAAGCATTTTTTGTTGTTGATTACTTATCTTTGTAATCAATTTGTTTGTACTATAACATAAATATTTAGATTACTTATCTTTGTGATTTTGGCATATTTTTGAGACCATCTTTTCCAAAATGGTTTCGCAGCAACTCATCTAAGTTCCATTTATTCATGCACATTGTGTAAACGATGAAAGTTAAACTTAAAGTGTATTTTATCATAATAGTTCATATAGATATATGAGTCAGTATAATAGTTTATAATAGTTCATAAAACTATATCATTTATTTAATTTTTCCCTATGAACAATTCCAAATAATACTAACTGATTATACAATTAGAAATGTGGTATTATTTGGATCCTGCTCATGGGGAAAAATCAAAACATGTTGATATATTTACAAGCATATTTATTTGTTGATTACTTATCTTTGTAATCAATATGTTCGTATTGTTAGTAATAACATAAATAATTTGATGACTTTTCTTTGTGAATTTGCGTGATTTGATGTTTATATTGTTGTTTCTCGACTCACAATGGAAGATGTCATCTGCAAGAAAGAATAATTACTTAGTTTTTATTTTTTAGAGACATTATTAAAAGAATACTAAATGACATTTAACTGCCACGTTCAGGCTAATAATCGGCTTGATTAAAAAGGTTAGTAAATTTAAATATGTTTGAAAACTTTCCCACTCAATTTTTTTACTGTAAAATATTTAAAATTTTCACAATCTACTTCACTACAGAACAATGTAGTGACAGTTCACGCCAGTATATGAAAAAAATCTGACTTATCTTTAATTGTTTCCGCATTTACTGATCTTGCTCCTTCTGCCTTTTCAATCACCATCACAATCACCACGTTAAATAGAGATGGAAGTTGATTCAGAAGACTCTGACTATGAAGTTCCTGAAAGAGGTAAAGCGATAACACAATCAGTTAATTATCATTTGATGCTTTATATGTTAAAATATTGTTTACAATTTGTCTATTACTAATTGTGTTTTTCATCTAACACTAGATTCAATTGAATATGATGCTGAAATTGATTATGACTGTTCTACACAAGAAGAAGATTATGACAACTCTGATGAGGAGATATTTGGAAGTGCTAATGACTCTGTAGTTGCAGATGAGCTCTTAGCAGAGTCAATTTTAAGATCTGATATCTTGCATTACATAGATAAAGCTGTTAGTACTGTATTTGGTCCTCCTAAACTATCTAAATCCTCGGAATCTACACCTTCTTCTTCAAATACAGTTAAAATGAAGCGAAAAGAAAACAAAAAAGGTGAATAGTTTACAATTGTTTAAATATTCTATGTTTTTGTTTTTTACTAAACTCACAAATATATATAACTTGCAGGTTACTATGACCATGGTGATCCTACTTACAACTGTGAATTTTGTGGAGCTATGTTCTGGTACGCACAACGGATAAATAAGAGGAGACGGTCATTAAAACCTATATATACAGGATGTTGTATGAGAGGACAAATTCAGTTGCCATTCCTGAGGGATTCACCTGAATTGATGTGGGTTTTGTTAACTAAGGATGATGAAATGTCAAGACATTTCCGAGAGAATATTAGAGCCTACAACATGCTATTTGCTTTTACATCCATTGGTGGAAAGGTTGATAAATCTATCAAGAAAGGTTAAGGTCCTCAGATGTTTGGTTTGCAAGGTCAAAACTACCACCTAATGGGTTCCTTGAAACCAAAACCGGGTGATTATGCTAAATTCTCACAGATGTATATTGTGGACACAGAAAATGAGATTCAGAACCGAATGAAAGTTATGAGGTTTGCTAATTTTGATTTATTTTCGATGCTACTCGAATGTGTGTCAACTAATACTGACTTATTTGTTATCTTTATTGACAATAAAGGGAAATTTGATCCTAAGGTTAACACGAGAAACAAATTCAGAGAAGAAATCATTGAGATGATCATAAAACTTCTAGATGAATTCAACCCATATGTTAAATCATTTCGTTGTGCCAGAGATAGGTTCAATATAGATGAAGGAGAGAGATTGCAGATGAGGATAATTTCAAAAAGAGAAAGAGATGGAAGACTGTATTGTGAACCAACAGCTTCCGAGTGTGCTGCCTTAATACCAGGAGACTTTGTGGAGAACATGGATAAGCGGGACATTCTACTAGAGGAAATGTCTGGAAAGTTGAAAAGGATAGATGAACAACATCCTGGATATTTGGCTTTATAGTATCCTATTTTGTTCATTCATGGAGAAGATGGTTTTAGGGTTGGAATTAAGAAAATGAAAACTGCTAATAAGGGTCAGAAAACTAACCAACACATAAGTATGAGGCAATGGTTTGCTTTCAGGCTTCAAGAAAGGGAGTGTGAGAAGAACATTATACTTAGATCTAAGCGTTTACTACAACAGTTTGTTGTTGATGGATACACTATGATTGAGTCAAACAGACTTAGATATGTTACTAAGAATCAGACAAAGATGAGGAGTACAACTATAGAAAGAGTGAAGGCAGCTAAAGCTTCCGGCAGTTCAGATATGAGCAATTTTGGTAAAAGTGTTGCAATTCCAAAGTCTTTTACAGGAGGTCCAAGATATATGAGGTCAAGTTTTTTGGATTCAATGGCTATATGCAAAGGGTTTGGTTATCCTGATCTATTCATTACATTTACATGTAATCCAAAATGGCCGGAGATCACTAGGTTTGTTGAAGAACAGAATTTAAAGTCTGATGACAGACCAGACATTATTTCAAAGATGTTCCAGCTAAAGTTAGATGCCTTACTCGATGATTTGACTGAGAAGCAAATGTTTGGCAAGACTATTTCAGGTATAATATGTTTAATATACTATGTGAATCTATTTAATTGTTACTGTGATATATTAACATACATATATGATTTCTTGTTTTTCAGCGATGTACACAGTGGAGTTTCAAAAGAGAGGTTTACCTCATGCACATATACTATTATTCATGGCTCCTGGACATAAACTAATAACTACAGATCTGGTTGATAAAGTTATAACAGCAGAAATTCCAGATAAAGTTAAGGAACCAGAATTATACGAAGTTGTGCAAGAATATATGATTCATGGTCCATGTGGGCGTGCTAATCCTAATTCACCATGTATGGTTGATGGTAAATGTACAAAGTTTTTCCCTAAAAATATTCAGATCATTCTACTATTGATAAGAATGGGTTCCCAGTGTACAGAAGAAGGGACTCGGGAAATTTTGTGGAAAAGTGTGGTATTAAATGTGATAATAGATATGTTATTCCATATAACAAGAAGTTATCGTTGCGCTACCGGGCTCACATTAATGTGGAATGGTGTAATCAATCTGGATCCATTAAATATTTATTCAAGTATGTGACTAAGGGACCTGATCGTGTTACAGTTGCTGTTGAACCTATGGACTCTAATTGTCAAACATCAGATTCAATAGATAGAAACGAAGTGAAGGATTGGTTTGATTGCATGTACTATAGTATATCTTAGTTTTGCAATTATTATTGTCTAATAAGAAAATATAATGTGTAAATATTATTCTAAGTGTATTTACATTATGCTTACTATGTTGTTATGTATTTCTTGCTTTGTTTATCACAGATATGTTTCATCGTGTGAAGCTGCTTGGCGTATTTTTGGCTATGAAATTCACTACCGTTCAACGCCTGTAGTTAAGTTGTTTTTCCATGAAGAAGGCAAACAACCAGTGTATTATAAGGAAGACGACCCAGCAGATGTTGTAATTGGTAAATACGAGGAAGGAACTACTCAGTTTTTGGCCTGGTTTGATTTAAACATGTCTGATATAACAACTAGGTCATTCTTATATGAGGAGATACCAAACTTCTACTCATGGGATCACAAGAGAAAGTTTTTTAAAAGAAGGAAAAAAACTAACAGTTTTGCTATTGGAAGAATTAATTATGTGCCAAAGAAGATAGAGGAGGCTTATTATCTACGAATGTTATTGAGTCATCAAAGAGGTCCAACGAGTTTTGCAGATTTGAGAACAGTGAAGGGTGAAATCTATGAGACATACAAGGATGCATGTTATGGTTTGGGGTTACTAGATGATGATAGGGAGTATATTGCAGCTATAGAAGAAGCAAGTTTTATGTCATCTAGCCATTACACTAGGCGGTTGTTTGTTAATTTGCTTATTTCAGATTCTTTTAGTAAGGCAGAAGAAGTTTGGAATAGAACATGGCAATTTTTATCAGAAGAGTGCAAAATTCATGGTCTGCAAAATTAACTGAGTTCTAAAATCCTAATATATTATCTATGTGTTTAGACAATTGTTTTAAGCTATGCCTACATTTTTTTTTGCAGATTTGGAGTTAACTGATGATGAAAAGAAAAAGTATACTCTTCAAGAAATAGAAAAACTTCTAGCCACACATGGAACCTCACTTAGACAATACGAAAGTATGCCAAACTTTGTTGATGGTGAAAGTGTTTGTGTAAATCAGTTGATTGTTGATGAAAGAAAATATAACAAAGATCAACAACAAGAGTATCTAGATCAATGGTTACCAAGGGCTACACCAGAACAGAAGAAGATTTATGATGAAATACTACACGCTGTTGTAAATGACACAGGTGGGTTGTTTTTTGTTTCTGGTTTTGGAGGAACCGGAAAGACTTTTCTATGGAAGTTGTTGTCCGCTGCACTTAGGTCAAAAGGGGATATAGTTTTAAACGTGGCTTCTTGCGGAATTGTTGCACTATTGTTAGAAGGTGGAAGAACTGCTCACTCAAGATTTAGTGATAGCATAGACCCTACAGATCAGAAATCAATGAAAAATCCTGTCTATACTCCTGATTTCTTGAATAATGTTAGAGCTTCTTGTCTACCTAATCATTTGCTGCGTATGAGAGTTGGATGTCCAGTTATGCTATTAAGAAATATTGACCCGAGTGGTGGTTTGTGTAATGGGACTAGACTTCAGATTACTCAAATGGCTGATTATGTTCTTGAGGCTAGAATTTTGACATGCACAATGATTGGTGATAAAGTTCTAATTCCTAGGATGCTTATTTCACCATCAGATTCTAGGATTCAATTCAAAATGCGGAGGAGACAGTTTCCATTCACAGTTTCATTCGCAATCACTATAAACAAAAGTCAGGGACAGACTCTTACACATGCTGGGATCTATTTGCCTAATCCTGTTTTTTCACATGGACAACTATATGTTGCATTGTCAAGGGTTAATTCTAAGAGAGGGTTTAAGATTCTAATCACAGACAAGAAAGGAAAACCAGAGAGAAGAACAAAGAACGTGGTTTTCAAAGAGGTTTTTAGTAATATTGGGTAGATTTAGGTATGTTGTGATATTTAATTTTTTTTATTACGCTTCTGTGTAGTTAAAATTTTTAACTACACTTATATGTTCTGTAATATACTATGACAGTAACTTTTCTAATTTTTAACTTTAAGGTTTTTAGAAAAGAATTATACTTTATTTACATGTTTTTTATAAGTTTATACTATACTTATATGTAATTTACATATATATATATATATATATGTACTTTACTTATAATTATTTAGTTATATAATGTATTTGCTATACTATTAATAACAAACATAATTAAGATAGAATAAAATGAACTAACCTTTGAATTTTTTTCGGATTAGAAAGGCGACCATCCTTATCTTAGAATGTTTCCTGCTGTTGCGCCATCATCTACATATCTGCAACCATATAAACTATATGTTAACGGAGTTATGTAGTCAAATATTGGTTGCATTCGGATGTATATATGAATACACATTATATATCTAAACAAAAGTTGAATTAAAATGTGCAGGAAGTTGTATGGTATACTTATCTTTTCCTATTTTTGTTGTTCCTTTCATATCTGTTCCTATTGTTTGCTGATAATAATGGTGACCATCCTTAGTTTTTAAGGTTTTCTGCTGTTGCACCATAATGTACACATCTGCAACCATATATATTATATGTTAACAATCAGAGTTATGTAATCAATATTGGTTATATTTGGTTGTATATATGAATACACATTTAATATCTAAAGCAAAATTTTATAGGAAAACTTTATTTCGAAAGTTATCAGATTTGATGTTGCTTACCCTCTGCCTAATTTGGCTTCTGTGTTCTTGGAGATAACTAGGTCTTGGAATCGTCACCAATCGAGAAGGCTGAAGATGAAATCTGGAAAAAAAAAGCGATTGTTTATTTTAAATGGAGTTTCCAAAGCGATTAATCCTTAATAACACTAAATTTCAAATATCAAATACGAAATTAGAAGAAATTGAGTAAATCAAAATGAGTTAACGGACAAAAAGTTATGAAATTCTTAAACCAGATTAACAAAGAGTCGATATAACGTTTTATTGACACAATCTAATATAAATCCTAAACGAAATCCTAAAGAAATCAAGGCAAAAAAAACTTATCTGTTCTTTTTCGGGAAAAAAAATGTCTGCAAACATTGTTTCTCTGGAAATTGACTTCCTAGATGTGGAGGCGAGCTACGCATGCACGACGGAGACTTTAAAAACAACGACATTGGCTCCGGATAACCGTGGGTTATCGTTTTTTGCGGCCGATGTCGGAAGAGCAAGGGTTTGTCTGCTGACAGACAAATCCGATGCCTTTTCGAATACTGAGTGACTGTTCGAGTCTACCATTTGTTGTCATTTACTTGGGCCGTTTTCATTCTTTGTGTACACTACTGGGCTGATTGTGTTTAATTTTTTTAACTGGGCTGATTGCAACATGTTTCTTTCTTAGTGGGCCGATTTTGATTAAATGTTTGTTACTGGTCCAATTAAATGTGTCTTACTTAGAATGTGTTATATTAATGTAGTGTAGTGGGCCAAAAGCATACTTTCGTTGTGGCCCACTACAAGTTGTTGGTTTACAATGCAATTAAAACAGATAACAAGAAGCGGTTTGTTAGTCCGGTCATGATGTAGATTTTCAAAATATATATATATTTTTTAACCTGTTATTTACATGATGTAGCACATTATATTGAATTGGTCCAAAATCATGAAATAGAGTCATGTACATGAAGTAGAGTCATGTACAAATTATTTACAAAAATGTTATTATGATTTTTTTGGCCAGTATGTATATTTATCTATCGAATTATTTGTATAGCAACTATGGCTATCGAATATATACTTTGGGGCAGTTATGAAATAGTTCCATATATACTACAAAATAAGATGGTAATAAGTACAATAACTGTAACAAAATAAGATTGTACTTTGATGCAATGTGGAATCAAAGTAAACGATTGAAAAGAAACAAAAGGATTATGAGAAGGAGTTAGACGACCTGCAACTCTAATACATTGCCTTCTAGACCATACAAATTCAACGATCTCGAACCAATTCTTCCAATGGCGGATTTCACGAATCCAATTATGCAATTGTTAGAATGTCTTCAGTTCTTCCTCAGTTCCTCTACTACATTAACAAAAACAAAAAAAGTATTTGAGAGATTACCAAAATGCTAACTACTACAACCCGAATAGAAAATCACATTACCTATCTTGGGAGGGTAATCTTCATACTTCCAATTTATTTTTTCCCATCACCAACAAATGGAATTAATTCGCCTTTGAGCCACTCAATTCGAGCAATAAGCTCTTCTAAATCCAAAACGGCAGCTTCAATTGAATCTGATTCCATGATGTTTAGCTTCAAACCTTCATGGACTTTTGCTTGATGTATCGTTTGCTC
Organism: Lepidium didymum; assembly: GCA_963920545.1. Lineage (NCBI taxonomy): Eukaryota > Viridiplantae > Streptophyta > Magnoliopsida > Brassicales > Brassicaceae > Lepidium > Lepidium didymum. The sequence goes on from OY986992.1 coordinate 7,857,462, forward strand.
TTTTCCAATTGAATCCGATTCCATCTCTTCATCTAATGTAAGTTAAATTTAACTCAAAAATGATGTTCCCACAGTACTTTAAAGGAAACCAAATAACCATTAGAGACGATTCTTACCTTCACAGTATAGACAATGACATTCTTGATATTTTTCCTTCGGTTTTGGTGGTAAGGCTGATGTACTTGACCTCTAGATTTTTGTTATCTTTGAACAGGCTGATGGCTGGGACCCTTCTGGGCCGTCAACTCCAATTGTGTATGAATCCATCTGCAGGATAAACACTCAAATAAAAAATAGATGCTTAAAAGTTAAAACAGAACCTAAGAACATATTCAATCGCGGAGCAGGTAAAGAAAACAAGCGAAGTAAAGTAAAACTAAAAGAGATCAAGTCAAGTAATGCTTTTAGGTTCGTATAAGAATAAGTGTGTAATGCAAGCAGAAAACCCCAAATCGAAATCATAAAATAATTTGATATACAAGTAACGATTTTAATAGCTACCTTGAACAAACAACAATATGAGTAAACTTGAACTGAAAATGATCTGAAGTAGCTAACTTCGCAGTGAATTTAATAGCTACCTTGAATAATTAAAAGTAATGAAAACCCTCAAATTTTAAAAGTATAAAAATCGATCTCCCTTGACAAAAAATCGACATGCAAGCAGAAAACCCCAAATCAAAATCAAACAAAATTCAAAAATCGCCAAGGAATGAATCGGTGGATGAAATTACCTGAACGAGTTGCTGCTAGCTCCAACGTGAACGAACGAGAGAATGTATGAAAGATCGAAGGAAAAAAAGCAAATCGAACTGCAGAAGATCGAAGAAATCGATCGGGAGAGAAAGAGATGAGAGAGAGAGAGAGCATCGATCAAGAGAGAGAAGAGAGAAAGACGTAATGAAGTCAGAAGGTAATGAAATTGTTTTATTAAAGATGGTTTAAAATTTGGTTTAGGTAAACCGAACTAAAATCGAAAACTAAACCGAATTTACCGAAAACCAAAATGAATTTACAAATTAGCCAATCGGTTATCTGGTCCAAATCAATCGGTTCAGTTCAACAGTTAATCGGTTCGGTTTGTACCGAAAACCCAGCCCAAACATTAAATTGGATTGGGCTGTTGAATGGTCCAAACAAATATTTTGCCATTTTCTCAAAAAAATTTGTATATTTGTCAGCAATTTAAGCTAATAACTATTCAAACACAAAGTTTTAGTCAATATTTGTGCTATGGGATCCAAAGTTATTTAAAAACAAAAATGTTGTTTGTGTTTTTGTGTCAAAAAACTTACTTACGGATCTAATTAAACACGATTCTCTCGGTTATATATGATAATCCACAAATAAAGTTTGTGAATAACTATTACATACAACCTAAAATAAATTTTATCACAATTATATAAAATTCGAGAAAAAATACCACCCGCGCTTCAAGCGCGGGTACCATCCTAGTTTATTAAATATAGTGAGAGACACTTAATCACCGTTAGTGTTTGTCCCCAAATTAACAAAACGCTACGTTCATTTGCAACTCAAGACATTAAAATTGAAAAAACACAAAATCGACTTCTCTTTCTCTTATATCGATTTCGAACACATAATCATGTTCTTCTCGATTTGAAGCTCGATTTGAAACACAAAATCAAAATCAAACCTCAAATCTGTTTGCCTTGCCAGTTTCGAATCTTAGATCGAAGATGCCTTGGATGAAGAAGAATGTTATGCGAAGCCCCAAAAGCTTGTCAAGTGAAAGAGAAGAAGTTTGAAGGTGAAGAAGTGGTACTTGTTGAAGAAAATGCTGATGACGAAGATGATATCATTCCTGAGAATGATTCATCCACTGATGAAGGAGTTGTTATGCTTCTCAATATGTTTGTAAGACTTCTGTTGATGTTTTAATGCTTATGAAAAGGTTTGGTTCTTATGCACTTCTTTGTCTCTTGGCTCTTGTTTTCTGTATTATTACAAATGAGAATGCTGAAACTCATAAACTCTTGATCTATTAAATCTTTGAAAAATCACATTACAACTTAAACCAACAGATATCAAAACACAACAACTGAATCAAAACAAATCCTCCACTTCCTCGACCACAATGTCTTCATACAATTTTAAAGAGATTCTCCTAAAACAACCACATAAACCATACTAAGCAAAACAATAGATAATCAAAACCTGGGTGAAATCAAAAAAAAATTGAGAGAATATAAGAGTGATTGATTGGAGAGATAGCGAATAAGAGAAAGTTAGAGAAATCAAACAAAATTTAGAGAATAGAAGAGAGAGATCGAACCAAAACGAGAATGAGATTGGGGAAAAAAAATTTCAAAATCGATTTTGAAATCGGAGAGAATGAGATTGGGGAAATTTTTGTAAGGATTTCTATTTGGATCAATTGCTGAAAAACCCTTATTGCCAAGAAAATTTGCTCAAATACATGCCTTACTGTTTGGCTGGGCGAAGAGACAAAAAAACTTGAAGACTTTCTTTTAATTACAACAAAACATGTTGACTAAACCAAACACTAAACCAAAACCCCCAAAATCGGACCCCTAAATCCCTATGTCCGAACCCGTCATCTTCCACAATTCTCTTCTCCTCCACGACAAAAAATTATTTTGTCTTCAATCTTTCTTCAGAACTCTCTTCATTTTGTGATCCTTCCTCTCGATTCGGGTTTCGAAATCATGTCCTGTTAAATAATTTTGTTCCGTTTCTTCATCTCCTTTTTCTCGACGCTGAGGTTTGAGGTTTGTGATTTTTTTATGTCTTGTTGTGATTAAGAAAATTTGCGGTTGTTGTTTACTTCCAGTGTTTGATTTTAACTTGATTTTGGCGATTACACGATTTAAGGAGCAGAGTTTGGTTTGGGTTTTCGAAATCCCTGTGTCTGTGCGATTTACGCGATTTAAGGGTTTGTTTGCTCAATATACTTTTGGATTCTTCTAGTATTTCAACTATGAATGGATTTTAGATAATGTGATTGTTAAGCAATTCGTTGATTGGGGTTTAAAAAATCAAAACTTTTGATTGGGATTTGTTTACAGAAATCAAAATATATGATATTGCTATTTGTGATATTTTTATTTTGTTTTTGAGTTGACATTTATGTTGCTAATGCAGATATGGTGCGATTAAGAGGGGCTTCCTGAAACGCAAGGCCAAGTGAAGATGAAAATAATGAGGATTTGAATCCGGTATGTATTGTAGAAGTAGAATTTGGTAAAATTTACATGTAACATTGGTTAGGTAATACTAGTACAACTGAGAAATGGCTAGTACAACTGAGAATGCTAGTACAACTGATAAATGGCTAGTACAACTGATAAATGGCTAGTACAACTGATAAAATTTTGTTTTATGTGCGGCCGTTTGCGCAACCTGGGAGATTCCACTTGAACTACACGAAGGGATGTAAATTCATGATGAGGTGTGACATCTCTAAGGTATTGAATACCTTGGATAAGTACCTTTCAGATATGGAGCTGGAGTGGTTTAAGGAGCATAGCCAGTTTAAGCATCTATTCCACATACCGAAGGAGAGAAACCGAAAGTTGATGGGCATGTGGATGTTGATTATGCGGACAATCAACCTCAACAAGCGGAAAGAATTGTGGTTCGTAGTCAATGGAGTTCCGATCCAGTATTCGATAAGGGAACATGCCTTAATATCCAATCTTAACTGCAAAGTCTACCCGGAAAATCATTTGAACCTTCGCGGATTCGACTTCGTTGTGAGGCAGTTTAACCGCACCGAGAAGATCTTTTTGGAAGATGTAGAAAACAAGTTGAAGGCTATGCCTGGATCTAAAGATCGTTTGTAGATGGGTGTGTTGTACCTCCTTAGCTCCGTCATTAGAATGAAGGCTAAGGTACCCTTAGCCATCGAACCTTTTATACTTCGGATGGTCGGTGATTTAGAGGCCTACAAAAACCTTTCCGTGGGGGAGGTACACGTTTGAGCATTGTTCAGACGAGCTGAATAAGATGCTGCCGGCTTTGAAGGGTAAAGTCAGAGACAAATTAACCTTGACATTTCCGGCATTCATCATTCCGTTAGAGGTAATAATATTCCAACAAGTTTTTTAATGTTTTTTGGTTTGTGTGTAATGGTTATAACAATTTGTTTCCATTTATTGTAGCTTTTGGCATTTGAGGCTGTGGATGCTCTAAAGAAAGAGTACCGTGTAGATGTTGGAGGAAGGCTTGGTTGTCCAAAGATGGGCCAATAGAAGTTCATAAAGGCGCAGAGGAAAGGTTATCCGTTAACGGCTATAAATGAGACGTTGGCCGATAACAAGGTAAGAATTTGGTTTGGCGGAATCTATTATTGGAAGTGAATGTAACAAGTTTTATTTCTAATGTAGGATATTTGTAGCATTTTGGAGGCTACAACTTATGAAGAACGTATGCTGGCTCTGATATGGGATCAGAACTTTCCTCAAAATAACCCGGATGAATATACTGAAGCCATGACTGCCCACCTCAATTCCGGGAGAGAAATATTTTGGGAAAACCTCTACCAGCAGGATGTGTCTTCTAGGGCAGTTGAAAGGGCTTCTCCTCCTTTAACATCCGTGCCAGATGTGCCAGAAAATCCTTCTCAAACACAACATGTGTATGCTCCTCCTAATTCGGATATGTTGAGGGAATTGAAGGAGGCATTGGAAGCTGGGTTCAGCCATAGCCACGAGATGCTTGAAGCCGTAGAGACTAAGGTTAGTCTGATTAATGAGAGGGTGAAATTGCTTGAAGCTGATGTGCAAAACCTTCAGAAGAACGAGAAGGGTAAGGAAAGGGTTGTTGATGATGGTGCATGAGCTTCAGCACACTAGTGTGATTGGGATTTTGTTGGTGATGATGGTGCAGGGGCTTCAGAACCTGCAAGGGCTTTAGAACCCGCAGGGGCTTCAGTTGCGGAGATGCCCACACCAACTCCCGAGATGCCCACACCAGCTCCCGAGATGCCCACACCAGCTCCCGAGATCCCCATGCTGGCTATCGAGTGGATTAAGCCTATTAGTATTATGCGTACCAAGACGCAAGGTCGAAAACATGTACCCTCCAGATTCGTGAAGTCTCCATTCACGGAAGGTAGACCGAAGAAACGTAAGAAGTAGAAGTTGTAGTATTTTTATTGCTTGTTGGTGATGTTTGAACTTAGTTGTAGCATTTTTAGTGCTTGTTGATGATGTTTGAACTTAGTTGTAGTATTTTTATTGCTTGTTGGTGATGTTTGAACTTAGTTTTAGTAGTTTAATTGAAATTAGTTGGAACTTAACGTTTAATTTTAGTTGGAACTTTAACGTTAATTGAACCTAGCTGCACCGTAGTTGTACCATAGTTGTACTAAGTTGTACCTAGTTGTACAACAGTTGTACTTAGTTGTCCCGATGTTGGAGCCAAAATGTATGTTAATTTAAAAATTTAATAATTTAATTAAATTATTAAATTAATTTAATTCATTATTTCATTTTTGTTTAATACTTTAATTTAATAAAGTATGACACAAAAATATATGACACAAAAAGTACCTAGGTTAAAACAAATATCTGACACAAAAACCAAAAAGTACCTAGTATAAAACAAAATCTAACACAAATAGCAAACACAACCTAGGATCTGACACAAAAGTTAAAAAGTTCCACTGAGCGACCACATCCACAAAGGCTCGGACGAATACATGTCCCGTTCTTGCAATTTTTGTCCGATAGTTGTACCTTAGTTATACCAAAATTCATAGTTGTACTCAGAACATAACATAGTTGTACTTTGGTGGTTTAAGCTTTAATCAGTTATACCATGCTAAAACGTAATTTATTTTAGTTGTACCAATGACAGTGCATTAATAGAGTTTGTGAACTATAGTTGTATAACAAAAGTTTTAGTAAATAACAGAATTTCAAAATTGTGAAAATTCAACCTCTTCACATCTAAACAAGCATTAAAAGTATAAGAGACTTATTTGAAAATACAAGTGATATGTAACAAAAAAATAAAAACTTGAATTTTTGTTTTAATTAAATATATTCCAATGGATCCTAGACAAACATAGATAACCTTACACATTACAATTACGTTAATAATTAGTTAAGAGCCACTACGAAACCAACCAAACATGTCTCGACCACTTTGACTCGATCTGTCCCCACTTTGACTTGTTTCTCCCTCCGTCTGACTTGATCCTCTGTCCTCTACTACCAGACCCACGTCTCTGACCTCTTCCACGATGTTCTCCAACTGATGGGAACCTCGTTTGTTGAATTCTACCTTTTTTTCATAAACCGAAGGTAATATCGTTTTTTCTTGTACCTTAGGGGGAACAACTCAATCTTTCTTATCTGGAACTGGATAAATTGTCTGGTGGTAAGCCAATGCCCACATCTCCACCCAAAAATATTTGGAGCACAACTCACGTATATCGATCTTTCCCATCTTGTTGTTATAATTTGCTGCCAATGCATGGACACATGGATATTTGTCTACGTCAAAACACTTGCAGCTGCATGTTTTCTTTCTCAAGTCAACCAAATAAGTGTACCCATCAAGTCCAATGACAGAGTATTCAAGCATGTAACTATTTTGCTCATGCAATATTTTGTCTACGTAAGGAACCAGTTTTTGTCCATGTGGAATTTCTACAGAACTGTTCTGATGGGTTCCATCTACGACAATAACTTTCCGCATTAATTCGAAACCTTCAATGCAAGCTCCCAAAGCAAAGAATAGGTACTTAAACCTTTGATTCTCATCAACTTCCACAAGTGTAACTGTTCCAGGATTCACCCTCTCTAGCATATACAAATATGAGCACACTGACCTGAAACTCTCCTCTAGGCTGCCCCGCAAATCATTTGCAGCTTTTTGTTTACCTCTCAACGCGGTTGCATATGACACCTGAACACCAAGTTTTCATTGAGTTAGACCCATTAGAACTTTTGGAGATGGTGTCTCCAATTTCCCTGGATAGTCCTCATGCAGAAGAGATGCAACTTGCCCTGGTGTTCCTTTCCTCCTTCCTTGGCTACTCATTATCGTAGAACGAGAACATGTATGTATATTCCTGTGAGTTCTTATCGCGAAGGCGTTCAAATTCTTGGGTTTTGAAGCTCGTAAATGCCACATACAACCATTTCTTGCTTCAGAGCATTTTACCACATATACCTTTGTATCAGAGTTTATTGTAGCAAAATTAAAACAATTCAGATGTGCAGCTTTTTCAACAATGTCTTGGACTTCCCTCTTACTTCCGAAATATTGGCCCACAGATACATTAACACCATCTTCCCATCCAACATTGACACTATCGTTCCCCATCGCATCATCTCCTTCAAGCGGATTCTCTTCAAGCGAATTACCTTCAAGCGGATTTTCTTCAAGCGAATTATCTTCAAGCGGGTTACCTTAAAATGGATTTTCTTCAAGCGGATTTTCTTCAAGTGGATTATCTTCAAAGATATGTGAGTCAATCGGGTCACCACGGTTTACCATCTCCGCAACATTCCATGGTTCTTCTCCGTGAAGAGTTATCATACCACACTCATTCACTTCGGTGCTTACACCAACAGCACTTCCTTGATTCTCTCGTAAACCATCCCCATGCCCCTGACTTAAATCTTTCACAACCTCCACATTCAAAATACTCTAACGTTTCTCATAACTCAGTGTCATAAAATAGGCGAAGACTTCTTCATCATTCGATATATATGATGTCATCGGAGGCTCCAAGTGCAATGTGATGTAGCTCAGTATCAAACTCGTAGTGGCTTCATCTTTCCTAAGCTTTTGGTATATGCTACTAAGCAAATCATAATACGTCACCTTCTCAAACGATTTCTTAATCACTATAGCGTATACTTTATCTTCGCTTGGAATCCGTATTGATTTAACTCCATCTTTTGAATAATGTCCTCCATACGAAAAATGTACAATTGTGCACCGACTACTATCCATTTTCTGCAGGAAAATACAAGAAAAACCAGTTATTTCAGAAAAGAGTTACACATAGTTGTACCAAGTTGTACAAGTTACAAATAGTTGTACTTAGTTGTACCAAGTTGTACCAATTACATGTAGTTGTACTTAGTTGTACCAAGTTGTACCTACGATTTCGAATTTTTTCTCCACACGATTTTTACTTTTCTATAATTTAGATTCAGTGCGATTTCAACAATAGAACCCATAAATAATCAACTACTAACAATGTAGCACTCAAAATCGATCAATAAAACGAGTTTCATAGCCCAACGTGCATATAAATGAAGTTAATTATTTTTTCAAAAGTTTTTTTATATCGTCATTTCTCTAATTAAAATACCAAGTTACATTGTATTTTACTCATACAAAACAATCAAAAAGCAAAAATATTAAAAACGCATCGAAATTTACCTTACACGAAGCTTTTTTTTTCTATTCCATGGAGGGTTTTAGAAGGTTTTTCGTTGTGATAAAAAGAGAAAAAGGAATAAGATAAAATATTTAATATATTTACTCTAATCCTATTGGTCCAATTAAATTATTATCATTAAATTTCTACCAACCATTTGTCTTCTCTCTCTTCCACATCACACTTTTTCCACGCCACTTTCTTCCATTTTTCCCTCTCTTTTTGGCCTTCTCTCCTCCACATCACTCACATTTCATTAAGGGCAAAATTGGATTTCAATAGATTGAAAGATGTATTGAGATTGAACAAATATGTTGAGTTTTTTTTCATCAATAAGTGTTTTTCAGTAACTCACCTCCAGAGTTGCTTCTAGAGAGTTTTGACCCTTTAAATTAACTCAAACTAACAATAGTTTAACGCTAGCTAACGTCATTTGATGGATGTTAAATGATCTTTAAAGTTGACTAACAGCGGTTCCAAATTGGCTCAATCAACGAAAAATTTATATTTTTTCTGGAAAGAAACAAAAATTACATTTAAATTGGCAAAACCAGAGAAATTCGGTATTACTTAGACCGTTTTCCAATTTAAATTTATAATTTCATAAATTTGACTAAGAAGTGAAACATGAACAAGCAAACAAACTGATACGGCTATAACATCCTAAAAGCCCTTGAACCTTAAAACCATTAATGATCTTATTGAAAAGAAAAAAAATGCATACAAACAAACAAAAATAATAATAATACGTCCTTCCAGATAATTATGGATTTGACTTAATTAATCAGCTACCTATTTTTATAAAAAATGAAATAAAGTTAGTGTTGATTTTGTCCAAACAATTCCTAAACTCGTATCATACAAACAGAGGAAGAGAATACAAGCTAATAGCCTATTACTATTAGTATATATACCAATCAACGAGTCTGACGAAGCTCCAAACATTCTGTGCTGCTTCTTATGTTCCATCAACCTCAGTCCAACTCCACAATCTTTCCTTGACAACCTGCAACAATACAAATGTGATCAAATCAGACACCATATATCCCAACCATTTCGAGATGGAAGAATACTAAGAACAGTGTCATGGTTTTATATATCTATTTACATTCTTCGTACAACTCTTCAGCTATCACTCGAATAGCCTCCGCTTCTTCTGCCAGTTTCATCATTCTTTCTATCTCTTCTACAGCTCCTTTGACAACATCTAATTTGTTCTCTACTTCCACCAGCTTGTAAGCTGCGGTTATTGAAGCTTCACCAACCATTTGCTGTGAAACCGTGGGTCCTTGAGTCTGTGTCTGCCGGGGTTTCACATTGCTCTCTTTTGATCTCGCTCCAAGAGTTGTTCTTGTTCCCAAGCTATTGTCATTCATCTTATAGAAATTCTGTGTCTGTTGTGTGTATTGTTTGCATTGTTGAAAACCAAAACATAAAGGAAAAATGATAATCATAAATAAATGAAGAAGTGAGGAGACAACATAGACCCAGAAAGGTCGAGCACTTGTTGAAGAAAGGCTTTCAAGACTTACTGATTTTGAGTGGCTAACCTTTTCAAGTTTTCCCTGAGCAGCAAGCCTTCTTAATCTTGAACTAAGGATCCTTCTGAAAGCTGGTGGTGCTTCATGTCTTTGCTGCATTACACATACCAGACCATTATCACGAACTTGATCATTAATTACAGGCTAACTGCTAAAACAATAATAAGAGATACTGAACTAGGGTCATTTTTTATACAACCGTAGTGGACTTAAGTGCAATAACTAGGATCAAACTATAACAACATATAGTTGAGAAGTCTATCAGGAGATGACTCAAGTTATTAAGCAAAAGAAACTAACAACAAATGTTAATTCTCATCTTTAAATGGCATAATGATTGGGTGGTTTGTTCAGAATCCAAGATAAGCTTGGCTCACTAAATTAGCTTGAGTATGCTATCAGCATAACTGAATAAGTAGCCAACGGTATAGACATGTATTTAAGTGATATAAAGAGCACGGAAAAATATGTCTAACCTCAATGAAGTTGAAAATTGCACTGACATCAGATCCATTAGGATCCGTCAAGGCTGAAAGAGCTTCAAATATCATTCCATCATACCTTCATATAATATGGCTCATCAGTAGCAATTTAAAACACTTAGGAATTGAAACAGTATTAAGTGCTAAATCGGAGGAGAAGAAGAAAATAGAGAAAAACAAACCTGGGAGCATTCTTTGCATCAACCACAATGTTACAACCATCATCAATGCTCATATCAGAAGATCCGCTACGAGGAAGAGAAGCAACTGGAGAGGAGTTAGCACTAGGAGTTGGAGTACTAGCGGCAGCTGCAGCAGCAGCTAGAGTAAAAGCAGCGGCTTTGATTTTTGGTGTCCGTATCTTATCCTTAGAGCCTTGAATCCCAGGGGCAACACTTAAATTACGCCACTTATCCTAGAAAATAGTATAAAAAATCAGATGATTATGATTCTTGTTTCGTAGGGGAAAAACGAACACACAGACGTTCTCAATTCGTATTCCCCAAAATTTCTCCAAACCAAGCCATCCGGAGAAGATTACCCTAATCATAAATTCCAAACTTTTGAAACTCACATAGAAAAGCAAACCCAAAAGTCCAGAACTAAATCTTACCAACTCAATTAACATAAAAATTTCATTCCCTGTGCGCCTCGAACTCGATAATTAGGGTTTCTTATGTTTCAACATCAGCAGTAAAAGAGGTAATTGAGAAAAAGATAATAAAAACCTTAAGGTCAATGTTGGAGCGATTAGAGAGTTGATCAGCGAATTCGGGATCGCGAAGAATGTTCTTCCACTTTCCCGGACCGTGCTTTCGAACTCCGGCGAGTAACGCCTCCTCTTCCTCCGCTGTCCATTTAAGTTTCTGGTTTCCCATCTTCAATCTTCTGTTAACCCTCTACAATCCGTTTGTGTATATCACAGTCGAGTATGATCGGTGACAAAAAATGTCACGCCGCCGATTCTTCGGCCAGGCTTATTTTTTGCTTTATTTGTGAAGAGATCAATCCACAAAGTAGTTGTAATGGTAGGATTTATAATTTAAGGTTCATATTATGTCAAAAGTTTGAAACTTATGGGGTCAAAATTGAAAAACTTAGAACGCCAAAACTTTGGGTTGAATGTTTTAAATAAAAACATAAGGGGTCCAATTCGAATTTGGAAAACTGTCGATTAAACATTGTTTGTGGAAAATCCGGACGATTAAACAGTGAAATCCGGATTTCTTCGATTGAACATGTAATTTATTGTTGACTTTTTAAAAAACATCGAATTTACAGTGATTTGGCCAATTAAACACTCTGTTAATTTGACTAACAGAATTAATAAACGGCGTTTGAAAACCGTTAACGTTCTCAGTTTAATGAAACGCAGTGTTTCATTTTCAAAGGTCTTCTCCTTCATCCTTCTCTTCCCCGACGATGAAGACACTTTTTCCCAAATCAAAAACCTTAACTCTCAAATCGTGAAATCTCTCTTCCATCCCAATTTCTTCATCGATTCTTCTCCTTCATACCTTCTCCTTCGACCCCAATTCGATACCTCTTTTCGTAACCCTAAAATCGTTTACCGATTTTTGTAAAATCGTTTTCTGATTTCGCGAAATTCACTGAGTTGAAGATGGTGAGAAAGAAATCGGAGCCGAGAATGGAGAGCTCAGATTCTTATCTTAGTGTACCACCATTTAATCTGTTTCCTAACCTTCAAGTTCGACCTCGGCCTTCTTTGCCTAATTCTGAAAAAGAGAAAGAGTTGGAGAAGCGAAATGAAGAAGCCGAGAGTAAATGTGACGAAATAGATGGAGAAGAAGAGAGTAATAACGATGACAAAATACGTGGAGAAGAAGGGTTTGAAGGTGATGACGAAAGTGATGGAGAGGAAGAGTTGCACGTTGAGGAAGATGGAAATCGGTTGGGTGTGGATGAGGAAGAGTGTGAAGATTTCGCCTCTCAGTTTGCAGAAGCTGAGAAGGAAGATGAAGATAAATGTGAAAGCGATGGAGGTGATAGTGGAGTCGATATCTGCGATGATGATAAGATTCCAGACCCATTGTCATCAGACGAAGATGAAGATGATGTTAATGATGTTGGTCTGCGGAACGAAACAGAGGAAGAAGGTGTGTATTTACAGTTAGGGAAGACGTTTAATTCAAAGGAGGATGTGAAAATTACGGTATTGAGGTACTCATTGAAGTCTTGTTTTGATATTAAGCTGTACATATCGGAGTTCAATAGAGTAGGTGCTAAATGTTCGGATACGCGCTGCTCTTGGAGGATGTACTGCTCTTACGAGAAAAGGCTGAGGAAGATGCAGATTAAAGTATTTGTTGAAGAGCATACATGCGTGAAGACTTGTCGGACTGCAATGTTGAAACAGAAAACTATAGCATGGATGTTTGAAGAGAGATTGAGGAAGAATCCCAAGTTAACACTATTCCAAATGGTTCAAGAAGTGCAGTGTGAGTATGGATTTTATGTCACTGAAGATCAATGTAACAAAGTAAAGAGCAGCCTTGCAAATTAAAGGAGAGACAATCATTTTTCACACTTTGACAGAATATGGGACTACCAAGCAAAGGTATTGCAATCAAACAGAGACTCCATTTTTGAAATTGAAACCATTCTCGGTCCTACTATAGGAAGCAAACAAAGGTTTCTTCGTTTGTTTATGTGTTTTAATTCTCAACGGAAAGCGTGGAAAGAAACATGTAGACCAATTATAGGTTTGGATGGAGCATTTCTCAAATGGGACATTAGATGTCACCTATTAGCTGCCATAGGAAGGGATGGGGACAATGGAATAGTGCCTATAGCGTGGGCAGTCGTGGAGATTGAGAATAAGCAACTGGGAATGGTTAATTAGGTTATTGGTCGTTAGCTTAGAGCTTAAGGATGAAAGAAATGTCGCAGTCATTTCAGATAAACAAAAGGTATTTTTGGTCTTTAAATGTCGCAGGTTTTTGTGTTAAGTGGCTTATGATTTGTGTATATTTTTTTCTTATCTCAGGGTTTAGTTAATGCTGTCAACAATCTCCTTCCACAAGCTGAGCATAGACAATGTGCAAGACACATTTTGGAAAATTGGAAGAGAGACAACCATGATATGGAGTTGCAGCGTCTCTTTTGGAAGATTGCCCGCAGCTATACTCATGGGGAATTTTCACTCAATATGGAAGCTTTGAGAAGGTACAATCCGCAGGCTCATTTGTCTCTACAAAACCAACATCCAGAGACTTGGTCAAGGGCATTCTTTAGGACAGGTACCTTCAGCGTTGATGTTTTGAACAACTTGAGTGAATCGTTTAATAGAACCATTAGGCAAGCTAGGAAAAAACCACTCCTAAATATGTTAGAGGACATTAGGAAGCAATCAACGGTTAGAACCGAGAAGCGTTCAAAGCTGGCTGGTAGATTGACAACCAAATTTACTAAGAGAGCGTATGCTGAAATAGATAAAATGATTCAAGGGTCACAAGCTTGCACAATTCTGTCTGCTAGGAACAACTTGTATGAGGTGGACGTTGCTGGAAATAGTTATAGAGTATACATGAATGCGTTTACTTGTGGCTGTATGAAGTGGCAGCTGACTAGGATTCCATGTATTCATGGTACAACTGTAATAGTTAAGTTAAAACTGCAAGTAGAAAGCTTTGTTAGTGGGTATTACTTGGCATGTACTTTGTGTGATACTTACAAGGATGGAATTGAGTCTGTCCAAGGCAGCATGATGTGGCCTAGAGTGAATAGGATGGGAGTTTTTCCACCGCCATTTAGAAGAGGCAATCCAGGTAGGCCTTCTATTCATGCTAGAAAGAAAGGTCGGTATGAATCTGCAACATCCTCAACGAGTACCACAACATTAACACGTCGTCGATGAGTGATAACGTGTTCCAATTGTAAGGAAGAAGGACACAATAAGATGTCTTATCAAAATGAACGGCGATAGAGTGTGCCAAAGAGGAAACAAGGACGACCAAGAAAGAATCAAGTGCAGATTTTACAGTTTATTGCTTGTTTGTTACAGTTTACATCTCTGTTACAGTTTATTGCTTGTTTATTATATTTACATCTCTGTTTTGTTTACTACTTACTTTTCTCTGTGTTGGTAGGAGCTACAAGACAGCCAAAACACACAAGGGACACAAGGTACACAAGGGACACAAGGACTTCAAATTCTCCCACACGGGTAGCAAAAGATCCGATGTCATGTTCTGTCCAAGAATAATATTTCCTTATCCAATTTCATGTTCGATGTTTCATTAAACATTTTTTTTCGAATGTTTGTTTTCTATTTCAGTGTTTTATTTGATACTTTACTTTGAATGTTTCTATAAAAGACTTACCTATTTGTGATACGAGCACTTGTTTGGTTTCTATGAAAATCAGGTCAAACTTTATTTATCTTAAATTCAAATCATAATTTAACAATCTATCAAGTAACAAGATTCATAACACAAGAGAAGTAAAACCACAAACCAAGTTAAAGAGCTAATCATAACACAAAAGAAGTCTCGACATGTTTGACATGATAAGCATGTTAAAGTTCAATAATTTCATATCACATCTCTACATGTTTCATTACATGGCTGAGTGAAACATGATCTTCCCTCCAACTAAAAACCTGACAATGACAACAATAACAACAACTATTAAGCAAATGAACACAATCAGCAGCCATTTGGTCTTCATGTTCAATTCTTTTATGCTAATTTTGCTTAAATCTTGCTCTTTCTTCATATCATCGATCACAACTTTGAGCAACTCAATTTCAGATTTGTTTGAACCAATTTCATGCTCCATTGCTTCTACCTTTGGCAGAGTAATTCTTACCTCTTCATAAACTGCATCCTCCACCCATTTAAACAAATGGTTCTAACAAAAAACAAAGTAATTGAAACTTAAATTCACATACAATAAAAACTTCAAAATTACATGCCAAAGTCCTCATAAAAATCAAAATCTTACTCTTTTTGACTTACACAACGGAAGAAAGGCCTACAAGGATTGTCTTTGCTCTTTGATGTTAAGATTTTAACATCTAATCTACAATCACACTTTGAGGGAATTAGTGAATTGTGTAATGAGATGAAGAAATCGAGCTCATTATATGACCTATAGAAGAAACGGAACTTAGAAATTGGAAAATCGATGAAGAAATGTTACGAAAAGAGGTATCGATTTAACGATTTGAGAGTTAGGGTTTTTGATTTGGGAAAAAGTGTCTTCATCGCCGGGGAAGAGAAGGATGAAGGAGAAGACCTTTGAAAATAAAACACTGCGTTTCATTAAACTGAGAGCATTAACGGTTTTAAAACGGCGTTTATTAATTCCGTTAATCAAATTAACGGAATGTTTAATTGGCCAAGTCAACTGTAAGTTTGATGTTTTTAAAGAAGTCAACAATAAATTACATGTTTAATCGAAGAAATCCAGATTTTATCGTTTAATCGTCCAGATTTTCCAGAAACAATTTTTAATTGACTGTTTTCCCAATTCGAATTATCGACAAAACTTTACGTGTCCTAAAAAATTTCTCCTTTCTCCAAGACACCATAAACTTTTTCTTATTCACCCAAAAAGAAAGCTTTCTCTCCGTTTATCATCATCACCAGACTCACCACCACTCCTAATGCCATTTTCGTCTTCTTGTAATGGCGGCCAAACATAGCTGCGATCAAGAATCCTATGAAAACGCTCTTCTTAACCATCCTTATCGGCATTACCAGGTCCTGATCAATGCTCATTATTTTTACAAGCTTTCGAATTCACCGGAATTGACAAAATTACTTGTCAACTAACATTACTCGTTATAGCTTTGGTAGATACTCTCTTAATTTTGTGTGACTACTTATATTGTTTTAGCAACAAATTTTTTCCAACAAATTTGTATTCAATGAAGATTATGCTCTCAACATAAGGAATACAGTTGCTTAGAAAAGATTTATATGTGTTATCGATCCAATTTTTTCGTAAAGGTGACTTGATTTTGCAAGGATGAGCTCATTCGTCCATGATAAAAGTGTGTTTTTCTGGAAAAAAAATTAAGTTTTGACAGTAACTTCGACTTTAGGGGATATTGATATTGAATTTTGGGTGGAGCACAAATCATGACCAACAACAATTTCCTTTGCATTAGTTTGTTTATACTCATGAAGACCAGTTTCTTGTGGTGGGTATGGAGTGGCATCGAATGCCTAAACTGAGTATGATTATCGTGGATCTCAGAGATAGCCAATGTAGCTTCAGTTAATTTGATCTACTTTGAAGTTCCAATTTTTTGTTAATAGGGTTTTGCATCCTCTATCTACATAGTAGACAATATTATTAAAATAGTGACTCAGGAACTAATGTTTGTGATGAAATTGTAATTAACATTATCCCTTTTCTAGATGAAGATCAGATATTTGTTAATGCTGGTTCTAAGCAACCAACCTGAGAGGAGGATATTGGAAAAAGAAAAACCAAATTGTGAGCACGTGAGACCGGAAATCATCTATCGGAGTTATATATTTCATGATCCTCTATTGCAAACTCTCTTAACTTGCTCAATGCAGGCAACAAAATGGTTGCAAGATCAGGTCTATCCTTTTTCCGCAGCTCGCAACACTGCAAAGCTAGGTGAGCTAGTACCATAGTCTCATCTTCAGGCCAATCTGATATTTTTGGATCCAAAACATCATTGAGTCTCTTTCTCTTAATTGCTTTCTCGACCCTATGGCTTAAACCCATTGCTGGCATCCCTGTGATGATTTGCATTAGCACCACACCAAATGAGTACAAGTCAGACTTTACTCCAAGCATTCCTGTTTGCTGGTACTCGGGGTCAATGTAACAAAATGTACCTGTTCAAAGATTGAGTTTATGTTAGGACATCACGAGGAAATGAATTAAATTTCTTTGGTTTAAGGTAATATGACAGTATTACCGGCTGCTGCAGTCATGTGATAATGGGTGTAGCTATCAGCAACTGCGGGAGGTACCAGACGAGCTAAACCGACGTCACTGATTTTGCTAATGAAATGTCGGTCTAGCAGAATGTTTGCTGGCTTTAGATCTCGATGTACTAGTGGCTCAGGTTTAGCCTGGTGAAGGAAAAGAAGTCCTGTGGCAATCTCAGCAGCGATTCTGAATCGTGCTCTCCAAGATAATGGTGGAGTATTGTTTTTGCAGAAGAGACGATCTTCTAGTGTTCCATTTTCCATGTACTCATACACAAGGCAACCATACTCAGGACAAGCACCAAGGAGGATCACCATGTTAGGGTGCCTCATGCAACTTAAAACCTCTATCTAGTGAAAAAAATGTGTATTAATACGGAGAATAAGACGTGCAACACATAAGGATGATGTCAAATTATGTATGTTACTACCTCTTGTTGGAACTGCTTCAGGCCTTGTGAGATATCTGATTTCAAGATCTTGATGGCAACAGAAGTGTTTTCAAGAACAGCTTTATACACAGGTCCATACCCTCCTTCCCCAATCTTTAGAGCATCTGAAAAACCATCAGTTGCATCTTCAACGTCTTTGATGCTGTACCGTCTGTAGGATACATTATTGCCCATCCTCTGTTCCTGGAACTTGGCTTGCATCTCAATAAGTCTTTTCTTCTGGTTCTCCATTTCTGCAAGACGTTGGGCCATTTCAGGTGCATGGATTTCACTTTGTGTTTTCTGCTTGTCCAGCTCAGATGATGCCCTAAGCATCTCTTTTGCTACCTTGGCTTTCTCCAACTTTTTAGTTTCTTCGGTAGTTGTAAGCTCTTGAAGATGAGGGGCCTACAAGCATTTGTTCAGTATCTGATATTAGTCACACATCTTTAGAAGCTTTTCAAGGAAACATTGTCGGATGTCCACATAGACGTAAGCATCTTACATTTCCTCTGCCCATGGAAGCATTTAAATGCTGCAATTCAAGTCTCAATCTTCTCACCTCTGCTTCAAGATTCTGATTTTGAGTATATTAATCACAAAAAACACAAATATCTCAGTATCCTGGAAACACCCCAAAACATCAAATCTACGTTTTTGAAACGTTATATTACCTGGTTTTCAGTGATATTCCCCCCAGATATGTTATCCTCTCCATCTAGTATCTCAGGCTACAAGTTCAAAAGAAAATATCAGAACGCCATGCAACTTGGAGACAAAAATGTAGATTTGAAATGTGATGAGAATTTTACTAACCAGAGACGTGGAAGAGTTCGAGCTTCCTCCATAGGTTGATCGTCCTAGAATACTGTAGAAACTTGCACTTGATTCAACACTGTGACAACTGGGAGAGAATTCATTGCTAAGGTCTGAGAGAGAACTCTTATTGAAAGATGGCTTATAATGAGGTAAAGGTGGAGACAAATCTCCGTTTAATGCAGGAGATGATCTGCAAGTATTACAAAACCAATGATTCCTAAGCAACAAAAAGGCATTCATTTACCAAACAGAACCAGGTTAATTACCTTCCAGATCCACTAGAAGTGGAACTTGTTGGGCCAAGATCTGACATCATTGTGGGTTGTTTTGAAAGCTGAGGAGAATGTTGAGGTGTTTGAGGCCGACTCGCTAATCGGCTTGTTAAGAGTTTCCCTTTAGACACAATAAAGACAGCGCATGTATCTGGAGTTGTTTTAAGCAGAGTCCCTGGCACATCTGTACTCTTAAATTTCCTGATTAAGACCATCATAAAGAGTTTTAACATTCATAGAACCAAAGTTTGAGATTACAATTAAGTTATATGAGGTCAAGATAGATACTTGAGGAAGGAGTTTCGGGTAGAGGCTCCAAGGACAATGTTTGCAACAGAGTTGTTGGTGATGTAGTCAATAATTGCGCTCGAGATGTCAATATCATGTAAAAGAACCTCCTTTGCAATAATCTGAGGAAAGATATATAATGAAATCAGAGATTTATATATACGCAATGTGATGGTTCCCATGAGAAATAGGCATTGATCTCTTACCCCTTTTCGAGCACAAAATCCTCTAAAGGGAAGGAAGAATTGATGAGCCTCTTCTTGGTTGTCGAGAGGTGAATCTGTGTTTTCTCCTACACCAATTCCTGTTTCAAGAGTTTTCATTAGATTGATTGATAGTTTTGGTGGTGGTGGTGATGATGATGATGATAGATAGATAGATATGATAATGATGCCATTACTCAATTTGGTTTTAACATGAAGAAGGATACAATTTGGAGAATCGCCGACAATATTCTCAACAGCCCACTTTAATGCATGTTGGCTGTTCTTATCTTTATCAATGGCTATGGCGGTAATGGCATTACTGTCTTTTTCTTTTCCTCTTTTTGTAGCCATTTTCCTCGTCCTAGAGATGATAATGTCAGAAACTTGTTTTCCAAGAAATTATAAAGATTCGGTCTCCTTAGAGGAAGAGAATAAAGAGACCAAATGATGAAATCAAAAGGAGAGAAAACAAATTTGATTGTTTTGTTTGTTGAAATTTTTATTAAACCTTTAATGAAGTTTTTCATTTTGCTAAATTTAGGATTTTCTCATCCAACAAGTTAATACTATTAACAAACAGAGAAACAAAAACAAAAAGAGAAATTTTTAATTTTAGTTGTTGTCTTATCTTTACAAAGTTGTTTTTGGAAATTTTCATTCTGTTTCCAATATGGCCCTAATGGCTTCTATCAATCAGATATAATTGTCCACTTTTATGTTGACTTAACAGCCCATCTGGCTTTTTTATTCCCAATCACACATATTTAATGCTGAACAAAGAATTAATAATAAAAGAGGATGATCTTGCTTGCATATCAATAGAGATGAAAAAAACGTGTTTCTAGATGAATCACAATGTTTTACACGAGACAAAATAATATTTTTTTCTTATATACATATATTAGAAAATCGTATATTAGGTTCTATTTATGTTAGTAATAAGTATATATATATATATATATATATATATGTATTTTTTTTCTTTTTTCGTCATATATATATATGTTTGTTTATTTTTAATTAGTAGTTGTTTATTATGAGTTATTTTATAATTTAAGAAAATAACTATATTGTTAAAAATGTATATATATTTTCCTAATTGTGTTATACAAAAATAATTTTTATGCAATAAATATTATGATTTGAACAAAAATAATAATATTCATTAAAATAAAAAAATAAAAAACTAAAACAATAAATAGTAAAAGAAAATTAATCTAAAAGTAAAAACTGTGAAGCAAAAATTTGATTTCGTGATCCCATAAACAAATCTCACATACAGAAGATTTATTCATGTCATTATTTATACTTCAAGTCCAAGACCTATGAGATTTTTTTATTATTAAATCAGATTTGAGTACACTCATAACTATTAGAAAGAGTTATGGTATCTCAAATAAATTTTAAAAAAAATGAATAAATTATAAATTAATTAGAATTTTCAACTATTAAAGATACATGCTTCTAAATACTTTTATCTTGCAAAACTGCAAAACAAATATGGTTTGGAAGGCAAATCTATTCTTGACTTTCTCGTCAACCATCTGAGCATATTTTTCCCCACAAAATACATGTATTTGTAAAAAATTAATATATATTTGTAGTTATTTTTATTTTTTATAATACTTCAATGTGATATTTTTTTTTCATGGTTTGATTGTATATGTAAATTTATCAAATTTATATATAGAATCATATTCGAAAGAATATCCACCATAAATTGTTGAGAAAAAAAAGACTTCAAATCGTTGAAAAAAAAGACTTGGAATTGTTGAGAATAAAAAAGACTTAGAATCGTTGGTGTTATGATAATAGTATGAGATGAATCTTAGAAAGAAGTCATTTGGTATAATTTTCCAATTAGGATTAGGAGAAATTTTTTTAAATATATATTAATTAGGAATATTAATTTTCCCAAAACCGACTTTGAGAGAGGATCAATTGACTTAACCGAGATTGTGTACACAAAGGAGACTTTGTACTTATGAGTAAAAGTACGGCAAGATCTGTTTGCAGGACAAACATATAGGTTTGTAATTATCTTAATACTTCCTTGCTTAAGAAAATTCACGAATTTAGAAACTAATTTATTCTTCACATTACAATGCATTTTATCGCCCTACAAAAATACGAATTAATTAGAAAATATTCCTAATGATTATAAATACAAATAGATATTAGTTAGTAGTTACATACATTAGAATCACAAAGAACCGTATCAATGATTTAACCAGATTTTTTAGTTGATACCTTACAGAGTTTGAGAATCTGAACTTTAATTTTTCAATTTTGTTAGTTAGATTTTAACGAATAAATTTTAGAGAAAGACATGATGAATTATAAAAATCGAGAGATAAAAAATGTGAAAATTGTTGAAAATCGTTGGTGTTATGAGAAAGAGTCATGGGATGAATCTTAAATAGAATTCTGATTGATATGAGTTTTCCTATTAGAATTAAGGGTTAAACTTTAAGATAGAAATTAATTAGGATATCTCCTATATGATATACCTAAATATTAGGAATTAATTAAGATAAGTTGTTATATTTATTTAAAAAAATTTAATTAAAGAAATTATTATAAATGATGCCCGACCAAAACATTCATTAAATATTAAATTTTTAGTTAAATACTAAAATATTGAAATTCGTATGTTTATAAATACGACTATAGACTATGTTTATATTACTTAATATAAATCTTTTGTGCCCCGTGTTGATGTTATTGCCATAATTATGTGACAATTGTTTATAAGTATAAATTTTATGTAACAATATTAAATTTATGTATAGTAGATATTAAAATTTTATCTCTACTTTAAAACCATAAACACGGGCACAAAAATTTCAAGATAATTCGTCTTTTGTGTTTTATTTGTATTTTAAACCTTTGTTAATAATAATAATCAGTTATATAGTTTTATCAAGAGATAATTATTTTTTATTATTATAAAAGATAAAAATATAATGTGACTATTATTTTTTATTAACAAATTTGTCACCATAATTTCTATTAGGATTAGGGATGAAACTTTAAGATAGAAATTAATTAGGGATATCTCCTATATATGATATATCATAAATATTAGGAATTAGTTAAGATAAGTTGTTATATTTATTTTAAATTTTTTAATTAAAGAGATTATTATAAATGATGTTCGAGCAAAACACTCTTAAAATATTATTTGTCAAATTTGTCACAACAGACCAATATAACACAATGTTTAAATTAATATTATATTTTTATTATATAAGAAATAAGAAATAAGATATTAATTTGTTAATTAATTTGATCAGTGTTATATATTATTTAAACCTTTTGCTTTTATTATATTTAAAGTT
This sequence comes from Lepidium didymum, assembly GCA_963920545.1. NCBI lineage: Eukaryota > Viridiplantae > Streptophyta > Magnoliopsida > Brassicales > Brassicaceae > Lepidium > Lepidium didymum. The sequence goes on from OY986992.1 coordinate 7,880,169, forward strand.
AAAAAAAACTAATAATATTATCTAGATAACAATAATAGTTGGTTATAAAATCTTATCAAGAGATATTTATTTATTTTTTATTATAAGAGATAATAATAGATATAAATATTATGTGACTATCATTTTATAGTAACAATATGACCTAATCCAAATCGGACCAATATAACACGGTGTTTAAGTTAATGTTACGCTTTTATTATATATAGAGAATAGAGATACGACCTAGTCCAAAACAGATCAATATAACATGGTGTTTAAGTTTTTTTTTGTCAACATTGGGCCACAACAGGCCGGCCCATTAGCCAAGTTCCTACATAATGTAGGCGGTAGGACTTGATCCCTGGTTGTGCAAGTGCGCATGTCTTATGTGGACTTACCGCCTGCCACTAGATTAGAGGCCACTTGCACATGGTGTTTAAGTTAACGTTACGGTTTTGTTATATATAGGGATAAGAAAATAATTACAAACAAATAAGATGACAATCGAATGATATTTAACTACAATATATTATTACTTTGAGATATTAGTTTGTTAGATTACAAACGAATAATATTTGAATAGAAAACATATATGTAAAAATAAATTAATAATATATTATGGATAATAATATTAATTAGTTAATATTTTTATTATTATAAAAATAATGATACGATTTTATTATATATAGAGATAATATATTTATATATATATTATTATATTGTTTAATTACGAATACTTACATATACATATTCAAAAGTTTAATTACGATAAAAAGTTTACAAACATTTACGTAACCGACCCAAAACCCTAGCTCTAGGCACGGGTCGAAAATTCAGATTTTTGTTATACAAAGATTTGGATCTAGATCCATCGAATCAATGATTTTATTACCCGAATCAAAATCCGAACACTACAAATATCTGAAACACGATATCTGTGGATATTCGGATCCGAATCCGTAAATATCCGAATCAGAATTATTATTACATTAAATAACTTTTTTATAAAAAATAATACCACGGTATTAAAAATATAAATTATTTTTAACTAAAAGTATCAAATGTATTATTTTTATGTTTGTATTAAAATATTATTAATAATTTAGAATAATAATATTTGTTAAATTCTAACATTAGTACCTAAAAATATTATGTAGTTCAAGATTTGAAAATTTAAAAATAATTTATACATCAATATGCCCATAACTAATTTGCAACAATTACTGTAACTAATGTTTGTTATATAAATTCAAATAAATCATGTTTAATGCGTGTTGTTATTTAATTACGTAATTAACTTTATTTAACCAAAATACATACTTAATTTGTTATTCAAACACCAAAAATATACAAACTAAATGCAAGAAGGTATTTTTAGAAATATAATATACTTAATAAAATTATTTAATTAAAAATATCTGCTAGAGTGTTCCTTCACACTAGGATGTTCGTATGTCTTATGCTCGTTACTGATAGAGTGTTCCTTCACCACTAGGGTGTTCGTATGTCCTCTGGTTGTCACTGGTAAAGTGTGCCTTCACCACTGGGGTGGTCGTATGTCTTCTGCTCGTCACTGCTATAGTGTTCTTTCACCACCAGGGTGTTCTATGTCTTATGCTCGTCACTGCTAGAGTGTTCCTTCACCACTAGGGTGTTCGTATGTCTTCTGCTCGTCACTGCTAGAGTGTTCCTTCACCACTAGGGTGTTCGTATGTCTTCTTCTTTTCACTGCTAGAGTATTCCTTCACCACTAGGGTGTTCGTATGTCTTCTGCTTGTCACTGCTAGAGTGTTCTTTCACCACTAGGGTGCTGGTATGTCTTATGCTCGTCACTGCTTGAGTGTTCCTTCACCACTAGGGTGTGGGTATGTCTTTTGCTCATCACTTCTAGAGTGTTCCTTCACACTAGGGTGTTCGTATGTCTTCTGCTTGTTACTCATTAAGTGTTCCTTCACCACTAGGGTGTTCGTATATCTTCTGCTCGTCACTGCTAAAGTGTTCTTTCACCACTACAGTATTCGTATGTCTTCTGCTCGTCACTGCTAGAGTGTTCCTTAACCACTAGGGTGTTGGTATGTCTTCTGCTCGTCACTGGTAGAGTGTTCCTTCACCACTAGGGTGTTGGTATGTTTTCTGCTCGTCACTGCTAGAGTGTTCCTTCACCACTAGGGTGTGGGTATGTCTTATGCTTGTCACTGCTAGAGTGTTCCTTCACCACTAGGGTGTTCGTATGTCTTCTGCTTGTCACTGCTAGAGTGTTCTTTCACCACTAGGGTGCTGGTATGTCTTATGCTCGTCACTGCTTGAGTGTTCCTTCACCACTAGGGTGTGGGTATGTCTTCTGCTCATCACTTCTAGAGTGTTCCTTCACACTAGGGTGTTCGTATGTTTTCTGCTCGTTACTGATAGAGTGTTCCTTCACCACTAGTGAGGGAGATAATAATACTAAATTTTTCCATTCTCAAACAAAACAAAGACGAGCAAAAAACAGGATTGTTAACCTTTCATATTCGGAAGGAAATTGGGTTACTAAGGAGAACGATATATGCCAACAGTCGGTTAAATACTTCTTAGAATTATTTTCATCTTCGAGATCTTCGGATATGTTGGATTCTCTTGATGGAATTGAGACTCTGATTTCTGATATTGATAATTGTCAACTTTTGGCAAATGCGACAGAGGAGGAGGTGAGGAAAGCCCTTTTTATGATGGATCCTGGAAAAACACCGGGTCTAGATGGAATGTGTGCATTATTTTACCAAAAATTATGGGCAGTTGTTAAGGATGATATTGTGAAGTTAGTTAATAACTTCCTTCAGGAAGGTCGGTTTGAAGAGGATTTAAATAAGACTAATCTATGCCTTATTCCCAAGACTGCAAGACCGACAAAGATGTCAGAATTCAGACCAATCAGTTTGTGTAACGTTGGTTATAAAATAATTTATAAGGTGTTTTGCCTTAGATTAAAAAGAGTTCTTCCTAAACTAGTTTCTGAGACTCAATCAACATTTGTATATGGACGTCTGATCTTAGATAATATCTTGATAGCTCATGAAATATTCCACGCTCTCAAGACTAATAAGGCTGTTAAAGGCAAGTTTATGACTATTAAAACGGATATGAGTAAGGCATATGACATGGTAGAATGGATTTTTGTGGAAAAACTTCTTCAATGTTTTGGCTTTGCAGATCATTGGATCAAATGCGTTATGCATTGTATTAATTCAGTGGAATATTTTGTTCTAATTAATGGATATCCCCAAGGGAGAATTATTCCGAAGAGAGGTCTAAGACAAGGGGATCCTTTATCGCCTTATATTTTTATTCTATGCATTGAAGTGCAGGTTTCAGGGATTAAGAAAGCAGAATTAGAAAATAAGTTAACCAGTATTGCTATTGCCAGAGAGAGTCCTAAGATTTCTCACCTTCTTTTTGCAGATGATAGTTTATTTTTCTGTAAGGCAAATAAGGAGGAAGCTCAAACTATTCTAAATATCTGAAGAGATTATGAAAAGGTCTCAGGTCAACAGATTAATTTTGATAAATCTTCAATTCAGTTTGATCATTCTATTCCGGAGGAAGTAAAGTGTGTCATTCACTAGACTTTGGGAATTCAAAATTCGGGAGGAATGGAGACATATTTAGGATTTCCAGAAAGTATAGGGGGTTCTAAGACGAAAGTTTTTTCCTTTGTTCAAGAGAAACTAATGGAAAGAATTAATAGTTGGACATCCAAGTTCTTATCTAAATGGGGTAAGGAAGTCCTTATTAAGTCAGTTCTTACTGCATTACCGACATTGTGAAATTGAATTCTCCTATTGCTAAGTTTTGGTGGAGTAATTCAGAAACATCGAAAGGAATTCATTGGTTGAAATGGAAATAGTTATGTAAACCAAAAAATGAGGGTGGTCTCGGATTTAGAGCTTCAAAGGAATTTAACTCTGCTTTATTGGCTAAGAAGTTATGGAGATGAATTGATTACCCAAATTCTATATTCTCAAGAGTTTTTAAGGGTAGATATTTTCGAACGAGCAGTCCTATGGATACTACTAGTAATAATTCACCATCTTATGGATGGAGAAGTATAATCTCAGCAAGGGCTCTCGTGAGTACAAGAATGATTAAGAGAATAGGGGACGGCCGATCAACCTTAGTATGGAGAGATCCATGGATCCCATATGCTATCACGAGACCAGCCATGGGGATCGAACCTTGGCTTTTCCCTGATTAAATTGTGGATCAGTTTATTGACCCAGTTTCTAGATCTTGGCGGGAAATTCTTTTGAGCCAATTTCTTGGGCCAAATGATGTTAAATTGGTTTTAGGAATTTCTATTCCTTGGATGTGGCGACCTGACACTTGGGGGTGGCAATTTTACAAAAACAGGTCGTTATTCAGTGAAATGAGGATATAGGATTGAAGAAGAAAGTTCCTTAATGCATCACAATATAGAGGATCTGAATTTTGTATCTTTACAAGCTCAGGCTTGGAAACTAAGATGTCCTACAAAGATAAGGAATTTTATTTGGCAAGTGATCTCAGGATATATTGCGGTGAAAGATAAATTAAAAAGTAGAGGAATAAATTGTGACCCGTCTTGCATTATATCTGGTTGTGATGGCGAGACCATTAATCATGTATTAGTTGAATGTCCACCAGCTCTTCAAATATGGGCTTTATCTAATATCCCCCAGCTCCAAATAGATTCACATGTCCTTCAGTCTGGTTCAATATTGATTACTTATTTTGGAGATTACTGGATCATGTGGATACTTCAGTGTTCCCGTGGATAATGTGGCATATTTGGAAGACAAGAATTGAAAAGCTATTTTCAAATATTGATAAGGACCCTAGATGTATCCTTAAACAAGTAGAATTAGATGCAGCTGAATGGTTTTCTGCTCATAAGAAAGAAAAACCTTCTATTAATGTTAATAAAGTGGAGTCATGTCAACGCTAACCTGAGGTGTCTCGGCCATTGGTAGCCAATCTGGCTTTCACTGGGTACGTTGTTTTGTAGATGGAGCTTGGCGAGCATCAGACATCTTCTTTGGCATTGGCTGGATTTGCTTTCCAAATTAAGTGAAAAGTGCTTGGGAAGGGACGAAGTCGATTTCAAGGTCTTTATCGTCCTTGCATTCCGAAGTTGAGGCGATTTTATGGGCAATGCGGTGCCTCCTCACTCTTGATATCTTGGAGGTAGATATAGCGACATATAGTTATGAGGTGTTGCAGATGGTGGCAAATCCTGAAGCATGGCATGCCTTCTCTTCCTACCTACATGAGTTCACGAGACTAAAGAGTTTTATTTGTTGTTTCTCTCTTCATGTAATCCCTCGCTCTCTGAATCATTAAGCAGATTTCCTCGCTCGTAGTTGTAGAGGATAAGCTTGTGTTTTCAGACATTTATAATTTTTGAGGTTCATCCTCATCTTGATTATAATAATATAAGTTGACAAAAAAAAAAATCAAAAGCGTTAACTGATGTGGTTAATAGATGCAAACCACTATGTAAATACTAGGAGGCCTAATTATAAACAATATTTTTAATCAAATAATTAAAACAGAATTATTTATATGATTTAAAAATTATAAAATAATTAAGCATGTTAAAAATTAGAATGAATATAAAATGCATACTTTCAGCGAGATAGAAATGTTATTAAAAATTTAAAATAAATGAAAAGAAAAAGAATTGTAATATTTATAGCCCATTTTTGTAATATTATCTCTCATATTTTTGTTTGTTTTTGATATGTTTTAATGATTGTCTTGTATTTTTATAATTTTTGTAATAAATGGTTTTATAAATTAATAAAACAATAATTGAGTTAAAAAAATATATTTGAATTATTGTATCTAAAATAATTGATTATTGTATTTAATTTTGTTTGGTTTTAGTTTTATAAGCTTAGTGATCATTTAAATATATATTTGATTTTTGAACTTAAAAAAGTATATATTTGATTTAAAACAATTAACTGTAATATTAAATAACAATAGAAACATATTTGAATTATTGTGGAGTAGTATATTATCTCCCTAAAAAATAATCCGACGATAGCCCAATGCCCAAGCAGATTGCATAGCCCATATCAAAGCGGAGGCTTCCGATTCTTCACATGTGAAATAGCCTACAAACTTTCCCATTCTAGCACGTCCAACGTGACTAGCTGCAGTTCGAATTACCCACCCCAGTCCTAACAAACGTGGACCAATATGATGGGATGCGTCAAAATTACATTTAACATACTCTGGTTGAGGGGGGCGCCATCAACGAGAAGAAACTGGGTTCAGTCCATGTCGTAGGTTCGAATTAGAATCTTGATCTCGAGACTCAACCCACTCCAAATTATTATGATGGATGAGATTCCATGTATCTTGGGCATGATGAGAAACTCGATTATAGAGTAGAGGATTGCGGGACTTCCAAATTTGCCATAGTCCAAAATGGTAATAAGCGAGAGTATATTGGTACACGCCTACCCTCTGTAATCGATATCAGATTGCGTATCTTGTCTTCAAACAACATGTCTTGACGTTCAATGATATCCAAAGGAAGTTCAGTACATCTCCAAATAGCTAAGGCATGAGGGCAGAGGAAAAAAGTATGATTCGTTGTTTCAAACTGTGAACAACACCGAAGACAATTTTGATTCATAGAGATATTGCGACATTGTAGGTTCCTCCGCAACACTCAAAGCTCGAGAGAGTAACCGCCATAGTAAGTGTTTCAACTTAGGAGGGATTTCTAATTTTCATAGCTTGTCAGCCAAATCTGGAAATGCCGCCAACGGTGGTCGGTAATCAGACCGAGAAAGCAATCTTGAAGTGGCTACATAGTAACCAGATTTAACAGTATAAGAGCTATCAGCTCTATAGTTCTAGACCCAAACATCATCTCATGACGGAGAAAATAAAAATAGCTTAAGTATATCATCTAGACCCAAGCATCATCCTAATAATAAAATCGTGAAAATTTTAAAGAAAAAATCCTAATAATAAAATTAATTAAGTGTTGACAGATTTTTTTTTTATCTAATTACAAGACATAAATTAATATTAGAAGTTTCAATAAGAAACTTTCAATCCAAAAATTATTGTCTTTTGACATAGAACTAATCCAGTTAATTACTCACACGTGTCAGACTGTCGTAAAAGATGCAAAAGTTATACAATTCGTTTTTTTGTTTTCTTGTTGGTTTGGATCCAGAAGAACCCATGTTTCGTTTTGGAAAAATAAAGCTAGAGGCTTCGACGTTTTAGGGGATTTTTCTTCGCTTTATTTATGTCTGTGATTCATGTCGCGGAATGAAATCAGTTCTCTCTGTGTGTACTATCCTTTTTTCTTCAATTCCACCTGACCTTTTGTTTTTCTTTTGGATAAAGTTCTGAGATTTGTGCCCTCTCTACTCTCTTCCGATCTCTCTTGGAAAAAGGCTGAAATGTTTGGGGGTCTCTAAATTAGGGTTTATGTGAGATTATTGACTGTCTTATCCTTCTGATTCAGTGAAGATCAAAGAGTTATTGTGGATCGTTGAGAGTGATCAACATCCCACGATTAAAGAGGATCCGTCGCATAGATCTATCAGATATGTTCACCTGAGGTACGCACTTCTCCTTCATTCACTACCCTGTTGACAAGTTCATGTGAATTTACGGTGCTTGCTTCGCTGTGGAAATCTCAGTTGGATGTAGATTTACTAAATATCATCAGACCATGCCTTAGAGAAGAAGATGAAGATTATCTGCTCAATCTGTAGCCCTTAAGGGCTGGAAGCAGCATAGGAATTCATGGAAGAGATTGCACCAGCAGTTGCACTAACTTTGAGTTTAGCCAACACGATGTGTGACTCAGGAATCTCTTCGACTTCGGAGATTGCCGATCTGGAGACTGTTACTGATGCAGTTGACATGTTGTGTGAACAGAAAAAGAGAAGATATGTTAATGGAGGGATTGAATATATGATGAAAGATGTTTCAGGAGAGCCACAAGAGAAAATTTTATCGGAAGCGAGAAGCTTGTCTTCTGCTGATGGTTCTGGTGTAGCTGTCCTAGAATCAGAAGAAGATGAACCATTAATATCTTATGCGACTATATTAAGTGAGGGTTTAATAGTTGTGGACTCAAGATTTGAGATAAGTTTGCTAGATACAAGTAAAACAGATAACGGGCGAGTTCTTGCTACGGCGATTATCCTAAATGAGACAACCATAGAACAGGTTCCTACAGCAGAAGTCCTTATTACGAGTCTGAATCACGATGTGAATATGGAGGTGGCAGCTTCAGAGGTAGTCATTAGGTTGCCTGAAGAAAATCATAATGTAGCAAGAGGAAGCAGAAGTGTCTATGAACTAGAGTGTATACCTCTTTGGGGTATGGTTTCAATTTGTGGTGAAAGATCCGAAATGGAGGATGCTGTTAGAGCTTTACCTCAATTTCTGAAAATACCCATCAAAATGCTCATGGGGGATCATGAAGGGATGAGCCCAAGTCTCCCATATCTCACTAGTCACTTCTTTGGTGTATATGATGGCCACGGAGGCGCTCAGGTATGTAGTTTGCAAATCTATATATTGATTTTAGCCTTAGACAATTAAATCTACTATGAGCCCTAAAGATAAATGAATTTATGTTTGTTGTCATAGGTTATATTGTATATATGATAAGGGTTTGCTGGAAACGGGATTCCTTGCAGGTTGTTATGTAATATATGATGGCTTTGGTGGAAATGGGATTCTTGCAGGTTGCTAACTATTGTCATGATAGAATCCATTCGGCTTTGGCTGAAGAAATCGAACGGATTAAAGAGGAGTTCTGCAGGAGGAACACTGGCGAGGGTAGGCAGGTCCAGTGGGAGAAAGTCTTTGTAGATTGTTACCTAAAGGTCGATAATGAAGTTAAAGGGAAAATCGGCCGACCTGTTCTTGGTTCTTCTAATACGATGGCTCTTGAAGCTGTTTCCACTGAAACAGTCGGATCAACTGCTGTGGTTGCTTTGGTTTGCTCATCACATTTAATAGTCGGAAACTGTGGTGACTCAAGAGCAGTTTTACTCCGAGGCAAAGACTCCATGCCTTTATCAATTGATCACAAGGTAAACAATCTTCTCTTTCTAACATTTAACCAAAAAAAAACAATCTTCTCTTTTCCTGAATAATAACACAATCTGAGGAAGTTTCTTATTTCTCATTCATGAAATTTCTTATCCTCTTTGTGCAGCCAGATAGAGAGGATGAGTATGCAAGAATAGAGCGAGCTGGAGGAAAAGTTATACAATGGCAAGGTGCTCGTGTTTCTGGCGTTCTTGCCATGTCCAGGTCCATCGGTAGGTCAAACTTGCACTTTTTCTTCAATCTTGCTCAGTGACAGAAATCTTAAGAGACTTCTATAGGTCAAAATTGTCGATAACATTGTTTAGAGATGACGATCATTAGTACCTGTTACAGTCTCTGCAAAATCATTAGATCTTCTTGACTCAGGTTTCAATATGCATATTTTTCAGGTGATGAATATCTGGAGCCATATGTAATACCAGATCCCGAGGTGACGTTTATGCCACGAGCTAGAGAAGACGAGTGTCTTATTTTGGCCAGTGATGGACTTTGGGACGTAATGAGTAACCAAGAAGCTTGCGATTTTGCGAGGAGGCGGATCTTGGCTTGGCACAAGAAGAATGGAGCATTGCATTTAGCTGAGAGAGGTGTAGGGGAAGATCACGCGTGCCAAGCCGCAGCTGATTATCTCTGCAAACTTGCTCTTCAAAAGGGAAGCAAAGACAATATCTCGATCATAGTTGTCGACTTGAAAACTCAAAGAAAAAAGTTGAAGACCAGATCATGAAACAGTACGCTCGAGCTCTTGCACTATTATAATTTTATTATTTCTCTTTTTTTCTTTCTATAAATAGAATTCCACAAGTTTACATAAAAATAAGAAGTGAAATGTTGCGGGAAGAAGAATTAAGACCTATGATGATGCATAGCTATTCCTTTTTCTCGTGGACTTAATTATGTTTGTTATTTTATAACAAAGAATAGTGAAGAACTGTTTTTTTTTTTCTATTATAATTTTTAGGTGGGTATGTTGTAATGTTGGAGATGTGGCTGAAGGAAATTGTAATTGAAGTTTATGTCACATTAATCTTAATACTTTTATGTAATTTAGTTTTCTTTATATACTTGTTGTAATGCTATTAACTTAAATTGATGAATGAACCAGAGAGAGTTACATAATGAGTCATAAGACCTCTTGTTTTACAAAAATATAAAAAGAAGTGGGGTTAATTAATGTGATATATTATCTCAAGCAATGTGCTGAGGCGCATCTCGTGTGGGACAGGACCAAACATCTGAGTACCAGTCGGCTGGTCGTACTCGAAATTAATGGTGAGCTGTATACCTTTGTGTTTAATACTAGTGTAGGAAAAAGGAATCTTTTTATAAATTGTGGACGTGCCGGAGTGGTTATCGGGCATGACTAGAAATCATGTGGGCTTTGCCCGCGCAGGTTTGAATCCTGCCGTTCACGTTTTGTTTTGTTTTTTTTGTTAGTTTTTGTTTAAACTTTACTCGATTAAAGAGATAACGAGTTCAAAAATAGGGTACATTATTTACAAACAAACGATCACTGGATAATCTTTTAACACTGTGGGCCAAGAAATCAGCTTTGTGATTAAAGGTACATGAAATCTTCATATTTGAACAAGCTTTGAAAAGCTCCTCATGCGAGCAAAATTTTCAAGGTAAGTGGAGAAGACATGCAAAGCAGAAGGGTCTACAATCATTTTCTTGAGTTCCGAGCAATCAACTGCAAACTCTACCTCCATAATATGGAGTGAAGTGAGACATGTCATAGCCTAAGGAAATGCTTCAAATTCGGAATGCAATGAAGAGAAACTTCGTCTTATGCTTTGTGCACCCATATTCGCGCCTCCAATACCATCGGGAAAGCAGTATCACCCGATGCCCGTGAGAAGGTTGGAGTCCTTCCATGATGCGTACCATACACTGATAGCCTGTAAAAGCGGATATGGTCGTTAGTGGTCTGGAGATCGCCTTAGTTCTCTGGCATGTAAGTGGAGCATCTATTCCCTGGAAGTTAAGTTTCCCCTCCTAGGCCTTCGCCCAAATAACAGCTTCGATCTCTGCCGCTTGAACTTGTTCGCGTACATCCTTATCAAGGTTTGTAAAAGCCTTTTTATTATGAGGTTTCCAAATGATCCACAAAATCAAAGGAAAACTTTTAGTGTCCTCCGTCTTGGGAATCCGCCATAATAAATGATTGATATTGGTGTATAGTGAGTCATCCGGGAAATCTGATCCTAAAGGGATTTTGGATAGTGTCCATGCTTGAACAACATGATGGGCATTCGAGCAAGACATGATGAACTGTTTCTATATTCGCTCCACATCTGTCACATACCTTCCCGCAGTCTATACCTCGTCTCGATAAATTAGCTTTATCTTCGCAGGGATCTGTATTTTCCAAACTCGGGATTGGAGTGTTATTGAATAGAACTTTTAAAAATTATATCAAAATTTGGTGTTATTAGTTTAACATTTGTAAAAACTCTTCTAAAATCTTTATAAATTTAGAGTTATTGGCTAAAAGTTTTATAAATTTATTCAAATTTTATAGAAGATTTTTATATTATCATTGAATTAAAATATAACATTATTGGTTTGTTGGGTTTATATATATTCCTTTAAAAAATTCAATCTTCAAAAGTATTGTAATTGTATTTTGATTATGTATTCCCAAAGTCACTTACAATCACTAAAAATATATAGAATTTTTCCTAATTTAGATATTAAATTCAAGAATATTGAATTTGAAAATTAATAATTAATAATAATACCCTAAGAGCCATAAAAATATCAAAAACACTAAATTTTGCATATAAAAATGTAGAAATTCACTAGTAGTATTTTATACATTTAGCCATGACTACTATTATTTTTTAGTTTTTTCTTTTTATTAACAATGGATCGATAAATCACGATCAATAGCCTAAAATTTACTCCTTAAAACCCTTTTTTAATCAAGTTCCTGCAATGAGAAATAGTCGAGCCCCTCGTATCAAAGTAATAATTTAATTGTTTTCTTCTAAATCATGTAATGTTTAATTTTGATATAATTTAACTAATCATAAAGTATTCTCGAGAATATTTAAGAACCATAAAATATCAAAACAATAAATTCTGCATATAAAAAAAGTAAAAATTCACAAATAGTATTTTATACATTTAACGAGGATTACCAATTGTTTTTTAATTTTTTTGGTAACAATAGATCAACAATTCTCAATTTATATAGCTTAAAATTCACTATTTTAAAATATATTCGGGAATAAGTCAAACTCCTTATATGAGAATACATGTGCTGAATTATACATGAATTTAAAAATCTACTATTTTTCCAAGTTAAATACTAAAAATTCAAAATTTTCACATGAACTTATTCTTTTGTGTTAAAGTATACGTTGAGTAACGGAGAGTGAGTTGTCTGTAATCGAGCTAATTTTAATGAGAATGAGTTGGCGGAAGAAAAAAAAATGAGTTCGTGACGTTTAGAAATTAGAGAAAAAAAAGAGAAAGACATCGTGTTGGTGAAGTCGAAAACATTTGGGCAAAAATTGGGATTACATTAGGCTTCTTCCCAAGAACTTGTTTGTTCTTTCTTTTGTAACCTGAATCGAGTATTGAGAGAATCTGTCTTGTGGAGAACGAAGGGAAGACGAACGGGTGTAAACATTGAGGTAAGTCTCTTCGATTTTCCTCTTAAACCATACCTTAGAAACACATTGAGAGCATAGTTATTAAAGTCAGCAAACTTCTGGGTTTGAACAATCAAAAGTAAACCATTGTGCCTGACTCGAATCATGTGCTCTCTTAATGTCTTTGTAGTATAACTTTATAATTCCCTATGTACATATGGTTGGTGTGGTTGACTAAAAAAATACGAAGGAAAGGAGTTATTAAACAAAAGAGAGAATCAATTGGATCTTCCACTGAGAGCTTGTTTCCATGGAAATTTTACAGTAATAGCTCTTAAAGTCGCAGTACTGGATTCTCAATAGTTTAAATTTAGGAGTTTCTACTAGTTCTATTTTTGTTTCACGATTTGCTTCTAGATTCCAATTGAATTTTATTATAGATTCACTTGACCTTGCTTGCATTTATAGTTTATTTGTCTCTGTTTGGATAATCATATATGTGTTTTAAGTCCATAGATATCCTAAAACTTATCGAAAAGATTCGGATCTTTTGATAATGACAAGAGACAGTTAGCTAAAGAGAATAAGCTAAAGACAATGATTCTAGAACTTCTAATGTTAAGAAATTGAACCTCTTTATATTATTGTTGTGGTGGTTCTGAAAATTTTAATGTTATGATATTGAAAAGGATTGACCAAAAAAAAAACAGGTAGAAAACAAAGGATTTAAATTATTTTTGGTTTTTTGAAATATATTTGGATTTAAAACCAGGGTTTCTAATGTTAGGGATTAAAAGAAATTTCTTTTTTTCTTTTTTTCCTTTCTCAGCAAAACAACGTCATCGTTTAAATTTTGTCTTTAACTCAGCTCTAATCTATGCCATGTTGCAAAATCAGAGAATTAATGGTTGCCTAATAGTTTTTTGGTCAAAATGATAATAAGTTCATGTGGAAAATTTGAAATTGTAGCATTTAATTTGAAAAAATACCATATATGTAAAGTTTATGTATAAATCGGTACAACAAAAATTTAAGAAAAAATTGGCCTTTTTCCCATGGTAACACATATTTCCTTAATCAAGAATTTTAACGACTAAGAAAAGTTCTTAGTTTAAAAAATCTAATCTGGATTTGGAAACGTACAAATCACCGATGCCGTCCATTTTGAAGTTACAGTGGGACCCACTAGTATTCTTATCAGACAAGAGACAAAATCATAAAAACCTCCAAATAAGCTTCAAGCGGAGCTCCAATCAAAACGCTTTTCAAATTCTCCACCGCACGAATCACAGAGACACCTAAATTCCAACCGGAGAAGAAAGGGCTTTCCTCTCCATTGATTTTCTCGATATAACGTTGACTTTACACATTCCCTAGTCTCTCGACAAGTAGAGAGATTCTGCTCCTATCTCATCTGGGGTTTTCCCCCTTTGTTTTTAAATGGTAAATTCAAATATATTCTCCTTTACGTTTTTTTTCTCCGAGATATATCGGTCTCTTTGCTATTTGTTTTCCTGTTTATATTTGAAATTGATGACCCTACTTGGTTGTTATGTTCATGTTGTTGCGTTTGCTTACTACCTTTTTATTTTCCTGTATTGAGACTCTAATTCGTGTCTATGATTGTTTGGACTTTTGCAAGATTTTGATTTGACTATGTCTTGCTTGCTTTGAGAAGCTTGCTCTAAGTCTGAACTGTTATCGTCTCTCATTTTTGAACTCATCTCTATAGCTGCAAAATAAATACTTTGTGGCACTTGAACCCGTAACTAATTTGAAACTATGATGTTGTTAAATGCAATGCAATGATTGCAGGCTGCTCCAGTCATGATTGTGGGTTCACATGTATGGGTTGAAGATCCACATTTGGCATGGATAGATGGAGAAGTAACTCGAATTGATGGTGAAAACATTCATGTCAAAACAAAGAAGGGGAAAACTGTAAGTTTCTATAACCTTAGACCCTATTATTTTTACTTGAAGGCTAAACAGTTGAAATAAGTGAGCTGATGACTTGACGTCGATTAATTTCACATTTGATCTTGGAATAGGATAGTCTCACAATGCTGTTATGACCCTAGTTCAAAAGGTTTTTACCTTCTGTATTTATTGTGCTTGTAGTGACATAATAAAGAAAAGACCTTCAAAGGATTTTTTTCTTTTAGTTTTTACTGAATGTTTATAGGCAAGTGTATACTCAGAGTTGCACGCTATTTATTTAGCAGTTATCTTGATATGTTGTGAGAGCTATTTATATTGAATCCATTGCACGTGATAGGGAAACAACTTAATGTGTTAAGATGTAGAGTGAGACGTAAAAGCACAATTTACGTTGACGTTGTTGCCCATAATATAATTTCGTGATAAGTTCTTTGCTGTCAATTATTGATGTTTGCATTTCCTTGTTACCCCATGGTTCTCCTCACATATTTTACAGGTTGTAACGAATGAGTATCTTCCCAAGGATGCCGAAGCTCCATCTGGTGGTGTAGATGACATGACGAAACTTTCATATTTGCATGAGCCTGGAGTCTTAGAAAACCTTGAGACAAGATATGAACTTAATGAAATTTATGTAAGATATTTTACCTTTTTTCCTTCTAGTTTCTCTTACTTTTTGTTGCTGCAAAGGAAATCATTTGAAATAAGCTATTATACTAATAAGTTATGTGTTACTTCTGTAGACATATACGGGAAATATCCTAATTGCAGTTAATCCATTCCAAAGGCTGCCTCATATTTATGAAACAGATATGATGGAACAATATAAGGGAGTTGCACTTGGAGAACTAAGTCCTCATGTTTTTGCAGTTGGGGATGCTGCTTACAGGTGTGGGCATGTTCACATCCATCTTTTTATCATTCTTCTATCTATTTCCTGAGATAATTTTCTGATTTTGTCACGGTGTAAGATATTAGGGCAATGATTAACGAGGGAAAAAGCAATTCGATTTTGGTAAGTGGCGAAAGTGGCGCTGGTAAAACTGAGACAACAAAGATGCTCATGAGGTACCTTGCCTATTTGGGAGGGAGGTCTGGTGTAGAAGGAAGGACAGTTGAACAGCAAGTCTTAGAGGTTTGATTTTAACTTTTCATGTTTAATGAGGATCGTTCCATTTATGGTTGTGTACAACTTAATGCTTATATCCCCATTGAAATATTGCAGTCCAATCCGGTTCTCGAAGCATTTGGCAATGCAAAAACTTTGCGGAACAACAATTCGAGGTGCATTTCTCCCTTTCTAAATCTGGATTTTATCAGATAAGTTCATTGATTATTAATTAGTTCATTACTAGGACTTTTGTTAAATGATTAGTTGCTTAAAATTTTAAAATGTTTTTATTATCCTTCTGGTTTTGCCTTAAAAACACTCGTACTCATAAATATTTGGTCCTTTTTGTTCTTCTTGATGGATCCCCCTTGCAGTCGTTTTGGTAAATTTGTTGAAATTCAATTTGACAAGAATGGAAGAATATCTGGGGCAGCTATTAGAACTTATCTGCTGGAGAGGTCCCGTGTTTGCCAAATTTCAGATCCCGAAAGGAACTACCATTGCTTTTATCTTCTGTGTGCTGCGCCACCAGAGGTAACTCAAGATTATTTTCTTAGTTGATACATTATGTGTATGTTCATCCCACATGCTGATATCGTACTTGTTTTTTAAATATCTTCTTGGTTATTTTGGCAGGATATAGAGAAGTACAAGCTGGGAAACCCACAGTCATTTCATTATCTAAATCAGTCAAGCTGTTATAAATTGGATGGTGTTGATGATGCTAGTGAATACCTTGAAACCAGAAGAGCTATGGATGTAGTTGGAATCAGTAATGAAGAACAGGTCCTCAAATTGATGTGTTAAAAGGTCAAAGGTCCGTTACTCTACTTTCATGTTAGAGTCTGACATCTAAAGTAATATTTTCAGGAGGCAATCTTCAGGGTGGTTGCTGCAATTCTTCATCTTGGTAACATTGATTTTGGAAAGGGGGAAGAGATTGATTCCTCAGTTATCAAGGATGAAAAATCCCGTAATCATCTTAATGTGGCAGCAGAGCTTCTTATGTATGCTAATTCTTTTCTTACTATATTTGACACTGTTCTTCCATTCTTGGTTTAGTGGATTATTTGTTGAAAATCTGTCCTCTATATTGTGCACTTGTTTTGACAGGTGTAACACCCGAAGCCTAGAAGATGCTCTTATTAGGCGTGTGATGGTTACACCTGAAGAGATTATCACGAAAACTCTTGATCCTGACAATGCAATTGCGAGTAGGGATACCCTGGCTAAGACTATCTATTCTCACTTGTTTGACTGGTGAAGCAATTCAAGCACACTTCCCTCTTTCATTTCTCGGTCTAGCATTTTTATATATTTGTCATAACACATTTTATCCTATCATTTATAGGATCGTGAACAAAATTAATACTTCCATAGGGCAGGACCCAAGGTCAAAGTCAATTATTGGAGTTCTGGATATCTATGGGTTTGAAAGTTTCAAATGCAATAGGTATTGGTTTACGTAAAACATTCCCATTTTATTCCAGGAGTGCAGGGAGGATCAATCTAGACATGTTTGTCATCTGCTATTTGAATTTTAAACTGAAAACTTGCCTTTAAGATGTGACATTTTAATGATAATTAAATGGGTGTTACATATGGTTTCATATAATATGTATTAGATGTTGGAAGGAAACTGCTAACCGTGGAAAGCTAGTAAATTTATCTGTTATCAAAGTTGTAGTTGATTTCATGTCCGGCTTATGATACAGCTTTGAGCAATTCTGCATCAATTTCACGAATGAAAAACTGCAACAGCATTTTAATCAGGTTAGTCGTTTTTATGTTGCCTTAATTGATCAGCCCTTTCTCTTTTTAACAAGTAGATTGGACTTATTCTGGTATCTCTCTTTTGCAGCATGTTTTCAAGATGGAGCAGGAAGTGTACACCAAAGAGGAGATCGATTGGAGTTACATAGATTTTATTGACAACCAAGATGTCCTTGATCTAATTGAAAAAGTATGTTTGTCATTTCTTTTAATTTAACAGACTTACATTTGAGTTTGTGATATCTGATTGGTGGATGATAGTCATATTAAAATTTAGTATACGAAATTTTCTTCACATCACAATTATTTTATGCTTTCCCTATTCTTATTTCAAAATTGCCTGTCTTTAATCAGAAACCGGGAGGAATTATTTCGCTTCTAGATGAAGCTTGGTATGCTTTTTCTTTCTCAGATTGACTTGTATGCCTATCTCGTAGTATTATCCCCTCATGTTTTTTGATTGGTTCAACACAGCATGTTTCCCAAGTCCACGCATGAAACCTTCTCCCAAAAGCTGTTCCAGACGTTCAAAAATCACAAGAGATTTGCCAAACCAAAGCTCTCTCGCACTGATTTTACCATATCGCATTATGCAGGAGAGGTACGTATGGCATCTTAATTATTTTTTCTTAAATGAGTTGAAGTTGAAGCTTTCTATTCTTGATGTGTTTCCTACATTTTCAAGGTTACTTATCAATCAAACCATTTTATCGACAAGAACAAGGATTATATTGTTGCTGAACATCAAGCGCTATTTACTGCATCCAATTGCTCCTTTGTGGCGGGTTTGTTCCATGCGCTGCATGAAGACTCATCCCGGTCATCGAAATTTTCTTCCATTGGGTCACGGTTCAAGGTATTGCATGTAAAAATGTTAAATAGACATTGCCAGTTTAAAACGTAAGTTTATTGATATTACTTATCTATATTGCAGCAACAACTTCACTCGCTGATGGAATCACTGAATGGTACAGAACCTCACTACATTAGATGTATAAAGCCAAACAATGTTCTTAAACCCGGTATCTTTGAGAATTTCAACGTCATTCATCAACTTCGTTGTGGGGTAAGGATATCCTCGCTCATGCGAATTGATTATGTTACATCTCTTGCTAGGCCTAGAATACATTATCCCTTTTGTATTGGTATAAGTTTTATTAATGTGATTACCAACACAATTATACATTAGCATATTTTGTTAAGTACAATAAGTATTCATTTAATGCCATGTCCTACCTATTAAATTACAGCAAATTCATTTTCAGGGTGTTTTTGAGGCCATTAGGATCAGTTGTGCTGGCTATCCTACCAGGCTTGCCTTCTGTGACTTTGTCGACCGTTTTGCTCTCCTTGCTCCAGAAGTTTTGGAAGGAAGGTGAGTCATTCTGAGGTTCTTGCATCTTTATGAACACACTTTCGTTGAAACAAACATAAATGTGCTAAGCAGTTCTATCATATTTTCTTTTACAGTTATGATGATAAAGTAGCTTGCCAAATGATTCTTGATAAGAAAAGTCTGAGGGACTACCAGGTATGATAAGCATTTTTCATTCTGGTTTGCTGCTTCTTTCCAACTTATTTTTCTTACCATATTCATGGATACTTATATTACTGTGGTCTCAATCCTATGGGACTGTAACCTTTCCACAAGGAAGAAATCTCCATTCCATTGTTCTCCTTATCGACATTGTCGGTATTTTGTTCAGGGATCACATACGTACCTTTACCATGTTATTCCCAGGTAGGAAAGACAAAGATTTTTCTTCGAGCTGGTCAGATGGCTGAACTAGATGCTAGGAGATCAGAGGTACTTGGGAATGCTGCCAGAGTCATTCAGAGGCAATTCCGCACATGCACTGCCAGAAAGAAATTCCGTTCTATCCGTAATGCTGCAATTGTTTTGCAATCCATCTTACGAGGTATTTTCCGCCCTTCAGTTGGTTTCACCACAGTTTAGGCTGTTCACTCAGATTGATAGTGCTTACTGCTTACCCATCACATGGAGCATAATCCATAACCACCAACTCGTTCTCTGTTTGCTCATTTTTTCTCTTTTCTATTGGTAGTGTTGCTGGTCGTTTTAAGTTTGGTGTATATGTTTTATCAATTGCAGGCAATATGGCTAGGACAGTATACAAAGAACTGAAGATAGAAGCTGCAGCTCTTAGATGCCAGAAGAATTTCCGCCGATACATCGACAGGAAATCTTTTGTCATTACCAAATCATCTACAATCGTGTTGCAGACAGGTTTAAGGGCCATGATTGCACGTAATGAATTCAGGTTAAGAAGGAGAACTAAAGCCGCCATTGTGCTTCAGGTATATCACATTTTCCTTGTGGGGAACTACATACCCTTCTTAGGACAGAAATAGACAAAGTGCTAACCTCTTTTGTTTTCAGGCTCATTGGCGTGGTCGCCAAGCATACTCATATTACACAAGACTTCAAAAGGCGGCAATAGTGACTCAATGTGCCTGGAGATGCCGACTCGCTAGAAGAGAGTTTAGAATGTTGAAAATGGTTGGGTTCTTTGCTTTATAATATTTCATTGCTATCTTACACAGTGTGCATGAATTTCCTTATTGATCTGTTTACTCCCATGTTTGTATTGATTTAGGCTGCAAGAGAAACCGGTGCTCTTAAAGATGCTAAGGATAAATTAGAGAAGCGTGTAGAAGAGCTTACTTGGCGTTTGCAATTGGAGAAGCGATTAAGGGTAACTTAGATGTTGATTTTAGGTTTGGAAATATCTTTCGGAAACTAAATTGTTATGCAAATTTTGGATTATATTGTTATGCTTTTACTGATGAATAGACCGATCTTGAGGAGGCAAAAGGGCAAGAAGTTACAAAGCTGCGAGAGGCCTTGCATACCATGCAGATACAATTGAAAGAAGCTAACGCAACAGTCTTAAAGGAGCAGGAGGCGGCTCGAGAAGCAATTCAAGAAGCACGTTTAGTTAATAAGAAAGCTGTTCTAGTTGACGATACAAAGAAGATTGATTCTTTGAGCAACGAAATTGACAGGCTTAAGGTAAACAACTTTCATTGTTAATCTAAATATCTTCAAGATGTAATTGATTGTACACCATAAATCCATATTTGTAGTTACTTTTGCTCCATAAATGCAAATTGTGTATGTTCTGGGTTTTAGAAAGCTACTGCCACTGATCTACTATTTGGACATCGTCCTAATGCAGGGGTTGTTGTCATCAGAAACACAAAAGGCAGATGAAGCAAAGGAGGCTTACTGTAGTGCCTTGGTCCAAAACAAGGAATTAAGTAAGAAACTTGAAGAAGCTGGAAGAAAAATAGATCAGCTTCAAGATTCTGTGAAGAGGTTTGTTTTCAGTTGCAAATTTGAGAGCTATGATGTATTTTTTTCTTAATGAGCGACCTCGCCTCGCTATTGCCTCCACTATTGTTTTCCTTTTACCTTTCTTTATACAAATATTTTCCCCTTTATTATTTTTTTGGATTTCGAAATTTTCTATCATATGCACCAAATTTAGAACTTTCTATTTTTCAGCTCATGCATTTAGTGGTTTAATATTAGTATCAGATACTGCATTTTAGTTCCCATTTTCTCTCTAAAATAAGAAGACTAACAAAATCTCCCCCCTTCCTTTGAAATAGATTCCAAGAAACGGTCTCAAACCTGGAGTCAGAGAATAAAATATTCCGGCAACAATCTCTTGCCATCTCACCGACTACTAGAGCTTTGGCCTTAAGACCAAAAAGTACTATATATCAGGTACTGGTGGATACTGGCTATTTCTGTGCATAGAGCTTCGTAACCATGGATATGACCTTTGTATTTATTTTGAATTGCAGAGAACTCCCGAGAAGGATACTTTCTCTTATAGTGAAACAAAACAAATTCAGGTATGTTGAGGAACAATATAAGCCTTTTTATTTAATTACCAATTACAGTGATGGAAATCGATACTTGATGTTTTGCTCCAGGAACATGAAACTGAGGATATGCCTCAGAAATCACTTAACCAGAGACAGCAGGTAAATTATCACTTCGAAGCCTTGCCTTATATTTCATTTGCGAAGCAAGTATGCTGTTATGTGTCAATATTGCATTGTACAAACTCATTATATGCGGGTTTTCATCTTACAGGAAAATCAAGAGCTACTACTAAAGTCTATTTCCGAAGATATAGGGTTTTCTGAAGGCAAGCCTGTTGCTGCATGTCTGATATACAAGTGTCTGATACACTGGAGATCCTTTGAAGTAGAAAGAACCAGTATATTTAATCGTATAATTGAGACAATAGCATCTGCCATCGAGGTAGTTGTAATATTCCTTCATACATATGCAAATGTTCTTTCCTGCACCGTGGGTGGCTTCATGCTAAATATTACATCATTGCAGATGCAAGAAAATAGCGATGTTCTCTGCTATTGGTTATCCAATTCTGCGACACTATTAATTTTGCTTCAACGCACTCTGAAAACCGATGGTATAGGGCGTATAACTCCCGCCAGACGTCGGGCGTCTCCATCTTTATTTGGACGGGTATCTCAGGTGGTCAGAAATGTTTACTCATGTCTCTAAAACAGTTTAATTCCATTGATCTCACTTTGCTCATGGATTTAATTGCATAATAGAGTCTCCGAGGTTCTCCACAAAGTGCTGGATTCCCATTTATGAATGGAAGAGTGATTGGTGGGGGGCTAGACGAATTACGTCAAGTTGAAGCTACATATCCTGCTTTACTTTTCAAGCAGCAGCTCACTGCTTTCCTAGAAAAGATATATGGAATGATCCGAGACAAGATGAAGAAAGAGATTGCTCCTCTCCTTGCCTCTTGCATTCAGGTAGGATTTCTTGTTATTTGCCTTTTCTCTTACAGGTTATAAACTTTGTTATATTATTGTGGTATTCAATCCCCTGAGTATGGTTTATGTTTTGTGGTTTGATGGATTCAGGCACCAAGGACATCACGTTCTGGTTTAGTAAAGGGACGTTCACAAAATAATTTTGTTGCTCAAAAAGCGTTGATTGCTCATTGGCAAAGCATTGTCACATGTCTGAACGGCCACTTGAGGAGTATGAAGGCTAATTATGTGAGTAGAACAATTTTTCATAAAATGTGTTTATTTTGGACTTTCTTTTGTATTTTTTCCTCACAAATTATGAACCTTTACAAAACTACAGGTGCCTTCAATGCTAATATCTAAACTGTTCGGACAGATATTTTCATTTATCAATGTTCAGTTGTTTAACAGGTAGGTCTCCTATTGTTACATAGAAGATATCCACTTATGATTTCATTTAACTGTCTTGTCTATATATAGAACATATCCACTTATGATTTTTCCGTTATCATCAATCATGCAGCCTTCTTTTGAGACGTGAATGCTGCTCGTTTAGCAATGGAGAGTATGTAAAAACAGGGCTTGCAGAGCTGGAACAGTGGTGCCATGATGCAACTGAGGAGGTAGATGTTTCAAATCCTCTCTATAATTTTTGGACTGTTCGCTTACTAAAAGATGAATTTTGGTTATAGTTTATTGGTTCATCTTGGGATGAATTAAGGCACATCAGACAAGCTGTTGGCTTCTTGGTTATACATCAGAAGCCTAAGAAAAGCTTAAAAGAGATAACTACCGAACTTTGTCCGGTCAGTCCAATTTGTCTTTTAAATCTGTCTCTTCATCTGTCATTTCTTGTAGATCTAACGGAACTTCTTGTTTCCCTGAAGGCGCTTAGCATACAGCAACTGTACAGGATCAGTATTACTTATTGGGACGAAAAGTATAGTACACGTAGCGTATCTTCAGAGGCAAGTGATTTTTTTTCCTTTGGTTTTCACATTCATCTAATTGATCTTCCCGCTCGAGCAATATTAGTCTCATACTGATTTGTTTTAAGAAGAATCAAGATTATTGAGAAAATAGTTTGAAATTCAGATAGAAGAGTTAAGTATGTTCCTTCAAATTCGCTTGACACAACTACTGATGCAGGTGATAGCAAGCATGCGGCTTACGATGACAGAGGGACCAAATAGTGCGATCAGCAATTCGTTTTTACTAGACGACGACTCGAGGTAAAACCCCAGAATACATTAAAAGAAACAAACGCTTAGGATTCACTTTAGAAATTTTCAAATTTTCATAAATTCTGTGTCTTGGTGATTATTTTGCAGCATCCCATTCTCGCTTGAGGACATCTCGAAATCAATGCAAAACCTTGAGGTTCCAGAGGTCGATCCTCCTCCGTTGATTCGCCAAAACTCAAACTTCACGTTCTTGTTGGAAAGGTGAAGTTGAAGTTTCAGACAGTAGTCACTTCTCTTTACCCGATCGATCACTAGGACATTTTCAGTTTAAGAGATCAGTAATGTGCGTTTGAAAGAAAGCATGTACATAGGCCTATCTTTACCAGTAGCTTTCTTGTATTATCCTACTAGTATTAAGGGTATAATGGGTAGAAATTAAATATATATTATATATACATTGCTACTTTATTTGACATTAATATTTTTCATGTTGCTGGGCCGTAATTTTAGAGGCCCATGAATTTTCCTTCGTTTTTGTTTTTTTTTTTCAAATCTATATTAGTAAATTATGTGCCCGCGTCTCTTTTACCCGAAAACGCGTCTCTTTTACCCGAAAACACCGGACCCCTAACTACGGTCGGTAACAGATTAACTTTAATATTATAAAGCCTTCTTGTCTTCTCCACCTCACCGCATGTATTTATCTTTAATTTCTCCGGCAAAAGAACGGACCTTGCGGTGAGATGTTTAGCTGTAGCATACGGGAGAGAGGATGATCGTTTCTCCGTGCAAGTCAACTTTTAGGTGCTGTTTCCAATTCACTCAGACGCTGTTATATCAGATTGGTGTTAGGTCCAAGTCTAAAACGTTGTACAGGCACAGTTTGCAACTCCGATACTGTGACAGAGAAGCATATTTAGGGAACATTTTGTTCCTTTAGTAAGGGTACTTTGAGTTAATGTTGAAAGCGGTAAAGATGTCAAGTTCTGCTTTAGGTTAACCTTAACCAGTCTTCAGACACGAATGATATATGCAAAATATCGTTGGTGTGTCTGAATCTGGTTTAGGTTTACCAACTATGAAAAAGCAACGAGTAGAGATTTGCATTTATCACTCCGATCTAATCACTGACTTTACACATGATGGTTCGTGATACAAACGACAAAAGACACGTAACGAGTTAAAGCTTGTAGGTTTTTGGTCCTTGAGTGATATCTGGATATTATAGCGTGAAACTAACGAAGAAGCAAACTAGCAGCCAAGGATGATTTCCCCTTTGTGGGAACATGCATAGCACCAGATTCCAATGTCTTGTAGATATGGACAGGGAAATGGTGCACGTTCCCACCTCCATGCATGTCATTTGATTGACCATGAACATACATTGTTGGGTTCGTCTGAGATGGGGCAATCTGATATCTGAAACTCAAAGAGTGTCCAACGATATCAATGCCGTCAGAAGCAGAGGTTATGTCCGAGCCAGAAGTGGTTGAACAACCACGGTCCTTGCTGCTCTGCAGCTGCTGAGCCATGAATGTCGACATGTTTCCCTTTGTGTAATGCTGCTGGATTGGCATGTTGTGTTTTGGATCGGTGGATTCTTGAAGCTCTTTGGTGTTTAGAAATCTTCCACCAGATCCTCTAGGTCGTTTAAGAGCGTGAACATGCCGAGATTCATGAAGATACGGCTGTATGATATGGATAATGAGTACCATTTTGTTATGAAACCAGAAAGAAATAGCAAAAAACTGATACTATATACCTTACGAGTTTTGGTTAATTTGTTTTGAGCCTCTAGCTTTGCACGTTGCTTCCTCCTCCTCATAATTGCATGAAATTGCTTTGCATTGACAAAGACGGGCTCATTTTCTATAAGGTTCAATGGCAGAGGAACTCGATTTACCAATTGGGGATTCCATATCTGTAGAAAGTTTTATAAGCAAAATGAAATCTTAGATGGAGAGATCAACTGTAAGAAGGATCCACCATTTGAGGATGGCATCTCTTTCCATCGCTGTCTGGAACTGCTTCACAGCATGATGTTCTATTACATGTTCACCTTAAGCAAATATAGTTTAAGCATTGATATCTTCTTCGTCACATGACTCACATGTAATTAAAGAGAGAATATACTTACTGTTGACTGTGGTAGGTAAGCCGCAGGCATTAAACCACCGGTATATGGATCAGCATAGAGAGGCGAGAAGTTAGCCTGAAACCAGATCGTATAACACAACATATCAGTCAACAGTGACAAGTACTGCTTATTCCTTACTACTAATAGTAGATTTCCAATTACGTTGGAAGAGGCAAAATGAATATCCGAGATTCCTGTGGAGGAGGAGCCTGATTTAACATTATTTGCAGAACCCTTCCTTTGAGTTTCTTCATAACCTCTACAAACATCTGAAGAAAAGAGAGAGAGTAGAACGATATTTTTAGGGTAAAGGGAACAAAATATAAACCAACGATAACACCTAACATCAAGCCGCTTAAACATAAAGGATCATATTGTCTTGTCTTCAAACCATGTTCTCGACAATAATAAGAATTGAATAGAAAGAAACCCCACAAATTCTGTAAAACGGACCTGATTGTGCTGAAAATGAGATTTGTCTCGAGGAGTTATCATCACGGCTACTTGAAACTTCAGTAGAAGATTGACCAGTGGACTGACTTGACGATGAATCTAAGTCTTGGAAACTGATTTTCTTTGTGTTGAGAAGACGTTCTGATCTTGCATCCACCGTCACACTCTTTGATTCAGTCAAAGCCGAACCGTGAACATTTGATTCAGTTGGAGGTCCCCATGAGATGGACATCTTATCCATGTGAGTCAGGCAACAGTTAGCTGACTGTTTACAACAATATAAATAGTCATCAATCATCTATCATTCATCCATTGATCTAAAGGTTAGATTGTTGACGAAGATAAAACTTATATACATGAAGATCAATACTTGTGATCGGTTAAAGAAGGTCCAGAATCAGATATTTATGACAAGATATTCAATTTCTGAAAACAAACAAAAGCCTTTGAATATGGAAAAAGAAGGGGATGGATCCTAATGGAGAAACCCAGAAACAGAGCAAAATCAGATGATGAGGAAACTAACCCTATTTTCAATTCCACATTCAGAACTATTTTGGTCAAACAAAAAATTAGATGAGCGCAAATGATTTGCCGGAAAAGAACAATTTCCGAACAATGAAAACCCGTAACTTTCGTCCATAGAGGCGTTGACTTGAGAAGAATTTTTTTCAGAATTTTCCGAATCAACACAGAACAGTCGCTCGCAAGCCACTATACAGGCCAAAATCGAAGAACTAATGGAACCAGAAACCACAATTCAAAGAGAAAGAGAGAAATAGAAGAGTGAGAGACCTTAAGGATTAAACGAAGAGACGAAGAAGAGTGACTCAGGACGGTTTCTGCATGTCTCTTTTACATCAACAGGAGGTTTTGTCTTCGCTCTTTCTTTCAGATTACGCAAGAGTCAAGAGTGTGCTTATGTCTTGTGATTCTTCGTTTCCGTCTCTTACCTTTCCACGAAAATAGTCATCTCTAATCTATATGCACTACCACCTTCATTAATATCTTTTTAGTGCTTAACTAATCTCAATCACATTTATAAATTTATTAATATTAATTTTCTTTCTATTTTCACTTTACAAAGTAAACACTAATCTAATTATTTGTTTATCCACTCTAAAATTAGAAATCAATAACTAGATGGACAAAAAATTATGAAGTCAAACTAAAGTTGGCTAGATATGGGAGTAAAAAGCAAATGGTCTAAATACATAAATAATATTTAACCAACTGAGCAAAAATATTTTTTTAGTCATTTTTTTTTCTTATTTATTAATATTAAAACAAAGAAAAAATATCAAAACTACATAGCCGGTGGAATGATAAGAATTCTCTGAAAAATACGATAGAGAAACAAAAGTAACAGTGATCCGCAAAAACCGAAGGATCCCCAAAGAGAAAGCCCTAAAAGAGGAGAGATTAATATAAAATTAGGCCTAGAAATAGTTAAGAAAGAACCGAGAAACTAAACTCGCAAGTTACAAGCCCAACCCAGATCAGCAGAATCCCCACGAAACAACCAAAAAACCGTAGACGACGGAACCTCCTATAGTGAATAGATGCATCTCTCAATTAGTGAACCAGGACACCTGAAACGAAAGGAGATAAAAACTCACAGATTTCAAAAATGGTAGACATCAGAACACGTTCAAAGACGACGACGAGACTCGTTGTAACCGCAGCAAGACCTTTTAACAGAGTAGACCTCGAACCAGCCTCCAATATGCAGACAAAGAGCGAACCATTCTTACCCAGTAAAGCTGAACACCGGATAGAAAAGCTTCAGATCGAACCCAACAAAGAATAAAAGCACTTAATCTGGAGAACAAACTAACCGAGACTAGCCAATCACATCCTAACTAACCATAACAGACCGAACCAAACAAGTTGGGCAGTACTAAGCATATAATTTTAAAATTAAAACTAAGTCAAACACCTTCTCCATCTCCAGTTAAACAAACGATCGAATCCACACCATCGAAAAGGCTTTTTTCGACGGCGACCGTTGTACAGCCCCGCACCACTCACCACAACACCAACTCCACTCCTTCCTTCACCACCCTCGTCAGATCTGAAGCTCTGGCACTCCAGCGAGCCAACGCAAATGAGATCTAACGAAAACGAGATGACTCAGCACTTCCAGTGGGCATATTTCACGGAGACGGTGTCAATCTGCCACGCCTGAAAGGCCGACAAGAGCAGCCCATCACCAACCGTAGAGCACGGTGGCGAAGGTGGTATAAAGGAGGATGAACGCCGGAAAAAGTTCGTGATGAGCTACAGGGCGCGTCGGTGTAGGGGACGAGAAATGGGAACTAGAGAAGGAAGAGATGGAGGAGAGAGACCTTTTTCCAACGGCGGTGAGACGGCCAAGCCACCGGAAAAAGAGATCGGCGTCACTGTATTGAAACTTTGGGAAAGAGAAAACGAGAGAGACGTGAGGAAAAGTTAGAAAGTTTTTGATATAGAAGACGACTACTGGTGTATTTCTCTAGTTTATTAAATTTGGTTTAAATTCTTCATTTTTACTCGTAGAAAATCCAAAATAAAATTACATATAAAACTGATATTACAATGGAACAAAAATAATAAGAATTAGACTTAAGATAATGTTATTCCAGAATGGATGAGTTAAGCAACCACAATATAGAGCTAGGTAAGAGCGGCTGACGAGACTTCATATGACGAATAAATGTACTTTATACATGATAAACTAGACTTCTACACCGGTAAGATTAAATCTCACATATCTTTCGATATGGTGAAGTTGAAAAACGGATACAAACACATATTCGAATGACCGATTGACACCTCTATAGAAACCCATAAAAGACTAGATCTCGATCAAATTTTGAAAGTGCAGACAAGA
This sequence comes from Lepidium didymum, assembly GCA_963920545.1. NCBI lineage: Eukaryota > Viridiplantae > Streptophyta > Magnoliopsida > Brassicales > Brassicaceae > Lepidium > Lepidium didymum. The sequence goes on from OY986992.1 coordinate 7,909,168, forward strand.
AGCGAATAAAACTTTACCGGGAGAACTGAACCCATACGAGACTAGCAACTGATCCAACCGGAGAGAAAACCATAACTCAAACCAAAAGAAACCATTAATCTTAATCTAAGACCTAACCAAATCAGGGTAAAAAAAACCTAACCAAACCGAATGTTAATCACCGTTAAATTTGCGTTAAGCTTTCATTATAACTAAAAAAGCTTCAGAATTTTGCCCAAAATTGTAATCCTTAAATGTTAGAATCAACAAACCCTAAATCTTTCACCTTTTTGAGATTCACCACTCAATTTACCTCATTCTCTCAATCTTCTCTTCAATTTCTCTTAACAATGTTCAATTTCTCCAAAATTTTACTTCAGGTTCACTTCTTTTTCGTTAACTTAAACTTATTTTCAATTTTGACAAAAAAAAAAGAACTCATTTTCGATAACGATTGATCTCGCTTTTGTAAACTCGAGCCTCTTTTTGTTTTTGTTACAAGTTCGTCAATAAATCTCATTTTATATTGATTGTGCCCATTTTAGTTAATTAAAACGTTTTTTTATGTTAGGTAGCACCACACATGATTATATTGAAGTTAGCATAAAAGTTTGAATCCTAGTAATTACTTTGAAAAATCTCTGCAGACAATCGAAATTCAAGTACAAGAAGAAGGCAAAAATTAACTCAAAATCATAAGCATTACTTAAAACTTAATACACAACAAGTGTCCTTTGAGCTGCATCATCTTCTCTTTAGCAGCTTCCTTGATAAATTCTCTTGTGCCCAGTGTAAATCACACCAAATTTCGACACATCAACTGGCTTTGAGCAAAAATTGGATGTAATCAACGGAATTGTCATATTTGGAGAGATTGCGAGGTAAAGCAGCAGATTGAATGGTAAATCTGAAAAAGGGAAAAAAAAAAGGATTTGCTTAATTTAACATTTGGAAATTTGATTTTCGGCAAAAATTGTGTTTTCTTGAAGTTTTAACGGAAGGGTTTAACTCAAATTTAACTGTGATTAACAAAACTTAACGTTTTGTTAAGTTTGACTAATTATAGTTCTAAAATGACTAAGTTAAACCGAGAGTATGTTGGACTAGCAGTAAAATTACTAGGGATTTTGGCATCATGTTAGGGGTTCGATCTCCTCTCTTAATGGGTGTATTTTTTTGTGAAATTGGTCACTAGACCATGAGTTTATAAAAATGACTAGGTCAAACAAAAGTTTGTGTGTTTTCGGAAGAGAAAAAAAGTTCGTATTTAATTTGACAAAAACAGATAAATTTGGTATTATTTTGACTATTTCCTCAATGTAATTATGATATATATAGATTTTAAGGTAGATTTTTGGCTTCGTCTTGATTTACGGTAACTTTGATCGATGAGTTCATTTTTTTCATTGAACTATAATGTTAGAAACCAAACAAAAGTAAATAATAATTGTCGGTGGAAACCAAATATTTCTGGAATCTAAGCTTAATAGAGAGATACAAACAATGTCACTGACGGCGGAAAAAACTTGAAACTCGCTAAGCCAAATCCCAAACCAGACAATATCTAGAAGTAGTCCAAAATAAACGAGATTGGGCAAGCTAAACTTTAAAAAGACTTAGCTGCTTGTTAAGTTGAGGATAACAACTTTTAGAATTTATGTTTGTTGATGTTCTAACTAAGTCTCCTATTATATAGCATTTATTTATTGGGTTTTGTTTTTCAGAATATCAATTTTTGATTTTTTGTTTTACTATTGTTTTTTGTTTGGGCAAGGAGATGGAAATTCGCCACAAGTATTATTAAAACAAATCAAGCATTAGAAATACGGATTTTATGTGGGATTGAATCCCCGTGAACATCAGACAACAAAACATAATCAATGGAAACAAGACAACTATAGAAATAATGAAAACCTAAAGGTAAACTAAACACATAGTTTGCTACTTCATCTGCAAAACTATTAGCCTCCTTATATATGTGGGAAATATTGGTTTTTCAGTCCCTCAATAAGAAGTCATAACACATATGTATTAGGAATGACAGAGGATGTGACTCACTAATCCCCGACTTAAGAAAGTCAACTACAATGGCTGAGTCCACTTCAAGCTCGACCCTCCTATCCCCCTTGGCCAAGCTATCTGAAGACCATAGTAGACTCCCCACAATTCAGCTAGAGGTGCAAAAAAATTCCAATAATATGTACCCAAGTACACCCAACTGCGCTTTGCTGAACTATTAATCCCGGTTTTATTGGCATGTACCACCTCCAATGCATAATCTTTTATAAATTTTGTTCTATCTCGATAACGTGATGTGGAACCAAAAATATTACCACATCTCTATTTTGAGCTCCACCAAATCCCAACTGCAAAGAGAATAGGCTAGTTACAAGTTTCTGAAGAGTCCAAATAAAGCACACAGATTACTGAAAATCCATTCCAAGAGCGAAGTCGAGAAAAATTGTGTTTGCAATCTACTCGGCACCACACGTCTCCATATGCTTCTATAGCTGGGCCATCTCTTAGTATATGAAAAATAGTTTCTGATATACTTTTACACAGTTGACAAGTGTCAGAGCTAACAAGGTGTGTCTAAAATGTTCAGCATCAGTAAGGAGAATCTAAATAACTACCGACCAAAGGAACATCTTGATCCGCTTAGGAATTTTAACTTTCCACACACGTCAAAAGAAACTCGTCATATTTCTCTGTTGAGATTGATCCCGAGTTAAGAAAGAATAAGCGGAAGTAACATAAAACTCCCCATTCTCACTCTCTCCCCAAGTTATTTTGTCTTGAGCGCCATGTACTGAGTTTAACACAAAAGCATTAAGTCTGAGTTGGGTGTTCATGGAAGTGAATGGGACGATTCTCTCCCAGTTCCAACTTGAATCATTCTTCCAAAGTTCACACGAATTGATCTTCACAACATTGTTAATGAATGGAATATTATCATGTTCCTTGATCCAGAAGTTAGAAATCCATTTGTCTTTCCAAAAATCAATCAATTGTCTATTAACAATTATCCATCTGATTCTCGGCACTTCACAACCTCACACAGACAAATACAAATACTCTTCCAATTGGAGGATGCAAACACAAGTGAATCAGTCCATGCGAAATCAGAGGTGTCTCCCACATTATACTTACTTATCAAAACTCTCGACCATAAGCTTGTTTTATCCCAAAGCAATCTCCAACCTATTTTGCCGAGAAATGCTTTGTTCATCGGAGCTGATTATCAAATGCCAAGCCCTCCTTCTTACTTAGGCCTACGCACTCTGTTCCAACTAATTACATGAACTTCTTTATTTTCTCTCATGCTTCCCCAAAGAAGAGATCGAGAGATGCGATCTAATTGACTCAAGGTATGTTGCGGTAAGTGAATTGTTCTCACGGTGTGAATAAGGATTGAAGATAAGAAATCTTTAGTAAGTGTTAGCCTCCCCGCAAAACTAAGAACTCTGCTTTTCCAGTTCGATAACCATGAAGAAACCCGTTCAATAATCTCACCAAACGCGTTCTTATTCAACCTCTTATGGGAGAATCAGCATACCTGGGTACTTTCCAAGATCATGAATCTGACTTATACCATTGACACCGCGGATTTGCTCTGCCAAAGTTTGAGAAACATTAGAGGAGAAGTAAATCTTTGATTTCTCTAAACTCACTTTCTGGTCAGAGGTTGAACAAAAATTTTCCAATAAATCTCATGTCACGCCCATTTGACCAACATAGGCCTCTGCAATGAGGACCAGATCAAATATGTGTCAGCTTTGGACCTTCGTGAAATAGAGAAATAGGTTTCCAACGTTTGAAGTCCATAGCTACTTCAATTTGATGGCATAGTCTTTCGAGACATAAGACAAAGAGATAAGGCGAGAGATGGTCGCCCTTTCGATACCTCTGGACGACTTAAATGGTTTGGATTCTCCCCATTTAAGAGAAGAGTCATTGATGGTTCCTTGATACAAGTCATTATCCATCGAACCCATGAAGTTAGGAATGATGCAGTTCAAAGAGTATCTTCCAAAAAGTCCCAGTGGATCCTGTCATAAGCTTTCTCCAAGTAAGGTTTCAACAACATCCAGCCCCCATTCCCTTTCTTTTTAAGCATCAAATGATCTGTCTCTTGGATAATCACTACGTTATCAGAACTTAACCTCCCCAGAATGAAGCTAGATTGTGTAGGTTCAGTCAGCTTGGGCATCACACACTTTAGTCTCATCACCTTGGTCTTAGTAATAGTCTTGAAGAGAACATTGCAAAGACTGATGGGACATAATTGTTTGATTAACTCTGGTTTCGCTACTTTCGCAACTAGGATACGTAATGCATCACTCACCACTCAGCAGAGTGCATTACACAAAGAACTGGAGCACAAAACACATCATTGAGTCCCTAACAACGTCCCAACAATGTTGGTAAAACATAGGCTGATATCCATTCGGTTTAGGAGCTTTAAAACGACCCATACCTTTAACAAGATTTGCAACATCACAACCCGAGAATGGCTTTTTGAGCAGGCCTATGTCTGCAGGTTGAAGACGAGGAAAACCCTCACGAGACAAAGAAACCAGTGAAGGCTTAACATCATCCAGTGAATAATGGATTTTATAGTACTCAACCACAATATCTCCAATATCCTTAGGTTGAGTAACCTAGCAGCCATTGCAATTTTTCAAAGCTTTAATGCGATTCTTGCTCCTCCTAATGATCATCAAAGTGTGGAAGAACTTGGTGTGTCTATCATGCAAAGTTATCCATTTCTTACGAGACTTCTGAAACCTGATCATATCTTCCTGTTCAAGTATGATTGGTTCAGTTCAAGTCTCCTCTGAACATTTTCAATATCATGCAACAATTGGCTTTTACGGGCGTGAACGTGGCCAAATACCTATTTGTTCCATTTATGTAATGAGCATCTCAGTCTCTCTAACACCGCTGGAGTTTTGATATCCATATTCCAAGAGTTATTAAGGAGCTCTTTAAAACCTGAATGTTCCAGCCACATGGCTTCGAACCAGAAAGGTCGGCACTTAGAGTCCACATTGATTGCATGGTTTAATATTGTAGATATAAGGGCACATGATTAGATGCAAGGATTGTCAAAACGTCACAGAACCATCCTGCCACTTAGTACGAGCATGGACGCAAAAAGAATACTATTCAGTCTTTTGGCAACAAAAGTAGCATCACTCCTTTCTCTCGTCCATGTGGACTTGTTCCCTTAGAAATCCATATCAATCAGAGACGAGTCATTAATCTGATCCCTAAAAACTAGTGAGCCCAATGACAGACAACCGTTGCCACCAGTACGCTCATCAACTCACAAAATTGTATTGAAATCCCTCTAACTATAATTGGATTACTAGCTGCAAGAATAATAGTATAAGTTACTTCTTTTACTAGCCTGATGATGAAAGTTCCATCTCACCCTTCATAACACCAAAGATCAAGCCTTTAGACGGGCTGGACTGAATCTGTTTACCCTTCCTACGACCCTTATCCAAAATCATGTTACTCGTACTTCTTGACTCTGTTTTCCCATCCATCTTACCAACTGATCATCCAACAAAGGTATCAATCGTAAGACTCTAATAAACTGTGTTTGTATTGGTCTCTAACCTTTGTTTTATGTATTTTATTGAGTCAAAGTGTGTGTTTATAGTCTTTTAGTCTGTTATCGAGTATTTTCAGGTCATAGGACACGGTGGGAGAAAATGAGCTGTTTTGAGTAAATCGAGCATATAAAGATGTAAAATCATGTTGAGGCATCAGAAGTTTGGTTTTCATTGAAAGACTTCCCACCGTTGGATCGAGCTGAATTTTGACACAAGATATTTACCAGAATTATATTTCATTTGGAGGTGGTTTGAGAGCAATCGGACAAGCGGTTAGGAAAATATGACGATTTTACTGAAGATATATCATTCTGAACCGATCCTGCGAGAAAACCAGAAATTTACCTTATTTCATCCAGTTTAATTTAAGTTGTACCAGATCCGATTTTTAGATACTACAATTAGGTTTTTAGTCACTTTGACTGGGGTAACTTTTCATAACTCATTTAGCCACTTTTAGGGCTTGAATGGTAAATCATAAAGCATAATACTCTTTTTAATGCTCCATTAATAAAATATGATTGATATCTAGAATAGCATTAAGTTCTCTAAATGCTCTATAGTTCAATGCTCAGTTTTTTCCAAGAACAGATCATTAAATATCATTAAAATATAATTTTACCATTATTAATTTAATTAATATTCTGTAAATAATATTAAAAATAAATTGTGATATCTAGTTTTGTAATTTGAAATATAATTACTCACTGTTATTCCAATCTCATCTCATATAAATTTAAGGTTTGATTAGTAAAGCATAGTAAGAGGTTTAAAGCATATGCTCCTTAATGCTACACCTCTATGCATTACCAATCAAGGCCTTAGTTTTGTTCTTAAGAGCTTTTAGGGAGAAGATTTCTGACTCTATAGCTCTTTGTAGAAGAACTTTGAGCCCTCTTAATTTCTATTGCAATTAAATTATGTTTTTTATATCAATTGTTTTGTTCTTTTCTATTATGTGTGAGTAGTTTTCCAATCATGTTTAGGGTTTAGGGAATCAATGAATTAGGGGTAAATAGGGTTTAATCTTATGGTTCTTCATCTATTGTTAGTTTTAATGCTTAGGTTAGACTAATCACCTAGCTTATTATTATAGGATATTTAACGCACCAAAAGTGTTTGATTAAATGTCTGAATGAACATAGATGAGCAAATTGTCCTGAACCAACGAAAGCTGATGTTAAGGCAATCGTGAACATATCAAACCTGAACTATAATGCATGTCTGGAAGTTTAGGTTCAAACGACAGTTTAAGATTCTAGGTTGCTAGACATAGTAGTCAACGCCATGACAGTGAATTTGCTATAATTTAGAGTTTTGAGTTCAAGACGGATTTAACTTTTCCCTGAATAGTTTCATGATTTAGATTTATTTATTGAATTTACAAATGTTTTAGTTGCTTGCTTTTATCATTTATTGCTTAGCTTGGATTTGGTTTAAAGATTGATAGTGTAACTCATTGGTTTTCATGGATTCGATCCCTAAATTACTACTTCATTTTATGTGCACTTGCAGTAGTTTCTTAGGGTTAAAACCTGTGTTATCAGACTCCCTTCCCAGAATTGGATACTACATTGTTTGGCTTTAACGTCTCAACCAAGGAATTCTCCTTGTCTTGTCTACCACTTTCATAGCCCACATCTTCCGAAAGACCAACTTTGAGGCTACTAAAACTATTCTATAGCGATACATTCACCTGGTTATTCTGGTTTGACACATCGATCAACGGTCGCGAGTTTGACTTATCAGAACTGCTTGCAGTGACGACACTTTGTTTCTGATTATTCACTAGTTTGCACCGTGATTTGCGAACTGTAGTGAATCCATCTGAGTATGTCTGCCGAACAGTAGCATGGGAGGAGGAGGAAACACCTACTGAACTAGCAGAACTATTTGCGTGACAGCCACAAAAGGAGGAGATTTTTCGCGAGCAGCCTTGGAGTATTGCTGGATCGGGTAGCCAAAAAAATTCCATACCTCGAACAAATATTGGACATGCCCTCATATGTGACAAAAAAACCTATCGCCATTAATCGATATAGTCCCTTTCAGAAATTTCTTAAGATTCACTTCCACACACCTTTCCAAATCGAGCCCGTTAAAAATTCATAGTAGTGCTATCCACACATATATGTTCCCCTAAGCTGCAAGCAGTCCTCATCAAAAGAGCTCTATGATACAAGTAAATCGGAATATGATCTATACAGATCCTCACTGGGGTTTTGACTATGTTGTTTGTAAGCAGATCAAATTCTGGTTTCTATTGCTAGACTAGAAGGTAGCTCCCAAACATTCTCCATGATCTTCATGTGAACAGGGCAAGGAATTTATAGGGATCATCAAATCTCACCATAAAGAATTGTCTTAGAAGGTCCATCACGAACATGGAACCCTTAGGTTTCTAGAGTTCTCGAAGTTTGCGGGTCAAGGAGGTAATAGGAACAGGTCTACCCATTACTTTGACAACCATACAATTTTTTCAGAGATCATTCATCGCATAAATCACTTTTTCATCCACCGTGATTTCAGGTTCGCTATCCTCCCCATTTGATACTTAATTTTCACATGTGAATCAATAAACCCTTCATCAATACACAATTCTGGCACTAGAGCTCCACATGTGTTAGTACTTGAAACCTTATTCACCCACGAAGATGGCTTACCCAGCGGATCTGGAGGTCGCCTACTCCACAACCTCTGTCATTATCGCATCCTGATCTACCCTAAAACCCTAGCTGTCATCTCTTTTATGTTTTACTATTGTATTCTTGGTTAATGTACGACTTTCTAGTAAAAAAAAAAGATATGGAGTTTAGGAAACATCAGAGGAGTTAAACCCATGGCAGCTGAAGCATCTCCGGTAAGCCGGAAAAACTTGACTCCAAATTAAATCTATTTCATGATAAAATAGTCAATCCTCTGCAAATAAAATAGTCAGCTTTCTAATTTTCTCAAATCCTCTACGTTACCGATGTCGTCAGCTCATACGAAATAATTTATTATAAAACAAAATATTGTATATAACATGTACTCACCACAATTTTTCCGTTGGAGTATCATCAACCGTCACCGACCAATTTATTCCACCCCGCACTTTTAGGATTTGCACAATTCACATTTACATCACTAACAAAGATTAACAATTTGTTCATTCACTATCTAAGTACATAATTAGAATAAGTCTAATGTGAACAAATGGATTTTTTTATAAAAAGTCACCATATTTGTATATATAGTCAACTTTCCATAGAAATAGAAGTGCATTACGTCATCTCATCAACATCAAACATAACACGTAAAAACGATATGTAGATAGATGTGTTCTTCTAGGCGTCTAAGACCCGTTCAGTTTTCACGACTTTTTAATAGTATCTGTTTTCATTAGTAAATTTCTCAACATTTTCTTGGAAATTTCGCACTCTTTTTGTTGATAAATTGAGATCCTCATTCCAAAGTTTGAGAGCAAAACCATGTTTAATTTTGATTCAGTCCAATGTATTCATCGTCTTCTTCACCAACTCCACAAAAATTCGATGTGTTTCTGAGTTTCAGAGGCAAAGACACTCGAAGGATCTTTGTTAGTTTTCTCTACAAAGAATTGATTCGAATGAGTATTCGAACTTTCAAAGATGATATTGAACTCAAGAGTGGTCGTCGGATTTCTTCAGATCTCTTACTTGCAATCGAAGAATCCAAAATCGCCGTCGTGATTGTCTCTAAGAAGTACCCTGCATCTCCTTGGTGTCTCCAGGAGCTTGTTCAGATTATGGATGTCGAGCAAAAAGGTTTACTCATCGTTATGCCCATCTTTTACAACGTTGAGCCTTCACATGTGAGGAGACAAATCGAAAGAGTAGCTGACCAGTTTAGTAAACATGAACAGAGGGAAAATCATGAGACTGTTGTGTCTTGGAGGCAAGCACTCACCAATTTGGCTAGTATCTCTGGTCATTGTTCTCGTGATTGGTACTTTTCATATCTTGTTTTCACTATCAAAAAATGTTTTTACTTTGGTTGATTTTGTTGAATCGATTCATTTTCTCTCTGTTTCAGGGAAGATGACTCAAAACTTGTGGACGAGATTACCAAGAGAATTTCTGACATGTTGTTATTGTTTGCAACACCACCAAGTGAATTTGGATTTGATGCACACATGAAAAAGTTGTATCCATTGTTGGATTTGAATTCTAATGAAGGTGTGAGAGTGATTGGTATCTGGGCAAGAGGAGGTAATGGAAGATCAGCCCTAGCTAGATTCGTTTATCAGAAGATCTATAAAAAATTCCAAAGCCATTGTTTCCTTGAAAACGTCAAAGGAATTCCTCAGGGTTGTCAAATGTCGAAATTAAGAGACGAGTTTCAGATCAGGATTCGAGGAGGTTACTCGACTATTGAGACCTCTGGAACGAGGCTCGTGAATCAGAAAGTTTTACTTGTGGCTAACAACGTCGATAAACTCGAACAGTTAGATGCTCTTGCAGAAGAATTTAACTGTTTTGGTCCAGGTAGTATAGTGATCATAACGACTCCAGACAAACAACTTCTTGTTTCTTTTGGGATTAAGGTTGTGTATGAAGTTGAGTGTTTGAGTTGCTTTGAAGTTCGCCAACTCTTTCGTCAAATGCCCTTTAGAGAGAGAGATCTTTCTGTTAGTTCTGAGTCGTCTTCACCGTTGTTTTCGGGGACTAACTCTTCTTGAATGCTAACTCTGTTTCTGGTCCTGGGACTGATAGGTTCGTCTGATTAACCGTAGAACCACTCTGTAGAGGTAAGATATTCACATATTATACGTAATACTTAGAAAGATTTGGCTTAGGATTAGGAATTTGTTTATCTATTTGTTGCTGTACAAAGATGTAAATATTCACATAGATCCGATAACAGTGCATGTACAATGGCACGAAAAGCTCTGTTTTTTTTGTCTTTGAGCTTCTCTGTTCATAAACATGGAATACTAGGGTTCTCTCTCTGTCGCACTGTTTTTTTTTTTTTTTTTTTTTAATAAAAGTGTTGCACTGTTTTTCTCTGTGTTTGTCACAATAACTCTGTGATCACCTCTTCATAAAATCCAGTATAGTGTGCTAGTTGAATAAAATAGGAGTAGAGAGTAATAAATTGCTGTCCAAGTATATTGGCTTGGTGCTATACTGGGGATATATTGTGATGGCTTTGGTTGTCTGGTTGGGGATCGCAATTTATAGAGTTTCAGTCTTTAGTGGTTATTTTTCAGTGTGTATTTTCTAGTTTCTTTCTTTTATACTATGTTTTCGGTAACTTATGTATTCCAAACTTGTATTTCACATGTGTTTTATATTATTAAAATGAAAGGAAAAAAAATTGTTGTCTGTTATACATATAATAATTACATATCTAAAAAATATCTACAATATTTAATTATTTTTACTCTTCACAAACTCAAATTCACCGCCCTCTCTATATATATTGTTTACTTTACTCATATAACTTTTACAAGTTAAGTAAATAAAAGTTATCACTTTTCTTCAATTATTCACACAAATATCATATAATAATATAATATATATAAAATTATTTTATAATACGTTATTATGAGGTGCTCCCATATCAAAAAATAAATTAAAATTTTTGTAAAATTTGTTTTTATACTTTGTTACAATGAGCGACTAGATTCCCATATATATATATATTAGTTCTATTTTATATGTTGTAATAATGACCGAAATGTCATATGGGTTATTTGCTCCGCATAAATTTTTTATGTCTAGAAAACATTTACAAAATGTTCCAGAAAAAAGGAAAAACTAAAATTTTTCAGAGACATTTGTAAATGTTTATGAAAAACAGTAAAATAAATAAATAAATAAAAATATAAATTTGTTACAGAAAGACATATAAAAGAAATTCCACCAAAAAAAAAAATTTTAAGTTATTGTTATTTTAATGCATCAAAATTAATATCTAATATATTACCTTTTTTATAATTTGATTTTTTGATGATCATGTTATTATTAGTAAATATTAGTTTTTGATAAATATTATATATATATATATATATATATTTCAAATGTTCTAAACACTATTCCCAACGACTATATACAATTTTTTTTAATCTATAATACACTAATTTGTCTCTCACCTTTTCACTCTAAAATTTTATTTCTCATCCAAAAAATAAAATTTCTAAGAAAATCGATTTAATTTTGCGTTGTAAGAAAATGTTTCTTTGGATTTTAGTTTTTGCATTTGGTATAATTATTTCTACTATTATCCGGTTATTCGTTTGTGAATATACTCCTGGAAATTTTCGAATGAATATTGGTTTGCTTATTTGTACTTTACATAGCTTTGTAATCGCTTGTATATTTCATTTTTATGTGTTTAAATAATATGTTATTTTTATGTTATGTTTTAATGATATTATGCTGAATATTTTAAGTTAAAGAATAAAATTTATGATTACTATGCAGTAATTATGTCAAATTTGGGTAAACTCAAGATCAATGTCTTTGATATATCTATAAATAATTATATAAGATGGGTAGTTGCAGTAATGATGCACTTTAAAGGAAGACAGTTCCTTGATACCATTGATAAGTCGAAAACGACTTCAGAAGAGAAAAAAACTAATGCCATCATATTTTTGGTCCACCATATCCACGATGGCTTAAGAGATGAGTATATAACAAAAGAAGATCCTGCAGATATTTAGCAATCACTCAAAGATAGGTTTGATTATTAGAAATATTTGATTTTACCGAAAACTAAACATGAGTGGGTGAACCTTCGATTTCAGGGTTACAAAAGTGTAAGTGAATATTATTCCGCTCTATTCGGAATTACTTCCAGTATTATGTGGAGAGAAGATAAGTGATTATGATACGATCGAAAGAACTCTCCAAACATTTCATCATGAAAATGTAGTCCTACAACAACAATACCAGGCTAATGGATACAAGAAGTATTCAGAATTAATGCAAGTTCTTCTTATAGCAGAACAAAATAATGAACTTGTAACGCTAAACTATCACTCCCATTCTACTGGATTATCATCATTCCCAGAAGCGAATGTTACATCATCAAATTACAATAATTTTGGGCGTGGACGCAGTCGAGGTAATAACCGTGGTCGTGGATGAGGACGTGTAAAAGTAAGAAAGTCCTGTCCTAATGATTTCAACAATGAAAGAAATAATAAAAGATCAAAAGGAAAGAAAGTTGGAAAGAAGAAACATGAGGATCATTGCCATAAATAAGACATGAAAGGGCATTGGTTGCGTACCTATCGTACGCCAAAATATTTTGTCGATCTACACCAAGAGTCACAAAAGAAAAAGAATAACAAAAAGAAACCAACTTCATTTATGGCAAAGCCGAACATTGTTTTGATAATGAAGTTAGACCTTCTTTTGACCATGAAGTCGAGTATTCTTTTGATAGTATAAATGATGATACATATCTTGATGTAGCTGATGTCGTTGTTGATTTTATAGATATCAACGAAAATCAAAAAGACTAAAATCTTCTTGAAGAAGAAAGTATGACAATAATGTATAAATAGTTATGTTTGCTTATGAAATTTTTTTTTAAAAAAATCTAATATTATTTATGTCTTATTTTTGTTTGTAAAATAGTTTTTTCGTAATATAAAGTTTTTTTTATTATATTAACGCATCTTTTATTAATATTTTCAAATAAAAAAATTTGGAATTCGAAAACAATAGATATATGTCTGGCAAATAGTGCTACAATGCATACAATACTTAAAAATAAAAATTATTTCACCTCTCTTAAAAATAAACAATTCCGCTAAAGCATGAATACTATATCTGGTTGATAAGGGTCTCGACGGTGAGATCCTCGTGGTGGTTCCAATAATTCGAACTTGGTGAGTTTGGAGAATTGGATCCAGATAGATTGATTGAAGCGATGAGTGCCACAAGAAGAGGTGATGAATCTCCTTGATAAACTCGGCTAATTCGCAGCCTAGGAACCCTCACTAAGACTGAATCACGTCTCATACTCTTGAATCATTAAAGAGCAACGGATGGGTTTTTTCTAGAGAGAAAGTTCGTAGTTTCTATTAATCAAAGGTGAAGAATACAAATGCCAAAATAGAACCTTATAAAGGGTTCAACGGGTGGGGGTCTTCTAGGGCAACTCAATGACACGTACAGACTCAGAAAAAGAAAGAAGTGACGTAGTCACTTAACAAAATGCAAAGCAAAAGCAAAACAAATGAAAAATCTACATAAGGCAAGTTGTTGTTCACACGGGTCGGAAACTAACTTGTCTTATGTTTGACTGACGAACTTGGACCTAAAGCTCTTAAACTATGGCTGGATGTTGATGTTGGTAACTGAAAAGACAGATATGGAAAATACAAACGTACCTAGGCCTAGCCAGCGCTCAATGAAATGCTTCCCGCGGTACAGTCCGTGGTCGAGGCAGAGCTTCCTGCGATACAGTCTGTGGTTGAGGCAGAGCTTCCCACGGTACAGTCTATGGTCGAGGCTAAGCTTCCTGTGGTGCATCCGTTGAGGTGCGATAGGTCTGTCTTGGCCATGGGTCTGATCAGGTCGAACAACATGCTGATGAGTCGACGAACTTGTCTCAGATGGCAATGGCCTTACCTCGTGTGTCTGGTCCTTCACATATGACCGGTATACGGTTGATGGCTTGGACGATCAGCAGGTTGTGGTCGATTGCCTCATCATCTGGTGATGCAAAAATTATTATAGGCTCTTGAAGAGCTTGTCTTTCAATGCCAATGGGAACAAAATTTAAGATAAATAATGCGTTATACTCCCCTAAATCTTGTAGAAATTTGTTGAGTTTCAAAGATATCCGCATAAATGGATATCACATAGAAACCATGAACAAAAATAGCGTTGAATATCTTTGCATTACATCAGTTAATTCGGAAAGAAAATGTATATTGGAAAAGCTGTATGATTTATCTTTCGGAATATATTTCACAAAAATCAATATGTTTGAATCATATGTTACAGTAAACCTGAAGTTTATATGCACATTCAAAATATGGGATGAACATTTAGGGTACCCTGTTTCAGTCATGATGCAAACTATTGTGGAAAAAAACTATAAGATTTTTCAAGCGAAAGAATTTCCATGTAATGCTTGTTCTCTTGGAAAACTAATAACTCGGCCATCACCAACCAAAGTTAGGAATAAATATGCGGTATTCTTAGAAAGAATACATGGTGATATATGTGAGCATATCAATCCACAATGCAGACTATTTAGATACTTTATGGTATTAATTGACGCATCTAGTAGATGCTCACATGTATGTCTATTAAGTACACCAAATATGGCTTTCGAAAAATTCATTGCCCAAATAATCAGGTTAAGAGTATAATTTCCTGATTATACAATAAAGAAAGTTAGGCTTGATAACGCTTGTGAATTAACTCCACAACCCTTCAATGGCCATTGTATGCTTTGGAATAGCTGTCGAACATCCAGTTTTGCATGTTCACCTACAAAATGGCATGGTTGAGTCTCTAATTAAACGACTGAAAATTATTGCTAGACCGTTAATAATGAGAACAAGACTCCCAATTTCACTATGAGGTCACGCAATTTTGCATGCCGCGACACTAATTCAAATAAAACCAAGTGCATATCATAAATACTTCCCATTAGAATTAACATCTGGTCATGAGCCACATATATCGCATCTCCGTGTATTTGGGTGTGCGGTTTATGTCTCCATATCGCTGTCGCAAAGAACAAAAATGGGACCACAAAGAAAATTGGGAATATATATTGGGTATACATCACCAAGTGTAATTCGGTATCTGGAACCAAAAATTGGTGATATGTTTACAACATATTTTGCTGATTACCATTTTAATGATGATGAATTTCCAGTGTTATGAGGCAGAACTAAAGAAGCTCCAAAAGACATTACATGGTACACACTGTCGTTGGGGCACATTGATCCCCCTACAAAACAATGTGAGCTGGAAGTTCAGAAAAATTTGCATTTACAAAATATGGCAAATCAGATACCAGATGCGTTCACCGATACAAAGAGGGTGACAGAATTATATATACCCGATGTGAATGTTCCATTAAGAGTTAGTGTTCCAGAAGAACAAAATGATGAAAATATAGCAAATGAGCCTAAGGTTCAATTGAAAAGGGGGAGACCAATGGTATCAAAAGATAAGAATCCCTGAAAGAAAAGAAAATTGGGAGAAATAAATTCAAATGGTCACGAAGAACTAAATTATACAGAGAAAAGTCTTGAAGACAAAAATAAAAAAAAACATGAGATTTTTATCAACTATGCCCAAAACAGAAAAATTTGGGCTAGAAAAGAAATGGAAGATGATGATAGAATTTTCTCATTCTCGGTATCAAAAGAAATTGATAATGAAAGTGATGATCCAGATCGAAGGTCGATATTAGAATGCCAGAAAAAATCTGATTGAGAAAAATGAAAAATGGTCATGACAAATGAATTGAACTCCCTAAATAAAAAAAGGTCTTTGGATCTATTGTCATAACGTCTGAACATGTAAAACTCATTGGGTATATATGAGTTTTTCTTCAGAAAAGAAATGAAAAAATGAGGTAACAAGGTATAAAGCCTGACTTGTTGCCCAAGATTTTTCTCAAATACCGAGAATTGATCATGAAGAAACATATTCTTTGGTAATTGATGCAATTACCTTCAGACTTTTGATGAACCTAGCGGCATCTAAAAATCTAGGAATGCATCTAATGGATGTCGTGACAACATGTCTATATGGATGACTTGATAACGAAATATATATGAAAATCTCAGAAGGATTAAAGATGCATGAATCATTGAACTCAAAATCTAAAGAAATCTGTTCAGTCAAATTACAACGATCACTTTACGGATTGAAACAATCTCGACGCATGTGGTATAATCGCTTAAGTGAGTATTTATTGAATAAGGGATATACCAACAATACGATATGCCCTTGTGTATTTATTAAGAAATCTCTATCTGGATTTGTGATCATTGCTGTATATGTTGATGACTTGAACATTATTGGAACTCAAAAGGAAATGAATGAGATAAGAACTCATATGAAAAAAGAGTTTGAAATGAAAGATCATGGACAAACAAAATGTTGTCATGGACTCCAAATCGAGCATCTTTGGAATATAATTTTTGTACAACAATCAAATTATACGAAAAAGAACTTAAAACACTTATATATGGATAAAACGACTCCTTTGAGTACGCCAATGGTCAATAGATCACTTAATAAAGATCTATTCTGACCTTGTGAAGATAACGAAGAGGTATTAGGTCTTGAATTACCTTATATGAGCGCTATTGGTGGACTCATGTATCTTGCAAATTGCACTAGACCAGATATAACGTTCGCTACAAATATGCTTGCAAGATACAATTCGTCACCTACACGTAGACATTGGACTGGAATAAAACATATATTTCATTTTCTCCAGGGAACAACTAAGTTGAGATTATTTTATAATATAAATTCTAGTGTTGATTTAGTTAGTTTTGCAGATGCATGCTATTTATCAGACCCATATAAAGCCTGATCGCAAACCGGATATGCTTTCACAATTGGTGGCACTGCAATTTTTGGCATTCCCAAAAGCAGACTCTAGTTGCTACCTCCTCAAATCATGCAGAAACAATTACACTTTACGAAGCATGAAGAGAATGTGTATGGCTCAGATCTATGACTCATCACATACAAGAAGCAAGCCGAATAATCATAAATAAAGAGCCAACAAAATTGTTTGAAGACAATGATGCTTGTGTCGCCCAACTCAAAGAAGCTTATATTAAGAGCAACCGAACGAAGCATATTTCTCCAAGATTTTTCACTTACACACGAGAACTCGAGAAGAATCAAGTAGTAGATATTCAATATATTCGTTCAACAGACAATGCAACATATCTATTCACGAAAGTGTTTCCCACTACAACATTCAGAAAACATGTTCACAATATCAGAATGCGACAATTACAAAACTTATGATATTCATCATTTCAGGGAGAGATTACGTCACTGTACTATTATTTTTTTTTTTTCGTCATAGTTTTTATCTTATTAGATTTTTCCATGATAAAATTTTAATAAAATAATGCTTAATACATAATTAACGATAAATAATTAAAGAGAGAGTGTTATAGGTATAATGATTATTATTTTTACTGTTCATCAACTCAAATTCAGATTACTTTACTGAAATAAGAAAAATAAAAAAAATTAAGTGAATAAAAATGATCATACTTATCTTTTCTAACTTGTCTTTCTCCCTCTTCTTTAATTATTCACCGAAATATCATATAATAATATAATATATATGAAGTTAATTTATAACATTGTCCAAGTTGTGGTGTAGACTCTTTTTGTTCTGTTTAAGAACTTTCTTGATATACATGTAAAGAATGTTATTATGTGTGCTTTTCTTATTTTATGTTATCCAGAGATGTCAGTTGTATTGATTAACAGAGCAGACAAATGAAAGGGAAGAAAACAAGTTCCACTCATTGACTAATTTGCAGAGTATCGAATCACATAAATTTGAAAGACGTACTGTTGTTACTAAGTACATTGTTAAAGTAGATAAAGATGTACTTTAGCTCACGGGATTACACAATCTCTAATTTTAACTTAGTTTCCAAACAGAGCAAACGTATGTAATATTTTTATTTCTCTGTTTCTTTGTAGCTCTCAGTGACCTAAGAGGAAGCCTAATTAACTTTGATCCCATCTGTTAAATGAATTCTCCGACTCTTCAGGCAATCATTCCGATTGCTTACAAACGAATGAAGTTGGGCTTTCTCTTACATTTAAGGCCCAGTTATGTGTATTATATAAAGAAGCCCAAATGTAGTTTCCACTAGAAATAGTTTACCATCATCTCCACGCTCCACCGCCGGTTTTTATATCATTTTCCGCTGCTCACACAGATTATTCTTTTTTTCCAAAATTTCTATTTTAAAGATTTTTTAATATCTAAGTTTATAAATCCAAAACTAAAAAATATACATATTCAACTAACCCTCTTTCTCTTATATTATTGCTAGATCATATTATCAGATTTTAAATGGAGAAGGACTAAGCATCAGCTATTTTTTATGAGAAAGGAATGATTATATCTCTTTGCTTCAATACAAAGAAAACTGTTTGGTGTGAGATTTTCACGTTTCAGCGACGTACATCATTATCAATTATGTTTCCAACTTTCCGTAAACAAAATTATATAAATTTTTTGGGCTTAAGTGCAAAATGTATGTTGTATTATATACCAATAAATAGGTATAAGGCCCTTTGACAAAAAAAAAAGGTATAAGACCAAAATTAAGATGTGTGATAAAAATACAAATAACAATAAAGTTAGAGAATTTTTGTGTGTTCTCCGAAAATGCTAATTGCTTAGCAGATAACAACTGGAGGGTGAGTCGTGACATGTACGCGCTAATGTGGCGCGTGTAAGGTTTAGTTCCGCGTTGAGCTGTCACTCTCTTTGTCGGTCCCCGACGGCTTTTTGCTTCGCTTCCTCTCTCTCCTTATTTTCCTCTATCCGATTATTAAAAACTAATGAGACATCAAAGCTTTAAGCTTCACTGTAAATCCTCATCTCTTATAAAGTTAACACATTTCTTCTTAGTCTTACCTTTAGCCTCCTCTTCCCTATTATCAATTTTCTTCTTCTTCTCGGTCTCTCTTTATCGTTACTATGACAGACGACAGAGTTTACCCGGCTTCCAAACCTCCCGGTGTTGTCGGTGGAGGCGGAGGCGCAACTACGAATCCAACTTTTCCGGCCAACAAAGCTCAGCTCTACAGCGCTAATCGTCCAGCTTATCGTCCACCAGCTGGTCGTCGTCGTACTACCCATAGCCGTGGATGTTGTTGCCGTTGCTGTTGCTGGACCATTTTCGTATTCATTCTCTTAATCCTCATCGTCGCCGCCGTAACAGCCATCGTTTACCTAATTTACCGTCCTCAACGACCCAGCTTCACCGTCTCTAACCTCAAAATCTCGTCTCTCAATTTCACTTCACCTACTCACCTCACCACCGCCATTTCACTCTCCGTAATCGCCAAAAACCCTAACAAAAATGTCGGATTCATCTACGACAACACAGACATCACCGTCTACAAAATGTCCACCGGAGGAGACGATGACGTCGTCATAGGTGTAGGCTCCATCTCGCCGTTTGTCCACGGTAAAAAGAACACTACTCTTCTCAGATCTGCAATCGGGAGTCCTCGGGAAGATCTCGACGAGATATCGGCGGGTAAACTGAAAGGAGATCTAAAGGAGAAGAAAGGAGTAGCCATTAAGATTGTACTTAATACAAAAGTGAAAGTGAAGATGGGATCTGTGAAAACCCCAGAATCAGGAATTAGGGTTACTTGTGAAGGGATCAAAGTGGTGCCTCCGACGGGGAAGAAGGCGACCACGGCTACTACCACCGCCGCTAAATGTAAGGTGGATCCAAGGTTCAAGATCTGGAAAATTACTTTCTAATAATATAGAGAATACAATAATGGAATTATCACATTGTTAGTTATCTTCATCTTCCATTATTTTTTTTAATCCATTGTTTCAATTTTCATTTCTTTTTAATTTGATTTCATTTACAGTTTTTCCATTCGTGTAAGACTTTTATTTTTTATTTTTTGGGTTTTATGTAAATGAAGATATATATATTGTGTTCGGTCTGAAATTATTCAAAAGGAAAATGTAATTTGCTTATACAAAAAATAAATTATAGTAATATAACTTTGCTTATAATATTCGAGTTTTAAAAAGGGAACGAAACGCAAAAATAAGTATTTTTCTGAATTAATAGGGTCATAATGCAAGTGAGGAGGTGACCACTACTATTAGAAGTCAATTAATCATTAAATAGAGAATTAGGCTGGCTACTTTTATTCCTTCGTTGTACTTAAATTAAATAATTAAGCTACCATGTGGTCCATTTGTGTATGAGAATATTAACACATAACATACCTTAAGAAGAACCTATGAATAATTGTGAATCTAATTAGATTAAATATAATTGGTGTGTGTTATTTAGTCTCCGGGTCTGTTGGGAAATACTGTCTTCGTAAATTATTAATTTAAATGTGGGTGCCAAATTACGTGCTCGTAAGGTCTAGGAAGTGTCTGTAAATATGAATTCAGCTTCAACAATAAAAAAAGCAAAGCTACAATGATTTCAAATCAGGTGTTATGTTATTATCAACAACAAATATAGTGATTAGGTGTTATGGTGTGAATCAAATGATGAAATTAGTTCGTCTTCGACAAAAGTAATTAAAATCAAGTAGCAGATATTTGGTTAGTTTAGTCGGTTTATTATATACTAATTGATTATTATACAACCAAATCCAATAAAATAGTGTGGATACAACAACAACACAAAGTTGGCTATGGAGAAGAGGATGAATCAAAGTTTTTGGCTGGAGCCAGGTGAGATGGTGCGCGGTGGCGAGGTCATGTGCTGATGTCTCTTCTACGTGTCCTTTACGTCAAAAAGACTTATGCATGGATTGGTTATCCATTTATTGGGCTTGGGCTTTTTTTTGAGGCTTCACTGAGGAAGCTTTGGGCTTGAACTTCGTTTAATTCCAGTTTTACTAACTGTAAACATTGTTTAACTGAGCGTTTTAATGTTTAAAACATAGCTCAGCTACTAACGTTCCCGTTTTTTGTTTTCCTCTTCTACTCGATGGTTCTTGCTTCTCTCTGGCGATTTCGTCTTCAAGAAATCCCTTGGCGTCTTCGTTATTGTTGTTTCCACACTGCTCCATGTACATACACATCGATTTCTTCTCCAAATATCGTTTCAGTTTCCTCTTACTTGTTCCTTACGGCTAACAATGATCAATCCTTCTTCCATTACTTCGATCATTTTCTTGGATTATGTTTGACGGCTCAGCAATGCAAGCAAGTTCACGCCCAAGCACTTATCTCTGATAACATTTTTCGTTATGGGTCATTAGCTGCCAATTTTGTATCGGTTTACTCCCGGTTAGGACTCCTTCTCGATGCTCGTAACGTATTTGAGACTGTTTCGCTTGTTTTGTCGTCGGATTTGCGTTTGTGGTACTCCATTCTCAAAGCTAATGTGTCTCATGGGTCATACGAGAATGCGCTTGAGCTTTATACGGGAATGCGTGAACGAGGTCTCACAGAGGACAGCTTTATATTACCCTTGATCCTTCGAGCTTGTAGATACTTAGGTCGTTTTGGTTTCTGCAGGGCTTTTCATAGTCAAGTTATTCAGATTGGTCTGGAAGAGAATCTTCATGTGGTGAACGAGTTGCTTGCGTTGTATCCAAAGGCGGGATGGATGGGAGATGCGTACAATCTGTTTGTTAAAATGCCTGTGAGAAACCGTATGTCATGGAATGTTATGATTAAAGGGTTTTCTCAAGAGTATGACTGTGAAAGTGCTGTTAAGATTTTTGAATGGATGCAACGTGAAGAGTTTACACCAGATGAAGTGACTTGGACTTCACTTTTATCATGTCATTCTCAATGTGGGAAGTTTGAAGATGCTTTAAAGTATTTTGATGTCATGAGGATAAAAGGAAGTGAATTTAGTGGCGAAGCTCTAGCTGTTATCTTCTCTGTATGCGCCGAATTAGGAGCAATCAGTACCGCTGAGAAAGTTCATGGCTATGTTATAAAAGGTGGGTTTGAAGAGTATTTGCCCTCAAAAAACGCATTGACATACGTGTATGGGAAGCAAGGGAAAGTCAAAGAAGCAGAACAGTTATTCCGCCAAATAAGAAACAAAGGTATAGAGAGCTGGAATTCTTTGATAACATCGTTTGTCGAAGCTGGTAGACTTGACGAGGCTCTTTTATTATTTACTGAGTTGAAGGAAATGAATGGTTTTTGCAACGTCAAGGCTAACGTAGTTACCTGGACCTCTATTATCAAGGGTTGTAACATGCAAGGAAGAGGAGATGATTCACTTGAATATTTTCGGCGCATGCAATTTTCCAAAGTAATGTCTAATTCAGTGACGATATGTTGTATACTAACCATTTGTGCAGAGCTTCCAGCTTTGAATTTCGGAAGAGAGATCCATGGGCATGTGATCCGGACCTCAATGAGCGATAACATTCTGGTTCAGAATTCATTGGTCAATATGTACACAAAATGTGGGGTTCTCAGTGAGGGGACTATAGTATTTGAAGCAATTAAGGATAAGGATTTGATCTCATGGAACTCGATAATCAAAGGCTATGGTATGCTTGGGCTTGGTGAGAGAGCTCTTAGTATGTTCGATCGAATGACAAAATCCGGCTTTCATCCTGATGGGATCTCTTTGGTAGCTGTTCTTTCAGCCTGTAGTCATGCAGGGCTGGTCGAAAAGGGACGCGAAATTTTCTATTCGATGCGCAGGAAATTTGGAATAGAGCCCCAAGAAGAGCACTATGCATGTATTGTTGATCTTCTTGGTCGTCAAGGATTTCTGAAAGAAGCCAGTGAGATTGTGAAGAGCATGCCAATGGAGCCCAACGTCTGTGTGTTGGGAGCTCTTTTAAATTCTTGCCGAATGCACAAAAAAGTGGACATCGCGGAGAATATAGCATCACAACTTTTTGGTCTTGAACCGGATATGACAGGAAACTATATGTTGCTTTCCAATATTTACTCTGCTGGTGGAAAATGGGAAGAATCTGCAAAGGTTAGGGATTTAGCCAAGAAAAAGAATCTTAAGAAAGTTTCTGGAAGCAGTTGGATTGAATTGAAGAAGAAAGTCTACAAATTCACGTCAGGATCAATAGTACAGACTGAGTTTGCGAGCATTTACCCAGTTCTTGAGGATTTGGCTAGTCATATGTTGAAAATAGGTCCTACACATGATGGGAAGAATTTCGAAGATAATCTTAACTTATGGTCAGCGTAAGAATGAGTTTATCCCTCATTGACTGAGAAGATGCACAACAAACAAAAATCAAACTTGTAGAACCTAACAGGCAAGCTTGCTTCAGACCATTCAAACTAGCATTGACCAAGTACCAAATCAATCTTCACATGTGAAGAGTGCAGTCATGATAAACACAAACTAACACTTACCAGAACCTTGCTAATTTAGCTATCTTCACAGGCATCATAACCATTGCAAGAACACTCCATAACGACGCTCTGCTGGTTCTAATATCTACTGCATACTCTTTGATATTCTGAATGATGGTAGTAGGCTAAGGAAAGCTCTTGCCTTTCCTGAACCGGAGAGATCAACACATGTCAAGCTGCTGAGAACCAAGAATTTAGCATTGAAACGCTCATTTTGGCACTGATGATCATCACACAATCCCATCCTTGAAGAGAAGAATGCTGTGCCTGATAATATTTCGTTGAGATTCAAATGGAATTGTTTAAGTTCAATCATAGTCCATTTATACGTACAACTTTATGAAAGAATTTCGATAACAATGATGATGTTTTTCCCCAATAACACCTCTGCCACAAAACAAACTTGTCTTTAAACCACATCTCTCTCACAACAGTTGGATGTGAAGAATTGGTGAAATATCCCAATCTATTTCTTAACTGTTCCATAAAATTATAGAGCAAAAAAAGAAAAAAGCTTCTTTTTACAAAGGAAGAGTCTCTGCAACAGCCGGAAGTTCTTACTTCTGGTAAGGATGGTATCGAGTTGGCCCTGAACCATTAGTCCCATTTCCTCTGCCACTGCTTGAGCCACTGTTTCCATTTGCATGAGCTTTTCCACCTCCATACACAGCAGGAGCAACACCACACCCACCACCTATGTGGTTATAACCACTGGCTCCATAGCCAAGGTTGAACATCTGACCACCATAGCCATACCCACAACCAAAACCATAATATCCAGCAGCGTTAACCATGGAGTTCCCTGGGTATGCTCCATAACCTTCATAACCACCATACCCCGGATACATACTGTAATCTTCATTTAATTTCCCACCATAACGATCTTCCTGATCATACTTTCCAGTAGGGCCATAGGATCGAAAGGCATTATCTTTCCCGGTTCTCTTTGGTTCAGCCCTTTTTATATCAACCTATTGATCCATTGTAAGTGCTTGAAATTACTATACTGAGATCTTACGCTTAAATTCTAAGTCAAAAGTAGAACGAGACTTGCCTGTTTGTCACCAAGCTCATGAACTTTTCCATCGGAGAAAAGTCTATCAACAGAATCTTCAGTCTGAAAGGTTACAAAACCGAATCCCCTTGACCTTCCAGTGTTATGGTCATACACGATCTGATGCTCGATGACATCACCATATACACAGAAATAATTCTTCAGTTCATCTACATATATATAAAGGCATATTCTCAGTAACAACCACATACAAGAAGAGAAAACCTAAGAGCAACTTTTACCTTCTTCCAAAAGTGGTGGAAGTCCACCAACAAAGATTTTCCTAGTCTTTGCTACCACTTTGATATCAGTATCCCTGTCCCCTCTAGGAACAGTCCTTTTCAGGTCAACCTAACATTTAAAATAGGAGTTAACCAAAGCACTCAACTGCCAACTAAATGAGGAACAAAAGCGGACGAGATGATTTACCACATACAAATCAATTTATGATATCTACCTTTCGGTTATCTATAATATGTGTGTCTACCAAAACTTTCTCTGCGATAGCTGAATCAGCAAAAGTTACAAAACCAAATCCCCTTGGCTTCCCCGTCATTCTATCTGTCATAATTACAGAGTCTACAAGTTCTCCAAACTTTCCAAAGTAATTTGCAAAAGTTTCTGTGAAATAAAAAAGCAAAGTGGAAGCAATAGAATCAAGACCACAAGAAAGATAACCCCAAAAACCAAGAGAGATCACAGTGACTCGACTCCTTTATGGCCAATTCTAGTCAGACAAGGGAGTTTCCAATGGTCATATTAGATAAAACAATACCCAAACCAAACGCAAGATAAGAACATATCACATGTTGCAGCTCCAACGAGCTCAATTCAAGGCACAAATTGCTAAGACAATGAAAAATGACACAAACAAAAACAAGAACTATCAGAAACATCATACCTTCAGTTGTTTCCCAAGAAACTCCTCCTACGAATAGTTTCCTAACACAAGCAAAGACAAAGACACCACCAAAAAAAAAATTTCCATCAATATCTTAGCGTATACTCTTCTCAACAACTAGCTTGATTGAAAAAGAGATAACTTTGAAAAGTAAACACAAGCAAAACAAAACAAAAGTTTGAACCCTAAGAAACAACGAACCCAGGAGAAGACATAGAAGAAGAAGAATGGCGATGCTCAACAGAATGCTTCATGTGAAGCCCACAAGTATCAACTGCAGCACCACCGTTCCTCTGGTTATCAAAGGTCTCCACTTCATAATCTGACGGTGGTAGTTGTTTGTCTTCTACGTGCCTATGGTAAGAGTTATCATAACCACGATCTGGGTTGAAATCCATCGATCACTGCAGCTGAACACAAACAAAAACCCTAATTTTTCCGTCTGCTGATTATGAAGCTTAAGTGAAGCGAGTGAAAAAACCAAACGAAACAATGGTTTTTTCTTTCTCCAGTTTTGATAACTTGATTTAAAGTTATAACATCGAACATTCAAAATTCTGAACTTTAAGAGAAAACCCTAACCAAGAATTTAAGATGACTGAAGTGGAAACGGCAACAAGAAACTCAGGCTTGAATTTTAACACTTAAACCACTGAGAATTTTTGAAACAAAATAAAAAAATTTGATCCAGTTATGAATTGTGTCTCACAAAGAAACAATGAGTTTGTAAACTCTTCGTGTCCCACATCGATAATTTTATATATGGTCATCCTCCTCACTATTATATATAACTACTATATATAAGACTTATAGTTATAAAATATATCAAAATCAAATAAAATAAAATTTTATTTTGATATCGATCTATTTAATCTCAATTTAAGTGTTTCACCAGCCAATCAATGTCTCACCAGCCAATTAGTTTTTATACTAATCTTAGTCTTTATTATATTAGTTTTATAACACGTTATCAACACGATCGCTTTTAATCGGTATAAGTTTAAATTTATATATTATTATAATAGTTGCTTTGTACCTTTAAAATGAGTGACTCGATTCTCATATATATATTTTTTGTCAACTTGACTCATAGAACCAATACAACTATTAAAGAAAAGGCACATTGTGCACAAAAGCATAAGACCGAGAAGACCTTCTGGCAGTGCGAGCAAGGTGATTAGCTTGGTGGTTTAGTGTGCGGGGAATGTGGGAGACGGAGTATGATTGTAAACAGATCTGATTCCTTCCAAGATGCATCTACCATGCATATATATCGTAAGAAGGCAGGGTTAACTATCAATGATTGCGAAATAGCTCTCGAGGAAATTTGGTGGACCTGATCATTACAACTTAATCCAACTTCGTTTTCTTTATGTGCCTCAACCCATGCTATAGCCTCAGATTCCGCCATTAGAACAATATCTTGAGGGCTCCTAACTTTATTTGAAAAGGCATTGTCATTTTTTGCTTTCCATAAAAGCCATAGGATCCATGGAAAGCTGTTGTTTTCCTCATTACAGGGATGTCTCCAAATCAGATGGTCAATATTTGAGAAAATGGAAACCCCAGGGAAGTGCAATCCTGCAAGGATTTTTGACAAATCCTATGCCTGAAGGGCTGGCGGGCATTCAAAGAGTACATGATTTATCGTTTCCATATCAGCTCCGCATAAATCACAGCGTGCATCACACTTTATGTCGCGTCTGAGTAGGTTTGTTTTAACCGCGAAATGACCTGAGACCACTTGCCAAATGAAATGCTTAATTTTTTGTAGCACCTTCACTTTCCAGAACTGAGATTGTAACTCCTTAATATTAGGTCCAAAAGGTCAAAACGAACAGGAGGAGAGGTTCTGTTCCGTCAAATATCCTGATTTTACCGAGTAGACACCAGTCTTGTTGAAATGCCAGCCAAGACGGTCCGTAACCGGTCTTCATGGGATGTGAATCCCTAGAATAAGGTTCGCGTTATACGGAATGAATAATTGGTTAACTAAAGTCTCACACCATAATCTTGTATGCGGGTCAATAAACTCGGATACCCTTAAATCCGGGTAATGTTCTAAAGCCAAACCCCTGGCTGGTTGAGGATTCTGATCCAGAATCCAAAGGTCTGACCAGGCCCGAATAATTTCTCCAGTACCCACTCTCATGATTAAGCTCTTCATTACTATCCTTTAAGCGAAAATGATACTTTGCCATCCATAGGAAGGAGAATACAATCGGCGAGGGTCCAGTGGGTTAGTCCCAAAATAATAGCGTCCACATAGGATTCTCGAAAGAAGGGAGTTTAGATTATCCAATAAACGCCAAAGTTGTTTGGCGAGTAGCGCCGAATTGAACTCCCCTATCGCCCTGAAACCTAAACTTCCTTCAAGTTTAGGCCTACAAAGTTTCTCCCACCGGACCCAATGAATACCTTTCAAGGTGTCGGAATTGTGCCACCAGAAATTTTTAATAGCTGCTGAGATCTTTGAAGTTATTATTTGTGGCAGACGGTAGCAAGACATAACATAGGAGGGAATAGCGGTAAGAACCGATTTGATTAATACCTCCTTTCCCCCCTTCGAAAGAAATTTTGTCGTCCATGAATTAATTTGTGAATTTATCTTCTCAGTAACAAAAGCAATTTTTTTTGTTTTTGCTCCTTCTAGACCCTCTAGGAGGCCCAGATAAGTACCCATGCCTCCCAAACTTTTAATACCCAGACGATCCTATATCTCAATTTTATTCACCAAGTCGACTACTTTGCCAAATTGGATTGAGGATTTGGAGAAGTTGATTTTTTGTCCAGACCCCTTCTCATAATCCGTTAGGATGCAAAGAATAGTGTCAACCTCTTCAAGGTTAGCCTTAAAAAAGAACATGCTATCATCTGCAAATAGGAGATGAGACACTGTTGGACTTGTTTGTGCGATTGATATCCTCGAGAGGTCCTTTTGATCTTCCGCCTTCTTTAGTTTAGAGATCAAAGCTTCAGTGAGAGAGGGTCTCCTTGACTGGGACTCCGTTTAGGTTGGACAAAACCTCATGGCACACCATTCAGTAGGATGGAATAGGTTACCGAGCTCACGCAGTGCATTATGCCTTTGACCCAATTTTTGTGAAAGCTGAGTTTGAGGAGGAGGTGATGCAGAAAATCCCATTCTATACGGTCATATGCTTTACTCATGTCGGTTTTGATAGCCATATCATTCCCTTTAATTTTTTTATTTGTTTTAAGGGCATAAACATCTCCTGGGCAATCAGGATATTGTCCAAGATTAGACATCCTGACACAAAGGCATACTGGGTATCCGATATCAACTAAGGGAGGATTCTCTTTAGTCTTAGACACATGACTTTGGAAATGATCTTATAGGCCACGTTACACAAGCTAATAGGGCGAAATTTCGCCATAGTTGTTGGTCTAGTTGCCTTCGGAATTAGACAAATGTGCGTCTGATTAAGTTCTTGTTCGAAGCCACCAGTCACTATGAAATTGTTGACGACGCGTACTATGTCATTCTTGATAATATACCAAGTTTTTTGAAAGAAGAGTGTTATCATACCGTCAGGACCTGGTGCGTTCCATGGATCCATCATAAATAAAACTCTCCTGACTTCCTCCATTATCGCTGGTCCAAGTAATGCTCGGTTCTGACCTTCAGTTACTAGTCTTTCGATTCTATCTAGAGACTCCTAAAAGTCAATGGTCCCATTTGTCGTTAACAACTTTTTAAAATATTTAAGTGTTTCTCCTTCAATGCTTTCCTCCTAATCTACCGAGTGGCCCTGGTCATTAAAAAAGACTGATAATCATGTTCTTTTCTCTACGTTGTTTCGTTTGGACATGGAAATTTTTTGTATTTTTATCCCCTTCCATCAGCCATTGAGTTTGACTTTTTCGTTTCTAGTATATCTCTTCTTCTTTGTATGCTAGACTAAGATCAAAAACCACTTTTTGGATCTCCTGGGTAGGGCAAGAGTCAAGATTTTTCATGCGTTCCAGTTTATCTTTGAGATTCTCAATTTTTTGTTTACTAGTCGAAAATATTGTTTTCCACCATCGCGAGATCTCTCACCTACAATTTCAAATTTTATCGGAAACTCAGTTACCTCTCAAGTTCGTATATCTAGACCAACTTTTTGCGACAACTTTGTCAAAACTCGGTTTGCCCAACCAGCGCCTACCAAAGTGAAAACCTGGCCGACGTTTGGTATCCGCAATCTTCATTTATGTAAATATTGGTCTGTGGTCCGAACCGATCATCTGAAGGTATTTGGTTTTAGTGTGTGGAAAGAGTGCGTGCCAATCTTCATTCCCAAAAGCTTTGTCTAATTTGCACCAAACGATCTCTTTTTGTCGGACCCCCTTCCATGACCACGTATCGCCAATACATGGAAATTTGATAAAACCGCAGTTTTGTAGCATTGTGTTAAACGGAACAAAAGAACTTAGGCTTCTCAGTCTACCTCCTTTTTTTCCTTGATGCCCCGGAAGTTCATTAAAGTCCCCTATAATGAGGCACAGTGCCAATCTTTGAACGCCAAACCTTGTTAGTCGTTCCCACATTTATTCTCTCAAATTGTAAACAGGTTCTTCGTAAACAAAAGAGATATAAGTCTTCGTTCCTCTTAAATACATAGATATGTCTATAATATTTTTGTCTTTGTAAGATAAAATGACATTATAGTAATTTTTATAGAATAAAGTGAGACCCCCACTCGATCCAATTGGTGCCACGAAGATCGTATTATTAAATTTTAGATCGCACATAATGTCTTCCATATAATAATCTTGTTTCTTTGTTTCCATTAAAAATAGAAAATCAAAATCAAACTTTTTATTAATATCCTTTAAGTAATTAAGGGAAATAGTGCTCCCAATACCATAACAGTTCTAAGATAAAAATTTTATCATTAAAATAAAACAGAAAAACACATTTAAGCGGACGATGCCGACTTGCGAGACGTAACACTGTCGGATGAAACCTGTAGAGACTTTCCTCCTTTGATGCTTTTCTCTGTTTGTTATTGGGGAGCAACCGCGTCAATAAGATATTGCTTTTTAGAACTCATACCTTTGAGGTTACTTGAGGTTTTTGATCTCTTCTTAATCATCGAAGTGGAGTCTCTTGACGTCTCGGCAATTACCCTCTTGGTAGGTGGCATTGGGGTCTCAGCAATTACCCTCGTATATATAAATTAAATATTTAGATATAAATTTAAATATTGTTATAATGCTTGTTTAAATTTTACATATTGTTAAGAGTAATCGTTTAAATTTAAATATTGTTATATTATACAATTATCATGTTAGATTTTACAAAAAAGGGTGAAGATATATATATGGCAAGAGTGCTACAATGTTATCACAACACCAGAACATGTAAATCTCGTTCAGTAAAAATAGGTTTTTGTTCATAAATGAAATGAGAAAAATAAGGTGACAAGATATAAAGCCTGAGTTGTTGCCCAAAGATTTTCTCAAAGATAGGAGATTGATTATAAAGAAACATATTCCATGATAATGGATGCAATTACCTTCATATTTCTAATGAGCCTAGCGGCACCTAAAATATTTAAAGATAAAAAGTACTTTTCCTCCCTTGATATAAAAAAATTATGTTGGAAGCGTGAATACTATATCTGGTAATGTAAAAATAATTATGAACTATGGAAGAACTAGTTTTTCAATACTAGGGGAACAAAATTTGAAATAAATGATGTATTATACTCCCCCAAGTGTTACAAAAACTTATTAAGTTTCAGAGATATATGCAGAAATGAATATCATATAGAAATTATGAATAAGAATGATATTGAATATCTTTGCATTACATCAATCATTTCGGAGAGGAAATGTATATTGGAAAAGCTGCCAGTTTTATCCTCCAGAATATATTCTACTAAAATAAATGTGGTTGAATCATATATTAATGTATACCATAAGTTTATATGTACATTCAAAGTTTGACATGAACGTTTAAGGCAACCTGATTCAGTCACAATGAGAAAATTTGTAGAAAATTCAAATAATCATCCGTTGAGAATCCCCAAAAGAAAAAGAAATTGGGGGAACTGAATGAAAGTGGTATAGGAGAACCACATACAAAGAAAAAGTCCCGAAGAGGATATTAATGTTGAAAAACATGAGATTTCTATCAACTACATCCAAATGGAAAAATATGAGTTAAAAATGAGATAAAAGATAATGATGAAATTTTCTCATTCTCTGTATCAAAAGAAAATGATAATGAAAATGATGGTACATATCCAAGGTCCATATAGGAATGCCAGAAAAGATTTGATTGAGAGAAACATAAAATGGCCATGAAAACTAAGTTGAACTCCCAAAGTAAAAGAATGTTTTTGGACATGTTATCACAACACTAGAACATGTAAATCTCGTTCAGTAAAAATGGGTTTTTGTTTATAAATGAAATGAGAAAAATGAGGTGACAAGATATAAAGCCCGAGTTGTTGCCCAAAGATTTTCTCAAAGACATGGGATTGATTATAAGGAAACATATTCCCCGATAATGGATGCAATCACCTTCAGATTTCTGATGAGCCTAGCGGCATCTAAAAATCTTGAAATGCATCTAATTATGTTGTGAAAACATATCTATATGGATCACTTTATAATGATATATACATGAAAATCCTAAAAAGATAGAAAATGCCTAAAATATTGAGCTCAAAACCTAAAGAAATATGAGCGATCAAATTACAGCAATCACTTTACGGATAAAAACAATCCGGAGACATGTGGTAAATCTCTTAAGTGAATAATTGTTGAGTAAAGGATATACAAACAATAAGATATGTCATTGCATATGTATTAAGAAATTTTAATCAAAATTTGTGATCATTGCTGTATATATTGATAATCTAACTATAAATGGAACTCAAAAGGAGTTAGTGATGCAAGAGCTCATATGAAGGAAGTGACAAAGGCCAACTATATGTGATCTAATAAATTAATTTTTTAATAAATAATGTCTTAAGATCTTCAAATTCTAAAAGGAATCTGTGGAGACTCCAGAACATATACCTTTAGGTATATTGTACTCAGTCTAAAAATGAAAATTTCAAAGGGAATGAATAATTCTGGAAAATGATTAACATTGAAAAATATTATAAAACTTCCTTCGGGTGTGCATTATACTTATGTGGATCCAATTCAATCACCTTTTGTGATCAAAAGAATTATTGAAGATCATGCGCGTGATCACCTTAGACACCCATGCATCACGTGAGAACTCATGGTCATTCATCAAAAATCCATGAGATTAAATGACATATGGTCATAGTTTTATTTCTTTAAGCAATTCCCAAGTAGAAAAATCTCACATCAAAAGGATTTGATACTTAATACATACCCAAATGGGTTATTTAAAATATTATTGGTCTTAAATTTGATACATAGTACATGCCCAAAATGGGTTATTGGAAATGTAATTTGTCCTAAAGTGAGATTCAATTCGAGATGGATGGACATGAAATGCCATCATCTAGAGGGGGATATTTAAAGAACCACCAAAGCCACTTAAATGAATTCAAGGTGATATTTGTGGATTTATATATCCACCACATGGACCATATTGCAGATGGTCGCATGTTTGTGTTTCATCATCTCGAAGTATGGAATTTTTGAGATTTCTAATTCATTTAATCAAGAGATAAGTTCTCTTGGTATCTCATTAACATAGTTAGATTATACAATACTAATTAACATAGTTAAATTAGACAATACTAGTAATTTCATATTTCAAGTATTTAATGTTTATTGAATGATAACATGAAGTAAAATTGAGCATCATGTTGCTCACAAAATGATTTGACAAAAGATTATTCAGGGTATGCAATGAGTTGCAAGACCATTGATGAAGAGATCATGTATTTCAACCTTTATATGGAGACATGTCATGTTACATGTGAAAGCACTTATTTGGATAAGACCAAGTGCGTATCTAATATTAGTCTCTATTACAATTATAAATTTGGTTGAGAACCATATATTTCTCATCTAGGAATTTTTTTAATGTGTGGTAATGTGAATTTACAAAACCACAACATAAAAGGATGAAACACCATAAAAGTTGGAGAGAAAATAAGCATATAGATACTAAGATAGTGATTAAGTCACATGTCTCCGCTGCAAATTTTTCTGCTATAATTGAAAAACCACAAGGACGTCGAATAGCAGATAATATATAAGACTCTAAAGGGCGCTTAGAGCCAAGTAGACATATCAGTTTTAAGGATAAAAAAGGGAGCACGGTCTATTTCCACCTCGGAACTATGATATCACAACAGATCCACCCGAGGTTTCACTGTTGGCTTAATTGCACAAAACTATTCATTTTTGGGTCTAATTGCACAAAATCTCGGTTACGCGTAAAATTAAAAACCGGCATCTATAATTTCTTCGAAACCCAAACCCAAACCAATACTAAACCAATTTTGACCCGATTTCGTTTTAAATGCATCTTCTTCTTCAATCAATCACACCCGTAACGAAATCTTACATTTTTCCAGAATAGTTTTTACATCCCAACTAAAACGAAAAGCAAAACTCTAATTAAGAAGAGTTAATACGAAATCACATATCAAATCATCATCAAAAGCTTCAAACTTGCTGTTCTTGCTTTCCATTAAGCACATTTTGCTTCTTCTCCTTTTTAGCATCTGCAAATTTCTCTCCTTTGTTTCGACAGTAGATGAAGTATAAAATCAATTGCAGTGTCCCCAGTGCACATCCAAACCCATTTGGAAACCAAAGAAAAAAACGTTTTAAATTTAGAAATCAAATTCTGATTTTTTTCAAAAGACGACAACAATGGAGAAATTAACGTACTGTAACAAAAGGGTCACGACCGATAAGACCATAGACGAACCACGAAGTTCCACAGAGGAACACAAAGAGACAAAAAGAATGGCATATACTCTACACTCTTCGTCTTTATCACCAATCTCTGTAAAATCAATGAATCAACAAAAAGAATCTCCAAAAAAGAGCAAATGTTGAAAGAGACCCAAAACTATAATTAAAGTTTGTGAATCATGCGCCAAAGAGAAGGGGAAGCAAAATCAAATCATTGAGAAGGTTAAGAACAACACCGAACACCATGGGAAACGAAAATCACATCCGATTCAACAGATCTAGACTCAATCTTAAGAAACAAAGAGACAATCGGCTAGCCACCAGATTTGCGAATCCCAAGGGAAGTTTTGGTTTTGCACAATCGGGTCAGGATCGAGTAACCAAAGAGTAAAACGGGTCAAAATTCGGGTCAAAATTGGTTTAGTATTGGTTTGGGTTTGGGTTTCGAAGAAATTAGAGAGGCTGGTTTTTAATTTTATGCGTAACCGAGATTTTGTGCAATTAGACCCAAAAATGAATAGTTCTGTGCAATTAAGCCAACATTGAAACCTCGGGTGGATCTGTTGTGATATCATAGTTTCGAGGTGGAAATAGACCGTACTCCCGATAAAAAATCATAGAAAGCGGAAACAAGTTGAAAAACATGATGTACCCAAAATATCAGAAAGTATTTTGAAAGTATTTTGGAAGAAGCAAGATGTTTTATTCTGAACATTTAAGGGGGAGTCTGTGTTGTACTCTTTTTCCCTTTCTCTGATTTTTCCCACCAATTTTCCGGAAAAGGTTTTTAACGCGGCAACACAAGACAACAAAAGACATCAACGATTATGTCTATAAGATTGAAACATGCCCTCAAGATGTGTAAAGTGCAATCATCATCGTTTCAGGGGGATATTGTGTTGTTGTACTCTTTTCCTTCCTATGGGTTTTTCCACCGGGTATTCCAATGAATGGTTTTTAACGAGGCAACACAAGATAACAAAAAACATAAAAGATTATGTGTATAAGAGTGAAATGTACCTTCAAAATTTGTACAATATAAGTTTGGGGAGTTTGCCTCGTTGTACTCTTTTTCCTTTCCTTTGGTTTTTCCCTCTGGGTTTTCCGAAAAGGTTTTTAACGAGACAACAAATGACGATAAATATATTAGATTAAGATATGTCCAATCAACAAACAATGTTGAAGAAAATATGTTCATCACATTGGACTGCAACATCAACGAGATGTGTGAAGAGTGATCTCCATCGTTCAAAGGAGAGCTTGCAACGTTGTACTCTTTTTCTCTACTGACGATTTTTTCCACTGGGTTTTCCATCGAAGGTTTTTAACGAGGCAACAAAGACGATAAGGACACAATGCAAGAATCAGTAGTGATGATGATGTCCAAGAGGGAGTATTATGAAACGTGTCTCACAAAGAAACAATGAGTTTGTAAACTCTTCGTCCCACATTGATAACTTTATATATGTGGTCACTCTCCTCACTACTATATATAAAACCTTTATGTAATAGTTATAAGATATACCAAAATCAAATAAAGTAAAGCTTTATTTTGATATCGATCTACTTTATTTCAATCCAAGTGTCTCACCATCCAATCAGTGTCTCACCAGCCAAGTCTTTATTATATTAGTTTTATAGGTGATCCGGTGTTATCAACTTTTTATCATCGGAATATACGAAAACGATGCCGTATTATAGTAGTCAACGTTGGTCAAACAATTTTCTTGTCGCTTTGTCCACTTCAGGAGATTAATTGACTTGTGTTTTGACACTTTTAACTGATTATTTACCAAACTAAATTAACAATTACCAATTGTAAAGGTGATATCTTTCATAATTCATACAAACAAAGTAACTCTCTTTCACAACGAATATCAAAGGAAAAACAAGGAACGATCTTTAGCTAAGCTCCTTGGGATTTTGCAGCTTTCAGTGCTTCAATTACTGCAGAGAAATCTTCATCGCTCAACCCATAAGATTTCGCAACCTTGTAAAGCTCGTTTGCAGCAGCTGCAATCGGGGTAGATTGAGAAACAGATTCCGCTAGTTCCAGTGCGAGTCGCATATCCTATACGCGCATAAAAAACCACCTTGGTCTCATCAAACCAGAGAGTTATGTCCTACTCTAAATAAGGAAATATCACAATTACACAAACCTTCTGCTGGTGCTTCAATGGAAAAGCTGTCGGGTACACTGACTTGATCATCGAAGGACCCTTTAGCGAGTACATGGGCGCATTGATAGCTCCTTGTGAGACAACCTGCAGATGATTTTGCCGAGGTTTATAAGAGATATGGGAAACACATTTCTGCTGAATAATGGTGTTTGTATTACCTCCACCAGTACATTTGGATCGAGTCCAACTTTCTGGCTTAGAAGTATTCCCTCCGCAAACGATGCCATCATACTGTAAAATTGCAAAGGAAGTGAGATCAGGAGAAGAGTAAGAAATTTTGCCAAAAAATGAAACAATAGATGGCCATAAGATACCTTCCCATGATCATATTGACGACAAGTTTCATTGCTGCTCCATTACCAACTTCACCCAAATAGAATCTTGACTGGATCATATAATGCATACTAGTAATGAAAATAATTTATTTACAGAAGAAAAGGAACTGAAAACAAAACACAGGCAAAAGGGATACCTTTCCCATGACGTCTAAGAAAGGAGCAGCTTTTTCGTATAGCACCTTGTCACCTGAAATTTTAAGTCCCAGATACTCTATAATCTTCTTTCATCCAACCATGTTACAAAGATAAGTCACCCGCGAAGCAAAGCAATCTGGGCTATATAAGTGATGATATATTACTAATATACGCTCAGTGACAAGAAAGCTACTACTCACCTGCAGTGAGGAATATCAGCTGCCCATCTTCTGCAGGCTTTTTGGAACCCGAAACTGGTGCCTGTGAATATCAATACAGATGAATGACGCCACCCGATCTGCTACAAGTTTTTTTATAGTTATTTCAAGCATTGATTATTAAAAGAGTCTTTACCTCCAAAAACAATGCTCCGGTATCCTTTATTTGCTTGCTGATTAGTATTGACGAGGCAGCATCAACCGTTGAGACATCAACATACCTGTAATAGCAAGGCAAGTCCCACTTTTACTATATAGTGTCCATCATATTACTATATTGATTCGAAGTTAGAAAAGAATCAGAACGCTGTGAACTCTGCTATAGTTACATAAAAAATGGAGATATCTTGAAACATTTCAAGTTTCAACACAAACACGTTCAATCCAACATCAATCACATGAAGGAGTAGGTACCCTTTTCCTGAACTGATTCCAAATACGGCTCCATTCTTTCCACAGGCAACATCAATCTGATAGCAAGCGAAACACAGTTTCTATTTTAATATGGACAGGAAAAGAAGAAGAAAAGCAAACAAAAGTGAGACATACGCACTGCACTTTCAGGATCTGCCAGCAGTGCAAATGTGAGATCACAAGTTGCAGTCACTTCTTCAGGAGAGGACTTGTACCTGCAAACATGAGAAACTTTGTTAATCAGAGGGATTTATTTAGCCATCATTTGGAAAAAATTATGTCGTTCTTATATAAGAAGCATCGGAGCTCTTACTTCGCTCCTAATCCAACGAGAGGATCACATTTGCTCTTGGTTCGATTCCACACAGTCACATCACATCTAACAACCAAACCATAGAAGATCAACGTACGCATCATCAATACATCAAAAAGAGGTGAACTTTGCAAAATTGATGTGAATGACATTGTCTACACTTATAAGTCAAAACTTTTTACCCAGCTTTGATCAGGTTTTGTGCCATTGGAGAACCCATGATTCCCATACCCAGAAATCCAATGCTAACAGTTCCAAAGTCATCTGTCATTCAAACCACCATTGCTCTGATAAGATTAACTAAAACGAAAGGATTAACAAAAAATATGAGGTACTAGAACTCGAAAATCGTTCTCGAAAGTTGTGGTTTTGTCCTAAAAAGAGTGTAACACTTCACAATTTTCGTCATTTAAACACAATTCATGGTTCTGAACACAGGGCATGCGAAAATTGAGCACCATTAGTAGGCATAAACCAAAACAAGAAGTTACCTTTGGTAGAGGAAGTAGTAGGTTGTAGAGAAGAGTAAACCCTGTAAGAGAGCGCTAATTGAGGTTTTAAGAGGAAAGAAGAAATGGGTTTTGGTCTGAATCGAAGAGGGATACTAGGGCAGAAAATGGAACACAAAGCCATGGCTATTGAAGAAGAAGATAATGGAACCGAAACAGCTTGGGCATTGGCTAGTGCGTTTGTAAGATATAGACTTCGCTCCAATCATCTGTGGCTAAAAATCTCACATTTCGAGGTGGAAAATGGCTTCTTTTTTTTTTTTTGTCACTTGCAGAAAACATCATTAAAGAAGAGTGTTTGGGTCAAGCCCATACAAAGCAGACTTTGCTAGCCAATCAACCACAACATTTTGTGATCTGGGGATTAACTTAAAAGAGACAACAGAAAATGACTTGGAGAGATCGATGATGTCCATGATAGGTCCATAGACTTCCGATATCGAAGTGCCTGATTGTAAGGCATTGATGAGAATTTGTGAGTCAGATTGAAACTCTATGTTTCGGAACTGCAAGGTCTTCGCATGCTCTAAAGCACCTTTCATGGCGAGAGTCTCAGCCATGAGCGGAGAGCCAACAGCTTCAATCAAGAGAGATCCCTTCTCAGATTGAACTCCATTACACAGGAAGCTCCATCCCAGTCCTCCTGAACGGGTTTCACGATTCCAGGCCCCGTCCGATTGACAGATCATAGAGGTTGGCGAGGGGGTTGTCGTCGGGATTTTGGGAGCTGTGGGTTTAGTTGCCGGAGTAGCCTGTTCCCACTCACGGGCCGCGACGATTGCAAGGAGAGAAATTTCACTGGACGAGACCCGCTTGTTATTAAAAACAAGTTGATTTATGGATTTCCACATTTGCCACAATAACCATGCTGCCATCGGAGAAGACGTGACCCCTATCTGAGGTAGACTACAGAGGCTCCGAAGGTATCTCCACTTCTGAGCCATTTCTCCGAGAGCTGGTAAGCTTACCTTGTCTTCGAAAATTGATTTGTACCACAAATCCTTTGTTTCTTCGCATTCAAACATGAGATGCTAGGCTGTTTTCGTGCATCCGCATCTTTTGCACTGAGAGACATCACAGATTCGTCTTGATTCCAATCTTTCTCCAGTTGGCAGTGAATTAGACAGCATCTTCCACACAAAGAGCTTGACTTTTGGAGGAAGATTGAGTTTCCAAACATCCTGGAACCAATCTACTTGGGAAGTAGAGGCAGTGCTCGGGGAGCAAGGATTTCCTGCTTCTAAGGCTGTATAGTATCCACTCTTTACAGTGTAATTACCGCTCTTATGTCCAAGCCAAATGAACTTGTCGTATGCACCATAGGTATTCGGTTTGATGCACATGATGTCAGTGGAAATGTGTGGGAAGATTTCTTAGATTCTATTCTTGTCCCACACTCTCGAATTGGGGATGAAAAGGTCGGCCACTCTCATATTTTGGTCCTCGTTTCTTGCAGGGCCCATAGGCAGACCATGTGTAGCTGAAGGCAACCACTTATCGGACCATATGTGGGCTCTCATGCCATCACCTATGGCCCATCCCGAGTTAGCCAGAATCATGTTCCGACCCACTAACATGCTGCGCCAGCCATGTGACATTTGGGAGGTGGGTTGGCAGGTGAGTAAACTCGAATCCCTGCAGTATTTTGATGTTAGAACTTGAAATAAAAGTGAGTTAGGTTCTTGTAGAAGTCTCCAAAATAGCTTCCCTAGCATTGCCTCATTGAATTTTTGGATATTACGAAACCCCAATCCTCCATCCTTCTTGTGTTTAGTAAGATTTTTCCAGGATGTCCATGCAATTTTCCTTTTTTCCCCTTTATAATCCCACCAGAACCGAACTAGCTCAGACTGGATTCGGTGACATAGGGATATAGGAAGTTGGAAACATGTCATAGTGTAGGTGGGGATTGAAGAGAGCACGCTTTTGAGAAGGACTTGCCTTCCAGCTTGGGACATTAATTTGAAGGACCAGCTGGTACTCCTTTGCTTGAGTTTATCTATGATATTAGCAAAAATGTCTTTCTTTTTCCTTCCAAAGTGCTCGGGGAGACCCAAATACTTCCCCATACCTCCTTCTTGGGGGATTTGAAGCTGGAGTTTGATTTTGTCCTTCACGCTTTGGGGAGTCCTGCGTGAGAAAGTGACAGCCGATTTGACCTTGTTGATACATTGGCCAGATAGTATCTCGTATTTCTTTATGATTTCAATGAGTATCTCTAAAGTTTTCTGGTTTTCTTTGCAGAAGAAGACAGTATCGTCGGCAAACAGGATGTGATTGATATGAGGTCCTCCTCTATTCAAACTTATGCCTTTGAGGGTGCCCTCCTGTTGTGCTTCATTACAGAAACATGAGAGTAACTGACTGCAGAGGATGAATAAGTACGAAGAGAGTGGGTCCCCTTGCCTTATCCCTCTAGAGGGTTTCACTAGTCCTCACTAGAATGGCTTCTTTTTTTTTTTTTTTTGAGGAAGGTTTATTAAGGAACCAAAAGCACTTGGATATCCAAAATAATCATTCCACTCGTTGGTATTTTACAATTTCAACACGAGTTAGCTTCTAAATTAATAAGTGTGATGTAGAATTTTTTTTTTCTCTCAAAGAAAACTTTTATTAGCAAATTGCAAAAGG
The DNA here is from genome assembly GCA_963920545.1 of Lepidium didymum. Classification (NCBI taxonomy): domain Eukaryota; kingdom Viridiplantae; phylum Streptophyta; class Magnoliopsida; order Brassicales; family Brassicaceae; genus Lepidium; species Lepidium didymum. The sequence goes on from OY986992.1 coordinate 7,950,413, forward strand.
ATTACAAGTCTCGAGTAAACATTGGTTACAGAATATTTAGAGTTAAAAAGCTACAGCCAAAATTACAATGGACATTGGACATCAACTTCATTACAATTTATGATTTCCTTATTCTCATTTGTATGTTGAGTAGACTTGAAAAGATAATGTTCATGTGTTTCCTTCCCTAGTACTTTGATGGTTATGGAGAAGTAACAACTCATCAGACCTCGATCAAATCTGATTTTTGGTTCTTGTGGAAGAGATTAAGACAATCACTTAATTGATTCATCGTTCTCTTTTGGAGAAATGAGTGATGAAGGATATGATTCGATTAAAACATGGATACACCGACCACATACCTTACTACATTAATGAAAACTAAACACAACTTATACTTAACTAAAATAGGAGAGACCTTATGATGAAATCCAATCAATGATTGATGAAGGAGAAAACCAAGCAGCTTCAAAGAAACTGTTGGGAGGACACCTTCATCATGAGGGAAGAGAAACGTGAGAGTCTAGGAGCAAAACAACGGAGTTAACATTTCCGAGTAAGACTTCATACATGCATGGATGAGAGGGAGGAAGATAAAGAAAACACTGGCCCAAACGAGTGATCTGACCCTAAACCGCCGTGACAAGGAGAAGGAAAGATCGATGGGACCACCACACCACCTTCAAACACAGTGGAACTGGATGGCGATGGTGGCAAAGCGGAGAAGACATTATTCTAGATCTACGACACGTTCTAACGAGGGTACCGACGAAAAGACATCTGACAGAGAGCTACATGCGGTGGCCACCTTTTTTGGTGGCGGTGAGGCCACTAATCGTTGAAAATGGAGATCGGTTGTGGTGGTGTTTTTTTGCAAGGAGGGAGAGAGAGTGTGTTTTTAGTGTTTTCTTAAAGAAATTAATGGAATATACAATTATTGATAAAACAAGTGTGATGTAAAATTATTGATAAAACAATAAATTATGCGGAGTGACAATTTTTTTAGAGTTTTTCAAGGCAGTGGTAGATTCAAAAATATTTTTTTACCGGGATCAATGATATATACTATAATTTATTTAAAAAAATTACTATTGATTTTTAAAAGCTAAAAGAAAATATCGTAAATATACTTTATAGAAAAAGTCAAAAGTGTCAAAGTGAAGGATCCATCATGGGTGAAGGATGTCAAATACACATAAAAATATCAAACCTACAAGATTTCAGGGAGTTAAAATCTTTCTATTTATTATTGATGTGTAATTTGACCCTCTAAACTCTTCATGGGTATGTTATTGTTTCTCAGTCTGGTAGCTTACATATTTCAACAAATGACTCAGATATTTGAATTTAAATTTTATCTTTTACTATAAATAGAGGTTAAAAATAAAAGTTTATGGGTAGACTTGAACAATAAATAGATTTATAATTTTTGACAAAGAAAAACAATAAAAGTTTTAATTAGCAATGTCTCAACTCATACACCATTTTAAAAATAAACTATTAACGTTTAACCACAATTTCAAAAACTATAAATTCACCACGTACTTCTAATAATTTGATATTTATATTAAAATAAATACAAAAAAACAACAAATGATAAACTTACTATATCCCTTTTATAATTTTGTACGTAAAAAATAATACTATAATTATAAATTAAAAATTGATCAGAAACTTAGTTTATATTTCTAATTGAAATTTAGAAAATTCAGTATTTATATTACAACAAAAATATCAACTACAAAAATAAATTACAAACTCACCAATACCTCTAATAATTTAGTATTTAAATTAAAAGAAATACCATAACTAAAAAAATATAAAATCAAAATAAAGCTCTTCTAGTTTCATAATTAAAAAATAATACCACAATTAAGAAAAAAATATAAATTCTCCATATATCTTTATTGACCTTGTATTAAAATTAATACAAATATGTAAAGAAGGTTTTGGTCCAAAGAAAGTTTACTCTCAGGGCTATTATTTGCGTGCTGTTTTGAGCAATTCCAACTAACCTATATTTCTGATTCTAAATGCTATTTTAGAGTAAATTCACTCCAACTCACCTTTATTTTTGACTCTAAGACCATCTACAATGTATTTTTCTATTTTTTACTCTAAAATAGAGTAACTCTATAATATAGGTATGTTTTACTCTAATGTATTCCTCTATTTTTACTCTATAAAAGAATCTTCTTAGTATATTCTATTTTTAATTTATCATTAAAACCTATTTATTTCTAAAAAATTACAATTTAACCCTATTATTGAAGGTTAGTTCACCGTTTATGACTTTTGCATTATTTAATCTATTAGTTTCATATTTTTAAAATTTAGTTTTGTCTCATGCTAAGTGTTCTCATATATTGATTTATAATATTTAAATTTAATTATTATTTAGAAGTTAACTATCATTTATAAAAATTTTAAAATTTTAATATTTAAAATTTAATTATTATTTTGATATTAATTATCATTTTTAGTATTTAAAATTTATTTATTATTTATATAGAGGAATTTAATTTTTCCTCTATTTTAGAGGTAACTTTCTTAAAGTAAAAATGGAATATACTTAGAATATTTCTTTTTAGAGTAAGAAATTGAAGAATACATTGGAGATGGTCTAAAATAGTGGAATGCTATTTTTTCCTCTATATATAGGAGAATACTATTTTTTCTTCTATTTTAAAGGTGACATTTTTAAAGTAAAAGTGAAATATACTTTGAATATTTCCTTTTAGAGTAAGAAATAGAGAAATACATTAGAGTAAAACACACATTTATTATAGAGATTCTCTAGTTTAGAGTAAAAAATAGAGGAATACATTGAAGATGGTCTAAGATGGGATATATTATAGGGTCCATAAATATTGAGGGTTTTTTTTTGGTCAACACTGAGCCACAACTACCCGGTCCATTAGCCAAATTCTTACATAATGTAGGCAGTGAGATTTGATCACTGGGTGTGAGATAGTACTTGCCTTCAGTAGACTTACCACATGCCACTAAACCAAAGTCACTTCAAAATATTGAGGGTCTATTGTAAATATATCATCAATTTTTTTAATTATTCAAAAGTCAAATTTTGTAGTTTTTTAATTACTTGTCACGTAAAAGATGTTTTAGTTTATGAAAAACATATATCTAACTCATTAATTATTTATGTTTTATATTTATATACTCTAAAGTCTTTTTTTTACATGGAGACAAAGGTGATTTCCGGCGAAGCCTAATCTATCCGGTATTGGCAAAAGCATTCTCAGGCGATCACCATGGCGATTAAAGAGGAAGATTGTTGTTCTCATTTCATGGGCGAGAGATGAGAAACGACTGTGGAGAGTTTTAAGAATAAGAAAAACAATGAAGGAGGCTTTTACAAAGGTGGGCCGATCTGGACGGAAAATCTGGCAAGGCGAGGCGAGATTATGAAGAATATACCCTGGCGATTTAGATGTAAACAATTTCAAATTGGGGAAAATCATTCGATTAAAAACCCTAGATCCAATCAAAGAAATCGAGGGTCTGATCAGAAAAATCTGGTTTGGCGAGCCGAGAAAATCAATGATAGACTCCGGCGATTTGGATGCAAACACCTTTAGTTCGGGGAATGGTATCAGTTACAAAACTCTAGATTTCACCCAGGGGATCGAGGATCTGGCCAATCACAAAATGGCGATACATGGACAGAGGATTCACGATATGGAGGAAAAACAGAGATAATAATCACGGTGATCCCTAATGATATTGTCTTTCCGATAAACGGGGTAATACTAACCTCACGGATGTATTACCTCATCGATTCACCATACAACCCGGAATCTTAAACGTCTCTTTTTTGACCCAGAGATTCTCTCACTTTTTTTAGCCTATTAGGAAGCCAAAGGAAGCTGCAGACGTCCCTGGTTTTGGGCCAAGTAATCACCATAACAAATATCCGCCACCCCTTTCACCATTTCCATAATGGTTTACGATCAGTTTGTTCCGATGGACCAAGATACACGGTGGCCCTTTCCAAACAGCCGTAAAAGTAGAAGAATATGGAAGGTCAATGTCACTTTCTTTTGCCCGCAATCTTGCATTAATATCTAGGATTGGCCTATATCAAATCACTAACCAATATGGTAATTTTCTGTTATTGGTGTTCTTGCCATTTCTACTCGGAGTTCACTCAGGATCTCAGTGAATAAGAGGAAAAAGGAAAGTCTGAGGGCTTTCTCAATCACACAGTATAACTCCCAAAAAATCTTAGCAAATCGGCGGCAGACAAGAGAAGTCCCTCTCTATATCACGATTATATCTCTATTTTTTTGGAAATCAACTTATTTCTATTTGTATTTCCGGAATTTGCAAATCAATGAAGATTATACCTTAGGTCTCTATAAATCAAGTTACTCGTTCCAAAGTATTTTACAAAATACTCTCGACTCAGTGTTTCTATTATTTTCAATACTTTGCAGAAGTAACATGGCCCAATTAAACATGAAGAAGATGATGAACATTGGTGCATCCCCAACGCCTATTCCAAGGATCAAAATTCCGACCTTCGACAACAGTGCATTGTTGGAAAAATGTTCAAAGGTACTGCTGGGACGTTGTATGAATCCAGCGAAACAGGACGTGGGTGCGTTGATCCAGCGTTTCCCCGCATCTGGAGGATGGATAATAGAGTGTTCGGAACAGATCTTGGCTCCGGACGATTCCAATTTACGTTCAAAACCAAAGAGGACATGGAGGAAGTCCTTAAGTTAGGATCAACTCATTTTGACGGTGGATGATCACCGTAGATCGATGGAAGGCTCGTGCTCCGGAAAACTATCCATCCACATTAACCATGTGGGCTCATCTATCCGAATTTGCAGCTGAGCTGGTATTCAAAACAATCGGCGATCAATTGGGGAAGGTGATCAAAGTTGATGTGAATGGGGCTAGAGTACTCGTGGAGATCAATGTGATGAAGGTACTAATCATTCGCACTATTGTTGAATTTGCGGATGGGGAGGAAACTTTTGTCAAAGTAAAGTACGATCGCCATCAAGGGATCTGCACTTTTTGTAATTACATCAACCATGATATATCGAGATGTAAACGGCTAATGGAACAAGAGAATGGGAAAGCCGAAAGAGAAAAGGTGTCGAGGACAGAGAGACAATCTGATCGTTATCAGAGTTACAGAGGAGCTCTTGTCAACAATGACAAGAAAAAGCTAGGAAAAGCAAGAAAATGGAGCCTAGACAACAATTTTTGGACCAATAAGGGTCAAATTTTATTCAACCTCAGTCGGGGCTTGCACATGTTCCCGAGCTTATAGATGAACAAGTAACAAGCTTAAAGCAGCAAGGAAGTGAGGATAATATGGTAGCAAAGGCGTTTGTGTCCGAAAATAACACCACAGGGACACAAAAGAAAAAAAGGCAAGAGGATATAGATGCAGTTTACTAGACATGCTCATCACTTGAAATTGAAGGGAAACAGCTAAATCTGATGAGGCTTTATCCTCCTCAAAGAAAAAGAAATGTACGACACGTTCCACATATGGTGAAGAGGTAACTTCTAAGGCCTCTCTCTATGGAAAAGAAGGGAACACTTATAAGGATCATGTCCCTAAAGAAGCCTATCTTGGAGGGGATGATGATCCAATGAATAGCAATCTCCTCTCTGAGAGTAAATCAGGTGGTGGGGAAAATGTCAATCCACATCTGTCAGTTGAGGATCTTGAGAAGCTGAAAGATTATGGGACTACTACGGAAGAAGAAAGGCTCACCTTACTAGGGGAAAAGTCACGGTCTCAAATTGATGCGGCTATGCAAAGATGGCCATCGTTGGGACAACAAGAGAAGCATCACAGAAACTCTTAAGAAGGGAGTTAAATCCTCAAGCGGCCTAAAAGGAATGAGCTCCAAAGAGCAACATATCCTCGAGGTAGTGGCTCTACAAAGGCGTTTAGAAAAGGCTTCAAAGGGAGGCAAACACTCACAGGGCCCCAACGAGAGTGTCGTCTCTCGTAAACCGACATTGTCCACTTGAATTTTCCTAAGTTTTTCTTATGTTTAAAGTTTTATCTTGGAATTGTCAGGGTATTGGGAGCCTTATTTCCCTTAATTATTTGAAAGACATCAATAAAAAGTTTTGTTTTGACTTCTTATTCTTAATGGAAACAAAGAAAAAAGATGACTACTTGGAAGGAATCATGGAGGTTTTAAATTTCGATAACATGATTACAGTAGCACCAACCAGAACAAGTGGGGGTCTGTCTCTATTTTAAAAACAATATTATAATGTAATTTTATCCCATAAAGATAAAAACATTATAGACGTATCCTTAGAATTACAAGATAAAAAGACATACATATCTTTTGTGTATGGAGAACCTGTTTATAAGTTAAGAGATCAAGTGTGAGAATGACTTACAAGGATTGGAATCCAAAGGTCGGAACCTCGGTTCATTATCGGAGATTTTAATGAACTCTCCGGACACCATGAAAAGAAAGGTGGGAGATTACAAAGTTTAAGCTCCTTCATACCCTTCAACACAATGTTAAAAAACTGCGGTTTTCTAGAATTTCCATGCATTGGCGATACGTGGTCATGGAGGGGGGTTAGGCAGAATGAGATAGTCCGCTGTAAATTAGACAAAACTTTTGGGAATGAGGAGTGACATGCACTCTTTCCATAATCCACAACCGAATACCTTCAAATGATCAGCTCAGACCATATACTAATTTTTACAGAAATGAAAGACTCAGAAATCATTCGCAGACCAGGATTTCACTTTGATAAGCGATGGATAGGAAGACCGCGGTTTGTTACAACGGTTGAGAAGGGTTGGAAAAAGAGAAATTTTGAGATGGCGGAAATAGCATGTACCTCTTGGAAAAAGACGAATTGAGGAGCTTAAGAACATATTGGAGAACATGAAAAATCTGGACTCTTGTCCCACTTCGGAAATTCAGAAAGTGGCTTTTGATTTAAGCTTGGCTTATAAAGAAGAAGAAACTTACTGAAAACAAAAAAGCTGGAATCGATGGCTAGAAAAAGGGGACAAAAATACAAAATTCTTCCACGCCCAAACAAAACAACGCATAGCAAAGAATATGATCATTGGTCTTTTCAATGAACAAGGAAAATAGTATTGAGTGTGAGACAGTAAAGTATTTTGAAAAGCTGTTTACCACAAATGGGCCCAGTGATTTTGAGATATCCTTAGAAGGGATTGAATGTCAAGTAACTGAGGAGCAAAATCGCTTATTGCTAGGAACAACGTCAGTAGAGGAAGTTAGGCGAGCTTTATTCATGATGGATCTAGGAAAGGCGCCGGGTCCGGACGGAATGACTGCTCTTTTTTCCAACAACATTGGTCTCACATAAAGAAGGAGATAGTTTGTGTTGTTAACAATTTTATAACGATCGGGGCGTTTGAACGAGAACTAAATCAAACAAACATCTGTTTGATCCTGAAAATAGCTAGACCGACAACTATGGCTGAATTTCGCCCTACTAGTTTGTGCAATATTGTCTATAAAATTATCTCTAAAGTGGTGTGCTTAAGACTGAAGAGAATTCTGCCTAAGTTAATTTCAGATACTCAATTTGCTTTTATGTTAGGGCAGCTTATTTCGGATAATATACTGATAGCTCAGGAGATGTTCAATGTCCTTAAATCTAACAAGAGGATCAAGGGAAATTATATAGCAATCAAAACCGATATGAGTAAAGCATATGACAGTATAAAATGAGATTTTCTACGTCATCTCCTGCTCAAACTCGGTTTTCATGAGAGATGGGTTAGAGATATAATGCACTGTGTGAGTTTGGTAACCTATTCTATGTTACTGAATGGAATTCCACGAGGCCTCCGTCAAGGAGACCCACTATCCCCATACCTCTTTATCCTTTGTACTGAGGCCCTAATTTCCTAACTCAAGAAGGCGGAATCCCAAAAAATCTGTCAGGGATATCTATCACACGATCAAGCCCAGCGGTGTCACATCTTTTTTTTTTGCGGATGATAGCATGTTCTTCTGGAAGGCCAACCTCCAAGAGGCGAATACGATCCTACATATTTTGAAAAGTATGAGGAGACTTCTAGACAACAAATTAATTTTTCCAAATCTTCAATCCAATTCGGTAAAGAAGTTGAGATGGTTAAGAAACTGTAGATTCAGAATTGCCTGGGAATAAATAATATAGGTGGCATGGGCACTTACCTTGGCTTCCTGGAGGGCCTAGAAGGAGCCAAAACAAAGGTTTTTGCTTTCGTAACGGAGAAAATAAACTCATGGATTAATTCATGGACGGTAATGTATCTATCCAAAGGGGAAAAAAGGTATTAATCAAATCAGTTCTTACTACTATACCATCCTATGTGATGTCCTGTTACCGTCTCCCAAAAACTATAACCTCGAAGATCTCAGCAGCCATTGCAAACTTCTGGTGGCGCAACTCTGGCACCTCGAGAGGCATTCATTGGGTCCGCTGAGAGACCCTGTGTAAGCCTAAGCTTAAGGGGGTTTAGGGTTCAGAATGATTGAGGAATTCAACTCGGCCCTACTTGCTAAACAACTTTGGTGCTTATTGGATTATCCGGACTCCTTTCTATCGAAGATATTACGGGGATGATATTACTTTGATACTAATCCGCTCGATCCTTGACGTCTGTATTCTCCTTCATACGGATGGCATAGCATTATTTCAGCTCATGGGCCAGTAATGAAGGGTTTAATTAAGAGAGTGGGTAATGGCAAAACTATTCGGGTTGGGTCAGACCCTTGGATCCCAGACCGACATCCTCGCCCAACCAAGGGTATGGCTTCCGAAATTCACTTGGATTTAAGAGTATCTAAATTGATTGACCCACATACGCGGTTATGGCGTGAGACTTTAGTTCACCAACTGCTTCTCCCGTATGACGCAAAGCTTATCCTAGGAATTCATATCCCAAGAAGAGTAGTCCATGATCGACTGGGTTGGCACTATAACAAGAATAGTACCTATTCGGTTAAATCATGCTATTAAGCAGAACGAAACCTCTCATTATGCTCTTTTCAATCATACAGTCCTAATATAAAGGACTTACAAGCTCAAGCCTAGAAAGTGAATGCGTCACAAAAGATTAAACATTTCATTTGGCAAGCAGTTTCTGGACACCTGGCGGTTAAATCAAACCTTACCAGGAGATGTATAAATTGTGATACACACTGTGATTTATGTGGATCTGAATCGGAAACGATTAATCATGTACTTTTGAATGTCCACCAGCCCTTCAAACCTGGGCTTTGTCAAGAATTCTTGTAGGAATGAATTTTCCGGGGGAGTCAATCTTTACTAATATAGACTATCTGCTCTGGCGATTACCTAGTAAGGAGGAATTCGATAGCTTTCCATGGATACTATGGTTTTTATGGAAGGCGTGTAATGAGAAGGCCTTCTCAAATAAATATAGAAGTTCACATGATATAATAAGTTTGGCGGAAACCGAAGTTAGAGCTTGGTTCGAAGCACACAAAGAAGGCTCTGCTGACCCGGGATGTAACAAGTCACCATCCCGGGATAAAGAGGTATCTGTTTCACGTCCACTAAAAGTTAACCGTGCTTTCTCTGGATATAGATGCATGGTGGATGCATCCTGGAATGCATCGGATCTGTTTACAAGATTGGGTTGGTACTCTTTCCCGGATAGTATTGAGGGTTTCAATTTCGGAGCACAATGTATTTGGCGCAGTTTGTCTTCTCTGCATTTAGATTTGAGGCGCTCCTCTGGGCTATGACGTGTCTATCATCCCTCCAGGTTGCAGAAGTTGAGTTCCTACTGGATTGTGCCGAGCTTCTGAAGATGATCGAGGAGTCTCATAGTTGGCCTGCATTACTACCGTATTTAGATAACTTCTCAAGACTCTGAAGCTTTTTCCGGTCGTGTTCCGTCCTCTACATTCCCCGTACACTGAACCACAAAACTGATCACCTAACCTGCACAGCCAAAGAATTTTTTGCGATCTCATTTTTTGTGCATAATGTGCTTTTTATTTAATTATTGTAGTCGTTTAAAATGAGTTAAGTTGACAAAAAAATTTTATTTAATTCCTATACCAACTTGTGTTGTGACTACCCTTTTCATGCTTATCATTATTTCCTTCTAATAAGGAAAATTTTTATTTCCAAAAACTATAACTATTACTTCAATAAATTTAATTACCACAAAATGAAATATTTGAACATTGCTTTCATTTGCAAGAATTAATTTTAATTAATTTAACACCAAAATTTTGAACGTTAGATGAGTGTCTAGAATCATCTTTGGCAGCTATATATATAGCAGTTGTATTTACAACTTTCTCACTTGTGTTTAGAACCAAAAAAATAATTACTACAATTATTATAGATTTTTTTTACACCTTGCTCAAAAGAAATTGTATATTTCGAAAAATATAATTGTTTTCCAAATGTAATAATTGTATATGAAATTTTACTAACTATTTTTGTGACGGTTATTTTTACAAAAAGGAGATTTTCAAAATTAAAGTTGTTCAAGTTATATTTGCGGTTAACTATGTCATAAAACGACTAAATGGTTTAGTTTAATAATGATAGAAAATAGTTTTTTATAAGAATTAGACGTAAAAAAATTAATTGACGATCTTGTTTATAAATGTGTTAAAAGAACCATTAGATTTGGTTAAACATTGTAATTTTTTATATTGGAGTTTTATTATATCAATATTTTTATAAGTAACCTTTTTTTTAATGTATTAACTCCTAAAATTATATAGTATAGGCCCTATTTGATTTTGAAACACGGGACTCTAATTTGTTTGAGACGGTCTTGCTTCCAGACTTAACAATTGGACATCTTAATGACCCAATTACTAGGATACAGAGGGAGGTTTAACTTAGAAATTTCTTGACCCTTATAATGCGAGGTTGGTTCTAAGATTACGGGTTCAAAGGTCTAATAATTAAAAAAAATACTCAGTGCTAATATTCGATTGACATTTCAATAATAACAAAAAAATACTCGGTGCTAATATTCAGGCGCTCTAAGCACATTGGAAGCTCAAATTTCCTTCGAGACTAAAATATTTTATTTGGAAAGTATTATCAGGTCACTACCTAACAGTAAATTATGACCTCTTTAAGAGAGGTATAAGAACTAAGCAGTGTTGTTGTTGTGGAGCGGATGTTGAAACCATCAACCAACATACTATTTGGACTTTTTGTTTTAGAGAATTCAGAAGAAAGTGGAAATATCTAACTTCCCTTGAATCATGTGGTATATTTTGAAAATGAGGAAAGACAAGACTTTCTCGAACATTTACCATGAGCCCAGGGATTTGGTACAACTGGCGAAAGAAGAGGCTACGACATGGTTCTAGGCACAAGAAACAATAGCGTCAAGGTCCGATCTGCCACTTAAGGGCAAATGTCTAGAAGACAAAGTGGTTTTTAAGCCACTAGCGGTATCTCCGTCTATGACTGGTTATAGGTGTTTTTTGGATGGATCTTGAAAAGATTTAGAGTTCTTTTCGGGATTAGCTCAAATCTTCCAAAATGGTGAGGAAAGGGGGAAAGATGAAAACTCGAGGCTCAATTAATGATGAAGACACTTCTGCTCTTCGTGTTCGTCAAGAGATCCTATTTTCTGAAGATAACGAAGCTATCTCTCCTAAATCGAAGTTGTTTTCCAGATCTCAGTTTCGCGATAAATATGAAGCTGCAATGAAATTATTTGATAGCTCTCACACTCCCTTCTTCCTTCGTTCAGCCTATCATCTAGGTTTATCTATAGTTACACACATCTTAGATGGAACGAACTATAACAGTTGGTCAATTGCAATGAAAATAAGCTTAGATGCTAAGAATAAGCTTAGTTTTGTGGATGGATCTTTGCCTCGACCTTCTGAAGATGATAGATCTTTCAAAATATGGAGTCGTTGTAATAGCATGGTTAAATCCTGGATACTGAATGTGGTTAATGCTGAAATATATGGAAGTATATTGTATTGTCAAGATGCTGGTGAGATGTGGACAGATCTGTTCTGATGTTTCAAAGTGAATAATCTTTCTAGAAGGTATCAATTGGAGCAGTCGGTGATGACATTGAAACAAGGTCATATGGATCTCTGTATCTATTTCACGCAGAAGAAGACTCTATGGGAACAACTAGCTAATACTAAAATTAGTTCAGTTCAGAAATGCAATTGTGACAGAGTTAAGGAACTTCTCGAAGAAGCTGAGACAAGTAAGGTCATTTAATTCTGATGGGACTTAATGATGAGTTTAACGACATCAGAGGTCAGATTCTCAATATGAAGCCTCACCCCCATTTAACTGAGATTTACAATATCTTATATCAAGATGAAAGCCAACGTCAAGGTGGAGGTAATCACAAAACAATTCCTTCACAGACCGCTGTTCAAACTACATCTAATGATGATGCTCAGATTATGCTAGCTCATGGTAGTGGTCATCAGAAACTGAAATACTCTCATTGCTCTCATTCTGGTCACACTATTGATAAGTGTTACAAACTTCATGGCTATCCACCTGGTTATCCTATGAGAGGAAAGAAGAATAATGGGAGTGGGAATACAGTAATTGCAACTCAGGTTATGTCCAGTCCACAGGAAAACAACATGTTAGATTAGATTGATAACATGAGTAAGGAACACATCCAAGGTTTGATATCTTATTTGAGTTCTAAGCTTCAAACTTCTGGAATTACACCATGTTCTAAGACTTCAATTTCTTCGAGTTCTAAACATGCACCAGTGATTTCACAAATCTCTGGTACATTCCTTTCTCTTTATCATCATCCTTCTTTTCTTTCTTCCTATTATGACATGCTCACCAATTCTGTGTCTCCGGAAACTGGTATGGCTAGTGGTTCTTGGGTAATTGATTCAGGTGCTAGTCATCATGTGACTCATATTAGGGAACTTTATAGGGAATTTAAGAGGCTAGAGAATACTTTTGTTACTCTGGTTAATGGTTACACAGTTAAGATAAAAGGAACTGGATACATTCAACTGATTGATGCTCTTTCTCTACATAATGTGTTATATATTCCTGAGTTTAAGTTTAATTTGTTGAGTGTAAGTGTTTTGACAAAAACCTTGAAAACTAAAGTCAGTTTCACTTATGTTGCTTTTTTTATATTTAGGATCTTACACGAGAATGGATGATTGGTCAGGGTCGTAAAATATCAAACTTATACATTCTGAACACCAATGATTTTCCTTAGATAAAGTTTGTAGCTCAAGTTGATGTTGTCTGCTCATGTTTGAATGATGATCTTACTACTTGGCATAGGCATCTTGGTCACCCAACTATGTCTAAGATAGAATATCTTTCTGATGTGTTGTCCCTTCCTAAAGTTGCTCATAAACATAGTCATTCTCCTTATCATATCTGTCATTTGGCAAAACAGAAAAGATTGCAATTTACTTATTGTCAAAATATTTGTGAAAAACCATTTGAATTAGTTCATATTGATACTTCGGTTCCATTCTCTGTTCCCATAACTAATGGTTTCAAATATTTTTAATAGTTATAGATGATTTTAGTCGTGCTACATGGGTCTATTTGATGAAACAAAAGTTTGATGTTTTACACATTTTCCTAATTTTATTCAAATGGTAGAAACTCAATATAACCTAAAAGTGTGTTCTGTGAGATCTGATAATGCATATGAATTGCAATTTACCGATTTGTTTTTACAAAAAGGGATTAAAGCATTTAACTCATGTCCTGTAACTCCGAAACAGAACTCTGTTGTAGAGAGAAAGCATCAGCATCTTTTGAATATAGCCAGGACTCTTTTGTTTTAATCAAACATTTCATTAGAGTTTGGGGGGGGGGGGGGGGAGGATTCTGTTCTTACTACCACATTTCTCATCAATAGGTTACCATCTTCTATGTTGGAAAAGAAATCTCCTTATGAGAAGTTAACATATAAACTCTCTGATTATCATTCTCTTAAGACTTTTGGGTGTTTATGTTATTAGTCTACTTCATCAAAGAGTAGACACAAGTTTGAACTTAGAGCTAAGGCATGTGTTTTTCTTGGATATCCTAGTGGTTATAAAAGGTATAAGGTTTTAGACTTAGAGACATACTCAGTTTCCATTTCTAGGCATGTTGTTTTCTATTAGGATATTTTTCCTTTCTTTGAATCCACCATCAAGGATTAGTTAAAGAATTTCTTTCCTCATCTTATTTTCCCTTCACCACCTTCTGATGATCAGCCTTTGCCTTCTCATGCGTTATCTCCTGATGCACCTCCTTGTCAAGATGTGACATCAATTAAGGTTTCTGGTCCTTCTGTCTCAAGACCTCCTCGGCCAAAGAAAACACTTAGCCATTTAAAAGACTTCATTGTTATAATAATACTAGTACTCATATTACTACACCTTATCCAATTACAAACTTTATTTCTTACTCATACTTATCTGAACCATTTCGTGCCTTCATTAACATTCTTACATCCACCTCAATACCTCACCACTATTTAGAAGATTTGAAAGACAAAATCTGGTGTGATTCTATGGGGTTGGAAATTGGTGCTTTTAAAAGAACAGGTACTTGACTATTTGTGAGTTGGCTGCAGGAAAAATTATTGTTGGTTGCAAATTGTTATTCACCATAAAATACAATGCAAATGGCACCATAGAGCATTTCAAATCCAGATTGGTAGCTAAAGGCTATACCCAACAAGAGGGCATCAATTATTTGGATACTTTTTCCCATGTGGCTAAGATGGCTACTGTTAAGTTACTTCTTGCTTTAGCTCCTAAGATGAAATGGTCACTCAAACAACTTGATGTGTCAAATGCATTCTTAAATGGAAATTTAGATGAGGAGATATACATGAAGCTTCCACCAGGGTATTCTACAATTAAGGGGGAAGAGGTTCCACCTAATTATGTCTACAAGCTTCATAAGTCTATTTATGGCTTGAAACAAGCATCTCGATAGTGGTTTATCAAGTTCTCCACTACTCCGCTTGGTCTTGGATTTGTGAAATGTCACTGTGACCACACATTGTTTTTGAAGTATGTTGATTGTCATCACCTAGTTGTTTTGGTCTATGTGGATGATATCCTCATAGCTAGTATGAGTGATGAAGCTGCCACTGATTTGACAACTGCTTTGAGTTCAGTTTTCAAACTTTGTGACCTTGGTGTTCCCAAGTTCTTCCTTGGCTAGAAATAGCTCACTTTACTGCAGGAATCTCCATTAGCTAGCGCAAGTATGTCTTGGATTTGCTTGAATCTACAAGTTTTTCTAGATGCAAACCTTCTGCTACTCCTATGGAACCTAATCTCAAGCTCTCTAAAGATGATGGTTAATTGTTACCTGATTATAAGCAATATAGAAGATTGATTGGAAGACTTCAGTATTTGACCATAACTTGTCTTGACATTGTCTTTATAGTGTCTAAATTGGCTCAATATACTGCAGCTCCCCATGATTCTCATCTTAAAGCTCTGCACAAGTTGTTACATTATCCTAAAGGCTCTATTGGTTAAGGCTTATACTACTTAGCTGATGCATTCTTTGATATACGTGGTTACACTGATTCAGACTACGGAGCTTGTCCTGACACTCGGAGATCTGTTACAGGATATGCAATGTTTCTTGGCGATTCATTTGTTACCTGGAAGTCAAAGAAGTAGGAGATTGTCTCTTTCAGCTCAGCAGAGGCTCAATATCATGCCATGTCTATGGCTACGAAAGAATTGATTTGGTTAGCATGGATTTTTGCAGGAACTACACATTCCAGTTTCTCTTCCTACATATCTGTATTATGACAATATAGTTGCACTATATATTGCTAGCAACTCTGTTTACAATGAGCAAACCAAACATATTGAAATGGCTTGTCATAAGGTTCATGAAAAGATTGAGGATGGCTTGACAAGACAATGCACGTGAGGACTGAACATCAATTGGCAGATGTCTTGACTAAGGTCCTATATCCAGCACCATTCTGAAATTTGATTAGCAAACTTGGTGTTCATAACATCTATGCACGAGTTTGAGGGGGAATATCATGATATAAATTGGTTTGGTTTAATTATCAGTATTTGGTTTAGCATAATTAGCTGGTTTAGTATTGTGTATAAATACTCAATTGTACAATACATTTTGGTTAAGAGAAATAACAGAAAGTATTTTGAATTCTTCTTCTCCTTCTTCTCCGAAACTAATAGTGGCTTCTATTGGATAGAATGAGAGAAAATGTACAAGTCTAAACATTTATGTTCAGTATATTTTGTAGGCCTGCAAAAATTTAATGATTCAAATCGAAGCGAAAATATCGATCTGAAATCGGGTAATGTGTTCGAGGACGATAGAAAACACATCTGTATGAAGGACACTGGTTTCTCTCTATAGTCTATACACACCTTTATAAAAAAAAAGGAGAACAACTCTGAGCTCACGGCAGTGCGACGCCAGTTTCAGTCACCAAATTATGTTCTGGAAGTTCGCAATCTTCCATTTTTAGAAGATGAGCAATGTGATGAAAGAAATCCAAAAGTGTTGAGAATTTGAGATTTATGAAAAACAATCCTGAATATGAACTTGAGAGAGTGAGAGAGAAATGTTGACCAAAAGGAGTCTTTCTTCTCCTGTTCCAATAGCTCTTCGAATGAGATGTCTGAAAATTCATCATCTGGACTGTCTAACTCTGTTCTCGATTTGTCTTTGAGTTCCATGGAAGCGCTTATTTCACGAACCTGCAGAATCAGAAAGAATGTTCATGGTTATGACTATAGTTAATCAAAAAAGAAACTAAAAATCTCAAAAGAGTCCCAATAATGCTTGCAGAGGCCAATACATGAGATAACACAGCTAAGACTCCACTAATTTATCAGACAGATTTTGAGGTTTTGGTTTTACCTCCACACATTCTAACAAATTGAGTTTGGATTTACCTTTTTGTATGCAGGTGAAAGTTTTAGTTGTTGCTGGAGCCAATTATATACAAGCGCATCTTCTTCTACTCTTTTTTGTTCCATCTCCAGCTTATAGATCTATTGACACACAAACATTACAATTTACTTCAAAAGCAACAGAAGAAAAACAAACAAAAAAAATAAGACAATGATTGATGAAGCTAACATTCACCTGCTGACGAAGGCGATCAATGGAAGATCTATCAGCCTTGAAGAGAAGGGCTTTTGTTATTGAAAACTTGCGCTTGATTACTTCGGACCTAGAATAGAAACAAGCAGGTATAAATTAGTGTCACCGGAGAAGAAAGATTAGTAATCAGACACGCAACATGTCACTATAAAAGGTAAACACAAATAGAAATCTCGGACAAAGCATAGACCAAGAAGCAGCTACTTGTTATGCATAGAGAAAAATCAAAGTTTTGAGGTGCTGATGTATATGAAAAGCCAGAGTCTCTTAATAACATCTACACCAACGTTATTAGTGCCCAAAGTTACTAGTGAAGACTCTGAAAATACTTTAATTGAACACGAAACAGGGCCATATACTCAAAATGTAGGACGAACTACGCAAGTTGATCAGGGATGACAATATGATATTCCATTATGGAATTGTTAACTTACTTGTGCTGTAGTTCATTTTTGGCTTCTATCAAACAATTAGCAAACTCTCCAACCTGCAGAATTGAACAACCCAAATAAACATCAGAATCTAAAACTCAACAGGGTTGTAAATTGTAGTAATCCAAAGGCTACGTTGAGGTAAATCACAGGAAGAAAGCTGATCAGAAATATAGCTGAGATCTTCCAACTTAGAAGTCTTTTTGTTTATCAAACTTAATTTAGTAAAAGATATTGAGCAAATATCACAAAGCTAAAATCCACAGGGTAGCCTAATGCTTTAGTAAATTCAGAGGTTTAGATGTCTACTTCTATGGCAAATATATAAATTTTTTTTCTTGGCATTCTAATTTAGTGCCTTTAAACCTCACACGAGAAAGGTAATTTTTGAGGATCGAATCTCTTGATTGCCAAAATTCCTAATGATATAAGATCTGATTTCTAAAATTTGTATGAAGCCCTTTATAAATATTTTTTTTATGTTGACAATAAAATACATTATAAAACTAAGACATTATATCATACATTATAAATGTATGATATGATATGAGATATGAATCATTTAATGTTGTGAGTAGTTTTGGTTTCTTCGCAAATTGTCTCTTATCTTTTTTTGTTGTTCTCTTTCCTTCTTCTCTTATCTCTCTTTATATCTCACTGGTAAACCATTTTTTTGGGTGAATTGCGAGCTTGAAAGATCCAATTCCAATGGAACTCGACTAGTTTTCGTAGTTTTAGATCACAATAGCTTTGAACTTCAACAAATTTCATGGTTTCTTATTCTCTCTTCTTCTTCCTCTTTCTTCTTGTGTTACTCGACATGCAAGTCCTTCTTCCTCCTCTATGCTTGAGGTGATCAACATGCAACAACAAAGACATAGAATTTAACTAAGTAAACAAAAGGTGAATCCTTTTTTCCGTCGGGTCATTGTAGACGTTGAATAACAATTTGTCTATTTTATCTCGCTCTTATTTCTACTTTTTTATTTATTTATTTCAATGTGTCAAGTTTAGTGTATTTTCCTTACCAAAAAAATGGATGAATCTCACCTCTTTCTTTCTTGATATATTTGTGTCATGGTTTTCTTCAAAAGACTTATTTATCCAAGTTTATCATTCCCGTAATGTCGCTTTGTAACTTTGCTTTTAAGTATTTGAATAAAGCCGGGGGCTAGTCTCCCGCTTTAAAATCAAAAAAAGAAGTGAGACAACTACTGATATAATTTAGTGTCTAAAATTACTACAAATGAGGTTTAGCAACAAAGTCGTTGTAGTATAGTGGTAAGTATTCCCGCCTGTCACGCGGGTGACCCGGGTTCGATCCCCGGCAACGGCGTTTTAAAATTTTTAGGAGAAATTTTGAATCTTCGAAAAAGAAAAATACAAAAATGGCTTCGCCCGGGTTCGAACCGGAGACCTTCAGTGTGTTAGACTGACGTGATAACCAACTACACCACGAAACCCTTTTGTGATCAACTAGTCACAATCATTTATATATTCAAAACTATAAGGAGCCTATTACCCAGAAAATGAGGGAAACTTGTTTTCTGAATTAGAAGAGGGTCCAAGCAATATGGAAACTGAGAAAGAAGTACATGGTGATGTAGTGATGAAGACGTAAACAGTGATGAAGAGGGTCAGGTAGATGATGATGAGGGTGATGACTCTGAAGAAGGAAATGAATTTGATGCTGAAAGTGAAATTCCAAAGACGTTTGAACGCCTTGAGTATGAAGCTCTGGCTGAAAAGAAACGTAAAGCCCTTTCTGATTCTCAACGGTTTGTTCTTTGTCCTTTTTCTTTTTTTTTTCTATACAATGTTTCAAGATGCAGTGACAATAAAGTTTGAGGCAATCTATTTTCTCTACGTGAAAATCAATATTCCTGAGATTGTGCAATTATTTAGATTTGTCTTTCTTACTTAATCTTCTTGCTGGAGGATTCCTCAAACTAAAGTATCATTCCAACTTGAAGGGCGAATATGCATACTCATAAGTTCTATTCGGCTTAGTGCTTTAGACTTGCGAATGTAATTCAAAAAGCCTATATAAGTGACTTTTAGATGGATTTCTTGGTCAAGTACATCCCTTGTGTTGTCCTACATTTCTTTTGTGCTGATTATTTATTTGTAAATGGACAGTGATGGTTCAGGGAAGAGAACCAAGTTTGATGCCTTTAGCATTTCAAATAGCACCTCGGGCGTGGAGGGGTTCATGGAATTCTTGTCTTCTGGTAGCCGACGGAAATCGAGAAAGGTGTGTGTTTCTTAGGATATCTACGATTTTATGTCCCAGTTTAGCTTGTATTGAATTCTCTCTTAAATCCGTCTATTACCGCAAGAACTTCAACCCTTTCTCTGTTGTTAAGCATTAGCTCTTATTGAAACAAAACACTTGAACTGCATGTCCGTTCGTGAACCACACTCAAATTAGAAACATGGATATCTCGTGTTCCGCTGTTAGCAGGTAATATATTTTGTACTTCACTCGTGTATTCTCTGGTGATCCACTCCAACAACATTATAGGATAACCAGGTGTTTCCATATCGACTTGGTAATACTGCATATCTTGCCTCCTATTTTAAATATGTTTTCTACATTTCTGCAGAATAAAAAGGGGGTAAAAAACATGGGTCAAAGAAAGAAGTCGCACCTGACATTCTAAAGAGGTTTAGGGAGGCTCTTCTTCATCACGCCAATGGCCGTGACATTGAGGTAATCTAGGTGAAGTGTTTATTTTCTGTTTTTATGGGCCTTATATAGAGAAAAGCAAAGCTAAGGATCACTCTACGTAGTTTCCTGAAAAAAATAAATCGCTCGTCGTGTACCACAATATCATTTGACTATTACATATCAGAAATTAGTGTTTCACCCTAAATAGTGTGTTTGTGTCATTTATATATAGACTGATTTATGTGGATTTGCTTTCTTCCAGGCTTTGCCTATTTTATTAGAAGTTATTAAGCAAGCACCAGTGTTCAATACTGCATATTATTACCTTTCGCGTGTTTCTGAGCAACTTGGTAGGGACGACTCTTCGTCTACGGAAGCATTGAAGATTGCTGCAAGTATCAAAGGTCCAAAATCACCTTTTTGGATGTTGCTCTATGAGAGGTTCAAGTAAGCTCCTTCTGTTTATGCCAGTGTTCATATGCTTTATCTTGTAGACTTGTACAACAGAAATGGCAAACGCAAAATACTTTTCTGTTATGTCACATTAATTGTTTGACAGTAGGTTCTACTGAAAGACTGCGGGCTTGCAAATGTTTAAGTAGATGTTGTTTGTCTTGCTAATATACAGCTTTAGGGAAGACGAGTAGCACAAATAGAAGGAATATAGAAAGAAAGTGACTGCTGGTGGTGGGGGAATGGGAACCTGTTTTTCTGTTCTGTTTAGAATTTTTACTTGATAGTGGCAAGCAAGATAACATAAAGTAATTGATTTTAGGGAACAAGAGGACATGTCAGCAGCTAGGAGTTATGCTTCCAAAGCAATACAAGCTTATCCAGATGATATTCCTTTGAAAAAATATGATTATGCAGACCTCTGCCTAAATGCTGGAAAATATAAAGAAGCTGCTGAAACCTATGAGCAAATATTTCGTCGGTGTCCAGAGATAATTGAAGTACTCAAGTGGGGGATAGAGGTATTAGCTAAATGACTAGAAAATTCTTCTCATTGTTAATCCCTGTGATGTGAGTTCTCCAAAAAAAGACAACTGGCTATATCAATTTTATGAATTTATTTACATGTTCTTTTCAGTATTTCCTTAAATCTGGTGAGGGCGAGCGAGCAGCAAGCATCTTAGAGGATCATATCAAATCCCATCCATCTGAAGTTGGGCATGATATCTTGGATTTACTAGCTTCTGTTTTCATGCAAATTAATGCACATGATAGAGCTCTTAAGTATATCAACGATGTGCGCCAGATTTACCGTTCAGGAAAAGAACTATTTTCCAGCTTGAAAATCAGACAAGCCATCTGTCATGTTCACCTTGAAGAATTGGAGCAGGCAGAGGTATGTATACCTATATTATAAACTGCCTATCTCTTATTGCAATGATTGTTTCTAAGCTACTCTTCTTGTTCTTGTAATATGATCTATTTTCCATCTCTGTTTTCCTAAAATTTTGTATCTTTCTCAATTTCATGTTTCACAGTTTTCCACCAGGTGAACTATGTCAGCTCTCTTATGCTATAACTTTAAATGTGACTTTCATATATAGGAGGTTTCATTTTATAAAATTGATGCCCGTTTTTGTCATCTTGTACCTGCCCATATAATTCGCTTTGTTACTGTCATATGTTATCCTTATGAATGATGTTGCCTCCCTGATCTGCAGACTGTGTTAAGTATTCTACCATGGGAGGCTGTATCAGAACATCCAGAGCTCATTACCAATCTGGCTGATGAGCTAACAAACGTTGGGAATTTTCGCCCTGCTCTTAAATACTATTTAGCAGCAATCAGTGAACCTGTGAATGTATGGAGATCACCAGTTTCTGCTCCATTTCTTTCTCTCTTACAACTTTTGCCTCACCCCTTGGATAACTAGATTTGTGCTTCTTGTAGAATGGCTATTTGTTTCTGAAAATTGTTCGTTGTTAATATATGTCACTGGCAGAACGAGAACAGGCCATTGTTTTCTATTATAAAGGTATTTTCAATCATTGAGTAAGCGGTTGATTTTGTTGTTGTGTATATGTATTTCCTAGAATGAAAGAGCTCTTAGATGTGTATGTTCTATCTTTATCCCTCTCTTTCAAGAATAGAAGGAATGAAACAATTACTCCTGTGCATAGTTGTATTAGTGCATGGGATGTAGTGCAAATTGAAAATGGTGTCGTCTGTTGTCTTTTTTGATTATTCATAAGCTTCTATTCGATTTGTTGCTGACTGAAATCTTCCTCAGCTCTGAATGAACTCAGTGACACGGTTGATGCTCGAATAACTCTGGCTTCGCTTCTCCTGGAAGATGGGAAACGAGATGAAGCTGTATCAGTTCTTTCTTCCAGAAAATCCACGTCAGTAGAGAAATTGATAATTTATTTTCTGCCTATAGTATTTGAGCGAGTGCATATTTTACCTAAGATTTGGTTATCATGGTTCATTTCTTTATTAAGCAGCACTTTGACAGCTTAGTTGCGAAGTTCTGTGATTAGTAAAGATTGTGCTAATTATTTGAACTCGAATTTGGCTCCTGCTTTTTTTCAAACTATTAGTTATGTTATTTGTATCCGATGGTGTTGTTGTGTTGGGCCATATGTTATCAGATTGCTGACATTTGTTATTTTCTTGAAGTGTAGATCCTGACACTGTTAAACTGAAGGCATGGTGGGTAAACAGAAATCAGGATGAATCTTTGTAAGATCTATCATTCAGAGGGAATGCTTGAGGACTTCGCCAACACAGCACTGCAGTTGGTTCTTAAGTGGGTGTGGCGGTAATATCCCTATATTCAGTGGTTTGGAATGCGTTCTTACATAATAAAAACTGCAAAAGTAATTATGAACATAAATAACCACTGCTTCCTGAAGAAAAACGTATTTGGCTCCATCTAACCATCCAGCTTTTTTAGGGTTCGTTCGTTTAAAATAAGCAGAATGTAGTTACTTTAAGTTTTGTATCCTGGCCTTACTCTGTATTTGCACTCCCTGATGCAAAATTAGGTCAAGTGGAAAAGAAAGCGATTGGTTCTTTCAGAGCATCAAAGAAACAGAAAACACCGACGTCCTAAAGATGCTCAAGCTTCCGAGTAACTATAACATATTTTCACCATAGCCTTAAAGCCTTGTTATTCCTGTCTGCACATTATTAACTTTTGTTCCGAAACATATTGGGAAGGTTGAGAGGCGGACCAAAACAGTGGCGCAAAATCAGGGCAACACTAAATGAAACCAAAAGAATTAGAGAACGTGCTGCTATATAAGCTCATAACGAAGACATCTGCAGTGGATCTGAGGTATCTATCAATCTACACACAGTTTCACCTTCCCCTGATACCTGATAAAAGCTTTTACCATAATTTTAAAGGATTACTGCGCTTTCTGAGTCTCGTTGTGTTGTAAATTCTACAGCTAAATATTAAGTCTTTGCTCTTTCTTCCAAACGAAGATAAAACACTAGAAAACGGAGCAAGTGTAATTATATGTTCACACAAAAGGATTAATGTTCCAAAACACTGCTTGGACAAGGAGCTCACGATTCACACTTATATAATGTTACGGTCCGGAATTATTTTGACTTAATTTCTTTACTCGGATCAAGAAAATGAAACTGAATTAAATTCATTCTCTATGTTTTGATTTCAATTAATTCGGTTAATATATAAAAAAATATGGGAAAACCTCCTAAAAAATACTCAACTTATGACTTAAAACAAAATAAAACCCAAATATACATTCTAATCTAAATAAATCTAAACTATTTTATTTAATCTTAAAAAATATCTAACTTTTTGAAATTCAACTTTTTTAGACTTCTGTTAATTAAATTAACAAACACTGTCAATTAGAGACTACCACCGTTATTTATAAACCACTGTTAAATTGTAGAACTCTGCTGAGTCAAAGAGAGACCCTTTCATCGAATCCATACTACATGTAATCTTTTTATTGTTCAGAGTTGAGAGGTGTTCAAGATTAAGTAAAACATTTATGTCTTCCTACTGTTGCAACTTGCAAAATAGAATGAAGATGACAAAACATAATAGAAAAAGACAAAAAAAAAAAATTGAAAATTGAGACAAAGCATTACACAAAAAACACAAACAATGAATCATAAAAAAAAACAATGAGGGTGAATAAATCATATTCAACAAACAGAGACAGTGAAATATTGTTTCTCACAACATCATATTCAAGGAAATCAACAAACAAAATAGTGAAAATCAAACAATATTGGTAAAGAAAAAATGTGAATGAAAAAGAGTCCTTTCAAGTTATGCTTCCGAGAGAGATGGTCCACTTATACCATATAAATCTTCTCCTACATGTGAAACGTGAGTGGCTGCCACAACCTATAAAAAATAAATGTAGTGAATCAAAATTAATTAGTAGAATGAAAACTAAAAGTTAATTAGTAGGATGAAAACTTAGTTAGTAGAACAAATCAAAAGTAAAAGTAATTTACAGTGTTTTTCGTTGGCCGACCTCGTGGCCTCTTTGCTACAACTATAGCTGGTGAATTTTTGCAGGTCATGATATTATGTATTGATCAAGATGAATAAAGGAGGAAAAGTTAGACAAGACAAAAAAGAAGAAAAACATGTTTGGGAAAAGACAACGGTCGCTGAAAAAGTCAACGGACGGTGTGGCATGAACCGCAAGAAGCAACCGGGTCGAGGATCGTGTACCACGGGTAGGGTCAACGGACGCTGGAAAAATCAACGGTCAGATCACGTACCGCGGGTAGTCGATGGGTCGAGGATCGTATACCGAAGTCCAAGTCATTCATGTACCGCAGATAGCAGACGGGTCGAGGATGGCAGGTCGAGACACGCATGTACCGCGGTAAGAAAAAGGTTTGAGACTCGTGTACCGCAGACTGAGAAATCATGTACTGCAGGCCGAGCTCTCGCGCACCACGGACGGGTCAACGGTCGGATCCTGAAAAGTCAACGATTTGGTTTTTGTGGGTTTTCCTTAATGATCAACTTAGCCCATGAAGCCTACTCGCTTGGTTGACCAAGGAGACCTTCCAGAAGCCTAGGAGCCGACCGTTGAAGATTTATGACTGTTGGAGCTCAAGTCAACATGTGACTTGCTTTTCTCTCGGATCGAGACTAGAAGAGGTCACTTTCACACCTTGTGGATCCCAAAAAGACTTGTCTTATTCTTTATCTTGTTGCGGCTAGGTTAGGACTGAAACAAAAAATGTATTACGCCTATTTAAGGCTTCCTCACCTCTTGTAAACAGTAGTCGGATTTTGAAAAGAAATTTTGACTAAAATCTCTACTCTTTTTCTCTCTTGTTCTTCACTTATTCTTCTTCATTATTCCGCAATTCTAACATGGTATCAGAGCAATTTGGTCCTTATTCTCTTCTTGAAAGTCAAAGCTTCTAGTCTCTCTTTCTCAAATTCTCTTCGGTTTCATTTATCAAAACTTTCGGAAAAATCTAAGCTATGGAAAATTCAAAATCTCTCTACATTTCGGTGGTCTTAAAGGGACCAAATTTCTTGTTGTGGGCAAGAACCACAAAGTCAGTCTTGCGCAGCCGTGGCTTTGGATTCATATTGAAGGTCCAAACTCCAAGCCACCTCAAGTAGTGCTAAGAGGAAAAGATAAGGAAGGATCCTCGGGAACGGCGGTGGAAGAAGAGGAAAAATGGTCTCAAGATGACCAGACCGTGTTGGTGCTCATCCAAAACTCCCTTGACCCGGCGATTCATGAAGCATACTCCTATTGCGAGACGACAAAGGAGTTATGGGAAACTCTCACAAAGGTTTACGGAAAAATTTCAAACATAACAAGAGTGTTTGAAATTCAAAAGGCCCTCAACAATCTCTCTCAAGAAGGCCTCGAGTTTACCAAACACTTTGGTAAATGGAGAAGTTTATGGGTTGAGTTGGAAATGTTAAGGCCCGCTACTCTTGACCCAAAGATTCTCGGCGAAAGAAAAGAGCAAGACAAAGTGTTTAACTTGCTTCTCACTCTTGATTCAACATATTCCAACCTCATTAAGCATATGCTAAGGGCGAACAAGCTTCCAACACTCGATGAAGTATGCAATCACATTCACAATGAGCAAGGATCCCTAGGTCTATTTGGTAAAAGAAGTGACCTTCTCATGGTGAATAAAATGAGCTACAAACATGAAGACAAAAAGACTCTCATTTGTGATCATTGCAAGAAGAGAGGACACATCAAGGACAAGTGCTGGCTTCTTCACCCTCACCTCAAACCGGCTAAGTTCAAATACACACCAAGAGCAAATGTCTCTCAAAATGCCGTGGAGGAACAAGAAGCGCCGAGCACATCCGACCGTGAACTAGGGGCTGCGGCTCAAGCAAGCAAGCAAGAAGGTGTTCTCAAACAATCTGACATTGAGGCTCTCCTTAAGCTCCTTAGGGACTCCGGTATCACATTTCTATCCCATAAACCCGTAGACTCATTTGTTGTTGATTCAAGTGCCTCACATCATATGATTTGCAATCCGAACTTAATAAATAATGTGAAACCGGTTTTAGGAAATGTGGTGATAGCTAATGGATCTAAGATACCGGTTAAAGGAGTTGGAACCTTGGAATTGTTTGAGAAAAATACTAAGGTATTTCTTATTTCGGACTTTGCTTCATATTTGTTATCCGTAAAAAGAATTGCTTGTAATCTTGATTGTTATGTTATGTTCGGACCTAATGATGTGAAATTTAAGGATATTAAGACCGGGAAAATCATTGGTGAAGGAGTCATCAAGGGCGGACTCTATATTCTTGAAGACACCAAGTTTATCTCTATTATTTCGCATGCTTTAAATTCCGTTAGTAGTTTGAGTAGTGTAGTTTGGCATGATAGATTGGGTCATCCTCATGCTAGGGCTCTTGAACTTATGTTACCAAGTATGACTTTTGATAATCATAGTTGTGAGGTTTGTATTCTTGGAAAGCATTGTAGAATCGTTTTCCTTAAGTCTTCAACATTATATGAAAAATGGTTTGATTTAATTCACTCGGATGTA
Organism: Lepidium didymum; assembly: GCA_963920545.1. Taxonomy (NCBI): domain Eukaryota; kingdom Viridiplantae; phylum Streptophyta; class Magnoliopsida; order Brassicales; family Brassicaceae; genus Lepidium; species Lepidium didymum. The sequence continues at coordinate 7,977,645 of OY986992.1, forward strand.
TGGACTTCACCATGTTTATCTAGAAAAAAGTCTAAGTATTTTGTTACCTTTATTGATGAAAAATCAAAGTGTACTTGGTTAACTCTCCTTCCTTCAAAATACAAAGTTTTTAGTGCATTTAAAAATTTTGAATCTTACATCACTAATCATTTTAACACCAAAATGAAGGTACTAAGAACTGATAATGGAGGAGAATACATTAGTCACCCATTTCAAGAACATCTTACAAAACAAGGCATTCTCCATCAAATGAGTTGCCCTTATACACCACAACAAAATGGTGTAGCCGAACGGAAAAATAGACATTTGATGGAAGTGGCCCGTTCAATGATGTTCCATAGGAGTGTTCCAAAGAGTTATTGGGGAGATGCCGTAACTACCGCATGCTATCTTATCAATCGCACACCGACCAAAGTTCTTCAAGTCAAGTCTCCATTTGAGGTACTTAACAACTCAAAACCATCCATTGATCACTTACGTGTGTTTGGGTGTATTTGTTATGTTTTAGTACCCGGAGAACTACGTAACAAGCTAGAAGCAAAGAGCAAGCGGTGTGTGTTCCTTGGCTACTCAACTACTCAAAAGGGATTCAAGTGCTATTGTCCCAAGGAACGGAGAATGTATGTCTCTCGGGATGTCAAATTTATGGAGGACAAAGGTTACTTTGATGACAAGGATTAGGATAATTTAAGGGATCTCTCTACCTCATCAACTGACCATGCCACCAACTTCAAAATATTGTTCGATCATCTCGGAATTAACCGACCAAATGATCATGGACCAAGACCAAATGATGTATCAAACTCGGGTGAGAATATTGGAGATCAACAAGAGGAACCAACTCACACGGGTCACATCGATTATGAAGACGAAGAGGCAGGCTCTCATCAAGAAGGACCTCCCAAAACTCATGAGGAAAATGTTGAGGAAGTACCGGTTGAGCCACAAGAGCCACAACCTCTTCGTAGAAGTACAAGAATTCGCAAGGCGAGGGTTTACTACAATGGTCAAGGAGGGAACCCCACAACTCATGAGGAGGATGGTGAGGAAGTACCAGCTGAACCACAAGAGCCACAATCTCCTCGAAGAAGTACAAGAATTCGGAATACGAGGGTCTACTATAACAATCAAGCTGTGGCGCATCCCATTCAAGAAGTGTGTTCTCTCGACCTTCTGCCACCAGAACATACCGCCTTCCTTGGAAATATTGAAGCCGAGTTCATTCCTCAAACCTATGAAGAAGCCAAAGACATAAAAGTATGGTACAATGCGGTTAAAGATGAAGCCGGAGCAATGGAACGTAACCAAACTTGGTATGAGCCCGATTTACCTCCGGGAAAGAAGGCGGTTAGCTCAAGATGGATCTTTACCATAAAATATAAGAGTGATGGAACCATTGAAAGGCACAAGGCTCGCTTGGTTGCAAGAGGATTCACTCAAAGCTATGACGAGGACTACACAAACACATTTGCACCCGTAGCAAAGCTACATACGGTAATGGTTGTACTTTCCCTTGCAACTAACCTTTAATGGGATCTCTGGCAGATAGATTTCAAGAATGCATTTCTCCAAGGAGAACTTGAAGAAGAGGTATACATGACACCACCGCCCGGACTTGAGGACACCATTAAACCCGACAAGGTTCTAAGACTTCGCAAGGCTATTTACGGTCTTAAACAATCACCAAGGGTGTGGTACCAGAAGCTAAGTACCACACTCAAGTCTCGGGGCTTCACGAAATCAGAAGCTGACCATACACTCTTCACAATCTGTGGCCTGGAAGGAATTGTGGTGGTACTTGTGTACGTTGACGATCTCATCATCACCGGTGATGACAAGGACGGTATTCAATCTACTAAATCCTTTCTTAAATCTGTTTTTGATATTAAAGATTTAGTTGAACTCAAGTACTTTCTTGGACTTGTGGATCTTACTCGGCCTTGATCAAAGGTCCCCTTTCCCGAGAACTACACACTCTCTTTCACTTGGATGAGTTTTGTCCCACGTGGTTTTCTCTCCAAAGTTTTTAATGAGATGTAGCTCTCGGGTCTTCCAAACTTAACCAACATGTCCATTTATGGCTAAGGGGGAGTATTGATCAAGATGAATAAAGGAGGAAAAGTTAGATAAGACAAAAAGGAAGAAAAACATGTTTGGGAAAAGTCAACGGTCGCTGAAAAAGTCAACGGACAGTGTGGCATGAACCGCAAGAAGCAACCGGGTCGAGGACCGTGTACCATAGGTATGGTCAACAGACACTGGAAAAGTCAACGGTCGGATCACGTACCGCGGGTAGTCGACAGGTCGAGGATCGTATACCGTAGTCCGAGTAATTCATGTACCGCGGGTAGCAGACGGGTCGATAATGACAGGTCGAGACACGCATGTACCGTGGTAAGAAGAAGGTTCGAGACTCGTGTACCGCAGACCAAGAAATCATGTATCGTAGGCCGGGCTCTCGCGCACCACAGACGGGTCAACGGTCAAATTCTAAAAAGTCAACGATTTGGTTTTTGTGGGTTTTTCTCAAATGATCAACGTAGCCCATGAAGCCCACTCGTTTGGTTGACCAAGGAGACCTTCCACAAGCTAGGAGCCGACCATTGAAGCTTTATGACCGTTGGAGCTCAAGTCAACATGTGACTTGCTTTTCTCTCGGATCGAGACAAGGAGAGGTCACTTTCACACCTTGCGGATCCCAAAAAGGCTTGTCTTCTTCCTTATCTTGTTACGGCTAGGTTTAGAACAGAAACAACAAATGTATTACGCCTATTTAAGGCTTCCTCACCTCTTGTAAACAGTAGTCGGATTTTGAAAAAAAAAATTGATTAAAATCTCTACTCTTTTTCTCTCTTGTTCTTCACTTATTCTTCTTCATGATTCCGCAATCCTAACATTATGTCCTTCTTTTTTGCAACAAGAACATGTCATTGTTCTTCCATCACGTGATAGCCTTTTCTTTTTTGATGGTTTCTCATGTGGTTCTTTCACTCGATCATGATTTTTTGGTCTTCACTGTGGTTTTTTGAGGGGTGGAGGTAAAACATGAATTTTCATCGAGCGTGACCATAATTTCATCCCATTAAACTGGCCTTAGAGAATGTTTATATGTATCCTGCCACTTTTGAGTATAAAAATACTCTGCAATATATGTATCAACTTTTAGATGGATCCCAATGATCACACTCATAGCATGACAACAAGGTATATCCATTAACTCCCACTTTCGGCAAGAACATATCTTCAAATTCATATTCACAACAAACCTTGTACCATAATCATCTATCTCAAACTCATTATTAGTGCTCATATACCTGAGAAGATAACGTCCATCTTCTCTTGATTTTTCCAATTCTGATTTAGCAACCTTGGTAAATTTTTCTTTGTACCTATGTGCTTTTACTGATCTTTTGGTAATTCATTCCATGGCATGCCTCCTTATAGCTTCTAACATATCTACCAATGGCTTATTTCTAGTACTTTTGATGGTTCTATTAAAAGACTTACACAAGTTGTTTGTGTGGTCTGCAGAACAAGACTCATTTCTAAAGTATGCTCGTGACCAAGTGTCAGATCGAGTGTGCATCAATGAAGTATAAGCAGCAAGGTTGTACCTTTTTATGTCATCAAGGTTTAGTTCTAGTTCTCCCATTGTGTAAGAACGGGCAACCCTCCAAAACATTATCTCAAGCTGCGGGTCTTTATTTTTTTTCTTCCAGTTGGCTAAGATGTGACGAACACACATCCGATGCTCAGCAGCATGTATTTTTTTTTGTGAACATCGTTAACTAAACCCTACAAGAGATACATATATATAAGCAAAAGATAAAATGATAACCATAAACTAAAATACAATGTAAAATTGCTAACCTTTTGCTTGTAAGAGATAAATGTAATGTTTTCACCTTCACCAATGTCTAAATCCACTTTTAAGTAATTTATAAACCACTCCCAATTGTCTTCGTTCTTAACATCAACAATACCCCATGCAATAGGATAAAATTTATTTTCAGCATCTCTACCAACTGCAGACAAGAGCTGTCCTTTGATATTCCACTTTAGAAAAGTACCATCTAAACCAATTATAGGTCTACAATTTTTTTTCCAAGAAGATCTAAGAGTCTCAAAACACAAGTATAAACAATAGAAACGTGGTTGCCCAATAGTATAACCAGGAACAGTTTCTATATATAATGTACATCATGGATTAGACCTTAATATTTCATCTTGATAGTCCCAAAGTCTAGCAAACTGCTCACTATGAATCTTCATCCTATCATCCATAATTCTCTTTTTTTGCCTTCTCACATTGTATCTCAGTTACCTCAAAATTGTATAACCTTTTAATTTCTGCCATCATTTCTTTGGGACTAAGCTTTGGATTCATTCTGAGGCGTTCTTCAAACAACATGACAATTCTTGGTACTTTTAGCATTTTTGTATAGCTCATTTTCTCACAAACATGCTTATCTTCATAAACCTTAATCACAAGTTTATTAAGGCAACGTGCTAAAGTCGTTGACTTGTATAAAGCAACGTTATACTGCGTCTTTAGTGAATATGAAAACACAACATCTTTGAACTCTTGAGCAACATTAAACTTTTTTCCCAAGTAAAGAAGCTCACGTGGATCTGCGTCATTTATTTTTTCATATTCACACTCTCCCCATTCATCCTCAATTACAAGAGGTTCAGGCATTATATCATCATTCCATATGTCATCTTCTACTTCAGGTTCTAACTCAGAGCTCCCTAAATCTTCTAAGCCATTTGTATCCCTTTGTTCATCATCTTGGGTATCTTCTAAGTCTGCCTCACGTTCATGATTTCTTAACTCATCATCAACTACCAAGAGCTCTTAATTCTTCACCACTTCCAGAATTTTTTGACAATGAAATTCCTCCATGTTCTCTTCCCTATGTAGACCCGGAAAAATAAAAGTTTGTAAAGTGTAAGTATATGAAGTGTAAGAGTATAAATTGTATTATTGTTGGTACTATAGTAAAAACATGTTTCTAGAATATGTTAGATGATGATTGAGCCATGACTAAAACTTTAGGCACTTTTTGTTATCGTATTCTAAAATATTATTATTTGGTTTGTGAGCAAATTAGAATTGGGAAGGAACTCTTAGAAGCAAAACGAATGGAAGACGAATACAACAGAATATGGTTCGTTGTTTCAAGTTACAATGTCACGCTTATCACACCCAGGAAAAAATAATAAAACCAGAATTCTCAACACATGAAAACTCGAAATCTCATACCTTATTCTCGTTGGTTGATATTCTCTTCGAATATCCAGTTTCTTCCTTTGCTCCATCGCTTCTTTACGAATTCAATGTTTCAAAAAATCTCTTCCATGGTTTGACAAAACAAAGGCTATTTAGGGTTAGAGTATGTAAAGAAGATGTCAAAACTTTTAATCTCGTAAGTTACATATTTCTTATTAACGGTGGTAGCGTATAACTAACGGTGGTAGCGTATAACTAACGGTAGTAGTATATAACTAACGGTGTTTGTTAATTTAATTAACGAAAGTCTAAAAAAGTTGAATTTCAAAAAGTTAGATATTTTATAAGATTAAATAAAATAGTTTAGATTTATTTAGATTAGAATGTAAATTTAGGTTTTATTTTGTTTTAAGCCATAAGTTGAGTATTTTTTAGGAGGTTTTTCCTAAAAAAATGGAAGAATCAAAACTGGGCAATCGAGATCACCAAGATAGCAACTAAATTATTCCTTAACAGAAAGCAAAGATGTTCTGCTCAGAAGTGATCATCCTTTTTGCGGAAGCAGACCCGACAATCCTTTCCAACTGCAAATAACATCAACACTGGTCCACATAAGTACGCACTTGAGGAGCGTAACTAGGAGACTGAAAATGAGAATTGTGTAAGTAAAGAGTACCTGGAGCAGATCAAAGCGAGAAAAAAGTGCAGTGGACATCATGTCATGTGATCCTTCTTCAAGCATGTTCATTATCTGAGGGTAAAACTCCTTCCGCTCTGGAAGAGAGTATATTATTAAGTTCTTTATGCCACGGATCTGAAACACGAGAAACCAACATCACCATAGATCAGCCAAATAGATCAGAATAGTGATTTCATCATGGAACATAATAGAAGACCAAAGATGATGATTATAATAAAAAGACCTTGTATCTCCGATAAAAGTATGCTCTCTCAGTGTAAAGCATGATCTTTCGGCTCCCTACAAAAAACCTTTCACGTGCACGGGATATATCTGAATTTTTTGCGTATCTGGAAAACAATTCACAATTATATACCATCCGATGACAGAAATTCAGATAACATCGAATCAGCAAATTTAAAACAGGTAAAAGAAAGATGGTCTCACTCTCCAAGAAGACAGAAAGACGCATTTTGCGACTTCAAAAAGTTTCTGAGCCTGACGAACTCAAAGTAAGACTGGATAAAAATCATTACTCCTCCCTGCAATAATATGATTAGAATAAAACATTCAAGCTCACGAATTTACATAAAAACAATAAAACCTTTACGAATTTATCATAGCAACTTAAAGTAGAGGCATCAAAATACTTTTGAATGATGGGAGTACCTGAACAGAATCTTTAATTTTTGGGAAAATCTGTAATAAAAAAATAAACAGTATCAAGTCGATACTATGTTCAGCATTAAACATAAAACTGAAAAAAGAAAGTGCGATATGTGCGATGGGGACCCTAATTTCAATGGTTAACGGACAAACCAAAAGCGACAACGTACAGTTTCATTCTTTAAAATTTATTCATGAACATCTAGTTATTACATAAGCAAAGCTACTACAGAAATAAAAAATGGACCTTTTTAGTAAAGTATTCAAGCCGAGCATCGTCGACTTGGTCCATGGATTCTGCATCAAATTTTTCATAAATCTGCAACATAGAAAGAGAAGTAAGATGTCTAGAAATTTCATTGTGTAAGCAAGATAAGTTTATACCTGACGGACAGGGAGCAACACTTTCTGAAGAACACCTTTGTATTTACACGCCAGCTTCATCTGTGAATAGATTTAAACGAAGTGTAGTGGGACAATTTTAATTCAAAAGTAAAAGTGAAAGACAAGATAATTAAATCCCAAAAATTGGTACGGGGAACACATAATAGTTCAATTTAAATCACAGTAAAACCTTTCGCCTAGCCATCCAATTAATTATCTTATCCCCTCACAATATTAGCAACAAAAAAGACACCCGAGATACATGTCATATATAGGAATAATGTGCTGAAAATGAATGCCCACCTTTCCTTTATAGTTCAAGCAATGGCGATTGAATAGAGAATTGATTTCTGAAACCACAATATTAATTGGGTTAGTACGAGTTTGAGAACTCCACCATAGATAAGGGCTATGGTAATATAGGAAAAATGAAGAACAGATGGAAGCAAAGGTGAAAAGTGAAAACAAGTAGGCATATCAACACCTGGGGTTACATAAGAACTTAAAATTATTGACTGCCTATAGAATCGCGCATGTCCATCCAAATACCTAAACATAAGAATTTTTTCAAAATTCTGGCATAGGTGGGTTGATGGATGCATAAAACACATCAGAGAAATAATTTGGAGTCAGGAAAGTTACATACAGTGGCCGAATTCGCATAACATCAGTACCATGTTGTTTTGATGGCAATCTATTCAAGTGGTCGACAACTGTAGCAAGGAACGACCAATTCTGAAACATTAAATTAGAGAATATAAGAAATGGATTCTAAGACTCCATCAATGAAAATACTATAAATTCACGCCACAGCCTACCTGCATAGATATTATGTCTGCATGATCAATAACCAAAACCTATCCACATGAAAATGAAAGAAAATCAGTAAGTTCAAAAAGGGAATGCAGAATATGACTTCAAATATATGAAATCAAGAAAACGCAGACTAATGTAACTGAATATTATTGGGATCAATTGTCTGCTATCTATTAAAAATATCTCCTGCAAGCAATGATAAACAAAATTACCTCTATGGAAGAAAGATAATCAACATCCCGTTCCTTGTTTTCTTCTGCTTGACCAATTGCCTAACAAGAGCAAAATTGATAAGACATTAGATCAAGAAATTTACATAACTGAATCATCTTCCCAAATGATAGATAAGGTTACCTACCATATGTAACTTGAGAGGGGAAGCAATAATAATGTCCGACGAATAAAAGTCACCATACAGCCTAACGGATTTCCTAGAATCGATACGAGTATTCAAGTCTCAGCATAGCGACCAAATTAGATACCGACAAAAAGCAAGCACTGCAAATTTAAAAAGGATGTAGGAAAATGATATACCTTGTATGCTTAATGCCTAACATAAACTCATCATCATTGTTACTCGCACCAAAAAGGGCTTGCCAGTCAGAAGGTTTTGAAGACTTTTGTGATATTGAGTTTCCATTACTGGATGTATTATTTTCCCCATCACCGTTACCAGTACCCTCTTCACATCCATATTCATCATTAAACCGGTCAAGGTGTTCTACATTAACCTGAAATCAATGATTGATATTGAAGAGAGCAGAAGCAACTCAAGACAATTTTAGCAACATAGACAACATCAATGCAGAAACATTCACCCCATATGCTGGAAGAAGAAAACACACACACAATTCTTTCCACATCATATGCTAATAATCAAATTAAAGAATTTGCTCATCCACGGGATGTTAAAGATAACACAGTCACAAAGCAGATTCCAACTAGAAAACTGATTACTGAATTCAATAAAACTATTTACCCTTTGAGATTCTGGCGTCAGTTGTATGAGCCTCTTAACAACACGAAAGGCAATGCTCCTCAGTGGTAACAGAATCAATACCTGGAGTTACAATAAACGTAAGACCAATTTTCAAATGCGGGCAACGACAGAATTATTTACAAAATGTTTACAGAAAGAAAGCAGAAGGGGTCACCTTAGGACGAGTAAATCCTTGGTCCAGAAATCCATCATCAGAGAGAATTTCCTCTTCAGAGGTCTCTCTACGCTTGGCAATTTTACTTTCATTCTTCTTCACAAGATCTCTACTTTTAAAGATGTGATTCAACTGCATAAAAAACTGACTTCAATAAATTCTGAAGGAATGATAAGTCGAATGAGGACCTCGTGAATTATCTTTAAAAAAGGGATACAAGTATGGACGCACACAATGCATAAGGTATCCGTCCATGGCACTTGAATCTTCGTCAGAGCCTCTATTGTAAAAGGGTTTCTTGTTAGAATGCAAAATATCCAGATAACTGTTGCCTACAAAATCAAATTCAGCAATCAGCAAAAGATCCATAAAAGAAATCGATATACGATACAAAAGAATCCAGAAAACGATGATTCCAAGAATCTAATACGTACAGATGGAGAAGAATCTTCTCCTTTTAGATGAGTCGAAATCTTTGCCTCCAGACTTCTTGTATAATTGAAGCCAGTGATTAAATAACTTAGGCTTAAGGCCATAAGTTGCATCACTCTGAATACCCTGCAAAATAATGATTTTACTACTGATAACTACTCGATTTGGAGGCGGATTTTGCAACATTATTTTTCTTTGGAAAAGGTCATAGCGCACATACATCAAGGAAATTTTCATACGTTCCTTTCCATATGCAATTTGGCATGTCAAAGGCAGGTGATTCCCACTTAAACTTCCACTTTCCCTTTGGTAAAGTTTCCACTTCTTCACTGGTTAGTTTGTGGTTAAAGTGCTCACAAAATGCACTGAACAACAAAATGTGTGAATAAATACATTGTATTGGATAAATTAGCACGTCAATTGTAAGGAATTTTATACATAAATCACCATCTGAATTGAATTTACCTAGTAGATGAAGAAGCATCTACAAGGCATTGGCCATTGGTACGTAACTCATGCTCCTCATCTGTTTCAGAGTCCTCGGATTCTTCTTCCTCGCTCTGATCATTATTGTTCTCCTGTGTAGTGACCTCAGCAAGACCTCCGAGAGTTTTCTGATCATCCACTTTAATAAAAGACAAAGAGAAACATATTTGTAATCAAAAGGCTGAACAAATATACAGCTATTACAAGAAAAGTTAAGAACCAATAGACCAGAGATGAGTAACTATGATTGGATGAAAAATGATTAAGTTTACATGACTATGCACAGTCTTAGCAGATGACAGAAACTACAAATAATTTCCAATACCATATAAGCACCAACTTACCTTGACTATTATCATCCTCTCCATCACTAGAGCTTAAGTCCTCAGACTCACTGTTTTCCTCCTCTTCCTGATCTTCATCATCCTCATCTTCTTCTGTATCACTTTTACCTTCCTCCTCTCTTTGTCTGTTAAGAGATTTGGAGACTCAATATCTCCCTTGCAACCAAAAAACGTAATATACAATCTATGCCAAGACACTTAATATACAACCTTAAAAGTAAATATTGAAGAGTAAAGGACATAATAGAGGAACAAGAATGTAAAATCTATATGTTCAGACGACCAACTCACATAAATCAATGGTATATAATGCAGCCAGTATTACAAAAGAATTCCAAATCAACCGAAAACTTAATATTTATTAAACAAAGGACGTTAAAAAATCACCTTCTTTTGTTCATATGAGCAACAGCCTTGTTAGAAGAACCAAGAGATGCCAGCAAATTGTCGTAGGCTGTGGGTTCTCTGTAAATTATAGATTCTGATTCAACCTCAATAGGCTCTCCTTCATCTGAATCTAACAATACAATACAAAAAAAAAAAGTTAAATTAGAGTAGCACTCGTACAATCTGAAATCGCTTGCAAAAATAACCAAGAGCTTACAAACCTAAATCCGCTTTTGAAGGATTGGAAACAACTGCCTTTTCAACACGTTCGTGCTTTTTGGTATCCCTTTTCTTATCAAATTTCTCCCCTGACCTGTGCCTCTTCAACCCTTTGGTAGAGTTTGGAGCCATCTGAGAAAAGTTCAAGCGATGGGAGATATTCAGCGTTCTCGAAAGTAGAATTTATGTGAAATTGCAATTGGTCAGATAGAAATGGAAGAGGAAGACGACGCAGGAACACAACTAACGCCGTTATTGAAGCTCTTTTTCAAATAAAATGGGTTTAGGGTTTATCAAATTTCCCTTCAGGATTTTTTTTTTTTTTGCCGTCTTTCCCTTCAGGATTAAAAGTTCGAAACACGGTTAAGATTGATTGACAAAAAAAAAAAAAAAAAAAAAACACGTCCACACTGAGCAGAACCGGAAATCACTAAAAACCACGATGTCGTTTTGCAAATACAAAACACGTCCAAATGGATCACTGTACAACTTAATGTGATAAATGGGCCTGAATGGGCTTATTTTATTATATCGTATCCATTTATATAATGATGAGAGAAGGAAAAATCATGTGTGGAATCAAATTCTCAAACTAAGAGGAATCAAAGAAAGACATCCCTTGAAAGGACTATACTGAATTTTCAAGTCAAAACATCACATCCACTGTAAGGAAATAACAAGAAACTGCAACTAAGCAATCACACATTATCATAAAAGAAGTGAATAGGTTTGCAAAGACCAGTGATAAGAGCAATATAGAGGTAAAAAAACTCCCAGAAGAACAATTTCAAACAACTCTAGCAATCACGTTATAGCAACTAGTTTCGACATTGGAATCTAATAACAACACTACAGCTCTGTAAACTCAAAGATCGATTTTAAAATCATCATCATTGTTCAGACTTTACAACATATCATCAATACAAAGGGAAAAACTTTCAGAATTACAAGAAGAGCATCATTACGCCTTATCCCTCATCAAGGTTACTGAAATCTACATTTTTTAGTAACTACGTTTTTCACCTAACTCAATTCAAGGTTACAGAAAGCTCGCCTAAGATGTGTACTGAAATAAAAGAAAAAGAAAATGCATAGTATGAAAGTAGCATTAATTCTTGTCTTCCAGATAAGCTAGTGTATCTATTTGGTTGTAGAAGCTGTCCTTGGCCTCACCAGGCATTCCAACACCAAGTAAGAATTTGGCCAGACCAACTTCATAAAAATAATTCAATTTTTAACCAATTACACATCAAGAGGTTACTGAAATTTAAAAAAACTAAAGACAAAGGAAACAAAAGACAAAACCATATAAGAACATATATATATATATAAACCATATAGAACATCTTTATATTAAAAAAATAACAATTTTTTGAAAAACTCTTACTACTATATAGAATATTACATAGAATGCCATTTAAAAATTAGAATATTAGTAAGGGTATTTTTGCGAAATTTTGTCAAATATTTCGTCTAAGAATATTTAATATCGAGCTAAACTTTTATGTTAAGTATATCATCGAAATTAATATCCGAATATTTCAAATTTAATGTAAAATATTTAATTATGGAATTAATAATGTCAATTATAATAAATGATTCAAAATATAATAATTGTAATATATTACGTAAATTCTAATATTAATTGTAATTGTAACAATTGTAATATTAATTATTAATTGTAATATACAAAATAAATGTTATATACATATATGAATTATATTGATTGTAATTATACATTTCGATTTCCATAACTTTTAAACAATTCGGATTCAATTATTACCGAAAACCCTAATCCTATAAACAATTCAGATTCAATTTAGTTAATTTATTTAATTTTGTGTTTTAATTGTGTCAAATATTTTTGAACATACTTTTGTTATTTTTTTAGGGGAAATTAGAAAAAATGATAGTTTTTTAATAGATTTGTCCATTTATACCTTTGTAAATTTATGACAAAAATACCATTCAGAAACTACTATTCAAGTTTTTTTTTCTACATGTTCTGAAAATTTTAGAATATACATTCTACGCTTTGTTCTATATTCTACGAAAATCAGAAATTATATTGTACTTAATTCTCTATGTTCTACGTACCGCAGAATGTAAATTCTAAATTAGGTAGATTTCTCATAGATTTTAGAATTTGTATTATGCGGTTTCTACTATAATCTACAAATTTCAGAACTTATATTCAACTGATTTCCCTATGTCCTACCAATCGCAGAATATAAAATCTAAATTAGGTAGACTTCTCACAAATTCTAGAATATACATTCTACGGTTTTTTGTATAATTTACAGAATTCAGAATTTATATTCTACGGATCTCTCTATGTTCTACGGACCGCAAAACTTAAATTCTAAATTCGGTAGATTTCTCACAAATTTTAGAATTTATAATGTAATATGTTTTGTATACTCTAATCAGTTCAGAATTGACAGGTTTCAAGTATATAACCTTATGTAAAACTATTTTCCTCAAACAAAGCAAACGATATTTATTTCCATAGTGAACATAATGTTAGCTTTAAAACTTCAATATTTGTAAGACTTTCTATCTCATGAAGTATGTTCCGCATAGCAAAAATTAGTTAAACATGAAGACTTTATTGGTATATGACAACCGATCGACATGTGACAAGCCAATATAACGATTAAGGTTGAAGAATATTTATGTTCTGATAATTTCAGTTTGCTCTATAGTTTTAATCATGCTTTCTGTTTACGTATTGGACTTTTTCTAGCTCTATTGTCTGCATCTAATCGTGTTTTAGAGTTTTCAATTGATTATTGTGTCTTGTTGTTGAAACAAGAACTTGATTTCCCAAGGATCACAATACGGCATTTTTCTAGGATTTTTGTTACATATCATAAAATTCATAATACTTCATCTTTCTCTAACAACGTTTGAACTATGTCATTCTGATCAATATATCTGATTGGTTTCAGTCTAATCAAAATGACACAAACCATTTCTTCAATTATTATATTATGTGACATTCTTCGGTTTTCATAATTTCCTATCAGTCTATTGCATAATTTGCTCAAAGAAGAGTGAATCAGACTCTCCTCATACAAGAGGTGTCAGAAATATTAAGCATTATACCAAAGGTGCATAAATGTTATTTAGATTTTTGAGAAAATTAGAAGTGCTAGTTATTCCCTAGATTCAAATGCCATAGCTTTAGTGTTGCATACAAGAAACAAAGAGTTAAAAACTGATACGGTGTACAGAGAAATGCAAGAGAAAAAATGTGTTTCTTTATCCTGATGGAGGTCATTTTGTAATTGCTGAGTTTATACTCATCTAAGATAGATTTTGAGATGGTTCAATCGTTGTTTGAGAGATTGAAATTTCATCCTAATGTCAATAAATAAGAGTTGCATTTGATTGTGGCGGCTGCTGTATATGAGAGATGACATAGTATAAGAAACAGCAAATGACATAGTATATTACATGTCATTATTTACCCCGCGCATAGCAAATGACATAGTATATTACATGTCATCATTTACAAAAAAGGTATAAGAAACAAGAGTATATATTTACTTTTAAGGGCATGGCTGGAGAGCAATCTGCAGAAATTTCAAAACAAACTTATCCATGAAAATACATTCTTTGTTCTTAAGTATCTGGACATAGTTCACATTAGTTTCGAAAAAACGATGAAATGAAAAAAGAAAAAGAAACTATCAGAACCAAACTCGTTACCAGCTTGCAAGTTATTACAGAAACACTACATTCTCAGCATGATCCATGAAGATGAAGTGTTTTTCAGGGCGATCGTGACTCATCCCTAATTTTTCTTCTATTCCTCTAATCTCAAATCTTCTATGAATTGCTGTCTCGAGATTGTAGTAGTAAACATAGAATGGACTGGTCCAACGATTTAGAACCCAACTGATTTCACCCCTATCATTTATCCAAATTGATTTTTTGATCTCGTGATCTGCATTTGGCCAAACATAGATGTGCTTCGACCATTTACCTTTCTCTGTACCATTTAGAACCCACAACTCATAAAGTCCACCATAAACATCCATTAAGATACATAGCGTAGAGTCTTTTTCTGTATTTATATAACTAAATTTCTCAGACCTAACATCAAAACATGCTATCAAAATAGTCGTATCGGACCTAACTTTGTAATATAAAACCCCGTTGATGCATATCTCATTGATATGCTTCTCAGGATAATGCGGAAATGAACATTTGATCTTTCTCCTCGATAGTTTTCCTTTTCTTAAGGTCAGAACTTCATGCTCTCTGGAGTTTGTCTGGTTTCTATACCGTGAAACAGTCATGCATAACACCTTGTATTCTTTTCCAATCGGATCATACCCGAAAAAGCTTATCAAATCGATGTTCTTGGCTTTGGAATTAGGTAAAGATAGTTGTTGACCCGTGCTAGGGTTGCATATTATAGGAACCCTAACTATCTTTCCATTTCCATGTACATTCCTCCGTTCGTACATAAGAAATATTAATCCATGAACAGATTGACAACTGTTTAGATACCAGTCTGTAGAGAAACCCATATGATAATTTGCAGTTACAACACTTACGTTTTCATCTGGTTGAGGGCATGAGAAGAAGTGCCACTTTCTCTTCTCCTTCTTCCTCCTATTCTCCTTATTCTCTCTTCTTCAATTCTCATGGATAAATCTCCGGGTTTAATATTATCTTCCCCTGCATCATTCTTTCTCTCATTCGCAGCCGGAAATACAAATTACATTTCTAAATTAGGCGAACAACGTTTGAACAAACCATTTCTTCAATTATTATATTATGTGACATTCTTCGGTTATCATAATTTCCTATAAGTCTATTGCATAATTTGCTCAAAGAATAGTGAATCAGACTCTCCTCATACAAGAGGTGTCATAAATATTAAGCATTAACCATCATCGTCAAATCTATAACTAAGACGACAACGACAATATGATTACCATCACAACGATCTTAAACCAAAGACTTGTTAGATACAATATAGCAAATGAGCACTACTCTCAATACGAGAAAGAAATCAAGTGTCTGCAAAATTTTTAAACAGAACAATAACATTTTTTCCAATCGAGTAATCCAACATCAACTAAAAAGAAAACAACTGGAGATGAAACTAAAATTCCTAAATGCGATATAAAAATCAATCATATCTCATCTTGCTCTCAATTGAAATGTCATTACACAGTTTCCAGGAACCCTAATTGAAGAAAAGTCAAAGATTCTCTCGCATAAACGACTTTACGTGCAGAAGGAGTCATGGATAAAGATTGAGATTATCTAATCAATCCAATCTTTTGCATTGAAATCATAGAATAATGAAACAGTATGAAAAGAAACATGACCGATTCTCACAATTTTGACGAAGAATCGTGGATGATACTGAGACAAAAAGGGTAAATTAGGTTTAACATTATTATTAAGACTAAATCAACAAAATTTAGAAACAAATGTATAGATTACCAAAACGAGAAAAAAATATTCTTTTTTCCAATTTTTCCTTTTTTATATAATTGGAGATCAAGCTAAGTTGATTCGAGATACAAATAATTTATTTGAATTTATCATAAAATATTTTCTTCAAATTTTTAGATCTATCTATAATAAATTAATTATAATAGTATCATTTAGCTATTCATTGATTAATTGAATTGGAATATATTATATTAGATTATGATATAATATTTGGATAGATCTATCTATTTTATAATTAGTGATCTAATTAAGGAATATATATAATTATATTAACTACACAATACAATTCGAATTATATTAATTGCAATATATAGTTAGTTCGAATCTTATTAGTTGTAATATACAATTCAAATCACTAATTATAATTAATATAATTCGAATTAGATTTTAAGGTAAAAGTTTTAATATAATTCGAATCTTATTAAAACTTTTACCTTAAATTTAGATTTTTTCAATAATATACGCTACTATTTGGTAGTCTTACCAAAATTTCAAGTGTCATATATATCTAATAATCAATTTTCTTCTTGTATAAACCACACATAAATTATGTTTTCATCTAATTTAGTATCTAATATATTCAAAACAATAAATTATATATCTTCTAATTAATTTAAAATATTTGGTTAGGGATTTGATAGGGAAAGCACTAACCGTAATTTGTTTGCTATAAAGTCACATATATAATCTCATATCGAAAACATATCTACTTCATAACATATAGTTTGATAACTCGATTTTCTCTTTCTTTTTATTGAGCCAAAAAAAGGTCTTCTATCTTATGTTTATCTTGGATTTTTGATGTGAACATAAATCTAATTAACAACTGAAATGATTTGTAGGCATTTTCTCTTCTTACTAATTAATATTTCAGATTTATAGGCATCTAAGATTGTACCAAGAGGAACCGAGTAAGCTATGAGTATTAAAGGAACATTGACTGAAGTTCTAGCATCATTTTTTCTTCCCTCTATTGGTAGATTTTTAAGTCAGATAATAACCTTTTTTTTTTTAGGAACATGGAAACCTAAATTTATTTGGTACAGACTTTCATGTTTAACATCTTCATTATGTTGATAAAGACATTTTCTATATTGAATTTATATTACTTTGTAATGTAAATTTACAATTTGATTTATATTTGGAATTATTTATCATTCAATTTTTATTTAATTTAGTTTTTTTTTCCTATTTAGCTATGCACATGATTATTTATTGTGCAAAATATATATACATATATAATTATTTATATTTATCTATAATATTTATATATGTGATATTTGTCTGTTTGTCATAAATTCAATTCATAATTTGCATTAAATTTTTGCATTATAATTCCTATTATCTAATAACTATATTTTTAATAAAGAAAAACAAAAAATAAGTAAGATTTACTTATTATAAGTTTTTCTGAAAATTATAAATTTAAGTTTTTGTATTCATGTTCATTTGTAATTTTTTTTCATGATTCAATACATTTCAATCCATTCTATTATGATGTTTATGTCCGAATTTTCTTTAAAAGTTCAAAATAATATATATATATATATATATATATAATTGTGATTCTCGAATTTATCTACAAACAATATCTATAATTATTAAAACAATTTTTTTTAATTATAAACATAATCTATTAATTTCATAAATAGAAACTTTATATTGCTTATATTTTAAATATTTTTTGCCTTTTAAATTTCATATCATTTTAAATTTTTCCTTACATAAATATTGTTAGTAAAAATATTTAAAACAAACTTTACAAAATATATTTATCAATATTTTAAATTACGAAATATTATTTGAGATTTGATATTGAAATCAACAATCATAAATTGTATTGATGAATATGCTTGGATACATGTCATATTCATGAAAATATCTTATTAATATTTCTCTCTATCAATTAACTTAGTAATTGCATTCCTTAAATTAATATTGTTAATTAGAAATATATAAAACAGATTTAAGTTACCTTTAGAATCGATTATTATGAACACGGGTCTAATTAACAATCTAAATGAACATGAGTCTAAAAATCTAAACGAATATGGGTCTAAAAATTAAATGAAAGTGGGTATAAAAACTTAAATGAACATGAGTATAAAAACTTAAATGAACATAGATATAAAAATCTAAAATAACAGAATTCTAAAAGTTAAATAACATGTGTCTAAGAACCTAAATAAATAAGAGTAAAAAAATCTAAATAACAGTATTTCTTGAATTCATGCATATTTTTCTCAAAATATAACAATATATATACTTATTTCCTTTTAAATTTTGAGTATTTTATATTTTGTAATTTCATGTTTATTAAAAATTATAAATTTATGTCAAATGAATAAACCTTAAATTTAAAACCTAAACAAATACGAGTCTAATAACCTAAATGAACACGAGTTAAAAAACCTAAATGAACGTACACAAATCTACAAAACTAAATAACCATGTGTCTAACAACCTAAATGAACACGAGTCAAACAAATTACATAATGCATCAAAACTTTAATAAACATGAATTCAAAAAATATATTTTGTGCAAAACACAAATCATTATAATAAATTAAATTTTAGTATATTAGGTATATATAGAAATAATAAATTACATATACAAAATAAACCATAAAATAAATAGAAGACAAACAAATATCACATATATATATGATAAATATAAATAACTATAAATGCATATTTATTTTAGAGAATAAATAATCTCGTGCACAACATGAGTAATTATCTAATATTTATATATATATATATATATATATAAAAGGAAAGAGAGATGTGTGTGGGTTTTGTGTAAAGGTCAGAGAGAAAAATGTTTCTAGAAATACATTAACAATACAGTAAAGAACATAGAGCATGTTTGTTTCTCCATCCAGCTGCTCTATTTAGATGGAGATGTCAATTGTTGTTTGTTTAAATGCATAATTGTGCATCATCCGGATAAACATACTAGATGGAGCATCTCAACTTAGTTTAAATTTTTAGAAATTCTAGATGTGTTTATAAGAAGCAATTGAACGTAGATGGAGTTCATAAAAATTAAAAATACCAAAATACCATTTTCTTTTCTCTTTCTTCTTTTTTACTATCTCCCCTCTTTTTAATTCGTTCTCCTATTTTTTACGCTCTCTCTTCTTTTTTACTCTCTCTCCTCTTTTTTACTCTCTCTCCTCTTTTTACTCTCTCTGCTTTTTACTCTCTCCACTCTTTTTTATTCATTCTCCTATTTTTTACGCTCTCTCTTCTTTTTTACTCTCGCTCCTCTTTTTTTACTCTCTCTCATCTTTTTTACTTTCTCTCCTCTTTTTTACTCTCTCTCCTTTTTTTTATTCGTTCTCCTATTTTTTACTCTCTCTCTTCTTTTTTACTCTCTCTTCTCTTTTTACTCTCTCTTCTCTTTTTACTCTCTCCCCTCTTTTTTATTCGTTATCCTATTTTTTACACTCTCTCTTCTTTTTTACTCTCTCTCCTCTTTTTTACTCTCTCTCCTCTTTTTACTCTCTCTGCTTTTTACTCTCTCCACTCTTTTTTATTCATTCTCCTATTTTTTACGCTCTCTCTTCTTTTTTACTCTCGCTCCTCTTTTTTACTCTCTCTCATCTTTTTTACTTTCTCTCATCTTTTTTACTCTCTCTCCTCTTTTTTATTCGTTCTCCTATTTTTTACGCTTTCTCTTCTTTTTTACTCTTTCTCCTCTTTTTACTCTCTCTTTTCTTTTTACTCTCTCCCCTCTTTTTTATTTGTTATCCTATTTTTACGCTCTCTCTTCTTTTTTACTCTCTTTCCTCTTTTTTACTCTCTCTCTCCTCTTTTTACTCTCTCTCGTCTTTTTTACTCTATCCCCTCTTTTTTATTCGTTCTTCTATTTTTTATGCTCTCTCTTCTTTTTTACTCTCTCTCCTCTATTTTACTATCTCTCTTATTTTTTACTCTCTCTCCTCTTTTTACGTTCTGTCCTCTATTTTACTCTATTTTGTTGAATATTAGTTTAATTTTATTAATTAAAATAATACTAAAAATTAATCATTTTTTTAGTCATTTTATAAGTAGGTCCATTTAGATGTAGATTTCAATTTACAAAACAAACAAACACACATCTAGATGTAGTATTCACCATGGAAACAAACAACATCCAGCTGCTGCTCTATCTAGATGGTACATTCAGATAGACCATCTGGATGAAGTAGCTGGATGGACAAACAAACAAGACCATAATATTTCCAAAGATCTCAATGTTTTATCAAATTATGCAACCAAAATAGACAAACAACTAGCTGGGAGCAAGCGATTGTAAGAATGGTACTGATTTATAAAATTAAAGAAGAAATTTCAAGAGAAATAAGATTCTGAAACTAAGGTTGAAGTTATAGGAGTTTCAATTTCATACAAAAACTGGATTCTACGATTTTTCCAAAAACCTCCATTAAACATATTACTACAAAGCTAAACAAGACATCGATTCATATGAGAACAAACAAATAATCTCCAAATACAACAAAATTACAAATAAATGAATTTATGTATAAGATTTTTTTTTAAAACCTTAAAGGACCTCAGAAACTATGTTAATAGAACATAAACCCTAACATTGTGTTCACTGAACATAATCCTTAACACTGATTCCAGTTCTCCCATACAAGAACCAGAAAGCTATTCACCAAAGCATATTTGTATAGATAGATTTTCGTGGAACCATTCATCAAAGCAAAACAAAAATACAACTCAAAAATCGAGCTAAGCCCAGAAGTAAATTGAAAATAATCTGATAACAGAGTAAGGGAAGAAACCTTAAGCAAGTTTTTGTAGTCTCCAATAGGGAATCGAAACCTTAGACAAATAGAAAGAGGCGAGAAAACGGTGGGTTACGGAAGGATTTTCATGTTGAAAAAAAAAGAAATAGTTACATGCGAATTTTAGAATATATGTTCTACTATTTATTCTAATAGTCTACCAAAATCAGAATTTTTATTTTGCCATTTTCTCTATATTTTACAAAATGCAGAATGTAAATTCTAAATTAAGTAGATTTCTGATAAATTTTTGAATATATATTATGCAGTTTATTCTATTATTTACTATCAGAATATACATTATGCAGTTCCTTCTATCATCTACCAATATCATAGTTTATATTCTACTGGTATAAACCATGTTTTATGTACCGTAGAATGTAATTTTAAATTAGCTAGATAAAATTTTTACAAATTTTAGAATATATATTATTTTGTTTCCTGCAGTTTATAATCTACTTAGATTAGAATATATATTCTGCCGGTTTACTTATATGTTCTACTAACCACATAATAAACTTTTAAACTAAAGTAGATTTCTCAAAAAATTTAGAATAAATATTCTACTGTTCATTCTATCTTCTACCAAGCCTATAATTTATATACTACTGATTTTTGTGTTCCATAGGCTGCATAATGTAATTTGTAAACTGCAATATCTTTCCCTGAACTCATGCTTTGACTCTCTTGTTGTTCCAGAATTCTACGTAATTGATATCAAGCTCAAGGAAAAAGTGAGATATTTAGACTTATTGACTTTTCATAACTCCAACCCATCTGATTGCACCTTGTCAAATTGTAAAATATTTGATTGGATATTTCTATTTAAATATATTCAAAACACTTTAAAAAGAAAAAAACTATAATTTCAGATGATTCGGATCCTGTTTATATATTATTTGGGTCCAAAAAGATATCCGTTGCTTTCAGATTTGATCAGACCCGAATCGAACCTAATGGATATAAAATTTTATATCTAGTAGGGATATTTGAATATGTATGTTAACCCTATCATCATCACCAATTACACTATACTATCTTAGGATTTTTAACCGTATCATCAATAATATTATGACCACAATCAAATTTACAAGTTGAAGTAGTGGTGGGCTTAAACAAGACATGTTGAAATGTTCATAGTTCAATAATGCAAGAACGAGTCTCAGCTCTTTCTACTCTGGCTTTTCATGAGTTTTGCAGTTTTCTTCTCATTCTCTTGTTATTACAGTTCCTATGGTGGTATCTTCTCATTGGCTATATATATATATCTATCACCTCCTTTCACTTTATAAATTGAGACAATACCAGCGTGGCCTGTTCTTGCCCCCGTGGCATCTTTCATCTCGTCGTTTTATGAGTGTGTTATTACTTCTGTATTTTTCCTAACATTTCATCTTATAAATAAGAACATCAATCACGATTAGCAAAAGACTTTACAAATGATAAAACAGAAAAAAATGACATGTGGACTGAAATAACAAATAAGCTTGCAAATTACAAAATCAGAACGTTTAAACAAGTGAACAAAAATTAAGGAAACAAATTAACATTTTTCAATGATTGGATCGATAAGATTTTGTGCTATAGTTCACGTTCTAAATATGTATCATGATTGGTGATATTATTATCTAAATTCAAAATCTATTAGAAAATATAGAAATTGTATCACTTGACCACATCTATTAATTGCTGAGTTTTTTGAAAATGATGATAATGGTCAGTCATGTGGCTTGAGTTCCTAAACAATTGGTTTCAGAAGTACAATAATGTGTTATTAGTCAGTCCCATACTTATTCCCTTTTCACATACAAAATCTCAATTATATTTTATTTTATTTATAGAAATTCAGAACAGTATAAAAACCTCTCAGGTGTACATCTTTCTCAGACTTTTTTTCTCACAATAAGTAACACTTGCAAGCAAAAAGAATTTAAAGAAGAAAGCAGAGTATGACACAATACGGCACAAATCCAACGTCGCCTGACGACTTAGCTCCAAAACTCGAGTACATCACACGCTCCAATAACCAGCACAACGTAAGAACCGGCCTCGCCACGCGCCGTCCATGGAAGGAAATATTCGACCTCCATTCCTTCAACTTCCCACGCAAAATAACGGCTGTGATCACCAGAATCAAAGCCAACACCGTCTATTTTCAGACCAATTACACAATAGTCGTTCTCTTCTTTGCATTCCTCAGTCTCATTTGGAATCCATTCTCTCTTCTAATCCTTATCTCCCTAATCGGTGCGTGGCTCTTCCTCTACTTCCTCCGTGACGAACCACTCGCTGTATTCGACCGCGAGATCGACCACCGTCTTGTCCTCATCTTCATGTCCCTTCTCACTCTCTCTATCCTTTTCTTGACCGATGCTAAGCTCAATATCGCAGTGGCCCTCTTGGCTGGGGCCACGGCTGTGTTGTCTCACGCAGTTCTTAGGAAAACCGAAGATTTGTACCAAAGCGACCAAGAAACCAGCCCTTTAATTCCTTAATGAAAGATTATCTTCATTTCTTGTACCGTTGTATGAGTTTGTATTATGACTACGATTGTTTATTTGCATTTAGATTTGATTTTCAATGTTACTATAACTAAATATTATTACTTTTAATTATGATTGTTTTCATACATACTGTATGTGTTTTGTGCCACTATCTCTAAGTTATAATGATTAAAATATTATAACATGTAAACCCGAACGTAAAACTAACCACAACAAAAATCTAATTGAGCACTATAAAATTAGTGCTTATAATGCAACACATCTATTGTAGTCGTGAAAAAGTGAGTTGTGCGAGTATATTTTTATATATTAAACAATAAACCATTATATATTCGTCTCACTAAAACATGATGGACAATGTGGACAACGTTCGTACTGGATTTAGCACAACAATTTCCAACGTTTTACTTATGTTCATCAAATAAATTTGATTATTAGTGTTTAAGATTTTGGGGTCGAGAGGTCTATAACTTCAATTTAAGAGCGTTTGAATCTTATTCCGACTTTTATTTGATGTTCTTATGTTCTTCCACGTTTATCTTCACTTCTTCTCCTCTACAACTTGGTCTTCTTCGCCCTTTCCTTCTTCATGTGATATCTTTTTATAGACAGTTATGGTTAAACTAGGATCCCTTAGTGAAGTTCAGTTGTCATTCATAACGTACGCGTGTCACTCTGCATGCTCCTAACGGGTGTTAGATGTGAGCTTTAGAGTACACATGTCTCTTCCTAAAGAGTTATTTGTTAGTGTGGAAGATAGATGTCACCTAGGACATACACGTGTTGTCTTCATGACATGGGGCATACACGTACCGTTCTGCATGCTTAATTGAACTAAACATATGTCATTGTTTTAGTTATGTTATTATGGGATTTTAGTCTAATGGACCTTATATTTTCATGGGCATGTATTGCCTTAATGAGCTTTTATGTGTTGGGCTCGAATCTTAATTAGACCCATACAAGTAGCCCCCCAGTTCGTCGAATGATGTTTGAAGAACAAAAATTCGATGAACGTAATTTCATTTATTCTTGAGTGAGATTCAAAGATCTGTCACATTTTACGTTGTTATTAGAGCGGATTTAGCTAGTGAAGGGTTTGCAGCAAAAGATGGATGAGCATGAGATATCAACGATACGACGCCCAACTCAATCACTCGCAAGATATCGACGAGCTTGACTCTGCGCGAGAGATCGACGAACACGATCTTGAGATCGACGAGCATGATCATGTGCAAGTAATTGAGATCGACGAGCATGATCCTGTGCGATATATTGACGAACACGATATTGAACGAGATAGCGACAAACTCAATTATGTGCGAGAGATCGACGAATACAATCATGCGCGAGAGTTTGACGAGTGATTATACGCGAGAGATCGCCGAACATGATCATGTGCGAGGGTTCGACAAGTGTACTTTGGCGCAAAAGATCGACGAACTTGATCATGCATGAGGGATCGACGAGCACGTCTTGTGTAAGTGATAAACGATCTCTCTTTTTGTGCAAGGTAAAGTATACATGCTTTTGTTTAGTTTTTTTCAAGTAATTGCGAGACAAAGCTTGTTGAATATCTTGGACTTGTTAATGTTCATAATGAGACTGAACTTGGTGGTTCTTTTGAGAGACTGTGCTCGTCACTTTTAACCTGAGGGCTAATCAATTCGATGATAGACTGCGCTTGTCACTATTTAACTGAGAGACTTGGCTCGTTAGTTTGATGTGAGAGACTGTGTTCTTCACTTTTTAACTAAGAGATTGGGTTCATCAGTTTGATGTGAGAGACTGCACTTGTCACTATTTAACTGAGAGACTGGGCTCGTCAATTTGATGTGAGAGACTGTGCTTGTCACTTTTTAACTGAGATACAAAGCTCGTCAGTTTGATGTGAGAGACTATGCTCTTCACTATTTAACTAAGAGTGACTGGGCTCATCCGTTTGATGTGAGAGACTGTGCTCTTCACTATTTAACTAAGAGAAGCTTGTTTCGAGAGCATGTTCGAACATGTGTACAAATAAGTTGGTATGACATTGTTCTGATGTCTACTTCAACATTCGTTCGTCATCATTTTTATTGGATGAGCCGCGACTTGTCATCGGTTGTTGCTCTGATAACAAGCATAGTGCTTGATACTGATGTCTCAACGAATACTATGGTCTATTGTTTTCTAACAAATTTTTGATAAATGATTCTGTGTTTTAAAATATTTTACATAAGCAGTTGCACCGTGTTCGGTTACCTACATACCTTCTAGAATGAGATTAAGCCAAACGTAGTTTTACGTACAAATACCAAAAAGTTAGTAAATTTCTTTTCTTTAATGTTTACTAGCTTCCAACTTTTAGATATCGATGATCTATTCCAGTAGTTCGATCGCATTACTCGTCGCTCCAAAAATCTTCTCTGGTTGTCCATTCTTGTGCAGGTTTTTTTGTTGTTATGATTTTCAGTTTTTCTACCTCGACAAAACATGTAGCACGATGAAGCGCAATTTCTAATGAACGAGGTACATTGATATGAAGGTCATCTTTTAGTTTTGATTCGTCAAAAATCCCGATGTAAAGCGCTAAAGTGGCGACGTCGTCCGTTACTTTGATATTGGATAACATTGCTTTGAACCGCTCGAGGTATAATCGTAGAGATTCTTTAGGGTCTTGAATTACATTGTATAGGTCGGCGCTCATCATAGGCTTTTGGATGTAAATGGAGTAGTGTTTGAGGAATGACCTTGACAATTGCTCGTAATTATCAATTGAGTACGACTTGAGTTTGGCGAACCAAGTTAGCGCATCACCTATCAGATGTTCAAGGAAAAGCTGACAATAACCCGCATCGCGTTCGTCAGGTGAGAATTGGGCTCGTCCCATTGCTATACTAAAGGTTGTCATGAAAGGGATAGGGTCCGCCTTTCCGTCATATGTCGGACACTTTATTTTGGTGGTTTGGTTGACGTATATACTCGTCAATCTCTTGATGAACGGCGTGTTTAGTGTTTACATAAGCATTCAATCAATCTTTGGGGTTGAACTGGTCGCACTAGGGAGCTTAGAAGTCATTTTCTCGATTTCGGTTCTCATCGCCTGGATGGCATCAATTTGATTTTCTTGCTGGCTGAGCGCGAGGGGCAAGAGTTGCGTTGGTTCAGCTTGCAACATTTGATATTCAAGGTTTTCGGCTCGTCCAAATTGTGCGTTCGTCATTCGTCCTTCATGCACATTAATTGATTGCTGGCTTTGACGACCGCCCGAATTAATGGATTCCTTGGGTCGGCTCCTCTGGTGAAGAGAGTGATCCATGTTCGTCGAGTTGGTTCGAACACGAGCTTCTTCTAAAGCCGTAATTTTACTTTGGATTACGGTTTGCCTCCTCTGCTTTCTTTAAGATGGTCTTAAGAAGTTTAGAGACGTCCATTTGTTCGTCAATTGGTTCCGGTGGAATTGTCTGATGACTGCCCTGCTCTAGTTCCCGAACCTGAACGTTTTTGGATTTAGTGGGCGGAATTACTTCTTCCAGATGGATCTCTTCGTCGGTGTTTTCTCCAACTTGCCGCGTCAGCTCGTCGTTTTCTGTCACTCTAGTGGGCTCGTCAACTGTCATTATGACCTTTTGCGCCAAAGAATTCTCTTGTTCCCACAGACAGCGCCAATTGTTCATACTGGATTTAGCACAACAAATTCCAACGTTTTACTTATGTTCATCAAACAGATTTGATTATTAGTGTTTAAGTTTTTGGGGTCGAGGATTCTCGTTATGAGGTCTATAACTTCAATTTAAGAGTGTTTGAATCTTGTTCCGAGTTTTATTTGATGTTCTTATGTTCTTCCTTATGTTCATCATCGTTTATCTTCACTTTTTCTCCTATACAGCTTGGTCTTCTTCCCCCTTTCCTTCTTCATGTGATCTTCTTTTATAGACAATTGTGGTTAAAACAAGGATCCCTTAGTGGAGTCCAGTTGTCATTCATAGTGTACGCGTGTCACTCTACATGCTCCCAATGAACGCCAGATGTGAGATTTGAAGTACACATGTCGCTTCCTAAAGAGTTATTTGTTAGTTAGTGGAAGACAGATGTCACCTAGGTCATACACGTGTTGTCCTGCATGACATGTGGCATACACATGTCGTTCTACATGCGTAATTGAACTGAACATGTGTCATTGTTTTAGTTATGGTATTATGGGTTTTTATTCTAATAGACCTTATATTTTTACGGGCCTTTATTGCCTTAATAAGCTTTTATGTGCTGAACTCGAATCTTAGTTGGACCTTTTATTTGTTGGGTTTTATCTATAATTGACATGTACGCAATTAGACCTATACAAACAAGGTATATAGTAGAGTATGTGGAAAATTCCTTCCACTAAAACTTGTGGATGAACATGCTTAGCGATACCAATTTTACACCAATTGGATCATTCGATCGACCAATATTCCAGCATTGCAGAACTTACACTAGTTGAATAATTGATAGAGTAAATGAGTCCAATCAACTTTCGAATTATGGTCCGTCAGGAAATCTCTTGCATGATTAAGAATTAATCCAATACAATGGGCACAATGTGAATTTTCTATTATATATGGTTTAAAATCTTAAATAAATACCAAACAAAAGGAAAAAAAAAGTCTTCAATTCCTTGTTGTCGTCATCAATCACTTAACGAAATTAAGAGAGACTTAAAGCGCAAGAGGAACCATCGGTTCATAGGCCATCCCAATCTTGCAATTATCAGAGCTTAATAACTTCTCCTCTTCTTCCTTCGATAAAGTAATCTCATTAATTATTTCTATATGGGTTTTGTGAAAAAAACCATCGTATTGTAATTTCACTCTCCAATTCAAATAAATGCAAGTCAATACCATTAATTCTAAAGTTAATGCAATATAACCATTTTACATATTTTAAAAATATTTTTATAACCATACAATATATTTTAAAACATTTAAGACTATATTTGAATTCCTTATCATTGGGGCTTCGATTTTGATATATTATTACCCAAGTTTTCTGTGAGAATTGCAAGGGATATTGCAAATATGTTATTCCCAGGTATATATATTATGAGTAATCCATTACAAAGATTTTCCGTATACACTTAAACACATACACTAACGTTGCTATATTATTTTGTCAAGGTACGAACTCCATCTTAAGATAATAAATCGCAGATGGGCTACGAAATGTGTGTTGTTCGATACTTTTGGTGTTCAAGTTGTTGGCAGACTGATGAGTCTCTGCTAAATGGAAGATTTGATGAGGTACCCACTGTAATTGACAACTAATAAGAAAACATAGCATATAAACAAACTAATGTGTAAATATATTATATCTAGATCGAAGATCCAAAGAATTTGCCTTTGGCAATAAATAATATTGTCAGACAAACATTTCAATTCCTCATCCTCGTTGAGCCTAAACACATATCCAAGCGAGAAGATACATACAAGGTTTGTAAAGTTTGGTCAGAGAATGAAGGGTTTGAACAAATTCGGAAAGAAGAAGCTCAATTTCCACATAGCAATGAAGATTAGGTAAGATTTGCAATGTTTTTATCAAAAGTTTATTTTGCCTATATTTCACACTTACACTTTAAATTACAAACAACAAGTTTTCATGCTTATTAAGAGTGAAGAAGTATCTAGAGCACTAACTCTAGCAACTCCACACCAATGTCTAACCCCAAGGAGATTGAGGTTACCGTGAAACATGATGAGATACAAAACCGAGAATATGAGCAATGAAACAGTTACTCTTGCTATGAAAGATGAAGAATCCAACTTAATTGATGTTGATATCAAGTTTGAAGGTGATTTTAGAGTAGTTGGAAATGCTGATTCAAAGGTTGAAGTTAAAGGAAATATACAAAACAAGAAGTTGAAGTTCGATCTAAAAAAGGTGAAACAAGAGAAGTGTGAAAAGTTGAAAAAGGGACGATAAGCATCGATCTGATTTTAATCTTTAATCTATTTATGTCGTTTACCTTGTTAAAGTATTATTTATTAGTTTCGTTTAAGTTTGTTAAGTAGACAATGCTTATTAGGTTAATCTGTACTTTCTTTTATTTTCAGGTCAATGTGTTTTTAGACTTTGTTCAGTACGCTCATCTACTACTTTATGTTGATTATCTTTGTATTTCATCTTTATTATTATTATCTAAGTTTATAAGTTTTTATATCAAGTGGTTATCTAACTTCATATTAAGTTTACAATAATTCATTAACAGAAAAGTATAATTTCATAATTTTGTTAAATGAGATGTATTTGTACAAACCTGTTATGATGAAGATACTACACGGCCTGTTCTATCATGTTTACGTATTGCTTGAATCTTTCGTTCTCTTTTAGTTCCTTTTTTTCCTACTATATTGCATTCAGATTTAGTAAATAATTATGTATGGGAAAAACAATTCATTATATCAAATACACAATAATTCATTATATTTTACTTACAAATTCAATTTTGTGTTACTACGCAATCCTATATACTGCATGAAGAGGAACATATTATATTCCATTCACTTGGAAAGACGAAGGGAACGACAATACACAAAAAAAATGAAATTGGTTTTGGAAATTAAAAGTGTTTAGTCACCGATAGAAAGTCATATCGGCACAGAAAAGGAATCCAGAAAATTGAAAGGAAGAAACATACTTTTTTCTCCCAAGGTTTACATGACAAATATGCATCAATCGTCTTCTGTGTTTCCTTGAAGAGTTGTAGATCGAAATCAAATTTGTAACTAGAATATTTGTGTGATATGAAGCCCTAGCTTAGAATATTTTTCGGACAGACTCATATCTGGGCTTGGTCTAAATAATACCTTATATTTGTTGGTTATTGTTTCATGGCTCAATAATGTAATTCAATTGTTTTTGGTTTGAGTATTGTGCTGTAATTATTCTCCATGTTTTATTAAAATTGAATTATATTGAAAAAATATATATATATTTTTAATTGATACATTGAAAATATTGCTTATTTATAATTTAATAACTGTAATTGTAAGTATATGTATTTTATGTACATATTTTTTTTACAATAAGAAGTTGTGCCTATAAAAATTCTTTATGGATTAACAAATTATTAAATACTTATCAATAGGTTTTTTAAATTTTTTACTTTATTGATATGTAGACTAATCTATTTTTATTTAAAATAATGCTCCATTACCTAGGATTTTAAAAAATAATAATAATTTCGAATAAAAAATAACCCCAAAAAATTCAACTAATTTATATACACTACACCCATATTTCCATTTCATCATTATCTATCCCAAATCTTTTACAATTTAACTTAGTACTTTAAAGCACATTTCTAAGTTTTATTTGTATTTTGGCAATGTCTAATTTATGTTGCATATGAATTAATTATCAGTACTCATTCGATTGAATGTACAATAAACTTGAACAATAACAAAAGATAAATATTGATTTATATTAATAATTCCTTACAAAGCATAAACATATAACAAAGAGTAACTGTTTAACAATTAAAACTTAATTACATGATTAAAATGACAACTGCTTAAAGAGTGTCTCACAACACAGTTCCAGAACAACCATAACACATTTTTTCAGTAATGATGTCGTTTTTTGCACCATAATCATTCCAAAGATTATCAACATCATAAAAATTCTTCGTTCTCCCATCTCAGCCGCACTCCTCTGGGACATACACTTCCTTCAAACTTTTGACAATGTGATGACATTGTGTCGATATGTTTGTGTCGATTCTATGATCGAAATCAAAGAACACATGCACTGTTTTCAACAACAATGGTTTAATATGTTATGACATAATTTTTTACCTTCGTTTTTCCCTTCACCACCGATATAAAGTAGAAGGATTCTGTAAAGATACTTTCCATTAACGTGACTAACCATAACAGCCTCACGGAGTAGTGCAAGACCTAGATCCATTCTATTCTCATAAAAAAATTAGGAAATTCCAAGTTGGTATAATGCTTCAAGATTTCTATTCTCGCACAATTTTATGTACCTTTTAAAACCTTGCTCTAACTCAGGCCATTCCGGAATAAATCTCACTTCCTCAAGTGAAAGCCAAGAGAGAATGTGATAATCATCACAGATTTGCTTCATCTTCTTGCATGTGGATCGAAGGTTTAGAAGTGAAGATAGAGAAGAGTCACTAGATAGTGAAGCAATCGAGATCAACACATGATTCGGCAACGTAAATAGGATTGAATCACTGTCTATTCATTTCTTTGTTTTAGGTGCCATGTTTTCAAAATCAATTCAGGAAAGAAAAAAGTTTAGAACTCGTTATCGAAAGTGATTGATATTGCGTGTATTTATTGTGTATAATGGTTATGTTGTTTCACTAACAGGTTCATCGAACCGTCATCTCTTTTTGTTGAAGACGGTGCTAGATGTCTAATCAATTTATAGACATTAATCATTTCATAATATACATACACGTTTATATATTCTGATATTTATTCTCCAATATACGTAGCCCAACCACTTAAATGGTAGTTTGTTTACTTTTTTATTTTTAAAAACTTTCTTTAATAGAAGATCCCAAACAAAAAACCGTAATCTCCATGACCATTTATATGAAAAATTTATCAAAAAAATTTTTATTCAGCATGCAGGCATTTTCCCCTCATTAAATAATCTTATTGGGCCTTAGCTAAACACTTTCTTTGATGTTTCTTATGTAAATTTTTTTAAAATTCAAATTTTGTTTACAATATAATGAATTAAAACTATCTATTTGATTTATTGGATAATTTATTATTGTAATTTACAGACTCTAAAAGAATTCGTTTCTGTATAGAACATTATCATATGTAGATGTAAAATAGAGAATTTTTATCCTATATTAAATTACATTTTTTTTTAGAAAACGAATTGTCCATTTGAGCAAAGTATTTATATGTTGGGCTAAAATTATGTTTGTTCTGGCCCATTTATATTGCAGCGGGAAAAAGAATTTATGCATATTTTAACGAAAAGATGTTTTTCAATTTTAATGATAACGTGCTTCAATTTCAAAATTTTCCTGCTTCTTATGAAACGTATTTGATCTGCAATTTTTGTTCCTTAATAACCAATGTTCTATTTTATTTTGTCAATGTATATTTTTGTTGTAATTGATAAATTAATTGTTTTCATTACAATGTATGAAGTATACACTGCAACCATGTACACGATTATAAATTTATGAAAACATATAAATATATATTTTTAAAACTTATTTATTGCATATGTTTGTTACAAATCGTTTCATCAAATTGAACCACAATACATTAGGCAAATCGTTTCATTAAATTGAACCACAATACATTAGGAAAAATGTAGTAAATTTAAAACTTTATATATCTAAAATGGAAACCATTAAAGGTGTCTGACAACATAGTTCCAGAAACAACTCATGAAGTCATGATATCCTTATCAGCACCAAAAGCATGCCATAGATTTTTGACTTTGAAAAAATTCTTTGTTTTTCACTCATAGTCACACTTATGTGGAACGTATGATTTCTTTAATCTTCTAATTACATCATGACAATTTGACCAGATTTTGTTGTTAACCCGGCTGTCAAAATTTATAAACTCTTCCATTGTTAGTGACAATAGGGGTTTAATATGTTTAAACAGAATTTTGATACCTTTCTGTTTCCCTTTGCCACCGCAATGATGAAGTAGAAGGATTCCATGTAAATACTCTGCATCTTTGTGACCTAACAGAGCAACCTCATGGAATAAAGCAAGTCCTTCATCCTCTCTGTTTTCGTAAAAAAAAAACAGCAAACTGCTACATGGTAAAGGGCATCACAATTTTAGTTTTCACACAGTCTTCTATGTCTTGTGATCCAATGCTCTTTTTCATACCAATAAGGAGTGAAGTTTACGTTCTCAAGTGAAATTCAGAAAGAATGTAGTGATCATCACAGATTTATTCATTCTTTTGCAAGTAGAATGCATGTTTAGTAGAATTGACAAAGATGAAGTGCCTAACTCTGTAGCAATTGTGAGCAATAAATCTTCCGGCAATAACAAAAGAAGTGACTCTTCGTTTGTGGATCTTTTTCTCTTACTAGCCATTTTTTCTGGAAAAAACTATGATTTTTTATAAAAAGGTTTCCAAATTGTGGTGAGAAAGGAATAGGTTTTGTCTGTGTTTATAAATTACATAAAAAGAGGCGACGGTTTTGTTACTCTTCTGAACCAATCGTGTTCTCCAACCTTTGCAATTGTTAATGAAGCCTCTCTATTTTGATTTAATTTTATTTTTTTAACAAATATTTCTTTGTTTTCTCAACAAAATTTGGAATACATTAATTACACTTGGTATTAATTTTTTTTAAAAATTTCAGGAGGGATTGCTAATATGTAAATATATTAATGTGCAGTAATAATTTACATTATAAGGCCAATTCGAATGTGTTTATAATGTATTGGGCCTTTTAAGTTTGTTTTCATTAATGGATACTAAATTACAAGCGGCATATAAAATATACCTACTACTGTTTTTGGGCCTTTTAATGTATTCTATCTTCTTACTCGAACGTAATTGCAGTCTGCAGGCCCATTTAATATACAGCAGGAAAACAATATTCTTTCAACTTCTGAATGGAAAAGATGTTCATCGGAAGTTAATGACGACGTATATCAGTTTCTATATCTTCCTACTTTATCATCTTTCGAGAAAGAAATCATCATCTATTGGACTATCATCTTCTTTTATCAGTAATTAGGGTTTTTTTGAACATTAAAGATGAGATCAAAACGTTGTTTTCCAAAAAAAAATTCAACCAAAACAATAATCACCTCCACCCTCTTCGGGAATAACCGAACAATATCTAGACTCCATGGGCAACCTTCATAGTTTTGCTGAGCTCAACACCATACAAAATCAAGAGTCTGCTATGGTACTCTACTCAGCACTGTTTGAGCCCACTGATCAGATTATTGCATCTCGTTCAAAAAATCCGATGTCGCCAGCCTCTTCTCCTACGCCTTTGCTTCCAAAGGTTGTTGTAGAACAGTCCTTGGCTGTCGCAGAGGATAATCGGCGATCACTAGCTTCTTCTCCTAATCCATCAATTTTGCACGTATTTCCAGAACAGTCCTCGCCTGTTCTCGAGCAGAATCCCATGTCCCCAACATCTTATCCAATGCCTTCAATTTCCAAAATTCTTGAAGAGCACTTGTCGCGTGTTGTGGAGCAAAATCACATGTCTCAACCTCCTTCTATTTCCTCCCTTCCAGATGTGGTTGAAGAACATTTCTCGCCTCTTTTCGATTATAATCCTAAGTCGCTAGCTTTTTCTCCAACGCTTTCTCTTTCTAATGTTGTTGAAGAACATTCATAACATATTGTGGATCTGTCAGATGAAGACGACAAACCATTACAAACTGTTCCAAGAGTAACTAACATTATCTCCGCGCGTCTACGTCAACGTAAGCGTACATCGGAGGTAATAAAGATGGAAAGTTGCAGTGTAAGGACTCGGAAAGTCGCAAAAGGCGTTTGCTTCTTCTCAAATGTCTTATGATGCTTCAAAATTTGGTTCTGCTGAAGCATTCTCAAGGTTTGAGGAACTCTTTTCTAAGACCCACATCCAAGAGAAAAACATAAATTCTACTCGGAATAAAATGGTTAAAACTTGGATTGAGGAAGCTGGTTTGCTTCCTACTATGACTCAAGCAACTGGTTTGACGTTTCTGCTGTACTTGAATTTTGGGCTAACTTACTTTCGGAGGAGGTAGATACATCTATTGTCAATGTTTTTGTGAAAGGACATACTGATGAGTTCTCTGCAGAGAAGATAAATAAATTGTTTAAGGAAGAAGAAAATGATCAGTTGGCAAAAGTCAAAGAAGTTGTTTTGGCTATAAAATTTTTAGATGATAGAAAAAAAAAGTTGAAAGCCATGACACCTGCACAAGATTTTTCTACTGATCAAAAGGAGCAGTTTCAGTTCTATTGCAAGAACTGGTTTCCAACATTGAATGAGGGATATTTTCCTTGCAAGCATGTGTTTTTTTGTGGCAGATAATCCACAATAAAGAAATTCAACATCAGAAGAATCATGTTTGCTCACATCTTGAAACGTTCTTTGCAATTGGACACAAAATTATGTCTTCCTCACTCTAGAATGATCTACAGCCTTTTGATGGCACAACACCCTTTCACTGCTGATCCTCCTGTTGTCACACCTTCAAATAGGAAACCTGGACGACCTTCTAAGTCTACTACTTTTATGCTCGGGCTTCAAAGCCTACAACTTCATCTTCCCGTGCTTCTAAGACAACAAATTCTTCTGCCCAACTCGCAAAGTATAAGAAAGTTGTTGATGATAGTTTCAAACTACTTAAGAGTGTCAGTTACTCAGGTTAGTATAATAATTTATACAATGATTCTCTATGTTGGCTTTTTTGTTTCACTCAGTTATGTTCTTAATCAGGTGGATATGGGCTCTCGTATGATGAAGAAGATAATTAGGATGTGATGTACTCTGCAGAATGTTGGATAAAAATCTGAAGTGTTTGTTTTCCTTTTCTTTTGTATTTCTGCTAGGTTGTGTTATATTCTGCTTTGGAACCATGTTGTTTTGGTTTACTTAATGTTTTATTTCCTTTTGAATATGAACATCATCTTCTTATTATAATTTACAAACATATTTAAGTACTCATAAGTAATTCTCATGTCTTCCCAAAATGTATCATTTTTTCCTTTTCCCAATTGATGTCTCATGCTTACCAGATTATTGGTATTCACAGTACGATATTGTTGAACAAGTGAATGAATAAATATTTGCAAATGTCTTAGCAGATATTTGGGGTCTTTGTTTCAACAAGAATGCTTACTTTTGCTAATATTCATTTATTCAAGTTCAATCTTATGATCACTATGTGACATAAACCCTTCCATTTCATGTTTAGTGACTTACAATCTCCTACAAAATTAATTCAACATATAAAAAAATTGTAAAGTAATTGCCCCTATATACACCCTATAAATTTAAATAAGTTAACTGTTGTGCTATTTTGTATTAACAACAATATCCAATTACAAATATAATTAACTGTAACTAATATAACCCACAATCTTTTCTACAAATAAATTGTTATCACCTTTTCTAACTTGCACATTTTAACAAAAAATTCAAACAATTTAATTTGCCACCATTTATGTTTTTGTTGCTTTCAAAGAACTGACCATGTTTTGTAATACCAAAGATCAGTAATTCAATCACCACAATTAACTCTGTCAGAATCCGTTGTTGTTATACTTCACTTTAAGCATACTTCCTTGCATTATGATGTTTATCCAACAAAATATTATTTAGTGCTATGAACAACTGATGTTTAGATACTATGAAGCTTCAAAACCTTATACTACTTACTTTATTTTTTGCAGTGTTATGCATCCACTAGCAAGTAACACTTCAGTACCAGATGACCACATGGAGTCAGGATCCAAGACTGCTAGTTCTGAATATAAGGGTCTTGAAGAAGGTACGTCCTAAAAGATAGGTTTCATATACTAATACATCAAGCTGAGTGTTATGTTAATACTTTGAACTAAACATAATTGCAGATCTTGAGAATTACAATGACGATATTGAATATGATTGTTCATTTGAAGATTTTGATTCCAATAATGAAGAAGCAAAAACTGATGAAACACAAACAGAGCATGATGTCTTAGAGGACGAGTTACATGATGCATGGCAAAGATATGTTATTTTACAAAGGATAGAGCAAACAATCAAAAAGGTTTTTGGTCCTGCTAAAAAAATTAATCACGCAAAAAACAAAGCATCTTTTTCTAATACAGATAAAAAAAGATCAAATCCTCTTTTAAAGGTAAGTTGTAAGACCTGTACTGGATTTTTTTTGTTTCCAAAAATATAATACTAAGTTTTATTATATACACATCTACAGGTTACATTGATCATGGCGATCCTACATACATATGTGAATACTACGGTGCTTAATTTTGGTATGCACAACGTATTAACAAGCATAGAAGATCAAAGTGTCCAATATACACTGGTTGTTGGATCAAGGCCAAGTTAAGATGCAATTACTGAGGGATTCACCTGAGCTATTGTGGATTTTGGTAACTAATAACAATGAACTCTCTAAACATCTTAGAGAAAACATAAGAGCCTACAATATGTTTTTTGCATTTACATCTATTGGTGGAAAGATAGATAAGTCTGCACAGAAAGGTCGTGGTCCACATATGTTTGCTCTGCAAGGTCAAAACTATCATTTAGTGGGTTCATTGAAGCCAAAACCCGGTGATTATGCTAAGTTCTCACAGTTGTATATTGTTGACACTCTCAATGAGATTGAGAACATAATGAAAATAACGAGGTTAGTTTTTGAAATTTTGTTATCTTTTCTTAATGGTTTACACGATTTAGATTTAGTTCGATTCACAAATTTTGGTCACAACAAAAGCAGTAAGGATACCAAGGATGACAAGAGACAGTTGTTCTGTAAAAAGATAATTGCGATACTCATTGAGCTATTATATGACATAAGTCCTCATGTTAAAGCGTTTAGATGCGCCAGAGACAGGTTTGATATGGATCAAACTGAGGAATTACAGATGAGGATTATCTCAAACCGTGAAACTGATGGAAGGTTATACTGTGAACCAACTGTGTCTGAGATTGCTGCCTTAATTCCTAGTGATTTTGAGAAAAATTTGGATAAGCTTGACATTCAGCTGGAAGAAAAGTCCGGTAAGCTTAAGAGAATTGATGAACTTCATCCTTCTTACTTGGCATTGCAGTACCCAATTACATTTCCTAGGGGAGAAAATGGATTAGAGTTGGAATAAAGAATCAGAGAACAATTGATAGAGGTGAGAAGACTAATCAAAATATCAGTATGAGGCAATGGTTTGCTTACAGGCTACAAGAACATCTTAATGAGAAACATATTCTTCTTAGATCGAAGCGATTCCAATAGTTTGTGGTAGATGGTTACACAATGATTGAGTCCAACAGACTTAGATATGTTTCAAAGTTGAGGAGTAGTATGATTCAGAAGGCTAAAGAAGCTAAAGATGCAAGAAGCTGTGATTTGAGTAATCATGGTAAAAGTGTTACGATTCCAAAATCCTTTACAGAAGCCCCAACTTCATGTGTTCGAATTATTTGGATGCGATGGCTACATATAAGACTTTTGGTTTTTCCAGATCTTTTCATCACATTCACTTGCAACTCAAAATGGCCTGAAATAACCAGATTTGTGGAGCAACGTAATTCAAATCAGAAGATAGGCCTGACATTATTTTTAAAATGTTCAAGATCAAACTTGAAAATCTCGTGGATGATTTGACAAAGTGTCACATGTTTGGCAAGACAATTTCAGGTATTTATATATGGTTATTTGTAAGTTAACATTAATGTAGATTGTGCAATGCTTAGTCATGACATGACTTTAATGATTGTTGTGCATTTGTAACAACTATGTACACTGTGGAGTTCCAAAAAAGAGGTCTCCCACATGATCATATTATATTATTCATGGCTCCTAGTCATAAAATTTTAAATTCGGATCAAATGGATAAGATAATATGTGTAGACATACCAAATAATGATTTGGAACTTGATCTTTATGATGTTGTGAAAGAATGTATGATTCATGGTCTGTGTGGTTTAGCAAACCCAACTAATTTGTGTATAGTTGAGGAAAATGCACAAAGTTTTTTCCTAAGGTTTGCGCAGAACAAACTATGCTTGACACTAAGGGTATCAAGTGTATATGAGAAGGGGCACATGCAGATTTGTGGAGAAGAATGGAATCAAATGTGATAATATGTGTGTTGTGCCTTATAGCAAGAAGTTATCACTGACGTATATAGCACACGTTAATGTGGAATGGTGTAATCAATCTACTGCTTGTAAATATCTCTTCAAGTATGTCACAAAAGGCGCAGATCGTGTTATAGTTACAGTTGAGCCTACTCAACTTAATAAAGAAAACAACTAATTAAATGTGTACAGTAATAGAAATGAAGTTAACGATTGGTTTGACTGCAGGTTTATTCTTCACTCAGTGGTTACAATGTTTATTTATGAGTCTATTGTGAATATAATTTAAAGTAACTACTTTATCTAAATAGTTTCCTTTTTTTATGAGATATGTTTTTCCTTGTGAGGCTACTTGGAGAATTTATAGCTGTGACATCCATCATAGATTTACACATGTTGTAAAGTTGTATTTCCATGAAGAAAGGAACTAACTGGTATACTACAAGGAAGATGACAATAACGGATGTCGAGTCTGGTTTAACTCAAATTTCTTACTTGGTTTAAGTTAAATAAGACTGATGAGAAGGCGAGGCTTATGTTATACGAGGAGATTCCAAACAAGTTATACAAAAAACATAAGATATTTAAAAGCAGAAGAGATAGTAGTTTTGCTATAGGGAGGATTAATGACGTTCCTAAGAAAATAGTGGAATCCTATTATCTGAGAATGTTATTGGGTCATAAAAGAGGGCCAACGAGTTTTACTGACTTGAAAACAGTCAATGGAGTTGTGTTTGAGACATATAGAGATGCATGTTTCGCATTGAGTCTATTAGAAGACGACAAAGAGTACATTGCATCCACAGAAGAAGCAAGTTTTATGTGTTCAAGTCGTTATACAAGGAGATTGTTTGTTAACTTTCTTATATCTGATTCAATGAGTTTTCCTGAGGAGGTATGGGATAGTACTTGGAGGTTCTTATGTGAAGATATCACTTATAAGCTTAAAAAGGATTTGAATAACCTGGTAACCTATTTTGTTAAATGTTTAATTGTTGAAGTAGGTTTTAATAGTATCAATTGGAAAATTGTTATTAATATGGGTCCTCATTGTTTAATTCTTATCTTAATTGATGAACAAAAGAAGATTTATGCTCTGCAAGAGATTGAGAAGCTATTGTCCAGCCATGGTACCTCGCTTACACAATAAGAAAGAATGCTAGAACTCGAAGGTGATGTTAGTCTTCTGACTAATCAGTTGATTTATGATGAGAGCAACTACAACCGAGAACAAATGAAAGAGTATCTTGATGAATGGTTACCTAAAGCAACATAAGAACAAAAAATGTATACAATGACATACCATATGCGGTTGCACATGATAGAGGAGGTCTTTTTTTATGTCTGGTTTTGGAGGTACTGAGAAAACGTTTCTATGGAGATTGCTCTCAGCTTCATTGAGATCAAGAGGTGATATAGTGCTTAACGTTGCATTTAGCGGAATTGCTACATTTTTGTTAGATGGAGGTAGAACTGCTCATTCTCTATTTAAATACCTATTAATGTTAATGAGTCTAACATATGTTCTATGACACGAGGATCAGAGGTTGGGGACTCGCTAATTAAAAGTAAGCTAATAATATGGGATGAAGCTCCTATGTCAAGCAAGTACTGTTTTGAGGATCTGGATAGGACTCTATAAGACATTATTCAGCATCCTGAGAATAAATATTTTGGTGGTAAAGTGGTTGTGTTAGGAGGAGATTTCAGACATATTTTGTCAATTATCATTGGTGGAGGAAGGCAACAAACCGTGTTATCAACAATTAATGCATCATATTTGTGGGATGATGTTGCATTTATGAACTAACAAAGAACATGAGACTACTTTATGATATCAGTGAGAGTCAAAAACAAGAAAAAGAAGAATTTTCAAATTGGCTTCTAAATGTTGGTGATGGAAATTTGTCATTGCCAAATGACGAAATTACAGAAATAGACATACTTAATGAGCTACTGATTACTGATTCTGGAAATCTTATTGAATATATAATTGAAGTTGTGTATGGTAATGGTGTTATAGAGAAAAAACTGCCTAAATGGTTTGAAGAGAAGACAATCTTGTGTCCTAAG
This sequence comes from Lepidium didymum, assembly GCA_963920545.1. Classification (NCBI taxonomy): domain Eukaryota; kingdom Viridiplantae; phylum Streptophyta; class Magnoliopsida; order Brassicales; family Brassicaceae; genus Lepidium; species Lepidium didymum. Next base: position 8,019,116 of record OY986992.1, read on the forward strand.
AATGATGATGTCAACACAATTAACAATCTTTTGCTTGAAAGACTTGATGGTGAGTTTTGTTTTTACTTTGACAATAAGTTTTTTCAGTTTATATCTATGCATTACGTTTATTTTATGCAGTGGTGATTTAATCATTTCAAATGCAGGGAGGAACAAACATATTTGAGTTGTGATAGTATTGATCCATCATATCAAAAATCATTGAGTAATTAGGTTTATACTCCAGATTTCCTAAACAGTGTAAAAGCATCAGGCCTACCTAATCATTCTTTACGACTAATAGTTAGGTGTCCTGTTATGCTACTCAGAAACATTGATCCAGATGATGGTTTATGCATGAAACTAGACTGTAGATTACTCAGTTGGGTACTCATGTGGTTGAAGCTAAAATTCTCACATGTACTAAGACTGAGAAAATTGTTCTCATTCCTAGGATGGTGGTATGTCAATTAGATGCAAAAATTCACTTTAAATGAGGAGGAGACAGTTCCCATTCATGGTTTTCATTTGCCATCACAATCAACAAAAGTCAGGGACAAACTCTAAGACATGTTGGGCTCTATTTGCCTAAACTTGTTTTCTCACATCGTCAGCTTTATGTTGCATTGTCTAGGGTGACCAAGAAACCATGCCTCAAGATTTTGATAACAAATAAGAAAGGGAAACCTCTGAGAAAAACTACAACTATTGTGTTCAAATAGATGTTCCAAAATGTTGTTTAGTTATTTCAACGTTATTTGTTAGTGTTATTATCCTCGGTTATGTATATTTTTCCATAAATCTATGACTCTTGCTATGTTAAAACTATAGCTATAACTACTCGTCTTTGTTTAAATGTTCTTTTAATTAGGTTTTGCTATTGTAATTATATTTTATGCACCCAAATTATCACAACAAACGTATTTGTTATTACTGATTACTATAATCTAAAACAAGTGAAGGAAAAAATTACTCCTATGGAAACACAACGGTATTGGGAATTCGATATATTCCATCTATAGACTATAACTAATTTTGTAATGGTTATTATGTCTAACCTTTTGTTCAACAATCCTGTTGGCTTAAAGGCTACACTTTATGCACCTAAAATATAGAAGTTGCCCTTAGTAATTGGTTACATGTACTCAATGACAATGCAAATTAGATACGGAGACAGAACTTTAAACTTTGTTTACTTTTCTACCATGTTATTTGTGTAAACTATAAATTGTTCAGACGACGCTTGACAAGAAATTAAATGCATTGTACGTATCCCCTGTTATTAATTCAAAATTTGCTATAAAAACTTAGCTTTTTGTTTTGAATCTAGATTTTGTAGCTTGCATAAGTTGTTGCTTAACGACTTTTCTTAATTACTTATAAGTAAAATGTTGTTTTCTTAACCCATTAATTCTGTTAAATATTATAATCTCTCAAAAACCTTCCCAACTTTGTTTAAAACACCTGAAGCTGCGAATGAGAAGACATCAGCGTGAGATCTCATCAATAGACATATTATTACAGATGTAAACTCATTTTTGCCATTGCATTAAAAATATTTATGCTTGAATAATGAAACATCTAGAGAATCATTGTATTCAACTAAATGGAATCTCAGCTGAGTAATTGCCTAATTGGTATCCTAATCAACCAAAAAGTTCAAAATTACTTACCTATGAATCCCGATTTCAGTAATCATTCACAGCGAGAATGATATCGCCGTTTAGCTAGCAGATTTGTCGTGCTTATCATGTGTTGTTTCGAGATTCAAACTCCTTCTGAATCATGTTGTGTTCTTCTGGTTTTTTAGGTTTTAATTATTATTGCTGCGATATTTTTTTTTCTTTTCACCGTTTATCGTTATACTTTCAGTTAAATCTACAATATAGTAATGGATCACTTATGAGTTTCATACCATCATAACAAATGTTTTGGACTTATTTATTATAATTTGAATTTTGTTAATTTCTCGTTAATGAAACAGTAAGGCTAAACATGTATTAAAACACATTTATTAATTTCTATTCATATCCCTATTTTTCCACATTTCATAGTAACTTAAATTACATTGAATACACTTAAGGCTTACTTTGTTTTACCTTTTATTAACTAAGTTCCAAAACTTTTGACAAAAAAAAAAAAAAAAAACTAAGTTCCAATAGCATATTAAATTCATGATCATACGAAAAAATATTTCCTTCTCGAAATTGGTATACTACAAACAAATAGAGTTTCCAAGAACAAAAAATTAAATACGAAACACTTGATCAGACTAAACCAATTAATAAATTTTTCAGACAAATATATGTATTTGATTTCGCCAATTATAAATTACATTGTCACATCCCAATGCTATATTTTTATAGTTTGTCTACTTATATATGGTCGACTATCCAGATCCCCCTCGGAAGTATGAAAAAGAGTTAAATATACTCAGTTCTTTGTTTCGGCAAATTTGACCCTGTGAGAAGTTTAACAATCTTTTTCCCCTTCCAAAATAACTCGAAGATTAATTTCCCCTTTCGGTTGATTTGAGATATTGGACTGATATCTCGTGAACGTATACCATATCCAAACCCCAAGGATGAACCCAAATTTCTCCTCAACATCGAAAGCATACCTCTCTCGGATCTCATCCTCGGAGTTTTGGTATGATATACGTTCACGAGACATCGGTCCAATATCGATTAAATTGATTTACCAACTCAAATCAATCGGAAAGAGAAATTAATATTCGAGTTATTTTGGAGAGGAAAAAAAATAGTTAAATTTTTCATATGGTCAAATTTGTCGAGGCAAAGAACTAGATACTTCTATCTCTTTTTCATACTTTCGAAAGGGATCTGGATCGTCGACCCACTTATATATTTATAGTTCCAAACTTTACTGTTAAACACACACAATACACAATCAAATCATACACCAAGACTTCATGTAAATGTGAAATGGTTATGCCGAATAAAATATTACATGTTCAATCAATAATCATTTACAAATATGAAAGGCTTTGGTTCTATATAAAAACAAATCTTTATACCCCGCGTTACTAGCGCGGATATCATCCTAATTATATCTTAAACTTAATGCTATAGTATGACTCTAGGACCAAACGAAGGAGGAGATAGGCTCCAACGGAACACTAACCCACAGGAGACGAGCTCACCAGCGAGAATAGCTCCGACAGCCGCTATAAAGCTTCCCGGAAAATCAATCTTTTGCTAATATTCGGCAAAATATTGAAATAAAGTGGACTCTTGGGCTCAGGTGTATGTGGGCTTTGGCCCATTAGTTTGATAGGATTCAGCTCGTGATTCATTCATATCGAGTATATCTCTGAATATCTGTTAGTTTTCCTTATTTCTTAAGTGATTAGGTTTTCTCTTGTTCATATGAAAGGCATTGTTAAGCCTTGGTTTTTTTTACGCTTATTTCCTCGGAATATTTGATTCCTAATTGTCTCTGCTGTTGCTTACGATTGTGGCTTAGGAAGGTTATTGCTTCTTTGATTTCCAACTATGGGAAGGGATAAGCGAACAAGAGAGAGGAGTCCAGATCTTAGGCAATCGAGGAGGAATGGTGGTCGTCGGGTTAGGGTTTCTGATGTTGAGGACCATAGGAATTGGCGAGGAGATCTTGAGATTGGTGATGGGGAATCAGCTAGGCGGTCGACTAAATCTCGTAGAGAAGTCGAGTCTGGTCCTGAGGATGATAGATACTTGCGAGAAGAGAAGAATGAGGTTGCAAAGCCCAAGCTGCCAGAACTCAATCCAGGTAAAAACAATGCTATCGCTTTGGGCAAAACTGGTGGAGTTTATATTCCTCCGTTCAAGCTAGCACGCATGATGAAGGAGGTGGAAGATAAGAGCAGCGTAGAGTATCAACGACTTACATGGGATGCTCTTCGTAAAAGTATTAATGGGCTCGTGAATAAAGTTAATGCAAGCAACATCAAGAACATAATCCCTGAACTGTTTGCTGAAAATCTCATCAGAGGAAGAGGACTTTTTTGCCGTTCCTGTATGAAGTCTCAGATGGCATCTCCTGGATTCACTGATGTCTTTGCAGCTTTGGTAGCTGTTATTAACGCCAAATTCCCTGAAGTTGCTGAACTTCTACTGAAAAGGGTCGTCTTGCAGCTCAAGAGAGCGTATAAGCGTAATGACAAGGTTTGTATTTTTTGCTTTTCAATGTTTAAATTTTGTCAAAGGTTTTGATTTTTATGCCATAATAATACATATTATGTGTCAATTTTGTTTTGCAGCCCCAATTGCTTGCTGCTGTAAAATTCATAGCGCATTTAGTAAATCAGCAAGTTGCAGAGGAGATTATAGCTCTTGAATTACTTACTGTACTTCTGGAAGACCCGACCGATGACAGTGTCGAGGTGGCTGTGGGGTTCGTGACTGAGTGTGGTGCGATGCTTCAAGACGTTACACCAAAAGGACTGCATGGTAATAATTCTTTTAACCTCTCTTTTTAGTTGATTGAATTCTTGTTGGGTTAATGTTTAGGAACATTTCACTTCATCAAATTCTGTCACTTGTCAATGACTGTTGACTTATGCTGGTATGATAATCTAGTTAATCTTTTGGAAAAAGATAAATGTTAAAATTTGGTTGTGCGTCTCAGCGATTTCAGTTCACACTTCAACAATATTTATTACATACATGTTTCTAAGCTCTTCCTATTGCTGATACAGGGATATTTGAGCGTTTTCGTGGTATATTGCATGAGGGAGAGATAGATAAAAGAGTTCAGTACTTGATTGAAGGGCTCTTTGCTATTAGGAAAGCGAAATTTCAGGTAATATACTCTTAGCTTCATCAAATTTGAATCTAATATTAAGACTATGATAGAAATGACAGTATGTTTTTGGTGTCACGGATAGCATAATATAAAATCGTGTGAATGGTTTACTTTCAGGGACATCCAGCTGTTCGCCCTGAGCTAGATCTCGTGGAAGAAAAATATTCGCACGATGTCTCTCTTGATCAGGAAATTAATCCCGAAACTTCCCTTGGTAAACTTGGTATTGTATTTTAAGATTACCCCATGTTCTAGGGAGGTTACTATTCTGTTATTATTGAAACAGCTCTAAATTCAACGTTCTTCTGTTTGCAGATGTTTTTAAGCCTGATCCTGACTTCGTTGAGAATGAAAAGAAATATGAGGCGCTGAAGAAAGAGTTACTTGGTGAGGACGAGTCCGAGGATGAAGATGGCTCTGATGCTAGTTCTGAGGATAACGATGAGGATGAAGATGAATCTGATGAAGAAGATGAAGAACAAATGAGAATAAGGGACGAGACAGAGACTAATCTTGTTAATCTTAGGAGGACAATCTACCTGACCATTATGTCCAGTGTTGATTTTGAGGAAGCAGGTCACAAGTTACTCAAAATTAAGCTTGAACCAGGTCAAGAGGTAATAATCTATATTTTCCTGAGCTTTCTGTTTTATTTTTTTTATCTCGCTTATTTGTTTGACGCTGCAATCAATCTATCTTAAAGTTTGTGATTTGTGGGAATTAGATAAGATTTATAACATTCATATCCAATTCAATGATGCAGATGGAACTATGCATAATGCTCCTGGAATGTTGCTCACAGGAAAGAACTTATCTGCGTTACTACGGTTTATTGGGTCAGCGTTTCTGTATGATCAACAAAATTCATCAAGAAAATTTTGAGAAATGCTTTGTTCAGCAGTATTCTATGATTCACCGTCTTGAGACAAACAAGTTACGTAACGTGGCCAAGTTTTTTGCCCATTTACTGGGAACAGATGCTCTCCCTTGGCATGTCCTTGCCTACATTCGGCTAACTGAGGAGGATACAACTTCCTCATCTCGTATATTCATTAAGATCCTTTTCCAGGTAACTAGAATCCTCAACACACGCTCATTTTACCATTTTAGAGCTGTCCATATCAGTTTGATCGGAGAATGGGTTCATGTGAATTGTCAATAAATTGTCTCATATGATTAAGTTATCAGTTGTGTAAAACTATGCATATGCTGCACTATTAGGACTCGGCTGATGAATTTTGTATATGATTAAGTTATAGTTGTGAAACTATAAATGTTGCTGCACAATCAGAACTCGGTGATGAATTTTGTCAAGGTGTGGAATTTTGTTTCTGAAACTGTTGGGCTGATTTGGTTACACCTTTGCGTTTATTGCAGGAACTGTCAGAACATTTGGGAATTAGGCTGCTGAATGAGAGGCTTCAGGATCCTACAATGCAGGAATCATTGGAATCTATCTTCCCGAAAGATAATCCAAAGAACACAAGGTTTGCAATCAACTTCTTTACCTCCATTGGTCTTGGAGGTATAACCGAGAATCTAAGGGAGTATCTGAAGAACATGCCACGCCTCATTATGCAACAACAGAAGCAAGTTGCGGAATCAGAGTCAGGATCATCATCTGGATCTGACAGTTCTGGTTCAGAGTCGGAGTCTGAGTCAGAGTCATTGTCTTCTAGTTCTGATGAAAGCGATAGAGAGAGGAGGAAACGAAGAAGAGGTTGAGAACTCTTGGTTTGGTTTGGTTTGGTTTACATGAGAACTCATATGTTTAACATACGTATGACACTTGAGACATACGTTCGGATTTTGATTGAATTTTCTTTTTGGGCAAGAACATATGTCGTGATTATTTCTGTTAGTTACATTTTTCATCAATCTCAATATTCAGAGCACAAGAAAAACTCTTAACATATTAAGATAAATTATCATCGAATTAACATGTTATAGCAGATGAAACATGCACTTCTCGAGGTGTTATGTTTGGTCATTTTGCAGTTGAGCAATGCATTCTCAACGTTCACTTCATGTTTGATCAATATTAATACGAGGTCACTTCGTAGTCTCTCTAACTCGATCCTCCCTTTAGCTTAGAGTCTCCAATATTCATCCAATCGCTCGTTTGTAATTCTTTGGTTCTAGTTTTAGACACCAAGTTTTGCTAAAAGTCCAGGCCTTGGTTCTATTTCAAAAAATCGCTCGTTCTGCTAAGGATCAAGGAAGCTTGCAGGTTTTAGTGATATAAACTGGTTTTTCTCATAAATGTTGCTGTGATAGTTTGATCTAAGTGATACAACGCATTACAAACGGCATTACGTACTGTCTACTGATAATTAACACAGAAACGTTAATGAGAAAGGCTACCATTAGAGCCAAGCCGCTTTCTATCAAGTAAAACCTGCAAGCTTCCTTGAGACCAGTAGCAAGTAGCAAGACGTGGGATATTTCTTAAGAGAACCAAGGCTGAATGGACATGGAGAAAGAGATTATGCCTGCACATGAAAACCTCTGGTAACAGCTACAGTTGTAGCTTCTATGCTCTGAAATAACTAGAACAGAGTAGTACAACCAAGACTAGCACAAATATAGAAAGTTTCTTGAAGCTTTTATATTTAGAATGAAATAAACAAGATACAGTTATGTTTACTCAGATTTACACTGAACCAACTTTGCTTCAACACTGACTTATTCTAAACTACCCAAAGGTCCCACAACACTACAAACTTGTAGCTACTCCAACACTCTCAGTATCACTCACCCAAAGCTGTTGTATTTAGAATGAAATAAACTAGATACAATAATGTTTACTCAGATTTACACTGAACCAATCTTGGTTTAACACTGACCTATTCTAAACTACCAAGCTCCCACAGCACTACAAACTTGTAGCTGCTGCAACACTCTGTTGAATTCACTAGCTCACAAAACACTACAACCATATAGCTGTTGCCACTTTCTGTCGAGGTCACTAGCTCAAACAACACTACAGACTTGTAGCTGCTGTAACACACTCAGTTTCACTCACCAAGCACACACCCAAAACTTAGCTCCCCCATTGTATCTGAATGTGTTAACTCAAGCTCCTTATAAAGCACATACTCAAACAAGGACAGATAGCAGAGACATATAGACATAACAAACTGAAGCATAACTGCTAGTACTTAGATATATGATAGGACCAAGCTGATTTCCATTAAGGTAAAAACCAACCATCCAAATCAAAAAGTACAGATCTACTAGCAAGTTTAGAACAACCAAAAGACAATTTAGTTTATAACCTATCTACTTTCATCCAATCTAGAAAACTTAAGGCATAAGAACATGTATTGAATTGATTCTCCCCCTGCTTAAGTGCACAGTCAGAGACAAACAATTTAGATAAACTGAACCAATAGTGAAACATGCAATCACGAGACAAACCTGTAAGTTTCTTCTGAACATCCTAGTTTTTGCGAGTGATTTTGCCCAAATCAGCACTCTGAGATGTTGCAGTAATGCCAGAAGAGAGACCAAACAGACTCTAGCCCTTTAAATCCATAGAGAACATAAGTGGAAAGATAAAATTTAACCTTGGAAGGAGGATGCTGAAACGCAATGACTTGATCGGAGAATAGGAATCAACATCTGTGATCCTGTTGAGAAGTCGAGCTCTTGCAACAAGGCGTTTAACACCTAATGTCATGGGGTATGTCAGGTTGAGCTTCCTCTGGTCAGTGAACTTCCTGCGCAACAGAGCTTTATACCTTGAAGCACCAACAGAGCTAAAATGATCTTAGGTGGCCACTTCTCGAAGAGACACGACTCCATTAGTCACTTTTGGGTTTTGTCAAATGAAATGACAAAACTGCCATTATGCGTGGATGTTGTACAACGATACCTAAAACAGAGACAACAAGATTTTTCTGCACACAAACTCAGTTGTGACACGTCAGCGGTACACACAGTTTTACACATCAACTATTTTTCACAAAACAATGAAATTCTAACATTTATCAGTTGATATGTTAGAGGTTTTGTGTTATGGAAGTTGTGTCCAAGGAAATAAAAAAACAACAAGTGCAACTACTGTATTAATTTGCACAAACAAACACTGTTAAAGACAATGCGTTTCAATGTTCCCAAATACCAAGTGCCTTTTGTAAATTTGAGAAAGTGTTCAGTTCCATTGGCTTTGTGAATATATAAACCAACTGATTCTCTGATGCAACATGAGTGATCTCTACTAACTCACAAATGAAATGATGCATAATATCAATATGCTTAGTCCTAGAGTAGGGTTTTTTGATATGTTTATAGCATTTATGTTATCACAATGCACAAGAATGGTATTTGAAGTCAAACCATAATCAACAAGCATTTTGTTTCATCCACATGAGTTGAGCACAACAACTACCTAATGCAATATATTCAGCTTCTGCAGTAGACAAAGTAACACATACCTGTTTTTTACTATGCCAAGACACAAGATTATTACCAAGAAAGAAACAACCACCTGATGTTCCTTCTGTCATCGATATTACCTGCCTAATAAGGATCGTAGAACCCTGCCAAGTTCTGGTTTGTGTGCTTTGTGTAGGAGAAGCCATAGTCTAATGTACCTTTGACATATTTTATAATTCGTTTGACAGCAGCCTTATGAGACTGTTTTAGGTTTGCCTGGTACCGAGCACAAATTCCCGAACTGAGACACATGTTTGGCCTACTGGCTGTAAGATAGAAAAGACTTCCTATCATGGCTCAGTAAAGTTTATCGTCCACAGACAATCCATCTTCATCCCGAGCTAACTTACTGGTAGAATTCATTGGAGTTCTTGCTATTTTGCTTGTCTACATGTCAAAGCATTTGACAAGATTCTTAACATAGGTACTCTGTGACACAAAGATCCCTGCATCAGACTGTTGAACCTGTAAACTCATAAAGTAGTTTAACATGCCTACCATGCTCATTTCAAACTCCTTTCTCATACGCTTGACAAACCAGTTGATAGCGCTCTTCTTTGTGCTTCCAAACACAATATCATCCACATACACTTGTACAACTAGAATGCTGTTCCCATCTCGCTGAATGAAAAGAAACTTATCTACTGATCTTCTGTTGAAGTCAAGGTTGATCAGAAACTAAGTAAGTGTTTCATACCAGGCTCGTGGTGCCTATTTCAGATCATAAAGAGCTTTTCTGAGTTTATAGATATGCTCATGGTGCTTAGGGTCTTTAAAGCCTCTTGGTTGTGACACATACACTTCCTCTTGTAGTAGACCGTTGAGGAAGGCACTTTTAACATCCATCTGGTATAACATGAAATTTAGCACACACGCAATAGCTAGCAACAAGTAAATTGATTCCAAGCGTGCTACTGGTGCAAAAGTCTTATCAAAGTCAATTCCTTCAATTTGTGAGTACCCTCTCGCTACAAGTCTGGCCTTGTTCCTTGTTACATTCTCATCACCATCTATTTTGTTCTTGAATATCCACTTGGTACCCACTACACTGACGCCTACATGCTTAGTTGCTAAGTCCCAAACATCATTCCTGTGAAACTATTCAAGTTCCTCCTGACATGCTCTTAGTAATTAATCATCAGTTAAAGCGGCACTGATGTTTGTGGGTTCCATCTCCGAGAGAAAACATGAGTATTGAATCATTTCTCTGACATCAATCTATTTAGCACGCGTAACCCTTTGATCCATGTTTCCAATAACATCTCCCGGTGAGTGGTTTTTGTGAAATCTGACCTGCTCCTCAGTCACCTTATCCTCTATTTTGCCAACTTCTTCTTGTTTATGATTAAACCCTGTTATGCGGACTCAGGTTGGGGAGCTTCATCAAACACAACATTGATTGACTCCATGACCATCCTTGATCTTTTGTTATAAACTCGGTAAGCCATACTGTTGGATGCATATCCTAGAAATATACCCTCATCGCTTCGTGACTCAAACTTTCCCAGCTGATCTTTGTCGTTCAATATGTAGCACACACACCTAAACACACGAAAGTAGCTGAGATTGGGTATCTTTATTTTCTATATTTCATATGGAGTCATCTAGGTACCTGGTTTGACGTACACACGATTTACCACATAGCAGGCAGTGGTGACTGCTTTAGCCCAAAAATCATTTCCATGCATCATAGCTTAAGCCATCTCCTGAAGAGTACAATTCTTACGTTCTACAGTATCGTTTTGTTGAGGAGTCCTCGGAGCTGAGTACTGATGCCGAATTCCTTGTTTCTCGCAGAACTTATCAAAGTTATCACTCTGGAACTATCCTCCATGATCACTCCTGATCTGTACTATGCTTCCTTTCTCAGTCTTCAATAGTAGAGCCAAGATCTTGAAACTATCAATTGCATCAGACTTGTCATTCGGAAATCTGACCCACATGAACCTCGAGAAGTCATTTACTAAGACAAAGATGTAACATTTCCCATTGAGACTTTTAGTTTGAACTGGTCCCATAAGATCCATGTGTACCAGCTCAAGAATCTTCTTGGATATTATCCCAGCAACTTTCTTGTGTTGAACCTTGATCTACTTTCCTTTGTTGCAACCACTACACACTGCTATGTCCTTTTCCTTGATGTGAGGAATGCCTCTCACAACCTCTGCATTTACCAGTTTTTTCAGAATTTGAACATTCATGTGCCCATCCGCCTGTGCCACAACTCCAATTGAGAGACCACAATAGAGTGACATGTTTCTGTTCTTTCCCACTTGTAACAGTTATTCTTAGTGCGTGATCCTGTCAGTACTGTATTTCCATTACAGTAAACTGCCTTGCAACTTGTCTTGTTAAACGTCACATCCAGATCACTGTCACAGAGTTAGCTGATACTAATCAAGTTAGCAATTAGTCTATCTACATATTACACGCTTGACAAGTCTGGGAGATCTGGTCCATCTGTATCACCCTTGCCTCTTACTTTCCCCTTGCTTCCACCTCCAAAAGTGACTTTAGGTTCAGCTGCTTCAGTATAATTGCACAAAGATGATTTGCAACTTGTCTTATGACAAGAGCACCCACTATCAAAGTACCAAGGATAAGCTCCATGTCCTTCTGAAGAAGTGTAAGCTACATTCGCACAAAAACATGTTCTTCTCCCATTCGATACATCAGTACTATACCCACTGCTCTGCTCATTCAGCTCTGTAAACTGCTTAATGTACTACAGATTCTCCTCCTCTGTAGCTAGACTTCCATACAAATCTAACTTTGCTACCTATAAACTCATGTATTGCGATGGCTCTGCATCCCATACCGTTCGATTTCTGCATTTGAGTTTATAGTAGGTACTTCGACCATGACTGGCTTTGTTACAATACACACAGCTGGATGACCCCTGAGTTGTGTATTGTCTGTAAAACTATCTTGGAGGTGTTCTGGAACGAGTTGGTACATCACTGTGACTTGCATATCCTTGTCCTGCTTGATTCCCAACTGACTTCACACCCTTTACCATCTTCAATGAACATATATCTTTGACATAACCTGCTTGATACCCTAGTCCAAAGTGTTGTTTTTCAACAACACCTAACCCAAGAATCTCATCGAGATTTTTTGTCATGTTGTTCAGCATCTTGATATGTTTCTCATTGTCTCTCAATTGATTCTATAAAAGTGTTGCCTTTTTCCCTTTTATGTTCAAACCTATTCTGCCACACAACTACATAATTCTCATCAGCATTAAAGGGATCAAGGGATATGTTACTAACTTATGTTTCATTTTTTGCGGTTTCGAGTGCATTGACACGAGCTTCCAGAGCAAGTTTTTCCCTAGTCAACAGTTGTTTGTCCTTACTGATTTTGACCCAGTTGTCATACAGCTTGCGATAGTCCTCTTTGCTGTCAATCTCACTGTCTTCATCAGAGTCAGTGTCATTGTTCTCTCTAACATCAAAGGCAACATAGTTATGGAGGTCTTCTCCATCAGAGTCCTCATCTTTAGACTCATTATCACTCAAGTTGCTAACCAAGGCTTTGCCTTTTCGCTTGCTAAAACATTATATCTTAGTGTGCCCAATTCCTTTACATTCTATGCACTTTTGGTTCTTTGCGTTTTGTTAGAGGACACTCAAACTTAAAATGACATGTACCACCGCATTCATGACACACCATGTCACGCTTTCCACTGCTTTTTTCTCCTTCAGAGCGGTGGAGATGGTTCTTGTCTCCTTCAGTGCAATTCTAGTGATCAGCTCCCTCGTACTAGTTTCGTAGAACACACCTTAAGGCTTTTCCAAAGTTCTTGGCCTTCAGAATCATCTCTTCCTTTATCTATAACAGACTTTCGTGTTCAGCCTCAGCAACAAAAGCTACCCTTCTACCTTTCTTCTGTTTGTCATCTGCAACCTCCATTTCTTCAGGTTTCAGCATCCCAACAAGGTCTTCAAACTTCATGATATCTAAGTTTCCAACAACCCTCATAACCGCCTTGTGAGCATGGAAATTATGTGGAAGACAACGCATGAGTTTCTTCACCAGCTTTTGTTCCTTGTACGTTTTACCTAGTACTGCTACCTCATTAGCTATGGAGCTTAGTTTTGAACTGAACTGGACTATGGTTTTGTCTTCAGCCATCTTCAAGTTCTGAAATGTTGATGCAAGTTGATCGAGTCTGGTCCTTTTGACAGATGTGTTTCCTTCATGAGATTTCTGTAGTATATCCCAAGCTTCTTTGGCTGACTTATACCTTTGTATGAGCTTGAACTCATTCTCGTCAACACTAGAAAAAATAGCATTCATAACCTTAGCATTATACTTGACGAGACTTTTGTCTACAACAGTCCACTAATTCTTTTGACTTCAGAATCTTTTCACCCCCTTATATAACCACAAACGGAGGTTTCCAGCCTTCTTCAACCACTATCCACGCATCCTCACCTTGACCCCAGATGAGCTGCATCACTCTGACATTTCAGTACCCGTAACCCTTGTCATCTAGTATGAGTGGTTTAAGTACGATCATCACGTCTGGTGTGTTCTCTATTCCTTCCTCAGGATCTGCAATCTGTTCGAGCTAAGAGCCTCCTGTCGGTTAAGTGGCTTTGATACGAAATGAAATAACTAGAACGGAGCAGTACCACCAAGACTAGCACATACATAGAAAGTTTCTTGAAGCTTTTGTATTTAGAATAAAATAAACAAGATACAGTTATGTTTACTCAGATTTACACTGAACCATTCTTGGTTCAACACTGACATATTCTAAAGTACCCAAAGCTCCCACAGCACTACAAACTTGTAGCTGCTGCAACACTCTCAGTATCACTCACCCAAAGTTGTTGTATTTAGAATGAAATAAACAAGATACAGTTAAGTTTACTCAGATTTACACTGAACAAACCTTGGTTCAACACTGACCTATTCTAAACTACCAAGCTCCCACTTCACTACAAACTGATAGCTGCAGCAACACTCTGCTGAACTCACTAGTTCACACAACACTACAACCTTGTAGGTAATGCCACTCTCTGTCGAGCTCACTAGCTCAAACAACACTACAGACTTGTAGCTGCTATAACACACTCAGTTTCACTCACCAAGCACACACCCAAAACTTGGAACTCTAAATTTCTTCCCTTTGAAAGTCCAACTTTCCTGAGCTGCTAAGCACTCCTTATATAGCCTTAGCACTTCTAGGGTTTTCCTTTGCTCTTTGGAACACTTCCAAAACGCTCTGCTCCTCCTCACTGTCGCAGAGCCTTGTCAGTTTCTGCATTCTGCAGAACCTTCAGAGTTGAAGCTTATGCTTTCATCCTGTCCCGCTGTTGCAGTACCAATCTGGGTTAGGTCAGCCTTTGCTTTCTTTCTGCAGCCCTCTCTTGTTTTTCCACTTTGGTGTTAAGTCCTTGTTAAGGCAAATGCTTTTGAACCAGCAAATCGGATATTGCCACATCAGCTCCGTTTGAACCAAAGACTTGGTCCACTATTTCTCTTCATGCCACGTCAGCTTCATTATAACATCACGTGTTCTTTCATGCATATGTGTCGCAACAGTTTTTACTAGGGGTCATAATGGGTCGTTACCCATGGGTTGACCAAGTTTGTTTGTTAATTTAATAAGGTTCGGGTTAAAAAATTTTGCCATATAAATAAATAGGCAATCATAGATTACTATTTATGGGTTTATAATTTTAGTGGGTCAACCCATTAGGGTTATGGGTTATCTATGGGTTGATCATTAAAAAATATAAAAACTTAAATATATAAAATATCTCTAGAAAACCAAAAATTTTCTCTTATAAATATAAAAACTATAGAAAATATATAAAATATCTATAAAAACAAAAGATTTCCTTTAATAAATATGTATAAAAATATAAATAATTAGCATATATAGTTCTTTTAATTTTTTTTTTAGTGTCTAATTTATATATATGGATATCCAATATAACCCATTATACTAGTGGGTTTAATATATTCGGGTTTGTGTATCTAAATCTTAACTATTTGATTAGTTAAATCTATATCTGGTTTAGAATAAATTTTACTTAAAATCGGTTTAAATCAAATTGTTAGTAAACCGACATATTCTTCTTATTAAGAAGAGAATTGTACTCTAGGTTTCATTTTTAAAAAAAAGGAATGAATAAACAAAATCAAGTGCACTCTGTCCCGTAACTTCTTCTTCTTCTCTCAAAACTTCATGACTTCTATGAATCTATTATGGTATCAGAGTAGAGACACAATCCATTCTTCTTTGTTTTCGTTCTAATTCAATCAATATATTGGATCTTATCTGTTTTCAATTTGATTTTCTCCTTCTTCCGCTTTTGTTTTTGAAATTTGTCTTTAATTCTTCTCTTCGGCTATTCCACCAGAGATCTTCAATTAGAGTTTAAGGTTATTCTGCCGATATCTCTTTATCAAAATGGTGACTTTTCGCAGAACATCTAAAAGACTAGCTAAATTAGCTCCTTCAACAAAACGAACGCCAAAATCATCAAGAACGGCAACGCCGGTGACTTCATAACGTAATCTGGTCACAAATCAAGTACCAATTGCAAGATATGATGGGATGATTGAGGCTGGAGACTCATAAATTCACAATTCTTCTCAAGGAAACTTCAATTTTGAAGGTATTGAGTATTCCCCTTATCATCTGAATAGTGCAGACAATCCTGGGAGTTCTCTTATTTCAGAAACGTTGAATGGCACAAATTATATGAATTGGAGTATAGCTATCACCATAGCTCTGGATGTTAAAAACAAGATTAGCTTTATCGATGGCTCACTTCCAAGACCTTATTCAACTCATTCTCATTACAAAATCTGGAGCAGATGCAACAGCATGGTGAAGAGTTGGATTTTGAATTCTGTGTCTAAGCAAATATATGGAAGTATTCCAAGATTTCAAGATACTTCAGAGATATGGAAAGATTTAAAGTTCAGATTCCATATTTCGAATTTGCCTCGGTCGTATCAACTTACTCATAAAATTTGGGCTCTTCAACAAGGTACAAAGGATCTTTCTGCCTACTATACGAAATTGAAAACACTATGGGATGATCTCGGAGCATAATCAGTTGAGACTTGCCATATGTGTCCATGTTGTAAGGCTACTGCAACAAAATAGAACACACCAAGGTAATCAAATTCCTTGCTGGTCTAAATGAGTCTTATTCAAATGCAAGAAGCCATATCATTATGCAGAAGAAAGTTCTAGATCTTAGTAAGGCATATAATCTACTTGATCAAGACCATAGCCAGAGAAATATCAATTCGATGCCGTCTGCTTCAGCTTTTAACGTCACAGAAAAGGTTACAAAATCAAGTCAGATCCATGCAACTTTTAGCAACAAAACCAGTCAGTGTCCTCTCTGTCTTCACTGTGGTTACACAGGACACACCATAGATAAATGTTTCAAGATCCATGGCTATCCACCAGGCTTTAAACATAAGCAAAAGGGAACTCAGAACAAACCAACAGCGGCTCAGCTTTCTTTGACAAACACAACTTCAAATGATAACGAAGTCACAAGAATTCTTAAAACTCTCTCCAAGGACCAGATTAAAGGAGTAATTGCGTATTTAATTCAAAACTCTATATGCCTTCTAATCAAGATGTTTAACCTTATACTTCTAAGGGGTACATTACCGCATCACCAGGTATCCTCTTCTCTTGTTTTATTCTTAAATTTGTAGGTGTCTTACGTTCTACAAATACAAGTCTTACGCTAGAGTCTTGGATAATGGACAATGGATCTACCCATCATGTCACACATGATATAAGTTTGTTTACTCGTTTCTCTAATCTCATAGATAGGTATGTGAGTTTTCCTACATGTTTGGATGTCAAAATTATTGGGATAGGAGATGTTAAGATATCTGAAAATCTTACTCTGCAAAATGTCCTTTATATTCCAAATTTCCGATTAAGTTTAATTAGTGTAAGTCAACTTACTCAAGATAAAAATTACATAATCATTTTTGATGCTCTTTCTTGTGTGATACAGGAGCCTATCAAGGAACTGATGATTGGTTAGGGTGAAGCAGTCTCCAATCTTTACATTCTCAACAGAAACTACTTCTTTGTCACCAAACTGTTAGCAAATTTTTCGTTTTCTGTTAATAATGTTGTTGATATGGCTTTATGGCATAATAGATTAGGGCATCCTTCCTCTTCTAAAGTAGAATCTGTCATAGGATTGCTTGGTATGAAAAAGAGCAATAAAGATGTTTTTCAATGTTAAGTTTGTCCTCTTGCTATGCAAAAACGTCTTCCTTTCAATTATGCTAATAATATGTCTTCTAAGGCCTTTGATCTTCTTCATATAGATATTTGGGACCCTTTTGTTGTCTCAACTTTAGATGGTTATAAGTATTTTCTTATTATAGTAGATGACTATACTAGAATTACTTGGGTTTATTTACTATGATTAAAAAGTGATGTGTTACAAGTTTTTCCAGATTTTCTCATGATGATAGAGACTCAATATCATACTGCTGTGAAAGGAGTTAGATCTAATAATGCTCCTGAACTCAAATTCGACTCTCTTTATCATTATTAAGGCATAGTCGGATATTATTCTTGTCTAGAAAATCCAGAGCAGAACTCAGTAGTAAAAAGGAAGCACTTACACATTTTGAATGTTGCAAGATCACTCATGTTTCAGAGCAACATTCCATTAGAGTTTTGGGGAGATTGTGTGATGACTGCAGTATTCTTCACTAATAAGCTTCCAACTCCTCTTCTTGCTAACAAGTTTCCTCATGAAATGTTGACCTCAAAACCGCCTAGTTATGCAGATTTAAAATCCTTTGGGTGCATTTGCTTCAGCTCAACATCAACAAAGCAAAGACATAAGTTTGATTACATATCAAAGCCTTGTGTAATCTTAGGTTATCCTGCAGGTTTTAAAGGTTACAAATTATTGGATCTAGAAACCAATAATATTTACATCTCTAGACATGTTGTCTTCATGAAGATGTCTTTCCTTTTAAAAAGGAAGAGCATGTACAGTTTCATGATTTCTTTAGTACAACAACTAATGATAATAATGCAGAAACATGTACACCTAAAGACAACATCAACACAGAAGAATGTAGCAAGGATTCTGATACAACAACACCAACAAAAACGGATACCAATCTAGACATAACCTTAGAACTAGCTAGTGATGACCCACAAGAGGCTGGAGGTAGGCGCAAGACAAAAGCTCCTGGGTACCTCCACGACTATTACTGTAACATCACAGCTACACATATTCCTTACCCGTTTGCTTCATATCTCTCTTATGACCAGCTGTCTGAAAACTATACAGCCTATATATGCTCTGTAAGTATTCATTCTGAACTAACATCTTTTTCACAAGCTAAAAGGTTTGATGAATGGGTACATGGTATGAATGAAGAGTTGTTAGCTTTAGAACAATCTGGAACTTGGTCCATATGCTCCTTACCTACATGAAAACGTGCAATAGGCTATAACTGGGTGTATAAAACCAAATTAAATGCAGATGGAAGCCTACAACGTTACAAAGCGTGTCTAGTTGCAAAAGGATATACTCAACAAAAAGTGATTGACTTCTTAGATACCTTTTCTCCAGTTGCAAAGATGAATACAATAAAGACTCTATTGGTTGTAGCAACTGCTAAAAATTGGAATCTGACCCAAATTGATATCTCCAATGCATTCTTAAATGGTGAGTTGGATGAAGAAATTTATATGAATTTATCTCCAGGTTATATGCCAAGAGAAGGAGAAGTGTTGCCTTCAAATCCAGTTTGTTGTTTAAACATGTCACTCTATGGACTTAAACAAGTCACTCTATGGACTTAAACAAGCATCAAGACAATGATTTTTAAAATTTAGTACTACACTTCAAGCTTTGGGTTTTAATAAATTTTATACAGATCATACTTTGTTTATTAGAAGTGTTGGTACTGATTATGTTGTTGTTTTAGTATATGTAGATGACATTATAATTGCTGCTAACAATGATGATTTAGAGGCTAAGCTTAAGACAGATTTACAGCAGCATTTCAAGTTAAGAGACTTTGGTTCCTTAGAATGAAAATAGCACGATGGACATCAGGTATTTTGATCTACCAAAGGAAACATACACTAGAATTACTTGAGGAATCAGGTTTATTGGCTTGTAAGCCTTCTAGCATTCCAATGGAACCAAATATACATCTCAGTTCAAGTAGTGATGAACCACTTATAGATGATCCGCAAAGTTATAGAAGACTGATTGGTAAGATGTTGTATTTAACAATTACCAGACCTGACATAACCTTTGCAGGAAAAAAGCTTTGCCAATTCACTTCAACACCAAAGAATTCTCATCTCTAAGCTACATATAAAGTGCTCCACTACTTGAAAGGATCAATAGGTAAGGGTCTGTTTTATTCTTCAACTTCTGACTTGGTGTTAAAATCATTTATAGATGTGGATTGGGGCTCATGCAAAGACACTCAAAGGTTTACGTTGTTGGAGCCGAAACAATAGTACACGAAAGAAACAAAACAAGAAAGAACACAACCACAAAAACCGCAGAGCCGAAGAAACTTTTTGCACTTGAGAGAATCAGACCACCTAATCCAGTGCAGGAACAACAAGGTGGTGATTTCTTAGCATTAATTCTGCTCTCGTCTTTTGTGCACTAAAGAACATGAGATGAATCTCTCAAAAAATGATTAGAAAGAGAATAAGTAATCACCAAATAAGAAGAAGAGAAAGCCGAAGATTAGTCTGTGAACAAGACTATGATCTTTTCTAACTCATTAAGAGTATCGATGAACTATCTCTTCTCTAGCTTGATATCTCCTTCTATCTGCTTATTGTTCTTTTTCTTTTTATCGAATCTATCCTAAAAAACAAGATAAAGGATTTTATGGATCTTTAAATATTTTGGGCCTCTTACGTTTAAGTCCAATAAAACCCAATTTAAGAAACAATATCCAACAATCCCCATTGTTTCTAAATTGAGGATCAACATTTATTTTGAGAAATTCGTAGACGCACTTTAGTTTATATCTACAATATTTGTAGCAATTTACAAATCCAACATACGTTTACATTAATGAATCAAAGTTCAATACATGTAAGGTTAATCCTCATACACGATTATTGAACGTAAACTGAGACTTCTATCGTCTCAAATTACATGAGTTTTCAAAGCTTTTAAGTCTTCCCTTTGTTTGACCTTTTGAACCTGATGTTTAAGTGAATAAACTAATAGGTAAGGAACCCAGGAATACGCATAGATCAAGTCATTTTGCAACCAAAGTTATAAATCCTAAGGTGTAACAAAATCTTTATTTTACTTAACATGCAATACAATACATGTTTCAGACTTCAGAGTGTCTATAACTTAACACTTGTCCACTTACTTCATGATTTTACACATGATCATTTCTCATATTATTATATGACCAAAACTCATTGCTTTAAAGGAAAAATGCAGAACCTGCAATTTAAATTGTTTCAAAAACCTGCAATTTAAATTGGTTCAAAAACCTGCAATTTATATTGCTTCCTTTTGTAGTCTACACTACTTTTCAGTACTTTAGGAAGTTAATCCACTTGCATACATAAAAGCTTGAACTGAGATCATTTGTCTCAATGTTCAATACATGATCTTCCAAAAACCTGTCAGATACATTCCTCACAATACATTTCATGTTGCATTCTAACAACATATAATTTTTATGCAACATACGAGAATAGTTTATCCAAGTTCTAGTCTATAAGTTCATTCTGTTCTGAACCTTATGCAGACTTCTACTTGTCGATATCCTATTTTTCTTGATTCTGTAATCAATCCAGAATAAGACCCTTTGCTCTCCAATCCGTGACTCTATCAAGATCAGATCCATCCTTCGTTTGACCTTTTGAACCAGAGATTTATTTGAGTAAATCTTTGGTAAGGATCCCAGATTTCACCTCTCTCAAGTCACTGCAGTCTCAATTCTCTTTCAGTGTCCAGGACCATAGGTCTACACAGAGCATTAGTTAGAGGATCTGCTGTATTCTTACCGGATCTGACATATTCAGGTGATAAGAGTCCAACTTCCAAAAGCCCTCTAATCACTTTATGTCTCTTTTAGGTCTCCTTTTACCATTGTATACTTTATTCATTGTCACAGTACTTTTTTCATTGTCACAGTAAGTCATCATGATCATTAGTCATTTTTATTCTGTTCCAAAAGCGCTTAAGAAGACATGTGACAAATCCTTTTATTTCTCAGCTAGCACTCTCCAGATCATTCATCTAGGTGTAAGTTATGACTCTTCCATATGAGATTGAATTGCAACTACTTCTTCTCATCCAAAAAATCTGTAACTAATGTTCCTTCTTAGTACTACTAAAGGGTATTAGAGAGAGATCCTTGAGAAGTATTTGCTCAACAATATAGCAAACGGGTATCACTACACTACTTCCTTCCCCCACAGTTCATTAGATTTTCTAAAGCATAACAATTAACTATCTTTAACAGTTTTATTTTCCAGCTATACCAAATATCCATAGAACATACTAAGAAGAAGTACGATCAAACTGTTATTTCATAGTTTCATAGAAACAGAACGAGATAGCATTCTGTTACCTTGATACTGGTTGTTGTCATCTTCTTATCTGAATGTTATCAACGAGAATAAGCCTTTTCGATTTTCGAAGCATCGAAATCCCAGAAAAATGTTGATCTCTATTTCTTGTCGAATTCTGGTTCAATAATCAATCTTTAAAGTATGCAAAGAGCATCGCTTCTCTGATGCATCTTGTCATGATTTATACCAGCTTCCAACTGAGATAATTCACCCTCATCTTCTTTCTTGATATGGTCAATCTCTTCTTCGTAATTCATCAAACTCCTCATCAAACCAGAACCATTTGTGATTGAACATCCGGACCGGTGAGATACTTTGTCGGAGAAGACTAGATTCAATTGGTCTCGTGAGATGAATTTTCATACCCAAAAACTGATGTTAACCAACCAAACCCATCATCCCTTTACTCCCACTTTCTTCAGTGAACAGATTCTTTGATTCTCTCAAGATTGTTGGAGCTGAAACAATAATACACGGAAGAAAAAAAACAAGAAAGAACACAACCATGAACATTGCAGAGCTGAAGAAACCTTCTGTACTTGAGAGAATCAGACCACCTAATCCGGTGCGGGAACAACAAGGTGGTGATCTCTTAGTGTTAACTTTGCTCTCGTCTTTTGTGCACTCAAGAACACGAGATGAATCTCTCAAAAAACGATCAGAAAGAGAAGAAGTAATCACCAGATAAGAAGAAGAGAAAGCCGAAGATTAGTCTGTGAACAAGACTATGATCTTTTCTAATTCATCAAGAGTATCGATGAACTATCTCTTCTCTTCCTTGATATCTCCTTCTATCTGCTTACTGGTCTCTTTCTTTTTATCCAATCTATCTTCAAGAAACAAGATAAGAGATTTTATGCATCTCTAAATGTTTTTGGGCTTCCTACGTTTAAGTCCAATAAGACCCAATTTAAGAAACAATATCCAACATACGTCTCGGTTTTGTATGTTCCTTGGCTCATCATTGATCTCTTGGAAGTCAAGGAAGCAGGAAACTGTAGCATTATCTTCAGCCGAATCAGAGTATAGAGCAATGAGATTTGCTCTTGGAGAAGTCGAGTGGTTACAACACCTGCTGGAAGAACTTCGAACACTAGAAACTCGAGCCATTCCTTTCTACTGTGATTCTACTGCAGCAATCCATATAGCTAACAATCATGTCTTTCATGAAAAGACAAAACATTTAGAGATGGACTGTCATAAAGTCAGAGAAAAGACTCTGGAAAGATTAATCAAACCTCTTCATGTCAAGTCTGAAGACAACTTAGCAGATGCCTTCACAAAAGCTCTTCATCCAGGCCGGTTTTTAAGTCTCATTGGCAAGATGGCTTTCATTTCAATCTACTTGCCATCTAAAGGGAGGCTATTAGAATAGTTAAATCTATATCTGGTTTAGAATAAATTTTACTTAAAGTCGGTTTAAATCAAATTGTTAGTAAACCGACCTATTCTTCTTATTAAGAAGAGAAATGTACTCTAGGTTTCATTTTAACAAAAATGAATGAATAAACAAAATCAAGTTCACTTTGTCCCGTAACTTCTTTTTCTTCTCTCAAAGATTCATAACTTTTATGAATCTATTATTAGCCCATGAAATAAATAGACGGGTCAAACCCGTCCAATAATATCTATTATCCATGTGTGTTTGAGTCGGGTCGGGTCGGATTACCTATTATAACACCCCTAATTTTTAGTATCTGAATGACCCTTTTCCTAAACATAATGCAGAGAAATACAATGAGACTGGTGCATTTGGTGGCAAAGGAACGTGACTGGTGAATACGTTAAAGCAATTCTTCATTAGAATTCATTCAAAGCATAGCTGGTACAACAACTATTCATGTTTGGTTATGAAATAATTAACATGGATTAATTAGGAACTGTGGTTATAGGAAAGATTATTTAGAATATTTATTTTGAGTAAATATGGTTTAACAAAAATCATTTGTTGTATTTTACCTTATAAATTTATTTCCACTTTGATTTTAATTATCTAATTATAGGAAGTACATCAAAGTTAGAAAGACTAAACTAGTACTACAAGAAAACACTTGATTTGCGACATCATTCTGCGATGGCAAGTAAACGTCGCAAATTTGTAATGTATTTGCAACACTGTAGCGACGTATATTACAACATCGCAACCACGTCGCAATATTGCGACGTTTATCCATGTCGCAATATTTTACGATGTCGTTGCGATTTGCTTGCAACGTGATTGCGATTCACTTTTGGCTATCGCAATGGCGTAGCAATGTAGCGAGGTTATTGCGATGCGTCACTTCCATAGCAATACTGCGAGTCATCTGCGATGTGTTTGCGATGTTACTTAACTTCATCGCAATTACATAGCAAACTTTCACATTTTCCCTATAAATAGCCCACAATATGATTGTATCTTCACACCAAATCTTAGAGAGAGAACAAATTTGGAGAGAAAGAAAGAGGGAAAAAATTAAGAATTTTTTTTTTAAGGTAAGAAAATGACGTCTGAACATGAAGTGTTCACAGTACGACGATAGATGTATAATCAAAAAGATCTAGAGACGGGAGAAGTGAAGAAAGAGTTTTGAGATGGATTACGAGGATTCATAAACCAAGCGGCTAATAACCCATTTACTCTGAATGATGGTAACATTTTTTGTCCATGTGTTAAGTGTGGGAACACCAAATATTTGAATGTTGATATGGTGAAACGGCATGTATATAATAGAGGATTTACTCCGAATTATAATGTGTGGTTTTCACACGGGGATGGGTATAGCCTTGGTGCTGGGAGTAGCAGTATGAGTGCGTGTGTTGAGGATCAACCTATTGATAATGCTAATTGTAATTATGGCAATAATATGTTTCAAAGCTATGAGCATCTGCAAAGTAATAGATATCATGATATGGTTACAAATGCATATCATGGGTCCATTCTAGCAGTAGTGAAAATACTATTGAAGAACCTAATGCAGAAGTGAAACAGTTCTATGATATGCTTGATGCTGCTAATCAACCTATCTATGAGGGATGTAGCGTAGGGCTATCTAAATTGTCATTAGCATCTAGGTTGATATCTATTAAAAGTGAAGGAAACATAACCGAGAGAAGTATGAACTAATTAGTGGATGCGTTTAAAGAGTATCTGCCAGCAGCTAATAATTCTGCTGAGAGTTATTATGAAATACAGAAGTTAGTTACGGGTCTTGGATTACCATCAGAAACGATTGATATTTGCATTGACAATTGCATGATTTTCTGGAAAGTCGATGATAAGTTGCAGGAATGTCGTTGTTGCGGGAAGCCGAGATATCGAGCAACAAGTAGAAGGAATCGTGTCCCATACAAACGTATGTGGTATTTGTTAATCACTGATAGATTGAAACGATTATACTAATAAGAAAAGACATCAGCGGCAATGAGATGGCACGCTAAACACACAGCAAATGATGGGGAGGTTAAACATTCGTCAGATGCAAAAGTCTGGAAACACTTTCAGACGGTACATTCTGACTTTACAAAAGAGTCTATAAACATTTATCTTGGTTTATGCACAAATGGATTTAGTCCATTTGGTTTGTCGGGGAGACAATTTTCTCTACGGCCAGTCATCTTGACTCCATACAATCTTCCACCTCATATGTGTATGCAAAGCGAATTGTTGTTTATGACCATTCTAGTGCCAGGTCCAAGTCAACCGAGACGATATCTTGATGTGTTCCTGCAACCTTTAATTCACGAGCTGAAATATTTATGGTATAGAGGTGTTCGAACATATGATTTCTCGCAGCAGAAGAATTTCAAGATGCATGCAGTTTTGTTGTGGACGATTAGTGACTTCCCTGCGTACGAAATGTTATCTAGGTGGACTACACATGCAAGGCTATCTTGTCCATATTGTATGGAATGGTTTGATGCATTTCAATTAAAGCATGGTAAGAAATCATGTTGGTTTGATTGTCATCGTTGGTTTCTCTCTATGCACCACCCTTACCGTAGGAACAAATAATTGTTCAAGAATGACAAGGTTGTGCGCATCTCTCTTCCAGCACACATATCAAGGGATGAGATCTTGAAGCAAATTAATTATTATGGTGATGTGGAAACATGTAAACGAGGGGGCAGTTGGCACACTCCAGCAAAAATGCCTGACGGATATACAGAATCTCATAACTTGCACAAAAAAAGTATCTTTTGGGAATTCCCATATTGGAAAGATCTCTTACTATGTCACAACATCGATCCGATGCACATCGTTAAAAACTTTTTTGATAACATCATGAACATGATTTTGAATGTGCAGGGAAAGAGTAAAGACAATTTGAAATCAAGGTTGGACATAGCTGAAATCTGTATGAGGAGCGAATTACATATTACACAAGATGGGAAAGAACCGATTCCCATATTTTGGTTGACTGGAGAAGCGAGGCATGCATTATTTAAATAGATTTATGAAGACGTTAAGTTTCATGATGGTTATATGTCAAAATTCTCCCGCTGTATCGAGCAAGGGAAAAAATCTCTGGTATGAAGAGTCATGATTGCCATGTTTTCATGCAGAGACTACTGTCATTTGCACTACTTGAACTTCTACCCACAGTTGTCCACGAAGCAATTGCAGGTAACTATGGTACTTGGATTTTAATTTGTCATTTAATTAAAACATATAATTTGTTATATTTAATTAGTTCCAACTTGTATGAATCAGAGCATTTTTTAGGGATTTATGTACACGAACACTAACAGAGGATGACATTGCTCAATTACAAGCAAATATCCCAGTGTTGCTTTGTAACTTGGAAAAAATCTTTCCATCGTCATTTTTGACGTGATGGAATATCTTCCAATTCATCTACCTCATGAAGTAGCTCTTGGTGGCCCTGTACCTGTTTGAGCGATTCATGGGACATCTAAAAAGAAAGGTAAGAAATCAAGCAAAAGTAGAAGGCTCGATCGTTGCAGGAAGTTTGATAGAGGAAACATCTCATTTCACTTCATATTACTTTAGTCCAAACGTCAAAACCAAAAGAACACAGGTAGGACGATATGATGACGGAGGGGTTGCACCATCATATGCCATAGCTGTTCCTGATAGCTTCACTCAGATTGGAAGACTTGCTGAAAAAATAAAAGAAGAATACTGGGAAAATCACACGTATTGTCGGTGCAGCTCACAACTATATACTGAGGAATTGCGAAGATGTAATACCATTTGAGAGGTATATATATATATATATATATATATATCAACTTATTATATATAGTTTAGTTAAATAATATCAACTTTAATATGCAGTGAATTTACCATACATATACGCAAAGCATTCTCTAAGCTAAGTGAAACAGAATATGATACCTACAAAGAACATGATTTTAATGGATGGTTGAACTACTACATAAGTAACATAATTGCTCATATTTACTAAAAATGTTAGAACCACATAATGTTGTAATATATATATATATATATATATGTATTTTGTAGGTCAAGAATGGATGTGCAGGGAAGTCTTTACCGTTATGGCTGCATGAGATTGTTGATGAACCAATTGCAAGGATCGTGACAGCACCAATGTATTTTACGCGCGGGTACACTTTTCATACTTACGACCACAGTTCAAATAAATCAACAGCAAATTGTGCCTGGTGAAACCGACTTCTACGATATTTTGAACAAAATTGTAGAAGTCACATTTCCAGGAGTTCTCAGACTGAGATGCATTTTATTCCAATGTTGTTGGTATATTACAACAGCTGGTCGAGGAGTGCGTACTAACCAGTTAGGGGTAACCGATGTAAATGCAACCCAAACTTATTTGAAGTTTGACCCTTTCATTCTAGCATGTCAACCAGAACAAGTGTGTTTTATTCCTTATCCTCGTGTAAAACAAAGACGCGAGACATGACTATATGTGATAAAAGTGAATCCAAGAGGTCGTATTGTCGGAGAAATTGACGATGTGGTTATGCAACAAGAAAGAGCATCAGATGTTTCTATAGCCTTGGAATCCGTAGATGATATCATGCATTCACAAATACAAGTAGAAGACATCGATGATGCAAGACATGAATATGCGGACTGTGACGAGTTCGAAGAGACAGACGAAGAAGAAAACACGGAAGACGAAAAGTTCGATAATGGAAATAACTAAAGTTAGTGTAGTTTATATTTTGTTGTATCTTAAATGAATTTTTGTTTAAAAATAAATAAATAATAACATTGCGAGTCCACTGCGACGTCTGGTGTCATGATGTCGCAAGGGACTCGCAAATTGCGACGTATCTACAACGCTTAAAGAAAATGCATCGCAAGGGATTCGCAGTATTGCGAGTCTATTGTGACATCCGGACACCAAATGTCGCAGTTGACTTGCAGAAGATGAACCCAAAACCCTAAACCGCGAAACCCCAACCCTACCCGTAAAAACATAAGCCTACATCCTTGACATCGTATCAAAGATCAATACGAGAGTCTGAGAATACATCGTTAATCATTCATTATTGAATGCGGACAAATAAGTCTAAACTAAATCGATAATTTTATATAAATGTTTTCAATCATGTTGAAGTGTTGTCGGTTTTGTGTAAACTTATTCATACCGCATTCAATTAATGAATGATTAACGATGTATTCTCGGACTCTCGTATTGATCTTTGATATGATGTCAAGGATGTCGGCTTATATTTTACGGTAAGTTTGGGGTTTCGCGGTTTAGTGTTTCGGTTTAATCTTCTGTAATGTCTTGTGTCTGGATATCGCAGTGGCCTCGCAGTAGGGGACACAAAACCCTAGTCTTCGTTGCAAGGGTCTCGCAATACTGCGAGTCCACTGCAACGCACACTAAAACAGATGTCGTAGTGGCGTCGCAGTGTTCAGGTTTTACTTAAAAACCCAAACCGCCTCTTCTTTTTTTCTTTCTCTTCTTTCTCTTCTTCCTCTCCTTCTCGCGGTTGTTCCTCCATTTTTATCATCTTTCCCTTTTTCTCTCTTCTCATTCTCTTCTTCTCTTCTCTTTTTATCATCTTCTCCATCTCGCCTACTCCCTTCTCTCCCTCTTCTCCATCTCAGATTCTCCTTCACTCGGCCTCCAACAACAAAGGTAAGTATTCTCCAACTCTAAATCGTAGATCTATAGGATTGGAACATAGATCTATTGTATTAGAACATGGATTTGCTTGATTTGAGCCTATTGGAACTTAGTTTAAGCTTTGGTTTTGTATATCTATAGGATTTGAAACATTTTTTTATTTTTGGTAATTTTTATTTAATTTACAATAACGTTTTATATTATCTAAAATATTTTTAATTTAGAAAAATATTTTAGAAATTTTAATAGAATTTTAAAAAACGTTTTAATGCGTTTTTGTAAGTTTAACCATTTTAAAAAATGTTTTGAATTTTATAATTAGATTTTGTTATTTTAAAAACGTTTTTATGTTTTTAGTAATTTTAAAAGATTTTTTTTAAAAACGTTTTAAAGCATTTTAGTAATTTAAAAATATTTTTAAAACGTTTTATATTATTGAAAACCATTTTTATGTTTTTTGATAATTTAAAAATTAAAAGAGCTTTTAGGAATTTTTATAATTTTATTACCATTATAAATTTATTTTTAATTTTTAAAATGAAACTTTTTATTTCAAAAATATTTTTACAAAATGTTTTAAATGATTACATAATTTTACAAACGTTCTACACGATTTAGAACATTGTAAAAATATTTTACAAACGTTTGAAGTTTTTTAGAAAGCTTCGTAATTTCTAATTAGTAAGTCCAGTTAGAACGATTTGTCAATCTTAACTACATTTCGGTTTTTTAAGTTTTCGTAATATTAAATGATTAATTGTAGTTAAAAAAAATTTTTTAACAACGACTCCATACATCTAAATGGTAGTTATTTCAGATGTCCGGACGTCAAAACCCTTACACTAGGTTCCTTAGCGATAGTGGGAGATCGCACCCGCCAACGCCTCCCAGCTCTCAGTCCCAGCCGCGTTACGGGGAGGAGATGTCACAGCCTACCCGATCTCCGGCATCACGCTCTGTCGTGTCCACGCCAGGATGTAGTTTCAGCTCTAAGCCGATCTTCACTCCAGTACGGGACACAGAGTCCGCACCTCCTCCACTCCAATGTACCAGCCATTACCGCCCGACATTGCTGCGGAGATGTTGATAGATGACATTTTGGCCGATCCGGACCACTGCTTCCTACCTAATCTCGTTCCCCAGCGTTCGCCGGGAACACTTTGGTATTCCCTTATACCTTAAAATTATAAATTATTAACTTTGTAAATCGAACTTAAAAGAGTTTTTGGGTTTAATATGGTAGGTTCAATGGTGACCAAAAATTGGCAACTGCTATTTAGGAAATCTTTGAAAGAGATTTCAAGGAACTGCATGCCAATTTTACGCAAGTCTCGAACCACGTTGTCGATAGGTGGTTCAAAACATTTGAATTACGTTTTTTAATTCGTTTATATCAAACGCAATTTTTAAACAAAAATTTAGTACTTATTAATTTTTTTCTTCCAGCAACGTTATCATTGGAGTCCCTCGATTACGGGTGAAGTCCGTAAAAAGTTCGAGGAGGTCCTGAAGAGTTGCATGTGCGACCAGGTCAGCTGCTGGAAGGCCAAACAGAGAGCCCAGGGCGACCGAGCGATGCCGCGATGGTTCAACACCGAGGTCTGGGAGGGTCTTGTCCGCTATTGGCTGAGCAAAAGAGCGCTAGTACGCGGGCAGCTCGGTTGGCGGATCCTGAAGGCTACGGTGCAAATAAACATTACTCGGACCAAATGTCATTCAAGGCCCGAGCCCGGAAGAAGGTATTATATTACATCAATTTATTTACACAACACTTTACAAAATGCAACTTATTAATACAATAACTTTTTTAATCATTTCAGCAAGAAGAGACGGGTGATCCTTACCCAGATCTGGTAAAGACGCTCTACCAAACCAAACGAAACAAGGCCGGTGTATTCGTCGACAAAAAGGCCGAGAAGATCTACAACGAGATCACTGTGAAGATGCAGCAGTTGACCCAGGATTGCAGCGATGAGATCATTGGATATGTTGTGCTCACAACCAAACGGAAGAACGCGATTCGTGCTGAGGTAAAAAATTTCGTATTTCTTTTGTGTTTCTTCCGTTACAAATTGTTAAACTAACGGAATAATTGTTTTCTTCTTTTCAAGTTGCTCCCCGTAAAAGAGGAGACTCTTCAAGACCGGTCGCTCCCTTGGCTCGCAGAGCTCCTAGACGCAAGGCTTGCAGTCTCAACCATCTGCCGATTCTTCAAAAATGGCTGAGATGGAAAGTTAGCTGCAAATAGGATTGGTCTAGCGGGTTTGCGGGCCCCGCTCTGCAAAAAGCCAGCAGACTTTTGTTTTTTTTTTTACCTGCACCCGCCCCACGAAAAATGCGGGTTTTTAACTAGAAACCCGAACACACCCAGCAAAAACTAGCGGTCGACCCATAAAAAAAAAAAAAAACTCAACACGAACCATCGAAAAACCCGCGGGCCCCGCGGGCCAAACCCACATTTTGCCCTAATTTCAAACATAGTGCTGTTTTTTAATTCCAAATGTCATCATGTTCACACACTTGTAATTCAAACGTCACGTTGTATAAAAAAAACAACACGGTGTTTTTTTTGCGTTTACCCGCGGAGATTTGTTCTGTACTCTGGTCCGCGTTCCCCGAACTAGATTCGAGCTCATCGAGGTGTAGCTCCTTCAGCTAAGCAGCTAGTTGCTCGTCCTTTGCGGCCAAAAAAGAAAATAGCTCATCATATTGTGATATCTTCTTTGCATGGTACGTGATTAAACTATTTGCTTCTTATAGCTCATTAAACGAAATTCTTACCTTCTTGCGGTCTCGGACCTTGAACAAAGTCTACCCCGGTCAATGCTTGTGCGGACCGTCGTCATAAGGATCAGCTAACCGTGAAGTCCACGCACTTGCACTCTTCTACTCAGACTTCGGATCTTGCCAATAGCAAACAAGACTGTCTTGTGTTAAACCATCAGGGCATTGCATCGTTGTCGTGTGTTCTCTATTTAGCCTCCCAACGGCCAACCTCGTCGCTCAAGCGACTCTTCAACACCTCCTCGAACTTGTTACGGACTTCACCCGTAATCGAGAGAATCCAGTGGTAACACTACTACAAGGAAATAATTTTTGACTTATTAATTGTGGTAAAAAAATGAAAAAAAACTAAACGAATCAAAAAATTTACCGCAAAAGTTTTGAACCATCTATTGACGATGTGGTTTGGAACTTGCGTAAAATTAGCGTGCGGTTCCTTGAAATCCTTTTCAAATATTTCCCGCACAGCTGTCACCAGTTCCCCGTCATCATTGAACCTACCATTTTAAACCTAAAAAAATATTTAAATTTGTTTTACTAAATTTAATAATGAATAAATTTATAATGTAATAAAAAACTAAAGTGTTCCCGACGGAC
Organism: Lepidium didymum; assembly: GCA_963920545.1. NCBI lineage: Eukaryota > Viridiplantae > Streptophyta > Magnoliopsida > Brassicales > Brassicaceae > Lepidium > Lepidium didymum. The sequence continues at coordinate 8,051,408 of OY986992.1, forward strand.
ACTGTAGAACGAGATTAGTAAGATATTGGTGGTTCGGCAAGTTCAGAATATCCTCAATAGCCATCCGCATAGCAATCTTGTGCGCTAACGGCTCGTACACATTGGGAGCAGGCTGTGCAGAATCAGTCTCCCGTATAGGGGTGAAGCTTGGATGAGAGTTGAAACTACCACCGGACGTCGACGAGATAGATCTTGAGCCGGTAGACACCGTAGGCTAAGATCTACCCTCTCTGGGAGATGTCTGCGGTTGCAATCCGGGTGGCGTTGGTGGGTGAGATCCGCCAGCGTTGGTAAGGTACCTAGGTTAGGGGTTGTAAACTCCGGACGTCTGAAATCACGACAATTTAGATGTCCGGAGCCGTTCTTAATTTTTTTTAAATTATGCAAATATTTAATAGTTTTTAATATAAATATTCTAATAATGATTTAAAAATTATATGAATTATATTCAAAACATAAAATATTTTTAAAAATGACAAAACGTTTTTGAAAATAACAAAACGTTTTAAAAAACTAAAAATGTTTCTAAAATATTTATAAAATTACAAAATGTTTTTTAAAATTACAAAACTGTTTAAAAATTTACCAAAAACGTTTTAAAAAATTAAAAAATATTTTATAAAATTACAAAATATTAGAAAAATATTTTAAAATTTAGAAAACGTTTTTATGGATTACAAAATGTTTTAAAAATTATAAAATGTTTTAAAAATTATAAATTGTTTTAAAAAATTACAAAAAATGGTTTCAAAAATTGTGAACCTATATCTAACAATCCAACAACCTATATCTATCAATTTCAATCTAACAAGCCAAAACCTAAATCAATGTTCCAAAACCTAGATCTAAGATCTAGATTGAAGGAGAAGTTGCTTACGGTGAGAGAGGTGGAGGCAGAGAAGAGAGAACGATTCACGGGAGGCATGGCTTCGCCGGATTCGGCAGAGAAGAGAGAAGGAGAAGAGAAGAAGAGAAGAGAAAAGAGGAGGCTTCGCCGAAAATTGCAAAAGAGAGAGAAGAGAAGAAGGGCTGATTTTCCTATAGGAAGAAGAAGAGAAAAGGGAAGGAGGCGGCTTGGAATTTAGTTAAAACCCGAGCTTTGGACGCCACTGCGAAACCACTGCGACATACCATTAAACCTTCTGCCGCAGTGGCGTCGTAACCAGCGACACAGTTGGACAAAAATTAGGGTTATTGTCCCTATTTGCAACGCCACTGCGACAGAAGGTTTAGTGGTACGTTGCAGTGGTGTCGCAGTGGTGTCGCAATGCTTGAATCAGACACACAAACGATATACATTGCACATATACGTGATTGCAAATACTTGTACAACATGTTCGGGATTCATTCCAAGAATTAAATGTAGTGAATGTAATTTATGAATGATTATCGATGTATTTTCGGCCTTTTCGAATTGTACTTTGATACTTTTTTACGGTAGTCGGTTTTGTGGTAAAGTTGGGGTTTAACGGTTTTTTGTTTTGTTTCCGGTTTCAATGCTTTGCGAGTCTGTTGCGACGTACTGGCACATGACATGTTTACATGTTTCCTAAGCACCATAAACATGTGTCAATTTCCTCCACATTTACATGTTTTCTGAGAACCATAATAATCAATCTGCTTCAACGGATCATCCTCTGACATGTGTGCTGGAGGAGGAATGTGCACAATCTTATTCTTCTTGAACAATTTCTTCTTCCTTCGGTAGGGATGGGTGCATAGAGAGAAACCGACGATGACAATCAAACCAACAAGATTTCTTACCATGCTTTAGTTGAAATGCATCAAACAATTCCATACAATATGAACAAGATAACCTTCCATGTGTAGTCCATTCAGATAACATTCCGTACGCAGGAAAATCACTTATTGTCCACAATAAAAATGCATGCATCTTGAAATTCTGCTGCTGCGAGAAATCAAATGTGCGAACACCTCTATACCATAACTGTTGTAGGAACACATCAAGAGATCGCTTATGATGACTAGGACATGATACTAGAATCATAAATAAGAATTCGCTTTGTATGCACATATCAGGTGGAAGATTGTATGGCGTCAAGATGACAGGCCATAGAGAATATTGTCTCATAGACAAACCAAATGGACTAAATCCATTTGTGCATAAACCAAGATAAACATTTCTAAACTCTTTGGCAAAGTCGTAATGTTTCGTCTGAAAGTGTTTCTATGCTTTTGTATCTGATGGATGTGTAACATCTCCATCATTTGTTGTATATTTTGTGTGTCATCTCATTGCAGCTGATATCCTTTCCGATTGGTATAGTCGTTTCAATCTATCAGTGATTAGCAAATACCATATATGTTTGTATGGGACACGAATCCTTCCACATGTTGCTTGATATCTCGGCTTCCCATAAAAACGACATTCCTCCAACTTATCATCGTCTTTCCAGAAAATAATGCAATTTTCAATGCAAACATCAATCATTTCGGATGGTAATCCAAGACCCGCAACTAACTTCTGCATTTCATAATAACTCTCAGCATAATTATTATCTGCTGGAATAATTGATGTTTGCATTGAAAGTTGCATTATTTTCTGGAAAGACGATGATAAGTTGGAGGAATGTCGTTTTTATGGGAAGCCGAGATATCAAGTAACAGGTGGAAGGATTCGTGTCCCATACAAACATATATGGTATTTGCTAATCACTGATAGATTGAAACGACTATATGATGTTTGCATTGATTATCGGATGCTCATAATTTTTAAACATATATTTTCCATAATTATAATTAGCATTATAACTAGGTTGATCATCAACACCAGCACCCGTACGACTACTTCATGCACTGAGACTATACCTCTCCCTATGTGAAAACCATACATAATAGTTTAGGGTAAATCCTATATTACATACATGCATTTTCACCATATCAATATTCAAATATTTGGTGTTCTGACACTTTACACATGGACAAAAAATGTTACTGTCATTCGGAGTAAATGGGTTATTAGCCGTTTAGTTTATGAATGCTCGTAACCCATCACAAAACTCTTTCGTCACTTCTTCGGTCTCCAGATCTTTTCGATTATACATCCATTGTCATAATGTGAACACTTCATGTTCCAACATCATCTGTTTTTTCTTAAAAATATATATATATATATTTTTCAAACTTCTTTTTTCCCCGAATTCTTTCTCTCTCTCAGTGTTTATGAGATTTAGTGTGAAGATACAATCACATGGTGGCTTATTTATAGGGAAAAGAGGAAATTTTGTTATGTTATTACACTGGAGGTTAGTTACATTGCAGTCGTCTCGCAATTTTGCTATGGAAGAACCGCATTGCCTTAACGTTGCAATATTGCTATGCCCTTGCGATAGTCGAATGTGCATCGAAATCCCGTCGCAGAAACATCACAAGTGTGTCACAAGTTTGCGACATCGGATTATGTCGCAACATTGCGACGCGGTTGTGATGTTGTGATGTTGCATTTTTCATCGCAATAGTGTTGCAACAACGTAGCAAAATTGCGACGTTGATTTTCCATCGCAAAATACCATTGCAAATCAGCTTTTTTCTTGTAGTGAATCGTTCTTATGTATTCCTCCCTCCACGGCTATATAACATATTCGAAATCATAAAAATTAAAGCAGATTTGACTTTATAAGAATCATTATGAAATCAAATTAGAATGTTCAAATCCATATACCTCGTACTTTTGTTCATTGCTTACAGCTTCCTTTGGCCTTGTTTCTACATTTTTGCATTTATCCTTTTTCTCTGATTCAAACTCATCTTGGTCCTAATTCACTAATATTAGAAAAAGTAATAAACAATACAAATTAATATTTATTGATAAATACCTCACTATCAGTTTGTATGCTTGTTTGCGTGTTCGTTTGCTTATCTTTCACTTTTTCTTGAACCTATATGATCCACGGTTTTCCATGTGATGTATATGTTATATTATATATATATAAAGTATTTGAAATACTAAATATTTATAAATACCGGTTCTTTTTTTTTTGTTCCTTCTTCATCTTCTTCCATTGCTTCTCCTTTATGTTCTTCTTCCACATAACATAAAAGAATCTTTCACATTGAAAAAATTGAAGTTCGATTTAAAGTTTCAAAATGTTTACAAGATTCCTTATGAAACCTCATAAATTTCTAAATCAGCTTAAATGCATCTTTTTCTGTGGTTCTTCACCTTTTCCTCTGCGATCTTCATCACTTTCGTCCGCATTTTCTTCATCCTAAAGTCATTGTAAAGTTTAATATTTAAAATGTAATTAACACTTTTGAACAATCCCAAATATTTAAGTAGTATTCATAAGGTTCTTTATGAAACCTTATAAGTGTCTAAATCATTTCACCTGCTTATTTTCCTAAGGTTCTTCACCTTTTGCTTGGTGTTCTTCACTTTTCTCTATGTGATCTTCATCCTAAACTCATTGTAAAGTTTAATATTTAAAATGTAATGAACACTTTTGAACAATCCCAAATATTTAAGTAGTATTCATAAGGTTCCATATGAAACCTTATAAGTGTCTAAATCATTTTACCTGCTTCTTTTCCTATAGTTCTTCACATTTCTATTGGCGTTCTTCACCTTTCCCTTGGGGATCTTCATCTCTTTTGTCCGCATTTTCTTCATCCTAAAGTTATTGTAAAGTTTAATAATTAAAATGTAATGAACACTTTTGAACAATCCCAAATATTTAACTAGTATTCATAAGGTCCCTTATGAAACCTTATAAGTGTCTAAATCATTTCACTTGCTTCTTTTCATGCGGTTATGCACCTTTCTCTTGGTGCTCTTCACCTTTCTCTTGGTGATCTTCATCTCTTTTGTCTGCAATCTCTTCATTCTAAAATCATTTCAAAGTTTTAATCATTAAAATATAATACACTCTTCTGAACAATCTCAAATATTTATGTAGTATTCATAATGTTCCTTATGAAATCTTATAAGTGTCTAAATCATTTTACCTACTTCTTTTCCTGTAGTGCTTCTCCTTTCTCTTGGTGTTTTCACCTTTTTCGTATGCATTCTCTTAATCCTAAAGTCATATACAGTTTAAATCATTATATGTTTTTTATAAACACTTTTGAACAATCCCAAATATGTTATAAGTATTTATAAGGTTTCTTATGAATCCTTATAAATGTTTAAATCATCTTACTAGTATCTTTTCTTGCGTTTCTTCACCTTTATCTTGCGTTTCTTCACCTCATTTTCATCTACCTAAGTCATTATAAAGGTAAAACATTATATGTTTTTCTTAAATCACTGTTTAACAAAAGTAGATAGTTTTCTTCACCTTAAAATGATTAAATCATCTTACCTCCATGTTGTCATGTATGTTATCATCGTTGTTGTACTAGGCGTAATCATCATGTTGTTCGTCGTCTTCTTTTTCATTATTCAGGCTTTCATCATTCTGAAATGCATTTCAAAGTTAAAACTTTGTATGCATTATTGATGAACACTTTAACTAACTGATTAGTTTATACAGATTTATATGTTTCCTAACAAGGTCATTTTCCACATTGTCTCTCTCTCTATGTTAATGTTCTTCTCCATTTCTTATTCCACAACGTTACTCAAGCGCATTTGCTCTCTCCAGAATGTTTGCTGTTAAATTCATAATAATGTCCATCTTTTCATGAAGGCTTCTTTCATACCAACTTCAACCCATCCTTGAATCCAATCTTCTTTTTTCAGTTTGTGTCATTTACTCATCAAATTGATAACTGCTGCAAGCTCATGACTCTCTTCTATTGGTTCTCCTAAAATTGGAGTTTCATTACCCTGTAAAATAAGGACTAATTATAACTAGATCATTTTATAAGATTGTTTATAAAAGCATATAAAATATGTTTTATGACTTACATTTTTTTCTTTCTCTAAGATTTGAAGGAAAGTTGGTGCTTTCATTGATTCCCAGCGGAGACACAATGGGTTTACATTAGATGTCAGTTGTTTTCCAAACTTTTTCCCCAAAACTTCCACAGAACATAGAGCCCAAATTTGAATGGCTATAAGGTATCCTTTCAGACCCATTTGATGTTTACTCAATTTATCAGTTTGAGTGTTATTGATTTCTTCTAGCAGACTTTTGTATGCTATTTTACCTCAGGGAAGTTCGCAAAACGTATCTAACCGCTGGGCTCTTGAAAGGTTCTCTATCAGGATTTTTGGCTTTGGGTTCCTAGCTATAAGAACTGCTTCAGCTATGATCAATTCTCCCAATCTTTTTTTTCTGATCATTTGTCAATTCGTCTTAGTATCTTCTAGCATCTCCAACAGATTATCCAATAACAGCCCTTTTTCCACCGATGGATCTGTTTGTTCTTCTCTCCTCCTCTTCCTTTGTGCTGGTGTAGTATCAATCAACCTCAACCCAGTCACTAGACAAAATTCGCTCTCAGAGAATCTCATGGGTTGCTTCTTGAAGCAAAACCACAATTTTGTAGAATTCTTAACTTCTAATCTTCTGACAAGTACGTAGTGGACAATGTTTCTTGAAAATTCAATATCAGTCTTGCTTGCAACTTCTATGATTGGTCCCAAGAATGTTGATTTTAGTTCTTCAAACAATTCTTCTCCAATGCATTCCTCCACCAGCTTTATTTTGTCTCAACACAGTATTTGTTCATTATAGAGCATGATGGCTCAGTTCCTAGAGTAAAAATCCGTTTTGGCAAACAATTTTTTTCTTTTGTTGTCTTATTTGCCTGCAAAATTCAAAAACAACATATTTTATTAACCTTCATAAGATATCTTATAAAACTTAATAAGCATTATACATAGAATCCTAAACTAAAGAATGCACACATTGAATTAAAATGAGTTTTTCTAAGAGTTTATGGGTAATCTTCTTAATCTTACTAAATCAACAATAACCCAATCTTAGATGAAACGATCTTATGCATTTCCTTATAAGAAATTTGAGTACGAACACAAAAAGGAACTTTCATGTTAAAAATTTCAGATTTTAGCATTCGTGCCAAACAAGAGCGTTGTTTTTCCTAAATCGAAATGCTTTTCCAAACCTGAAAATAGAAACAAAATCGAGTATTTAGATATGGCTTTTGTTCATAGATTATTAACTTTTATAAGATATCTTATAAAACTTTAAAAAAACATTATATAGAGAATCCTAAACTGAAGAACGCACACATTGAATTAAAATGAGTTTTTATAAGATTTTATAGGTAATCTTCTTAATTTTACTAAATCAACAATAACCCAATCTTAGATGAAACGATCTTATGTATTTCCTTATAAGAAATTTGAGTGCGAACACAAAAATGAACTTTCATGTTTAAAATTTCAGATTTTAGCATTCTTACCAAACAAGAGCGTTGTTTTTCCTAAATCGAAATGTTTTTCCAAACCTGAAAATAGAAACAAAATCGAGTATTAGAAATTATCTTCTAATGGTCTTCTTCGTAGAAACAAATTCATAGTCTTCTTCGCCAAAAAAAATAAAACTTTTTCACATATTTTTTACTTGTTCTTTGAAATTATTGATACCCAACAAGCCAAAACGCTAAATCTAACATTAGAAATCAATTTCTAGTGGTGCTCTTCGCAAAAAAAATAGTTTTTTCTTTTCCGTGTTCATCGCAACAAAAAAAAAATTGAACTTATTCACTTATTCTTCAAAAACTTTCCCGAAATTCTTGCTACCCAACAAGCAAAAACCTCAAATCTCTTACCTTTTTTCGAAATCTCTTTTTGAACAACAACGATCTCTAAATTTCAGGAAAAACCCTACTTTCCAACTTTTTTGAAATGGAGAACGATAGAGAGAATGTAAAGAGGTACATTTTTATGTTTAGGGAGTGACGGTTTGTGGAAAAGAAACTGATTATGACTGTTTTTGGTGTAGTTTTAGAGATTTTTTTGTTTTGATTTAAAAAAAAAATCTGCGAGAGAGAGACAATAGTGAAGAGAGAAAGAGAACATTGGAAGAAAAGTTAGCAATAGTTGTGGGAGGGACACAAAAGTTGCAAAGGAAAAAAAATAAAAAAAGCATTTACCAGTTTTTTTTAGGTTTGACTATCTTTATTTTGTTTCAAAGTTTATATGAAAGTCTATAAACTATACATGTCATCATTAAGACTATACAGTAACTCTTTTTTATTTAGATAAACTAATAAACACATCTATTTATATTTAGGGTAAATCTATTGAATCTTATATTAAACAGTGTACCTTTTGATTAAAATGTATTAGTTGTGACTTTCTATGAAAGAGTATACCTATTGACTTAGGGTTTGTGTCTTTTGGTTAAAACCTTTTGATTTCCTATATTAATCTAAAACCTTTTGGTTAAAACACGTTTTTATTTTCTTTTCATTCCCAAACTATTTTATTCAAATCATTCAATGTCTCTTATTACTCCCCACAATGACATATTGTTATCAATCGCCTCACATTGTTCCGCCTCATTTTTAACACTTTTCTTAATCTAAGGATAGTGTGCAAAAAAATTCATGCGGTATGTGAGGATGATTTTGTTCTCCACCATCTTTCCTTTGAAGAAAATTGCTTCACTCCATATTGGGTCTTCCTCAAGATTTCCACAGAAGTTTTTCTAGGTTTTTGAACACAAAAAATAAAGAAGCTTTGTATCGGATGGGATTAATTTCCTATTTTTATGACAACCATAGAGATCAAGGGCTACAAGTATTAGTTGAATCTTCTTGAGTAAATTTTTCTGATGTAATTTATCTTTATGGGATTATGCTTTTATGTATAGGAGGTGAAGCAAGACAAAAAGGTTTTTCAATCCTCTCTTCCTTTAACATGTCTTTGATGTCATAAACATTAGAAAAGCTTGAAGGAATTCGTATTCGAATCAGAACTCAACTCAGTTACAACACCAATTGGGGAATTACAGAGTTGCAAACAAACTATGTCAAATAGGAGTGTAACTGTGATGGTAAAACTGAGACATTCATAGTTGATAACAGTTCATGGCCTATGTTCCATGCCAATTATAACATGATTACATCTTCAGCGTGCATGAAGTGTTTATGGGACAACGAAGTCAAACTCTTTCTTTGGGACTATTACTTTTATTAGTAGTATACTTTTTTCGTATATTCATTCTTATGCCTTTTTTTTTTGTTTTTTCCCATTTAATATTTCTTCATCTAGAACCACAAACTACTGTCTGTTAAGAGTCCATTATTTTAATGTTTAAGTTATTTCCTCAAAGCAAAAGAATAATGAAGTTTGTTTATTAAGTTTGATAAGGAACCTTGTAAAACTGTATAAAATATTCAAAAAATATGAAGGAAAGCATATTCTCAAAATTTCATGGTTTGATACGTAAACTATCATTAGATATGACAAGTACGGAGAGAATTCTTCTTCCAAAAAAGTTATTCGAACCTGGGACTGAGCAAACAAGATTGGAAAGAATGGCTAGTGAATTTTGTTGAAGAAAAACTTGGTATGAGTAGCTTCAACAAACTGAAGGAATTGTTTTTGGGTCCAATCATTGATGTCTTAAACAACCAAAACATGTACTTCTCAGCCAGACTGGTACACTATCTATTTCTTAGAAGGGTATTACTTAAAAAGAATAATGAGTTATGGTTCTATTTCGGAGACCAACCTATGAGGTTCTCTGAAAGTGAATTTAATTTAGTTACTAGGCTTTTTTAGTTGATACTGTGAGAACTACTGGAAAAAGAAAGAGGTATAGTGAAAATAAACCCTAGCAGCCTCTTTGTGGCCGTTGGAGAAGAGAGAGGGAGTGGAGTTCCCAAACTTGAAAGTGACATCTCATCTTTCTTGAACTTAGCATAAAGAAGACTCACATGTCTTCTTAAGCTTCCAACGGTCATATTGCTTCTAGTAAGGCATCATTTAGGTCCTAACAACCTTACATAACATCCCATTTGATTAGAATCAACATTTAGAAGATTTCTCAAAACGTTGACTTTTTGCCTCGACCGTTGACCCGTACGTTGATTTTTTGCCTCGACCGTTGACCCGTACCGCGGTATGTATTTTCTCGACTAGTGGTACGATGCCTCTCGACCTGCGGTACGTGAATGTTTTAACCTGCGGTATGTGCTAGATCCATCCGTAGTACATGCCTCTCGACCTGTGGGCTTACCCGCGGTACATGAATGTCACGACCTGCGGTACGTGCTGGATCCGTCCTGCGGTCCATGATTTCTTGACCCGCGGTACACGCCTCTCGACCCGTGGGCCTATCGGCGATACATGATCTATCCGTTGACTTTCTGGAGCTGCCGTTAACTTTCCTGCGGTGCATGAATTCCTTGCCCGCGGTACATGCCTTTTGACCTGATGGCCTACCCGCGGTACACAACACATGTATGTTGACTTTTTTGACCTATCGTTGACTTTTCCAGAACAACCACCATCCGACCTTTTCATGATTTGGCGACCCTTATGGGTCCTTAGATGCCATTTTCCTTTTCTTGGAGTTTCTTGGGGTGGTCTTCGGCCTTACCTTGATGACTTCGTCCTTGAATCTCCTCTTCTTCTTCTTTTTGACCTTAAAGGTCATCGGCCTCTTTGGCCTCTTCCTCTTGTCTCTTTGATATAGACTAATATCCACCCGATCCTTTGGTGTTAAGACCGCAACGAAGAGATCCTCTTGATAAAAGAAGGAGAGAGGAAAGAGTAGCTAGACCAGGCAATACGAAGGTGAAGCTAACATCTCCCATATTTATGGAAAAATCAGATCCAAGTACCTACTTGGATTGGGAGAGGATAATGGAGTACATTTTCGAATGTTATGGCTATCCGGAGCCAAGGAAGTTAGCCTTGCAATAGCCCAATTTTCACAAGGAGCATTGATTTGGTGGGATCGTGATGTGCAAGAAAAAAGAAGGATGACGTTCATACACATAGACTTATGGGCTGACATGAAGTTTCTCTTGAGAAAGAGATATGTTCCACCGCATTACCATAGAGAGCTTCAAAAGAAGTTCCGGAAGTTGGTGCAAGGCAGCTGGTCAGTAGCTGAGTATTATGAGGAGCTTGAGCTTTTTAAGAACAGGCTGGAGCTTGAGGAATCAGAAGAATCATTGATGGCTCAATTCATAGACGGCTTGCAAGAGAGAATTACAAGAAAGGTAGAAAGACAACCGTATGGAGATTTGCAAGAAGTGTATCATCTTGCAACAAAAGTGGAGCATCAGCTTAAGCAGCGACCCATGCCTAAAACCAGAACCTTTCAGCCAGCATCAAAATCTCTACACCTAGAAGCCGAGAGGTGGTGTGATTTAAATGTCAAGGGAGAGGCCATTATGCTCGTGATTGCCCCAACCAGAGGGTCATGATCATAACTCCAAGTGGTGACTATGAGTCCATGGATGAAATGGAAGAAGAAAAGGAGGACACGGATGAAGAGATCGCTTATCCGGATGTTGGAGAGTTGTTGGTGGTGAGAAGAGCTCTCAACACTACAATGCAGATTGAGGAGATCAATCAAAGGGAAAATATTTTCCATACACGTTGCACTATCAAGAACAAGGTTTGCAGTCTCATTATAGATGGTGGTTCTTGTACTAACGTGGCTAGTTAAGTGATGGTGAATAAACTAGGCTTGGAGAGAAGAAGAAGCATCCAACACCTTACAAACTTCGGTGGTTAAATAACAAGGCTGAACTAAAAATCACTGAGCAAGTTGAGGTATCATTTGGTATTGGGAACTATAAGGATAATGTGTTGTGTGATGTGGTTCCTATGCAGGTTGGTCATCTATTGCTAGGAAGACCTTGGCAATATGATAAAGATGCTCAACATCATGGGAAATCTAACTTTTACTCTTTCACTCACAACAACAAAAGGATCAACCTAGCCCCTCTTAGGCCTATGGAGGTTCATTCTATGCAAGCTGAGAAAGGAAGACCAAACTTATACCTTTCATCAGCCGGAGTGAGTAAATCGGTGAACATGAAGGAAAGCATCGTATTGATGCTATACAAAGAGTGTTTTGAAGTTGAGGCAAATGCATTAGACCTGCCTGAGGAGGTTCTGAATGTCTTGGAACAATTCCAAGATGTGTTTCCTGAGGAGATTCCAGCCGGTTTGCCGCCCATAAGAGGAGTTGAACACCAAATTGATTTCATACCGGGAGCAGCTCTTCCCAGCAAACCAGCTTATCGAATGAATCCTGAGGAGACTAAGGAAATTGAGAAACAAGTCCAGGATCTCATGAGCAAAGGATACATGCGAGAGAGCCTTAGTCCTTATGTTGTACCGGTCTTGTTAGTACCAAAGAAGGATGGAAGTTGGAGGATGTGTGTGGCTTGCCAAGCCATCAATAACATCACCATCAAATATAGGTATCCTATTCCTAGACTTGATGATATGTTAGATGAACTAAGTGGTGCTACTGTGCTTACAAAAATAGACTTGAGGAGTGGCTATCACCAAGTGAGGATGATGGAAGGAGATGAATGGAAAACAGCCTTCAAAACCAAGCAAGGTTTATACGAATGGTTGGTCATGCCTTTTGGCCTCACTAATGCGCCAAGTACATTCATGAGACTCATGAATCAAGTCTTGAGGGCTTATATCAGTAAGTTTGTGGTGGTTTATTTCGATTACATACTGATTTATAGCAAGGATTTAGATGAACACTTAGTACATTTGGATAAGGTGTTAAGAACATTGCGGAAAGAAGGATTGTTTGTCAATAAGAAGAAGTGTAGCTTTTGTGCTAACCAATTAACCTTTATTAGGTTCGTGGTAAGTGCAATTGGCTTGCAGGTTGATCAAGAAAATATCAAAGCAATCCAAGAATGGCTAACACCAACGTCCATTGGTGAAATAAGGAGTTTCCATGGCTTAGCGAGTTTCTATAGAAGATTTGTGAAGAACTTCAGCACCATAGCAGCCCCTCTCACTTCTGTCATTAAGAAAGATGTACCATTCAAGTGGGAAGAGGCTCAAGAGAAGGCATTTCAACCACTTAAAGACAGCCTCACTCAAGCACTGGTATTAGTCTTACCAGATTTTGATAAGATGTTTGAGGTTGAGTGTGATGCTTCAGGTTTTGGGATTGGAGGAGTATTGACTCAATGTGTAAGATCTGTGGCATACTTTAGTGAGAAAATCAGTGGTGTAGCCCTCAATTATCCAATATATGACAAGGAACTTCTAGCATTGGTAAAATCATTGGAAACTTGGCAACACTATCTACTTTATACAAAATTTGTGATCCATACAGACCATGAAACCTTAAAGCACCTAAGAGGATAAACAAAGCTTAAGAGAAGGTATGCTAAGTGGCTGGAATTCATTGAAACATTTCCCTATGTCATTAAATACAAGCGTAGAAAAGAGAACATTGTTGCGGATGCATTGTCAAGGCGTTATACTTTGATCTCAACAATGGAAGCTAGGGTATTGGGATTTGAATTTCTTAAGAGCTTGTATGTTGATGATCCAGACTTTGGAGAGGTTTATAAGCAGTGTGAGAAGGGTGCTTATGGTTCATTCTACCGGCATGAAGGCTTCTTATTCAAAGAAAAACAACTTTGTGTACCGCAAAGTTCCATGAGGGATTTGATCATTAGGGAAGCTCATGGAGATGGATTGATGGGTCATTTTGGACGTGATAAGACCTTGGAAGTGGTTAAGGAACATTTCCATTGGCCACACTTGAAGAAACAAGTCAAGAAGTTTTGCAATCGGTGTGAGATTTGCTTGAGAGCAAAATCCAAATCACATCCGCATGGGTTGTATATGTCTTTGCCGATTCCAAGCTCACCATGGATAGATATTTCTATGGATTTTGTGCTTGGATTACCTAAGATTAAATACAAGGATTCTATCTTTGGTGTAGTGGACATGTTCTCCAAGATGGCACATTTCATTCCATGTGCAAAGGTGAATGATGCATCACAAATTGCAAGTCTTTTCTTTATGGAGGTAGTAAAGCTTCATGGGATGCCGAGAACCATTGTATCAGACCGGGATTCAAAGTTTTTAAGCCACTCAAGAAGGAGAGAATGATGAGGACATGAATGCTAGACCAAATGCAACTAGAGAACTCGCCATTCCAACACCCAAGGGTCCAATCACACGCTCAAAGTCAAAGAAAATAAGAGAAGGATTCACCAAAGCCGTGGGAATGCTAATGAGTATGATTCAAGAGGAAATCTTGGATGAAGCTCTCAGCATTTCTACTAACATAGACTTTCCTTTGCTTGGAGCTTATAAAAAGGTTCTAATCTTCACATTCGAACCATAACCAGACCGGAATCATTAAGGTATTGAGATTGGTTAAGTGATCTTGTACTCTTTTTCCTTATCTTTGGTTTTGTCCCAAATGGGTTTTACAAAGAAAGGTTTTAATGAGGCAAGCCATTTAGCCCACTCTCATCTCAATATCAAGGTGATCCACGGTCCATAAAAGTCCAAGAAGTGTCAATAAGAGGCCACACAACAAGAGGAAAGCCCAAAGACTAAATTGAAGTCCATAAGTGATCCAAGAAGAACATGGGCTGAAGATGAATTTTAAAGAGGAGAAGCTTGTTGTATTTTCAGTCCATTTAGAGTCCAATAAATGTCTTGAAGAGTCTAGTATCTAGATACATGAAGTTAAGTGTCAAGTTAGTGGTAGAAGTGGGAGGAAATGTGAGTTAAGGTGAGCATTAACCAACTTGTAACAATTGGATCTTCAAAGGTCTTACCGAAGCTCATGAGTCCCCCTTATTGTCTTGAGTCTTTCATTTTCTATTTCTAGTCTCTTGAAACGTGAATAATAGGAAGCATTATTGATAAACAAAACTCTTGAAACTCTTTTAGAAGTTGAGACGAATTCTCAATCTCTTTTCTCTTGTCCGGGACAAGAAACTATCTTACTTGCCATCCGATTGTGAGAAGCGTTCGTGTGGGAAGTGTACTGCTTATCAAAGGCTTTTCACACCCTTTGTGGCGCAGCTCGATCCATCTACAACCTCATCTTCCAGAGAACCAGAGGTGAATGTTCTCCGAACAGCCTTGAAGTCTCACAAATCACTTCCATCAACTGCCTACAACAACAACAATGAACCGGCTAGTGAATGTTCTCTGAACAGCTGCCCTTTCAATCATCTATCCACCCTTAAAGCGATTCCAAGGATACATCATACTATCTCGCTAGAACAACCAAACTGCAAAGCAAAAGCTAGAAAAATCCAAGAAGGGGGAGAATCAAACAGATTAACAACAGTTAAAGTGAGAAACCAACTATGACAATTGGAGCAAGAAGATAGCATAGAACTAGCTTACCCAGAATCAGAAAGAATTCTAGTATCTCTAAGACTCTGTGCCCTAGTTACAATAGAGGATGAGACAAATTTCTGGCCAGTAAGGAATGCTAAGGTGATACCAGCACTAAGCAATAAAAAACCAGGCAAACCCCCTAATAAGAAAAGAATACAAATTAGCCCAAAGGTTTTGTCGGGAATTGCCTCAAGAAAAAGAAATGCGCTCCAGATTAGAAATTCTCCTAAAACTAATCTAATTCCAGTGCGCACAAGAGGGATATCCAACGTCGAGAATTCTTCAGCTAACTACAATGAAGAGAACCGAGTGGAAAACATACCGTACAACTCTCCTGACCACTTCAGAGGACCAAGCAGCAAGAAAACTCCAACATCTTCAAAGAGATCGATGGATTTTCGGGACCTGCAGGGGCTCGTTCCTTAGCCATAATGAGTTAGAAAATGCCAGGGGTTGGGGAATCCCCTAACAATTTGCCGAATCAGGGACCTAAACAATGGTTATAGGCCTGATTTCTTATTCCTTATGGAGACAAGGAACTCGTCAGATTTCATCCTCAAAGCGCTAGAGAGCCTCTAATATGACCATTATGATTTCGTTCCCTCAACAACAGGAAGTGGAGGAGGATTGGCGCTATTCTGGAATAAAGAACATGATGTTCAGATCCTACACACTGATAGCCACTTCATTGACACACATGTGACATACAAAGCAGTCAAGTTCTATGCCACTTTCACCTATGGAGCACCTGAAAAATCAAGAAGAAGGGAAATCTGGTCAAAAATCACTAACACTTTTGGAGGAAGAGAGGAGCCATGGTTTTTAACAGGAGACTTTAATGAAATCACTTGTGCAAGTGAAAAAGAAGGCATACAAACAAGAACAAAGGTGTCTTACTCGGATTTTAGACAGTTTTTGGTGGAAAATGATCTTTTTGATCTCCCTCACTCGGGGAACCCCCTATCTTGGCGTGGGAAAAGAAACCAATATCTAATATACTGCACATTAGATAGAGCGTTAGCAAATGGGACATGGTTTGAGAAATTCCCAAAGGCAAGGTGTGAGTACCTTAGTTATAGAGGATTAGACAATAGACCACTCATATCATTCTTTACAGATGGAAGGAAAAAACAAGCTGGTCTCTTTCGCTACGATAGGAGCCTAGGACATAACAAAGACGTGCAAAACCTAATTAAAAAAGCTTGGCAAAACCAGACTGGTATTTCAGTGGAAAAAAGAATTTCAGCCTGTCGAAGAGCGATCATACAATGGAAGAAAGAAAACATACAAAACAACAAAAAGACAAATCGAAGCCTACAAAAAAAGAGTTGGACAATGCCATGAGTGACCAACTAAATCCAGAAGAAAAAATTCTCAAAATTACATCTGACCTGAAAAAGCTTATAAGATTGAAGAGGATTACTGGCAACAGAGGAGTAGGATCCAATGGCTACAATCATGGGATAAAAACTCGGAATTCTTCCATGCTGTAACAAAAGGTAGAAGGGCAAGAAATAGATTCTTCGTTATAAAAGATGCAACTAGAATATGGTGTATTAAGAAAAGAAAATTGAAGAAGTTATTGCTACCTATTTCTCCAATCTGTATACTTCTTAGAGATTTGAAGCTAAAGAAGTTGTGGAAATAAATCAAAAGCTAGCGACTATCCCATCAGATGAAGAAATAAGTGCATCAGTCTTTGCTATAAACCAAGGGAAAGCACCGGGTCCTGACGGATTTTCAGCTGGTTTCTTCCTAGAAAACTGGACAAATATAGGCAAAAAGATAACAAATGAGGTCAGACACATCTTTGAATCTGGCGAAATGCCAAGGAATCTCAACCATACCCATGTAAGGCTAATCCCCAAAAAAGATAATCCAAGAACAGTTGCAGATTTAGACCCATCGCCCTATGCAATGTTAGATACAAGATAGTCTCGAAGATCCTAACAAGGAGACTACAACAAGTTTTGGGAGATTTAATTACAAAAAAATAAATCAGCCTTTTCCCTGGGAAGGGCCATCCAAGACAATGTTCTTATAACTCACGAAACCTTACACTACCTTAAGCACTCACAAGTGAAGAAGAATTGTGGGATGGTAATAAAAACAGATATGATGAAGGCTTGCGACAGATTGGAGTGGTCTTTCATCGGATTGGTCTTAAAACAGTTTGGTTTTCATCCTAAATGGATATGTTGGATCATGATGTGTATTACTACAGTCACATACTCTTTCCTTCTAAACGGATCAACTAAAGGACTAGTTAAACTGCAAAGAGACATTACACAAGGAGATCCCTTGTCCCCTTTCATTTTTATCCTATGCGGTGAAGTGCTTTCAGGGCTATGCAAAAGAGCGAATGGGGATGGTAACTTACAAGGCCTTCGAGTGGCAAAAGAAAGTCCGAGCATCAATCACATACTCTTTACGGATGACACAATGTTTTTCTGCAAAACAAATGACAAAAGCTGCACAAAGTTAAAAGAAATTCTCTCAGATTATGAGCAAGCTTCAGGCCAGAAGATAAACAAACAAAATTCACCTATCACCTTCTCATCCAAAATGGCACAAGGTCTCAACTCAAGGATTAAAGCTTTGCTAGGAATCGAAAAAGAGGGAGGCAATGGCAAAAACTTGGGACTCTCTAAAGCTTTTGGAAGGAAAAAACGAGATCTATTCACACAAATAGTATAGCGCATCAAGCAACGAGCAAAGAGTTGGTCCACCATAAGACTATTACAAGCTGGAAACTTGTGATGCTACAATCCGTACTCACAACAATTCCTGCTTATACTACGAGCTGCTTCAAGTTGCCAACCAGCCTCATTGCAAAGATCCAATCAGCTTTAACACGCTTCTTGTGGTACTCAAACCCTGAGAAAAAAGTATGTGTTGGATGTCTTGGAAGAAACTAGCAAAGAAGAAAAAACAAGGAGGATTAGGTTTTCAGGAAATACAAGCCTTTAATACAGCACTATTAGCAAAAATAAGCTGGAGAATTTTGGAGAATCTGAACAACTTACTAGCAAGAGTACTTATGGGTAAGTATTCACCCAATTCACCTTTTTTGGATTACAACCTATGCAAATGTATCCCATGGCTGGCGAAGTGTTATGATGGGTAAAGATCTTTTTTTTTTAAATATAGGAAGGTTAATTGGAGATGGAAAAAGTACCTATTTGTGGCGAGAGCCATGGCTGTCAACAGACATACAAAGAACTTCATTCGGGCCACCTAATGAGGAGCAGACTGAGCTAAAAGTATCAAACTTGTTTAAAGACCAATCAACAATATGGAACATCAAAAAAATTAGGAGACATATTCCAATGTGGGAATCAACAATACTACAAATGAAGCCTAGTACAAAAGACAAGTTCATCCGGATTCCCAGCCCAGATAGAAACTACAAGGTGAAATCCGGATACCACATCTACTTAGAAAATATCAACACAAACGAGGAACAACAACTACCAGCAAATTCTTTCAACTGGAACAAACATATATGGATTTCACCTTGTTCACCAAAATTAAGACTCTTCCTTTGGAAAGCCATCAACAAGATTTTACCAACAAGTGAAGCAATTATGCAAAGGAAAATAACAGAGACAAGCATGTGCAAAACGTGTAGTGAGACAGAATCAACCGAGCATATATTGTTCAATTGCTCTTTGCCAAAGAAGTTTAGAGACACATACCCCTTAAAGAACCATTAGAAGAACCTATCACTAGGACCTACTATGAAATCCTCTAATACAGTTCTCGACTTATATGCGTACCACCATCTGGGATTACCACTCCAATCCTACCATGGATCATGTGGGCCATCTGGAAAACAAGAAACAAGATGCAATATGAGAACCGAATGATCACACCTTTGGAAACAGAAATAAAAGCAATCGTTGAAGCAAAGGAATGGCAAGAGGCTCAAAGGCTAACATCTTATTCCAAATATCAAGGATTGAAAGTGAAGTCGCGAGACCATGGGGAAATCGAGATGAAGTTGATGATTGATGCAACGTGGGATAAAACTACACTCCTCGCATGACTGGGTTGGTGTATTGTCGACAAGAAAGGAGATGCCCAAATCTATGAAAAAGCAATTAGAAGATCAACGAAGAACCCCTTACTCGCATAGGGACTTTTAGTTCAAGTTGCTCTCTATTACGCCGCTGAACAAAGAATTCAAAAAATAAGGTTTTCTCCAAATCGATCCAATTGATAAACGCCATTACTGGAAAAGCAAACCAAAAAGACTTTTACGGAATCGTCTTTGACATCGACAAAGTGTCAACAACATTTAATTATATTACCTTTTCACATTTTAATCGTTTAGATAATATTGTAGCTGATGGAATAGCCAAAAAGGTTTTAGTAGAGGTCCAGAATGTATTAAACTCTTAATTATCTAATGAAAATTTTCAGTCCAAACAAAAAAAACAAACTACGATTAGAAATTTAGTTAGGAACTCAAGTAACCGTTACCCCGAAACTGAAGTTCGAAGAAACCATGAAGCAACACAAACCTCAAACAAATATGAACTAATGAGTGTAAGTTACAATTAAATTGTTATAAATTAATAAATTTGAAACTAATCAAAATATAATATTTTATTAATTTATCAACATACTAATTAAATCAAAAAATAAATTTATAAAATGATCATTCTAATTTTTTTGAGTTTTAAAATGCTTATATTGTATTATACAAATAAATTAGATCAAGAAAGACCAAAGTATAAGTAGCTTCTATCTATTAGACGCAAAATGGTTTAATCTCATAAACAAATAGTACACACCATAAAGCTTTTAATGTCATCATCTTCTCCATGATTATGCTGAGACTTGTTGTAATGTTATTTTTTTGAATTTTTAGCATAACATGAAGACTTGTTTTTAGCATATGATAGCATCAACTCAAAACAAATCATAGGGATAACCTCTTACACGACTATAAATTATATCACAAACCTTTTAAAGTTCTTGATAACATAGGTATGATAAAAGATGACAGTAGTTAATCATATTTTGTTTTTGATACTAATCCAAAACATATTAGAATGACACCATAAAGATATTTTGCCTCAAGAAAAACTTTATTAGAACCTTCATGTAACATTTTCAGTAATTCTTCTTTATTGTTGCAATAAAAAGGATAAACAATTCCCAACTTATAAAGAGTTTCAGGATTTCCATTATCGCATAATATCTCTTTTTTCAAACAATAAAAAGGATAGTACGAATTTGGATCGAATTCTAATTCTCTTAAAGAAAGACAATGCAACACTGTAAGCTTGTCATATAGGACATGACATTGCTTACAAACTTATCTAAGATTACGAAAACCATATAAAGATGATGAAGCAACACATGAGGCAATTCCGATTAAGAAATCCTCGAGTAAAGAAATTAAATAAGATGACATCTAAACCTATTTCTAACAAAAAAGTTTGGATAAAAAGATGATGATTGATTATTTGAAACACAAACAGAGTATAACTTACAGTACGGTTTTCTACATGTATGGTTTTTATGCTATCGAATATCAATTGTGTTAAAAATGGAAAATTTGGTGATTTGACTTCTTTTACTAATACAAAATAATAAATCTACATTTTTTTTCAACTCATATATCATTAAGATGCCTACAACAGCCAGATAAATTTACATATTTAATAATATACTTATTTAAGAATACAAAATAATAATTTATGGTAATATTTATATTTCTACAACATAAATTTGCATATCTTGATATGTGTGATTGATTGTTTAATTGAGACTTTCCCGTTTAAGAGTGAGAGTGGTATCGTAGTAGTCAATTTCAGCTACCAAATTACTGAAATTTCAGCTATAGTATTCCAATCAAGTAATCTCAAAATATAGAAGATACTATTGCTTGATTACAGTATTATAATACATATAATAATGATTAGACATTTATTTCTGATTTTCTAGTATAAATTCTGAAATTTTGTCTTCTAATATAATTATATGTTTAGTATTTCAATGCTATAACTCAAAATCTTGAAAATATTATAAATTATAGTATTATAATAAATACTATAGCTGAAAACAAATGTTATAATCAAAGTCTTATAATATATCTGAAATATACAAAGAATTTTTATATGATAATTCCAATGAGTTAAATGAATCATCACTTTGCCTCTTCATTGTCCATAAATTAAGGTTCCTATAATGATTCAAAAGTTTTAGTTACGTTTTTAAGAAGAATATGATTCAAAAATAAGGATTTTGTGAATTGTGTTTAAAAAATTACATGATGGAATTAAGAAACTCATTATAATCTACGAATTCCAGACCAAATAGATTATCTGGCAAAGGATTAGTTGCCCTTACTGAAATAATGTAGACAAATGTGATTTTGAACTTATGAGAATTCGTCTTAAAAGAACCAGTTGTTGGACGTACTTGTAACTTACTAATTATCTTAGTATCTCACTTTTCAAAAGAGGTCCAAATTTCTCAACCATATCTTTTTTGACCGTACCAAAAAATTTTGAACCTTAAAAGATAACAAATATTTTTTTGTAAAAATATCGAATAAATTATAAAACTGTATACAACTAAATCATAAATCAATCATAACATACTTACTCATCAACTAAAATTATTTCAATTGTTTGGCCATACTCTTTGATAAAAAAATTCAAAGTCGAATGATCTTGATTTTCTATTATTGATTTACTGGGTTAAGAACTGCACTAAGTTGATGACTTTTTTGTTTGCACTCGTAAGTTTTTGTTGGTTTCGTAAATATTTTTTTTTTACTTGAGTAAGCAATCACGTCAAACATATATATAGTCACACATTCTAACCTAACTCTAGAATAAAGTGAGTATCGTGTGAGGGAAAGTAATTATCATACAATAACTACACATCATTATTGACACGTATGTATTAGGGAAATTAATTATCACACAATAAATTAGTTCCTAAAATAATAAAAAACAATTAATGATAGATGTGTATAAATGGTAAAAGAAACTAGCACCATCAATACTACTATGGCTGTTTAGAAAATATTCATGGCTGTTTAGAAAATATTCATTTAATTTGTGAATGTATTACAATCAATATTATAATAAATTCGTATGATATGACACGTATGTATTAGGAAAAGTAGTTATCGCGCAATAAATTAGTTCCTAAAATTATAAATAACAATTAAGAACAGATGTGTATAAATGGTAAACGAAACTATCATCATCAATACTATGGCTGTTTTGAAAATATTCCTATAATTTATGAATCTATTACAATCAATCTTATAATAAAGACTATAGTTACATTATAGTATTACAGTTGTTGTAGTACAGATATATCCAATCTCAAACCATATCTTTATATTAGTTTCTATAATTATAAAAAATAATAAGTAATATATATCATAAATGGATTTCAAATTTATAAAAATTAATATGCTTTTATATATATTCCTTAATTAAATTGTTAAGTTATAAAATAAGTAGTAAGCAATAATTTTTTTTAAAAAATGCTGCACATTAGTATCATCATCAATACTATTGCTATAAAGTATTGCTATAATTTTGAATCTATTATAATCAATCCTCTAATAAATACTATAGCTAAATTATAGTATCACAATAAATGTAGTATAAGTAGATCCATATCTCAAACCAATCTTAATGTTAGTTTCGATAAAGATTGGTTCTAAAATTCCTTCGAAATCTTCTATGTGTACAAATATACATTACATATATATATATACAAAAATTACACCAAAAGACTCTTTTGTAGAACATTCTTATCAATATTAGAATTATCGAAATGTATATGACAATTAGTATATTGAAATTATATTATAATTACAATTAATAATACCCGAATGAATTGTACATTACATTAAATAAATGACTCTAATTGGATATCCTAATTAATATAATTTGAGTGCTATATTAAAATTAATAAGCTTTTATATATTTTTCCTTAACATATAATAAATTTGAAATATTCTGATATTAAATATGATGATCCACTTAACATATAAGTTTATCACAATAGTTAATGTCATTTTTGATATGTTTAGATGAAATTAACCTTCATAATTCTCTAGACAAAAGACTAGCTAAATTTTATTTCCGTATCATCTATTTTGTTAAAGGATATATAAATCCTTAACACAAACAAAAAATAAAATAAAAATCATTTACTTTTTATTTTTATTTTCAAAAAGTGATTTTACATAATTGTTTTTTTAATAACCAAGGGATATAACATAAGTTCGTGTTGTATGTATGAGATTTGATTAAGGATTGTATAAACATATACTCCTTTCATTCCAAATTATATGATGTTTAAGGTCTTTACACGTAGATTAAACAATCATTTAATTTTTAATTTTATAATTAAAAATATTACTTTAATTCTAGATTATTATTATTTAGTCAATTAAGAATTAATCTGCAAAATTCAAATAGTCAAAATTAATAAAAATATGATAAATATTGCATTAAATGTGAAAAAATTAAATAATTTGGAAAAAAAAATTCTTCTAAAACATCATATAATTTGGAATAGTGGCAAAGATAGAAAATTTATCTATTGTGGTCATTACAAAACTAAAAAAAGCGTAAATATATATATGTTGTTTGATTCTATGCTTTTGAATAAATGTTGTGTGGATTATGATGGTACTATTGTGTTTCTGTGGTCAGAGATGATCTCCTCACTCATTAATTCATTACTCACGCCTCATTTTCTTAATTTTTCCAAGATTTTTAAACAAGATTTTTGGTGTCGGTAGATTTTTCAAAGAATTATTTTTGTCAAGACCAAAGAATAACACGATTTCTCTCAAGATCGGGAGCGGGGTGTTAAATCATCAATCTTATAGGGGTCAATTTTTTATTTTGACTGGATCAATTAAAAACTTTTACATAAAGCTTACGATTATTTTTTAATATTATGAGGTCAGTTGAGCCATATGTCATAACAGTACATCCACCACTAATTTGGAATGGATGGAGTATTTATTAGAAAATTATAATGAGGAATAGATGCATGGATATGTGGCTATATCTGATTAGGTCTACCAGCTATAACGATAAAAGTTAAAACCACAAAATAGGAATTAACCTAAAACATTAATCCTCTATATAATAAAAAAGTAACTTTTAAAATAAATAATCTTAGTATGATTTGGGATATTACATCCTATGTCATTGCAAATTAGTTTTTTGTTTAGAGATTTTATAAGGTTAATTTTGACATTCTAAAATAAACTCTAATTATGGCAATGTCGATAGCCTCTAAGATTAGTATAATTCGAAATTCACTAATTATAGAATATTTCTTTAATATGTTTGTGGTGATAAATTTAAATCATATATTTAATTTTTTGTTGAATCTTTTAGCTTCAAATTAATAGAAATCAGTTTAAATTTTATATTTTTTATTTAGCATTTATTTTGGTATATTCCAAAATGGATTTTAAAAATAGTTATATCAAATTTACATATGTATCAAACAAAACTATATTAACGTGGAGCAATTTTAAGACATATTAGTCCCTAAGCTAAAATTTAAGATTTATTTATAATATATATCCCATTATTTTTTTAATTAATTTGTTAGACGTCAAATTGAATTTAATATATATATATATATATATATATATATATATATATATATATATATATATATATAATAACTTGAATTTAAATGTCAAATTTTTAATACATTTTTAAGATTTATTTATAATATGTATTTTAAACGTCAATTTTAAGAATAAAGAAATATACATTTAAAATGGCAATTTGTTAGACAAAAATGTATACAATTTTCCAAATGTATTTAGCCTTTATTTAAATCATATTCACCCTAGCCTAAAATTAGGTTTAAATGTCTCACATTCTCTATATAAATTTGACGTGATACAAATCTATAGTCAACAAAAAAACAAAAACAAAAAAATACTACTAAATTCGATACTTAAAAATCATTTTCATTCCATCTAAGCTCTTAAACCAAAAAGTCAACAATGGAGAATCAAAGTCAATATCGTTCGACTCTGGAAATTTTTTACTAAAAAGTATGACCAGACAATTGAAACAGTTTTGTTTGATGATCAAGTAAGTAATTATTTATCAATCTTTTTTATACATTTCTATATTTTTCGAAATTTTGACAAAAAAAATATTTGTTCTTCTTAGGGTTTCAAAAATTCATGGAACAGTATAGAAAGATCTGCTTATAAAATTTGGTCATCTTTTCCAAGAGGAAGATACTAAGATAATTAGTAATTTCCAAGGGTTCCCTGCTTCCTCTGTCCCCTGATTTACCGAGGGTTCCCTCTCTTCCATCGGGGATTCCCCCCCCCCCCCCAGCAAAACTAGTTCTCATAAGTACAAGATCTCATTTATCAACACTACTTTTATAAGGACAACTAATCATTTGCATAATAATTTATTTGGTCTCCAATTCGTAGATTACAATAAATTACTTGTTGGAAATCTCGATAACAACTACCTAATATGTGAGTTTTCTAAATCCATTACTTTCAGTTTCATTTTTTTTAATTTAATATTTATATATTAAAAAACGTTTGATTATGTCTAAATTTTATTTTATTAAATTTACTAACGAATTTTTTTTCTTACTTATTAAACTTTAAACTACTAAAAGTAAAAACACATTTATTTGTTTACTAAACTTTTATGTTTGATTATTACTAAAGAAACTATACCATTCAAAAGTAATATGATTCGAAATATAATATTTGTATATTATTCAAAATTGATTTTTAGTAAAAAACGAAAAATTTAGTTCACAATACATTTTTCTGTTTTTAATAACAAATTTATATCTACATATGTTGTTGGACAGTTGGTTCATGTTGATCATATAATTGTCACTGAGACTGATGGAAAAGAAACCAAATAGATTCATTTTGAGCTTCGTAATGCTGAGTATGTTTTAAGATCCTATTTTAATCGTTTTTATTTTTAAATATATACAATTTTATTAAAATCTATTATATACAGTGATGCTCGAATTGAGTGTTTGCTTTGGGGAAAATATACTGAACTCTCCAAGAGAAAGTTTCATTTGGAAATACAAATAGGACAATTGTTGTTATGCAATTCACTAAGATTAAAGTATTTAAAGGTAATATTATTTTCAATTATATTGAGATAATTTATCTCAAATCATGTAATTTATTAATCCTCTATATAATAAATACTTAACATTTTAAATAAATAACATTAGGATGATATGAAATATTACATCCTATGCCATTAAAAATAATTAGTTTTTTTGTTTAGAGATTTTATAAGGTTAATTTCTGCATTTTAAAATAAACCCTAATTATGCTATTGTGGATAGACTCTAATATTAGTATAATTCAAAATTCACTGATTCTAGAATATTCTTTTAATATTCCTTTAATATATTTGTGATGATGAATTTAAAACATATATTATTTATTTTATTTTTTTTTGATCTTTTCTTTCTTTCAATTCTCTATTATGTAATCTTTTATTTTTCAAATAAATTATGAACTGTATTGTGGTTGAAAATCGTTATGTATAACAAAAGTTGAAAA
Source organism: Lepidium didymum (assembly GCA_963920545.1). Lineage (NCBI taxonomy): Eukaryota > Viridiplantae > Streptophyta > Magnoliopsida > Brassicales > Brassicaceae > Lepidium > Lepidium didymum. Next base: position 8,078,254 of record OY986992.1, read on the forward strand.
ACATAGAAATTTGTATTGAATTATGATAAATAGTATGAATAGTAGTATTTACAACTATTATTATAATAAGCTAAATATAATATAATATGGTAATGAAAAAGTAAACTTTAATATAAACAATAGAAAGAGAAAAAATTGAGTTAGTGAATTTGATTATATATATTTAATCGATTATAGCAATATAATGTAGCTAATTTAAATTGATTATTATACTATAATGCAGCTATAGTATTTAAGATGAGCATTTATTTTTAGTATATTCCTCAATGATAACAAACTTGAAAGAAAAAAGATATGGTTCAATATTGATTTAATTTGATTTCAATTCATTTTACAATGACAGGTTTGTGGTTAAGAATAATTATCCATTTTTGTCAATGGTAAATTAGTAAGTTCATGGATCTAAATAACTATATATATATATATATATATATTAATAAATATAACTATATTTTTTATGTGTGAAAATACATATTTATATTTGCTTATGATTTTTATTTTATTTTTTTATTATCTCATAATATCACTTAAAATATATACGAATTTTATTATATTTAATATAGTAAAACTAAATTTTTGTACTTATAATAATAATTTACAATAAGTACAATTTTTTTAAAATATTTATTTATGGGTAAAAAAGATTTTGCCATCTTATACGAATGAATTCATTTATATTTTCAATTATACAATAATTTTCATTTGTATTTAATGAAATAATTTATAATATACATTAAACAATAACAATATTTCTGAATAACTCTGTCTTCCGAATAAATTAGAGTGTGGGAAATGAAGAATCTATTAGAGTGTAGTCAGACCCTTGGATTCCGGATAAGTTTTCTCAACCCGCCAGGGGTATGGCTTCCGATATCTACCCCAATTTACAAGTATCTGAGCTAATGGACCCTCACACGAGGTTATGGCGCGAGACTCTAGTTAATCAACTTTTTTTCTGGATGATGCAGAGCTCATTCTTGGGATTCATGTCCCACGACGAGCGGAGTCGGATCGGTTGGGTTGGCATTTTAACAAAAATGGTGTATACTCGGTGAAATCTGGCTACTAAGCAGAAAGAAACCTTTCATTGTGTTTGTTCCGCCAATACGACCCCACTATAAAAGACTTGCAAGCTCAGGTCTGGAAAGTGAATGCGCCATAAAAGATTAAGTATTTCATGTGGCAAGCCGTTTCAGACAACTGGCGGTTAAATCAAACCTCATCAAGCAAGGCATAAACTGTGATGAACGATGTGATTTATGTGGGGCTGATTCGGAGACGATTAATCATGTACTCTTTAAATGTCCGCCAGCCCGTCAGGTCTGGGCTTTATCGAAAATCCCTGCATGAATGAATTTTCCCGGGGAATCAATTTTCTCCAATATGGATCATCTCCTATGGAGACTACCTAGTAAAGAGGAAAATGTTAGTTTTTCATGGATCCTATGGCTAATATGGAAGCGCGTAACGAGAAGACTTTTTCAAATAAGGATAGTAACCCACGGGATATTATCTAAATGGCAGAAACTAAAGCCACAACATGGGCTGCAGCACATAAAGAAAACACAGTTGCGTCTGGACATCATACTCCGACATCTCAGGTTCACTCAGGATCTTTTTCATGTCCTTTGATTACTAACTCTGCCTTCTCATGATACAAATGCATGGTGGATGCATCTTGGAAAGACTCATATCTGTTTACATGTTTGGGATGGTATTCTTTTCCGGACGGGGTTGAGGGTATTAATTATGGAGCACAATGTATTAGGTATAGCTTATCCTCTTTGCACTCGGAATTTGAGGCGCTCCTTTGGGCCATGACTTGCCATGAATTGTGCTGCACTTCCCCAGATGATGAAAGAGCCCCATAGTTGGCCAGCGTTCCTTCCATATATGGACGATTTCACAAGACTTAGAAGCTCCTTTCGATCATGCACCACTGTCCTCCACATCCCACGCACTCTGAATCACAAAGCTGATCACCTCGCCTGTACAGCCAGAGGGTTATCGCGGTCTCATGCTTTTGTGCACAGTGTGCCTCTTATTGAATCGTTGTAATACTTTAACAAGTTAAGTTGACAAAATTACACCAAAAGAGTTTGTAGAACATTCTTATCAATATTAGAATTATCGAAATGTATATGACAATTAATATATTGAAATTATATTGTAATTACAATTAATAATACCCGAATGAATTGTACGTTACATTAAATATATGACTCTAATTGGATATCCTAATTAGTATAATTTGAGTGGTATATTAAAACTAATAAGCTTTTATATATTTTTCTTTAACATATAATAAATTTGAAATATTCGGATATTTACTATTAAATATGATGATCCACTTAACATATAAGTTTATCACAATAGTTAATGTTATTTTTTGATATGTTTAGACGAAATTAACATTTATAATTCTCTAGACAAAAGATTAACTAAATTTTATTTTCGTATCATCTATTTTGCTAAAGGATATATAAATCCTTAACACAACCAAAAATAAACGAGAAAATTGTCAATAAAATATTGAACTTTCCCGTTTTTTGCTGAATAAATACCCTACTTTTTTGGTCGCTAAAAAAATAATGACAAAAGTGTTGACTAGCTATTTTGAGACTCAATTTAGTCAACGTAACAGAGATGAAACCTCCGTAATCGTTCACGTTAACTGGTCCATTAATTCAAAAATTAAAACGTCGAAAATCCCCAAATTGATTTCTAAACCCTAATTTCTTCTTCAATCTCTTCGTTCTTCGTTCTCTTCTCTCTTTCTTCGCATTGAATCTTCGTTCTCATCGTTAATTTCTGATGCCGATGAGGAACAAACCTAAAAGAAAAGGATTTGGAAACTGTGAATTAGAAAATGTCGAGACCAACAAAGTAGAGGACGATTTGGGTGTCAAAAAAGGTGAAGAAGAAGTGGGTGATAATGAACAAGAGTACGATTTGGACGATGAAATAGATAAAGATGAAGATATTAATGAGGTTGGGTACGAGATTGTACCCGTGAATGAAGATGCATCGTTGTTTCTGTCTACACAATTTGGACATTTAGTCAACGAAGATTATGAAGCAGAGAGTCATGATAGCGGGGATGAAGTGTTGAGAGATGACAAAATTCTAGAGCAATGGTCATCTAGTGAAGACGACGAGGAAGAACACATGAGAGAACAAAAAGAACAGGAAGATTCACGAAGTGAATATGAGATTGTGCTACGCAAAAACATTTGGTTCGGCTGCAGAATTTAAGCTTGCACTATTGAGGTACTCTCTTAAAACCAGGTTTGACATTAAATTGTATATGTCAACACAAAAGAGATTAGGTGTGATGTGCTCAGACGTAGATTGTTCTTGGAGAGTGTATTGCTCATATGAGAAGATCAAACACAAGCTGAAAATTAAGGTCTATGAGAGTAGACATAGTTGTAGTAAGCATGGGTACTCTAAGCTTCTTAAGATTTCAACCATTGCTCAGTTGTATAAGGATAGATTGCTGTTAGATCCTAAGTTGACAGCAGTAGCTATGGCAGCTGAGATTTTGAGGAGTTACAATTTGTGTGTTAGTGTTGAGCAGTGTCGGAAAGCCAAGACTAGGATCATGAAGGATATGAGAAAATGTCATGAAGCACATTTTTCTCGTATTTGGGATTATGAAGCTCAGCTTCATCGGACCAATAAAGGAACCATTGTTGATATTGAAACTACTCCAGGTGCAACCCCAGGAAGTTTACAGAGGTTTCATCGAATTTACATATGTTTTGAGGCACAAAGAAATGCTTGGAAATCTTATTGTCGGCCAATCATAGGACTTGATGGTGCATTCTTGAAGTGGGATGTGAAAGGACAGTTGCTTGCGGCAGTAGGTAGAGATGGTGATAACAGAATCGTGCCAATAACTTGGGCTATGGTTGAGATTGAAAACGTTGTCAATTGGGAATGGTTTGTGAATCATTTAAAGGTTGACCTAGGACTTGGTGATGGAAAAGAGTACACCATCATTTCTGATAAACAAAAGGTAGTTTCCTTAACTTCTGTTTTTTGGTAACATTAAGTTTTGTTGTTTTGATGTTTTGCTCTGTTTTTGTATTGTTTCATGGGTTGGTAAAGGCTGTTCACACTATGCTACCAGAGGTTGAACATAGAATGTGTGCAAGATACATTCTAGGAAATTGGAAAAGAGATAGTCATGACATGCAAATGGAGAGGATATTTTGGAAAATAGCAAGAAGTTATACAATGGGAGACTATGCTGATAACTTAAAAGCATTGAAGCAGTGTAGTGAAGGGGCTTACGATGCACTTCTAAAGCTTAATCCACCTTCATGGACACGAGCTTTCTTCAAGGTTGGTTCCTGTTGTAATGACAATTTGAATAATTTATGTGAATCATTCAATAGGACTATACGAGAAGCTAGGAGGAAACCACTTTTAGACTTGTTAGATGATATAAGACGACAATGTATGATTAGAACTGCTAGGAGATGTGACATTTCACATAGGTTAAGGACTCGGTTCACTAAAAGTGTGTATGCTCAGATCAATGCTACAATAGAAAAGTCTAGGGATTGTGTGAGATTCATTTCCACATGTGATATGCATGAGGTTGAGGTTCATGGTTGTTCTTATCGGGTTGAAATGAGGTCAAGGACATGTGGTTGTGGGAAATGGCAGCTCAATGGCATTCCATGTGAACATTATGCATGTGTTATAATAGCCAAAAGACAGAATATTGAAGATTTTGTATCTGAGTATTTCACAACCCGTAATTGGCAGCACACATATGAACACGGTATTGAGCATGTCCAAGGGATGAAGTTATGGCCAAGGGTCAACAGATTGCTAGTGTTACCACCACCAAATAAAATAGGCAAGAGTGGGAGACCAAGCAACTATGCCAGACGCAAAGGACAAAGTGAGTCTACATCGAAAGATAGCAAATCTAAGTTAGGCCGAGGACATCAGGTTATGACATGTTCTAAATGTCAAGAAGAGGGTCACAAAAAGGCTACTTGTACAAATCAACAAGTAGAGCCTACAACCAAAAAACGTAGAGGACAGCCAAGGAAAACAGTAAGTTGCTTGTACAAATTCTGTGTTCTTCTCTGTATTTACAACTATGACACTTCATTTTATTGTTTATATAGCTTGAACACAAGGAGGAACTTCACAAGCGGGAGGATCACAAGTCGGAGGATCAAAAATAATCAGTTCACAAGCCGGACGTTTACAAGTCGGAGGCTCACAAGTTTAAAATTTGTTCATACTTCATTTTATTGTTTTCTGCTTTTGCTTTCACAAACCTCTATCTTTTGCTTCTAATGTTTTATGTAAGACCTTAAGTTTAAAATGGTTTCACTTTTGATGTTAACATTGCAGCAGATATCAATTCACTTTTGATGTTATCATTTCACGTTTCAGATATCATTGTAGATCAAATTAAATTAAAAGAGATTGAAATTGAATTAGAAAAGATTGTTGCTGCTGCATACAATATCAGCGTTGTTGCTGCATACAATATCAATACCAAGACAAACAACTTCAACTGCCACTCCAAACATCAACATCATCCAATGTTTCAGAAAATTGTTGCAATTAAAATTGAGAAAATTGTAAGTAAAATACTGAGAATACAGAGAATCTTAATCATCTTCAACTCTCTTCTCCCTTCCAATCCGTTTTTGTGCAGTTCATACACCATCTCCTTTGTAACATCAATCTCTATTTTAAACTTACTTAGCTCATTCTCAATGGCGTCAATTGTTGATCTTAAACCCTCAACCATATGAATCTTTGCGCTCATATCTTCAATTTCCTCAAGCATTGCCTCCTCTACCCACTTAAAAAGATGGCCATACATTTCACAAAAAAAACACTCAATTTCAAATACAGAAACTCTCAATATTTCATAAATTTACCTTTTTCATTGTGGAACATCCAAAGAATAGACACCCAGGATTTTCCGGTGTCTTTGATGTGTACTGCTTGACCTCAGCACCACATCCACACTGCATGTGAATTTCATGTTTGTCACCATTAGAGCTTTCAGATATCGAACTCATGTTACGGTAAAATAAGAGACAAACCGAAATGAGAGAGACAGAGAAGAAAAAGCGAAAAATGAGAAAGACAGAGACGAAAGAGCAAAGAATGAGAGAATCAAAACAAAACAAAATCGAAATGGTTGGATAGACAGAGAAGAAAGAGCGAATAATGAGAGACAAAGAAGAGAAGAAAGAGCGAAGAATGAGAGACAGAGAAGAAAAGAAAAAGCGAAGAATGAGCGACAAAGAAGAAAGAGCGAAGAATGAGAGAATCAAAACGAAATCGAAATGGTTGGAGAGACAGAGAATAAAGAGTGAAGAACGAGAGAAGAGAACGAAGAACGAAGAGATTGAAGAAGAAATTAGGGTTTAGAAATCAATTTGGGGATTTTTGGCGTTTTAATTTGTGAATTAACGAACCAATTAACGTGAACGATTACGGAGGTTTCATCTCTGTTACGTTGACTAAATTGAGTCTCAAAATGGCTAGTCAACATTATTGTCATTATTTGTTTGGCGACCAAAAAAGTAGGGTATTTATTCAGCAAAAAGGGGAAAGTTCAGTATTTTATTGACAGTTTTCTCAAAAATAAACTAAAAATCCCTTACTTTTTATTTTTATTTTCAAGAAGTGATTTTACATAATTGTTTTTTTAATAACTAAGGGATAACATAAGTTCGTGTTGTATGTATGAGATTTGATTAAGGATTGTATAAACATATACTCATTTCATTCCAAATTATATGATGTTTAACGTCTTTACACGTAGATTAAACAATCATTTAATTTTTAATTTTATAATTAAAAATAGAACTTTAATTCTAGATTATTATTATTTAGCCAATTAAGAATCAATCTACAGAATTCAAATAGTCAAAATAAATAAAGATATGATAAATATTGCATTAAATGCGGATAAATTAAATAATTTGGAACAAATTTTTCTTCTAAAACATCATATAATTTGGAATAGTGACGAAGATAGAAAATTTATCTATTGTGGTCATTACAAAACTAAAAAAAAACCGTAAATATATGTCTGTTGTTTGATTCTATGCTTTTGAATAGATGTTGTGTGGATTATGATGGTACTATTGTGTTTTGGTGGTCAGAGATGATCTCCTCACTAACTGATTCATTACTCACTCCTCATTTTCTTACTTTTCCAGGATTTTTAAACAAGGTTTTTGGTGTCGGTAGATTTTTCAAAAAATTATTTTTGTCAAAACCAAAAAAAAAACACGATGTCTCTCAAGATCAAGAGCGGGGTGTTAAATCATCACTCTTATAGGGGTCAATTTTTAATTTTGACTCGGGTTAGTTAAAAACTTTTGCTTAAACCTTACGATTATTTTTTAATATTATGGGGTCAGTTGACCCCTATGCCATAACATTACCTCCGCCACTAATTTAGAATGCATGGAGTATTTATTAGAATATAAGAATGATGAATAGATGCATGGATATGTGGCTATATCTGATTAGGTTTACCAGCAACGATAAAGTTAAAACCACGAAATTAGAAATTAACCTAAAACATTAATTCTCTATATAATAAAAAGATAACTTTTTTAATAAATAATTTTAGTATAATGTGGGATATTATATCCTATGTCATTAGAAATTAATCCTTTTAGGATTCAAAAATTTATGAAACAGTAAAAAAAGATCTGCTTAGAAAATTTGGTCATTTTTTGCAAGAAAAAGATAATAAGAGAAATGATAGAGGAAATTAGGACCACTCTCTAAAATGCTTTCTCAGTAAATCACTTTCTTTCTTTTTTCTATGTATGAATAAATCATTACTAGTACAATTATAACGTTAGGTTATGAAAACATATATACTGTAGTTATTAAATTCGTTTGGAACAACAAAAGTGACGACCAACGAACTTGATATCCAAATGGACACACTATAATATTTTGAAAATATCACGTTTAAATTGAGAAAGGTATATAATTAAAGAAAGTATAATTCTTAGTTGGGACTTTTTGACTTATAATTAATGTAATGGCATGCGCCTAAAGTGAATTAAATTAAGGTATACATGGTTATAATATGTTATGGTGCACATGGGACAACTGAGTTATGTTGGTAATATGAATTTAATAATCATTTGTTATATTATTTTATGAAGAGTGTGATGCTCATTGGGAGAAACATAATTCCAAAAAGGTCTATTATAAATATACAAGTGGTTAGACTTTAAAATAGCATAAGAAAGTGTCTTTTATAGAAGATAACACAGTCTACGCGTAAGCAAAAAGCACGCTCTTCTCCTTTTCATCGATCGTTTCGATCAATAAAACATTTAGAAACCCATCAAGCTCTCTCCTTTCCTTTTTCTTTTCTTCATTCCTTCATACTGGGTTCAGGGTTGTGACTTGTGAGGTACGAGTGTTTCTAATTTCTTGTTACTAGTTACGTTTACCTCAGATGAGGAATCTTGGGTTTGTGGAAATTACTCTGCTTTGCTCTTTCTTTGTCTATATTCGTATAGATAATGTCTTCTGTCTGAACTCAGATGGTCTGATTTTACTCTCGCTTCTCAAGCACTTTGATAACGTACCACCTAATGTAGCTTCGACGTGGGAGAAGAACACATCTGAATCCACTCCATGTAGCTGGTTTGGTGTCATTTGTAATGATTTTGATAATGTCGAAACTCTTGATTTGGCGGCCTCTGGAGTTTCAGGCCAATTAGGTTCTGAAATTGGAGAGCTTAAAAGCTTAGTGGATCTGTATCTAGATGATAACAGTTTCTCTGGTTTATTGCCTTCTAGTTTAGGAAACTGTACTTCACTTAAGGATTTGGTTTTGTCTAATAATACATTTCGCGGGGAGATTCCAGATAGTTTTGGTAGCTTGCAGAATTTGAAGTATATGTATCTTGATCGCAATAATCTTACTGGTCCGATTCCTTCAAGTGTTGGTGGGTTAAAGGAACTTGAAGAGTTGAATATGTCTCATAATGAGCTGTCTGGTACCATTCCCGAGGCGATTGGGAACTGCAGTAAGCTGAAATATCTGGCTTTGAGCAAGAATAAGTTAAATGGTTCTTTGCCTCAAAGTCTTAATCTACTCGAGAATTCTCGCGAGCTGTTTGTGAATAACAACAGCCTTGGAGGGAGGCTTCAATTCGGTTCTAGCAATTGCAAGAAGTTGGTGAAGTTAGATCTATCGTTCAATGAGTTTGAAGGTGGTGTTCCGCCTGAGATTGGCAATTGTAGCAACCTTCAATCTTTAGCCATTATCGAGTGCAACTTGACAGGTACAATCCCATCATCCTTGGGTTTGCTAAAAAAGGTTTCTTTTCTTGCCTTGTCCCAAAATCGTCTCTCTGGGAATATCCCTCAAGAGCTCGGGAATTGCAGCAGCTTGGATACCTTGAAGCTACACCAAAACCAGCTCCAAGGGAAGATACCTCCTGCATTGGGTAAGCTGAAGAAGCTAAAAAGCCTTGAGCTTTTTCATAATAAGCTGTCTGGTGAGATTCCTATTGACATTTGGAAGATTCAGAGTTTGACACAAATGCTTGTTGATCAGAACACCCTCACCGGGGAATTACCAATAGAAGTAACTCAGCTGAAGAACCTTACGAAACTCATGTTGTTTAACAACAGGTTTTATGGAGAGATACCGATGAGTTTAGGCGTCAATCGAAGCTTAGAGGAGGTGGACCTTTTAGGTAACAATTTTACAGGGAAGATACCACCCAATCTCTGCCATGGACACAAGTTGAGGATCTTTGTCTTGGGTTCTAATCAGCTTCATGGGAAGATACCAGCGTTTGTTCGTCAGTGTAAGACCCTCGAGAGAGTCAGACTTGAAGAAAACAAGCTTTCCGGTGTTCTTCCGGAATTTCCTAAGTGTCTTAATCTTTCCTATATTAACATGACAGGCAACAACTTTAGAGGACCCATCCCGCATAGCTTGGGAAGCTGTAAGAATCTCCAAACCATTGACCTTTCTCAAAACAAACTCACTGGTATGATACCTCAAGAACTCGGAAATCTGCAAAATCTTCAAAAGTTATATCTTTCACATAATCGTCTAGAAGGTCCTCTGCCATCTCAGCTATCAGGCTGTGCGAGAATGTTGGAGTTTGATGTTGGGTCCAACTCATTGAATGGTTATGTTCCATCGAGCTTCAGAAGCTGGAAAAGCTTGTCAACTTTAGTTCTCAGTGACAATCATTTTTCGGAAGCCATTCCACCGTTCTTGGTAGAGCTTCACAGCCTCTCGGATCTGCGGATTGCTAGAAATGCATTTGGAGGTGAGATTCCTTCCTCGGTTGGCTTGTTAACGAATCTACGCTATGGCTTAGACCTTAGTGGAAACGCATTTACGGGTGAAATTCCACTAGCACTGGGGAATCTTGGAAATCTTATACGGCTCAACATATCCAACAACAAGTTGACAGGTTCTTTATCTACTCTTACACGTCTTCAGTCCTTACTTGAGGTTGATGTTTCATATAATCAACTCAAGGGTCCAATAGAGGAAAAACTTTTATCGATTTCATCATTTTTTTTGGGAAATTCAAACCTCTGCATTGAATCTTCTTACTCAGTAAGTGACAAAATCCGCAGTGAGCTTAAATCTTGCAAAGGTCAAGCCAAACTTAGCACTTGGAAGATCGCCCTAATAGCAGCTGGATCATTTCTATCCGTATTAGCTTTGCTTTTTGCACTCATTTTAGTTTTCCGCCGCTGCAACAGTAGAGCCAAGACACAAGATACTAATGTGCTCGTAGAGGAAGGTTTGTCCTTGTTGCTGAATAGAGTTCTTGCAGCCACTGACAATCTAGATGACAAGTACATCATTGGTAGAGGAGCTCATGGAGTAGTTTACAGAGCGTCTTTAGGGTCAAGTGAAGAATATGCCGTGAAGAAACTCATCTTTTCTGAACACATACGTGCAAAGCAAAATATGAAGAGGGAGATCGAAACAATCGGGCTAGTCAGACATAGAAATCTCATCCGGTTAGAAAGATTTTGGATAAGGCACGAAGATGGCTTAATGCTGTATCAGTACATGCCCAATGGAAGCCTGCACGACGTTTTGCACAATCGTAATCAAGGAGAAGTCGTTCTTGACTGGTCTGCACGATTCAACATAGCCCTTGGGGTTGCACACGGACTGGCGTATCTACACCATGATTGTCATCCACCGATCATTCACCGTGACATCAAACCAGAAAACATACTCATGGACTCATATATGGAGCCTCACATTGGAGATTTTGGATTGGCTCGGATTCTAGATGACTCAGCTGTCTCAACGGCCACCATTACAGGCACAACTGGGTACATTGCACCAGGTACACTTGCTTTTTAACATCATGACTTTCGTACTTTGTTCAGCCTTAGCTAATCTATGCTTTGAACATTTTTTAATTAAACAGAAAATGCTTACAAGACAGTGAGGAGCAAGGAATCAGATGTTTACAGTTACGGAGTTGTTTTGTTTGAGCTGGTAACAGGAAAGAGAGCAGTGGACAAATCTTTCTCGGAGGTTACTGATATAGTGAGCTGGGTCAGATCTGTATTGAGCAGCTATGAGGATGATGATGACACTGCTGGTCCAATCGTTGATCCAACGCTTGTGGATGAGATTTTGGATACTAACCGTAAAGAACAAGCAATCCAAGTTACAGACTTGGCTCTTAGGTGTACCGACAAGAGGCCGGAGAATAGACCATCCATGAGAGATGTTATTAAATATTTGACTGAGGTGAAAGATTTTGTAAAAAGCACTTCTGATTCAGTTCAGTAGCATGTTTTACTCGCTGTAACGACTAATATATATGTAACCACCATTGCGTAACTTTGAAAAAATTGAGAAAAGTATATATATCCAAAGAGGCTTTTTTATTGCATTAAGTTGAAATAGTTGGAGAAATAAATTACAAGAACAAGAGAAGCTTCACGAATTTTGCCTATCTCAGTATATTTTAGCCGGTGCTACCGGAAAGCTCTCCAGAGAAACCACTACCATATGATGTGGAACCCGTTGGAGTCTGTGATGACGTAGAGATCCCTCGAGCTTTACGCATCTGCCTTAGTCTGAAAACATCTGTAGGCAGAGGCTGGCTTTGTACAGTGACTGTATCGTCATCTTCTTGCCCTGTTAATATAGAGATGAGTACAATGGTTGTTCTAAGAGATAGTAGAAGATCCAAATATTTGAGTGATGGCATAGATGATTCACTTCCATGAGCCATAAATTATATTATACTTGGAGATAAACTACAATCAAAGATTAACTTACTATCTGCATCTTTTCTCTTTGTAGCTCTTCGGTCTCTCGATAATCTTTCAGATCCACCGCGGGTTGAACCAGAGGGATCGTTTTGATTTGGAGCATTGCCTTTAGCAGGAAAATTCTGCTTAGCCGTTTGAACTGTTGTCAAGTCACTCTGCAAACATATGGATAAAACAACATCCACGTTGGGCGTTGGACCTGAAAGAATTGAGAGGATAATGATAAACTAGTTGGTTAGTGGAAAGCTTTTCAGTTGTTCAGTTCAAATACAGCTTTGGATTTGGTTTACCGTCAACATTAGGCAAGTTAGCTAAAAACGCTAACAATGTAGGTGGAGTAGTCTTTGGTGTTTCGTCAAATGTGCTGGCTGATCCATGAGTTGCAGATGTAATCACATTACTTGGGAAGGTATTCAAAGCAGAAGCTACCATTGAGTTTGCAGAATTAGCAAAGTCTACAGTCAAATTATGAATGGTTTAGATTTAGGTCACAACTCCATTCATGGTGCAGCCAAACGATGCTGCAAAGTGCAAAGTGCATAGTACAAATCAAATACCTAGTTTCTTTGTCGGGTCATAAACGACCATCTGAGATGTATCTGGATAAACAATTTTTGATGAAGAAGCCTCACTACCTATTATCCCACAAGGCAGCTTATCTACTTCAGTCATCACCAAAGTTCAATATAATCAATTACACCAGAAATCTATTAAGTACAAACCTATAGTTGCAGGTCCAGGAGGTAGATTTGTTTTTCCTACTTTCTTTTTCATATTCCTCACAAGCAACTACAGTGAACACATTGATTGGTTAGAATCAGTACTTACTAGATGAATCATCGCTAGCTATTAGGACTAGGTGCGATATATTGTTGTATGGAACATACCTCCTGTCTGGCTAAATGATCAAGTTCCTTAGAAGTGCATGGCCAGAGATCCATGAAACTGTACCGAGAAACAACATCTTGAAGTGAACTCTCCAGAGCAGAAGCTCCCTCTTCTCCCTTTCCAGAAAGTGCTTCTTTTCTTCTCTGCTCAACCTACAACAACATTGTCATAGTAAAGACAAGTATCAGAGTGAATACTAGAAATATAAGATGATTTCTACATCAAGCAGCCACACTTAATAATAGGTATATTGTGATCTGATTTCAGTAAATTTTATAGTTCCCATCAAATGTCACTTTTACGGGGTGCCACTTAATCCTAGTCTATGTTAGCAATCACTTAAAAGTGTCAGCATTTTTAAGGATCTTTCATGCAATCAAAAGCCAGTCAGATGGGAGTAGACCCATATATTGGGACTCTACAACAAACCTGCCAACATAACAGAGCCAACTGAAAAATAAATATATAATGGTCTAGTATACGTCGACAACACTCAAATAAGTTAGACTACCTTTAGCATACTAGCAAGATCGCCATATGTTTGCTCAAACTGAATGAATCTTTTCCAGACCTGCAAAAGATGGGCAATAAAAAGTTAAATCCTTGAAAGCAATGAGTACTAGGATATAGCATATTTTCACTAATTGTCTTTTTTATCCTATTAGCATTTCAAACAGTATTACATGTGAACCCAAGTAATAATATTAGATTGTTTCAGTTAAGTTTAAAACGCCTGCCATCCCCATCACTGTTCATGATGCTAAAATGTGCATCAAGATTACACCTCCACTTGCTTGGCCATTATTACATTGAAGCAAATTCAGAAATGCTATAATCAAATGAGATGCCCTGTTATTTCATTAGAAGATGAATTATTTTCCTAGGATCTCTTTTCATGCTTAGGAACAAAAACTGCGTTCTAACGTGTACATGGACAATTGGGCCAAGCCCAATTGCTAAACCCAAATCAAGGAGTTGCCCAGTCTGGCCCAGTAAGAAGAGTCTATTTGGAAGAAGGCCAACAATGAAAAAGGCCCACGTTCGACGCCACATGTCCATCACTGACGAGCGGACATGCATGCAGAGTGACACCTAGATTCCATTGACGAGCCCGCGCTCATCTTGAGCCTACTATAAAAAGGAGGCTAAGTCGAAGGAGAAAGGGAGGGGGAGGGAGAGAGAGAACTGGATCAAAGATTGAAGAACATTCAACTTAAACCCAGAAAAACGAAGAACACTTGAAGATCGACGAGCACAAATACTAAGGCTCAGAATCGACGAGCCCAAAACTCAGGAAATAGCTCGACGAACGTAAAAGATAGCAAGAATACATCAAAGGAAAAACCTTAACAGCACAACTCTTCGACGGGCCCAAATACACTCTGTGGTGAAGTATTCGTCGAACATAGAGAGGTCTCGATGAACCTGAACACTTTGTGGTGAAGCGTTTGTCGAACATAGAGAGGTCTCGACGAACCTGAACACCTTGTGGTGAAGCGTTCGTCGAACATAGAGAAGTCTCGACAAACCTGAACACCTTGTGGTGAAGCGTTCGTCGAACGTTTACAAGTCTCGACGAACATACAACATCCCCGTGGTGAGGCGCTCGTCGAACGTAAGCAAGCTAATACTGAAGAGTCAGAGACGAATTCAATTGACTGAAGAATCGTTGACGATCGTCAGAAACTCGATACACGAAGAACTCGACCCACGAAATAATTCTACGCAAGAAATGATCACTTAAGGACGAGAACTACGAAATGGCTTGATTCATGAAAAGGATACGTAGGCAGCCGATCGCGGTACAGCCAAATCTCATAAAAGACGTTCGTATTTGCCGAGCGTGCTAAGACCAGTACGAACAATTGGCACCGTCTGTGGGGACGAGATTCTTCTAGACGCAAAGAGTCAAGATGGAAGTCAACGAATCGGGAGATGAAATTCGAAGCAGTGACAAACAGTCGCTACGCGCAGGAGTAATCAACAGCGAACAGTTTCAAAGACGAGAGGAAATTCCCCTCGACGATCTAGAAAGTGAACTGGTTCGTCAAGTGGCCTTGCCAACCCAAATTAATGAGCAAGTGAATATCCCTGAACTTCTTCAGACCCTTCTAAGAAAATCGGAAGAAGCAACCCGAAATATGAATCAAAGGTTCGAAGAATTCTAGAATAAAATTGCAGCACTGGAAGAAGCCCGAACAAGAGATACTCCATTGAGCGTGGATCGTTCCTCTCATCAAAGAGTTCGATTTGAAGAATTACCAAACTCGAATATACGACCAAATCAACAAACTATCGAGTTACAAGAAGAGCGGACAACAAGCAGGCATGTCGAAAGACCTCAATATCAAGAATTACGCATCAGTCCAATAGAGCCATCGTATCTATCGCTTGACCGTTTAGAAGATCAGGCGTTAACTATTAAGGCAATGAAAGAAGAAATAGAGAGAATGGCATCACGACTTCACAATGCGACAAGTTCGGCACCCGAAATTGACCAAATGTTATCTAGAACGCGAAACTCACCATTTACAAGGCAACTGTTGGCAGTTAAAGTTCAGCACAATGTCAAAATCAAATGCCCGACGTACAACGGGAAAACAGATCAGAATAGGTTTCTAACAGCCTTCGAAATAGCAATGGGAAGAGCTCAATATACCCCTCGAGAATACGACGCCGGATATTGTCAGATGTTCGTAGAAAGCTTGACCGGAGATGCACTAGATTGGTTTTCAAAATTGGAACCATATTCTATCGATAGCTTCAAACAACTATCAAAAATATTCCTCAAGCATTACTCGATGTATATCCAGCCGGCTATGACAAGCGCGGATTTATACTCTATCTTCCAAGGCATGAAAGAGAGCCTACGATCATACCTTGAACGATTCAAAGCTATCGTATCAAAAGTAACAGTGACGGATGATGTTGCAATTCCAGCCCTCCGAAATGGATTATGCAATGATTCAAGCTTTAAAGACGATTTGCATATCAATACCCCGCAAACATTAGAAGATGCATTGCACCGTGCTAACAAATTTGCTGAAGTGGAAGATCGGAGGTCTCGATTCGTCAACCAGCCGGCAATTAAGGAGCCTTATAAAGAAAAGGAAGATTACAAAAGTAAAGAGCCCCGACAGCAATACAAGAAATTTTTTGTCAAAGATGATAGCAAGGCAAATTCGTTCAACGTCAATTCGCCACCTCGCGCATCAACTCAGAAGAATACAAACTCCAATTGGAACAAAGATGTCCAAACCAATGCCCCGGACATGCAGGCATATTGCGAATATCACAAGCGATATGGGCACGCAACATCACAGTGTAGGCTTTTACAACGGATGCTCCTCGAAAAATATCAAAGAGAAAATCCCGACAAAGGTGGCCTAAATACAAATCATCGCGAAAGAGGAGAAAATGCTGCAGAAACATCAAAAGAAAATGATGAACGAGCGCGAAAAGAGCACGATGCGTCACCGAGCGCGAGAATCTTGACAAATTCATCTAAACGACCATACGATGATGATAAAGATAAACTCCCGCGGCCAAGAAAAAAGGTATATATGATAATGGGTGGACTTGTCGAATGCAAAGATTCGGTCCGAGCTATTAAAAGCTACGAACGAAAGGCAGGAACAGCGCAAAATCATCAAAACCAAGCAAATGAAAATAGGCAAACAAAATGGGTCCCCGCGCAAAATATATGCTTCACAAGAGAAGATATGATAGGCCTCGCCACGCCGCACAACGATCCGCTTGTTATAGAGTTGAGAACCCCATGGATCTACACAATGAAAGCCGTGATATCAACTTATCACCAATGTCTAAAGTTCCCGACAAATGACGGAGTTTGCACCGTTCGAGGAAACTAACAAGTTGCAAGAACCTGTTTCATCACGGAACGCAAGCTTCGAAACAAAGGGAAAACTTTTATGATCGCAGACTCAACGCAAGCTCAAGATAGTCGAAAACTCGAAGTCGATATTTTGGAAAAGATCGAGCAAATCAATATCGATCCTTCTGATGAAAAGAAGTGTGTTGGAATAGGCTCAGAAGTCTCAATAGACATAAAGATCAAACTCATCGAGTTTCTTCGCCAAAATGTTTCAACATTTGCTTAGTCAACAGAAAACATGCCGGGAATAAGTACGAAAATAATATCGCATGAGTTGAACATTGACCCGACGTTCAAGCCAGTCAGACAAAAAGGAAGGAAGTTAGGCCCCGAGCGATCTCGAGCTGTAAATGAAGAAGTTGATCGATTAATGAAGGCATGATCGATAATGGAAGTACGCTACCCGAATGGCTTTCGAACCCGGTTGTCGTAAAAAAGAAGACCGAAAAATGGCAAACATGCGTTGATTTTACCGATCTAAACAAGGCATGCCCAAAAGATAGTTTCCCGCTACCGCGCATCGATCAATTAGTGGAAGCAACGTCAGGAAATGAGCTCTTATCTTTCATGGACGCTTTCTCGGGATATCACCAAATCCAAATGCATCCCAGCGACTGCGACAAAACATCATTCATCACGGATCGCAGAATATATTGCTACAAAGTTATGCCATTTGGACTTAAGAATGCCGGCGCGACATATCAACGGATGGTCAACAAAATGTTCAAAGACCAAATAAGCAAAACCATGGAGGTTTATATTGACGACATGCTCGTTAAATCAGCAAAAGCCAAAAATCACTTGGATCATTTGAAGACATGCTTTGAAACTCTCAACCAATATGGAATGAAGCTGAACCCGACGAAATGCACTTTTGCCGTAAAGTCCGGAGAGTTTTTGGGTTACGTAGTGACAAAACGAGGAATTGAAGCTAACCCAAAGCAAATTAAGGCGATAGCAGATTTGCCTTCACCAAAAAACAAGCGAGAAGTTCAGCGACTAACTGGGAGAATTGTGGCACTTAATCGGTTTATCTCGCGATCTACGGACAAATGTCTCCCCTTCTACAAGCTACTTCGTAACAACAAAAAGTTTGAATGGAATGACGAATGCGAGCTAGCATTTGCGGAATTAAAGAATTATTTGTCTACACCCCCGGTGTTAGTGAAACCCGAAGACAGAGAAACGTTATATCTTTATATTTCGGTGACGCATGCGGCAGTAAGCGGAGTATTAGTTCGAGAAGATCGCGGAGAGCAAAAACCGATCTTTTACGTTAGCAAGTCATTGAACGATGCCGGAACAAGATACACGACAATGGAGAAGCTCGCATTGGCGGTCATAACCTCCGCAAGGAAACTACGCCCATACTTCCAATCTCATGCCATAACAATCTTGACTAACCATCCTTTGCGATCAATATTGCATAGTCCAAATCAATCCGGAAGGTTAACCAAGTGGGCAATAGAGTTGAGCGAGTACGATATCGATTTCAAAGGAAGAACTAGTGCAAAATCGCAAGTCCTAGCGGATTTCTTAATTGAGCTAGAACCAGAATTGCGAGAAGATGATCGCGTCGACGAAAAATGGGCATTATATGTAGACGGATCATCGTCCGCACACGGGACAGGAGTTGGAATACAGCTAGTATCACCCGAAGGAAGTACCATCGAACAATCGTTCCGATTGATGTTTGCGGCATCCAACAACGAAGCAGAATACGAAGCCCTTATCGCCGGATTACGGCTTGCTCAATCACTAGGAGTCCAAAAAATGGAAGCATATTGCGATTCTCAACTTGTGACAAGCCAATTAAACGGAGAATTCGACGCAAAGAACGAAAGAATGGATGCGTATCTCAAAATGGTACAAGAACTAGCAAAGGAATTCTCAGAATTTCGTTTAACCAAAATCTCTCGCGGAGAAAACACTTCCGCCGACGCATTAGCCGCATTAGCATCAACATCTGATCCGTATCGACATAGAATTATTCCCGTCGAGAGTATTCAAGCTCCAAGCATAAACTTGTCAAAGGGATCTTGTTTAAACATAGCGGAAGAAAGCCAACCTGCGGAAGAAACTCTCGAAGAAAACCAAATTGTCAAAGACCACGTAGATTGGCGAGAAGATATCAGACTATACATAGCCGATGGAACCCTTCCAAAAGACAAATGGGCGGCAAGACGGTTAAAAGTCCTAAGTGCTCATTATACTTTACACAAGGAACATTTGTTAAGAAGAAGCATCGACGGAACACTACTCACATGCATTTACGGAAAGGAAACCCTGCGAGTTATGCAAGAGTTTCATTTAGGAGCGGGAGGTAACCATTCCGGCGGATGGTCACTTGCTCTCAAAGTCCGACGGCTTGAATATTTTTGGTAACCTATGAACGCCGATTGCGAAAAGTTTGCCGCCAAATGCGAAGCATGCCAACATCACGCACCTATCATCCATTCACCGGCGGAATTTCTTGCAACAGCCACTATACCTTACCCCTTTATGAGATGGGCAATGGATATCATCGGACCATTACCTTCTTCCGGACAAAAACATTTCGTATTGGTACTTACCGATTACTTTACCAAATGGGTAGAAGCGGATTCATATGCAAAGATTCAAGACACGGATGTTCGGAAGTTCGTATGGAAAAACATCATTTGCCGTCACGGACTGCCATATGAGATAGTGACCGACAATGGTTCACAATTCATATCCAGCAAGTTTGAAGATTTTTGCGCAAATTGGCAAATTCGTCTAAGTAAAGCAACGCCACGAAATCCACAAGGAAATGGACTTGCCGAAGCATCAAACAAAATCATCATCAACGGACTCAAGAAGCGTTTAGACGACAAAAAAGGGAAATGGGCCTATGAACTTGACGGCGTGTTATGGTCATACAGAACAACCCCCCGGAGTACGACAGGAAAAACTCATTTCTCATTATCACACGGAACAGAAGCATTAGCACCAGCCGAAGCGAACGTCCCGAATTTACGAAGAATGGAACTTCCGAGAGAACAAAAATTGAATAATGCTATGATCAAAGATTCTATAGACCGAGTAGAAGAACTACGAGACCAAACCTTGCTAAAGCTCCAGAATTATCAACAAAAGGCAGCAAAATACTACAACGCCAAAGTTCGAGGACGTTATTTTAAAGAAGGAGACTTGGTTCTACGCAAAGTATTTGAAAATACAATGGAACCGAATGTAGGAAAATTGGAAAGAATTGGGAAGGTCCATACATAGTCTTGAAGATCGTCAAGCCAGGAGTTTACGAGCTTTTAAGAATGGATGGAACAGCAATACCTCGAAGCTGGAATGTGATAAACTTGCGTCGCTACTATTACTAAGTGGTTCGACGAACATGTGATCCCACATGTATTATTAACCTAGGATTTTTTTATCTATGAGTATTTGTAATAGAACTACGTTCGGCTTGATCCCATTCTAAGAGGGTACGTAGGCAACCGAAGAGGGTGCAGCCACTTGTATAAAATATATATATATATATATATATGTGTTTGTGTGAACAGGTCGTTGATTCACCTAAGCAAAAGAATCCGGCCAAAGACGACCAACAGGTCGGAGACATCAAAAACCTTGTGCCACGTGTTGTACGAGCTCAGTCCTCAAAACACAGTGCCAAGTCTCTCGCTGTGTTGTACGAGCCCAGTTCTCTAAACACAGTGACGAGCATGAAAACCTTGTGCCACGTGTTGTACGAGCTCAGTCCTCAAAACACAGTGTCAAGTCTCTCGCTGTGTTATACGAACCCAGTTCTCTAAACACAGTGACGAGCATGAAAACCTTGTGCCACGTGTTGTACGAGCTCAGTCCTCAAAACACAGAGCCAAGTGTTAAAGTATTTCACAAAATCAAGTCGACGCTCGACTTCAACAGAAAGACGAGCCTAAACTCGGCACAAAGACTTAGAAATTTTCTTCACATTTCTAACTTAGTAAATTTTATCACAAGTTTTATCACAACAACATTAAGTCTTTTGTGTTAATTCTTGATCTTGAAATCATTGACAGGAAACCACAGTGCAAAAATGCTTTGAAGAAATATATGAAATACTAAGGCACGAATCGCACAAGATATGAAAGGAAGTTCATTAATATTACTTGAAGACAAGTTTAAAAGACAAGTCTTCAAAAGGAAAGGAAAAAGCGGACGAGCGCCAAAATGACAAACGTCTTACAACAGAGATATACAAAAGGCCAAGTACAAAAGCCAAAGCTGCAATCTATTGAGCTTGGTCTTCGGTTCGACCTGGGAGGGCCTCTACGCTCGTCGGAGCAACTTCATTTCCAGGCTCATTTTCGCCTTCATTCACTTGGTCACCTGCTGGACCATCTTTGTGCTGGGCTGCTGGAACGACGAGCCCAGCCTCGGCTTCAGGTTCCTCACCAGATAAACCATCTTGAGCAGGAGCAGTTGCTGGCAAAAGATCTTCGTCCTCAATGACGAACGGCTCTACGACATTGACTTGAAGCTCGTACGACCTCAAATCATCCTCCATCAGATCGAGCGTGTCCTGAGGAATCTCGACACCTTCTTCCTTAAGAAATTTGAGGCATTTAAGGGTCCCTTCGCATTGGTCGTACAAAGCAGACGGGCCCTTAATGTCATTAAGGAAAACTAAGCGGCGGCGGAGCCTCTCTAGACGAGCAGAAATAGGTTCAATGGACGATTGGAGTTGTGCATGCTTGACTTTGAGAGTCTCATGCAAACTCTTGAAGCGCCTGCTCGCTGATTGAAATTTGTTGTAGTTAGTCTTTAAGGTA
The DNA here is from genome assembly GCA_963920545.1 of Lepidium didymum. NCBI lineage: Eukaryota > Viridiplantae > Streptophyta > Magnoliopsida > Brassicales > Brassicaceae > Lepidium > Lepidium didymum. Next base: position 8,100,145 of record OY986992.1, read on the forward strand.
CCGAGCTCGCCCACCTTGATTTTAAGATCTTCCTTTAAGCCAGCATTCTCCTTTTCAAGGCCGTCGACCATGTCCTTAAAGCCTTCAATTTGAGCTTTAAGAAGAGCATTCTCATCTTGCTCCATCTTGAGCTCATCTTTCAACTGCTCAGTTCCTCCGGCTTTCTCCAAAGCTTTGCGAGCAGCTGCAAGCTTGGTCTGGTAGTCGACGATCATCTGGTTCAGAAGCGCATCGCTCTATAAACAAAACGACGAACGTTAGTTCAAATAAGAAAAAGAAGGGAGAATGTAAATGGTTGAGTATTTACCCGAATTCTACTGCGAGCATACTCGAGATATTTTTCTTTTTCTTCCAGCTCGTCGAGAGGAGGAAAAGGAGACTCTGTATTCCTCACAGAGTAGAGGTACTCTCCGCACGCTCGTCTATGGTTGACGAACGACATCGGTTCGTCATAATGGAAATCTAGATAATCTGGACGAGCAGAGGAACTCGACGACCCCGACTTCTTCGACGAGCGGACCACAGTGTCACGGCTCTTTTCCTTTGGCTTATCAGCTGCCAAGGAGAGGACTAATTTTCGAGAGTCAGATCGACGAGCAGAAGAATCATCTTGAGGCGTAGAGGATTTGCTCTTCCGAATACTCGACTTCGGAGCAGATTTGGAGCGATCTGTCGTCTTCTCTACAACAGAAGGTGCCGCTTGTTCGTTGCCTTTCTCTTCGATTGCGGGTCTTTTTAGAGGACTCTGACGAGCCGTCGCTTTGGCCTTCCTCTTCTTTGCCAAATTTCGAAGACGAGCAGAGTAATCCATTTCTTCAGGTTCTGAAATATCGCTAAGTTAAAAAAAAAAAAAGAGAGAGAGAGAAGAAAGAAGCTCAAAAACATGCTCGTCTTAGAGCTTACCTTTACCAAGACGAACAGATCGTCGACGAAGACGAGCTTCTAGGATTGCTGGAAAATACCTATGTGAGAAGTCTCGTATCCTGTCAACTTCCGTTCGGAATTGTGGACGAAGTGGACGACCAACTTGATGACGTTCTGCACAATGAAAATATTATTACACACAGTTAGAACCATTAAAGAAGAAAAATTGAAAGGTCAAAATCAGACCAACAAGGGCACTCCAAAGTCCCCTATAGGCTCGACCAACGTCGAGCACAGAAGCTTCATTGATCTTGACATAGAAGAATCGACGCTTCCAATTGTAGATCTTGTTCGGCGACCCGCAGATGATCTCAAACTTGGGCTTCATACTCACATAATAGGCCCCGGGATAGTCCGTACAACGTGCTATGGTCGACACTTCTTCAAAAAGCTGAACATCGACCTCTACCCCGCATCTGCTCGCCATCCAGGTGAAAGTTAACAAGTTATGGGCTGATGTAGGAGCCAACTGAGTAAATGCGACCTGACGCTCGTCGCAATAATCGACGAACAACTGAGGAAGAGGGAAACTCAGGCCGCAGGTGAAGAAGCTCTCGTACACGCAGAAATAACCTTCAGGGGAACGCCATGGACGATCGGAAGGTTGGGGAATCAGGAACTCAATAGCCTCCAACTGGCAGCTCTCTATCAATTGATGAACAGATGCTTCGTCGCAAGCAGAAGGAATACCCTGCAATAAGTCTAACCACTCCTGCAGGTTTCTAATCTCACGACGAGCAGAAGAAGAGGAGCCAGCCATACGCTCGTCAGTAGGGGAACTGCCAGAATAATTGACGAACCGCTCGCCGAGTGGAGACATCATCGGCTCGTCTTCATCAAGAACAGGGTCTCCCATTTCTAGAAGCATATCTCTAACTTCCGACTCAGTATCAAAAATTTGCTGATGTTCGTCTTGGGACTTACTTGCCCCACCAAGTCCCATGTGATAGCCACCGGTGAATAGAATAATAGCAAGGCGATTGGGCTCGTCGAAGGCTGTCTCGCCTTCTGATCGTCGAACACCGGCCTCGTCTTCAACATCGAGCTCTGGATTTTCTCCTTCAAAATACTAGAAGTCGAACCCATATCTAAACGACGAACGTGCCCCTCACGTTCGACTGAAACGCCAGTAGTGTCGAAGAGCACACGCTCGGATGAAGCAGAGTTTGAAGAAGACATCTTGTCGGAGAATAAAAGGCTACGAAGCCGAGCGCAAGATCCAAAACCCGCTAAAGGAAAAAGGGCAAAAAGGAAAAAGGAAGGAGAGAATGTAGAGAGAGAAAGTACCTTAAAGAGAGAGGTTGCAAATGAGACAAATGAAGAGATGAGGCTACTATTTATAGCCTTCTTCGAACCCTGGCGTCCGTTCGCTTTATTGGGAGAATGAACTGCCCACCAAAAGCATGACACGTGGCAGCATATCAGTTCGTCAAAGCGCAGATGAACTGTATTTAACAAACTTGGGGGGACTGATTGTACAGGGCCAATTGGGCCAAGCCCAATTGCTAAACCCAAATCAAGGAGTTGCCCAGTCTGGCCCAGTAAGAAGAGTCCATTTGGAAGAAGGTCCAACAATGGAAAAGGCCCACGTTCGACGCCACCTGTCCATCACTGACGAGCGGATATGCATGCAGAGTGACACCTGGATTCCACTGACGAGCCCGCGCTCATCTTGAGCCTACTATAAAAGGGAGGCTAAGTCGAAGGAGAAATGGAGGGGGAGGGAGAGAGAGAACTGGATTGAAGATTGAAGAACATTCAACTTAAACCCAGAAAAACGAAGAACACTTGAAGATCGACGAGCACAAATACTAAGGCTCAGAATCGACGAGCCCAAAACTCAGGAAATAGCTCGACAAACGTAAAAGATAGCAAGAATACATCAAAGGAAAAACCTTAACAGCACAACTCTTCGACGGGCCCAAATACACTCTGTGGTGAAGTATTCGTCAAACATAGAGAGGTCTCGACGAACCTGAACACTTTGTGGTGAAGCGTTTGTCGAACATAGAGAGGTCTCGACGAACCTGAGCACCTTGTGGTGAAGTGTTCGTCGAACATAGAGAAGTCTCGACGAACCTGAACACCCTGTGGTGAAGCGTTCGTCGAACGTTTACAAGTCTCGACGAACATACAACATCCCCGTGGTGAGGCGCTCGTCGAACGTAAGCAAGCTAATACTGAAGAGTCAGAGACGAATTCAATTGACTGAAGAATCGTTGACGATCGTCAGAAACTCGATACACGAAGAACTCGACCCACGAAATAATTCTACGCAAGAAATGATCACTTAAGGACGAGAACTACGAAATGGCTTGATTCCTGAAAAGGATATGTAGGCAGCCGATCGCGGTGCAGCCAAATCTCATAAAAGACGTTCGTATTCGCCGAGCGTGCTAAGACCGGTACGAACATAACGCATCTGAGAAATGAAATATCACTATCAGTGTACCTCAACAGATTCTTCAGCTGGTAGTGTGCTTAATGCCCGTTCAAATAGTGCTCTGATATTTCTATCATCATTTAACCTAGTCAAGAAATCTGCATACCTGGGATTCAAAGCAAAACCGAAAGGGTTGAAATTTCTATCTTACGAAAGTTAAGGAGAGAAAACAAATTTGAGGACATTTTGTCTCAGAAGGCCCTACAGTATTGTCATTTTCTTTTATAAAGAAGACTTTCAGGTACATTTTGAAATACTAAGAGGAACTCTTAGTAAGGCTGCAGTGACACTCACTCAAGGATGTAAACAGGTTCACTCATATAGAGTTTTAATCCCTCCTCAAAAATATTATGAGCAACCTGCATAAGAATACAAATATAAGCAATTTTAATGTGAAATTGAATCGAAAATGAAATTAGACGCTGCATTGGTGTTTTTGTCCGGCAAGGATTTCAAGTGTCAGAATTTTGTTTAAAGGATTGAACATATGAAGACAAAGAAGAATGTACAGGAAAGAAAGGTCAGGTACATATACAACTTTGCAAACAAATTAAGAGTTTAAGTGGATCATTTAACTAAACACTCCAATATTCAATCATATCAATTTTATTATCATAAAATTCCCATTGGCTAACTTAAGTAACTAAGAAGAAAGTAAGACTGAGTGGGTTCTGAACTTGACTTAACGACCACTACCTCTGTCATAATCAGTTTAATTATATACCAACAAGATCAAACAAAAAAAGCCATTTCAGGTAACGACAAAGTGGGCAAGAAAATCCACCTTTGGATCTTTGTCTAGACAAAAGGCCATCGTAGCAAAAGCAATATAAACATGATATGTACAGCTAGGAGATTTTCTAGCATCCAAAAAGTACTTGCGAGCAGCTTCAACACCCTCCGCCCTCCGGAGGAAACGAAGGAACTGCAAGAGAATATAAAAGCATTTCATATGAGAAATTTTTAGAGAAGAATTTGTGGAAAAAATTATACGAGAGAAATAGATGGAGATGAGAAACAAATATTATGAATATGGTGCAAAATAACAAAATTCAGCAGGCATGTTACTGTGAAAAGCTTTATCATGTTTTTGATTGCCTATCTTAGCAATTCCTAAGTTCTGAAACTTGAGTTTACTTACTTGTATATGTGCCAAAGAGTTTGTGCTAACCCCCAAAATGCTTTCATATAATTTTTTTGCTGACTGCAAGATCATAAAACTATAAGCAAAGAGCATGAGAACAATAAATAAAGCTCGATAATGAAAAGCAAGTAGCAAAAATAAGAACCTGAATTGCTCCACGAGATTCTTCTAACTCAGCATAAGCATATTTCAACATTTCCGAATCTGACATATGAGAGGGAGCAATGTAGACACTTAAAGAATTATAAAAGACAGCATGCAGAAAACATAGAAAAATGACTTCTTAAGAGTAGATCAAAGCTAAGGGTAACACTGTGAGCCAGCGGGTTTACAAAAAGCAATAATCAAACCTTCATAAAGCAATTCGTTAATAGACATAATTAAGCAAATGTTTACCAGGAATGGCTTTGAGAGCTCGCTGAAACACTTTGATTGCAGCATCTGCTGAACCAGATTTAATGTGCCACTCAGCATAGTCATACCATACATCGGGATAGTGATATAAACACATTAGACACTGTACCATAGTAATAATTAGCCAATTTCGAAAGAAACACATCTTGGAAATTATTCTTCCTAAATTTCGTCAAGAACATCTCACTGACTTTTCGCTTACCTGTTCGTAGGCATATATAATCCGCTTAGTTGACAAGGCCGTGTCAATCCTTTGAGGGTTTCCTCTGAAAATTACAATTGTGATAGAAGTTTGTTAGATTTAGTTGAAAAATAATATGCATAAGACCCAATCATCACTTGCTGGATGTATCCGTATTGTAATTCTTTCCAGCTTTCTAATTAATATCATCATTAAATCTTAAAAGAAAAATAAAATACAGAACAAAAATATACAAGTCTTATCATTAGGCGTGGACTGAATACAACCAAAATCCTACTGAAAAACTAGTTAACTGTTGCAGTATATTAATATATAGCTTTTGTTTTCTCAAGCTACGAAGCACTCCTGAAAGTAAAATGGCTACGTAGCTACGTAAAAACATATGTCATCACTGACTTGAAAGTAAAAAAGATGAATTTTTGGGGGTTTACTTTTCAAATGATAGAAATGTCTTCCACGCCACCCACTGAGTTTCTTCCTGCATAAAACCAGACGGTGGTGTTAAGTACCAAGAGAGCAAATGATGCTCAATTGAACAAAATGAAAGGACTTATAGCTCATATGTATTTCCTATCATGATAACTGATCCCGTGACATGAAATTATGCTTATATTGCCTTTTTAGCCAATCTAAGAGCCATATATCCAATATTGTCGAATGTGAAAATATGAAAGATAGTTGTAGATTCAGCAGTTCCAAAAGAAGCAATAAGTGATAAAATCTTAACCTTGGAAGATCCTGATGGTGGTACAGCAAGCATGTTCAAATCAAGTTCTTCAATGTACTTCTTGCGCTCCCTATATACAGCTCTGGCACTGTTAAACTTTGGTTGATACTCATTTACAAGTCCTTTGGCCTGCTCACAGGACAAGACTAGATCATCCATTAATCAAACAAATAGAAAGAAGTTTGTACGTGCTTCTAATACAGTAATAAATCATAATAACAAGAAACCACCAATACTTTCAATATTAAACTTTACCAATTGACGGCTAACAGAATTTTCGAAGTTCTCATAATCTTTCCATAGTTGCTCAACGTGGTGAGTCGGAGTTAATATAGCTCTCTGATAGACTTTTCGGAGAGCAATCTTCCGTTGCGAATCTTCATAGGGATTAAGAGCCTACCCAAGAATCTATTAGTTTCTCGACAATAACAAATTAATAGTATCAAGTACAAAGTTAAATAATATAACAAACCGGAAGAGACTTCAGAAAGGTAATGTACTCAGTCCAGATGGGCCCAGAGGCTATGTCCGTCCCTGGTGATTCAGACATCGAAATACACAACCATCAGTAACGCCTAGGGTATGTTTTGGCATCTTAAAGAGACACCAGAGCTCTACATAGATGCAAAGCATAAAATTATTTTGATAATGCCGCATGTACGATAAAAATATATTTTTTCATTTATTTTGCAATAAATTTTATTTACATAATTTTATGTTGTAAGATTAATATAAAATATGCTAATATAGTCATAATTATTTTTATATTATTTGTAATTTAACTTGTCTTACATGGTAATAATGTTTGCAACAATAATTGTAGCTGTAGATTTTTCGCCACAATTTAAATTTACTATACTTATGAATAGGAACCAAATAACAAAGCATTAGAAATATAATCAAAATAACAAATGATGATTCAAAAATAAAAATTTTGTGAGTTGTGTTTAAAAAATTACATGATGGAATTAAGAAACTCACCAATTAAGAAGTTATCATCGAAATTATCGGTAAGTAATTCATTGTAATCTATGAATTCCATATTAAATAGATTATCTGGCAAAGGATTAGTTGCCCTTACCAAAATAGTGTAGACAAATGTGATCTTGAACTTATGAGAACTCGTCTTAAAAGAACTAGTTGTTGGACATATTGTGAAAGTTATTAATTATTTTAGTATCTCACTCTTGCAAAAGAGACCCAAATTTTTCAACCATATCATTTTTGACCATACCGAAAATTTTTGAACCCTAAAAATAACAAATTTTTTTGTAAAAATATCGAATAAATTATGAAACTGTATACAACTAAATCATCAATTGATCATAACTTACTTACTCATCAACCAAAATTATTTCGATTGTTTAGTCATACTCGTTGATAAAATCTTTCCAGAGTCGAATGATCTTGACTTTAATTTTCCATTATTGACTTAATGGTTTAAGAACTGTACTAGAATTGAGAACTTTTTTGTTTGCACTCGTAAGTTTTTGTTGGTTTCGTAAATGATTTTTTTTGACTTGAGTAAGCAATCACGTCAAACATATATATAGTCACACATTCTAACCTAACTCTAGAATAAAGTGAGTATTGTGTGAGGGAAAGTAATTATCATACAATAACTACACATCATTATTGACACGTATGTGTATTAGGGAAATTAATTATCATACAATAAATTAGTTCCTAAAATAATAAAAAACAATTAATGATAGATGTGTATAAATGGTAAAAGAAACTAGCATCATCAATGCTACTATGGCTGTTTAGAAAATATTCATGTAATTTGTGAATCTATTACAATCAATATTATAATAAATTCGTATGATATGACACGTATGTATTAGTAGAAGTAATTATCGCGCAATAAATTAGTTCCTAAAATTATAAATAATAATTAAGAATAGATGTGTATAAATGGTAAACGAAACTATCATCATCAATACTATGGTTGTTTTGAAAATGTTCCTATAATTTATGAATCTATTACAATCAATCTTATAATAAAGACTATAGTTACATTATAGTATTACAATTGTTATAGTACAGATATATCCAATCCCAAATCATATCTTTATATTAGTTTCTATAATTATAAAAAATAATATGTAATGTATATCATAAATGAATTTCAAATTTATAAATATTAATATGCTTTTATTTATATTCCTTAACACTAGTAAAAAAAGGGCTATACCCACGAAAAAGCCACGAAAATTTTCGTGGGTATAGCCCAAAAGCAGAGGTGGGTTAACGGGTCGGATTATTCGGGTTAACCGGTTTGGACCGAATAACTCGGTTCGCCGAAACCGAGTAACTGGGTTGTGTTAACTGATCGGATTTTAATTTAATTTTAAGCGGTTATCGGGTCGGTTTGGTTCGGTATTCGATAACTGAATTAAACCGAGATTAATTTCAATTTTACAAAACCTTTTGTCTCTTCCTTCTTCTCCTACACCACCTCACTTCTTCATTCTCCTTCGAGGGATCGACGGTTCCGCTTTGTCTCTTCTCCACCTCGGCTTTGTCTCCTCTCCGCCTCCGCCTCCGCTTTGTCTCTTCCTAGCTCCACCTCCGCTTTGTCTCTTCATTTCGCCGTGTTTTCTTCGACCTCCGCTTTGTCTCTCTATTTCCTCGAGTTCTTCGAGCTCTCTCTCTCTCTGTCTCTTCAATCTCGATTTCGTTTCTTTTTCTGCCTTCTCTTCATTTCTTCCTCCTCCCGCCGACAAGATTACCGGGTAAATGAATTCGATTTATGTTTGTGTTTAGGGTTTGTCTTGATTTAGGTTTCAATTCGATTTAGGGTTCCAAATTTTCAAGTCGATTGATGTATAATTGTTTTGAATCAAAGTCTCTTCTCCTTCGTCACTATTTTCAATTCGATTAAAGTCTTTTGATTAATCATTAAATCAACTTGTTGTTGCCTGTTTGATGAATTAGCTCTTGCAGATCGAAAAAAGATCATTTCCGATTTTGGTTTTTGGTAAAAGTGTTCTTGGTTGTTTCGCTTTATTTGGTTTTCTCGGTTTATTGTGATGGTTAATGACAATTTTTTTTTACTTTTTAAATGCAATTCGGTTCGAATTCGGTTCACTTTTCAATTTTGGTTCAACCCGAGAACCGGATAACCCGAACCGATAAATCATTCGGTCCAATTCGGCCAAAAAAAATTCCCCGATTAAACCAAAAAACTAAATAAACCGACCCGATTAAACCGCTTAAACCAAATACCCACCCCTACCCAAAAGCCATCAATACCCACGAAAATCCACCGTGAACAGTAACGTTGGAACAATGCGGCAATTCGTGGGTATTGGTGGGTAAAGGTGACATGAAAACCCACGAAAATTTTTGTGGGTAAAAGCGGACCCACCAATAGCCACAAAAACCCACAAATTTTTTCGTGGGAACAACTATACCCTCTAATACTCGCGAATTTTTTCGTGGATATTGGTGGGTAAAGCTGTAACCACGTTTACCCACGAATTATATCGTGGGTAGTAACAAATTAGCCACGGAAACCCACGAATTTTTCTGTGGGAACAAATATACCCACGAATAACCGCAAATTTTTCGTGGCTTTTTCGTGGGTCTTTGTACTATAAATATAAGTGTTGGAATGTATACGTTCCACTTTATTTTTGTCATACGAATATCTTTGTCAACTTCCAGATACCCAAAATATGACAAGTCGTTCTCCTAATGAAGATACTAATCAACACAAGAGCCATACAACTTCGCCGTTTTGAAATACTCGTAGGAAACTGAAACATAGTGTGACGAATTCACTCAGGAGATACCCAAATACTCGTGGAAATCTGATACGTGCTCCGATGGCGATAATTCGTGTCCTAAATGTGATGTTGGGTACACGTTTGGTTTTATTGAAGAAGAAGATGCTCAACGGCCGGATAGTCCTGACCCGAATATTGATGTCGATGATGTATTGAAAAGGCTATGTAAAGATGTACAACCATCTCCTTCGAAGACTAAGTCGGATAGTTACTGTAAAAGTACTTCAAGTCAATGTAGTGATAATGACGATACCCAAAGACCGGAAACCCAAACTTAAATCTAGATGTAGATGCAATTAAAAGGGAGTTATGCGACGGTGTTCCAGATTCTCCATCAATCAAGCGAAAGGGTTGGCATGGACGGTGATAGACACGAAAAGGGTAAGCATGGACTGAATCCATAGATAATGATTCACTTAACATATAAGTTTATCACAATAGTTAATGTCATTTTTGATATGTTTAGACGAAATCAACATTCATAATTTTTTAGACAAAAGACTAGCTAAATTTTATTTTCGTATCATCTATTTTGCTAAAGGATATAGAAATCCTTAACAAAAAAAAATCTCTTACTTTTTATTTTTATTTTCAAGAAGCGATTTTACATCATTGTTTTTTTAGTAACCAAGGGATATAACATAAGTTCGTGTTGTATGTATGAAATTTGATTAAGTATTGTATAAATATACTCCCAGCATTCCAAATTATATAATGTTTAAAGTCTTTACATGTATATTAAAAAATTATTTAATTTTTAATTTTATAATTAAAAATATTACTTTAATTCTAGATTATTATTATTTAGCCAATTAAGAATCAATCTACAGAATTCAAATAGTTAAAATAAATAAAGATATGATAAATATTACATTAAATGTGGAAAACTTAAATAATTTGGAACAAAATTTTTCTTCTAAAACATCATATAATTTGGAATTGTGGCATAGATAGAAAATTTATCTATTGTGGTCATTACAAAACTAAAAAGAGTGTAAATATATGCATGTTGTTTGATTCTATGCTTTTGAATAGATGTTGTGTGTATTATGATGGTATTATTATGTTTCGGTGGTTAGAGATGATCTCCTCATTGAGTAATTCATTACTCACTCCTCATTTTCTTACTTATTCCAGGATTTTTAAACAAGGTTTTTGGTGTAGGTAGATTTTTCAAAGAATTGTTTTTGTCAAGATCAAATAATAACACGATTTCTCTCAAGATCGGGAGCGGGGTGTTAAATAATCAATCTTATATGGGTCAATTTTTAATTTTGACTGGGGTCAGTTAAAAACCTTTACGTAAACCTTATGATTATTTTTTAATATTATGGGGTCAGTTGACCCCTATGCCATAACATTACATATGCCACTAATTTGAAACGAATGGAGTATTTATTAGAAAATAAGAATGAGGAATAGATGCATGGACATTAATCTTCTATATAATAAAAAGGTGAATTGTAAAATAAATAACGTTAGTATGATGTGAGATATTACATCCTATGTCATTGAAAATTAGTTTTTTGTTTAGAGATTTTATAAGATTAATTTTGACATTCTAAAATAAACTCTAATTATGGCAATGTCGATAGCCTCTATGATTAGTATAATTCAAAATTCACTAATTTTAGAATATTTTTATGGTGGTAAACTTAAAACATATAATATTTAATTTTTTGTTGAATTTTTTTGCTTCAAATTAATAGAAATCAGTTTAAATTTTATATTTTTTATTTAGCATTTATTTTGGTATATTCCAAAATGGATTTCAAAAATAGTTATATCAAATTTACATCTGTATCAAACAAAACTATATTAACGTGGAGCAATTTTAAGACATATTAGTCCCTAAGCTAAAATTTAAGATTTATTTATAATATATATCAAATTCTTTTTTTAATTAATTTGTTAGACGTCAAATTGAATTTAAATAAATATATATATATATATATATATATATTAGATTTCAAGTTTAAAATAACTTTGGATTTTATTTAAATTTATAAAACAACCAGAAAAATTGTGACTCTCATCCAAAAAAATTGTGTTATAAAATAACTTTGGAGCCGTGTGACTCTCATCCAAAAAATTGTGTTTGAAAGTAACAGAACCTGTAATTTCCAAAATTGTTTGATAAAATAATACAGTTTTATCTGTATTGAAAGGTTTATAAAACTGATTTTTTCCAAAAAACTTTTCTATGGTTGAAAACGGATCATTTTCAAAAAAGTCTTTTTCAACAGTAATAATATTTTGATAAGTTTGTTTTTCAAAATACTCAGAATGAGGATTTTGTGAAAATTCCTTTAAAACAATTTGTGAATTGTTTAAAGGTTTTGAAATTTGTTTTGAAGCCTGGTTTTGTTTTTAAATTATTTTTAAAGGGGCTTCAAGTATTTTAAAAATCTCAAGAGAGGAGGGTATTTTTAAAGAACCACCTTGCTCTTATTTTGAAAAGTTTTTGTCAAAAGCCTGTTGTAAAATTCGTATTTGATCTAGGATCTCCTTTTGAGTTTGAAGGGCTTTTTCTTCTTTTTCTGGTTTCTTTTTTGTATTGTAATCCAGGGTTGTGTTTCGGGTTCTGTTTTTGGTTTGGAAGTGTTTGGAGTTTTTGGGTTTTCTTGCTTTGGGCCTATAGAAATGTCTTTTCCTTTGTCAATCTATTTTGGTGGCATCGTACCTGTTTTGGAGAAATTCACGAGTCAAGAAATCTGGAATAAAATTTGTTTCTCCTTTAATATATTCTATATTAAAATCAAAAATACTTAGTAGTGCCTGCCATCGGGCAAAAATCTGTTTTGAAGCAAGATTCTTAACATTTTTTTGTAAAACGTCTTTAGCACTTTTGCAGTCAATCCTTAGTAAAAAAATTTGGTTTAGAAGATCGCTTTGAAATTTTTGTATACATGAAACTATACTTAGTATTTCCTTTTTGATAGTCGAATAATTTCTTTGGGTTTCATTCCAATGGGATGAAGTAAATTGGATTATTTTTTCATGACCCGTTTTTTCTTTTTGCTTTAAGATACCTCCATATCCAATATCAGAGGCATCTGTTTCTATAATTTTCTCTAGCTTAGGATCTGCTATATGCAGGCACAGGATTTCTAGGACTTGTTTTTTAATTTGTCGGACTATAACGGTATGTTGTTCTGTCCACAGGGTGGGATCTTTCTTTAAACGATCATGCAATGGTCTAGCTAATCTGTTGATGTTTGGGCAGAAATCTAGGACATAATTAATACTTCCTAGAAATCGTTGTAATTGAGTTTTATCTAAAATTTTGTCAGGAAATTTGTTTGCAAATTCTAATGATCTTTCTATAGGTTTAATCGTACCCTTTGATATGTAATGGCCAAGAAATCTAATTTTGGTTTGAAATAAAACCATTTTTGTTTTTGATATTACAAGTTCATTTTTTCGTGCAACATAGTAAAATGTTTTTAGATGTTTGAAATGTTCTTCAATAGAGTTTGAAAAGATGAGTATATCATCAATATATACTATACAAAATTTTGAATATTCTGAGAATATGTCATTCATTTTTCTTTGAAAATTCGGAAGGTGCATTTTTTAAACCAAAAGACATTAAATTCCATTGGTATTGCCCAAAGGGAACAGTAAATGATGTTTTTATATCGATCATTTTCAGATATCTGGATTTGCCAAAATCCTGATTTTAGATCAAATTTTGAAAATATGTGTTCGGAGTGAAGTTTTTTAAGGAGGTCTTTTTTATTTGGTATTGGATATCTAATCTATTTTAATGTTGTGTTTAGAGGCTTGTAATTTATTACAAGTCTCGGAGTTCCTCTTTCTATTTCTGAATTTTTATTCACATAGAAAGCTGCACAAGACCATAGAGATCTTGATTTTGAAATTAATTTTTTGTTTAGAAGTTCTGAAATTTCTTTCTTACAATGGTTCTCTAGATCAGAGTTCATCTGTATCGGACGAGCCTTTGTAGGAATTTCTCTTTCATCAAATTTTTCTTCATAGGGTAGATCAACTATGTGTTGTTTTCTATCCCAGAAGGCCGTTGGTAAATCCGAACATAATTGCTCTTCGAAAAGTTTATACCTTTGAAATTTTTTCTTTTGTAATTGAAGTTTCTAATATTTCTTTTGTTTTTTCAACAAGAAATTCCGTTTGTAGGTTTTCTAAATGGAATTTTTTGCTTTTAATTAGAGAATTTATAGAATGTTCTTGTATTGAGCATGCTTTTATTAAGTTTAGACTTCTCTTTTTTGGAGTTTCCATGAATTCGAAAGTTAATTTTTTATCTTGTGTTTTGAAAGAAATTGAATCATCTTTAACTTTGTATGGTGTTATTAAGTTTATAAATGGTGTTCCAAGAATGATATTTTGGTATATATCATCCGTGAGAACAAAAGCAGTTTTGAATAGAATATTTTCTTTTAATATTGAAGCTTCTGTTTTTGAGGTTATGCTAAGTTTTGAATTATTTGCTGCGGAAAGTTTTTCATTTGTTTTGTGATGAAAACATTTTGGTACGAGACCTGTTTTTATGCAATTTAGGTCGGCACCAGTATCAAAAAGTGCAATTGTGTCAAGTTTGTAATTTTCAGAGAAAACAAGTGTAATTTTTATTTTATATTTCCGAAATGTGATTTCTCTTAGTACAAAGAGAAAATCATTTGGCACAGTGTTTAGGGTTTGTATTTGTTCTACTAGATCATTTTCTAAATTTTCTGGACAAATGATATCTTGTTCTTCTGAACTAGAATCATCATGTTTTTTAGAGGCTAATATTGAATTAAAATACTCTGAATCTATTTTTTGTTTTTCTTTCAAATGTTTGAGTTCATTTTTGATCTCAATTTGAAGCGATTGTAAAGTAGTTTTGGAATTATTTTTTCTTCCTTGGTTGAGGATAGTGGTTAAGTTATATGAAGAGTTCGAAGTTGATGGTTCTTTGGTTTTTGGGAGATTTTCTATTTTTTGGTTTTCACTTATAGTTGAAATGATTATTTCAAGAAATTTTCGTTTTAGTTCAGGGTCTGAGATTGAATTCAAGATTTCTAATTGGAATTCTTGATCTTTTGAGAGGACTTGGGTTTTCTTACTATCTGAGTTCGAGCTAGATGATGAATCATTAAGTTCATCAACTTGCAAGGCTTCTTCAGGAGAAAACTCAGAATCACAATCACTAGACGAGGAAGAGTAGTCTAGGAAAAGATTTGATATTTTGGCTGAGATTTCTTCTCCAAGATCGAGTTCTTGGATTTTCTTATTTAGACGGCAGAATTTTGAAGTATGGCCTTTTTTGTTGCATTTATAGCATGTTAAGTTTTTGTAAAAAGGTTTGTTTTGGGATTCTTTTGGTCTAAATTTGTTTCGAGGTTTATTCCAAGAGTTTTCTCGTGGCTTATATTCTTTAAAAATTCTTTTTGTAAATTTTGGTTTTTTAGAATAGTATGTGGGTTTGCAATTTCCTACACATGACTATTTGTTACTAGGATCTATTTCAAATTGTTTGCAGCAAGATCCTAACTCTACCTTTGTTCTTTTAAGTTCCCATTTGAGATGTTTTTGGAGTTTTAAATCTTGACAGATTTTAAGACCTTCTTGTTGGACAAGACTAACTAGTTCTCCATAAGTGTAATCATCGTAGTCAATTATTTGGATAACACTAGATTCTCTAATTTTTGTTCTAACCTTTTCTCCTAAGAGTGTTGGTAGTCCTGCAAGAAATTTTTCTTTCCAAAAAGGTTGGTTTGAATCTTGCCGAAGTAGAACCCTAGTGAGGAAGGTGTTTTTGTACCATTGGAAATCACTTAGTTTTTTACATTTGAGATTTGAAAGGAGTTATGCGTTTTTGTCTCTAAGGACTGAGGAATCTCCTACGAAATAAAGGGTTATAGCTAAGACTAGAGTTGCTACCGCATTTTGTTGGGTGGCTCCGAAATTATCTAAAATTGGTAATCCTTCTTCATCTATTTTAATAGCATTAAGGATTTCTTCCCGTTGTTGACTAGTGAGATAGTTATCCCACCATCTTTTAAGTTGTCCCGAAAAACCAGCTATAACGAGTTCAGCGACGGTTCTATCTTCGTTGCCTATTTGTGTCCTATAGGCGTTTGCAGCCATTGTCATTTTTTGGAGGAAATTTAAGATATTATATTCAGATATTCCATCTAGATTCCAGTCATAGACGGAAGAAGAATTGAACCTAGTTTGTTCTACTGGTTGAATTTGTCCTAGGTCTGGTACTATTATTATTTGGTTTTCATGATTGTTTCTCCAATCAAGGCGATTTATTCTATTGTTTTGGAATTGATGTAGGGTTTTATCAGAATCTGATTCTTGACATAGAGTATTTATTTGGATATTTGAGCTTTGTGTTTCAAGATTAGTAGGTGTTTGGATGGATCTAAAATTTCTTTGGTTTTTAGAAGTTGGAGTGTCAGGGACATCATAAGCTTGTTGTTTACTACTTTCTCCTATTTCTATGTTACTAAGTTGACTTTGAAGGGCGCGAATGAATTCTAAATTTGTATTTTGGCATGTTTTAACACTAGTTTCTGAAATTTGGAAAAGTTCAAATATTGGAAGTTTTAGCTTCTTGTTAGTCGAAGTTTCTTTTGGAGGGGTTTGTTGTTTTAATATTGTTTTTTCAATCCTATCAAGTTGTTTACTTATTGTTCCAAGGTTGGTGTTTGAAAAATTATTTTGAAGAATGATGTTTTTGACATTTGTCTTATCATCTTCTTGAGGGATTTTAAAAGGAATTGGTTCAATCGGTTTACCCGATAATTCAAGTTTTATTCCTTGTTGAGGGGGGTGATTTGAACGAAATATTTTTCCATTGGCAAGTGTTTCCCACTCAGAAGTTTTGTTTCGATTTGTGATGGGATTTACTGTTTTTCAATAAGGAAAATAAATGTTATTTTCTTTTGTATAATCTTCAAGCCAGTTAAAAAATAGAACTTGGACTTTGTGTTTTCTAAGATATTTATAATATTCTTCTTGTATTTTTTCTTTGTTTGTAGTAAATTTTTTTAAAAACCAATTTCTTTTTTGTAGATTTTTGTCTGAATAGAATTCTTCTCTTAAGATTTTTTTATTTATTTCAAAATCTTTTTCTAAGACATTTAGTTCATTGGTCATATTTTCAGTTATAGCCGAAAATGTTGGCTAGTTGGTTCAGATTTTGTAATGAATTCATTCTGTTCAAAACTAGGTTTTGATGTATAAACCGGTTTTGGAATTTGTGTTTGAAAATCAACATTTCTTAAGATTGAATTTGGAATGTCAGAAGTTGAGAATCGTGGTCGATATCTAGATTCTTGTAATGAAATACCACGACCTATTTGGGAGACCCTTCCTAAGTCTATTGTTCCTATGGTTGAAGAGGATTCACAATATAAATCATCTTCAGTGTTTTTATCATTGGGCCTGATGAAGGAAAGTTTTACTTTTCCATCATTAGATTATTCAATGTTTTTTAGACGTGTGTTTGGTTCTATTGGCTCTACGGGTTTTAGAGCTTTTGGTTGAGTTACTCCTTCAAGGATCCATTCATCTGGAAGATTTACATCTTTCCACTGAATCGATCTTGGAATGACGGAGTTTGATTTTGAAAGATCAGTTTGGAGTAAGAGGGTTTCACCCTTTTTACTTGATATTTTTACTTTTGAAGAAAAAGCACTTGTCATGGCTTTATAGTGTAACCTAAAAACCAAGGCAATTGGAATTGATCCTTCAATCATTTCATAATTATGTGTTTTAACTTGTAAAACTAAAGATTTTAAAGTATTTTTATCGTTTAGAGAAATGGTAAAATTTGGATAACAATCAAATGATATTGGGCCAGCACATAAACTTGATTCTATAGAAGTAAGCAAAGAATCTTCAAATGATTTAAATCTAGTATCTCTTAAGATAGCTAGTATTGAAGTATTAAGACCTTCTTTTGAAAGTGGTTTGATTCCGACTTGTACTAATCCTATATGTATATATTTGAAATTATTTTCTCTATGTCTTTGTAAAGCGTTTTCTGAAAACAAATAGATTGTTTCAAAAGGTTTAGTTAATTGTATGTCACGTTCTTCTATTTTTATTGAAAAGTTTGTTCTTAAGAAATTTATTCTTGAAATTTGATAGATTTGGTCTCTATGGACTCTTGGGATTTCCCAATTGTCAATAGATCCTTGGAAATCATCTATTGTCGTTTCATGACTATTTATAATTTTTTTAGATTCTCTTTTAGATCTAATTTTTGAAGATGATGTTGAATCAGACCTGTCTAGTGTATTTTTAAAGTAAGAACTCATTTTGAAATCCTTCTTGATTGAAAGATTTTTGTTTTTCCTATAATCCAGACTTAACTTCTAGGTTTTAATGCCCTACTCTTTCGGGACTTACTTCCTAGACACGAGACTGGCTAAAACACTCAAGATTACTAACATCTTGAAACTTCAAAAAGAAATCTTAATAATTTTTGTTATTTAAAAAATACGAACTAGATATAGTTTAAAATCAACATAAAACTTCGTACTTAAATCCATAAAGAAATCTAATAAATTATGTAGTCTTGAAATCATTAATTATACACACTATGGTTGAAGAGGATTCAATATAAATCATCTTCAGTGTTTTTATCATTGGGCCTGATGAAGGAAAGTTTTACTTTTCCATCATTAGATTGTTCAATGTTATATATATATATATATATATATTAACTTGAATTTAAACGTCAAATTTTTAATATATTTTTAATATTTATTTATAATATGTATTTTAAACGTCAATTTTAAAAATAAAGAAATATACATTTAAAATCGGCAATTTTTGTTAGACAAAAATGTATTCATTTTTCCTAATGTATTTTCTTTTTTTAAATTATATTCACTCTAGCCTAAAATTAAGTTTAAATGTCTCTCATCTTCTATATAAATTTGACGTGATACAAATCTATAGTCAACAAAAAGCATAAACAAAAAAATACTGCTAAATTCGATACTTAAAAATTGTTTTTCATTCCATCTCAGTTCTTAAACCAATAAGTCAATAATAGAGAATAAAAGTCAATATCGTTCGACTCTGGAAAATCTTTGCCAAAAAGTATGGCCAGACAATTGAAGCAGTTTTGTTTGATGATCAAGTAAGTTAGTATCTATCAATCTTTTCTATACATTTCTATGATTTTTTCGAAATTTTGACAATAAATAAAATTTGTTCTTTTTAGGATTCAAAAATTCATGGAACAGTAAAGAAAGATCTGCTTAGAAAAATTGGTCATCTTTTGCAAGAGGAAGATACTAAGATAATTAGTAATTTCCAAGTGAGCTTTAGCAACTCTTTTCCTTCGCAAGTAGTAGCTTGTAACACTAGAGGGCCCTAAACTTGAAACAAATGGGTCTTGTTTATATCCTAGTTTTCCTTTTCCACTGCATCGGTACCTGTGACCTCAAACCTTTCTGGAAGAACTCTATGACTCGCATACGCTTTCCTTGCTTCCTCTGTCCCATGACATACCGAGGGTTCCCTCTCTTCCGTCTGGGACTCTTCCCCCCCCCCCCCCCAACCCCGGCAAAACCAGTTTTCATAAGTACAAGATCTCATTTATCAACTCTACTTTTATAAGGGTAACTAATCATTTGCATAATAATTTATTTGGTCTCCAATTCGTAGATTACAATAAATTACTTGCCGGAAATCTCGATAACAATTACCTAATTTGTGAGTTTTCTAAATCCATTACTTTATGTTCATTAGTTTTTTATTTTAAAATTTAACATTTAAATATTACAAAACGTTTGATTATGTCTAAATTTTATTTTATTAAATTTACTAACGAATTTTTTTTCTTACTTATTAAACTTTAAATTACTAAAAGTAAAAACATATTTATTTGTTTACTAAACTTTTATGTTTGATTATTACTAAAGAAACTATACCATTCGAAAGTAATATGATTCAAAATATAATATTTGTATATTATTCGAAATCGATTTTTAGTAAAAAACGAAAAATTTAGTTCACAATACATTTTTCTGTTTTTAATAACAAATTTATATCTACATATGTTGTTGGACAGTTGGTTCATGTTGATCATATAATTGTCACTGAGACTGATGAAAAAAAACCAAACAGATTCATTTTGAGCTTCGTAATGCTAAGTATGTTTTAAGATCCTATTTTAATCATTTTTATTTTTAAATATATACAATTTTATTAAAATTTATTATATACAATGATGCTTGAATTGAGTTTTTGCTTTGAGGGAAATATGTTGAAACTCTCCGAGAGAAGGTTTCATCTGGAAATACCAATAGGACAATTGTTGTTATGCAATTCACTAAGATTAAAATATTTAGATGTAATATTATTTTCAATTATATTTAGAAATTTTATCTCAAATCATGTAATTTATTAATCCTCTATATAATAAATAATTAACATTTTAAATAAATAACATACCATTAAAAATTAGTCTTTTGTTTAGAGATTTTATAAGGTTAATTTCTGCATTCTAAAATAAACTCTAATTATACCATTGTGGATAGACTCTAATATTAGTATAATTCAAAATTCACTTATTTTAGAATATTCCTTTAATATTCTTTTAATATGTTTGTGGTGATGAATTTAAAACATATAATATTTATTTTTTTGTTTGGTCTTTTCTTTTCTTTAATTATTCCCTATTATGTAATCTTTTATTTTTCAAATAAATTATGAACTGTATTGTGGTTGAAAATGGTTATGTATAACAAAAGTTGAAAAACACAGAAATTTGTATTGAATTATGATAAATAGTATGTGTACTAGTATTTACAACTATTATTATAATAAGTTAAATATAATATAATATGGTAATTAAAAAGTAAACTTTAATATAAACAATAGAAAGAGAAAAAATTGAGTTAGTGAATTCGATTATATATATTTAATCGATTATAGCAATATACTGTAGCTAATTTAAATTGATTATTGTACTATAATGCAGATATAGTATTTAAGATGGTAGTTTAAAAAAAGAATTATTGGGGGTGAGTTTTAGGTTATGGATCAGGTCTTGTCGATCTAACGTTGACAAAAAAAGAAAAAAAATGAGCATTTATTTTTAGTATATTCCTCAATGATAACAAACTTGAAAAAAAAAAAGATGAGCATTTATTTCGGTGGCCACATCTTTCAATTTGATATCTTCATATTCAAACTAAAAAATATTCATAAAATCAAAAACAATATTCACTTAAAGCACCAAACAAAGTCTTAAGATGACAACACAGCACACCTTATATCTGTATCTCTATCACTCTATGTTATAGAATAGACGACATACTTCTATTAGACGTTGTCAAGAAGATTCCGCATCAAAACCAGCTTCTTTTATTCCTCTTCCTCATGACATTGGATAAATAAGAATATATTTATTTTCGTTGTAATTTGTAAGTTTCTATTCAATCAAAAAACTTGTAAATTCCTGACTCACGAAAACCCATAAAATATGTTTACATATTCAAAAAATTTAGTCAAGGTTTTGTTTGTGTAGTTATAACAAACAAACAAAAAAGAAGAATAAAATATGTAAACATAATATTCCGAAAATTTTCATCACCATGGCATTGATACAAGAATTGAAATACCAACTTAACCTAACTAAATCTAATTACAAAACCAATAGCGACAAATATTTTAATTTTTTGAGTACCAAGAAACATAATTTTAAAAATTACTATAAATATAAGAAAGAATTCATAAAATTGATAAAACAACAAAATAAATGCTTCTTAACTTAAAACACCCGCATCTATGGTAATATGTGTTCACAAATTGAGGAGACAACTACGTTTTATTGTCGGAAGCAGTAAAAATCACAAAAGAGAAGTGTGAAAATACAACTGAGAAAAGAGAAGAATGTAGTAAAAACGATAAAAGGTGTGTGTTCAAGAAGAAGATATGACAAAAGAATCAAAAAACAAATTTGAAACACAATCCTCCCTCCCAATCGTCTTATACTAAAAATTCCAACACACCATAAGCTGTTTCTTAAAGAGTGATAGAATTGAAACTAATTAAGGGAAAATAAAATCTTCTTCGCAACCCAAATAAAAAAGACAACCTAAGTAGGGAGGGGTGGTTCGGATATTTCAGACATTACCCTTCTGCTGAAAATGGTCTCTTCTTCTTTTTCTTTACCAACCCAACTTTTGATTTTACTTTCTACTCCTGAAAGATTACTTCCATGGACTGCGTGCGTCAGGCTTTGCTCTTGGTCACAGCATAACTCTGTTACTACAACACCTTTTCTGGTTACATCATGACTTGGTATGTTAAAAAGAGAAAGATGGAGGGAGAGAAAGGGAGAGAGAGTCTAAGAAAGGAAAAAAGAGGAAAAACTAAATTGGAGCAAGCTGATTCCAAGTTTTTTCTTTTTTCTCTCTCCAATTTCATGCATAGTACATGTACAAGCTGTTTGCTGCTGCACAAGCAATTGAGTTCTCTGTTGGGTGCCAAGCCATATGTAGCAACTTAGTTGTGAAGTCAAATGCGTTCCCATTCGCCTCTGCTCCGGGACTCTCCGATCCTGTGTCCAAACACACGTTTTTACTCCAGAAAAAAAAAAAAAAAAAAAAGCAGTAAACGCTTGAATATGTTTTACTCTTCCTTACAACCACTAACCTCGTCTAACCACGCGGGTCATACTGCCTATAGATCTGGAAGGTCTTGCTGGCGTCTGAATTTGCCTCCTAATATAAACCACATACGTGAAAGATTTGCACTTGATCAATAAATTTTTATGACTTGGGTTTAACTACCAATGTTTTCTTCTTTTTATTTCAGCTTTTTACCTCATCGGGTTTTTGCTAGCTTCCAAGGTTGCAGCTTCAGTACTTCCTTGAGACGCTCCAAATACGCGGAACAGATTGCTGGTTCACAAGAAAATTTAAACATAATAAATTGGTCACGAGATAGGAAAGTATAATATTGGCCGGAAGACAAGCAATCGAACCTGTAAGAACCAGTTGCTACCCTCAATCCATCACCACTCAGACAACACTCAAATTTATCAAAGATGGAGTCATTTTCATATAGATCACATAGCTGCAGCCGGGTTAAACATCACGTGATTACTTTTTAAGAAAGAATCATCAAATAAGAGATGCCACGGAAAAAAGCCCTCACCTTGGGTCTCAGATGTTCATGAACCTGGTAAGATGCAACTGGACCAGAATCCATGTTTATGTCCCACAACTGAAAAATCGGAAAGGGCAAAATATATAACGAAAAACTGATGAATGGAATTATAATGGCCCACACCCACAATACTATACACATGGGAACGAGATGATTTCCAACCTTGAGCGTCATGTAATCACGACTAAGTATGTATCTCCCATCCTTTGAAAATTTAATATCTGAAATTGAAGCAATTATCTCTGTGAAAAATGACCTTGAACCAGGTGCTTCCGGTTCTTCAAATCTGTGATATAGATCAACAATGGTCAGTGGTCTGAAAGTTTGGAGTAATGACATTCACTTCCAAGACAATTCCGACCAGATGAGAGAATAAAGTGAAAAATAACCTAATTATTCATATCACCTTTTCACTTTTAAGTTAATCATATATCAAATCAAATCCTGCTCTACATATCCAGAAGAAGACTACCGCGTTTCCAATAAAAGATGACAAGAACAGAACTTACAATTTG
The DNA here is from genome assembly GCA_963920545.1 of Lepidium didymum. NCBI lineage: Eukaryota > Viridiplantae > Streptophyta > Magnoliopsida > Brassicales > Brassicaceae > Lepidium > Lepidium didymum. The sequence continues at coordinate 8,123,481 of OY986992.1, forward strand.
GTATGAGAATCACACAGAGCTGATTGCCGCATATCAATCAAACGAATGGAGCCTTTTGAACTACTATATGCTAGCATATTACAATGGATCGGATGAAACTCAGCTGATGTAATAACCTCTGCAAAGACCATGTAGCATTTAGAAGCATGACCAACAAGTATAATGTGTTATATAGTAAACGTGAAAAGAATAGAAATCCAAAGTAAAGAGGTTGTTAACATATGAATAAATGAAAAGACCATGCAAAAAGTAAATTCAAACAAAATAAGGGAAAAATGCATGCCAGTTAAATCCTCCATGTTTGTGGGCTTCACATCAACAATATTGAAACTCTGGTTGCTGATTTCCAAATTCCAGAGATTTACTCGCAGATCATCAGCCGAAATAAAGGTTTCGCCATCGCTTCAAAAATTAGGGGAACAATACATTACAACAAGAAACAAAACGATGCAATATATGCTGTAAAGCATGTATGTATACAAGTTGAGAAATTTAGGATCAGCTAGATTCAATAATGAGAATGGTAGCACACTGAGATGTGAAAAAAGAGGTAAGATATAATTCTGTTTGATATTTTAGATATTAACATTGTTGTCTGAGAAGGTAAATTAAGGAGAAAGACAACAGGAACCTGGTTGAAACGATATCACATATAATCTCTGGTAGAACATAGGAAAACGATTACCTGCTATTTGAGATTGAATTAATATGGTAATCATGAGCATGAGCATACACTCTTCTGCATCTAGCCACAAGGTTAGTCTCCAGGCTAGTCACCTATATGCAGATAAACCCATTATTCCAAGCAAATCATGAATTGACTAATGCAGGACACTAAGTTTACTGTGCTTTAGTTGTGAGAAAACAAGACAAAGGCCACTAGTAAATTCCCTATGTTTCAAAACTCAAGTAGCAGGATCACCAACACAACGAAAATATACCCAACTTCCACTCTAAAGGTAGCTAGTAATCATATAGATTACTAAATCAACTCTTTCATTGGAGAGAAGGTAATGGGACGACCAAAAAAAGGGCGTGGACAGGCTGGATATCTATATGCATCTAGTTTTCAGGATCCTGAAACTACAACATCATTCGACATCAATATCAAGGGGAAACAAATTGTTCATTGAGTATAACTACCACAGGCAAACGCAGAGATGGAATGCCTCCTGGCGGGAAAGAAAAATCATTGCTCAGGTAGCCATGTAAATTATCGGCATGTACTCCATTAGCAACTAAATGGGTGGGGCTATTTGAGGCACTTGAACTTGGTAGAGTGCTATTTCCTGAACCTTTTGAAGGATCAATATTCATCTCACATATTTTCTTGATCTTCTTCTCTTGTACCTGTTTCATCCCAGATGAGTGTAGTCAGATTATAAGAGGAAACAAACAAAAACTATTTCTATGCTTTGCACGGAGTACTTGGAAGCATAAAAACACAGTTTGTAGACCATTTTCATATGCGCCGCATACAATATTTCTAGACTATAAAGCATATGTAAAATGATTACGGAATTGACTTAGACAGAAATTCATTATTATAAATGGCCTATGATTCTGCAGTCCTAATACATAAAGTTCATCCAGATGTTGCACCTTCCAGTATTTGATGGTTTTATCATTTGTGGAAAGCAGAAACAATGCACCATTTGCTGGCTGACACCATCGGATCTTGTTGATTTTCTCTTCTATTTCCAAACTCTTGAGATAGTCAAACTGAAACAGATTGAAGACCAAGCTTATTGTTTAGCTCAAGAAACACATTACTTGGATCTGGAGATCAGTTTTGATGTACCTCTGGTTCATGACTCTGAAATTCTGTTTTATATCGAAATTCAGGATGCCTAACTGCGTAGTCCGTCTGCTCAAGATCCTTCCTGGACCCGCCATGCTGAAAACAAAATCGCACACGAATGCATTACAGCACAAAACATTTTTTGGAAGACGATTGTAGTAAAATCCTGCAGAAGAATAAGGAACTCACATCTTTTGTATCCGTCCTCTCAAAAAGAACAACTCGACCCCCACGGTCACCAGTTGCAAGATGGTCTCCACTTTTATCAAATTCGATGGCTGAAATGATGTCAACTGGAAATTGTGCAAACAGAATTGTTACAGCACAAGTCATCACTAAATTGTAGGAGCTAACACACTATGACCTTAAAAAGCAACTAGAATATTCTTTCCATAAAATAGAAACGTATAACCAGTAAACACGACTTTGTAAAATAACATAACATATATTGAGACAGCAGATTAAGTTGATCTCATATCGAAAGTGCCCCTCCACAAAGGCTCATCAGCCAGAAAAGAGCAGCTTTAAACAAACTTCAACATTACAAACTCAATTCATGAACCAATAAAGTATAACCATTGATAACCCTTCACACTTCTAGCTCGAGAACTCAATTCATCAGATGGTTTCCTTTGCTGTTTAGCAGAGTCAAGAAAGCATTCTAGCAGTGGCCGAAACACTATCAATGGCATCGAACAGACACAAGATTCAAGCTAGATTACTCTCAACTTAAAAATATCAATAGCACATCAAATCTACAGAAACTGTAGAAAATTTCTAGAAAACTGAGAGGTTCCAACCTCAAAACGATCAGTTAATCGAAGTCATACCCAACAACACACACTTCTCATTGAACTTAGAAACCCTACTAGCAGTGCAACCGAGGTCACAGAGATTCATCAATGACCCACTAAGCAGTAGAGGAATAACTCACTAATCCCCTATCATCCAAATCAGATCCAACCACAAATCAAACTCCTTAGTCCTGAAATACCCTTCCGGATCTATAAGGATAACAAACTCATCACCCACGAATATTTAATAATCTATTAAGCGTAGGCAACAATTACCTTCCTGGACTTCTTCTCCGGCGGTTCGCTCACCGAAGACCTGAGAGAATCTCCACTCTAGAGACGGAGGAGGGCCACTAGAAGCGGCGGAGGAAGCGGCATCGTCACCACCGTGCATATTTCCTTTTGGGTAGATATTAATCCAACAAAAAAAAATTAAAATCCGAGCTTCGCGAAAACAGAAATCTGAGCTTCCAAATCTTAATCACCGAATCGAAGATCGCGTCATCACCATAACCAAATCCCTTGATTCACATTCCATTCCATAGTTTTAGTCATGGATTCTCGCGATTGAAGCACTTGATCGATAATTAATTGTGTCCCTCTCTCTCTCGGTGTAGAAAATGGAATTCCGATATCTCTCTCTGTAGAAAATGGAGGAACGAGAGAAGAAAAACTCCTTGCCCTTTTTCTCTCTCTAAAAGGACAAAATTGGAATTAGCTCTTTTTTTTCCTTCCAGACCAAAACGAAGGAACAAATCGTATAAGTTAATGTCTAATACTATATTGGTTTTGTCCTGATATTAGAGTATCGATAGAATCACTGGCGGTGACATTTTTTATGTACACAGTAGATATAAGTGGACGGTGACATATGATTTCGCATATCATTGGTCACTGTGGAGGTGCGCTTGCCACTGTTGGATGATGAGGAAAATGTATAAATATTAATGATATCATTAGTACTAGTACTTTCTAAATAATTGGTTTTGCTGAGTTATTATTCTTAACGAAATTTCATTGCACATTTGTTTTCTTTCTCCGATAACTTAATTGTTATAATAACTAGCTTAATACTCGCGCTACACTCTGATTTTTCTTTAATCCTTTTGTGAAATGGATATAAATGTTAAAAGGTTAGAAAGTTTGTAAAGATTGAAAAAGGATTGGAAAAGACAATAGTAATGTTATTATTTTTCTGTTTGGTTAAAGATATGTTCACGTTATTCTCCTTACTCACAATATGATACACAAGGCGTGAAGACAAAAGCCTAAAAAAGAGAAAGCATCAAAGAAAGAAAGAGAGACAGAGAGAGTTTGTGCATAGATTTGGTTTTAAAGTGGTTAAAGGGAGGAGAAGAGAAGCCGAGGAAGAAAGAGAGAGATTGAGAAATGCTGACATTTTGGCTAACACTTTCGTCTCTCTTTATCCGGTAGTTAGTTTGGTTCGGGTGTATTGGCTTCTCTAGAGTTTGTGTACCTCTGATTCCAGTATTTGTTTGTACTCTTTGTGTGTGATTATTTGGGTTTGCTTATATAATAATGATATATGATTTATATAAAATGCATGTGCTCGCAAGAATCATTCAAGACAATTCAAATCCCAAGAAAAATAAAAGTAAGAAGTCTCTTAGATATGAAATCATACAAGAAGACGTCTTCAGAGAGTGACACCATCACTAATGGAGAGTTGAGAGAGCTTAATGCAAGGATCAGAAGCAAGCTGCTTGTTCAATTCCATAAGTGCTTTTCTGTTCACTCTCGAGTGCTCAGGCACACTTCCCTCTTCCTCTACTACGAACGCAAACCACTGTGTTATCAAAAGCTATTATTCCTCCAACCTTAACCAGCTTCATTGGTCTCTCATACATGTTGACATAGTTGGGTTTATCAGCATCAACAAATGCGAAATCAAACTCCGGTTTTTCATCCTCATGTCCTCCATCATCATTCATAAACCAATCTTACCATCAGACATCTAGTTTCGTCATCTTCATCACAAAACAGTAAAAGGATGAAAAGATTTACGTACCTCCAATATCTTGGCTAAGGCTTGAAGAACATCAGATTCAATGAAATTGATCTTGTGATCAACACCTGCGTCCTTAATGAACTCTAGACCCATGTCGTAAGCTTCTTTATCAATGTCTATTGCAGTAACCTGTAAATCCAATAGAGCTTGTTTATTTGATTTTGGAAAACAGATTAAGGAAAAGTGTAGTATATATACATGTCCATCCTCCTCATGCAAATATGGAGAATTTAGAACTGAGAGGGGCCATAGCTCACTGCAATAATTTTGCATCTTAAGACTTCAGGAGATGGGCCATTATTTCAAAGTAAACCTGTAGAAACCTTCGTTCTTCAAGCCACTGCTTCACATGCATCACTTTATCATTACCATCTTTCCACTCATTCGCTACCACCGTAGCAACTCTGTTTGTTGTAACCTTTGCGCGTGCGAGCTCCCTGTCAAGAGTTTTACGTTTTTCCTGAAAGGCACAACAAGAGTAAAGCCTTTATCAGTAAGAAATTGTTGTAACATGAAACTCGAGACCTATGGCTCTTTTTTGGCAGCCTGGTGAAGTTATGTTTAATTACATTCATCTCTTGAAATTTTCGCTGGTAATCCCTCACAGCATTCGCAGCAGCACCGCCTCTTCAAGCTCTCCTACTGTCTGAGTGAGGTTTTCCACTTCAGCAACCTTCTGCATGTGCATCATGTCTACAATTTTGTTTTCTTCCTAAAACATAAGATAATATAAATCAGATTGTTGGCAAATGACATGTGATGGGAAAACGATCCCTAGATTTTGTAACTACAAAGAGTAAGATGTTAACATGACAGATTTCTATTTGTTTCATTAACTCCTGGTTTTTGTTTTGAAGATCATCAACCATGGCGGCTTTGGCCAAAGCACCTTCAACAGTCCTCTCAGCATCAAGGAAGGCAGCTTCCTTTGATTTAGTCAGTCGATTTAAAGCCCTGTTAGCCTCTTGTAGATTTCCAATCTATGCATAAACAAAGCCATTGATCAGCGACTTCAATGAATCCTACAATGAATATCTCAGAGCTAACTATGCAATTCGGCATTACCATTGTTAAAAAACCCCTGTTACGGCTGCGTCTACAGCGGCGGCGATGGCATCTTCTACATTCTCGCCAAGCCTCGGTTTCTTTCTATCTTGCTTGTTTCTCCACCTCGTTTTAAAACCGGCTTAACAGCTTGGGTTTGATCAAAATGATTCAACAATCTTTGTTACCACTTATGAAACCACTTTTCGCATCAATCGTCGAACACTTTCTTCATTCTAGCTGAACCAGTGAAGAGAAATGAAGAAACAAAGAAGAAATCGAAGGGGAACAGAAGAGTCTCTTTGTTCAGGCAATTAGACCTAAGTCAACGAGAGATGTGTTGTAATAATCTTGTAATCTTTTGGTTGGTTACAGCTGAGTTGTCAGCAGCTCCAAAATGCTGATGTGTCTCATCCTCTCTTTTATATATATAATTCAAACAGTATTTTATTAAAAGATAAGTAGAATTTTTTTTTAACATTAGATCGACAAAACTTAATCCATAACCTTGCACAACTTTTAAAATTCATATTTAATCTATTAACTTGCAGAGAAGAAGAATAGAATCTGGTAAATATAAGTAGAGATAGAAATATCATTTTCACAAATAAAATTTTCTTAATATACTACTAATTAATTTTTATTTTCATTTGGGTGGAGAATCAACCGAAACAACAAATTGAAACTTGTGTAAGTTTTAGTAATTACTTAACGGCGCTTACTAGACTGGTCTAATGGGATTCGGAGATTAAGACTAAACCGGATATAACCGAAAAGTTGAACCAGTCAGTTCAATTCAAATTAGGAAAGAAGTTGATATTAACAAACAGCTCTATCGTTTTGAAGTTTTGTTTCTCTCACCTATAGAAAAAACACGCTTGAGAATATCTTTCCCAAATTTGAAAGAACCTAATTTCCCGATCTGCATATTGATCTACGAGAGAGTTCGACATAAGTGATCGATATGGGTAATACCGACAAGCTGATGAATCAAATCTTCGAATTAAAATTTACGTCTAAGTCTCTGCAGAGGCAAGCGAGGAAGTGCGAGAAAGAGGAGAAGTCGGAGAAGCTCAAGGTGAAGAAAGCCATTGAGAAAGGGAACATGGATGGTGCTCGGATCTATGCAGAGAACGCCATACGCAAGCGCAGCGAGCAGATGAACTACCTTCGTCTCTCATCTCGCCTGGACGCTGTTGTTGCTCGGCTCGATACCCAGGCCAAGATGGCCATCATCACCAAATCGATGACTAACATCGTCAAGTCTCTCGAATCGTCTCTCGCCACCGGTATTACACATTCATACTTTCGGACCATTAATCTCGATTTAACTGACATCTTATGGCAAAAGTCTACTTCTTTTTAAAGAGAATTTGGGTTTATCTGAGATCTCGAGTATGATATATGAGAATAACTTGAATTAAAGTAGTAGTAAACACCCTGGCTTGGGATGTAAATTTTAAGTGTCAGGAATCAGGATATGACGTTAAGGTAATCTTAAATTTGAATTGGTTTTCTGGTAGAGAGGAAGAGACTATTTCATGGAAGCACAAAACCCCCACTTTCCTGGTTCTTTTGTGATAAGGAATTAAGTACATACACTGTTATACAACTACGGCTCTCTCATCTTCTGATCTGTTCTTTGCAATAGGCAACTTACAGAAAATGTCAGAGACAATGGATTCGTTCGAGAAACAGTTTGTGAACATGGAAGTCCAAGCTGAGTTCATGGAGAACGCAATGGCTGGCTCTACTTCATTGTCTACTCCAGAAGGAGAAGTCAACAGCTTGATGCAGCAAGTGGCAGATGATTATGGTCTTGAAGTCTCTGTTGGATTGCCCCAGCCTGCTGGTCATGCCATTCCTACCAAGACTGAAGAAAAAGTTGAGGAGGATGACTTGTCCAGGAGACTCGCCGAGCTTAAAGCCAGAGGATAATTAACTCTATAACCTAACAAAAAAACAAGTGTTTGGAGTCTATTTTTATGGAGATGTTGATGCTATCATTCTCTGAACATGATGGGCCTGCTTGTGTAAATTGCTGACTCTGGATTATGTTTTTGTTTATATAAAACTTCGAGTGTGCGTTTACAATATAAAATTACTACTTCACACTTCAGTGTTTTTCCTCTACTTTTGCTATTCTTACAACTTACAAGAACATAAGTCAACTTCTCAGATACTGAACTCTTGACGCTTTGATTAACTGCTTAATGGTTCGGATTGACGGTACAAGTGTTGATTCTCCTGATTTGGCTCTCTGGATGATAACAATGTATAGTTCACCACTTTCCAAGGATTTGATATCACTTTATGATTGATTTTATACTAGTTCTTAAATGTTAGTGTTTACGGTTTTCTGCGTTTGCGTTGAAAGGGTGATGTTGCAGACAGCAGCTTGGCGGGACTGGGAGGAGTGTTTGGAATTTGAAGTAACATCTGATTGGCGTATTCAAATCAGTGATAAATTCTGATGAGTCTCTCTGTCTCACTCTCAGTCTCTCCGATGTCTTGTTATTGCAAGGTCTCAATTCCTTTTTGACGTGGCAAAGTTTTATTCTTAATGGAAAGTTGGAATCTATTTTTTCTGCCAAAACAAAAGTTATGGTTTAAAGTAGCTTGTGGGCATAATATCAGAAATTTAAAATTGACGTGAATCTGACTTAAAAATAAAAGAATCGAACCAAACCCGACAAAATATTCGAATAGATTTTACATCATAGAAGTTTGGATATCCGAACCCGAACGGATAAAACCTAAAACCCGAATAGATATCCAAAATACCCGAAATATATTATATAGTTTTTAAAAAATTATATATATATAACCCTTTATTTACCCAAATATTTAAAATTATAGTTACAAATCTAAATATATTACAATTTGAATTAAAGGAACGAGAAAAAACTAAAATATTTAATTTTTAAAATTAAATTATGATTTTTCTATAAAAAAATTCATTTTTATAGAAAGATTTAAATAAAAATACCCAAACCCGAAAGGAAGCCGATCCAAAATAAAGTATTTTATAAGAATCAAATCTAACACGAACCCGAAATATACCGAACCAAATCTGATCCAAAATTCTAAAATACCCAAATGAGTTTTATATGTGTAAATCCGAAAAAATCCTGACCTAAATCTAAACGGGTATCCGAATATCCAGATTTCTGGAGATTCTATTTTAGTGGAAAATCAAGGAAAAAGATTGGTCGACAATTATTTTATGTTATTAATAAGGATTGCACATGGTAACTGACTACTATTATTAATCAGATTAATTATGTAGACGACAATGTATTTTAGTGCTTGACAAATTTATTTCACGTGTTATAGTCATTTGTTTACAACACTGACCATTAAAATAAAAACGTCATTACCTAATTTCCACAAAACATTTTCGCATTAATAAACTTTTTTTTTAATAATGCATTGACAAACTTTGTTTAGTAGCAACGATTTATTATATTTTTATCAAAAATATGGTCGAGCTAGCCAACGATGCACCTAGACACGCCCGTCTACTTTTGGTATATATGCATGTGCTTCTCGTTTTAGATATCATATACTAGGCTCTCTTTTTATTTTATTTTTTATTTTTTTTCAACTTCACTTATTCCATAAAACAAAAATTACATAAAAACACATTATGTACAAAAATATAAGACGGAAAAGACCCTCAGACAATACAAACTAGATAATCAGCTTTATATACTAGACTCTCTTTTTTCCCCTATATAGTACAGGTTTTATTCTGTATTATACACGAATGAATTTTCTTTTTTATAACTTTATAAATTTTGATTAATATTGGTTGTAAATTGATATTATATTAATATATATATATATATATATATATATTTATAACATTTTAAGGAGTTAATGTACTTCCCAAATAAAATTAGTATTCAACAACGTATCTTAAACTATTATGGTAGTACTCGTAAAATAAATAAATTAAAACTTATCCATTGCTTCTCTGTAAGCACTCTATTAATAGTCTCTTTGGCTCATCATCACACTCACAAACAAATACCAAACAGAGTAAAAAAAAAGATAAAAAAAGAGTCATGGCGTTTTCGTCCTCTTGTTCATCCGTCAAAGCCGTCAATTCACGGTGGACATATCCGTTACCGTCACACTCTTCTAGATTCGCCCTCCTCCCTGTTTTCCTCCACCGCCGTTACGCGAGTAACGTCAGACTAACGGCGATAAATGCCACTTTAAAAACCGTCGAACAAACGGCGTTAACAGAGGATCATAAATTCTCTACCGTCGGATCTGATGATAAAGAAAACCCAACGCTTACAAAACCCAGAATCCTTGTGGCGGAGAAACTAGGAGAAGCCGGCATAAATCTGCTCCGAGAATTCGGCGACGTAGACTGCGCTTACGAGCTTTCACCGGAAGATCTGAAGAAGAAGGTGGCGGAGAGCGACGCTCTGATAGTGAGAAGCGGAACGAAAGTGACGAGGGAAGTGTTCGAGGCTGCGAAGGGGAGGTTGAAGGTGGTAGGAAGAGCCGGAGTTGGGATTGACAATGTTGATCTGCAGGCGGCGACAGAGCACGGCTGTTTGGTGGTTAATGCTCCGACGGCTAATACGGTGGCTGCCGCCGAGCATGGTATAGCTTTGCTTGCTTCTATGGCACGTAACGTCGCTCAAGCCGACGCTTCTATTAAAGCAGGTATGTTTTTTTTTTTTTTTTGATAAAATTTTATTAAAGCAGATATGTTCCACTGAAACTCCCGATTTGCTCAAATTTCTTTTATTATTGATTTACAAACACTGGTGAACATTTTCATTAGATCTAGATTTAGTTTTTTTTTTTTTTGTTAAAAGTATTCACTCATCTAAAATTTACACAGTATATATACAAAATAGACTTATTTATTCACTATTTAAAAACTAATTACATAATCCATCCGTTAAAATTTCAGTGAAAGTAGACTGAGAAGTCTATACGAAACCTTATTTTGGTCATGTAAAGATTATAAGAACGTTTACAATTTCTTAACTACATATACATTTCTCTGAGTTTTTTAATGTGGGGTATTTCGTATAATTTTCATACAGTAAAATTTCTATAAACTAATAATATTAGACTACATTAAAATCATAATTTTTTATTAATTTGTAGTAATTATTAATTTATTGATATATTAATTGAGTTTTATTTAAAGACTATAAAATAATATTATTTATAGAAATTATTAATAAATTGAGTATTAATTTAATGAGATTCTAATGTAGTGCTTATATTTACTTTTGGTTATTAGATAATTATCATGGTCCATTAGAATAATTAAAACTTAGTGGGTTTGGATTGTTTTTGTCGTAATTATTGCTCAACAGAAACTGTTGTACATGAGTGGCAATATGTCATTGTTTAGAAGAAAAGTCATATTAAGTAGCAAAATGAAAATTGGTTTTGGAAATTATTACAAAATGTCAAACGTGACTGCACTAATTTCTTCCCAGTAATAAGGAAAAAACTAACTCCAAGAAAAAAGCCAATGGGCCCAGTGTTAAAAATTTGGACCCACCTGCTTTTTATTCATTTTACTATCCGCCAAGTCTCTCTCACCAACCACTCTACTACAATGAATTATTGAACTCTCCTTTTGTCTTTTCTTTTTCACAATTTTAGGAAGTTATTTAATCATAGTTTTTCTTAACTTTAAAGCCGTTGGTTGGTTATAAGATTTGTTAATTACATCAGTTTCTTGAATGTTTGGATGGACAAAATCTAAACCATAACTAAACTTTAAACTCTATCAGGAAAAATTATACATTTTTTTTATAGTCGATCCAATGGACAAAACCACAAAATTAGACATTAATCTTTTGACCGGACTTTTGAATTCAACATTTATTTTACAAACCTCTGAATCTAAATAGGAATACATAACTAATAATTTCGACTCATTGTGGAATTTTGAGCATCAGGGCAGTGTATAATTTTGTCAAGACATTTTGTAGTTTTTATTTTATTTTTTATCTTTAACTTTATAATTAATACTTTAAAAATTTAGACTTTATTAATCAACCACCTTACTTAATTGATTCGCTTATAGTAGCAACTTGACTAACAGAAGTAGGAATCTTTTGTATAACTATAAGATATTTAAATACGCAATATCCAATTGGGTCACTTAAATAATCATGCTTTTTTTTATTATTAATAAGACTCAATTATTTGATTCTGCTACTATTACTGGTGGAATAGTCAGTCAAAGCACATGTCCGATCGAGACAGAAATTATAGAGCTTTAAAATCAATAAATATTATATTTTCACTCCAAGTATAATTAATCCTTTTTTCTCTGTAAATTCGTATTTTATCTTTTAGTAAAAGCAATAACTTCTTCGTCAAGTAATACAGAGTAGGATTTCTGAACATTGAGATTTTTGAAATTTGTAGGAAAATGGGAGAGGGGCAAGTACGTCGGTGTATCTCTCGTCGGAAAAACCTTAGCCGTGATGGGCTTTGGGAAAGTCGGAACGGAGGTGGCGAGGCGAGCCAAGGGTCTGGGCATGAATGTTATCTCTCACGACCCTTACGCTCCAGCTGACAGAGCCAGAGCCATTGGTGTCGATCTTGTTTCTTTTGAACAAGCCATTTCCACCGCCGATTTCCTCTCCCTTCACATGCCTTTAACTCCTGCCACCAAGAAGGTATTCAACGACGAAGCCTTCTCTAAGATGAAGAAAGGTGTTCGCCTCGTTAATGTCGCTAGAGGCGGCGTCATCGATGAGGATGCTCTCGTTAGGGCTCTTGATGCCGGAATCGTTGCTCAGGTTCGTTTTGAATTTTCGGAGTTGAATTTCCTCAATCTTATAATTGAGATTAATTTCAAAATTCTAGGCTTTCTTTAGTTAGGCTCCTGTTAAATTAGAGTTATGAATTGGATTTCCTGAAACTTGGACAGGCGGCATTAGATGTTTTCTGTGAGGAACCACCATCGAAAGAGAGCAAACTAATTCAACATGAAAATGTCACTGTAACACCTCATCTCGGAGCTAGCACAAAGGAAGCACAGGTATCAACCTTATCACTTCTTAACGTTACTTCAAATTCATCTCTGTACACCACCTGTTTCTAGTTTATGAGATGAATGGGTTCTTGTTCTTATAGGAAGGCGTAGCCATCGAGGTAGCAGAAGCGGTTGCTGGAGCATTGAAAGGCGAGCTATCAGCTACTGCAGTCAATGCTCCAATGGTTGCTCCTGAGGTCTTATCTGAGCTGACTCCTTACATTGTCTTAGCTGAGAAGCTCGGGAGGTTAGCTGTTCAATTAGCATCTGGAGGTAAGGGAGTACAGTCCATCAGGGTGGTGTATCGGTCAGCCCGTGACCGAGATGATCTGGATACTAGACTACTCCGTGCGATGATCACCAAGGGAATCATTGAACCGATCTCAGATTCATATGTCAACCTGGTGAATGCTGACTTCATAGCAAAACAAAAGGGTCTGCGTATCAGCGAGGAAAGGATTGTGGTTGATTCATCACCAGAGTACCCTGTTGATTCTATCCAAGTTCAGATTTTGAATGTGGAATCAAATTTTGCTGGTGCTGTCTCTGATAATGGAGATATAAGTATCGAAGGAAAGGTGAAATATGGAGTTCCGCATTTAACTTGCGTGGGATCATTCGGTGTGGATGTGAGCCTTGAAGGGAATCTGATACTGTGTAGGCAAGTGGATCAACCAGGGATGATTGGACAGGTCGGTAACATACTGGGAGAGCAAAATGTGAATGTGAACTTCATGAGTGTTGGAAGAACAGTTGTGAAGAAACGAGCTATAATGGCGATAGGAGTGGATGAAGAACCAGACAACAAAACACTCGAGAGGATCGGTGGTGTCTCAGCAATTGAAGAGTTTGTGTTTCTAAAACTATAACATCTGAGATGGAAATGCCAAGTGGTGTCTGAGAATCAAACTATGAGCCACATTAAGGTGTTTATCTAGTGTCTGTACAAAATTTGTGGCATTATGAGTGAGTGTGAGTCTCTTGTTTACATTGTTCTTGGTTTGCTTTCTTTGGTATGTAATGGTTAATGTCATATTATCTGTTTCTTAATGTATTGTAAGGGTCTAGAAGTTTAAGATGAACCGTTGGATTTGTTATATGAAAATTGGAAACTGAACTTGGATTGTCGCATTTGGGCCTTTGGGAATTGGTCGCTCTTAGTGGACTTGTGACAATACATACAATTTGCAGACCCCAATTGTAAAACAATGTGAAAATTCTTTGAAGAAGGAAATTAGGACCACTCTCTAAAATGCTTTGTCAGTAAATCACTTTCTTTCTCTTTCTATGTATGAATAAATCATTATTAGCACAATTATAACGTTAGGTTATGAAAACATATATACTGTAGTTATTAAATTCGTTTGGAACAACAAAATTGACGACCAACCAACCTGATATCCAAATGGACACACTATAATATTTTGAAAATATCACGTTTAAATTGAGAAAGGTATATAATTAAAGAAAGTATAATTCTTAGTTGGGACTTTTTGACTTATAAATAATGTAATAGCATGGGCCTAAAATGAATTAAATTAGAATTAATACTAAAATATTGGATAATTGCTAGAATAGTTTATAAAAATTTTGAAAAAAGGAGGGATGGAAAATGTTTTTAATAATATGAATTGTCTTAAAAAAAAATTCATCTTCTACTTCTTCCTTTTTTCTTCTTCTTTTTTTCTTTCTTTTCTTCTTCTTCTTCCTTTTTTTCTTCCTCTTCTTCTTCATTTTCTTCTCTCTCTCTCTCTCACTATTTCTCTCTGTCTGTTTCGAAATCAAAACCTAATGTAGAAGAAGAAGTTAGTTTTGAAATCAAAAATTTAGGGGTTTCAAGAATTAATCGAATTCGAAAATTTAGGGATTTCAAGAAAATTGAACTCGAATTTGAAAACTTAGGGTTTTCATGAAATTGAACTCGAAAACTTAAGATTTTCATGAAATCAAACTTGGTTTCTAACATATTGATTTTGTTTATGTTTTCTTAGGGTTTTGGATAACATTTGAAGATTTCGAACCATAACCTAACAAATCAACACATTCAAGGCAAAATTTGTTGTGATAGGGAAAGTCTTTGGTAGTTCTTTGATAGAGTTTACAAAGCCTTTGGTAGTTCTTTGGTAGGGAAAACCTTTAGTAGTTCTTTGGTAGTTACGGAAAGCCTTTGGTAGTTATTTGGTAGAGTACACAAAGCCTTTGGTAATTTAGTAGAGTTAGGGAAAACCTTTGTCCCCAACAATACCACGTTCCAAAAACCTAGACGTTAGGATGGTAGTTCTTTGGTAGAGTTAGAGAAAGCCTTTGGTAGAGTTTGGTAGAGTTTGGGAAAACCTTTGGTAGTTCTTTGGTAGAGTTTGGTAGAGTTCGAAAAAGCCTTTGGTAGTTCTTTGGTAGAGTTTACAAAGCCTTTGGTAGTTTGGTAGAGTTAGGGAAAACCTTTGTCCCCAACAATACCACGTTTCAAAAATCTAGAGGTTAGTATGGTAGTTCTTTGGTAAAGTTAGATAAAGCCTTTGGTAGTTCTTTGATAGAGTTTGGTAGAGTTCGGGAAAGCCTTTGGTAGAGTTTACAAAGCCTTTGGTAGTCTGGTAAAGTTAGAGAAAACCTTTGTCCCCAACAATACCACGTTTCAAAAACCTAGAGATTAGTATGCTAGTTCTTTGGTAGAGTTAGAGAAAGCATTTGGTAGAGTTAGAGAAAGCATTTGGTAGAGTTAGAGAAAGTCTTTGGTAGTTCTTTGGTAGAGTTTGGTAGAGTTCGGGAAAGCCTTTGGTAGTTCGTTGGTAGAGCTTACAAAGCCTTTGGTAGTTTTATGGTAGAGTTTACAAAGCCTTTGGTAGTTTGGTAGAGTTAGGGAAAACCTTTGTCTCCAACAATACCACGTTCCAAAAACCTAGAGGTTAGTATGGTAGTTATTTGGTAGAGTTAGAGAAAGCATTTGGTAGTTCTTTGGTAGAGTATGGTAGAGTTCGAGAAAGCCTTTGGTAGTTCTTTAGTAGAGTTTACAAAGCCTTTGGTAGTTTGGTAGAGTTAGGGAAAACTTTTATCCCCAACCATACCACATTCCAAAAATCTAGAGGTTAGTATGATAGTTCTTTTGTAGAGTTAGAGAAAGCCTTTGGTAGTTCTTTGGTAGAGTTCAGGAAAGCGTTTGGTAGTTGTTTGGAAGAGTTTACAAAGCTTTTGGTAGTTCTTTGGTAGAGTTTACAAATATTTTGGTAGTTTGGTAGAGTTGGGGAAAGCCTTTGTCCCCAACAATACCACGTTCCAAAAACCTAGACGTTAGTATGGTAGTTCTTTGGTAGAGTTAGAGAAAGCCTTTGGTAGTTCCTTGGTAGAGTTTACAAAGCCTTTGGTAGTTTTGTAGAGTTAGGGAAAGCCTTTGTCCCAAAAATGCTAGGTTCCAAAAACCTAGAGATTAGTATGGTAGTTCTTTTGGTAGAGTTAGAGAAAGCCTTTGGTAGTTCTTTGGTAGAGTTTGGTAGAGTTCGGGAAAGCCTTTGGTAGTTCTTTGGTAAAGTTTACAAAGTCTTTGGTAGTTTGGTAAAGTTAGGGAAATCATTTGTCCCCAACAATACCATGTTCCAAAAACCTAGAAGTGAGTATGGTAGTTCTTTGGTAAAATTAGAGAAAACCTTTGGTAGTTCTTTGGTAGAGTTCTATAGAGTTCAGGAAACCTTTTGGTAATTCTTTGGTAGAGTTTACAAAGCCTTTGGTAGTTCTTTGGTAGAGTTTACAAAGCCTTTGATAGATTGGTAGAGTTAGGGAAAGCTTTTGTCCCTGACAATACCATGTTCCAAAAACCTAGAGGTTAGTATGGTAGTTCTTTGGTAGAGTTTGGTAGAGTTCAGGAATGCCTTTGGTAATTCTTTGGTAGAGTTTACAAAGCCCTTGGTAGTTCTTTCGTAGAGTTTATAAAGCCTTTGGTAGTTTGATAGAGTTAGGGAAAGTCTTTGTCCTCAACAATACGACGTTCTAAAAATCTAGAGGTTAGTATGGTAGTTCTTTGGTAGAGTTAGAGAAAGCCTTTGATAGTTCTTTGGTAGAGTTCGGAAAAGCCTTTGGTAGTTCTTTGGTAGAGTTTACAAAGCCTTTGGTAGTTCTTTGGTAGAGTTTACAAAGCTTTTGGTAGTTTGGTAAAGTTAGGGAAAGTCTTTGTCCCCAACAATACCATTTTCCAAAAACTTAAAGGTTAGTATGGTAGTTCTTTAGTTGAGTTAGTGAAAACCTTTGGTAGTTCTTTGGTAGAATTTGGTAGAGTTCGGAAAAGTCTTTGGTAGTTCTTTGGTTAAGTTTACAAAGCCTTTGGTAGTTCTTTGGTTAAGTTTACAAAGCCTTTGGTAGTTTGGTAGAGTTAGGGAAAACTTTTGTCCCCAACAATACCACGTTTTGAAAATATAGAGGTTAGTATTGTAATTCTTTAGTAGAGTTAGAGAAAGCCTTAAGTAGTTCTTTGGTAGAGTTTGGTAGAGTTCGGAAAAACCTTTGGTAATTTGTGGTAGAGTTTACAAAACTTTTAATTGTTTTTTGGTAGAGTTTACAAAAGCTTTTGTAATTTGGTAGAGTTTGGATAATCATTTGTTCCCAGCAATAAATATAAAAGTGGTTAGACTTTAAAATAGCTTTGAGTGCTCCACTCTTTTAACATAATTGACAGGTCAATTCAAAATTTCATTACACGTTATTTTGAGTGTGAATGCAACATCAAATAATAGTGTTTGAGTTTATCAGATTTTTTATTAGCATAAGAAAGTGTGTTTTATTGAAGATAACACAATCTACACGTAAGCAAAAAGCACGCTCTTGTTGACTTATCTCCTTCATCGATCGTTTCTTAAATAGTGCTATCTATTTCGATCAATAAAATATTTAGAAACCCATCAAGCTCTCTTTCCTTTCCTTTTTCTTTTCTTCATTCCTTCATACTGGGTTCAGGGTTGTGACTTGTGAGGTACAAGGGTTTCTAATTTCCTTGTTACTAGTTACGTTTCTTGGGATTTAACCTCAGATGAGGAATTTTGGGTTTGTGGAAATTACTCTACTTTGCTCTTTCTTTGTCTATATCCGTATAGATAATGTTTTCTGTCTGAACTCAGATGGTCTGATTTTACTTTCGCTTTTCAAGCATTTTGATAACGTACCACCTAATGTAGCTTCGACGTGGGAGAAGAACACATCTAAATCCACTCCATGTAGCTGGTTTGGTGTCATTTGTAATGATTTTGATAATGTCGAAACTCTTAATTTGACGGCCTCTGGGGTTTCAGGCCAATTAGGTTCTGAAATTGGAGAGCTTAAGAGCTTAGTGGATCTGTATCTAGATGATAACAGTTTCTCTGGTTTATTGCCTTCTAGTTTAGGAAACTGTACTTCACTTAAGGATTTGGTTTTGTCTAATAATACATTTCGCGGGGAGATTCCAGATAGTTTTGGTAGCTTGCAGAATTTAAAGTATATGTATCTTGATCGCAATAATCTTACTGGTCCGATTCCTTCAAGTGTTGGTGGGTTAAAGGAACTTGAAGAACTAAATATGTCTCATAATGAGTTGTCTGGTATCATTCCCGAGGCGATTGGGAATTGCAGTAAGCTGAAATATCTGGCTTTGAACAAGAATAAGTTAGATGGTTCTTTGCCTCAAAGTCTTAATCTACTTGAGAATCTTCGCGAGCTGTTTGTGAGTAACAACAGCCTTGGAGGGAGGCTTCAATTCGGTTCTAGCAATTGCAAGAAGTTGGTGAAGTTAGATCTATCGTTCAATGAGTTTGAAGGTGGTGTTCCGCCTGAGATTGGCAATTGTAGTAACCTTCAATCTTTATCCATTATCGAGTGCAACTTGACAGGTACAATCCCATCATCCTTGGGTTTGCTAAAAAAGGTTTCTTATCTTGACATGTCTCAAAATCGTCTCTCTGGGAATATCCCTCAAGAGCTCGGGAACTGCAGCAGCTTGGATACCTTGAAGGAGCTCGAAAACCAGCTCCAAGGGGAGATACCTCCTGCATTGGGTAAGCTGAAGAAGCTAAAAAGCCTTGAGCTTTTTCATAATAAGCTGTCTGGCGAGATTCCTATTGACATTTGGAAAATTCAGAGTTTGACACAAATGCTCGTTTATAAGAACACCCTCACCGAGGAATTACCAATAGAAGTAACTCAGCTGAAGAACCTTTCGAAACTCACGCTGTTTAACAATAGGTTTTATGGAGAGATACCGATGAGTTTAGGCGTCAATCAAAGCTTAGAGGAGGTGGACCTTCTTGGTAACAATTTTACAGGGAAGATACCACCCAATCTTTGCCATGGACACAAGTTGAGGATCTTTGTCTTGGGTTCTAATCAGCTTCATGGGAAGATACCAGTGTTTGTTCGTCAGTGTAAGACCCTCGAGAGAGTCAGACTTGAAGAAAACAAGCTTTCAGGTGTTCTTCCGGAATTTCCTGAGTGTCTTAATCTTTCCTATATCAACATGACATGCAACAACTTTAGAGGACCCATCCCGCGTAGCTTGGGAAGCTGTAAGAATCTCCAAACCATTGACCTTTCTCAAAACAAACTCACTGGTATGATACCTCAAGAACTCGGAAATCTGCAAAATCTTCAAAAGTTATATCTTTCACATAATCGTCTAGAAGGTCCTCTGCCATCTCAGCTATCAGGTTGTGCGAGAATGCTGGAGTTTGATGTTGGGTCCAACTCATTGAATGGTTCTGTTCCATCGAGCTTCAGAAGCTGGAAAAGCTTGTCAACTTTAGTTCTCAAGGACAATCATTTTTCAGAAGCCATTCCACCGTTCTTGGTAGAGCTTCACAGCCTCTTGGATCTACGGATTGCTAGAAATGCTTTTGGAGGTGAGATTCCTTCCTCGGTTGGCTTGTTAACGAATCTACGCTATGGCTTAGACCTTAGTGGAAACGTATTTACGGGTGAAATTCCAATTGCACTAGGGAATCTTGGAAATCTTATACGGCTCAACATATCCAACAACAAGTTGACAGGTTCTTTATCTACTCTTACACGTCTTCAGTCCTTACTTGAGGTTGATGTTTCATATAATCAACTCAAGGGTCCAATAGAGGAAAAACTTTTATCGATTTCGTCATTTTTTTTGGGAAATTCAAACCTCTGCATTGAATCTGCTTACTCAGTAAGTGACAAAATCCGCAGCGAGTTTAAATCTTGCAAAGGTCAAGCCAAACTTAGCACTTGGAAGATCGCCCTAATAGCAGCTGGATCATTTCTATCCGTATTAGCTTTGCTTTTTACACTCGTTTTAGTTTTCCGCCGCTGCAAAAGTAGAGCCAAGACACAAGATACTAATGTACTCGTAGAGGAAGGTATGTCCTTGTTGCTGAACAGAGTTCTTGCAGCCACTGACAATCAAGATGACAAGTACATCATTGGTAGAGGAGCTCATGGAGTAGTTTACAGAGCATCTTTAGGGTCAGGTGAAGAATATGCCGTGAAGAAACTCATCTTTGCTGAACACATACGTGCAAAGCAAAATATGAAGAAGGAGATCGAAACAATCAGGCTAGTCAGACATAGAAATCTCATCCGGTTAGAAAGATTTTGGATAAGGCAAGAAGATGGCTTAATGTTGTATCAGTACATGCCCAATGGAAGCCTGCACGACGTTTTGCACAGACGTAATCAAGGATAAGCCGTTCTTGATTGGTCTGCACGATTCAACATAGCCCTTGGGGTTGCACACGGACTGGTGTATCTACACCATGATTGTCATCCACCGATCATTCGCCGTGACATCAAACCAAAAAACATACTCATGGACTCGGATATGGAGCCTCACATTGGAGATTTTGGATTGGCTCGGATTCTAGATGACTCAGCTGTCTCAACGGCCACCATTACAGGCACAACTGGGTACATTGCACCAGGTACACTTGCTTTTTAACACATGACTTTCGTACTTTGTTCAGCCTTAGCTAATGTATGCTCAACATTTTCTTAATTAAACAGAAAATGCTTACAAGACAGTGAGGAGCAAGGAATCAGATGTTTACAGTTACGGAGTTGTTTTGTTTGAGCTGGTAACAGGAAAGAGAGCAATGGAAAAATCTTTCTCGGAGATTACTGATATCGTGAGCTGGGTCAGATCTGTATTGAGCAGCTATGAGGATGATGACGACACTGCTGGTCCAATCGTTGATCCAACGCTTGTGGATGCGATTTTGGATACTAATCGTAAAGAACAAGCAATCCAAGTTACAGACTTGGCTATTAGGTGTACCGACAAGAGGCCAGAGAATAGACCATCCATGAGAGATGTTATTAAATATTTGACTGAGGTGAAAAATTTTGTAAGAAGCACTTCTGATTCAGTTAAGTAGCATGTTTTACAGGTTTAACTGTTCGCTGTAACAACTAATATATATGTAACCACCATTGCGTAACTTTGAAAAAATTGAGAAAAGTATATATATCCAAAGAGGCTTTTTATTGCATTAAGTTGAAATAGTTGGAGAATGATATGACCTGGAAGGCATTTGTAAGGAAGAAGAGCCTTCAAAAGAAGCAAGCTAAGGATAACATATCTCAACCGTTGATTAAGACTTAAATGTGATCGCGGGTGATGGATCAATGATGGGAATTAACCAATTGTTTAGTCTTTGTTAGTTAGTTACTCTTGATATAAAAACAGAGCTGCGCCCCTGAGTACATTCATTCAGGCACTTGTGTAAAAGTTCTCATTCTCTTCTCAATAAAGAAAGTTACAGAGCAAATGTCCTTATCTCTAGTGTTTCTACGCAAAATCTCACAACAATTAGTCCGGTGATTTGATGACTTCAGTGCCTCATGACACGCGCCGCCGATATGATCACTTCCTCCGATTTGGACGCACGTTTTGGTGTTCTGGATGCAAGATTCACAAGCTTGGAAGAACGGATGAATTTGGCCGAAGCTAAAAGGCAAGAAGCGAACAAGAAGGCAGAGGATCGCCACAGTTCGATGAGTACCCAGCTTGTGGCAATTCTCCACCTCCTTGGCTCCTCGGATTTGGCTATTTCCCGTTCCCCGATTCCGCCGTCGATCGCCGATAGTGCCACATCGGCCGTTCCTCTGCCTCCCATTACACCTGACGGGGCGATGTCTCCTCCTTCCTTCCGCAATTCGGCGCCTAAACCCATACATATATCCTTAGACCCGATAGATGGTGGCCACAACGCGTCTACCTCTGGTTTGTCATTAGCAGTTTCTAACAGAGAAACCTTCTTAAAGAAGATTGACTTACCTATCTTTGAAGGTTCGGACACCCACACTTGGCTTAGCTTATTGGAGCGCTTCTTCACCTTGGGGAAATACACTAATGCGGAGAAATTCGAGCTCATCTCTCTGCGATTATCCGGTAAAGTTCGAAGTTGGTTCGATTGGGAGGTGAGTCGCACTCCGTTCACGGACTGGGACGATTTCCATGCCAAAATCCTCCTCCGCTTTGGTCACACTCGTAGTTTGCCCCCTGTTGATCGTTTTCATGCGCTAGTTCAAAAAGATTCAATTGAGGATTACGTTGAAGAGTTTCAACGTCTGTCTGCCACGATGTCGGATATCTCCGATCGCCATCAGATTGCGATATTCAAGAAAGGTTTAAAACCTGAATTGCAGACTTTACTTAAATTGTTGAAGCCTCAAACTCTACCGGAAATGATTAGTGTGGTGTTGGATATGGCTCCAGATGTCATGGCGAAAATTATCAGTGATGCAATCTCGGAAGAAGAACATTCCTTGCCATCGCAAAATTCTAATCACTTTCGTACTCGATCAGTGGCTGCCAGTTCTTCCCAATGGAAATCTTGGCCTTCGCCGATGAGTTCTGATTCCGAATTGAATTCTTCAGGAATTCAGCTTCGATTTCTTCCAAAAACAGGGGACATCGACATCTTTCACCTGCGGAATATGATGAACGTCGTAAAAACAAATTGTCCTTTCGTTGTGATGCTCCATGGACACCATCTCATAAATATCCTAAGGGTGAATTACAAGTTCTTCTTCTACATCATGAATGCGAGGTCGTACTAGAACAGAGTACAAGTGATGATGTCTCTGAGGAGGAAATTGTCCTCAAACCACAGTGTTGCCGTCTTTCCTTGAGTGTTTTCGTCGGTGCATACACTCCTCGCACGATGAAACTTCGTGGGTTAATCGGTAAATTGGAAGTGGTGGTTTTGATTGACAGTGGTGCTTCGCACAATTTTTTGGATCCAGCAGTACTTCACCGATTGAAACTCAAGTCTTCTATTTTACCACATTGCGAGGTTTCTTTGGGTAATAGGGTTCATGTCTGAAGCTCTTCTATCTGTCATGGAATTACATTGTTGTTAGCTGATGCTTCCTTTGTGGTGGATTTCATTACACTCGAGCTGGGTAGCGCATATTTGATACTGGGGATGTAATGGTTGCGCACATTTGGTATGTGCAGGTGCAGTTTTGATAAGCAGATGATGAACTTCACTTATCATGAACAAGATGTTACTTTGTATGGTGACCCGACACTACATGATTCTTGTAAACCTTTTACGAAGGCGGTAATGCAATCAACTCTATTAGTCCCTGCCACTCATACTCTTTCCTTCTCGGCTGTTTCCTATGTTTCTGCGGTCAAAATTCTGCAACTGGTGCAAAATTTGATTACGCAATTCAGTACGATATTCTCGAAACCCCGGAGTCTTTCGCCATTTCGTGATCATGCTCATGCCATCAATCTTCTTCCGGGAACTACTCCTGTGAGTATCAGACCATATCGGTATCCTCACGCTCAGAAAGAGGAAATGGCAAAGCAAGTGCAGGTGATGTTGGACAAAGAGGTAATACGTCAGAGTCACAACCCTTTTTCCAGTCCCGCGTTGTTGGTTTCGAAGAAAGACAAGAGCTTGAGGTTCTGTGTCGACTATAGAGGCCTTAATCGTGTCACTATAAATTTCCTATTCTTGTGATTGATCAATTAATGGATGAATTGCGGGGGTCTTACGTCTTCTCTAAGCTTGATTTACGGTCAGGATATCATCGAATTCGGATGCGAGAGGTTGACATTGAAAAAATTGTGTTCCAAACTGTGGACGGACATTATGAATTTGTTGTCATGTCCTTCGGCCTCACGAACGCACCAGCTACGTTCCAGAGCTTGATGAATGCTCTGTTTCGTCCCTTCTTACGCCGCTTCGTTCTGATTTTTTTTGATGATATTCTCATTTACAGCGATTCACTGCCATCACATATTGATCATCTTACTCAGGTGTTTCGTGTTTTGCAGGAGCAACAACTGTTTGTTAATATGAGAAAGTGCTCTTTTGTGCAAGATAGAATTGATTATTTGGGCCATGTGATATCGATAGAAGGAGTGGCCACAGATTCCAATAAAACTAAAGCAATGTTGAATTGGCCCACACCTCATAACATTAAGGCTTTGCGTGGCTTCTTGGGCCTCACAGGCTATTATCGTTGATTTGTAAGATATTATGGATCCATAGCCAAGCCCCTTACTTCTCTCTAGAAGTCCGACAAGTTTTCTTGGCCCAAAGAAGCCCAAATAGCGTTTGACAGCTTGAAGAAGGCAATGATGGAGGCCCCTGTTCTAGTTTTACCAGACTTCACAAAAACATTTATCGTTGAAGCCGATGCTTCAGGATGTGGTGTTGGTGCGGTTCTGATGCAAGACAACAACCCATTAGCGTATTTCAGTCACGCTTTCACGAATCGTGAACAACAGAAGCCAATTTATGAGCGGGAATTAATGGCGATTCTCCTTGCAATTTTAAAATGGAAGCACTATCTGTTCGGCCGCATATTTGTCGTCCACACAGATCAAAAGAGCTTGAAATTTCTCCTCGAACAGCGGGAGGTCTCTAAGGAATACCAGAACTGGCTTACTAAGCTTTTGGTGTACGATTTCACAATTGAGTATAAACCATGAATTGAAAATAAGGTGGCAGATGGCCTTTCACGAAGCATGATTGTGAATATGAGCCTCAGTTGTATCACGCTATTTGCCTTGTCTTTGTCGAGGTCGCTTGAATTGCGTAAAATCCACCAAGAGATCGAAGCAAATCCGGACATCCAGCAGCTCATATCTCATGCGTTATCGGGTCAACTTCCATCCTCCGGTTACAGTATAAGAAACAAACTACTGTTTTACAAGGGTCGGCTCGTTTTGCCCACCAACTCTGCGTTTATTCCTTTGATTTTATATGAGTATCATGACTCTTTTTTCGGTGGCCACGCGGGTGTTTTGCACACAATGAAAAGAATCCAGAATCAATTTCATTGGCGGGGTATGAAAGCTGTGATAGCGGACTATATTGCGCAGTGTACGACATGTCAAACTAATAAATCCAGTTCGTTGTCCCCAGCTGGGCTGTTACAACCTCTTCCCATACCGGACCGCATTTGGTCACACACCACTATGGATTTCATTGAGGGACTTCCCTTATCAGGTGGTTATAACGTCATTCTGGTTATAGTTGATCGTCTCAGCAAATTTGCTCACTTTATAGGATTAAGACACCCATTTACTGCTGCTGATGTTGCGGTCAAGTTCACAAAGGAAGTGATTCGGTTTCACGGGGTTCCGGAGTCTATTGTGTCGGACAGAGACAAGTTGTTTCAGAGCGCGTTTTGGTCTGAATGCCATAGATTGGCGAAGACTAAGTTGCGCTTCATATCTGCGTATCATCCTGAATCAGGTGGTCAATCTGAGATTGTGAATCGCACTCTCGAAGCGTATTTGCATTGTTTCACTTCGGCCCATCCTCGTAAGTGGTTCTCCTTCCTTAATTGGGCTGAGTTCTGGTACAACTCGTCATATCACATAACCTTACGTACCACCCCTTTTAATGTGGTTTATGGTCATGACCCACCTGCGGTTATTCCTTTCGAGGAAGGCTCTACTACTAACTTTTCCCTGGAACAATCATTACAGGACATAGATCTCATGCTCCGAGACATTAAAGCTCATCTTCTACGCGCCCAGGAAGTCATGAAAAACGCAGGTGATAAGCATCGGAGGGACTTGGAGTTCAAGGCTGGTGACTTTGTTTTTTTGAAGCTCCGTCCATACCGCCAGCAGTCTGTGACCAAGAACATTTGCCAGAAGTTGGCAGCTAAATATTATGGTCCTTTTGAAGTAGCTGAGAAAATAAGTGCTGTTGCGTATAGACTGATACTTCCTGCATCATCTCGAATTCACCCTGTGTTCCATGTGTCTCTTCTAAAGCCTGTATTAGGACGCCACCACACGGTAAACCCTTTACCTACATCCTTGAATGATGCTGCATAACTGGTGTTTATTCCTAAGGATATCAAAGATGTTCGTTACAATATGAATGGCGATTTGGAGGTATTGATTGAATGGGAGGGCCTACCTAGCCATGAAAGCTCTTGGTTAGAAATGTGGGATTTAGTTCGCCAATTTCCAGCTTTCACGCTTGAGGACAAGCTCTTTCGAAATGTCCGGGTAGTTGATATGCCCTGGAAGGCATTTGTTAGGAAGAAGAGCTTTCAAAAGAAGCAAGCTAAGGATGACATATCTCAACCGTTGATCAAGACTTAAATGTGATCGCGGGTGATGGATCAATGGTGGAAATTAACCAATTGTTTAGTCTTTGTTAGGTAGTTACTCTTGATATAAAAACAGAGCTGCGCCCTAAATACATTCATTCATGCACTTGTGTAAAAGTTCTTATTCTCTTCTCAATAAAGAAAGTTACAGAGCAAATGTTCTTATCTCTAGTGTTTCTACTCAAAATCTCACAACAGAGAAACAAATTACAAGAACAAGAGAAGCTTCACGAATTTTGCCTATTTCAGTATATTTTAGCCGGTGCTACCGGAAAGATCTCCAGAGAAACCACTACCATATGATGTGGAACCCGTTGGAGTCTGTGATGACGTAGAGATCCCTCGAGCTTTACGCATCTGCCTTAGTCTGAAAACATCTGTAGGCAGAGGCTGGCTTTGTACAGTTACTGTATCGTCATCTTCTTGCCCTGTTAATATAGAGATGAGTACAATGGTTGTTCTAAGAGATGGTAGAAGATCCAAATATTTGAGTGATGGCATAGATGATTCACTTCCATGAGCCATAAATTATATTATACTTGGAGATAAACTACAATCAAAGATTAACTTACTATCTGCATCTTTTCTCTTTGTAGCTCTTCGGTCTCTCGATAATCTTTCAGATCCACCGCGGGTTGAACCAGAGGGATCGTTTTGATTTGGAGCATTGCCTTTAGCAGGAAAATTCTGCTTAGCCGTTTGAACTGTTGGCAAGTCACTCTGCAAACATATGGATAAAACAACATCCACGTTGGGCGTTGGACCTGAAAGAATTGAGAGGATAATGATAAACTAGTTGGTTAGTGGAAAGCTTTTCAGTTGTTCAGTTCAAATACAGCTTTGGATTTGGTTTACCGTCAACATTAGGCAAGTTAGCTAAAAACGCTAACAATGTAGGTGGAGTAGTCTTTGGTATTTCGTCAAATGTGCTGGCTGATCCATGAGTTGCAGATGTAGTCACAGTACTTGGGAAGGTATTCAAAGCAGAAGCTACCATTGAGTTTGCAGAATTAGCGAAGTCTACAGTCAAATTATGAATGGTTCAGATTTAGGTCACAACTCCATTCATGGTGCAGCCAAACGATGCTGCAAAGTGCATAGTACAAATCAAATACCTAGTTTCTTTGTCGGGTCATAAACGACCATCTGAGATGTATCTGGATAAACAATTTTTGATGAAGAAGCCTCACTACCTATTATCCCACAAGGCAGCTTATCTACTTCAGTCATCACCAAAGTTCAATATAATCAATTACACCAGAAATCTATTAAGTACAAACCTATAGTTGCAGGTCCAGGAGGTAGATTTGTTTTTCCTACTTTCTTTTTCATATTCCTCACAAGCAACTACAGTGAACACATTGATTGGTTAGAATCAGTACTTACTAGATGAATCATCGCTAGCTATTAGGACTAGGTGCGATATATTGTTGTATGGAACATACCTCCTGTCTGGCTAAATGATCAAGTTCCTTAGAAGTGCATGGCCAGAGATCCATGAAACTGTACCGAGAAACAACATCTTGAAGTGAACTCTCCAGAGCAGAAGCTCCCTCTTCTCCCTTTCCAGAAAGTGCTTCTTTTCTTCTCTGCTCAACCTACAACAACATTGTCATAGTAAAGACAAGTATCAGAGTGAATACTAGAAATATAAGATGATTTCTACATCAAGCAGCCACACTTAATAATAGGTATATTGTGATCTGATTTCAGTAAATTTTATAGTTCCCATCAAATGTCACTTTTACGGGGTGCCACTTAATCCTAGTCTATATTAGCAATCACTTAAAAGTGTCAGCATTTTTAAGGATCTTTCATGCAATCAAAAGCCAGTCAGATGGGAGTAGACCCATATATTGGGACTCTACAACAAACCTGCCAACATAACAGAGCCAACTGAAAAATAAATATATAATGGTCTAGTATACGTCGACAACACTCAAATAAGTTAGACTACCTTTAGCATACTAGCAAGATCGCCATATGTTTGCTCAAACTGAATGAATCTTTTCCAGACCTGCAAAAGATGGGCAATAAAAAGTTAAATCCTTGAAAGCAATGAGTACTAGGATATAGCATATTTCCACTAATTGTCTTTTTTATCCTATTAGCATTTCAAACAGTATTACATGTGAACCCAAGTAATAATATTAGATTGTTTCAGTTAAGTTTAAAACGCTTGCCATCCCCATCACTGTTCATGATGCTAAGATGTGCATCAAGATTATACCTCCACTTGCTTGGCCATTATTACATTGAAGCAAATTCAGAAATGCTATAATCAAATGAGATGCCCTGTTATTTCATTAGAAGATGAATTATTTTCCTAGGATCTCTTTTCATGCTTAGGAACAAAAACTGCGTTCTAACGCATCTGAGAAATGAAATATCACTATCAGCGTACCTCAACAGATTCTTCAGCTGGTAGTGTGCTTAATGCCCGTTCAAATAGTGCTCTGATATTTCTATCATCATTTAACCTAGTCAAGAAATCTGCATACCTGGGATTCAAAGCAAAACCGAAAGGGTTGAAATTTCTATCTTACGAAAGTTAAGGAGAGAAAACAAATTTGAGGACATTTTCTCTCAGAAGGCCCTACAGTATTGTCATTTTCTTTTATAAAGAAGACTTTCAGGTATATTTTGAAATACAAAGAGGAACTCTTAGTAAGGCTGCAGTGACACTCACTCAAGGATGTAAACAGGTTCACTCATATAGAGTTTTAATCCCTCCTCAAAAATATTATGAGCAACCTGCATAAGAATACAAATATAAGCAATTTTAATGTGAAATTGAATCGAAAATGAAATTAGACGCTGCATTGGTGTTTTTGTCCAGCAAGGATTTCAAGTGTCAGAATTTTGTTTAAAGGATTGAACATATGAAGACAAAGAAGAATGTACAGGAAAGAAAGGTCAGGTACATATACAACTTTGCAAACAAATTAAGAGTTTAAGTGGATCATTTAACTAAACACTCCAATATTCAATCATATCAATTTTATTATCATAAAATTCCCATTGGCTAACTTAAGTAACTAAGAAGAAAGTAAGACTGAGTGGGTTCTGAACTTGACTTAACGACCACTACCTCTGTCATAATCAGTTTAATTATATACCAACAAGATCAAACAAAAAAAGCCATTTCAGGTAACGACAAAGTGGGCAAGAAAATCCACCTTTGGATCTTTGTCTAGACAAAAGGCCATCGTAGCAAAAGCAATATAAACATGATATGTACAGCTAGGAGATTTTCTAGCATCCAAAAAGTACTTGCGAGCAGCTTCAACACCCTCCGCCCTCCGGAGGAAACGAAGGAACTGCAAGAGAATATAAAAGCATTTCATATGAGAAATTTTTAGAGAGAAGAATTTGTGGAAAAAATTATACGAGAGAAATAGATGGAGATGAGAAACAAATATTATGAATATGGTGCAAAATAACAAAATTCAGCAGGCATGTTACTGTGAAAAGCTTTATCATGTTTTTGATTGCCTATCTTAGCAATTCCTAAGTTCTGAAACTTGAGTTTACTTACTTGTATATGTGCCAAAGAGTTTGTGCTAACCCCCAAAATGCTTTCATATAATTTTTTTGCTGACTGCAAGATCATAAAACTATAAGCAAAGAGCATGAGAACAATAAATAAAGCTCGATAATGAAAAGCAAGTAGCAAAAATAAGAACCTGAATTGCTCCACGAGATTCTTCTAACTCAGCATAAGCATATTTCAACATTTCCGAATCTGACATATGAGAGGGAGCAATGTAGACACTTAAAGAATTATAAAAGACAGCATGCAGAAAACATAGAAAAATGACTTCTTAAGAGTAGATCAAAGCTAAGGGTAACACTGTGAGCCAGCGGGTTTACAAAAAGCAATAATCAAACCTTCATAAAGCAATTCGTTAATAGACATAATTAAGCAAATGTTTACCAGGAATGGCTTTGAGAGCTCGCTGAAACACTTTGATTGCAGCATCTGCTGAACCAGATTTAATGTGCCACTCAGCATAGTCATACCATACATCGGGATAGTGATATAAACACATTAGACACTGTACCATAGTAATAATTAGCCAATTTCGAAAGAAACACATCTTGGAAATTATTCTTCCTAAATTTCGTCAAGAACATCTCACTGACTTTTCGCTTACCTGTTCGTAGGCATATATAATCCGCTTAGTTGACAAGGCCGTGTCAATCCTTTGAGGGTTTCCTCTGAAAATTACAATTGTGATAGAAGTTTGTTAGATTTAGTTGAAAAATAATATGCATAAGACCCAATCATCACTTGCTGGATGTATCCGTATTGTAATTCTTTCCAGCTTTCTAATTAATATCATCATTAAATCTTAAAAGAAAAATAAAATACAGAACAAAAATATACAAGTCTTATCATTAGGCGTGGACTGAATACAACCAAAATCCTACTGAAAAACTAGTTAACTGTTGCAGTATATTAATATATAGCTTTTGTTTTCTCAAGCTACGAAGCACTCCTGAAAGTAAAATGGCTACGTAGCTACGTAAAAACATATGTCATCACTGACTTGAAAGTAAAAAAGATGAATTTTTGGGGGTTTACTTTTCAAATGATAGAAATGTCTTCCACGCCACCCACTGAGTTTCTTCCTGCATAAAACCAGACGGTGGTGTTAAGTACCAAGAGAGCAAATGATGCTCAATTGAACAAAATGAAAGGACTTATAGCTCATATGTATTTCCTATCATGATAACTGATCCCGTGACATGAAATTATGCTTATATTGCCTTTTTAGCCAATCTAAGAGCCATATATCCAATATTGTCGAATGTGAAAATATGAAAGATAGTTGTAGATTCAGCAGTTCCAAAAGAAGCAATAAGTGATAAAATCTTAACCTTGGAAGATCCTGATGGTGGTACAGCAAGCATGTTCAAATCAAGTTCTTCAATGTACTTCTTGCGCTCCCTATATACAGCTCTGGCACTGTTAAACTTTGGTTGATACTCATTTACAAGTCCTTTGGCCTGCTCACAGGACAAGACTAGATCATCCATTAATCAAACAAATAGAAAGAAGTTTGTACGTGCTTCTAATACAGTAATAAATCATAATAACAAGAAACCACCAATACTTTCAATATTAAACTTTACCAATTGACGGCTAACAGAATTTTCGAAGTTCTCATAATCTTTCCATAGTTGCTCAACGTGGTGAGTCGGAGTTAATATAGCTCTCTGATAGACTTTTCGGAGAGCAATCTTCCGTTGCGAATCTTCATAGGGATTAAGAGCCTACCCAAGAATCTATTAGTTTCTCGACAATAACAAATTAATAGTATCAAGTACAAAGTTAAATAATATAACAAACCGGAAGAGACTTCAGAAAGGTAATGTACTCAGTCCAGATGGGCCCAGAGGCTATGTCCGTCCCTGGTGATTCAGACATCGAAATACACAACCATCAGTAACGCCTAGGGTATGTTTTGGCATCTTAAAGAGACACCAGAGCTCTACATAGATGCAAAGCATAAAATTCTGCGTGATATTTCTGATGAATAGCAATATCCTAAATACCTGCATCCACCTACCCCTTCTCCAAGGACTGACAAAATTATCAGCCAAGGAGAATACCATCGACTTACATTGTAGAGTATATATATGATAATGCAAAGGAAGATGAATCAAAAATCCATTTCGTATGTCACCTCGAAGGGTCATGACATGTGAAAACAAGCAAAACGAATTCAGCAGTATTAGATGAACGTTTGACTCAACAATCAATTAACAGGGTAAAAATGTAAACACATCATATATAATGCCAGTTCTAAGAACATACAAAAAATTTAAGCACAGGTAGAGGATTAGATAGAGTTTACAATATTTCAAGCATTATGAACTCCTCAATTTGAGACACAACGTTCTTTCTATCTACGTAAACAAAGTAAACATACAGTTATCTACTATATTAAATGATTATGCCCATGCCAGTTAACGAAAAACAGCATAAACTAGAGTAAATGATGTAAACCAACATACAAGATAATTACATATACAACTCTTTTAAGGTTAAGAACTACAAAAGACTGATGAAATAAAAGTTAGAATCTTAACACACCCACAAGTTCTAGTAACTTGGACAAATGCTTTATCATTAGTAAGTATATTACGCAGAAAAGTTGATTAACTCATATATTTTTACCATACAGAACTTTTTTCATAACTCATGAGCAAAATTTACCCCTCTATGTATGGGACATGTACACATGATTAAATGACAAAAAACGAAATAGAAGCCAAACTGTCGAGAAGAGAAGTGATACCGATATAATTAAGCATAAACTCAAAAGCCTTTGTGGTCTCCTCTTGACCCTCTACTCCCTTCTTGTCATAGACTTTTCTGATGAATCGAATATAACATTGCCTAAAAGAATAACACATGTTTAAATTATATTCAAGGATAGAAAGGTGACTATTTACTCATATCAACAACTAAAATTAAGAAGCATCTCATACCAAAGGGGAACTTGAAGGCAGGTCAACAAACAACGACTAAATATCTGTCTCGTAGCATCATCATTGTTTACAGCCATCTGTGCCTCCACATATTGCTTCCAATATCTCGCCTACAGAAGAACTCAGAATTAAGCAAATACAGAATATATAAAAAAGGAAAATTTCAGCACAATTAACATCTCAAAACCCAGAATACAAAGTAGCGAAGCATTGGGAAACTTACAGAAGTGGGATAAAGTGACAACAGCTGCTCGTAAAGCGGCGTGGCCTGTGCAACTGGTAAATGCTGTAGAAAGCAAACAATTTTACGAAAGCCAACAATCACCAAAATCAGAAATTTCAGCAAGTATAACACTGGGAAAGAATTATACCAAGGCTCTCTTAGCCAAAGCCTCTGCTTCCTCGACGTTATACTTATCAGCCATAAGTATCAACTCCGGATGAACACTCCTTCGAAAATTCACTCAATGGTGAGATAATTAAATCCTAATCCGAGATCAATCAGTTTAAAAATCCTCAGATCAGTCTAGCTAAATTTTCCTCTGCCTCAACGCCATAAGTTTCGATTCCAAAAGGTCCCATTGAAGTCCAGATCAGGAAAACAGACCTTCAGAAGTTTAACCTACAAGTAAACCCTAATTTCAGATTCAACAAATTATCACAATTCCGACGGGTCTGACCGAAACACGGTGGCTGGAGATAACCAATTTCCGAGAAACTCAAAGCTACGGTTTTAGGAAAGGAAACAATTTCCGCGGTTTTCTTCAGCAGGAGGATTAGACCAACTCAAAAAAGACTACCTAGCTAAATATGGGCATTTTGGGCCTATATTTGAGGCCCATTTTAGTTTATCCTTTTAAACGTTAGGATAGAGGTTTGCTTCCTTATGAATTGTATGTCAATAGAATTGGTCCCTCTTTTATACCAGACATGGTATAACCACAAAAGAGGTTATAAAGATTAAAGAGTGGACTCTCAAGGGAATGATAATGATAATAGAAACGTAGAACTTGGAGATATTTATAGAATAAAAAGTTTTATTAAAAACACTCAAATGATATTACAAAGACTCTTTAGATTACTTTTAGACTTCTCACTCAAACTTTTATATAATTCTTACCAAATATGAGTATTTATAGTACAAATCTCAAGGTGTATCTCAAAGATTATTCCCTAGATCTTTAACACACTTATTATTATACTACATCACAACCATACACTAATTCAACTTATAATTTTATCTTACAAACCACATTTTATTTCAACTCCTTACTTATTATTACGCTAACTCTTATGACATTTGTCTTTACTTTATTTTCTATGCCTCCTAAAGAGAGACGACATCATACATATCATTCTTTAGATTCGTTGTCTTCTTCTTCACTGTCAGAAACTATTTATGACACATACATCTTGTGGCCCAAAATATATCCTTTTATACAGTATTGTTTTCCTTCAACTCTGTAAACAAGTGATCAAGGTTAGATCGTGATCATGTGTATTGATCGTGGAAGTTGGATAAGACTTGTCTTATCTCTTCAGCGAAATCCATTGGATACACGTGTCTGTTGTGTCAGTGCGCCATATGCGGACAAAATAAATTCTTGTCAATGTCAGATTCCTTTAAGCCATTTAGTGCTGCTAAGTTGATTGTCCTTTCGTGATAGTTTTTTCTGCATAAGGGGTCGTCGTCATAACTTGTCCTGACATGTGCATCATAGTGATTTTGGATCTCAACTTTGTCTTCATCCATTTATTGTCTTGTAGTTAGCTTGAACGTAACCAAAATCATCAGATCTGGTTTTGCGCGGATTTGTTCTTGCCACCATGTCACATCATGAAACTTGGTGAACCATTGATAGAACAATTTGTAGTGGGGCTTTCTCCTTGTCATAATGCACTTTGTCAAATATTGGAGTAGCTAACTCTTATGGGAAAGGAATCCAATGGCGTATAGGTCTGTTAAGTACCATAGCAGTAGATATGCTTCTCTTGGAAAGTTTCCATAGTGAGCTGGATTCATGTATATGGTAGTGAGGAAGGGGTATATCGGGTGATAAGGCAAGCCAAGCAATGGACCTTTGTCTAGGCCATATGTGTGGATACAAAGCTGTAAGAAGCCATGCAGCGTATGTACACCTTGGTAAACTAGCACCACATCTAACATTTTTTCTTGTATTCCTTGTGGTATCATTGCAATCAGACTCCTTAGAGATTCTTCTAATGGGTTTTCTAGATTGTAAGCATAAATCATCCGGAAAATCGATGATATTTATCTTTGAGTTCTAGATAAGAAGTCCGGGAGAAAGTTTTCTTTTCCTTTCACATTCTTCATGTCAATCTTCCATGTGAAAACCAGCTTCACTACAAATAATTTGAACTATTGTGACAATTGTATTGTGACTATGAATATTAGTTATAATTTGTGACTTTTTTATATACAATTTTGTTACGAATTTTATATGTTATGAATCATTGTGTCTCTATTCAGTAATGATTTGTGACAAATTGTTATTAGATGTATTCGTCACAAGTATATTGTGACGTATTTGTTATCAATATGCATTTGTGACACTTGTATTGTAATCATTTACAAATCGTCACAAATTCGTAACAATATCTTTATATTGTAACGAATATTACGTATCAATACAAATTTTTTCTTGTAATGCTTGACAATCTGAGCAACTGTTATTGTGGGAGTATCTTCTGTTTAAACTCGATCATCTTTAGAAATGAGGACATATCTATTTCTATAAGGAAATGTTGGCCGAATAGATTAAAATCAAATTTTTCTATCCCTCTTTTTACAGCTAGTATTCCCTTGTAAGTGGAGTGATAATGCTTTTCAATGTCTTTGAAAGCTCCGCTTTTGTACCCACATATATGTCTTTTTCCTTTGTCATATTCTTTTGGAAGGACATCACCCCAATAACAATCACTTGCATATGTCTGCAAGATTCTCTTTCCTTTGGATGAAATCTTCAGAGCTAGTAGAGTCTTTGAGATTTTTTTTAGTTCTTTTACACCTTTTGTGCAGTCTTGACTCCATGGAGGGGCTTTTTTTTCTTTAATTAACCGGAGAGGAAGGATGTGTTTTGCAAGGTTAGGAATGAAATCTGGTATGTAATTAACAATTCTGAGAAATTGTTGGACTTGCTTGAAAGAGAGTTTCTCAGCTGGGAATTTATCAAGTTGAGTGGCAATGTGAGGTTGGAGGTGTTATTCTCTTTCTTTGATGTACATACCAAGAAAGTCAACTTTTGTTTCTCCAATACCATCTTCTTCTCAGAAAGCATGATACCATATTTCCGAACAATATTGTGGAATTTTTCCAGTAATGTCATTTGTGAATCACTGTTAGGAGAGAATAGTAGGATACCTTTGATATAAACCAATGCATTATAAAGAATAAGTTTGAAGATCTTTGTCATTTCCTTTTAGAATAGTGAAGGGGCGACCTTTAATCTAAATGGCATAACCTTCCATTGGTAGTGACGGTTAGGTATGCAAAATCTTGTTTTTGGCCTCTCTTAAGACTTGATTCCTATTTGCCAAAATCTTGCCTTCAAGTCAAATTTGGACAAGACGTGTGCTTGAGGAAGCCTTTGGAATACCACTTATCTTTTTGGCAAGGGAAATTTGTCATCGGCAAGAAAATGATTGAGTTGCTGATAGTTGATTACTAATCTTAATTTTCCTTAGTAATTTTTCCAATTAGATATTTTTTTGGAGTTGGTATTTGTCTTCAATTTCTTAGTTATATGGTCAGGATTCATCCCTGGACGACTCACCTTAGTCGGGTTGATATCTTAATTTTAAAGAATGGTAGAGAAATGAAGATTTCTGGGGTTTTCCGTAAAGGTGTCGAGTACTTCTTGAGGAATTTTGATTGGGTTGCAGCACATGATGTCTTGATAATTTCTTCTTTTATCAGATTTAGGATCTCCATTGGATATAAATGTGAGATAGTTGTCCATGGTAGTACATGATTCTTATGCTTGAGACCTTTTGGATGCCATGATACTTGTTTGAGACTGCAGAATGTGAAATCCAAGTATAAAGTTTTTATCGGGGAGGTCAGACCCATATACTTTGTTTTTGACTATATACCCTCGAAACAGTTGGATGTAGATGGGCTTACTGATTAAGTTGATGTGAAATATCTTCCCATTAGCTGCTTTGAAGGCTACTAAACATGATTTCCAATGCTCTGGTGTGAGTATGCTTGGCTTAATGATAGATGGAGTTGCTCTTATATCAAAGTAGGCTATGAGTGGTATTGGTTTTTAAACCTTGTATGAAATATGTAGATTGTAGCGTTTGGTGTTGGCTGGGACAAGTATGCCAATTTGGTATTAACCTCTTTAAGTGATTCTGCTATGTGGAAGCCGAGCGTATAAACGTCGAGCATCATGATTTGGTAATCTCTTTCATCTTCTTATGTGCTAGACTCATCAAAAGATTTGTCTTCTTGTTCTATACCCATTGCAAGTATTGTATTTATTATCTGATGGTTCGTCATCGAGAGAGAAGATGGATTCGATGTATGAGTCATCAATATCTTTGATTTGGGCCAAATATCCCAACATATTTCCCTCTTCTTCTTGTTTGGGCATTATTTTGCATAATGACCTTTCCTTCTGTAGATATAGCATTAGTCAGATTTCCTGAAACCTCTTTATTTCCTTTTCCTAAGAAATTTCCATTTCTTTCCGCCAGGTAATAAGGGGAATTTTATTTAATATCGTTAGAACTGATAGTAATGATCAAACTCTAAATAGAAAAAACTTTATGGCTTTGAATCAATTGTCTACCTATACCAACCCTACTCAACAGGGCAGGGGCCGTGAACTATGAAAAGCTTGCCGGGCAGAGAAAAAAGTGCAAATGCGATAGAACAAAGTCGCTTCGGTCGAAATGGTTTGGATGCAAATAAGGGAGTCGTGGAACTTAAACCTCGATAGTCCACCGGGTGGGTTTGTTTATCCTTCCAGTTTTGAGTGTCTTCTTGGATAGTTATAGCGGCCCATAGGCGTGATACAACTTGATATCATTTCTGCCATTTTTTCTTTGAACTTTCTCCTCTTCCATAATTCGTGGTACAACTTGATATGATAATGGACCAACAACTTGAACCAGAGCAAGGATTGGAGAACAAGCTTGGACCAGAAGAAGTGCACCAAGCGTTGTAGCTACCTAGTGGTCCTATCAGTCGAGCTAAAGCAAGACAACTTGACCAAGCCATTGGCACAATGCTCAATCAGACTGAAAGCAACCTTAGCTCTATAGCTAATCCAACTACATTGCTTGTGATTCAAGCTAGCTAAGGTTGCCTAAGGGAGGTGTATGCTTTTATACTCTTTTTCTCTTGGTTTAGTTTTGTCCCAACTTGGGTTTTCTAGACAAGGTTTTTAATGAGGTAAGTTGAATACACTTATTCCTTACAACCGCTTTGGCATCATGCTGCGAAAGGAATAAAGGGAAGCAATTTCGACTAAGGTATTTAGTTGGGTCTTATTATGTATTGTTTGGATTTAGGCCTCTTGTATTTTTGGCCCAATTAGTTTCCTAAGGCCCATTTCGTGGCTCCGTTACACTATAAGTATGTAGAACCATAGTTCCTTTCATTTCATCAAATTTTTTATCAAAAACTCTTCCCCTACTTGTTTTATCTGTATGGTGTGTAATATCCATACAACTTGGATATCTCTCTCGTGTGTCATATCCTGAGAAACTTCAAGTTTGAAGATCAAGAGACGTTTCATATCTCTTGATAGTTTGATTTAATCCATCATTTACAGTTCACTCACAGTTCGTCTATCAAATTCACTGCAAATCATCTCAAACTTCACCAAGTTGATGTTCAAAATCCTAGAGTTCATATTCTCCATTTTTAGGCGATTCTAAGCACTTTTAGTTTTTGCTTCTTCTCTGCTTCTCTACTACAATGTGCTTGAAGAAGTTCCAGGGCTCGTGGTTCTATCAACCAGAATCATATTAAGTGGTATTAGAGCCACCTTTAAGTCAGGTTGTGTCGATTCTAACTTTTCATCTTCCATATTTCTGTTCCATTGCTTACAAGTTTTGAAATCATTAGATCTATTGTTTAAACGTGCTTACAACTTGTTAGATCTGCTAGATCTGATTAAAAAAAGTCTTAGATCAAGGTTTTAAAATCAATATAAGCACTTGCCCTTTCAGCTTTCCACACAAATCTGTTGGTATTCTTCTTGTTGCTAAAGAAATCTGAAAGTGTCTTTTGAACTTCCTTACATCATCGAAGTCATCTTTTAATAGTGATGACCTAACCAAGTGGTTCCAAGGAGTCTAAAGAGCTAGTTAAGTCTAATCTCAGAGTTAGAGACCTTAAGTGTTTTAAATGGCATGAATTAGGATATTATGCAAGTGACTATCCCAACAACAATCATGGTGCTTAAGGCTGATAGAGAGTTTGAATCTGAGGAGGAGAAACTCGATGAGCCATCCGATGCTGATATTGAGAAGCCGCCAAAGGGTCCTCTTCTTGTGACAATGAGAGCTTTAAGTATAATCAATAAGACTAAAAAGCAACAATAGAGGGAAAACTTGTTCCACACTCGGTGTGTGATTAGAGACAAAGTGCGTAGTCTTATCATTGATGGAGGTAGATGTACTAATGTTGTTAGTCAAACCATGGTTGAGAAGCTTGGTTTAAAAGAGATACCTCATCCAAGGTCATCTAAGTTCCAATGGTTAAATGATGATGATTAACTTCTCGTGAGTAAACAAGTTAAGTTATCCTTAGCCGATGGCACGTATGCAGACGAGATTTTGTGTGACATCTCACATTTGGAAGCCAGCCACATTTTGTTAGGAAGACCATGGAAATTAGATCGTCGAGTTATTCACGATGGATTCACAAACCACCATAGTTTTGAGTACGAAGGCTAAAAAATTACTCTAGCTCATATTGCGCCTTATAAGGTCTATCTAGATCAACTCGGTATGAAAAATAAACAATCACAAGACAAACCATCAAAGCATTCTAAGCAAAAACCAGAAGGGAGTGAATCCTCAAATCTTTTGATGGTTTCAAAAGAAAATTTGTTTAATCTAACTGAATTGGAACCGGTTGTGCTGAGTAGTATTCTCATTATTTTGGAGGCTTATGAAGATGTATTTCCTGAGGAGAACCCACCAGAACTGCCACCTATAAGAGGCATTGAACATCAAATTGATTCTGTTCCAGACTCAGTCTTACCAAACAAGCCAGCTTAATGTACCAATCCAACGGAGACCAAAGAGCTCGAGAAACAAATGAATGAGCTCTTAGAGAAAGAACACATTAGATAAAGGATGAGCCACTGTTTTGTACCCATTCTGTTGGTACCTAAAAAAGATGGCAGCTGGAGAATGTGTGTCAATTGCAGAGCTCTTAACAATATCACGGTGAAGTATCGACATCCCATACCTAGGCTAGATGATATACTTGATGAATTGCATGATACTTTAGTGTATTCTCTAAGGTAGATTTCAAAAATGGTTACCACCAGATTAGAATGAAAATAAGGATATGAGTGGAAAACTGCTTTTAAAACCAAAAATGGGCTATATGAGTGGTTAGTAATGCCATTTGGACTAACTAATGCACCTAGCACGTTTATGAAGTTAATGAATCATGTTCATAGAGCATATATATGTGTCTTTGTTGTGGTATACTTGGACGACATTTTGATCTTTAATAATAGTATAATTGAGCATTTGGAGCATCTTAGGCTAGTATTAGACGTGCTTAGAAGAGAGAAATTATATGTTAACCTTAATAAATGCACTTTTGGGACAAATAACCTTATCTTTTTAGCCTTTGTTGTAAGTGTAGGTGGAGTTAAGGTTGATGAAGAGAAAGTAAAAGCCATCAGAGATTGACCCAAGCCAACGAATGTAAGTGAAGTTCAGAGCTTTCATGGTCTGGTCGGCATCTACAGAAGATTTGTCAAGGAGTTTAGTACCATGGCTGCACTACTTACTGATGTTATCAAGAAGGATGTGAGTTTTAAATGGGATCAAGCAAAAGAGAATGCATTTCAGTCCTTAAAAGAGAAGCTTACTAATGCTCTTATCTTATCTCTTCCTGATTTTACTAAGACTTTTGAGATAGAATGTGACACCTATGGTGTAGGAATTGGAGTTGTACTTATGCAGGAAAAGAATCCAATAGCATACTTTAGTGAGAAGCTTAGATGAGGCACATTGAATTATCCAACTTATGATAAAGAGTTGTATGCTTTGGTTAGAGCTCTACACACTTGGTAGCACTACTAGGCCAAAAAAGTTTGTTATTCATATGGACCGTGAGTCTTTGAAGCACATAAAGAGCCAGCATAAACTCAATAAGAGACATGCCAAGTGAATTGAATTCATTGAGACATTTACATATGTCATCAAATACAAGAAATGTAAAGATAACATTGTAGCTGATGCATTATTGAGAAGGTATGCTCTTCTCACTTCTCTTGAGGTTAAATTACTTGGGTTTGATCAGATCAAAGAACTTTATGCTAATGACCCAAACTTTGGTGAGATTTTCTTTTCTTGTGAAAAATTTGCTGCAAAAAAATACTATAGACATGAAGGATTCTTGTTTTATGAAAATAAACTGTGTGTTTTTGTCTCTTCTTTGAGAGATCTCTTTGTTAAAGAAGCACATGGTGGCGGCCTTATGGGTCATTCTAGAGTAGCCAAAACATTGAAGGTAATGTATGATCATTTTTATTGGCCAAACATGAAGAGAGACATTGAAAAAATGTTGTGAAAGATGCACGACATGTTCTATGGCCAAAGCCAAATCTCAACCTCACGGTCTGTATAATCCTTTGCATATATTTTTGCATCCTTGGCATGACATTTAAATTGACTTTGTAGTTGATTTGCCTAGAAACAGAACATGTAAGGATTCATTATTCGTGGTTGTTGATAGATTCTCTAAGATGGCACATTTTATTTTCTGTCTTAAAACTGATGATGCTGTGAATGTTGCTAAACTATTCTTTAGAGAAATTGTAAGGTTGCATGGAATACCTATGTCGATTGTCTCTGATAGAGATACTAAGTTTCTTAGTTACTTCTGGAAATCACTATGGTCAAGTTAGGCACCAAGCTGTTGTTTTCTACTACTTGTCATCCACAGACTGATGGACAAATTAAAGTAGTTAATAGGACATTGTTTACACTTCTGAGAGCTTTGATTAAAAAGAACCTTAAAACTTAGGAAGATTGCTTGCCTCATGTTGAATTTGTATATAATCATTCTGTGCATTCTGTTTCTAAGTTCTCACCATTCCAAATTGTTTATGGTTTCAATCCCATCTCTCCTTTGGATCTAATACCTTTACCTTTGAGTGAAAGAATTTGTTTGGATGTAAAAAAGAAGGCATAATTGGTGAAACAGATTCATGAACAAGCAAGGAAGAACATTGAAGAGAAATAGAGAAGTATGCTACTCGAGCTAATAAGGATCAAAAGGAAGTAGTCCTTGCAGAAAGAGACTTGGTATGAATTTACCTTAAAAATGAGCGTTTTCCAAACAAAAGGAAATCCAATCTGATGCCAAGAATCGATGGTCCATTCAAAATCACCATAAAGATCAATGACAATGCATATTAGTTGTATCTACAAGGTAAGTACAATGTGAGTAATAGCTTTAATGTTGCTGATCTTGTTCTTTTTTATTGTAGATGAAGCAGATTTGAGGTCAAATCTTTTTCAAGAAGGAGGGATGATATGATAATGGACCAGCAACTTAAATCAGAGCAAGGATTGGAGAACGAGCTTAGACCAAAAGAAGTGCAACAAGCGTTGGAGCTACCTAGTGGACCTATCACTCGAGCTAAAGCAAGACAACTTGAACAAGCCATTGGCACAATGCTCAATCAGGATGAAAGCAACCTTAGCTCTATAGCTAATCCAACTACATTGATTGTGATTCAAGCTAGCTAAGGGTTGCCTAAGAGAGGTGTATGCTCTTATACTTTTTTTCCCTTGGTCTAGTTTTGTCCCAACTCGGGTTTTCTAGACAAGGTTTTTGATGATGTAAGTTGCATACACTCATTCCTTACAACCCCTTTGGCAACATGCTGAGAAAGGAATCAAGGGAAGCAATTTCGACTAAGACATTTAGTTGGGTCTTATTATGTTTTGTTTAGATTTATGCCTCTTGTATATTCGGCCCAATTAGTTTCCTAAGGCCCATTTTCTGGCTCAGCTACACTATAATTATGTAGAATCCTAGTTCCATTCATTTCATTAAACATTTTATCAAAAACTATTTCCCTACTTGTTTTATCTGTATGGTGTGTAATATCCATACAACTTGGATATCTCTCACATGTGTCATATCCTGAGAAACTTCAAGTTTGAAGATCAAGAGACGTTTCATATCTCTTGATAGTTTGATTCAATCCATCATTCACAGTTCACTCACAGTTCGTCTATCAAATCCGCTGCAAATCATCTCTAACTTCACCAAGTTGACGTTCAGACTCCCAGAGTTCATATCCTCCATTTTTAGGCGATTCTGAGCACTTTTAATTTTTGCACATTTTCAGCTTCTCTATTACAATCCGCTTGAAGAAGTTCCAGGGCTCTTGATTCTATCAATTAGAATCATATCACAACTACATTTCTTTGTCGTGCATTTGATAGAGATGTACCTTGTGCGGAAGGGTTAGGGGGGGGGGTCCCCTAGACATAGTCGTTTCATGTAGGAATATCATTTCTGCCAGTTTTTCTTTGAACTCTTTCCTCTTCCATAATCCGTGATACGACTACATTTCTTCGTCTTGCATTTGATAAAGAGTTCTGGAAGATCACAAGCTTTTCCCAGAAGCTTTCCTTGCTCTTGTAACTGTTTGAAGAACTTTTGATGGCTACATAGCTTTTGAGTGGAGCAAGAGAGATCTAATATATTTCTCCCAAGAAAGCTTGGTTTATGGTGTAGCGCGCATCGAACACAACGAAGGAGATCTTTAAGAAGATATATCGAAAATTGGCGGCTTCGTGGAAGAGATGAGAAAGGAAGCTACAATGGAGACGTGATGGATAGGTTTAAGCTCACCTTTAGATCTATGGAGATCTTTAGGGACCCTGCTTACACTAGAACTCGAGATTCACTCATGTAAGACTCTGCTGCACTTCGATCTATGGAGATCAAAGGACCAGGTTTCTAGGCTCGTATAGATTCTCTTCATGGACCATGACTAGGGTTTCTTAGAGGTACTCCCTTTAGGATTTTCGAGATTCTCTCTCAAAGAGTTTTTGTTTTCTTTTACAAACAACTGATACATTAAAACATGGGAATTACATATTTATAGTCCTTTACCCGAGGACTAAGGAAACCCTAAACCTAATGAGCCATGGGTCTATTTTAAATCCCTAGTTAAACTAACCCAAATATATGAGCCATACTAGTGGGCCCAATTAAACAAGACTCTTAAGTGAAGCAAATAGGTCACATTAATAAGCCTTATTTTAACTGACTCAACAAATATAAAATAAGCTTATCAGAGCTAAGGCCTGAGTTTCCATGGCTTTTCTGGTGCCACGATGCACCTGATCTCTCCCTCTTTGAAAGATTCATCCTCGAATAAAAAAAGGGCATTCTCTGCAGATCTTACAATCGTCTAGCGGCTCTCCTTTCTTGTAGAACTTGTGCATGACTTTGATACAAACCCTCATTGCTTCATTTCATGCGAAGCTTTTACCTGCACTATTGATTACATGACACTCTCCAAGAAGACTCCAACTAATTTCTTCCACTCGTCGAAATCGGAAGA
Organism: Lepidium didymum; assembly: GCA_963920545.1. Classification (NCBI taxonomy): domain Eukaryota; kingdom Viridiplantae; phylum Streptophyta; class Magnoliopsida; order Brassicales; family Brassicaceae; genus Lepidium; species Lepidium didymum. The sequence continues at coordinate 8,168,071 of OY986992.1, forward strand.
CACAATTGGTTGAAACCATCTTGACCCATTTTGGAAAACTGAGCGTACATTGAGACTCCAGGTGATTCTTCTTCTGTTCTTTAGCTTGTTAAAAGCATAAGAGACCTAAGAATAACCTCCAAGTAGTCAAGGACACAAATATTCCCTCAGTTGGGCTATGCGGATCAATCTTTGGCCATGATGTGTAGTGTGATTTACTGCAGATAGGCCGCCTTGTAACATCCATAACTTCTAGTTCTGTTGGTATTTGCATCTGTTCTATGGCTTGTTGAAATCACATGAGACTCAAGTATAACATCTAAGCGGTGGGATGTATATTTCTTCTTTTAATTGGGTTGGGAAAGTCAGTTTCTAGTCGTAGCGTGCAGTCATAGTCACGGTAGATCGACCATCTGGTAAAGCTCATAACTCTCGGCACCATACTTCGTTTGGTCTGATTGAAATTCTAGGATCTAGATAATTGAACCAAGAATCCAATGAATGTAAAATTGTTACTAGATTCGTTTTGAGTTGCATGTATCATGTTAGAGAGTACACGTATATTTTTTATCTACGACTAAACGTTGTTGAGGAGCATCGCTTTAGTCAGAATACTTAGAGGTACTTCCTCTAGGGGTTTTGAGATTCTCTTTCAAAGGGTTTTTGTTTTCTTTTACAAACGGTTCTGATTTATTAAAAACAAGGGGATTGCATATTTATAGACATTTCCCTAAGGACTTAGGAAACCTTAAACCTAATGGGTCATGAGCCTGTTTTAAATTCCTAATTAAAACAACTGAAACTAGTAGGCCTAATTAAACAAGACTCTTAACTGAAGCAAATAGACCATATTAATGGGCCTTATTTTAACTGACTCATCAAAACAACTATAAAATAGGCCCATCAGAGCTTAGACCTGCAATTTCATGGTTTTCCTGGTGCTATGCTGCACAAGTTTAAGACTGTATTCTTGAAAGATAATAGTTGTGACGTCTCATTTCCAAGCGGATCTGGGAGTGGATTTAGGTATGCTTGGTTAAGGTTGACGTGATTGATGCATTTAACGTATAGAATCTCTTAGACATTTTTTCATAATGTCTTTTGAGATTTTTTCTTTTTAAAAAGTAGTATTTCATGCTTAAGTATTATTCTCTTGCTAGAATAGTGTAGTGATCCCACGTACTAAGGAATTCATTGTGGACATGCCAGATTAGAGCTTCAACCATTGGGGATTGACATATTTGTAGTTGTCGGTTTGTCCAAGACTTATCCACCATTGCCTAAAATGGCCTTGGAATTTGGAGACTAACTTTTCTATTAATGTAGAAAGTGTTGCTCCTTAGTTTAGCAGTTGTTTAGTAATTGATGTATACATCTCATAGATTTTGTCACGCCATTTTATGGTGGAGTTTCGTTAAAGGAAAAGCCTTTGTGTGGTTTAGTCTGAAACCTTAGATTCCATTCAAGTTGGGTTCTTCAAGTTTCTCGTATATATTCAAATATATTTCCTCCATAACTTTACATATCTTCTTCTACAGACGGTTCAACCATCAGTTTTGGCCTCTTTTGTATATTTTCTACCTTTGGTTGGCTAGAGCTTTGCTTATGTTTGATCATTTTATCTAGAAATACAGAGATTGGATTGTTGGCGAATTGCATCATGAATTAAGATTTGTACATTTCAGGTGGAGCTTGTTCTTTAGAGGTGGTTCATTTATCCTTTCCTTTTCCAACATATTGTTTCCTTTTAAATACATGTTGTTCTTCGACAATATGTTTTGGGTCTTGGGCTTTGAGAAATTTGAGTTCTATTTCTTTTTGGCTCATTAGAGGAGAAGTCATGGATACAATGGTTGCTAGGTGCATCAACTCTTGATGGAGAGAAGATATTCTTCTCATTATATTTTTGATAGAGAGGTCTAAGGTTGTTACCTTCTTGTAAATCTTGCTTAGGAGGAGTTTTGTGCTTTTGCAATTTCTGATTGCCAATTTAGAGTTGCTTATGTTGCATTGATTTGCACCATTGAGCCATATGGGTTTTTTGGTGCTTGGAATCTTGATTTTCCATGAATGCTTTATATTTCTTTGTTTGAATTCATGCAATGGAAATAGTGATTCATGTGAGGATGGTGGTCCAAACATATAGCTCAATTTTATTTCTTCATTCTCACAAGCTGATGAGGTTGTATTATTTGAATATAGGACATAATATTCAATATTATTTTCGCTGGGTTCTCTAAGTAAGTCAACTTGTGGATCTCTCGACTCGTAACGTTCCTCGAGCTTATGTTAGGAAGACTTCTTTTTTCGTCTTCTTGGGGTTTCTTCATGTTCTGAACTTTTCTCCATGCATTTTTGACTGTTGCAAATGTCAAAGAATTTATGGCCATCTTCATCTATGAAGGAGTATGTAGGATATACTAGTGAATCAAGAGATTCAATTAGCACACTAGGTAGACATTTATTTAGACTAGAGGACTGAGCTTCTTCTACTAGTGAGATTGTATTTACCTCCATGCAAAAAGCTGTCAGTCTAGGTTTTTCTTCATGTTGTTTGAAGGCGATTTCAACAGCTCCATCTTTCTTTCTTTTGGATAACGGACATAAACTTCAAAGGTTTAAAATCGATAAAAATAATTGAGGGTTTAAATCTTGATTCGACAATAGTTGAGGGGATTTTATACTAAATTCTTCTTCTTAACTCGTGGGCTGGCAAGCTGATTGGCTTAACTTACTCTTCTTTCTGACTCTGGTTATGGGCCTAGATCTGCCGAGGCCCAGCTCTCATTAGATTGATGTTTCTTGCTTGTGGTTTTTAAATTTTAGTTTTTGCCTCTACTTCTTCTTATAGGTTTTTTTTATCATAAGTGGTGTAGCGGGGACGCCAAGATGGACATGCTCAACATGCGGATCTGTGAAGATCTATAGGGACCGTCTACCAAGAAGCAAAACTCGAAGTTCACATCTACTTAGGCTTCCAGATACGTGGAGCAAAAACTCAATGACAATAGGGTTTTGAGGTACTTCCTCAAGGTTATCAACATGTAGGGTATTCTATTTTCTCTAATTTTATTGATAACAAACTACACTTATATAGGGTACCTCAAAAGAAAACCCTAATTACAAAATGGGTCATACTACTGGGCAGTGAACCGATTAATGAATCAAATAAAAAAAACAAAAGCTTTTTGAATTAGGCATTCCTTCTCTTAATGGACCAATGGAAATTGACTCTTAAAAATAATATGTAGGCCATTAATTTTTGACCCAAAAAAACGAACGTTAATGGGTTTCCCCAAACCAAAGAAATTAAAAGAAAAGGCCCATCAGATAAAATGTTTGTGTGCCTTCTTAGTAAACCATGGTGCCACACTGCACCAGCTCCCCGCTTGAGAGATTCGACCTCAAATTCAAAATAGTGCATGGGTCGGGTTCTTCCTTCTTCTCACATGCATTAATCGGCATCATAAGCTCAATATCACTCTAGTAAATGCTCACGTCCTCAGTCCAAGCATACCAACCTTCTTTTCTTCTCCTTGCAGATGCCTTCAAACCACCACCAAATGAAAGCTAACTCTTTTGGCTATCTTGTGTCAAAATATCATCCAAATCCATTCTTGGGAAGGCATTCATTTGACACTAATTCTCGAGTATGAAGTCCTATCGAACCTATTCTGAATAAAGTCGTCTTATATCTCCGAATGATTGTCTAAATGCCTTCAAACCACAACCAGATGAAAGCTATCTCTTGTTTTTATCTGGTGTCCAAATTTCACTTGATTCCATTTGGTGGAAAGTTTTCAGTCAATCAAGCCAACATAATCGACATGTCTTCCTTGTTTAATGCATTTCACTTCATTACCCTCCACACTCATCTCTGAGTCTCCATCTCCCAAAGTGGCTCCAAATCACCTACAAAGGACTCAAAGAAAAGGAAAATATGCGACTCAGTGAATGCAAAACTACACTAAGGTGAATGAATGTGATTCCTAAATGATGAAAAATGGATAAAATATGCATGAATAACTATCTGAATAGGATGTATATCAACTCCTACGGACTTGCTTTTTGCGTATCCTTAAGTGAAAAGAGGTTGAAATTGGGAACTCAATGCCTTAGGATCCTCGCAATGTTTAGCACAATAATCGAAAGAGAGTGACCATACCTTGTCAAAGACACTATACTTAATGAACTCTAACTCATGTAGGCTTTACAAATCAATTTCAAACAACGAGTAGTCAGAAAAATCCACAAATCATCATTTCAACCAATCTTCACATTATTCTGAAACCAATGTGTATGGACAATTGATCAACCCCAATAAGCAAGGAAAGAAAGACTAAATGTCACTAAAGAAGAGCATGAAAGGCGAGTTCAACAATACATTTAATGACTATCTCTCGAAATCGGAATGCAAATCATTATGCAAAATTATGTTAAGACAGAACTATATATGCACACAAGTCATAGCATCCATTCTATCCATACTAAACATGTAGTTTACCTAAGTAATCACTTGAACCATCTAAAATCTCACACCAATTCTTATTTTTTACCCTTTTATTCTTTTAAACCCAAGGAATCACATATCAGAATTCAATTAAGCAAAAAGCACACATTCTTTTGAAACAATGAGAAGCATTAAACACAAGCTCTTTTCTTTGCTAATCCTCTACCCTTTTATTATTTTAATTTTTTTTACTTTTTTTTTTATTTCTTGAAGATTTTATTTTTCAATCAATACACAATATAGCTAAATACACTTCTTTTCTCAAGTTCTATGTGCTACACAAACATTTTTCTTCTTTTCTCTACAACCATAACCATTTTAGTTCAACCATTTATTCATTGCATTCCCAAATCCCTTCTTTTTCCCTTGCATCCCAACAAGAACCCAATCATCAAATGATATACAAATCCACCTATCACTAGCTATAATTCGTCTTAATGCTAGCAAATAATATAAGCTACTCATTTTTGTTTTCATAAGAGAGAGAATTAATGTCTGAATTATGTTTACTAAAGTCGAGATTGACATCAAATCAAGGCATCATCAATTCAACAAGTTACAAGATCAAGAAATCAAAGCACAAGTTTATAAAGTCCGAGAAATATATGCTTGAGTTCAAGGCGTATTCACTAACAAAGTCATTCTCTAATCATTAAGCTAGGCTACCACCTATGCAATATCATCATTTTTCCCTATGCAAATGGTATGCAAATCTAGATGTTCCTCCTAGACAATTCTACCATGTAAATGCAACTACATGCTATGTTTTTGTGTTTTTGAAAAAATATTCATGTCAAATGCAATGCAAGATATATATACATGCAAGACTCAAAAAAAGGAAAAAAATAACTAAAATCAAAGTCAAATATTCTTCCTTTTTCCAGAATTACTCCTTACCCTCTCGGTGAGTAAGTAAATCTAAGAAAGAGGAATCGGTAAAAGAAATAGAAAATTAGAAAAAAAATATATAAGTTAAAAATATTTACAAAGAGGTGATTTTAGTACCTTCCAATGAGTGGAGGCTACTTGATATGAAGTTGGAGCATTGTAGTTTTGGCAGTACTAGATAGTTGGTTACGAGTCCTTGGCGGCATTGTCCTAGAAGGTGCCAGAAATGACACAAGTAATGCCAAAGACTAGGGAGGAAAATCACAAAGCATCAAAGGCATTTTCTAAACTTCAATCCACTCTCTAAGTAACCATTGAAGCAATGAAGCACAATAGCAGTTCTCAAGAACTCATGATTCACAAGAATTCAAGATTTTTCTAAGTGTCAAACAATCTTAGGCACATATCATGAAATTCTCAAGTGAATATGTTAAAACCGCACAAGACCATCAACATTGAGAGTCAAATCACTATTAGCATCATCAAATAAAAGATTAAACCATGTCAAACCACAAGTTTTTCAAACATAATGCACTAATTCGTCACTATTCATCTTCCAAACCCTAACTTCTCAAAAACTTCAATTTTCACCATCAATCTTACAAAATTGTTAACTAATCAAGTTACCAACAAAATCCATCACAAAGCAAGCCAAATCACCAAAAAATCACCCAAATTCAAAATCAAGAGAAATTACTCAATATGAGCTCAAGCTTCAATGAAAATGAAGTTTGAAGAATACATACCTTGGTTTGTTGATAAAATGAGCTAAGTAGTGGATGCAATTTGACAAAGTTAGAAAAAAATTAACAAAGATTAGAAGAGAAGATTATCTAATTCAAAGTGGAGAAGAAAACAGTTTGAGAGAAAATGAAGTGAGTGAGTGTGTGAGGAGTTTGATTTTCTTTGAAGCTCATAAGGAAGAAGACAAATTGTCTTTTTTTTTCTTCTGCTAAACCAGAGTAAACCGAGGTTAAAACTATTTAAATTGAACCAAAAACGTGTGTGGACCACTTACCATGGATAACATCAGCCGTTCCGGGAGTAGCATGGTCCATGCGTTGAGGCTCGTGTATCGGCCGAACGGTAGACTAGGTCAACCGAGACCCTTTGCGTTGGTGATATACATTGTAATTTACCACTTTTACATGTTTCTTTTACATCATATAAGTAGCATAGTCATCCACATTAACATAGTTTGCATTCATTTTTCATCCTTAGAGTCTATGATAAGAAGTTTACATATTTTGCTTCGTATGAGTCTTTTTCTAGGTGATTGGAACCTTAGTGAGTGGAATGAGGATGGAGCCTTGATGCATGGAGAGAGATTAGATGGCAAGGAAGGGTGGAGCAAGAAGAAAGGAGGAACCAAGGCGGAAAGAGCAAGAAGAAGGAAGGACCGAGGATCACCCTATCCATGTCGGGTCGCGGCCGATCCCCTTTGAGTCGCGGCTGAAGCCGACGTACCAGGCTGGATCACAATCAGCACCAGCCAAAGCCAGGCGTGTTTGGACCGAGTCGGACGAGGCTTTGGTCAAATCGATCCGACAAACATATGCGATCTGGTCGTAGCCTATCCAGCACTAGCCGATGCCTATCATGTACCTAGAACCACTTATGCTTATTTTCTTTTATTTTGGATCCGATCCGTTTTTCCTGGGTTGACCCAGCACGTGTTAGGGTTTATTTCTAGCACTATTTAAAGGCAATGACCCTTGGTCCAAGCCACCAACTCATTTTTCTTTCAGTCTTTTGGCAAGTTTTCAAATCTTTATCCTTTGGTTGTTGTGTTGAAGATTTGGAGAAGACTTTGAAGGATTTATATGGATTAATGATTCATTTTATGTTTCATCTTCCTATCAAGATTTTCTTCTTAACCTCTTATCCTCTTATCTTTATCATTTCAATCATGTTTATCCATTGCTTTGAGTTGTGTTTGAACATGAGTGAGTAGTCACCTAATGGATTTAAGGTTAGGTAGTCTAGGGGTTTGATGATGGACTCTTGTTGTTAAGCTTGCTAGATCCGTAGATCCTCCACTTAAGTTGTTATGGTTGCTAGATCTATCCATCGCACGAGAGGTGTTTGATGAAATATCGGAAAGAACATTTTTATGGGTTTTCCTTCCATAGTTAGCGAGAGCTGAGTGTTAGGGTGGAAAATAGTCTTAGTGAACTAGGTTTTTAAATGCTTGTCAAGCTTTAGGACGGCAAAAGAGAGTTTAGTTTCCCTATTGCTTGCAAAGGGTTCGATGTACAAGAGTATATTAGCCTAGATTGAATGAGTTTCATGTCCTAGGATGGTGCCTGTGTAAGAACCTTGTATTTGCTTGATTCTATTGTCATCCCCTGGATCAGATTGCCTAACCTTTGATCCATTGCTTTTATCGATTTAATCTTGTTTTTTTTTGCTTTATTTTCTTTTAAGTTGTTAGTCTTTTATTTCACTAAAAACCATACATATATACTCTAGCTTGAGTCGATTCCTTGCAATCAGACCGTGTTTGTTATAAACTTCTTGTGGTTCGAATGGTCGTACCATCAACAACTCCTGATGATGTTAAATATGGAACTCATTACATAGCACCACATACTTATGTAATGACCATACCATATATAACACCTGTGGATTTTATAAAGTATTGTTTTACTAAGGTCAAAAGTACACCGTTATCAACTCCTCTATATGTCTCACTGGTTCGAATCGTCGTACCATCTACATTAGCTGATGATGTTAATGATTAAGCCCACAATACAACATCATCTCCTTGTCTGATGCTCGTACCATTTGCAGTAGCTGATGATGTTAGTGATGAAACCCACAAAACAAGAGCAGCTCGTTGTTTGATGGTCGTACCATATGCAGTAGCTAATGATGTTAATAATGAAGCCCACATTAGATGTTATTGCTACATGTTATTCACAAGTAATTACAATGCAATCATACATATGGTAATTTTAATTGAGATTCAACTATATATTTAAAACTGCTCAAACATTTTTTAAAAGCTTGAATAAATTACAAATACATGAAAGGATATAATTTAAATATGGAAAGAAAAGATATTTCTTGTGAATGGTAATAATTATTTTTTTGTCAACTCATATAATATTAAGGTACCTAAAAAAGTAAGGGAAAGTTAATAACAATAAACCAAGACTTGAGTGTAGATCTGAGTTTTTTCAAGAGCCGTCCACAAAACATCAATAACCTATGAAGCTCGGGTTGCCAGAACAAGGAAAAACCATCGATTACCACATGGATAAGTAATTAACCAATTTGCCAAACCTCTAGTAATGATTATGTTTCCTAGGTTTGGTATCCAAATTTTATTTTGTACCACCCGGTCTTAGTAAAATGCCAACCCCAATAATCTGACCTCGATCTCTGCAGAATCACGATACCCAGAATAAGTTAGACATTTGTAGGGTCAAAATATTGTCATAATATAACCTCTCACCAAGTCCGACACTGAGAATCAATAAATTGATCGACAGTGAGGTTCAAATACAACATCGAACCTACACCTATTGTCGAACAAGGAATAACATCTGGAATCCATGGATCTTGCCAAACCATAGTTGCTCAGCCATCTCCAATTTTTCTAATAATTCCTTTAATGAAGAGAAAACGAGCTCAGGAAATACTTCGCCAATCATATAATGGATTATAATTTGTTATAGCCGTCATTGGACATTGATTTTTATAGTATCTTCCCTTCATAATTTTGGCAAATAAAGACTTAGTGAAGTCTAATAATTGCCATAATTGTTTAGCCAAGAGTTCTGAATTACATTCCTCTAAAGTGCGAAATCCTAGGCCTCCTTCAAATTTCAGTTTATTTGTTGTCTAACTGTCTCATACTCTTTGAGAATCTTTAGGATCTAAGTAGTCTCTTATTTGTTAGCTTTACAAATAAAACAGACTGTCATCAGCATATAGGAGGTGAGAATTGCTTGGGCTTTCTCTTGCAATGGAAATTCCAGTGATGAGCTTATCCATCTCAGCTTTCCTCAACTTTGAAATGAAGACTTCGGTACATAAGATAAAAATGTATGGTGTCAAAGGATCACCTTGTCTTAAACCACATTGTGGAATTATTTTTCCGCCAAGTACACCATTTAATATAACTAAATACTTGACACAAGTAGTGCAATGCATAATACGTGGAGTCCAATTATCATTAAATCCAAGCTTTCTAAGTAGATTTTCTACAAAATTCCACTCCACTCGGTCGTAAGCTTTACTCATATATGTCTTAATAGCCATAAATTTTCCTCTAACTGATTTGTTAGTACGAAGTACATGAAACATTTCATGGGCAATCAAGATATTATCTGAAATGAGTCTTCTATCCACAAAGGCTGATTGAGTTTCGAAAATAAGCTTTGGGAGGACCTTTTTTAATTTAAGACATAGGACTTTGGAGATGATCTTATAACATATGTTACATAAACTAATAGGTCTAAACTCCATCATCTTGGTCGGGTTTTTGGGATGAGGCAAATATTTGTCTTGTTTAAACCTTGTTCAAAGGTTCTCAACATTAAAAAATCATTGACTAATGTTATAACATCTTCTTTAATTACCTCCCAAGATTTCTGGAAGAAAAGAGCTATCCTACCATCAGGGCCCCGGTGTTTTCCTGGGGTCCATCATAAAAAGAGCTATCTTAATCTCTGCTTTTGTGACTCTACCCAAACACATTTGATTATCTGAGTCTGTAATTTTATTCGATTTCATCTAATGTCACATTGTCACCATCATTACAATTGGTAGTAAATAATTGTGAGAAGTATCGAGTAGCTTCTCCAAGTATATCCTCGTCTTTAGTTACCCAATTTCCCATATTATCCATGAGTCCAGTAATTATGTTCTTTGCTCTCCTTTGTTTTGTTTGAGCATGAAAGAACTTAGCATTCTCATCGCCCTCATGCAGCCATTTATTTATGCTCTTCTGTTTCCAATGGACTTCTTCTTTGGCATATGCCTGCTTAAGGTCTATTTTTGCCTTGTTAATTTCACCTGAATTGTTGGACTTAGCATTTTATAAATCCTAAACAGATTTTTGTAAGTCCATAATTTTATGTCTTTCAGACGGGATGTTCTCGTTCCTCCAATAGGAAATAACCCGACGACATCTCCTAATCTTAGAAATAAACGATAATCTTAGAAATAAACGATAATCTACGATGATATGGAAACCCTTTCCAGCATTTTTCCATTGTTTCTTTGAATCTAGCTTTGCCAATCCATCTTTTATCAAAGATAAATTGTTTATGTCGACTGAAATCCTGATCATTAACCCTCCCCAAAATTGGCTAGTGATCAGATCCTATCATGTCTAAATATTTAACCTCTGATTTTGGGAAATTTTCATGCCATAAATCTTTGGTAATAAATCTTTGAATACATTGAACAACATCAAAAATAAGATAAAAATATAGGGATTTTTAATAACTAAAAATTTTGATCGTAGAGATAGATATAGCAAAATTTTGAAATATCTCTTAATTAAATGAAAATTCTCCAAAGTGAGGTCAAAACGAATAATTACAAAGCAATTATACATAGGGTAATTTTATAATTGAGGATCAACTATATTTAAAACTATTCAATTTTTTTAAAAAAGTTGGATAAACTACAAAATACAAATACATGAAAGGATATAGTTTAAAAATGAAAAGAAAAGAAGTTTCTTGTGAATGGTAAAAAATATTTTAGGTAACAAGTGGTAACAAATCTTTGAATATATTGAACAATAACAAAATAAAGATAAAAATCTAGGACTTTTTAATACGCAAAATCTGAACCAATGAGATGGGTATATCAAAATTATCATATATCTCCTAATTAAATAAAAATAATTGTGCAAAAAAATAACTTAAAGTAATCGAGGATTGCAGAAAATCGCCAAGTAAAAAAAGTGCAAAAAGATCTTCAAATTGACCAAATTTCCAAATCAACCATCCAAATAAAACATGTGCAAACAATCATCAAAGTAACCAAGATTTGCAAATAAACCCTCCAAATAAAAATATGCAGAAAAACCCTCAAAGTAATTTGCAAAAACATCCATTACCCCTAGAACCAAAATCGAACCCTAATTAAGAGGAACCGAGCCAAAACCGATACTTGTTTACAAACGAGATTTTAGCTAGATTGAATAATTGGTGAAGCGGTTAATCTTGATGTTGTTATCCGTCTCCTAAGATCATTTTTAATGTTTGTCCTTGCATTGTTGATCAGTTGTTAGTCTCTAAAATCTATTACCCTACGTTTGATCTATTACCTTTTCCTTTTTGTTTTATTACTTTGTTTTGTTTGTTACTTTGCTTTGTACATACTGTTATACATTGAGTCGAACACTTGCAATCCTAATGTGTTAATTCTAGATTCCATGTGGATTCGATTCTTTAGTGCTACATCGACACGACACACACGAGAGGTTTACTTGATATTTCAACGTTGAAAACCTATATATCAAGTATCCATTCGGTCTTGATTTTTTTTCGTTTGGATTTGATTTTTCGGGTACATAGATTTAGGACCCATATAGATACTTCATCGGTTTTGGTTTTGGTTTGTTTCCTTTTAATTAGAGATCAGTTTTGGTTCGACCTTCAAGTATCAGGTTTTATGTCCATGGATAATGGATTTTTTTGCAAATCACTTTGAGGGTTTTTCTGCATATTTTTATTTGGAGGGTTATTTGCAAATCCTAGCTACTTTAATGATTTTTTTCACATATTTTATTTGGATGGTTTATATGTAAATTTTGGTCACTATGATGGTTTTTGCACTCTTTTTACTTGGTGGATTTTCTTGCAATCTATCGTCACTTTGAAGGTTTTTTTTGCACAAAAGCCTACATAAAAATTGAGTCAATTAGGTGTATATACAAGAATTTATGCATAATTAACTATCTGCCATTACTAGTATTGGTATGACCCTGTTTACATAATAAAGATGATTGTACCCGTACTTTTGGTCCACCAGTAACAAAAGATAGTTATATTAAAAAATAATAAAACTTTCTGACATGGGTATTGTGAAAAGCCATAGTGGATAGAAGTTTGTTAGATGTGAAGTACAATAGGATGTAGTGTAGATGTTAAAACATAGTGTACGGCGTAAAAGAATATGTAATTTTGGCGTAGGTGATTTAATGCTCAGATAATCTTCCACAGAGATGTGTTTTGTTAGATGGTATAATGTAGTTTAGATGGTAACTTATAGGTTAGAAGGATGGTAAGTCGTTTCTCCTCTTTCCTGTCTAATAAGATTGTTGTGTTTAATAACATTGTCCAAAATTTTGTACTATATGTTAAGAGTGCAATTGGTTGAGTAGTTAACTGTTTTATTAATACGAATTCGTAAGATATATTGAGTAAAATAGTTAACTGTGTGTGTTGATCAACGATGTATTAGTTGAACTTGTTTCCGTGAGTTTTAGAATAGGTAAGTGCCGCTCTTGCCTTGGCCGCTCTATGCAATCCCTTAATAACAAACAAGTCTAGAGCGACACTTACCTATTCAAATGTGTGTTATATTTTAGTCCAAGTGTTCTGTTTCCTGGTTTGTTAGGTAAAGTAGCTGCTAAGTGAATTCTTACCTCTAGTAATTGGAAATGTCGTATAGAATGTTTGAAGTGACTATGTTTTAGATTGTGTTGCATGTTAAAACAACGTTGTTAATGGTATTGTGAATGTTAGACGGTATATTTCGCAGAGGAAAGGAAGGTTAATGTTAGCAGGTATAAATGCTAGTTAGAGTGTGTAGTGTAACACAGAGAAATAATATTGGTGTGAACTGCAATCGTGAGATACTTGCCCGGTAAAAGTATAGTTTGTAGGAAAATTGATTGTTACACGACACATGCACTGGTGGCGGGCAATAAGAATGTTAGCTGTTACAAACACGGGTACCGGTATCCGCTAAGTGAATAGGTAACTGAACATGGTTTAATAGTAACTACTCACTGCTTTGCTAGTGGAGGGGCCAACCAACAATGTCCTGCTACCAAGGAACGCATCTCAAACAATGGCTGCGTTTTCATCCAAATTAAGAGAATTAATACGAAGATATGGCGCGTCGCCAGCAGTAATCTCAGCATGCGCCTTACCCTTATCCTTCATGGGATGAAGTATACATGTTTCTAAAGCAGATTGAACGAACATGTTGACGATGAAATACAGTAGTTACATGTAAAGTAATATGTAAGAGGCAAATGATATTTTAGAGGACAAAATAATGTTTACATCTAATGAATACCTCTTAGCATTAGATCCCTTAATTCGCAATGGAAATTTAACTTCTATATATATATGTACCAGTTAAAAGATTGAAGGTGACTCACCAAGATAAAGTAACTAGTATACTATATTGTAACATGTAAAGTAATAATTCATAACTAATGAATACCTCTTAACATTAGATCCCTTACATATTTATGTATATTTAGCGTCTATGTGAATATTTACCGATTAAAAGATTGAAGGAAACGAACCAAGGCAACATTTAATGGCTCGAAGGGAAATAACATGAACCACATGTTTAATGTGAATATTTAACCCGCATTCAATGACTTATCAGTCCCACATACTCTTTTAACTTTAGACTGAGGGAGAAAATTGTAAATAATGTAATGGGCTCCTGTCGAACTTCTAAATTAAAAAATGAAAGTGATAGATTCTTAATCACGTAAAATATTTTGTATATCAACACAAATTACTCATAAAAATTCTCCAAATTCTCGTCAAAACAAATAATTACAATGCAATAATATATAGGTAAGTTAATAATTGGGGATCAACTATATATTTAAGACTATTCAAAAAGAAATCAAAAAGTTGAATAAACTAAAGATATAATTTAAAAATGGAAAGAAAAGATATTTCTTGTGAATGGTAATAAATTATTTAGGCAAGAAGTGGTAATAAATTTTTGAATGTACTGAACAACAACATAAGTAAGATAAAAATCTAAGGCTTTTTAATAAATCAAAATTTGGACCGTAGATATATATATATATATATAGCTTTGATCTAACACTCATTATTCTCTCGTAATCAACAAAATCTAATCCTAAAAAGCCTTGAAATTGAAGGTTATCTTTACTTTCTTTCATCACTTCACACTCAAATTAATCAACTAATCTTCATTACAATTTGCAACTTCAACCACATTTCCCCTTTGTATATAATATTCATCTTCTCTTTTTCTCATGCTTTTTGTTTTGTTTTCAAACTCGTGATCTTATTTCTCATCTTCTAAAGCTGCTTATTTGATGTGTTGTTTTACTATACTATCATTTCATATAATTTAAATTACTTAGATAATATGTCTAGATTTTAAGATCACTGTAGATTTTTTTTTTGTTGAAAAAACTGTTTTTGTCCATATTGGTGTTGAAACTAATATTATATTCATATCCATGGAGAATCTGTGGCAATACAAATTTTTTGACGGTTCACGATTGTCGGAATTTGTGATGAAGTTCAACAAATTCTCCTTACAGGTATGATAGACTAGTCTAGACGAAAAAATCTATAAAAAATTAGTCTAGGAAAACTTGTTTCATACAGATTTTTGATAGAATATTCCATATGAAATAGTGAAATTTCTCATAGTAACATTGTATCATTTCCAGATCTAGATTTATATTTCTTTGGTTTTTGACGATTACATTCATATTTGATTAAGTGTTCATCTTTTGTTGAAATGTAATTTCAAAATTACATGTTTTCGTTCATTTCAATAAGTATAAAAAACTTATATTTTATTTCATTAAAACCAAAAGACTATTTTTTAGTCGACTAGATTCAGTTTTGAACATATCGTTATCGCAAAGTATTGTTCAATGAGACAGAATCTCTTCTGTTTTTAAATTATAATTATCATTTCAACTCTTTGTCTCTAGATCTCTTTTGCAAAAATCATGACTCATGTGTATAAACCCTAATTATCATTTCAACATTCTCCCTCTCTTTTGCCAAAATCATGTCTTAAAACCCTAATTAATTAATTGCAACTTTCTCCCTCTCTTGATATATTTTTCCAAAATCATCGTAGAATCGAGTTTGTTATGATATACTTTTGACCCTACCTCGCTTGAGAAATGTTGCTTGTTTTATCATTGTCCTTGTATCATCGATTCAAATGTATACTGGATTATTATCATAGAATTTCACTATTCTTAGGGCAAATTTTGCGTTTGTTGATCATTAATATAGTTAAAGTCTTGCATGTAAACGAGTATCTTTTTTGTTATTTGTTTGCACTATTTACACTCTTGGAATTGTTTAACGTTCACTACCATATTTTGCAAACCTCCTCGTTGTATCTACTTGTTTTATCTTTTCTATCTTACCCTTTACTTAAGAGAATTTAAGAATGCATTTATTTTCTTATCGGTGTCTCTAAGTAAGCTTTATGATGGTTAATTTAATGATGTTACAACCTCTAATCATTCTTTTTGTATCCACAATATATTTCAAGATCTTTTTGCAATGTATGATTCTAGTCCGAATGAGGCACAACCAGCCACAAGTTTTGGACCTCATGATTTTACTGAGGGTTATTTTGAGGTCGAGATCACACCTCCAGATGTCTCACCGGTTTGAATGATTGTACCATCTATAGTAGTTGATGGTGTTAATTATGAAACACACAACAACAACAGCTCCTTCTCTTGTGATTGTACCATATAGAGCACCTGATGTTGTTAATGATGAAACCAACAACACAACAACACCTCGACCTGTAATGGTCGCACCACTGGAGCCATGTGATGATGCGGATGTTGGTCCGAGTACTGGTTCAAATAAACGAAGACGTGGCCGACCAAAATGTTACAAAATTAAGACGATAACTGCCAAGTAGAAGCAAAAGACACATGATTCCAATAGTAAACTGGTTAAATCTTCTCTGAAATTTAACTCAATAATAACCTAAGAAGAGAAAGAAACCGGAAACCATGAGCTAGTTGAATCGGTCTTGATGCGGTTTTACGCGGTTAGACGCTGATTATGCCAACTAAACACAAAGCAAGACGACCTAACAACGGCCTTAAGCAGTTGCAGAAACTTGGTCCGGTTCCTGGAGTAGAAGAAGAGAATTGGTTTGTTCCCAAACCTGAGCTTTTAAATGATGATGTTCGGGAATAAGTTCTTGAAATTTACGGACTTCAGACGCATGTCTTGATCAATGCAAAAAGGTTTGAAAATGTTGGTCTGTTCATGAATCACAGCTGTTTGCCGAATGTCTTTTGGCAGCTTTTTGAGTATGACGTGAACAGTGAAACGTATATTCGCATTGGGTATTTGGGATGAAGCACATTCCTTCAATGACAGAGTTAACATATGACTATGGAGCTTCTCATGTCAAGCTGATTAATGAAGATGAATGAATTTTTTAAGGGCTAAACGATATGTCTATGTGGTTTTGTCAAATGTCGTGGCTCTTTTATCTGATTTTAGTTTGACTTTAATCATGCATTTCCTTCTTTTATTTGTTTGTGTTTTTTTTCTTTTTCGTACAAAACAGTGTTTTACTTTTTTTTTCTTTAAAGTAACCAAAAAAAACTAGAAAAGAAAACATTAATGAAACTAGTTCTTTTTCCTAAATAGAGTTATTGTAAGTTGGGTTTACATTATAATAGGCCCAAATCAGCGCTAAATTAGTAGTCATAGACTTTTTTTTTAAGAAAAAAAAAAGAAATAACGAAAGAAAAATAAAGGGCAGCACTGTCTATTTCCATCTTAAAATTTTGATATCACAATTGATCCACCCAAACTTTAATTTTTGGCTTAATTGCATAGAAGTATATTTTTTGGGTCTAATTGCACAAATTCACGGTTTAACGTAAAATCATTTACCAACTTGTATAATTTAGTCATAATCCAAACCGAAACCAAAACTTAACCGAATTTTGATCCGATTCAACCTATTTTGACCCGCATCAACAATGACTGAACCGATTGCTTCTCTCTATCCCCGTCATCTTCTTCCTCTCAAAAATTGAAATCCTAACTCAGCACAATTTCTTCTACGCTTCTCTTCACCCAATTTTGCAGTGACGAAGCGAAGCATCGAGTCTTTGATGTCATGGCCTTGAATTTCTTCTCCGCTTCTCTTCACCCAATTTCGAACCCATCTTCTTCCTCTCGATTCAATCAAGGACACTCATTCTGCAACTCTCTCCTCATCCTCCATCAACATGCGTCCGTTCTAAGCGACGCGAAATTGGCGTCACTGACAACAACAATTGATTCTCTTAGGCAAAAACCTAAAGAAAGTGAGTCCTAAATTCTTAACTACTTCTCAGAAAAGGAACATTAAGAGACAAAGCTACCTTAATGAGATCTCTCAGAGGAATGATTCTGTTTTCTTTGTAACAATCGGTGCCTTTGTACTCCTTCCCCCTTTGATAATTCTAGCCATTGCTATCCCAAGCTCAGGGAGCTTGAGGCTCTTCTCTATGCCAGACACGTTGAAGCAAGGATCAAGAATGGGGAAGCCTCTAAACACCGGGTACTTGTTTTTCACTTTCTCTGCAATCTTGTTTTTAATAATATCATATGCATGTTTGGGGAAATAGCTTAAGGTTGTACCTGAATCAATAATGGTTCCACCAGCACCATCTGCTCATTTTCCACGTTTCTTCAGGTATGTCCAGAGCTTCGTTCGTCAGCTCAATACTTACCTATGTTATCGAATTCATCATTCTCGAATTTGAGATTTTAATTTTTTTTAAACAATGATTTTGAATTTTTGTTTGATTTTGTCGCAGGGATTCAAAAAAGTTGTCCAGGATCTTTAGGGATGGAGAGAAGCAAATCGATCTGTCATTTTTGATGCGGGTCAAAATCAGGTTGAATTAGATCAAAATTGGGTTAAATTTTGGTTTCGGTTTGGGTTATGACTAAATTACACGAGCCAGTTAATGATTTTACGCTAAACTGTGAATTTGTACAATAAGATCCAAAAAATAATATTTGTGTGTAATTAAACCAAAAGTTGAAATTCGGATGGATCAATTGTGATGTTAAAGGTCTGAGCTGGAAATAGACCCTTAAAGACTAATAACTCTGGTTCGTTCTTTGTCAAGTCTACTTCTCCGGTCTCTCGCTTTCGTTTTGTTTGATTATCTATCTATTTCTGTTTTTAATTTGGGCATTAGGGTTTTCTTTTGGTCTGTCGTTTCTCTATAGCCTTCTTTCTCAAAAATTCACTTTCATGTATGCAAGTCGATTCGCGTAAAAGTTGTGTTCTTTTTCAGCTGTCCTCGTGCTTTTGATCACGAATTCGGTAGAATTATCTGGTCTTTCGTAGAAAAGGAGTTAGAAACTCTTAAGATCAAATTGCTAAGGTTCTTTCTTCTCTCCTAGGTTTTCAACATCTTAGTCTGATTAAAGTTTCTCCCTTTGTAGTTGGGACCTTGTTTTTCTACTTTTGATTGAACGTTTCCTGTTATCCTTTCGTTTAGAATGAATCATCTTCATCTATAGCTGTGATAATTTGTTTGTGAACTGGGGATTCGATATTTGTTTTCAGTAGTAGTTTAGTTGTAAGCTATGAGCACAGAATCCAAAGGAAGAGCATGGTATGATAAAATATACCGTAAACTGGAAACGATTCTTGTGGAGGTGGATAGTTTGGCTTCTGAGGTACTTTTGATAGTTCCTAAGTCTCTTTAGTCTTTGATGATTCTAAAACTATGTAGACCAGAAGGAAATGAAGTCTCTTGATTCTTTTGTTGGACAGTGTAAGGTTTCTTCAGGATCAAGTGATCCTCCATTTCCTGGATTCTGTAATAAATGAACCAGAGAAACTTACGGATTCGGAATTTTTCGATGTAGAGCAACGTAAGAATACACTTTCTTTGCAGAGATGTAAAACCCCTTCTGATACTCCATTGGACCAGAATATTGATATTCCGCAAAATGTTCGTTTAGATGAACAAATTGAGGCGGATACTTCAAAGGAGAAGTTAACAGACTCTGTGTTGATTGATGAGAAAATGCTCTCTAGCTCTTCATTCCCTGAAGAGCACAATGATTGTGATCAGATAGTAAATTGCCAGGAAAAACCAATTTCTTCTCAAGAATCTCAACCTCACTTTGGGATTCCTACTGGTGATTCAAATCTAGTCCCATTCGCTACAGATAGTCAAACTGCATCTGTTCAAGACAACTGTATGAAACATTCGTCTCTTTTTCTCATTCTACAAGTTTTGGAATTGCTGTCTGCAGTTTTTGTTAGTTTCATCATGTTCAATTCTTAATGTGTAGTTAATCAAGATGAGTTCTTCATTGAAGACTTCGATGTTGATTCATCGGATACCATTAATTTGTACGACATGCCATTTCGAGAAGACCCCTCCGATTTTGACGACACGTTGCTTTATGCAGCGCGTGACAGGACTCTGCAACTTGGATCATTCAACCACACATACACAGACATATATACACATGGATGTGTTTGTGTCTACTTTCAATCAGCTGTCGTTACTTAGGGACCAGTTGGCCACAATCTTAGTTTCATCCTATGGAAGAGGAAAATATTTTCATGAACTTATCTGTCATAAGACTGAAGATTACTCTTATGAACACATTGGTTGGTAATATGTTTCTTCTTGATCACAATTCACAATCATCAGAGAAAGATAATGGATGCTTTAACTTCGAAAAGAAGAAGAGAGAAGGAATATGAGCAGCTAGCAATATGGTTTGGCGATGGAGACATGGGTTGTGATTTGGTGAGTACTAAGGAACAAGTAACGACATGTCTGGACTCCAGAAGCTCAAGAGTCAAATGTTCTATTTGCAACAGAAGATTCTGAGTGGGAGCTATTGTAAAATAATTGCGATCTCTTTACAGGCTTAAGTGCGTTTAAAAATTAATCTATATACCAACAGATCCAATCAGGTTCTTATGTGGAAAGAAAACCAATATTTTCTTGCCCCTTTTAGTTTCTTTGACTGCTCTAAGCAATAAAATTGTAGCCATGGAGAAGCAAAAATAAGCGTGTTGATTAGATATAAAAAATAGATGACAAGACCATCTAAGAATTGTTCATCTGTCTTTGTACAGTAAGAATATCCTAATACAGAAAATAATCCGAGTGGGAAGAATATCCTAACTGTGCTATTAAAAGAGATGGATAGCAGCATAACAGCTCGGACTCTAAACGCTAAACATTTATTGCCTAATTACCAGTATCTGATCCACGACCTGAAGAGCTGTCACTGTCAGAATCTGCAGATCAAGAGAAAAGTTATGACTTGTGATGCTGAGTAAAAAGAATAAGAGCTGACACAAAGTTTCAACATTTACCACTAGAGCGAGATCCTGAGTCACTACTAGAACTGTTAGAACTACTTGATCCATTTGCGTTGTTTCCTTGTCCAAACGGAGATGACGTGCGAATTGCTTTTCCTGCTTTTTCCATGTCAACTTTTTTTATATAAGAATCATTATTCCACAGATCCTTTTGTTTTGTGTGTAGATATACACTATAACATCCGAACTTGTCATGAAACTAACCTGAGTCAGTAATTCTTGATGTTTCGGTGCCAGTTACTAGATTGGTCTATGTAACCAAAAGAAGAAAACAATGATATTAGCCAAAATCAATAAAAGCAGACCACAGACATGAATAATACAGCTAGCTATGGAAATCTTACTGGTTCTTGGATACTATTGTGAACAGATTCAGCATCTCTTTCTGAACCAAATCCCTGATCCTCCTTTCTCTTGCTCAAGCTGTCCTTATACCCAGTCACGAGTCTATACAGCTCCCAAAGCGTGTTTATATCAACATTATCAATATCCAGCTCAATTTCATCATCTTGTTGGGAGAGCTCTGGATTGCTCTTCTTTATAATCTGAACAACTGTCTCTAGTTTGTCATACGGCAAGTCCTGAAGCTCTTCACTGAGTCTCCGTTTCTCGTCCAACGTCAGGTCCCTGTTATTAACAGGCGCGTCCTCTTCTTCAGGTTTCTTGGGAGCAGTAGTGACAATTTCAGGCTCCACTGGGGCGGTCATAGATTCTTCTCTATCCCAAGTCCTATTATCAAGTACTGGAGGTGGAGGAGGAGGAGGGGGAGGAGGAGACGGGGAAGGTGTGGGAGCTGCTGGTAATGGCTCTACGATAGGAGCAATGGTTGAAACATGACCAGGCAAGTCGATATCACGAGTTGGTTTGAGCTTCCTATGATGATTACCATACTGCATTTCAATGGATACCCATTTCGCGTCAAACAAGCTCAATAAAACCTGAGCCATATGATGCACCTCATGGCCAACCGGATTATACAAAATCGCATTGTTAAAAGTAAGCCTGACATCTTCAGCGAAATCCAATGGTGACGTATACAAATTTTTCCCCAACTTAGTCTTCACTGTACCTAAATCCATAGGTTCTTTAACAATGGTGTGATAATCATGTAAGCCAAGTCCTTGAGCATCTACTGGCACACTGAATACCCATCCACATTTATGCTTCATCAATTTCGTAAGCAAACTGTTGCAGTTCTTGAAAATCTGAACAGTACCTTTATGAGTTCCAAGCCCGCTTTTCTTACCTCCATTCCCTGTTTTGAGCTTCTTGTTTCTCCCTATAACAGCAGTTTTGGCCATGGACCCAAAATTTCCACCAATATTACTACTTCCGGGATCGAACCGCTTGATCAAGCTCCTAACCTCATCTAGCTCAGCATTTAGTTTCCGCTTCAAGTTCCTAACCTCAAGCTTAGAAATCGAGCTCAGACTTACCTTTAACATGTGATGATCTTCCTCCGACGCAAACGAGTTCGACGGAGACACAAGAGGAACCGGCCGGTCGTTTCTAGAAACCACCATTGGATTGGATCGGTTCTGGCTCGCACTCCACTTATGCTTCGTCTTCGAAGCTCCACCACCTAATATATGGTTAGAAGACATTCCTTCCCCTGAAAACAAAATCTTGTTTAACGGAACTAAAATCTAGGGTTTCTCTAGGGTTTTTGGACTCGGAGCAGGAAGCATTAAAGATTTTAACACCAAATCGGAGATAAGAAAATTAACTTTAATCGTAATTCATGAAGATCGCTCTGGATTTTGCAAAGCTAGAAACCCTAAGGAAACAATGGTGAGAGTCGCAAGGTCGCGAGAATAGCATCAAGCTCACGCGCTTCAGCACCCGAGAAATTGGGGTAAAACAAACACATTGCCAAACCGGTACAAACCGGAAATTGCCACTTAATTGCTACATCCAGCTTCAGCTTGCAGAGTTGCAGATAATCAAGTTTTGGCGCCAGAACTAATCATCAAACTATTTTTTACGTTATATTCATTTTTACTAGAAGCTTGTAAAATTGTCAAATAATCATGCGATCCATACTTTTATTACTCTTTCACGTAAAGACAAAAAAGATGACGAGGAAAACCGAAACCGGATCAAGATTTAGAGAAGTATAAGTTGATCCACTTGTCACACATGCATAGATATAAAAGTCACGACATGGATAATATATACATCAATTGTTATATATACTACTTTATCAGTACGTAAATCGAAACTTAATTAAGAAACAGTCCAGATCGAGACGATCAGGTAAGATCGAGGAATGGATAGACACGAGCAGGATCCACGTGTCCAGCTCCAAACACTTTCATATCACATCTGTCTCTTCGTTACTTCCACTTCACCTCTTTTTAAGTTCTCTCTTTTCAATTTTTCTTCTCTCGCATTTTCTTTCTTCCTCTTAATCTTTCCATCAAAGTTTGATCCGCTCATTGGAATTAGGGTTTGAACAGAGCTATAAATGGCAACATCTGCTAGAAGAGCATACGGATTCGGGAGAGCTGACGAAGCGACTCACCCGGACTCGATTAGAGCCACTTTGGCCGAGTTTCTTTCCACCTTCGTTTTCGTCTTTGCTGGAGAAGGCTCCATCCTCGCTCTAGGTTCGTAGTTTGCAAATAAAAACATATTCAGCCAAAACTTACTACGTTTGAATGAAGACTAAGTGAAAGATATCAAAGTTATAAGTATCGTATATATATTCGTTCCGATCATGCATCATGATGCATGTGTGAATTGAAACTATACATAATATATGTCTGTAATCGTGTAATTGGACAGACAAGTTGTATTGGAACACGGCGGCCCACACGGGGACAAACACACCGGAAGGTTTAGTTCTGGTAGCTCTAGCTCATGCATTTGCTTTCATGGCGGCTGCTTCAGCGGCCATTAATATCTCCGGAGGCCACGTGAACCCGGCGGTCACTTTTGGTGCTTTAATCGGAGGCAGGATCACAGTGATCCGAGCAATCTACTATTGGATTGCTCAGCTTCTTGGTGCTATCCTTGCTTGTCTCTTGTTGAGGCTTGCCACTAACGGCCTGGTATTTATCTTCTCGCCAATCTCTTACATATTATTGGGCTTCTGTTCTCGATTTGAATTCAGTTTTAAGTTCGCTATCTTTCGGAAAGTTCATTATTGCCATATAAATTCAATTTTGTACGGAAACGTTTACTTTGTATATGTCTGTAAATGTATGATCCTGACTGTGAAAGTGATTCTCTGATGCAGAGACCAGTAGGTTTTCATGTAGCGTCTGGAGTTGGTGAGCTTCATGGGCTAGTGATGGAGATTGTACTTACATTTGCTTTGGTTTATGTCGTGTACTCAACCGCAATAGATCCAAAGAGAGGGAGTATTGGGATCATAGCGCCGCTAGCCATTGGACTCATAATCGGGGCAAACATATTGGTGGGAGGCCCATTCGAGGGGGCCTCTATGAATCCGGCTAGAGCCTTCGGTCCAGCATTAGTAGGATGGAGATGGAGTAACCATTGGATCTATTGGGTTGGACCTTTCATTGGCGGTGCACTCGCTGCACTTATCTATGAGTACATGGTCATCCCCAGCGTGAACGAAGTTCCTCACCACAGCACCCACCAACCATTGGCTCCTGAAGATTACTAGACCTGGTCCGAGCTTTCATATAGAGGGGTTCTCTCTTTGTATAAAGAATCTCTGTGTTTGCTTGTGATGTTCGCTTCCTTGGTTTTTTTTACCCTGCAACTTTGCGTATAATTGAGTCTACACCAGTATCTGTTCTTGTAGTGTACCTATTACAATAAAGATTTCACGAAAAAGTGGTCAATTATCGGATTAAAATGGAGACATCTATGGCTTTCTCTCATGTACATGTGACGAATGCCGAACTTCCTGTATTAGTGTAATCAGTATTTGTGTCTGAAACCTGCAAAAGATTCTTCCTTCTTCTGTGCCAAGATGGTCCTCTCATCTTTTCACCAATCTGTCTACTCTTTTCCTCCATGTGACGCCTCTTCTCCTCCAACTTCTCGCCCATCTTCTTGCCAAGATCCAACATTCTTGCTTTTCTTCCCGATTTGTTTTCTTTTAAATCATGTTGTTCGTTTGAAACCATCGACCTAGATGGCGGATGAAGAACCGCAATCGCTCTGGTACTGCCTCTTGAGTTCATCTCCTGCTTTTCACTGCTGCTGGGTAGCAATAATGTAGTTTTGGATGTTGCAGCGAGTTGTCGCTCTCTACTGTTGCGGTTGTGGAATTTGAACATGGCGTAGACATAGGCTCTGCTTCAGTATGTTTATTCTAAATGGTAGTGGCAGCTTTCTGCTCTTGCGCAGACTGAGCACAAGAGGAAGATGACAATCCCTGCTTCGGAAATAGTCGGCTTCTGGGAGGCGTTTGCAGTTTTCTGCATTTGCTCTGACTGAACACAGGAGAACAAAGTCGGTGGCTTGTCTGAGTTGGATTTCGCTTCTGTTGCATTGGGGCTATTGTGATCCTGTTCTTGATTCAACCACATAAATGGAGCGACATTTCGTTGAACCCAATCATCTTTTTCAGCTATCATCCACGGGATCGTTAGGCTTTTACACTTGGGAAGAACCACCGCTTCTCGTATTGCCGTCTGCAGAATCGTAATGTTATCGCATTTTCCCACTATTAGGTTGACTAGAGACCGAACAGTATAGGTACGAAAGAATAAAATGTACCTTGAATCGGTTGATCAAGAACATTGCCATATGACTGTTGGTGATTTTATGTTCTCCAACAGAAGATGCAAGATCGAATTCAATATCAGGCATGCTCGTGAATCCAAACCATTGTTGGTTAGAAGGGGGCGGCTTCATGTGTACCCGCAGTGTCCCTCTAAGTGAAGAAACCCGTATTGACAAGAATGACTGGATAAATAGCATGAGAACCCAATTAAAGGCTTTCGAAAGAACTTACGAAAGGTTATAAAAAGAAATCCATCAAGCAAAAAGAAACTATCTTGTAGATATTTTGAAAGGACGTATCAACCTGGCAAACTTGGTCAGCAGATGTTTTAAGAATAGACTTCCACCTGGACACACCATTTGAAGCTGCCTTTGTTCCTTTTGAGCCGTTGAATTATCTGCAAAAAACAGAAAAATGGCAAGAAAATTCAGTCATCGTTAGTTTCCACAGGGATGGCTAACTTTTATCGAAAATCTTCAACACCTTCAGTGAGGTTTGAAGGAACTTCCCCTGCAGAGCTTGGCTGCAACCTTGTGTAGGTTATGCCGTTTTGTAGATTCACGTCACGGATGTCAACTCGTGTTTCAACGTCAATCACCGCTTCACCAGAGTATTTGATATCTAGTTCAAAAGCCCACACACCACTCATATCCATTGGAAGAACCCGTGTAGCATGTATATGAGGTGGAAAATTTCCAGTTTCAACAACAGAGCAGTTTAGTTCGCCTATGTAGCTCGGAGTCCTCATGTTGGATAACAACCGCTGTTTGAACAACATATTACAACTTTGTGTGGTCGTAGATAACAATACATCTCAAAATCTGAGATCATGGAAATTGCATACCTGTTTTCGTGCTTGCACTGAATTCTTCACTCCCGTTTTTTGTTTAAGATCGAAAAACAGCCTAGAAAGTAGCAAGTTGCAAGCTAATGTTCCTTCATCAACTTCGAACTTATTTTCAGAGTATCCATTCGAAACCCCGGAGATATGACTATTATGGCTCGCAGAACATAAAAACATAGGCACATCAGAGCTACTTCCATGTTGTGAATCTTGGCATGAACGCACACAGGTTTTCCTGTCTTCATGATATGATCGATTCCTTGAAAATTTCTTCAAGAACAAGCGAACCTTAGAAAAAGAGCCATCCGTTCTGTTCCCTTTGTCAGGTCTCAAAACTTAACCCAACTGATGGTTTCATAAATGACGGATATGCATCATTAAGAGATGCCAAGAAACTACGGAACTCCTCTTTCAATTTGGTGGAGTACCAGATAAACCTTTCCTGATTTTCGCAAGCAGCAAGACGAAGGGCTTCACACCATGATTACTTTTCCCAATAAGTCTCGAGATAGATGTAAAACACCTGGTTTCCCTTGTACAAGTCTGGAGAAATCTTGCTTTCAACTTTTACAGGAAATCTTTTGGCCCTAAGAAGCAAAGAAGAAAAAGAAAATGCAAAAGAACAATTAAAGAACAATTAAAGAAAATGCAAAAGAACTTCGTATGAACCCTTGTTAAATGACATCACAAGTTCCGGAACCTAATAGGATCAAATTCAAGGAGTACAACTACGAATGTTAAACTTAACTCAATGACCTGATTCAACCAGAATTCACGATTCCAATTAAAGAAGAAACTGGAAAACAAAGAGCGGGTACCATTTTCTTGTAGCGAGATCAGACCCGGAAACAGCTTCGATAGAGCAACCTTTGAAGGAAACAGTGGTTTGAGTGCCATCAGTATTTCACAAGAGGAGCTTGTGATCTTTGATCAGTGCCAATTTTTGAAGTGAAAGAATCTCCAAGACGTTTGTCTTCCTCTTCTGCTCTGTGGTTAGTTTTTCCTTCATCAAGTTCTTCAAACCCTCATCCAGTTCCAAAATCCAGATTACTCCCCAGAAAAATAAATACAGATGTCATTACAGATATCTGAAATATGAGAGAGCAAACCAAAATGCCAGAAACAGAATTTGTCCGGGCTCTAACTTCGACTACTACTCAAACAGTGTCAATGGTAAACGGTGACATTGTAATCAATGAACCCTAAGAGCCAGGACGTAGCTAATAGCTACACACTAGTAGATACGAGCTCAACGGAAATTTCCTATGAAACGAACTCAATTCTCACAACGAAAGCAACATGCACACATTCCGATATTAGACCTAGAATTTCAGTTTTCTAAGATTAGTCTCATTGCAGAGAACAAACTTTATTCTGTCTCGCGGAAAAGAAAACTCTTAAAAACCAAAACCAAGATCGATCACCTGTTTGTTAAGACAAAAATCAATAGATTCGTGAGGATTAAAATCTTTAGTGGAAGGATCAGAAACAAGTTTAACTACATCCGATCTCTCTCCGGATTCAATCGCTTCAGAAGATACATCAATCCCGCTGTTTCCAACGCCAAGATGGCGAGAATTCCCAATAGAAATCTACATGGGAATACGAAACCCACAAACGAGAACATCTCCAGGAAGCTTTAATTTATTCTCCTGGCAGCGAGGAAATGCGGAGAAGGTATCTTGAGAAGGAATCAAGCGGGGACGAAAGATTCGAGGCGTTGAAGTTGTTCATGTCAGTATACAAGGAAAACGAAGAAAAAGAGAAACTGTGGGATTAGCCATTTAATCTCTGGAAGCGCAATCCCAACTTCCAAATTATAGTATGTTTAAGGATAAAATATTATTTAGTTTTTGATTTTTACAATTATTTTTAATTTATATTACAATTATTTTTAATTTATATAACAATTATTTAACAAATTAGAAATTAAACCTATTTCAATTCACAAAAATATTAGAGAGCGTTTTGCGTGGGTGACCTAGCGCCGCCGACTGCTCCCCTCTAATCCTTGGTTCCTTGTGTTTCAGATCTGATATAGGAGATGTGTCGTGGTGGTTCTAGGTTCTTAGCCAAAGTAAGGAGAGTTGAGTTGATACTGCGGGCCTTTGGATCTACCCGGCTTCTCAGTTGCTATAGTGACTCAATTCCTTGTCGTGGTGGGCTCTCAGATCTGAGTCTGAGCCGGTGAATATAGCGTCGGTGAGGCTCGCTGAGTTTCTTTCCGGTTATCTCTATTCATTTGCTTTGTTCTTGGGTCTCTCGTCATTTTGGTTAAGCTAGTGGTTAATAATATTTTAGTTGTTGGTTTTCTCCTTGATTGGTCATAGGTTGTCATTAGTTTAAGCTCCTTTAATTGTTTCTCTAGTTAGTCGATCGTGTAGTTCTCTCTTCATTTTCGATCGGTTGCTAGCTCGTTTAATGATTCGGTTTCTCTATATAGAGAATAGTTGTGTTCCTTGTCAGTACATTGTAGACTTTATCGAAATTTGGTATTTTTATGGGCGCTATCGAGGCGTTAATTAGTTTAATGTGTTTCGACTTCGTCATTTTTGGAAGAAATGTCATGTTCTCCTGTGCAATTCTGCCATTTTTGTTTGTCTTTGGTCTCGTCTTCAGATTGGCTTCTTTCTGTGGTTTAGTGCAGTTCTGGTTATTGGATTCTTTCTTGCCATTTTAACACCTCGCTTTTCATTTGTGAGGTTCTCTTATTTGTCATAGGATGCTTCCTATCAGTTTTGACTTTGCAAAGTTCACTGATAATCTCGATCTTTTAGTTCAGGGTAGTAGTTTTTAGAGTTTATAACAGTAAGTGTCATACCTAGTCCTTTCGAGATTTTATATTCTAAATTCCCATTTTTGTACTTTGTTTCGAGGGAAATTTTGTCTTCTACCGGCTGTTGTATTCGAACAATATATTCCACCATGGTTTTAATATAATTCAAAGGAAAAAAATAAATTAGAAATTAATCTACAAAATATAAATTGTTAAAATAAAAAAATATAAAAAATATACAATGAAAGTTTTTTTTTTTTGTCAACATTGGACCACAACTAACCGGCCCATTAGCCAAGTTCCTACATAATGTAGGCGGTGGGACTCGATCCCTGGTTATGCAAGTACGCATGTATTAGTGGACTTACCATCTACCACTAGACTAAATGTCACTTGCACAATGAAAGTTGAAATATAATTTTTTTCCTTTAAAAGTTAAACTTAATTCGGCACTATTATGGGCCATTCAAGCAAGCTGGGGTATCGGGTTCCGCTGTGTAGAAGTTGAAGGTGATAATAGTAATATCAATCTCCTCTTACATGGTGCATCTACTAGTCTTCGCCTCTCACACTATGTCGATACTGCCCAAGCTTGGCGATTGCTGTTTGACGACATAAGATTCCAATATAAACCGCGGAGCCAGATTATGTGTGTGGACATTTTAGCTAAGTCGATGATGATAGGCCCTTCAGCTTCTGTTTGGGATTTGTATGATACTTGTCCAGCTTTGTTACCAACGTTTGTAAACAATGATAGTTTAATTGCAATATAAATCTACGTTTGACGAAAATAAAACCGCAATGATAGTTTAATTGCGTTTTTTTTCTCATAACTGCAAAGCTAACGACCGCCCTAATTCTGTTTATAATATTCTCCATGGCTTCAACATGAGAAACAGAAACCACAATGGCAAGTTGCTATATACATTTACAAAAAGACAACCAAAAACATTGTCCTGTCTCTTTTCAGACCTACAAACTCGTGTTCATGGAGAAGAAGCTATAGTCACTGTGATCATGAACATTAAGCTGTTTCAGGCATGAATCCGCTGCGCTTCGAAGATAAACTAAACGTTCTTGGTCACAAGATTCTTGATTCCCCCACAAATCTCCTTGCAATTTGTAGGTAACTAAACCAAAAGGAGCCAATTGAAGTCTCTTGGTCTCATCGTTAGAACACAATGTTTCTTCTTCTATGGCTTTGTTAATCTCATCGCCTATCTCTACCAAATTACATAAGAAATCGAAAATCACTGTCTTAAGCTAAGAGATTTTATCATAATCTAAGTATTACACTGCACTACTTTAGACAAGAACATACCTTGGAAAGCCGAAGATAGCGTATGATAACTCAAGAAACATGTTAATAAGTCTTTATCGGTCTTATGAGAGGGAATATGGTAAATCGGATACCTAAACCCACAGCAAAAGTTCAACACTTTATCATCACCGAGGCTGGAAAAGCCTTGTAGATCAAGTAAGTAGACCGTTTATATACTTACCAAGCAATGGCCATCCAACTTGCAGGAGACAAATCAATACTCCTTAGAGTCAAAAGCCCTGGATACTTTGCAGCCAATCCATTTACCTAAAACAAACCAAAAGAAAGTACAAATTCTCAGAGTTCTTTAAGAATCAAGCAAGATGGGATCACTAGAAATGAAAATGGATAAAAACCTTAGTGGTAAGAGGAACCCGTAAGTTGGGTTTAGCCGACTCAAAGTACTGAAAATCAATGTAACCGAGCTTGTCTCTCATCAAGGAAGAGATGCAATCTACTTCAGAACCCGAATCATCAGAAACAGAATCCCATAATCTGCTAGAACCACTGCTCATTGACCTTGACAACTTCTCAATCTCACTATCATCACTCCAACATTCACTCTCACAATCAATGACCTCGCTCTGGTTCCTGCAACCATCAATAGATTCCACTCATCAAGTTCCTTAACATGTATATATATAGAACAGCCTTGTTCCCAACTACAAACTAATGTTACTTCAAACCTGGAAATGGTTGTGACTTTGTTGGTATAGATTTGAATGGCGGAAAGATACGGGACATAGTACTGCATAACGGATTCAACATTGTCTAAATCGACCTTTGATCCGAGTCCATACGCACTTAGCTCATCAAAACACTCCCAAAGATCTCTAAGCCTGAAATATTCAACCTCGTTTTTGCTCTTTTGGATCCACAAACTGTACACATCATTCTTGCAGCTCTGAAAATTAACAACAAAGGTCAAACTTTTAAACAGTTTAATCGTATGTTTAGTGATAATGCTACTTGAAAGCATTGTAATTCAACACACAGAAGCAAATAATCTACATAATAATACAAAAATTGCTGAAAGAGACAGTGATTTAATGGGTATAAAGATGCAACGACACATTCATAGGATATACCTTAGTACTCGGAATATTCAAACCAATTTTTAATGCAATACATTTTTTAATTATAAATTTGATTTTTCTTGGTGTATCGTTAAGTTTACACGTGGTGAGTAAGTTTCACTAAACGACATGATATCCTAAGAAAATGTTGTCCATTTTTTTATTTTCACCAGTTAAGTCTCTAATTGTATTATAATATAAAATTTGTCGATATGTAATTAAAAACACAATATTTAATTAGTGGGTAAATTTTAATCAAACTGATTAGTTTAAGACTCGAGAATATGTTTGAGGCTGATTCTCGAGAGGGAAGAAAATTAGAGTACCTGTGATAAAGATAGAGAAGGAGGGTTTGGAGATAAAATCAATCGGGAAAAGAAAATGGGGGAAGAGAAGAAGTAGAAGCAGAGTTTGAATGAAGGTTTTGGAATATTATTTTGATTGTATTTATTGTAAGAAAAACAAACGAACACGACCAAAATCTTCTCTCCTTTCTCTTGCCCTTCTACTTTTTTAAATAGTATTTTTAGATAATTATTTGTTTAATAACCATTTTTTAATAAGAGTAAACAATATAACCGTAAAAAAAAATCTAAAAACTAATCACATTCACTCTTCTATTCATATTCATGTAAGAATGATTGATTTGTCTTGCAAATATAGAACATTTAAATAATGTAGAATATTTATATAGTATATAACGTTTACATAACCATAGAAAAACAAAAATATGGTTTTTTACCATTATGTTAAAAAGTTTTATACAAAACGAAGTTCTATATAATATAAAACTATTTAATAATAATTTTTGGTCAATTTTTAAAAATTTTAATTTTAGTATATGTAGGAAATTTTTTATGTTTTAAAAAAAAAAGTTTTAGATTTGAATTAGTATTTTATAAGAAGATATAATGTACATAAAATACAAGAGAATAAAATATTGAGAAAAATAATACAAAATTTTGTTAATAAAATTGAAAAATTATAGAATGATATATATTGTATAGATATAGAGATTTATTGTTGATAACATGATTTTACTCTATTTTCAAATTCTATTTTACTAATGTGTCGATGCAGTACAAAAGGTTGTCAATCCAAGTGGGAGTATAATTAGCCATCAGAATGCAATCAGACTATTCTAATTCAAGCCAAATAGATTCAATGGTTTGTTATGTATCAACCTAAATGAGCAGTTTAAACAACGAAAAACGGTAATAAATAGTAAATAAGTAAAACATGACAACACTTAGAAACATAGATAGGAAACATAGTAGATTGCAGTAAAAAAAGAGAATTAAGCAAGACAGAATACTAAGCAAACAAATGAGAAAGAGGGAGTGAGAATCATGGATCAGTGGATCATTCAAACCTACTGGGTTGCTTAACAAAACTCAATAGAGCGGATCTCTAAATAATAAATTCATAAACTATTGAATCCACTCTCATGGCAAACAATCTCAGCAAAGCTATCAATAGGCCATATCATCATAGGCGTTTAACGACCTAACTAACATGAAGAAACAACTAAATATAGCCGATAAACACCTTAGACATTCGATCCCTCGAGCTAAGAGTGTAAATCTCTGAGATGGTTCAATCAAACATTCTATCAAACACCTATTGGGTGCTAGAATGTCTAAGAACGGATTTCAATTGATCAAAGAGAAATGAGCATCAACAACACCCAAACAGAAGAGATCTAACTTAATCTACTCTTAAGCAACAAAGTCTAAGATCCACACTAATCTAACCTATTTCCTCAAGAACCCTAGATAAACTACTCATAAGTCATTAAGGAAACAAACAAAGCGGAAATCAAAATGGACGACATGAGTAGGAAACTAAGAATGAAATGATAAACAAGAAAGGAAAAGAACAAGAATTGCATTAAAAATTCATAAGTGTAAAGTTTTGCTTTGGAATTACAAAGTGAGAAAACAGCTGAAACATTTCTTGCACTAAAGAGGCAAAAAGGAGGATGTCTGTTTTAGTGGCATCCAAGGAATATTTATACTCCTACCCTACTAAACCTATAACAGGTCCCAAAAAAAATAACTCAGCCCATCTCTAGAGTGGCCCATTCGAGTGGTAAATGTAGTCATCAATTCGATCCATATGCGAAAGCGGCCCATCAACCTCGTACGTGCAGAATCAACTCGACCACCACCAGCTGAGCCGAATCAACTCGACGGCCACTAGCTGAGAAGAATCAACTCGACCTCCACCAGTTGAACAGAATCAACTCGACCGCCACTAGCTGAGCAGAATTAACTCGACCAACACCAGCTGAGCAGAATCAACTCGACCGCCACCAGTTGAGCAGAATCAACTCGACCGCCACCAGCTGAGCAAAATTAACTCGGCCACTAGTTCATTTCATCTATAGTCTAGATCAGTCTATAAATGCACTCAAATGTTCTTGAAAATAACTCCAAATGCAAAGTGTATGCTGTGCAGATGCAAACTGTGCAAATGAACCGAAAAGGATTCAAACATGATGTAAATGCTACGAATATGTATGTAAAATGAACTAAATGAGACACTTAAAGCTAGCTAAAATGCATACATATCAACTCCCCCAAACTTAGACTTTGCTTGCCCTCAAGATGAACTAAATAATGTGATTTAAATGTAAACTCAATGTCCTAGTTGCCAATTCTAAGATGCAAATCAAGCAAGCCGTACTTAAAAACTTTCATGCCAATCACAGTTCAGTCCAAGTTCGGCCTTAACCTACATATACATTTACATTAACCATTCCTTTTAACATTCATTAGCACAAAACCATGGATCAAGCTATGCATCTCCTAAAAACTTGTTTGGTCAAGGGTATGGTCTAAGAGATAAAAGTGATCTCTTTCATATGTATAGCTCAATCAAATCTGCACAAGGATCACTTAAGAATGGAATAAGCTTTAGCAGAATGATAAAGGTGAAAGTCAATAGTTGCATACAAAGATAAGACCTCATCTACCCAAGCACCTAATATTGGACTTAAACCTATTCATTTCTACCCAAGAAGATGATCCTAATTCTACCCTTTAATCACAAGACCATTCTTTTCTTTTCAGCCATAAACATCCTTGATATCTTTATCTTTTAGAATCAACTTCACAATCTGCTTATTCTTTTCCATTCTAAGGACAGGGTATTTATTTGATAACTTCTAGCGGTTTGGGTTTCTCATAACATACAACTCTGGTTCTTTTTTTTCTTATTCCATAAGACTTTTTTATATCGTTGCTTTTCTTAGCTTTGAACCTTTTTGACATTTTTATTCTCAAAACCTTTACTAGAATACTTGTATACTTTCATACCTTTCTCCCCTTAGAACTCTTTACCATTTCCCTTCTTTTATTTCTTTCCAAGTATTTCCTCTTTCCAATGCATATAATGTAAACAACCCATAACCCAAAATCGAATCCACCTAGTCCTAGCTGATCCAAACTCGATGCATATACTTGCTAATTGATACTCAAATTAAGGTTATCACTTAGTAAGGAATGACATCAGATCAAAGGTTCAATCAAGGCATGAAGCTCAAACAAAACATTCCTAGCATAGTGCAGTCTTAACTTTCAGAGCAAACTAGACATGCAACAAAGAACTTAGAAACTAAGGCATTGAATCTAGCACATAAATCAGCAAGCTTGAATGGTTATATCCTCATAACTCCCAATGCATATTCTAAACTCAATCCTAAGTGAATGCAGACTACATGAACACTCTGTTTTTGTGGAATGATTTTGAAAAAGTTTTTCAATTTTTATAAGTTTTCTATGCCTTAAATGTAATGCAATGCGTGCAGACTCAAGTGTGCAAAAATTGAAACTTAGAACACAGAAGACATGGTTAGAAACATTTAGAACCCTCCCCCAAACTTAAACTACACAATCCCTTGTGTAGTAAAAGCCAAAGGAAAATCCTAGACAAACAAAACAAAATGAATGATGCAATGGTATTTACAGTGAAGAGGTGGAGTTGGTACCTTATTGGAGACCAAAGAAGGAGTTTTGGTCACGTTTTTCATTGAATCGACCTCTCTCTGGTCGAGTTGCATGCTCGAGTGAAGCTCAGCTAATGTGCAAATATTAAACTCGATCCCATGTTGGTCGAGTGTTGTGGTCGAGTGCAAATTGTTCAGGCTCGTTGGGGTTCAACCTTCTCCAATTGTTGCATTTCATGTTGTACTCGACCTTCCTAATGTTCCACACACTTCCCATGACCTGAAACACAAGAAAACATAAAAGAAACAAAGAAAAACTACAAGAAATTGAAAGAAAGTATATACAAGGATACCATGGGACTTCCTCCCAAGTGACCTTGTTTTAAGTCACTAATCTTGACTTCTCACACCCATTAGACTTGGGGTAGTTCTGGGAGGGGAATTGAGGTCCTATCTGAAGTGGTTCCATCAACCATGTAGAGCTTAACCTCTTCCCATTCATTGGAGGATCATCTCATTCCTTGCTAACCAAAGTGATGGCTCCACAAGGCATAACCTCTTTAATGTTGAAAGGTCCTGACCAATCTGGTTTGGTACTCGTTGGGAAAAGGAGTTGCTTAACCTTGGCAAATGTCTTGGGATGTTTGCTGCTCTTCACCTTGTACTCCATTACTCCATCCATATATCCATTTGGTTGCAAGACTATATTATGCCCAAGATCCAGTGTTGGTAGCTTGCATAACTTCTTAAGAGGCGGTTGTGCAGTCTCATTACAAGCAAACATAGATTCAAGGCTTTTCTCATCTACAACATCTTCAAACATTGAAGTTTTACTACAGTAATCACTAGTTTTACCACTCTTTACCAATACAACTGAGAGAGCTTAAAAGGTTTAATGTCCACCTGGTCTAATCCCTCAATTGAGAAGCTTTGACCTTCAATAGTTGGTTTCCTCTTTGCCTCTTGATATCAAACTTCATTTGGAGGTCTTTCCCAAGGTTCAACTCGATTGTTCCACTCCTCACATTAATTACTGCACCAATTGAGGCTAAAAATGGCCTACCAAGGAGTAATGGATCATGTAGTTCTTCATCCATATCAAGCACCTCAAAGCCTGTGGGGACGTCCACATTTCCAATCTTAATATGCAAATCCTCCAGTAAACCATATGACAATCGAATGGACCTGTCATGTATGATCAAGGAAAGCTTACAAGACTTGTAATTGTTGAATCATAACTTTTTTGCAACTGAGAGAGGCATTAGGCTTATTGAAGCTCCCAGATCACAAAGACAGTTCCTGAAAGTTAAATAACCCAATGACCATGGTAAAGTGAATGTCCCAGGGTCCTCTAGCTTCTCTTGCACTATTCTCTTCTGTGTGATGGCACTGCACTCATGAGTCTCTACAGTCATTCCCTCTAATTCCTTAGTTCTCTCTTTAACTGTCTCTTATAATGTACATAAAATAGAAATGGAGAGAAGAAAATAAAGAGAAAAATAATAGAAAATTTTGTTAATAAAATTAAAAAATCGTTGAGTGGTATATATTGTATAGATATAGAGATTTACTGTTGATAACATGATTTTACTCTATTCTCAAATCCTAATTAACTAATGTGTCAATGCAATACAAAAAGTTGTCAATCCAAGTGCCAGTGTAGCTCGCAATCAGAATGCAATCAGGCTATTCAAATCAAGCCAAGTATATTCAATGGTTTGTTATCTATCAACCTAAATGAGCAGTTTAAGCAACGGGAAATAGTAATAAATAATAAATAAGCAAAACATGACAACACTTAGAAACTTAGATAGGAAACAAAGTAGATTGCAGCAAAAACAAAGAATTAAGCAAGACATAATACTAAGCAAACATATGATAAAGAGGGATCCTAAGGAGTGTTGATCATGGATTAGTGGATCAATCAAACCCACTGGGTTGCTTAACAAAACTCAACAAAGCGTGTCTCTAAGCAATAAGTTCATAGATTTTGAATCCACTCTCATGGCAACAATCTCAGCGAAGCTATCAACAGACGTTATCATCATAGGCATTTAACAACCTAACTGACATGAAGAAACAACTTAATATAGCCGATAAACACCTTAGAAATTTGATCCCTCGAGCTAAGAGTGTGAATTTCTAAGATGGTTCAATCAGACATTTTATCAAACACCTATTGAGTGCTAGATTGTCTAAGAACGGATTTCAATTGATCAAAGAGAAATGAGCATTAACAACACCAAAACAGAAGAGATCTAACTTAATCTACTTTTAAGCAACCTAGAAAGTCTAAGATCCACACTAATCTAACATATTTCCTCAAGAATCCTAAATAAACTACTCATAAGTCATTAAGGAAACAAACAAAGCGGAAATCAAAATGGACAACATGAGCACGAAACTAAGAATGAAATGATAAACAAGAAAGGAAAAGAACAATAACTGCATTAAAAATTCATAAGCGTAAGGTTTTGCTCTGGAATTACAAAGTGAGAAAACAGCTGAAAAGTTTCTTGCACTAAAGAGGCAAAAAGGAGGATGTTTGTTTTAGTGGCATCCAAGGAATATTTATACTCCTAACCTACTAAACCTAAAAAAGATCCAAAACAAAATGACTTAACCCATCTGTAGAGTGGCCCATTAGAGAAGTAAATGCAATCATCAATTCGATCCATATGCGAAAGCGGCCCATTAACCTCGTATGTACAAAATCAACTCGACCGCCACCAGCTGAGCATAATCAACTTGACCGCCACCAGCTGAGCATAATCAACTCGACTGCCACCAGCTGAGCATAATCAACTCGACCGCCACCAGCTGAGTATAATCAACTCGACCACTGGTTCCTTTCATCCTGGTTTGGATCAGTCTATAAATGCGCTCAAATGTTCTTGTAAGCAACTCCAAATGAAAAGTGTATGTTATGCAGATGCAGACTGTGCCAATGAACCAAAAAGGATTCAAACATGATGCAAATGCTATGGATATATATGCAAAACGAACTAAATGAGACACCTAAAGCTAGCTAAAATACATACATATCAACTATAGCATAGTTAGTTTATTTATTATTTGCTTTATGGTTATTAAGCCATATTCCCCTCTCTTTTTTTGTCAACTAGGTAATTGGTTTAGTAATCTCTTTTACACTTTAATTGCACCTCTAATTTTTCTCTATATTTTTGGATCTTGTTTTTAAATTTTGTAGTTGGCTTTTGTTAGATAATTAATGTCTCATTAGGTATATCAAACGTTAATATGTTTTGAATATAAAATGTAGTTTTGCGTTGAGTTCTTCTCTTATTTCACCAAGAT
Organism: Lepidium didymum; assembly: GCA_963920545.1. NCBI lineage: Eukaryota > Viridiplantae > Streptophyta > Magnoliopsida > Brassicales > Brassicaceae > Lepidium > Lepidium didymum. The sequence goes on from OY986992.1 coordinate 8,206,785, forward strand.
AAAAACCTTGTGGGATGATCTAGAAAGGGTAGAGTGTGTAAATACTTGTGGTTTCTGTCAACATTGCAAAGCCAATCACACTAAGACAACAAATACAAAGGTAATGAAATTTCTTGCAAAATTGAATGAGTCTTACTCAAATGCAAAAACTAAGAATTAATGTAGCAATGAAAACTCTGATTGTCAAGTCTTCAGTTGCATAGTTAACTCTCATTAAGCATGTGAATGATAATGGTATTGCTGGATGGCTTAATACTTTGTCTAAAGATCACATTTGAGATTATGATAGCCTACTTTAATGCTCAATTGTCACAATCAGCAAGTCATGACATTACTTCTCATTGAGAGAGGTACAATAATAGTTATTTCTTGTACGACTTTTTTGATTCTTCTCTGCATTTTGTAGGTGTCTTACGAACAACATGGAATACATTGTCATCTCAGTCTTGGATAGTAGATAGAGGAGTCATGCCTTATGTGTTACATGACATAAGTTTTTCACAAAAACACCAACATTGTTAGATAGGAAGGTCACAATTCCGACTAGTTTATATGTCAAAGTTGTAGGGATCAATCATATAGAGTGTAATGAGTATCTCATCCTAAATAATGTCCTTTATATAATTGATTTTTGTTTGAGTTTTTTAAGTGTTAGCCAACTAACTTGTGATCAAAGTTGTCATGTCACTTTTGATAAAATGACTTGTTCGATTCAGGATCCTTCTAAAGGATTGATGATTGACAGGGTGAACAAATCTCAAACCTCTGCATTCTTGACAAAGCTTCTACATTCTTGATAAATCATCAGTTCTTCAGTCATTGCTACATCAAAACTATTTTGTTAATGTTGCTTTAAATATCATTTTGTGGCAAAATAAATTAGGGCATCCTTTAATTTCTAAATTGATTATATTACTAGAAAAATAAAGATTCTTTTTGTTGTGATATGTGTCGTCTTGCTAAACAAAAAAAATTGTCTTATATTTTACATAATAATATATTAAATGTTATTTTTGATTTGTTGTGTATAGACATTTGAGGGCCATTTTCTATACCTACTCATGAAGGTTACTAGTATTTCCTCACTATTCTAGATGATCATACTTGGGTGTATTTGCTATGGACTAATAGTGAAATTCTTCAAGTGTTCTTTGATTTTTTTACTATGATCAAATATAAATATAAGGGTAGAGTTAAGAGATTCATGTCAATTAATGCACCAAACTTCCTTTTAACTCTATTTATCGTCAAAAGGGAATCACACTATCATTCATGTCCTGAGACTCCAAAGCAAAACTCTATGGTAGAAGGAAAATACAAACACATCATGAATGTTGCCCCTGAATATTCTCGAAAATATAGTTATTAAAATCTATTTATCTCTATAATTGTTTCACCAAGAGTGCCAAATTGAACTCTTCAATATATCTAAAACCAAGACTACCCTCGTCTTTAGATTTGCATAATTTATCCCGTGTTTTCTAATGGACCTCTATTGATTCAAAATTGTTCCTCCACAAAAAATCCGCTATACCACTATTTAGGGATAAAATCATCGATTTTAGAAGTCTATAGCAAGACATCACATAAATAGCTAATGTTGTCATAAGTGATTTTATGAGGGCCTCTCTTTTTCCCCTTTTAGATAATAATTTTGAAGACCAACTCGAAATCTTCTCATCGAGTTTTTCTTTTATAAACACAAATTTTTTTTGCCTTTCAGCCTCCTGTATTCTTTGGAAGACCTAAATAAGTACCCATCCCTCTTAAATTAGAAATGCCTAGAATGTTTTGGATTTCAACCTTATGCTCTGTTTTAACCGAATGATCTAACTTGACTGAAGATTTCGAGAAATTTATTTGTTGACCTGAAACTTTCTCATAAACCTCAAAAATCTCCAAAATAGATCTTGCCTATCCTGCATCTGCTTTACAGAATAACAATGAGTCATCTGCAGATAGTAGATGAAATACATGAGGACTTCCTCTAGCTATTTCAAACCTTTAATCTCATTCTTATTTTTTCAATTTTTCAATTATTTATCAAGACCTTTGTATATAAAATAAAAATGTAAGGAGATAAAGTTCTCTTGTCTTAGTCCTTATGTTGGTAGTAAATTATATTTTGGTTGTGTACGTTTATAAGAAAAGGGTAAGTAACCAATCGGATACACCACATCACGTATCTAACTCATGTGTCTCGAAATCCCATCTTCCGGAATAAATTGTTCTACAAAATTCCCACTCAACTATATATATTATACACTTTACTTATGTCTGTTTTAACATCTATTTTCTTTAAATGACGAATTTATGCATTGCACGAGATAAAGCTTAATAGTATGTACTTGACAGTATATCTGTATGGACTGCGTAGTATGAACTAATAAGTCCGGCGAACTAAAATAGTCTTCGTAGTTAAGTTCGTATATTCCAATGTTGATATTATTTATAGTAAATAATACTAAAACTATTGAGAATTGATAAAAATGAAAATGTAGGCACCGACAGTAAATTGTGTGAAAGAGAGTGATAGATTAATGTGGTGGCTACATGTCTAAAATTGCTGCGTCGATCTCTCGCGTTTTTGCTTCTTTCTTTCTCTTTTTGGTTTCTTCCTTATCTTGTCTTTTTCTTTCATTTCTATTAGGACTTTTACGTAATAATTTATCCATATATACTCTGACTTCTGTTTTACTCATATTTGATAATTACCATGTTGAGAAAACCGGTTCTACTGCATCGTTTTTTCTTTCTTTTAACAGAAACGTTGATATGGTCTAGGATTCTAGTAAGTAGTTTATATCCATTTGTAAAGTTGTATAATAAACTAATTTAGGGTCACAGATTTTAAGGTAATTAGGAATTAGGTAAGAGAAAAAAAAAGTATATGGTAGAACAAAAATACCTTTAATACTAACAAAAATGTGTACACATGTTACAAGAATGTTACCCGTATATAAACATATTGTTACTCGTATATAGACATTGTTAATATCGTATACACAATGTTATCCATATATAAAGATATTGTTATTCGTGTATAAATGTTGTTAGTGTCGTAAACATATTGTACTGTAAACTGCATAAAAATAACTACAAAAATATAGAAAACATGACAAATATTGTGTCAAATATGATTGGATATTGTATCGTAAGCATAATATTACTCTTATATAAATGTTGTTAGAGCCGTAAACATAAAATTACCCATATATATACGTCGTTGGTGTGGTAAAATAGATATTTTTACACGAAGAGAGAATTGGATAATAGGACCATAGGTTGTTATCTAATTCATAGAAAATTTATGCATAGATAATGGTATTTCACTCTAACTTAAAATCTAAAAGTTTGTAAAATAAATTGTCCCCCTAAAAAGAAAAACTTAAAAGGAACTCTTTAATAAAAGAGAAAAATTAAATATTAAAAACATGGTTTAAAGTTTGAAGTGGAGGTGTGGTTTGTTTATATTGAGTCACGAGTTGGGTTTCTTTCTTGTCCTAATAAATCGTTTCTTATCTTATACTTCAGAAATCAATCATTTTTGTTCCCCAAAGTTGGTTTCTGACTGTACAAATACCTGAATGAATACAATAGCAACAAATAGCAGTTCAATTTTCTCGTCTTGCGCTGATCAACTTTTGGTTGTATGATTATTCGTCTCTGCGAACGAATTTTTTTTTATCGTTTTGTAATGCTAAAAAAAAGAAAGCAAAAAGGGTAAGTAAAAGGTATTTTGTCACCTCCCAAATCCCAAAGAAAAACACGGATACAATGATCATTTCATTAGGCCTAATTGGTTTCAGGCCCATTAACAACCTATTTTTATGTTCCATTTGTTACTAGGCCTGGCCTCTTTTGCCACATATGTCTTGTTTCTTTTCTTACAATACTTGTTGGTCTTCTTTGACAAATTTGTCTGGTCTCTTCGAAAATCATCACATTATGAAACAACCATCCCTCTGTGCATCATTCAATGATTTACATTTTACTCAACTAATTCCATCAAATTTTTTAAAACTATTTTAAAAACAAAATTCATAGGAATTCTTCGTAACACAGAAGAACTCTTATCTTTCCTATACACATATTCTTCAACCCAAAAAAATTTAGGTTCCAATAATTAATTTTGTATAATTATGCTGTTAAGTTTGGCATAATTATGTAGTTGAATTTGATAAATGATGAGAGATGGACCTATATAGAATATCATCATCAAGGGACCATATTACGAAGCACCAACAAATCAACATCGACTCCTACTCTTTTCTAATACATCGGCACACTTATTTCTCCAAACTATTTCACCATTTATAATTAAATCACAAAAACACTATTTTGTATATGAGACAAGACAAAAGAAAAGAAACCAAAAGTATTCGACTACATATAATTAAATTGATTAGTAAATGCAACCATCTATCGACTACCAGACTACATTAAATGAAAAATGAAAAAGAAAAAAAGAGCACATCATAAGAAAATGGACCCCACTTGGTTCTTAATTTTCATTCAATTCTTCTCCCAACCATCTCTTTGCTGTCTTCATAACTATCTCGTTTCTTGTTCGATTCAAGAAATTGTGAAAACAACCAATTAATTTATCTAATAAAATATCAAAAGAAGAAGAAGAAGAAAGTGTTCGTTCTGTTTCAGTCATCCAACAAGTTCATGAGAATAAAAACGAGTCCAAGTTTGTTTCTTCATGCAAAACTCTCATGACTCTCCTTCCACTTAACTCTCTTCTCCTGATTTTCTTCTACTTATATTTTATTCTTTAATCTTCTTTTCTCAATCTTATACCTTTCACACTTTTTCCATTTCCTCGACAAACTTTCTTTTCTTTTTTCCTTGGTTTAATAAGAAAGAGATGGAGATAGAAGCAAGCAGACAACAAACCACCGTACCGGTTTCAAGCGGCGGAGCGAATTTTCCGGTAGGTGGGTTAAGTCCATTGAGTGAAACTATATGGAGAGAGAAAGCTCCAACGGAGTTCGTCGGAGATGTCTCGGCCAGGCTTACGTGGCAAGATCTGACGGTGATGGTCAGTATGGGAGATGGTGAGACTCAGAATGTTCTAGAAGGTCTTACTGGTTACGCCGAACCTGGATCTCTCACAGCTCTTATGGGACCTTCCGGCTCCGGAAAATCTACTATGCTCGACGCTCTCGCTAGCCGCCTCGCCGCTAACGCTTTTCTCTCCGGCACCGTTCTTCTTAACGGCCGCAAAACCAAACTCTCCTTTGGAACAGCTGTTAGTATTTTATATACGAATATCTTTATACGTTTTTTAAATCAATCTTTCAACTTTATAATATGGAGAAGTACCATAGTTTCAACTTTATATAAACAAAGTTACAATCTTTCAAACGTTGACATGCTTAAGGTTTCAGTTAAAAGCTTACATTTTTTTGTCTTTAGTACGAAGTAAAAGAAAGTTTTTGGATATTGGAAAAGACAGAAACAACAAAAAGACAAAGGAATCTTGTGCTTTTGTTTTTTTCTTGCTCATGTTGTTTGTTTTTAATGATTATTTACAGGCATATGTGACACAAGATGATAACTTGATTGGTACGTTAACTGTGAGAGAGACGATTTGGTATTCAGCTAGAGTTCGTCTTCCGGACAAGATGTTACGGTCGGAGAAGCTTGCCCTAGTGGAGAGGACAATTATAGAAATGGGTCTTCAGGATTGTGCAGATACTGTTATTGGAAATTGGCATTTGCGTGGAATTAGTGGTGGTGAGAAGAGAAGAGTTAGTATTGCTCTTGAGATTCTCATGAGACCTCGTTTACTTTTTCTCGATGAGCCCACAAGTGGTCTTGATAGGTAAAGTGTTTTTGAGATAGCTTCAATTTTATGATTATGTAAAAACCTGATAAAGCCTTTGATATCTGTTTTGGTTTTTCTTTGTCTAGTGCTTCTGCCTTCTTTGTAACCCAGACATTACGTGCGCTATCACGAGATGGAAGGACGGTGATTGCATCCATCCATCAACCGAGTAGTGAGGTTTTCGAGTTGTTTGACCGGTTGTATCTGCTTTCTGGAGGTAAAACTGTTTACTTTGGTCAAGCTTCAGAAGCATATGAGGTAAGAAACCAAGCCAAACGAAAACATTGTTTACTGAATAAATCTTGGAAACTAACTGTGTTTTTGCTTTCAAATATATGCAGTTCTTTGCACAAGCTGGGTTTCCATGTCCTGCTTTAAGGAACCCTTCTGATCATTTCCTGAGATGCATTAACTCAGACTTTGATAAAGTTAGAGCCACTTTGAAAGGTTCTATGAAGCTAAGGGTACTGAAAAACCTTTCCCTTCAACTGATTTCGATTTTATGCAAGTCTCATTTTCTGATGGACTTGATGCTCTATTTTTCAGTTTGAAGCAAGTGACGATCCGCTGGAGAAGATTACCACAACCGAAGCTATTAGAGTCTTGGTTGACTATTACCACACTTCTGATTACTACTTCGCAGCAAAGGCTAAGGTTGAGGATATATCCCAGTTTGTAAGTATTCTCGAGCTTTTTGTTAAATAATAGGATGAGTCCCTGATCTCTTTTAAGTCAATCCCACGCTTCTCTGTTTACAGAAAGGGACTATTCTTGACTCTGGAGGCAGCCAGGCTAGTTTCCTACTTCAGACCTACACTTTAACAAAGCGATCCTTCATCAACATGTCAAGGGACTTCGGATATTATTGGCTCAGACTTCTTATTTACATCTTGGTCACTGTCTGCATTGGAACCATCTATTTCAACGTTGGGACTAGCTACAGCGCCATTCTGGTATTTACTATATTATCTACTGGAGAGTAACTAAAACTGAGCTTGAACTGAAGATTTTATCTTACCTCTCACCATGTCCGTCCTTTTGCTGTTTGTGAAATCAGGCACGGGGCTCATGTGCGTCTTTCGTCTTTGGCTTTGTAACATTCATGTCCATTGGTGGATTTCCTTCGTTTGTTGAAGACATGAAGGTTTATTGACCCCTCCTGTAATTTTCTTACCCAAACAGATGAACCAAGCGGGTTTTTTAAACTGCAACTGATGTTACAGGTGTTCCAAAGAGAGAGACTAAATGGCCATTATGGGGTGGCTGCGTTTGTGATAGCCAACACATTATCTGCGACCCCATTCCTGATCGTGATAACTTTCATCTCCGGGACAATCTGTTATTTCATGGTGGGTCTGCATCCAGGATTCACTCACTACCTCTTCTTTGTACTCTGCCTCTATGCAAGTGTCACCGTTGTGGAGAGCTTAATGATGGCGATAGCTAGTATTGTTCCCAACTTCCTCATGGGCATTATCATTGGAGCTGGCATCCAGGTGCTTTCCCGACTTCTATTGCCTCTTTTCCACTTTTAAAAAGCAGAGAAGAAGCTCTTCCTAAATCTGATCGCCTGTACTTTTGTTTCAGGGGATCTTCATGCTGGTTTCTGGATTCTTCAGGCTTCCAAATGATATCCCGAAACCTTTCTGGCGTTATCCAATGTCTTACATCAGCTTCCACTTCTGGGCTCTACAAGTAATATTGTTGAAACAAGATGCATTCCATATGAGCTCATCATCTTGTGATCAAAATTGCAGAGAGCTAATATTAGTTTATTTCGCTTTTCCTACAGGGTCAATACCAGAATGATCTGAGAGGCTTGAACTTTGACAGCCAGGGGAGTGCTTTCAAGATACCTGGTGAATATGTTCTGGAGAACGTCTTCCAGATTGACTTGCATCGATCAAAATGGATTAATCTGAGTGTGATTCTTAGCATGATTATCGTCTACCGCATCATCTTTTTCATCATGATTAAGACAAACGAGGATGTAACTCCTTGGGTCAGAGGCTACATAGCACGCAGAAAGATGAAACAGAAGAATGGAACTCAGAACACCACAGTTGCACCAGATGGTCTTACCCAGTCACCTTCTCTGAGAAATTATATTGCTACACGAACAGATGGAGCTCGCAGATAGTAGAGTTTGAGCTTGTCCAGTGTTGATGACACTTGAAGAAAGTTGATCACAGCAAAGCCACCATATTTCACTAGGCCTGCAATATCAAATCTCAAATGTAATGAGAGAACAGCGAAAGTTGAGTGTGTTAGTTATAGAAATATTAAAACCACGGATTTGTCTGAAATAATCACTACTATTTTTATTTTTTACTATGCTAGTAGCAAGCACATTGTGTTGCATTATAGTTTGCATTGTGCCGCATCTACAGCAGATACATTAAGTTGTTAATTTTTGAAAAGCTTTGTTTGTACATGCTGATATAAAAATTGATTTCTGACAAGTTTCACACCAAAAAAAAGCACAAAGAATGACAAGTAGTTCTTCCTGGAACAGGTTTTTGATTAACTTCGGTAGCTTTTGATTCAGTATTCTTCTTGTTTGTGATGTTTCTCATCTGATCACTTTCGCATGGTAGACCAAACTAAACATTGAAGGATCGCAAGGGGTATGCAGTGAACATAATTGAAAGTGACGCGGCATGAGTGCCTTGCATAACTAGCCTCCATAAATCTTTCAGCATCAGATCAATGTCTGCATTTTGTACTTATGAATCGCGATATATATGCCATTTTTCATATCGCTTTAATCCATGCAAGACAGGTCTAAGTCTGGGAGCAGTAACACAGTTGGAACAGCAACATCCCGTTAAGTCTTCAACACATTCTGCACAGCATCTGAACCGAAGATAAAGGTAAGTTTGGGGATATCAATGGCAAATTACCCGTCATTGTCTATCAAATCAAACTTTCGTAAGTTATATACACTACTGGATAATAGAATTATAAAGATGAAACAGGAGCCATAATGCACTCACAAGAAAAGCCGATTGCAGTCAAGGTTGGCACAGTTCCGATGTCTTAGTTCCTGGACTTGTGAATCACATATATAGCATCTTGCAAAACTTGTATCCATGGGCATTTGTGGAGTTCTTCTGGCTTCATCCACAGTGTTGTTATTGTAAGCAGCTGGTGGGAGAGAGAGACGAGAGTCAAACACAAAGAGATTTCCAACCCATTCAGCTGTGCCCTCTTCTTCAAGATAATGGGAAACTCCACCCTTCAGTGTATACAGATTCTTGAAACCTCGCTGTCTGAAAAGAAATTCGACTTCTCACAAGAAAGTTATTTGGTAAATATTTTTTGGAGATGCTAGTAAGAGAATCAAGGAGTAGAAGCCATTGTGCTATACCTTAACACTGTTGAATAAACATCGCAACGTATACCTCCAGTACAGTACATAAGTATATCTGTATTTTCTTTGTCAACATTTATCAAAGGGTCTGAAGGAGCTTCCTGTAGTTTAGAAGCATAGTCAAAATTACTCACTGTTGAAATATCTTTACATTTGGTAGTTTACTACAGAAGAGACAGTCTGATCATTGTATCTTAATCAGCAGGTAGTAAATAAGAACTTTTCAGCTAGCCACAGAGTACGAATGATTGTACCTTATCATCAGACAGCCCAAAAGAAGTGTTTCGAAAACAATCAACTTCAGGTCTACGTGCCCCGCGAAAATGACCTATATCCCACTCATAACCTGTTCAAATCAAATGTCTATCAACTTCAAATATAAGCAGGTTTAACTAGAATAAAATGAGAAGTCCTTTAAGAATCATGAACAATTACGCATCTGCACAACTGGAAATAAAACCGAAAACAATCAATCTTGTAGATCGGTTCTAGATAATTAGAAATCAAGACAGTCCTAATACTACAGACAGATGGAAAGGAAAAAGAACTACCATTTCTGACGTCCAATAAAATACATTTTCCGCTACTACTTGAAGGTGCTTTGTCATCATCCGTTAAGTGTTTGAGTCTCCTTTTCCATTCAGATGGTTCTAAGGGTTTCGCTCGCATTGGTGGATCAAGTAGAGGAAGGTGTGAAATTCCTCCCTCATACTACACGAAAAAATGAAAGGCAACTAATGTTAAACAAATCTTAACATTGTAGTTCAAGGCATTGCACAATCATGCATTATAAGTAAAGAAATCTCATATGCAAAACGTGGAATTTTGAATCCAATACAATGTTCTGTCATGCGATGTAGCTTGCCTGCACCAAGGAGGGTTTGTTCTGTAGCTTCAACTTAGGGAATGCATGCCCACTAAGAGCAGGAGACATCTGGACAAGCAAATCCGAGAATCTATCATCTTCTTTCAACCATTCAACATATGCAAGAGCATCTTTAGATGGCCCACTGTACTGCAGAAAATAAGACTTACAGAAGTAAAGACGCAAGATTTGTCCTAAATTGATATACATGGATCCTCAAGTAGTTCAATGAAAGGGTAATTCAAAGCTAAATGTGTTATTGCAAAATGATAACAGTACCTGCGCGTTGATTCCTTGTTCATTGAGATATATCCGACCTCGTATATTCAAATCCTGGAATACAATAAAGCATAGGAAAAGATTCACATGAATGATCCAAAAGAATGCTCGCAGCTTCAAGACCAAAAAGTTTAGAAACAAAATCCATGAATTTGGGTTTTTCATCCAACAAATTTCGAACTACTTGTCATCATTCCAAAAAAGGACGGACCTTTAAGAAAGTGAGGTGCTTTGCAATCTCAGCTTCGGGATCCCGAATTGATACAAAGCGATAGAAGTTCACCACAATGAAATCTTCTCCTCCCTCATAGGAATTCTCGTAAGCCTTTTGTTCTCTGTTTCGGCATTTGCAGCAGAAGGTCCATCTTCTGCTAAATTTCTCTGAGACGAGACGTCCTGGTCGCGAGAAACTCTGACTATCCAAAACATAATTTTTGAATCGAAATTGGCCGGAGAAACGAGTTTTGGTGGAAACAAGAGGTAGTGGAATTGCCAAAGAGACTGAGAGTATTGCCGCCGGCGAAACTCTCATTATCTATCTTTTCGCGGGTGGAGAAGAGGAGACAACATCTTTCTTTAGGAGATTAATGTGATATGAGGCGTAACCCCAACTCTAGCCCAACGAAAGCCCATTTCATCTTACACTTTAAGATATCTCTCCTTATTAAAATAGAAGAACGTAAAGACAACTTTTACCAGCGGAGCCGTAAAGTTTTAAGTAATGATGTTAAAAATGTTTTTCACCAGCTGTAAATTTTCAAAAACAAAAATAATATGGTTGTGGTGAACGGATATAATTGCAGAACTTTAAAAAAAAAAATCTTTTTGGTAGTTAACTTTTAAAATTTTTTAACTACTATTTTGATTTACACACTAAAAAATGAAAAATAATTTGTAGAGATAAAATAAAAAGAAACCACTTCATAATTTCTATAACCCACGTTTTTTTGTAATACTTTTTCATCCATTTGCATATTGTCCACGATGACTGTCCGACATTATCTCTTCTCTTTTCCTTTTGTATTTTTCTGCACAGCGTTTTTCATATCAGAACAATAACGCAAACATGGGTGCCAAATTAGTATTTAGAGAATTGGTAAGTTAGAGAATTACTTTACTTGCATGTCATCTGTTGTCATCTGTTACATGGGTGCCAAAAAACAATATTTGTCGTCTTTCATTTAGTCCTACAAAAACTGTAAACAGAAGAACCAATTATTGAATTAGTCCTACCAAGATAAAAATGTTTCTGGTGAGTCTTACGCATAATCCACATATAGAGTCCTCTGATCTTAGCCACAACTTTTGTATCTACAAAACAAGCAAACATCATTTAGAGACCAATGGTAACATATTACCTAGATTGCCGTAGTATGGAGTACAAATTTGAAAAAATACAAGTTAGAGATTATTATTAAAGTTTAGCACTTTACCATTTCTGTGATCCATTAATTTGATAGATCAAATGCACGTTCCCATCAGTTTCTGTAGAAAAATACCTTTCCTCAACGCCTCAATACCTTGATCGTAATAGCAATTGTTTTTTTAAATAAGTGCTAAAACTATCAATGTATCAAAACATTAAATAGAATCGATTACAAATCTATAACAATCAAATATATTATTTTATGTTAACTTACACCAAAACTATGTTTCAGAGTGATTTTAATGCATTTACACAGAGACGAAACATCAAGATTTATCTCTTGAAATTAGTTAAATCATCACCTAAAATTGTTACAAAGACAGAACATCAAAATTTATCACTTGTGAATAAAAATCTATTAAAAATACTGAAAAATTTACTTATACGAAAACTATGTTCTAAAAGTATTGTATTCAAGAGTACACAGATTATTTCAATAATGGTTAGGGTTTTGAACGGCGAGTTTTCGTTCTCTGCTACCGTGTAATCGAAAGTGTGGGCTAGGGCAATCACATTACACCAGGTCAAAGAAAATTGTTTTATGGACTAGCTGTATTAATCATTTTGGGCCATTTTATGGTGTGTGGTTCTAGGCGTAATCAAATAATCAAAATTAGCTGAGTGGATGTATTGGTTATTTGTTAACTTTACTTTTGTAAACTTTAATTGAAATTGATTCTGAAGGAAAATTCCAATAAACCTCTCGAAATTAACTTAGATGTTAACACATAGATGTTAAATTGATACCTTCTTATAAACTTAATTTAGTATTTTTTTTACTTTTTATATATTGTAGTTATATCAAAAAAAAGTTCCACAATGGACCAGGATGATATTCCAATCTCTCAAAGAAAGGTAAGAACTTTTTGATGTTTATTTGCTATAGATTAATATTAAGTGGATAGATGAAATTTCTGGCATGTTCATTGAGATGTTTTTAGCTCAATTTGATAAAGAAAATTGGGTAAGCAAAACTTTAAGGAAAGATGGTAAATTAAGTATGATAAAAAGTTTTAAAGAAGATATTAGATTTGATTTACGATGGAAAATTTTTGCAAACCATCTTAAAAAATTGTAGTACAAATTTTACAACCGACTATGTGTTTATACTAGACTAGCCATTGATCATGCCACATGAATAATCAATATGAAAAAAATGATGGGATGAACAAATACAAGTTTAATACTTTTTGAAATAGTTTGTTTTAAAAAAAAATTAAGTACATGTATTAATTTATTTTTTTGAAAAAATTAGGAAAAAGGGTGGCTAAATGATTTCGTAAAAGGGCTTTAGCAAATAAAAACCTTTTGAAAAAAATTATTTAGTGGGACTCGTATAGGAGTTGAAGACAAATGGTCGGTTGGAAATGGTCCTGATGTGTATCATACTTAACATGAATATGAACATGTGATGCAATTTGAGATGAATACACCATATGTTACTGAGAATCGAGAAGAATCGTTACCTTCTTCACATGAAGAATTAACTCACACAATGCGGTCAACATCTAACGTTATGTGTTCACTGTCCAATGAAAGACATGACCAAAAAATAAACGTAAACGTGGTCATCAAACAATGATAACCAATCTGATTTGTCAAAAGCTTTAAGTGAACAGTTAGGCGCACTTAAAATGGCAGCATCTGAGATGTCATCAGCTCGAGCATCTGACGTAACACTCACTGCTTGACGGCTACATCAAATATCAGATATTGAATTTGGCACAATGTTTTACTGGGATGCTATTAATTTACTTTCTAAAGATGAAATTTTCCCAAAATGGTTTATTGGAATTCATGAAAATAAGTTTGCGCTTATTTAATTGGAGCAAAAGATTGGCCGGAGACATTATGAGTGATTATCAAAACCTTAATTGTCTTTTATATGATTTGAGTGGGAGTGTAGGGACCATATTGTTTATTTTTATTTTTATAATAAAAGTTATTGTTTTATTTATTTGATTTCATGCAAATCACTTTTTATTTTGCAATATTTAATTCTTATGTTTAATTGTTTGCTTAACATGTACATAGTACAATTATTTTGGAAAATTGATGAAGAAGATGATTCTTAGTTAATATCACACTTAACAGATAAGTCAACAATAATAAATATTATTAGACAACCATTCTATTCACATCCTAGTTGTGGTCGTCACTTTGTTGATGAGTTTGTACATGGTAATCTAGATAAATGCAGCTTTATTTTGCGAAAGGGTCTAGAAGTATTTCTATAGCAATGTTAAACTTTGGAAAATAAATAAAAGATGAAACCATCTCGAAACATGACTCTCAAAGAAAGTGTGATAATTGTTTTGTACATCTGTGGTCATAACGTCATTCAACGAAGCAACATGAGAATTTTTGGACATTCTCAAGAAACCATATCCAAAAAATTTCATGAGATTCTTAATGTAATGGAGCTTATGGTGGTATGTATGTTTAAACCACATCCTGTGAATCTCACTCAAGTTCATCCTAATTTGCAGTCTGATAAGCATTGTTAGCCTTACTTGAAAGGATTTGTTGGTGCAATGGATGAGACACATATACTTGTTGTGGTGTCTAGACGAGATCAACAATGATATTGGTACAATAAAGGCGTATGCAGCATGAATATATTAGTAGTCTGCAACTTGGATATGTTATTTACATACATATATGTTGGTGTATTTGGGTCTGCACATGATGCTAAGGTGATATGTTTGTATTTTAACATGTTTTAAGAATCATATTCAGCATGTTTTGTGTTTATATTCATAACATTTTGTGTTGCATTAAAGTCTTTTAAGATAGTTTTCATGCATAGCATCTACACATGCATTGGAGCGGATTTCAGGTACAAACAGAGACTTACGGATGCATCAAGACCAAACTTGGTTTCAGCTCGACATTGGACTCGACCGAACCGGTCGAGTTGGACCAATCCGGTTAGCTCGATAATTGAACTCGACCGATACGGTCGAGTCGGACCAGTCCGGACATCAACTCGACCGAACTCTCACATTGGACTCGACCGAACTCGCACTTCAACTTGACTGACCACTCGACCAAACCGGTCAAGTTGGTTTCACACGGACAGCTCGACGGACCACTCGACCTAGTAACTCGACCAAATCAGTCGAGCTACCCGATTCCTACTTTGACTTTTTATTATTTTCGTTGATTTTTGTTTTAGGGTTTTTTAAGAAGTGGTATAAAAACCCTCTTAGCCCGCTTTTAGAAAACACGCTTTTTTTTATGAACTTTTGGGAGAGAACAAAGAAACTACTCTAAGCTTTTGTAATTTGAAGATCGAACCTCTTTGTTTCTGCGTTTCTATTTTGCAATTTCGTATTCTGGTTCATTCATACCTATTCCTCTTCTCTACATTATGTTTATGCTATTTAGTTTAGGCTTTGAATTTTCGTTTAGGATTATGAAGTCTGAGTAGTTATTTTAGGGTTTCTGAGGATGGGTTAGATTAGTAAAAATCCTCGATCTACTAAGTGCCTAAGTAAATTTCGCATAGATTTCTTCTGTTTTAGGGTTCGTAATGCTAGTCTCTCTCTGATCACTTGAGATTAGATTCTAGGAATTTCAATACTCACGAAGTGTTTGATGAAATACTTGATCCTGCTAATTTCAGAGATTTTCGTACCTAGCCTAAAGGATTAGCTGTCTAGGACGATTATTGGCTTTAGTAAACTGAATTTTCATGCCTTCTGTGTTATGTTTCTCCTGTGATGATAGGGTCTGGATATAGCTTAGTTGAGATCATTTATCACGAAAGTGAATTTGATTACCTTTGAGTTTGCTGTCTAGAAATCACCTGTTATTGAGCTTGTTAGGTACTTAGGTTATGATTAAGGAGATTCATTAGTCGTTGATCCCCATCCTTAGAAGCTTCTGTTTCATTTGATTGAATTTCTTTGTGTTTCAGCAATTTCCTCATTATTTACTTGCTTATTTAATTTCGTTCTTCTTAATTTTGGTTGTTAGAAACATCATCTGATTTACTTGGCTTGAATTAATTGCTTCTATTGCAATTCTGATTGTTTGCATAATTCCCAATTGGATTGACACCTCAAGTATTACAATGACCATGATAGTGCTTAGGGTTAATTGACAGAAAGAGTGAAAATCCCTTTATCAATTTGGCGCCGTAAGTGAAGATGATCAGGTTGAGGATGGGGAGGACGTTCAGGAAGAGGAGGTTAGCTATCTGCAGAATCAGGGTGGTTACAGAAGATACAACAACTACAGATCAAACCCAAACTTATCCTACAAAAGTACAAATGTAGCCAATCCTGGGGATCAGGTATACCCACAACAGATCCAGCAAGCTCAGCCTAAACCCTTCGTCCCCAAGAAACCTTACAATAACAATTTCAACCCATCTCCAGCAATACCACCAGGGTACCAGCCTCAACACCATCAGCCACCTCTAGCACAGAGCCCATATATGATGAACATGCTTCAGCAAATACTTCAGGGGCAAGCTGCCACAAACAAGGAATTGAACAAAATGCAAGCTGATCTCCATTCAAAGATAGATGCTTCCCACAATGATCTTCATTGCAAATTGAGACATTAAACTCCAGATTGAAATATTTAGAGGGTCTGCAAGCATCTCCTTCGGTGAAAACTATTGGACAGCTACCGGGCAAGTCGGTTCAGAATCCAAAAGAGTACAATACCAGTGCAATTACTCTACGCTGTGGAAAAGAACTGCCTACTCCTCCAGGATATGCTCGTGTCGCTGAGGACAGCGTTGCTCAGGAAGGGGAGGAGGATGAAAACTCTGAAACGCCTAAAACAATAACTTCTGGCAGTCAACTCGACCTCCATACCGATCTGCAAGGTCGAGTTGAGCCCGAAGTTGTACCTAATCCAGAAATTTGTGAGAAGAAAAACAAGCATTTTGTTCCCCCACCTTACAAACCTCAGCTACCTTTTCCTGGAAGGTTTAAGAAAGAGTTAGTGGAGAAATATAAGGCTTTGTTTGATAAGCAGATGAAAGAAATTGAGCTTAAGATCCCACTTCTGGATGCGTTCATGCTGGTCCCACCTTACCAAAAATTCTTGAAAGATGCAGTCAAGGAAAAAACTAAAGAGGTAGAGGAAATGGTAGTGGTGACTCATGAGTGCAGTGCAATAATCCAGAGGAAACTAGTTCCAAAGAAACTTGAAGACGCTGGAACTTTTACAATCCCATGCTCCCTTGGCCCTCTTGCCTTCACCAACTGTCTCTGCGATCTTGGAGCATCCATTAGTCTCATGCATCTCTCTGTTGTGCAAAGGCTGGGTTTCGACAAGTATAAGCCTTGCAAGATCTCTTTGGTCTTAGCTGACAGGTCTGTTAGAATTCCACATGGTATCTTAGAAGATTTACCAGTCAGAGTTGGAAATATGGAGATCCCTACTGATTTTGTGGTTCTGGAAATGGACGAGGAACCTAAAGATCCACTGCTTTTTGGTAGACCTTTCTTAGCCACTGTAGGAGCTATAATTGATGTTAAGAAATGGACCATTGAACTGAATCTGGGTAAGGATTTCAAAATGAAATTCAATATCAGGGATATCATGAGAAAACCAGCTATTGAGGGACAGTTGTTTTGGGTACAAGAGATGAACACTCTTGCTGATGAGCTATTGGAAGAATTAACAGAAGAGGATCACCTCCAGGTCGCTTTGACTAAGAGTGCTGATGCTGGGTATCTTCATAAAGAAACTGAGTGTTATGGGAAGTTGCTGGACTCCCACAAAGCTGTGAAAAGATCAGTTGAATTTGAGGATTTGGATATAACAAAGGTTTCAGCAGCAATGAAGGATCAAACAGACTCAATGGGCCGAGGATCAACAGTTTTCGAACCCAGCTCGACCGCCATCTCTAGCACCAAGGTCGAGCTGGCTGATGATCAAGTGTCGGATGACTGGTCCGAACTTAAAGCACCGAAAATTGAGCTAAAACCACTTCCTAAAGGGCTAAGGTACGCTTTCTTAGGTTCCAATTCTACTTACCCTGTTATAGTGAATGATGCGCTGAGTGATGATGAATTGCATTCTCTGTTAACTGAACTGAGGAAGTATAGAAAGGCCATAGGATACTCTCTAGACGACATCAAAGGAATATCACCTAGTCTTTGTACACATAGGATCCACTCAGAGGATGAGTCATATTATAGCATTGAACCCCAAAGAAGACTAAATCCTAACTTGAAAGAGGTAGTCAAGAAGGAAATTCTTAAATTGTTAGATGCTGATGTAATTTATCCTATCTCAGATAGTAAATGGGTATCTCCTGTGCATGTTGTTCCTAAGAAAGGGGGTATAACTGTTGTTAAAAATGATAAGAATGAATTGATTCCTACTAGAACTATCACTGGGCACAGAATGTGCATTGATATTAGGAAGCTAAACGCTGCAACTAGAAAGGATCATTATCCATTGCCATTTATTGATCAGATGCTTGAATGGTTAGCTAATCATTCATATTATTGTTTTTTAGATAGTTATAGTGGATTCTTCCAAATCCCTATTCACCCTAATTATCAGGAAAAAACCACCTTTACTTGTCCATATGGAACTTTTGCTTTTAGAAGAATGCCTTTTGGATTGTGTAATGCACCTGCTACGTTCCAACGTTGTATGACTTCTATATTTTCAGATCTGATTGAAGAGATGGTTGAAGTCTTTATGGACGACTTCTCTGTCTATGGCTCTTCTTTCTCCTCTTGTTTGTTGAATCTATGCAGGGTATTGAGCATGTGTGTGGAGACGAACCTAGTGTTAAACTGGGAAAAATGTCATTTCATGGTACAAGAAGGGGTTGTTCTGGGGCATAAAATCTCAGCCAAGGGTATTGAAGTCGATCAGGCCAAGATTGAGGTTATGGTTCAGCTGCAGCCTCCAAAAAATGTAAAGGACATCAGAAGTTTTCTGGGTCATGCAGGATTTTACAGAAGGTTCATCAAGGATTTCTCAAAAATAGCCAGACCTCTCACTCGGTTGCTATGTAAAGACACAGATTTCGAATTTGATGTTGATTGCTTGAAGGCTTTCCAATTGATTAAGGAGGCTCTAACTTCAACGCCCGTGGTCCAACCTCCAAACTGGGACCACCCATTCGAAATCATGTATGATGCTTCGGATTATGCAGTCGGAGCAGTACTTGGGCAGAGAATTGACAAAAAGCTCCATGTGATTTACTATGCCAGCAGAACCCTTAATGATACTCAGTGTAGATATGCAACTACAGAGAAAGAATTGCTGGCAGTGGTGTTTGCGTTCGACAAATTCAGAAGCTACTTGGTTGGCTCAAAGGTTATAGTCTACACTGATCACGCAGCATTGAGGCATATCTATGCCAAGAAGGACACTAAGCCGAGATTGTTGAGGTGGATCCTCCTACTTCAGGAGTTCGATATGGAAATTGTAGACAAGAAGGGCATTGAGAATGGAGTAGCAGACCATTTGTCCAGATTAAGAATAGACGATTTAGCTCATGTCGATGACTCGATGCAAGATGAACAACTCTTAGCTTCAGTCACAGTTGCAGCTGGGTATGAAATCAAGGAGAGGCTTGAAGGGGTCATGGCTTTAAAGGAGGAAAATTTGCCTTGGTATGCTGACTTGGTGAACTATCTGGTGGTAGGAGAGTGCCAAGGAGTTTGGATTCCTATCAAAGGAAAATGTTTTTCAGAGACGTCAATCATTACTTCTGGGATGAACCATACTTATATAAGAAATGATCAGATGGTTTGTTCAGAAGGTGTATAGCTGAGGAAGAAGTGTCAGGGGTTTTGGAGCATTGTCATGGATCTTCCTATGGTGGCCATTTTGCCACCTTTAAAACAGTTCAGAAGGTGTTGCAAGTAGGTTTGTGGTGGCCAATCGTCTTCAAGGATACTCATGCATTTATTTCTAAGTGTGATGCTTGCCAGAGAATGGGGTACATCAGTAAGAGGAATGAGATGCCACAAAACCCAATTCTGGAAGTTGAGATTTTCGACTGCTGGGGAATAGATTTTATGGGTCCATTCAACCCTCCTTCTCATGGAAACAACTATATTTTGGTGGCAGTTGATTATGTCTCCAAGTGGGTTGAGGCTATAGCATGTCCCACGAATGATGCAAAGCCTATGCTGAAGCTGTTTAAAACTATTATTTTCCCTAGGTTTGGTGTACCCAGAGTTGTGATCAGTGATGGAGGCTCTTACTTCATCAATAAACTGTTTGAAAACCTACTGAGGAAACATGGAGTAAAACATAAGGTAGCTACGCCTTATCACCCACAAACAAGTGGTCAAGTAGAGGTTTCAAACAAGCAGATCAAGTCCATTCTAGCCAGAGTAGTAGGAACATCAAAGAGAGATTGGGCCACCAAGCTGGATGATACTTTATGGGCTTACATAACTGCTTTCAAAACTCCAATTGGAAGAACTCCATTCCAGCTTCTTTATGGCAAATCATGTCATTTACCAGTTGAGATTAAGTATAAGGCGATCTGGGCAACAAAACTGCTGAATTTCGACCTCAAATCTGCTCAAGAGAGGAGAGCACTGGGTCTGCATGAATTAGAGGAGGCGAGATTAGAGGCTTATGAAAGTTCGAAAATATACAAGGAGAGAACAAAAGCCTTTCATGATAAGAAAATAGCGCCTAAAAATATCACAGCTGGTGATCAAGTTCTCCTTTTCAACTCCAGACTTAAGCTATTTCCTGAGAAGCTCAAAAGCAGATGGTCTGGACCATTCAGAGTCAAAGAAGTTTTGCCTTATGGAGCTATAACTTTGGTGAACAAAGAAGGGTCAGACTTTACTGTCAATGGTCAGAGGGTGAAACTTTACTTGGCAGATGAAACAATTCCAGAGAACACTACGGTGCATCTCTGTGAACCCACCAAAGCCTAAGAAGGGATGGAAAGTCAAGCTAAGCGACTCTAAACAAGCTCACTTGGGAGGAAATCCCATGGTATCCTTGTAAATAGTCTACACAATTTTTTAGGATTTTTCTTTTACTTCTTTAGTTTTTCTTTTTGTTTTTGATTTTCAATAGGTGAGGAATTTGGGCGATTGCAGTGGTTTTAGCAAGGTTTAACATCAAGCTAAACGGGAAAAAAGGAGTTTACTTGAAAATCTGGTGGATAAAATTCTGACGTCACCGAGAGAGTGATACGTTGGGTCGAGCTGATGCGATTATCCACTGGATTCTTCACTGAACCCTCGTATCATTAATATTACAGTCTTTAATCTGTAAGATATTGCACTTGTTCAGAATCAATCATTACGCTCTTGCTGAAAATGTCTAGTGGGGTCTTCATGTCCCCTCATTTGAATCAATGATGACTCATTCTCACCAAGCTTTCACGTGATTGTTTTGTTGTGATTCTAACTTGTCCTTACTCACCTCTTTGTTTTATTATTGAATGCACTCCACTCATTTCTTCTCTCTTTAAAAAGACCAACACACTCTCTCTTCCTTCACTCGTTTTATGCATTCATCCTCACCAAACCTCATCCTCTTTCATGTCCAATAATTTTCTCTTTTGCAGATTGTGAAGGCCAACTTGACGAACCGCCTCCAACTCGACCAGACGCTTCTCCGCCTCAGCTCGACCGCCGCTGGATATTTGGGTCGAGCTACCACTGCTCAGACTTGACCGACCATCACGCGCTCGAGCTCCGTCTTTAACCACCCAACTCGGCCGACGGCGTGAAGATCAACTTGAGTCCAATTCATAAAAAAAAATGGGTTAACTCGAGTCTGCAGCTGAAGCGTTCGGTCGAGCTGACTTGAGCTCAAGCTTCCGACTCGACCAAGAACTAAGGATTGAGGTCAATTTTGTTTTATTTGACTGATTTAGTTGATAGCTAGACCGGTTAAGTAAAAATTCGGATAGAGTTGGTTAAGAGAATTGATTTTTAGGTGGCTGGTTAGGAAGAAACTGGAGTTGAGTGGTTTTGAGAGATGAATTAGGTGTCTAGACTGATTTGATTTTGCAAAATATAGTTCATTGCGGATAGGTTTTTGCAGATATATCGTTCTATATTGCAGAAAAGTTTTTTGAGTGATCTGTGAAGTCAACTTAACCAGTTCAGTGGTGCGGAGGGTCAAGCTGAATTTGAAAAAAAACAGAGAAAATGTGGAGACATGGAGGAGGTTCTAATAGGCGATCGACAAGAAATTCTAGACGTGAGGATTCCCCAGTGGGATATTTTGGGAATGAGTGTGTTACGGAATATATAGAAAGACGAGAGGAAATCCGAAGAGGAAAACATGTCGAGGAGGATCCTTTATATGACGTTGTATTAGGAGGTGCTGATACAGAGAGTGATGAGGATGACGACGAGTATGAGGATTCAGGGGTTGGTGATGAAGCAACTCTCAGCTACAAACATGCAATAAGGATTTTTCGTAAGATGAGAATGTGGGGGACTATGTATGTGCATCAAGAGACAATGGAGATGTTGGAAATATCTGACGATGTTAACTACATGCTTGACACGTGTGGACTAACGACTTATGTGTCCAACAGCCAACCTTCATACAAAGAGGAGACATGTCAGTTTCT
This sequence comes from Lepidium didymum, assembly GCA_963920545.1. Taxonomy (NCBI): domain Eukaryota; kingdom Viridiplantae; phylum Streptophyta; class Magnoliopsida; order Brassicales; family Brassicaceae; genus Lepidium; species Lepidium didymum. The sequence continues at coordinate 8,229,119 of OY986992.1, forward strand.
AGTTTCAGTGGAAATAAATCTATATGACGATGACATGGTAGAATTGATCGAAGAAGGCCACTTCGGCTATCTCACTTTCTTAGCCACGGGACAAAGTGGGAAATTGGAGAAATTTGGGTTCACTGTCAAGCAATTCAAAGAGTTATTCGAACTTCCAGCTGGGTGGGTATGGGATTATGACGTCGAGAATGAAGAGCTCCAGGCTCTGTGGCAGATCATAGCTGGACCGACTCCATATCTTGCGTCTAGAAGTAAGAGCAATAAAATCTGAAACCCAGCCATACACTACTTTCACAGAACGGTGGCTAATACCTGTTTCCCCAAAATGCTGACAGGAAATGTGCGACAACCTGAGATAGAAATGATCGATGAGGGACTAAAAGAACTTTTAAACCGAGATAGTGCCAGATACAGGAGATAGTTTAAGGGAGGTATTAAAGGAGCCAAGTTCTCTTCCCAATTATTTGACCAACTGCTGAGTTATAGGAGCTGGGCTGCTAAAATGAAAGATAAGTTCAGCGGAGTAATTTATGTCGGTGGAATTGTGACAGCCATTCTAAAAGCATGCGATGTGAACCCGATGTCCACACTGATTCCTCCAACATTCCTTGACATTCCATACCTAAAAAGGATAGGTTTTCTGGAGAAAACGCCTAAAACTGGCCTAAATCTCTATGTCTTTCCTAATGCCGAGACTAATGACGAGGAGAAACTGCTACTCCCCAACCCTGAGTTCACCAATTTACGAATTGGGGGAAACATTGATTTCAGGCTTCCCAAGGACGTTCTTTGGAATGTAGAGGTACAGAGAAGAGTTTCGGCTTCGCGGAAGCGTACAAATGAAATCACTGAGCATGAACCTGATTGCTATTACTTTGGGGATAACGTTGATGCAAGGTGGCCTACAGGGGTAAAATCAGCTCATAAAAAGACTAGTATGCTTTAGAAATGGAACAAGTTCCAGGATGGGCTGATTGACAAACTGGTAAAGTCTAAACGTGAGATGTTGGGCCAGATTAAAGATCTCCAGAGAGCTCTGAAGTTAAAATCTCGTTCAAAGCAAACTACTGTACCTAGTCTCCCACCACATCCGCAGCCACAACCGTCAGGTTTGAGAAGGACCAGATCAGTTTCTCAGGCACCTAGGAGGCGATCCACTTCCACTTTGGTTCTAGCAAGGACGTCATCATATATCTCCAGGACGACAGTACAACGAGAATCAGAGGACATACAGTAGTTTTCGGTCAACTTCAATCCCAACTCGACCCCAGACCTAGACGTCAGGTCGAGCTGGATAGCAGATCGGTCCATTACAGCACTGAACAATGCCATATGCAACGAGAAATCTCTCTCCACGAGCTACACCTCGGAGAAGGCGAAGTCGAGTCTGCTAGAGCACCATCGCACTCAGTTGCATCAGAAACTACGGTTCCAATAGGCAACGATCAACCATCGTATGCCACACCAGGACCATCTATTCTTGACTTCGACCCTCACAATCCAACGTACCAAATCAACCAACCTTATACAGACACTACAAGTCCAGCACCCTGGAACTTGTACTTCTAAAACGGTACACACTCCACACATTCATTGTTAATATCATTGCATTTTCATTGTTTATTACACAAGGGATTGTGTAGTTTAAGTTTGGGGGAGGGTCCTAGATCACATTTGATCATGTTTTTTTCTATTCTTATTTTCTGTTTTCATTTTGATCATGCATTTTCATATATGGCATAGAAAATACAAAAAAATCGAAAAACCTTTTCAAAAATACATAAAAAAGAGTGTCATGTAGCTGCATTCATGTAGGATCGAGTCTAGTTTTGCATAGGGGATTATGATGATTATGCCTATTTAAGCTTGCTGATTCGATATGCTAAATTCACCGCCCTAGATATAAGTTGTCTGCTACATGCTTTCCTGTCTGAAATGCAAAACCGCACCATGTTAGGAATCATGCTGCGACCCGATGCTAATCCTTGCTTAATTGAAAACCATAATCTGACTGATTAATTATCGAGTATATGCAATGATTTTAAGCTTGTGAATTACACAGAATATTTAGATTTCCTTTATCATCATGCATCTATCTTGTTAATCCAAATAGACTCCCACCATGCACCTCACCTTCTTTCAAACCATTCACTGCTTGCTGTGTGTTTCGTGAGGTCTCTTTTCGGTTTAACTTGGCATAAAGTGTTAGGTGAGCGCCGACAGAAGCATGGCTTCATGTAGATGCTGGTCCACGATTTTTGGACCAGATAGGATTAAGTGGTTTTGATTTGGGGTATGGGAATGTTTACGTCTACGCTGAAAAGAAATAAAAAAAAGAGAAAGAAAAAAAAGAGAGGCTAATGTGTTCATGTCTCAAGGAGAAAGGGGCTGAAAAGTATACTAAGAAATCTAGTAAAAGTTCTGGGTAGTAAAAAGAAAGATAAAAAAAAAAAGGAGTAGAACCATGTGCTGTAAACGTTTTAAGTATCAAACCACTAGAAACTCCAATGTTTGTGAATCCCCCTCCTTAGAAATGCGAATGGAAAAGCTTATAAGTATGATCTTGGTGGCTAAAAAGAAAGAATTTGATGAAAATGGTAGTCTAGGATCAGACTCTGGGTTTAGATTGCTAGGATGAAACCGATATGGGTATACGGGTAGATGAAGTCATGTTTTTGTATGCGCCTATTGGTTCTCACCTTTAGCATTATGCTGAAGCTTAATCCATTTCATTGAGTGATCCATGTGCATTGACAGACCAGTTACAATAAAGAGATCATTCTAATCTCTAGACCTTACCTTTAGCCAAACAAGCTTTTAAATTGATGAATATACTCTGTCCACGGTTCTGTGCTAAATGAATGTTAAAAGGATTAGTGGAACTGAATGCATGAGTAGGTTAAGGCTGAATATGTGCTAGATTGTTATTGGCATGGCTAAAGTTTTTAGAGTACGACTTGTCTAGTTGTGCATCTTAGAACTTGTATCCTGGACTATGAGTTTAGCATCCGTATCAATTCGTCTTAGGCTATGAATCCCCAATTCACCCTCATCTCCATCTTGGTTCGGTTAACTTGCTTGAGGGCAAGCAAGGACTAAGTTTGGGGGAGTTGATATGTTTGTATTTTAGCATGTTTTAAGAATCATATTCAGCATGTTTTGTGTTTATATTCATAACATTTTGTGTTGCCTTAGAGTCTTTTAGGATAGTTTTCATGCATAGCATCTACACATGCATTGGAGCGGATTTCAGGTACAAACGGAGACTTACGGATGCATCAAGACCAAACTGGGTTTCAGTTCGACATTAGACTCGACCGAACCGGTCGAGTTGGACCAATCCGGTTAGCTCGACAATTGAACTCGACCGACCCGGTCGAGTCGGACCAGTCCGGACATCAACTCGACCGAACTCTCACATTGGACTCGACTGAACTCGCACTTCAACTCGACCGACCACTCGACCAAACCGGTCGAGTTGGTTTCACACGGACAGCTCGACGGACCACTCGACCCAGTAACTCGGCCAAATCAGTCGAGCTACCCGATTCCTACTTTGACTTTTTATTATTTTCATTGATTTTTGTTTTAGGGTTTTCTAAGAAGTGGTATAAAAACCCTCTTAGCCCGCTTTTAGAAAACACGCTTTTATTTTATGAACTTTTGGGAGAGATTAGAGAAACTACTCTAAGCTTTTGTAATTTGAAGATCGAACCTCTTTGTTTCTGCATTTCTATTTTGCAATTTTGTATTCTGGTTCATTCTTACCTATTCCTCTTCTCTACATTATGTTTATGCTATTTAGTTTAGGCTTTGAATTTTCGTTTATGATTATGAAGTCTGAGTAGTTGTTTTAGGGTTTCTCAGGATGGGTTAGATTAGTGAAAATCCTTGATCTACTAAGTGCCTAAGTAAATTTCGCATAGATTTCTTCTGTTTTAGGGTTCGTAATGCTAGTCTCTCTCTGATCACTTGAGATTAGATTCTAGGAATTTCAATACTCACGAAGTGTTTGATGAAATACTTGATCCTGCTAATTTCAGAGATTTTCGTACCTAGCCTAAAGGATTAGCTGTCTAGGACGATTATTGGCTTTAGTAAACTGAATTTTCATGCCTTCTGTGTTATGTTTCTCCTGTGATGATAGGGTCTGGATATAGCTTAGTTGAGATCATTTATCACGAAAGTGAATTTGATTACCTTTGAGTTTGCTGTCTAGAAATCACCTGTTATTGAGCTTGTTAGGTACTTAGGTTATGATTAAGGAGATTCATTAGTCGTTGATCCCCATCCTTAGAAGCTTCTGTTTCATTTGATTGAATTTCTTTGTGTTTCAGCAATTTCCTCATTATTTACTTGCTTATTTAATTTCGTTCTTCTTAATTTTGGTTGTTAGAAACATCATCTGATTTACTTGGCTTGAATTAATTGCTTCTATTGCAATTCTGATTGTTTGCATAATTCCCAATTGGATTGACACCTCAAGTATTACAATGACCATGATAGTGCTTAGTAATTGACAGAAAGAGTGAAAATCCCTTTATCATAAGGTACTTTCTTTGGCTATGGAAGGTGATACTAATTTTCCACATCTACCAACAGGTAATTATTATTTTGTCGGTTCAAGATATGTTTTACGTCATGCATACTTGGGACCATATTTGCAAACTCAGTATCATCAAAATCAATTTCAAAATCAAGCACAACCTTCTAATTATAAAGAAAAAATTAATTGTCGCCATTCTTCACTTCGGTGTGTCATAAGACCATTTGGAGTACATGAAAGATATGGAGGATAATGCAAAACATGGCAAGATACGACATTAGAACAACAAGAAAGCTTGTTATAGCAACAATAACAGTACATAATGTTTTACGTAAATGAAACATACTAGATCCTCACTTTGACGTTGATTGGATGCATGATGACAATCAACAATGTATAACGAACGATGAAGCTCAAGTAGTAGTAAAAGAAGTGACTGGTTCAAAACAATATATAGAGGGATTTCGAGATTAGATTGCGATGACTTTATGGAATAGTCATAGCTAAATTCGAATGATGTCAAAAAAAACTTTTTAGGTTTATTATTTATTAATATTAGATTTTTTTTCTCCAAAATATTGACATTTCGTTAAATTATAACATTTACACATCATTGTTAACAATAGGCCAATAAAATCGGGACAATCATTATACATTAACTAGTCATATGGACTAGTAACGATATATCTAGCAAGTTTATCATCAAAACTATTCTGAATCCTGGGAGCATAGCTGAATTTAATGTCATTAAAAAATCCCTTCCAAGCAGGTATCATAAAATAGAAATGTTGGAGTTGAGATTAATATGGTGTAAGTAATCGTTAATTTTAAATATTTATTACTATATTTAAAATATTATATATAAAAATGTAACATCTTTTTTCCCCTTTAAACTAATCATATTAGCTAAAAGAGAACATCAAGATGAAGGGAGATAACCCAATACAAACCAAAAAACCTAGCTAAAGCAACGAAAATAAATGAGGAAACACAACAACAATAAAGACAAGACACTAGTTGAGGAAAGAAACAAAGTACTTAGAACACCCTATCACGAAGATTCAAAATGAGACTTTGAGAAGAGAATTCATATGGTTTTGGAAGCTTTGTTCGAATGGCTTACATCCAATCCGAGTACCGTTTTCTTTTTCTAGCCATGTTGCAGAGAGTTTCTGCTGCTTGTTGATCCCTTGATGTCGCTAAGTCATGTTCCATTGGATTGAACTCCATAATGTTTGACATCATTGCAGTTGGTTGATTCAAAACATCATGGATGGTTATGCATTGGCCAAAAGCTTGAGACTACATTCCTTAAGGAGAAGTTTGTGGTTGAGTAAATAAGGATGGTGAAGGGTGCGATTAAATGTCGTAAGAGATGTTGCTTTCAGATAACTGATTGTCATCAAAGGCCATTGGCACATGATTCCTCTGAAAGTACATTGATTATGGCAGAAAAGGATAATGTGTTGTGGTGTGCTTCAGTCTCTGGCAGCTATTGGATAGGCGCAACACTTCTTCATAGTAAAACCTTTCTAGAGCAAAGTCTTCACATCGAAAATAAATGTATCTTTAGAAACGAAGCCTATCGAGGATATGTAGTCTTATTTTAACACATACCACAAAGAAACGAGTGATGGATGCTTCTTGTAGATCGACTCCAATTACTTCTTCTAACGGACTTGCTATCATCCTCATTGCGGCTTCAGAGATGTAATGCAAGGAAACATCTCTGATTTGTACCAAAACGTTTACTATGGGAGGAAATCCAACGAAGGATGATCTTCCTAGCATTGTATTGCCACCAACTAGTTGTTGTACTAGATTGATTGTTGTATGAGAACAGAAATCTTATCAATCTTTGAGGTAAAAAAGAACTAGATAGTGTGGTGATCAAGAATGCGGCATGTACACTTGCCCAAAAAGGAGGATATAATGCCTTTTGTCTTCTCGTTTTCTAGAATAAAAGAAATTATAAAAAGGTGAAAATGGATACACTATACCCGAAATGATTTCAAATGGAAATAAAAAAAAAATATAAAAGACTTTAGAAAATAGATATCTAGAAGATATAGGAATCATTAGTTATGATGCTAACTATGGTGTGAGAGAGATTAACCTAAACTAAACGCTGATAGGATGAATGGAGTGAAGGGAAAGAGGGTTAAAGATAAGAATAAGACAAAAAAAAAAAGTGAAAATTATAAACTGGAAAAAAATAGAGAGGAGGGAAAACAAAGATTAGAGTAATTTTAAAAATTGCATAAACCACAAAAGAACAAGAAAATTAAAGGAAGTAGGGAAACCATAACTTATTCTGAGACCCACATGATAGTTTGCATTAACTCCTCATGATTGACAACATCAGTTTGAAATTTCTCTAGCTATGTAGTCATTAAATCTTCTTTGGCTAGTAACACTTTTTGCAATTAAGGTTGCCACTCTGTTGGTTGAGGGAGTAATAACTGAGAACCTTAGATTGTTGAAGGAACTAGTTAAGGTCTGAATTGTATCTAACTGAAGTCTGAAACGTTGCCACCTCAAAGGGTAACTGATTGCCTTATGAATTATGCAACTGTCCAGTTTGATATCCACGTTGTCATATCTCATATCCCTTAAGCTCTGTAGTACCCATGTGAGCCCATATAGCTCTATTCCAATTTTGTTGATGTGGCCTTCAATGTATGTATTGCATAAAGACATATTTGAGAGTTTGAATTGCTGATAGTCCATATCCCTCCATGATATGCTCTGGTTTTATTCCAAACTACCTTCCAGTTGACAATAAAATTAGTTCTGAAGCTGGGCGTGATGTGCAAGTTATAGTTATTTGAGATTTGACTATTCTATGAAGCTTGAGCCTCCAAGTGGATCTTCTTTCATAATTGATATTCTTGAAATGTTTCATTAATAGTGGTAATGTGGTATGAAGATCCATGTGTCTTCCTTGTATGAGTTTGGTGTTCCTTGTTTTCATACAGTTCATAGAATCCATGGGTACATATCTTTCAAATTTGCAGGTACCTGAGTTATTGCATTGGATGACATGAGGTAAGCAAAATTTGTGGCAATATATTGTTGTGAAAATCCTACGGATGGTAAGGACAAATTAGCTAGATTCCAAATTTGTTGCATCGGTGGGCAGACGAATAACATATGATGTTATGCAAGTTAAAAACTGGACATGTATTATATGTAATTATCGTTTCTGCTTAAGCCTCTCATGGACCGCTAAAGCTCCTGACAAAGCTTTCCACATAAAGATCTTGATTTTCTACGGGATGTGTAACTTCCAAATCTTATGCTTCAATGTGTTTTCAAAGTGGACTGGTATTTGGCGGATTGAAACTCCATTAGCCTCTAGGTTGTTGGGTAACCAGATACCGCTTTTAACAGTGTACAATCTTGATGTATTGGGACACCAAATCCATGAGTCTTCTTTAGATTTACAAGGCGGTGTTTTTGAAATTCTATTAACATTAACATCATGAATAGTCTCCCTCAACTTCACTATGTCCCAACCAAATTTTGATATCAAGCTAGATACCTTGACACACACATCAAAACAGAGGTGTTTGCTTATTAGCGGTCAAGGCTGATTATAGTAAATCCAGTTGGTTGTCCACACATACGTTGATCGACCGTCACCTATCTCCAAGCCATGGAGAATGCTTCTCCAAGCAAAAGATGGTTTGGATCCAACAATATCATCTGGGAACTTTTTATTCCTAAAGTATCTTGATTTGTAGGTTCTGGCAATGAAGGAGTTTGGTGAAGTAAGTATCCTCAAACCTATTTAGCTAACAAAGCTTGATTGAACTTCTCTATGTCCCTCAAACCTAAACCACCATCCTTTTTTAATTGGCACAATTTGCTCTATCCAATCTATGGTATTTTCCTTTGGCTTTCTGTAGAGTTCCACAAGTATGTTATCATCACATTGTTTAATATTTGGGATTGTTTTTTTTTACATCTTAAAACATGTCATTGCATATACTAGGAAGGCTAAAGCTACAACTTTTAGAAGAGTTTCTTTTCCTCTTAAAGAAAGAGTTTTGGAGAACTAGTTGGTTATACGTGAGTTGAGTTTGTCTGAGGTGAAGTTGAAAATCCTTGCTGTGGAGCCCTTGAAACATTCTGGTAGTCTAAGATATTTGACAATACCCTGAGAGGAGTGAATATTTAAGATGTTCTTGATATTATTTTTTTGGTTATATTAGATGAACGCCAGAGATAGAAAGGCTCCTCTACATTGGCCCAAAGGCTATTGCTGATTTGTTGAGGTTGATACATTGCCATGAAGCTCTTCATACAGATGTAAGCATTTTTCGAATGCTATAGCTTCTTCCTAATTTGTTTTGCACACAGAGACTATCATCTGCTTATAGCAAGTGTTGAACGGTAGGCCCCATATGATGAAATTTGTAACCCCGTAATACTTGACTCTCTTTCTGCATTTGACATGATATAAACCAAAGTTTTCGTGCCTAAAATAAAAAGAAAAGGTGATAAAGGATTTCATTGTCTGAGACCACGTTGTGGGTGAAAGTATCCATTGACTATAATAGAGTATGAGACTAATTGGATGTAAAACATTATCATACAGATCTATTTGTGATCAAAGCCTAACCTTTGAAGGACTTATTCTAGGAAGATCCATTTCGTCTATCATAGGCCTTTGACATATCCGTTTTGATAGTCATGAAGGTAGAATGTCCTATTTGATTAGAATTCAGGTAATGCAACACCTCATGAGCCAACAAAATGGTGGGTGAGATTTACCTTTCCGCCACAAAAGCACCCTGAATTTCTGACACTATTGAAGGCATCATTGTGGATGAAGTCTGCGAGTGATAATCTTAGGAACTATCTTGTACAACACATAGCAAAGGCTAATATGTTTGAAGTCTACCATCCGGATTAGATTCTGGTTCTTTGGAATCAGACATATGTGAGTATAATTCCATTATGCTAGAAAATATCTATTATTGAATGCTTATTTGATTTCTTTAACAATCTTAGTGCCTATGATAGGCCAATAAGATTGGAATAAGATCCATGTCATTCCATGTGGACCATGCGCACTTTCTCCTCTAATTCTGAAGGTTGCCGATTTAATCTATATTGTTGTTACCAGGGCTAACAGCGTTTCATTCATTAATTAAGTTACCTTAAGGACCATGTCTTGAATGATATGCTCAATGTCAATGGGACTCGATGTCTGAAAGAGTTCTCTAAAGTATTTTGTAACTATAGTGCCTTTTGATCATTCAGAAACTGAGGAGTTTCATTTGCATCATGCAGACAAAATATACCATTGCATAGTCTTTGAAATTTGACACTATTATAGAAGAATCATGAATTCATGTCCCCTCATTAAGCCACATTTCTTTACCTTTTTGTTTCCACAATAGTTTTTCTTCATGGTAGTAATTCTATAGTTGTACTTTCAGATTGGTTAAGAATTGCCTATCTGGGACCAGTTCGGAAGCTTCTGTTTCAAGCATGTGTCGAATTTGTTTGATGTCAATTCAAGAGTTAGCTTGACTTTGTTTTTTTCCATTTAAAAATCTTTGCAGCAAGAAGTAATTCTATCTATGACTGTATCTTGGCCTTGTATTCCAACCTTTTGCCACCTGATTCTGATTATTTCAGAGAACCTATCATTTTGTATCCATCTTTTGTCAAAACAAAATCTTCTCTCGAAATCCTATTTTTCCATTACAAAGGATGTGTATAAAGTTCTATGGTCCAACCCTAAATATTTAAGATACCTAGTGTTGATGCTTGAGAATAAAGCAACGTATTCCAAGTTTCCAAAACTGCGATCAAGACGATATTGTATTGAGGTATTGTTCTTGACTCCCCTCCAGAAAAAAAGGTCTAGAGTTAGGAACCTCTCTTAATCTGCAATCACGAATTACAGAACAAAATGGTAGGAAGGATTGCTCTGTTATAGCTGGCTGGACCTCCAAGCGTATCTTCATTGCTTATAAGCTCACTAAAGTCACCAATAAGGAATCAAGGAGAGCTTCTTAGACTACCTAATGAAGTAAGTTTTTCTCATACCAAGGGTCTGAAGTTCCTTTTTGGATTACCATAAACAAAAGTCACATTAATTTTGTGAGCTCTGATCTTTACACTTGTATCTATTATATTACGATCTACTTGGTGAATCACTAAGGCCATAGAATTCTTCCAAAAAATAGCAAGGCCACCACTTGATCTGATTGGATCATAAATAAATGAGTGGTCATAGCCTATCCATTTTTGTACTGAGTGAACATATTGAGAAGCATTTTTGGTCTCTATGAGGAAAAAAATGTATGAAAATAACTCATGGCGTATTTTTTAGACGTCGAATTGTAAGAGAGCGCCAATTGCACTGACAATTCCAACTGAGCACACTCATTGGGACTTGGGTGGCTTCAGGACAGCCATCATACCTTTCTCCAATATAGATGTATTATGTTAAGATGATTGAGTTTTTGTTGATGTAACCTTCTATTTTTACTCAAATTCAGTTATGTATACTCCTCTTTTTCTATCCAATCCACAAGTTCTTTTGTTGCTCCATGTTGAGTCTATAAATTTTTCACCTTGATTTGTTGTTTTATGTGAGATGTGATGTTGACATTCATCGGGAATCTACTTCCATCTAAATCTCCATATGTGTCCTTGGGGTTTGAAGGTAATCTTGACTATTGAAATAGTTCTTTATCAGTTCCTTTTATAATCTTTCTGGAATCATGGTGGTCTGTAATGGCTATGAGTGTTCCATAGTGGGAGGCTAGGTAGGCTTTATCCTTTAAATTCCTTAGGATGTCTCGTTTCCTTGAGCTAGAGGTTGATGCGATACTCACACTGATGATTGATGAAATGTATTATGTTGTTTTTGTGATAATTCCTCTGAAATACTAGACTTAGTATTGTAAATCTCCTGATCTTTCATCCGAAATGGACACTTCTCTTGCTCATGGGACAAGACACTAAAAATAATAACATAGCTTCTGAACGCGATCGAATTCAAGGTTAATTGTGATGATTTCTCTATTTGGAAGGCGACTGTTTTGTTTGATTGGATGTGAGACATTGAATAGTATTTTAACTCTGATAAAGTCTTGAAGGTGTGATTTTTGTGGATCAAAGTCTACTTCAAGGATTTCACCAATGGAGTTAGCAACTGTAGTAAAGAAGTTCAACCGTGTAATACACTATTGGAACATTGAAAAGTTTAACCCATAATGGTATAACTTGCAGATCATCATAGATGAAATTTTTATCCCATCTTGTAATAGTTATTCCCAGTCTTCAAAGTTCAAATATTGAAATCCAGCATGTCTTCTTCCTTCTGAAATTGAATTGGAAAGTCTCTTTGGATAGAACTATGTCGTGTATTTCCTTATGCATGCGCCAAATTCTTGGTAAACCCAACATTACTTTAACCATTGCTTGCTGTTCAGGGTTGAGTACACGTTCGATCAAATTCCATGCATGTAGAATAGTTGTTGTTGGCTGGTAGATCAACCGGAGATTCATCAACGATAGACATGGTTCTCATCTTATTCGCTATGGATGTCTCCGTCGCGGGGTGGCGATCTCACCGAGGTTCTATTTAGTTATAGGTGTAGAATTTGATTGCCTTGATTACTAGATTTTCCAGATTTCATGCATGCAATTGCATTTCCGAAGAGATTTATCGAAAACTTATAGGGAAAGTACCTTAAAAATGATCATGAATTGTGATAAGCAGAAAAATAACTTGGGATGTGGAGAGATGTATAGAATTTAAGTAAATATTTGGATAAAACTTCCGGTCATAGACACTTGAGAATAAGTTAAACTAATTAAGTCACAATGATTGATTTAAGGGTGTCAGCATCAAAAGATAATCCGAGATATTTGTTCCCAAATTACTTTTTAATATTTATTATTTTTTCCATCTACATTTATTATTATTATATTTTTTGTCAACATTGGACCACAACTGACTACTTACTGTCTGCCACTAGATTAAAGACCACTTGCCATTTATTATTTTATTTAAAATGTAAATTTATTAATTTTAGATTTTTGTTATTTTAATTAAAATATTATATATTTAATCTGAATGTATCACATATACGTTATTACTTTAAAATGTCTATTATATTATTTAAGATATTATATATTTATTATAAATCTACAATGTTTAAAATTTTACTTTCGTTAAAAAAATCAAAACTATAATTTTATAGCAAAATATTATACGGCCAAAAATTCTAAAACAGAAAATTTAAAATTATAGGTAAGTGGTTTTTAATTTAGTGGTAGGCAGTAAGTCCACATAAGACATGCGTACTTGCATAACCAGGAATCAAGTTTCACCATTTACATTATGCAGAAACTTGACTAATGGGCCGATATGTTGTGACTCAACGTTAACAAATTTTTTTTTTAAGTTATAGCAACCAATCAGGCCCTCAATTCGTAGTTTAGGCGTTCGACCTTGTTGATTACCTTGTCGATTACCTTGTCGATTTGAAGTAAAAAAGAAGAAAATCTTAGATTTTTGTCGGTGTGAAGACCAACCTTATCTAATTTGAGTTTTGACTAACAACAATATTCAATGGAAGGATATCGTCAGCAGTGACCGAATTATGACGCCGTGAAAGCTTTGACTGTAATCTAAATGCGATAAGTTAGCGAAATTAATACTGCTCGACCACAAACTAATAACTAATACAGCTCATTTGTCCAAAATCAGATTAAGTTTCACTTTGACTTTCTTTGCATTTACGCCTGGCTTATAAATAGGAATAACTCTTTCTATTCTCTTGTCAATTTACTATATAGTTTCCATAAAAAGAAAGCTTCTACAATGTCATCATTTCTCTATATCTGCCTTCTCTTTGTCGTCTTCATCAGCCACCGTGGAGCCACCACCGAAGCTGCAGTCGAAGCAGTAAAGGACATAAATGGCCAACGTCTTCGTTCAGGCTACAAATACTACATCTTGCCTGTAGTTCGTGGTCGGGGCGGTGGATTAACTATATCCAAACCTGAGAACAAAACCTGTCCGAGAAGCGTAATCCAAGACCAACTGGAAGTTTCTCAAGGCTTACCCATACAATTCTCACCTGCAGACAAATCTACTACTATCCGTGGCTCAACTGATCTGAACTTCAAATTCTCTTCAACTTCGATCTGGAAATTAGACAATTTCGACGAGAAGACGAATCAATATTTCGTTTCAACTTGTGGCGTTGAAGGGAATCCCGGTCAGCCAACGGTTAGTAACTGGTTCAAGATTGACAAATTTGAGAATAATTACAAGATCAGGTTTTGTCCTACCGTCTGCAATTTCTGCAAAGTCATGTGTAGAGACATTGGAGTCGTTGCACAAGATGGACAAAGAAGACTTGTTTTAAGTGATGTTCCATTCAAGGTTATGTTCAAAAGAGCATAGATACAAAACAAACTATACAAACTTTACAAATGTTTTTGTAACACGAATAATAACAATTATAATAATAATAAGATGTTCTCCAAAATGCTTGTTTCTGCGTATTAGTCTAAATCTTCAGAAATCATCACCACGGAAGAAAGGTCCATTTAAGAATGAAGTGGAGAAAGTACCTCCACTATTAGGGAAGAGAGTGAGGAAGCAGATGAGTCCAAGTACTAAGCCCCAAGCGAACCTATCATCTCCAAGAGGGCTAATTTCATCTTTTGCAGGTGTTTCTTCACCACCGCGGAAGAAGGTTGCGAAAAGCCCCCAAGCCAAACACAAGACGCTTCCGCTGAGACCTCCTATACCGAGAAGAAGTGAAGTGGCAAATGAGAGAATTGTAGCTGTACTTCTTCCAAACATGGCTTGAGCAATTCGACCTCCTTCCAGTCTTCCACATGGTAACAAGTTTAATGAAGTCACTACCATACCTGTAAAGAGTTAAATATTAGAGATGCTTTAGAAAAGAGTAAGAAACTAACCAAAGAACCAACACAAAGTTATGAAATTTACCCAAAAGACCAGCGAAAGCGAGTGGATCAACTGGAACTCCAACTCCTTCAACCGCGTTAGGCAGCACATTACCGAGATCATCCGCATAAGGACCAATAACATATTGGATAAATGAAAGCAGCGGATTATTATCCAAGAACTGTGAGTCTTATATACCTATATTCAATGTTTGTTTTAAAAAACAATTGATGATACAAAAGTGCATAGAAACATTGCATTGAATGAATCCTACTTACAAAGCATTGTCTCCTCCATCAAAACTACCATCAGATATAAACGCAGCAGCTGCAAGCAGGAGCGAAGTCACGTATGCACTAGCTGTACGAGCTACGGGTATGTCGAATAAAGCCTTCTTATTAGGAAGCAGTGACTCATAATTGTTCAGAACACCTAAGCAACCAGTCCAATTCGATGGCACCAGAAACGACGGGCTTAATTTGACACTGTATCGCGCAGCAGTTACTCTGGTTGCTATCTGAAACGAACAACTAAAGGTTTAGTTACTTGTATAACAACACAACAACTTGAAAATAGCCCTCTCTGGCTTGCATCAGTATACCTCAGAGACTCCCAAAATGGAAAGAAAGCCGCCAAAAAGAGGAACTACATTAGCGACGTAGTCATCAACGGTGGCATCGGGTTCAAGGAAGAAACCACTCATAAGAGCTATGGTTCCAAAGGTTGTAACACATAAAGCGATTGCACTAATATACCCCAAAGGAGTGCTTAATCTAGTTGATTCAAAATCTAGATTGATTTCTGCTTTCCGTTGCACCATACACACCTTTTACAAGCACAAAGATGAAAAATTTATCCATAATTTCTAGTATTAGTCTTGAGATCAAGAATACAAGCGTTAGAACATTTTGAAGGACTTTCCTTTACCTGTTTTCTGATCTCATTGGACTTCTCTTCCATAAACCATACGACAACATCACGCCCTGCAGCTTCAGATAACTTTGCTTCAAGCTTAGGTGTGACTTCATCAATGGGTTTTCTGAGATTTCCAATGAAAATTCCACCATCCCCAAACCGACGAACGTCCGTTGCAAAAAATGTATCGAAACCAAAACAGTTTTTTAACTGTCCATCACAAAGCATTTGAAAAAAACGATGCAATTAAACACACTTAGAAGAATCATGGCGTATGAAAAGTGTGATTCATTTACCTTGTTGAGATCAAGAGCCTAGAAAGTCTCCTCTGCTTTCTCAAGCCTTTCTTTCTCTCTAGCCAAACTATCACGAGCCAAGCTGTTTAAAACTCCGATGATCGGATTCTCATTGTTGCTCGCTCTGTTTAGCTCTTTTAGCTCTTTTAGCTTACGATCAGTTCTCGTCTTCTCAAGCTTAATTGCAGCTTCGATTGATGGGTTTCCCATAAACTTCTTGAACTCCTCGTCCGTTTTCCAGTCCATCTCCTGCTGCTTTGACTTCTTCTCCTCCTCCTCTTCACTGCCTTCCGGAGAAGGCGACGCATTTTCGTTCGCGTGGTTCTCGTTTTGCTCATCTGCTATTGCCACGGGAGACGGAGCTTCGTTCACAGACTCACGAACTCGATCATCTTCCGCTGGAAATCTCAAAGGACTTCTGAGCCTCTGTCGGTATGTTTGCGTTAGAACTTTGGGAGATATGGGTCTGTAATGGTAACGATAACGCAAGTTGTGACAGGATTAAAGAGTTAACGAAGATGAAGAGGGAGTGGAGACAAAGACGGAAGCCATGGTTTTCGAAATTTTGAGAAGAAACTCAAACAATACAAGTGGATTGGTTTTCTGCAACCAGACAATGAGTCGCAAAAAAGTCCAATCCACGTAAAGAAGAAGAAGAGAGAATCAAAGGGCCTTGAAGACATTAATTAATTGGATAAAAAACCACAAGTCATTAGAGGGGAAACAAGATTCTGGTCGGAAACTACAAAAAGGATCGAGCGAACAAACATTTTATAAAGATATGTGAAAAATCCAAGTGCGGTTTTTTTTATGTTTTTTATGTGGTCTCGCTCTTGTTCTCTCTAAGAAGAAGCAGCTACTTTCTCTTCAGCAGCAGCTTCGAATGTCTCTCCAACTAGCTCTGGGACGTCGTCATCATCCTCCTCTTGGATGGTTGCTGAGGCATTACCTTCACCAGGAGATTGTTTCTGGAACTGCTCTGCTAGCTTCTTCAGGTTGTCCATGTTGTCTGGTCCTGAAAGAGAGATAAAAGTACCAGATATTTAAGTAAATATCTTTGATCTGGAGAAGAACATGTACAAAGGGTGTACAATCACATTAACATACCAAGTTGGCTGAGAATCTGTGGAAGGATATCTTGCAATTCTACAAACAAACAAAAAAGTAACAATTTTTAAGTTAATCACATAAGATGCAGTTTCAAGAAGAAAACAGAGAGAAAAAAGATGGTAAGAGTCATCATACTTTTGGTCTGAGGAGAACCGCTAACAACCCATGTGTTTGCAGCAATGGAAGCTTGAACTGTAGTAACAGATAGAAGGAGACGTATAATTATCGATATCATGACAAGTTTTTAACAAATACTGAGTACACACACAAAAGAAGGGTGCATAAGAATGTACCCTTAGGGTTGATGAACTGAATAACAACATCATCCTTAAAGATGTTAACTTCTTCAATAGCTGGAATGGAGTTGACTCCAATTCTCTTTAGGGTGCTTTGGAGCCTCTTGTCATCAGTTGTATTAGTTTTGTGGACAGCCTTCTTCTTTCTGCAGTGAGATAAAGTGGTCATTACTACAGAAAACAAGAGTAAATGCAGAGGATTCAAGAATGAAACTTCCATAAAAACAATATCTCTACCTTCTTACTGTACCCTTTCCGCCAGTACGGACGGTGTTGGCCATCTTCATCAACTTCTCCCGATTCATCTGTACATAAATGCATATTAGATCAATACCCAAATAAAATGAGAGAGATTCAATTGAACTCATTAACTGCTAAAAGACTACTATATTCACAAAGCCTTCTTGTCATTCTGTAGTAATACTGGACAAAGTCAGCTTACTAAAAGTAGGGCACAAACCAGAAGGAAGCTTGACGTGTGTACTCAGATGCGTAAGAAGAGGCACTAATGTTACTATTAATTTTGACCTAAGTTTCAACCTTTTCAATTGATTAAACACCCAATCCCCCAATCAAACACACAAGTTATGTACATAAAAAACAACAAATCTCGTCTATGAAATTCCAAACTCTGAAAAGCCTCAGTCTAAATCCATGAAGAAGCGAGAAATGAATCAAGAACAGAGAACATCTGAAATTTGAGCCAGCACCCTTTAGCAAAATCAGAGAAACCTAAAACCTTATAAAAAGAAAGGGAGAATAACAGTGATGGATAATACCTTGAGATTAGGGTTCCTAGTTCTTCAAAGGAAGATAAGAAAAATGAAGAAAAACGAAAAGGAAAGAGAGACACGGGCGGCGCTGGAGGGTTTTTCCCTTAACTAAACTATATGCTCTCCGGACCCCAGCTAGTCCCTTAATCTAACGGTGGATATCAGAAATTCAATATTAAAATTCTCAATCTTAACCATTGGATTTTTCCAGACCCAAAAATAAAAAACCCATTGGATTGTTTTAACAAAGCTCGATAAAAGCTACAGCCCAATCACATATCTTACCCATAAGCCCAAATAAGTACTTGAATAACCTCGGCTAAGCAAATTATCCAGATCATTAATGATCCATCCCAACATTTTCACATATCCAAGTAAATTTGGATCCTGATAATAAAAATTACAGATTTACCGATACATATCTAAATCCAAGTAATATTACTTTTCTCCAGATATTTGAATCTGATTTAATTTATAATTTTTAGTATATAATTTATAATATATATAATTTTTATTAAATAATTTTAAATTATGATAATTTATAGGTTTATTTTCAGGTGCTAGAATAGAAATTTAACATAAAATCTTCTTATCTTTCTGAATTTTAGTGATATTTTAACATGATTTACAAGGGAGAATTATTTTTTCCTCATTTTCCTATAATATTATTAATGTTTTTCTATTTTTATATACCATAAATCTACATATTTATTTTTCTTACAACTTTTACAGAAATGGTATTAAATATTTTTTTCTAATGTAATACAAAAATGAATCGGATCCAAATATCCACATATATAAAAAAAAAATCGGATACTTGAAGTTTGAATATTCGTGGTATTCGAATCTGAATCATATCCAGATAATAATAATAATTATAGGAATCCAATAAATTCGAATATGGGTATAGATCATGAAATAGCAAAAATAAAAAATTCTCTAAATTTCTACATTATTTTCCATTTTACCATTTTTATTTACCAATTTTTTTTTCTTTTTTTTTCATTGATTCTCTCATTCTCAATTTCATTATATTTTCGAATATAAACTAAATCAAATCTAAATTTTATTTTTCAAAAAAAGAGGATTTTTTTTACACATATTAAACTTTAAATTTTTCAAAAATGCTTAAAAATATCATAAAAATTGAATATTTTGTTTTAAAAAATTAATATAAATTCTCTTCTATTTTTCAGTTATATTCTTTTCTATTTCACTTACATAAAATGTCTATTTTCTAAACTTCCTCATATCTTATTTTATTTAGTCTAATTCTCTTCTTATTCTTCTCTTCCTTTTATTTTTTTCTCTTCTTTCTATACTCATTTTCTTGCTCATCCTTTTATTCTTCTCCACCTCCACCTCCTCATCCTCCTTCTCATTATCCTTATTATTATTTTTTTCTCCTAAATTTTATTATTTTATTATAGGAAGAATGATATATTTCCACCTCGAAACTTTGACATACCATTGATAACACTTCAACTTTGAATTTCAATCTAATTACACAAACCAAGTTTGGTTGAGCAAAACCGAGTGAATTAATAGATTTGTGGAATTGAATTTCGAACTTTGAATATGTGTCTATTAAAACTTTGTCATCGATTTCATGTGCAATTAGACTGAGATTCAAATTTGAGGTGTTATTAGTGCTATGTCAAAATTTCGAGGTTGGTTTGTGCTACAAATAATATCTATTAGTACTATTTATTTTGTACAATATAGTTTTTATTAGTAGCTGAAATGGTTATACATTACGTTTTTGTTTTCTCATAGTTACTCAATCAATGGTGAATACATAATTATTAAGCAAATTGATTGTTAGTGCAAAAAAACTAACAATCGAAATAAAAAAGCTTTATTGAAGATTCCACAAATGAAATGAGATCTTATTTGTTGAAGACCGAGTTGATCCTCGTTACAAGATTAAATATTTTGCTTTAAATCTATTTACTGCGATTGTCGATGATCTTTCTATTGAATTTTCTTAATTGTTTGAAATAGGATAGTTGCTTGAAATATTATATATAAATATATTGGTGTTGTGTTATCTCGTAAGAGATAGAATATTGACGAGATAGAATATTGTTTGAGTAGTTAAATGTTAGAAAAATATTTTAAGGATGTAAAGAAAAATCTTTCAAAGGTTTGACATGGAATGAATCGAGGTACAGGCTGTCGCTTCCATGAATAGACTATTGACATGGAATGAATCAAGCTACAAACTGTCATTTCCATGGCAAATAGACTGATGGTTTGTAGTGGCTTTGAAGCCATCAAGATTGGATGTTTGAGCCAATGAGTGCAAGTTGGCTGCTACGGAAGACGACATATTTGGTACAACTTGTTGAAAAACATGAATTGTATATGTTTGTTTTCTATGTATAGGATAGACTTACTTTAATTAGGCTAAAGCTTTAAGCCTCAGTGGGCAGAAGTGATCTTCTCACTAAGTATTTATACTCACCCCTCATTTTTTTCCTTTTTACAAGATTTTTTGTGTCGAAGGATTTTTCAAAGTGTTGTTTTGGTAAGACCAAGGAATAACACGATATCTCTCAAAGATCGGGAATCGGATGTTATAATTGGTATCAGAGTCTAGATTAAGGCCACTATTGTTCTGACCCGGAGAGTCAAGATTTTTAAATGATTTTTTAAAGGAAAAAAAAGGTTTTTAGAGTTTTGAGAAAGAAAAAAAATGTTTTGTTGCTTTTGAAAAAAGATTTCAAACAAAAAAAAAGTGATTTGAAAATATACGAAGGTTTGTTTGTTTTGAAAAAAAAACAGTAAAAAAAAAATTGCTTTTATGTTAAGAAAAAAAAGGGGAAGTTTTGAACTTATTTTCTTTTGTTTTCGGTTGTTCAGTTAGATGCATTCAAGGAAGGCCTAGGATTATAGGTTAAGGAAGTTTGTTGAAGATAGTGAGTGATTGGGATCGCTAATTGATTAAGTGTTTGTATTTGAATATGTCTCAAAGAGCTTGGTTTCTTAAATTTATATGTTGAATTGTTGACTGAAAATGTCGTCAAGTCGTGCTACAAACATTCGTAACTCGACAGTGAACCCAGCTAGGGTACCGTTGCATCATGATCAGCCATCAGTGCCAGCGACAGCACCACTATTGCCTAATGTGGCGACTTGTGAGGAGTTATTGGAACTCTGAAATTTCATGCAGGTGCTTTTTAACCGGGTTGTATCACCACCACCACCTCAGGCTCCGACCCCACTTCAGAAGCAGCCAGAACCACTAGCTGTTGCATCGGCACAATACCAACCACCCCGGCCACCTACTAGAATGCCGCCACCAGAACTTGGGCTCTCGTATGTGGAGATGATGAAGCATATGAAGGTTATGGGCATGGAGTACTTTACTAGTGGGACCGATCTAGTTCGGGCTGATGATTGGAGACGATTGTTGGAGATGAACTTTGCATCTATCACGTATTCAGTGAAGTTTAAAAGGGAGCTGACATAACACTACTTGCGTGGAGATGCGCACATCTGGTTGGAAAATGTGACAAGAAGCATGCTAGCTAATTAGGTGATTACCTGGGATGACTTTCTTGATGAGTTCAACAGGAAGTGATGAACCAAATGGAAAGTGATTTTGTAGAGCTTCATCAAGGTACGAAGATTGTTAGAGAGTATGAGCAGGAGTTCAACTGTGTTAGGAGGTTTTCTACTAGAGACATAACTGAGCATGATGCGGTTCGCAAGTTAGAGAGGGTTACATGCAAGCATTTGTAACCTTTGTTATGTACAAGATTGTGGTAATTTGGTTGATATCATGCTGCATCAAAGGAAAAAAGACTTGAGGAGGAAGCTAGAGATCTCATGAGCACACAACCTAGAGAAGCAAGAGGAGGTGAGCCTCATAATAGTCCTCGAGATAACCAGGGCTCAGGACCTAGCCAGACTCGGCCATTATGTGCTACTTGTGGAAAAAGTCATGACGGAGTTTGTTGGAATGATAGAATAAAATGCTTCCAGTGTGGACAACTAGGTCATACCATGGGGAATTGTCCAGCCAGGAACAACTGCATGAGGTGTGGACATCTAGGCCATTATGCGCAAGATTGCACAACGCAAATGCCAGTAAGACATCGAGAATACAAAATCAAGAGAACTTACCACCACCTCCCAAAAGGCAAGCGATTGGACCACGTGCGTTTGCAGTTGGAGATCAGGATGATGGAGAGCAAAATGTTGCATAAACAATCAATGTTGCTAACCATGAATAAGTTAGAGTCTAAGTACATTGCATGGATTTTTGCTTTAGCAGTTTATGAATAAGGATTACTTCATTGCGCTCAAAAAATTAGTTTCTTTGGAGTTCTGTTCATTTGAGATTTCAAAACATTGAGTTCTACCTATTTAATAAAGTTCACGTAATATTTTCTATTTGATTTTGTAAAGGACAACTGAATCATTTAAGAAGTATGTAAAACGAAAAGTTGAACCCCAAAAACTCTTTTAAGGACAAATGTGCAGTTCAACCAGGAATGTTGAATTCGATGACGAATTCTCTTTAAGTGGAGAACAATTGTGAGACCCACACTTTGAGTTAGGAAACTCAATTTTGTGGCCCATTATGCCCAAAAAAAGAGAAGAGTTTGAAATTGAATAAAGAGAGAATTTGTTGGAATGGGTAAGATATTATCAACCAAATGAAGTTGCAAGATGCACCTCAATCAATCAACATAAACATAATTTTATCTATAAAGCTCCTATCATCTTCATTGACTTCTCATCTGATAATCTTGATAGAGATAGTAATGACAGCTTAATCTCCCCATCAACTTCCATTGCTTCTTCCATTTTTATATTTTCATCGTCTGTGTCAACTTGCTCATCCTCAACATTTTTTTCAGCTATTCCAAGGCTCTGTATCTATTGTGATTTATAGCGATGGCTAGGAAAATACTTGTCTCCACAATGTCGATACAGATTGCTTACATTCAGCTCATTATCAGTCTAGACCCTTTTAACACCATTATCTTGATTACTCTCACTCAGCTTGCAATAAGGAACTATGGCACTACTCTTGTTGGCAACATTAGATACTAGTTTTGGAGTGCTGTTGTAATCCGTTGAAGAAGTATGTCGATAGACTGGCTGTTATTATACTCAGTTTTCAAGGTCTTCAAGGTCTTCTATTAACTTGACCATCTTAAACATGTCATTGCGTCCAACAGGTTGACTAATGAGTAAGCTAGCCTTCACCTTCCTTTGCAGTCCATTAATGAAAATGGTCTCTAAAGCAGACTTAGGTATCTCTGGCAGTTTGGAGGACAGTCTCTCAAACTTAACTCCGTACTCATTAACAGTCCATGTATACCAGATTCAACAACTTTCCAAAAAGGTCACCATCAAAAGAGGCCTTATATCTAATCAGGAATTTCCCCTTAAAAGGTCTCCAACACCTAATATCCTCTCGGTCCTGTATAAATTTCAATTAGGAAATGGCGTCTCCCGTTATACACCAAACTCAACTTCTCCTCTTCTAACGAATAGCTTCTTTCAAAACAACTTTCCACCCTATAGATCCAATCATCAGGGTCTTGTTCTTCAAACATTGGCAACTCATATTGTTTCCCAACAAGATCCATAAAAAAATGAGGAGAGTTCATCTTACAATCATTATACCTCTACGAAGAAGACGACATGTGGTTGTTTTTAGGCAAAACCAGCGACAACAAAGGCAAAATACCATTACCACCCCTTCTTTCCATCAATGAAGAAGGGTTTAACGGCGACTAGCCATGATCTTTGGGTCTCGAAGCTTCAACTGAAGATTGTAGTATATCCGGAGGTTTCTTACCCATCTTGTTCATTTTCTTGTTCATCTCTTCCAGTTTCAACATCGGTTGTGATAGAGTGTCCTTCACGCCAATCTTAATCGACCGCAATACCCGCGCGGAGCAGCTCGCTGGCGGTTTGTTCTAACCTTCCCACTTTTGATTCCAAGGCTACAATCTTCTCCAAGTTCGCTGATAAAAGGTTTTTTTACACTACTTGTCAATTAACCCTAAGCACTATCATGGTCATTGTAATACTTGAGGTGTCAATCCAATCGGGTGATATGCAAGCAATCAGAATTGCAATAGAATCAATTAATTCAAGCCAAATAAATCAAACGATGTTTCTAACAATCTAAATTAAAAAGAACGAAATTAAATAAGCAAGTGAAAGGAAATTCAATCAGATAAAATAGAAGCTTATAAGGATGGGGATCGACGACTAGTGAACATCCTTGATCGATATCTAAATACCTAACAAACTCAATAAGAGGTGATTTCTAGACAGCAAACTCGCAGGTAATCATATTCACTTTCATGACAGATGATTTCAACTAAGTAATATCCAGACCCTATCATCATAGGCGAAACATAACACAGAAGACATTAAGATTCAGTTTACTAAAGTCAATATTCGCCCTAAACAGCTAATCCCTTAGGCTAGGTACGAAAATCTCTGAAATTAGGTGGATCAAGTATTTCAATCAAATACTTTGTGAGTATGGAAATTCCTATGATCAAATCTCAAGTGATCAGAAAGAGATTAGCATTAAGAACCCTAAAACAGAAGAAATCTATGTGAAATTAACTTAGATACTTAGTAGATCAAGGCTTTTCACTAATCTAACTCATCCTCAGAAACCCTAATTAAACTACTCAGACATCATAATCATCAACGAAAATTCTAAGTATAAACTAAATTGCAGAAACATAAAGTAGAGAATAAGAATAGATTAGAATAAACCAGTAGATGAAATTGCAAATAGAAACTCAGTAGTAAGTCTTGAGATTACAGAAGCAATATCAGTCTTTCTGTTCTCTCTCAAAAGTTCATAAATTAAAAAGCGTCCTTTGGAAAACGGGTTAAGAGGGTTTTTATACCCAATCTTAGAAACCCTAAAATTAACAAAAACAATAAAAATAAAATGCGGAGTTTGGTCAGCTCGACCGGTTCGGTCGAGTTGATGAGTCGAGTTGTGCCGTGTGAAACCAACTCGACCGGTTTGGTCAAGTGGTTGGTCGAGCTGGGGTGACGTGAGGTGTAGCTCGACCACGTTGGTCGATTCGGCGGTCGAGTGGTGATTGAGCTGGTACGTGGAAGACCAACTCGACCGGTTTGGTCGAGTTGTGGGTCGAGCTAACCGGGAAAATGACTCGCGGGGACTTGGCTCGACCGGTTTGGTCGAGTTCACGATTGAGCTGAGTTCCGGTTCTTTCCTTGCGCGTCTAAAAGCCTCCAATTGTACATGAAATTCGCTCTAATGCATGTATGGATGCTATGCATGAAAACTAATATAAAAACTCTAATGCAACACAAAATGTGATGAATATCAACACTAAACATGCTAAATATGACTCTTAAAACGTGCTAAAATACAAACATATCATTCGCAGCATCAACATCAAGTTTTAGTCCCAATTGATCTAGGCTCTGATACCACTGATATATATTGGTCTATATGTATGGAAAAACAAAGAAGAAATGAGATTATAAGAAGATAATGAAGAATAGAGTAAAAGATTAGGGAGAAAGCTTTACAGCTGATAATATTGTATTTCATTGGATATCTTCCCATAACTTAGGGTTAGCACTTAAATACAAGAATTCGTAATAAAAACGACATCATCATACAATTCATTATTTAATTTACGAGGTAAGCCTTTATTTCATATTTGTGTGCTTGTCAACGCTTCATAAGAAAGTCCTTAAGCCAATTTGAGCATTTTTTTTCAACACTCTTGACTCTTGCAAATCCATTTCCCTCCTTCATCATGCTATGTGGAACAACCAACTTCTCAGTGATCATATAATAAAAGGTAAATTCATTATTTGATATTTGTACGTTAAAACAATAAAAAGTCTACCACAAATAGACAATAAATCTACCAACGTAAATGAGGAGCTCTGAAAATCTACCAAACACCAAATCTGAAAATGAAATTAGCAACCAAAAACTCTACCAAAATAACTAAGAGAAAAACTGATACGAATATTCTGGAAATCTACCAAACATGAATCTAAACTCTATCAAATACAAAATCTCAACGTGAAATCGACAACCAAAAACTTTACCAAGGTAACTAAGAAAAGTTGTCACCAAAGCCCATAAAATCTACCAAACTTGAATCTAAACTCTACCAATCACCGAAATCTCAACATAAAATTGGCAATAAAAAATTCTCCCATGACAATTAAGAAAAATTGTCACAAAGGACCTGAAAAATCTACCAAACATGAATGACCACAAATCTACTGTGTTATAAACGGTGAAATGGTATTTAACGATTTTACAAGAGTATTTAAAAAAATAATACTCAAACATGCGGAGTATAAAAGTAATCAACTCATTGTTCTCGCAAATTACCCCATATATTCTTTCTTTGAGAGTACGAATTGCAATCAAATATACACATGGATCATCATTTAAAGAAAATTATAGTTGGTGAGAATAAGCTGATAAAAGTAAAGGAACTTTTTAGTTGAACCTCTTGAATTTATGTACCCTCTTGTAGTACTCTTTAAAATATGACAAAACAAACTAAGGTCTCTACTTCTAAACTTAGACAATTAGCAAGACATATGAATGCTTGTGAAAGCAAACACTCAAGTGAATGATGTGACTTACATCTTCTATCTCTAAGTAAAATGCCTGAAGCTATCTCATTAGCGAGAAACAAAAAGAAGGCTCTTCTTCTTCTTTTCATTCGCTCCACTCTGTTTGTTCCTCCCTCCGCTTGCGTTTATTGGTTGTTGAAGCCTCATACCAATCTCCTACTCTCAAGGCATTGGACATAGACATCACTGCTTCTTCGATTGCCTCTCTCTCCTCTGGGTGTAGATCCTCTAGTGACAATGTTGACGCTACCTCGTCAAACTGGAGTATAGCAGCTTGCTACAAAAGAACAGAAATTGTATTAAGGAATGATTTCAATGTAATTCCGCATAAATAACCAAGAAGATCCATATACCACATTCATAATATCAGCTTCAAGACTTGTATCTCTATGAAGTTTTGGGACTGTGATGCTATTGAACCACTGCATATATTCTGTTTCGTCACCATTTGCTCCTTCATTCTCCACAATGTTTTCCCTTCTTCTCATCCATTCTTCGTCTGCTGTGCTCATGTCTTCCACTACGTCTTCGTCATGGTTTTTCTCGTCTTTTCTAGGAGGAACTTCTCCTGGGATAACTTGGCACAGCCCAAATTGCTTCATGCATCGATCTGGGAAGTGCCATTCCACCACTTTCGGACCAATCAATTTTGTTCTGGACCTTCCAAGTAGAAGATTATCTTTGAAACATTGTGGCACAATGTCAAGATCTCCTTCAAAGGGGCACCAACTAACCTAAAGAGAATTCATTGGTAATAAAGATTCATAAGGGATTAAGAACCAAGAAATGTATAAGAAGCTAATGATTTCACTCTTACATTTGATGGATGTAGATCGTCAAGTGCCTTGCGATATTTGAACAAGTCATTCTTTGATCGACTCTGTTGCCTTCCTTTCCACAAAAGTGCTAGTGGAAATTGACGAGTGGTTCTCTTTGGCCGGTCAATATTGAGGTGGAAGTAACTCCAACACTGGGGATGGTAACACACTTGGTTAAAAGCTTCTCAGGCGAAAAGAAAAGACGGAAAAGATGATACTCTTAAAGATGAAACAGAGCACTAAAAAAATGAAAACAAACCTGTAAAAGTGTCAAGCAACCACCAATGATACTCTGAGACCGTTGAGAAGCATTCCCAATTTGTCTATATAAGAAAGCTAGTGCCGCAGCACCCCAAGCATACTCTCCAGCTTTCTCAAAATCATCAAAGAGAATAAGGTAATCAACAGAGATCTTACTGGGATCTGTGGTTGCAAAAATTGTGCTCCCAATAAGGTATATAAGATAAGCACGAGTATGATACTCAGTCTCTTTCATTGTAGCCCCCTTTGGACACTCTGCAAAATTCTCCTTCAACCATTTTGAAGTCACTCGATTACCACTCAGTTCACCTTTCGGTAGTTTCCCCAAGAGTCTGAGACATACTTGAGAAGGGTCTTCATCTTTTTCTTTAACACCAACAACAGGTTTGCCATCAACAGCAAGTCCAAGAATCAAGGATACCTCATCGAGAGTGATTGTCATTTCGCCACAAGGGAAGTGAAACGTATTGGTTTCCCTGCGCCATCTCTCGACAAGGGCAGAGATCAGCGAATTGTTCAAACTAATTGAGCCTATTAGCCTAAACCAACCAAAACCTGCTTTTTCTACCAATTCTATCTGCTCCTTTGTGAGCTTCCAGTGATGAAGCAATGACGTTCGTTCCTGGCATCTAAGCACACCTCTCTCCTGCAACGATACGCAAAAAATATCCTGAATTGTTCAATTTAAGACAAAGATAATCCAGATCGAGACTGAATAAAATTGCGACTACCTGTCCGGTCAAAATAGCAGAGGACACGTGCTTATCTTGCTCGTAAAGAACGGGCATGATCAACAGAGGCGCGGTTTTATCTGAATTATTGAAGATAATGGCACCCGAGATTAGGGTTTCTGTCTCATATGCGAACAATTCGACAAAATGATTCCATATAGGTTCCGTTTATATAAACATCACTGAAATTATAACACTACGGGATTATGTTCTAGATGAGATTTCGACGAGCGGTCCATTACAATAGAGAGGAGATTGATTAGGGTTTATCAGTCTCTTTACTTTAAAATTGGCAGAAGCCACAACTATTAATGGCAAGAAGAATATATCATCAACAAACTGAAAGCTTACAAAACTAGACGAGGAAGATCAACGGACTATTGCTCTGAAATATTTGAGACAGTACGAGATCGCGGCGCAGTGAGTGAAGATTCCGGTTCCCGTAAAAATAAAATATGACTTTCTTTTTCCAACTTAACTTTTAAGATTAACCCAAATCATCCGCCCTGTTTTTTTTTTTTTTTTCCATTAAGAAGTGTTTTATTAGATAAAGTGGTCTATGACCAAGTTGGTGGATTACCATAAAAAGAGTTGGATATTTAAAGTAAATAAATGAGATCCATTAACAAGGCTATATGATATAGTAAATATGTCCGAAACTGCGTAATGACGAAACGTCGGTACACCATCAATGTCGCTTCACCGTAATAATGGTCGATAAACACTTTTTAAGATCGTCCAGTTAACGGTAAATCAGACGAGTTCAACTACAACTTCCTTCATAACAGTTGAATCTAAATATACTCTAGCGTTGAAAACCATCTGTGAATACCAACTCAGGCAACTCTGACAAAGCAGAGATTTACTCTTCCAAAAGTTAGCAAAGAGCACAACAACACATAATCACCAATAACTTTGATGGAAATTGACAAAACAGATACATATATCAGATCTAAAACATGAAAAAAGCTGAAAAGACAACGACAAAATCTGGATGGTGACTACCAAAACTTATTATATGAAACCTAGAAAAGAAAAAAAAGAAACACAACAACAGGGGAAAATTGGAACTTAAAGATCTAAAGAGAAAAAAGAGGAACCGGTTAACCCGAGAGAAGTACCGACAAGTATGCCGGGAGAAGTACCGACAAGTACACTGGGAGAAGTACCGATAAGTATACTGGGAGAATCCGAGAAGCGTTCAGATTGACAGAAGTACAGGGATAACAAAGAAGGCAGAGGAAAATAAAACTACAGAAATGACGAAAAGACAAAAAACAATCTAAAATCCAGATACAAGACAACTCTAGAAAGACAACTACATGTCGATACAACTTCGGTAGAGACCGCTACAGGATTGCCACAAGAGACCCGACCGAGAGAAAGCCCTAGTACTCAGACCTAGAGACTCCTACAGTTTTCCTAAAGAGTACTTGCACGAAAACTGAAGACATGCCCCTGAAGCTATCCTTACCGAGAGGACCCTAATCAACAAGCTTAGTCCAAAGGTACTCAAGATCTGAACCCGCAGACCGAAAGAAAATGACATCGAGAAAAACCGAGCCACAACTACCTACGCAACCCGGAGCAAGCAACACCCCACAGTAGCCCTAATCCTGGAGAACCCCCAACCTATCTAACCTTGCAGCCTCAATCTATCAAATCCTAGATTAAGTCGTCCTCTAACTAAAATCCAAAGGTGAAGATGATATATGTAACAGAAGCTTGCGGAATAGACAAGGAAGAGACACTACCAAGAATCCGAGGAAAATTTGGTGAGGATCACTTCGTCAACGATGACGATAATGGCTGACCGGACCACAGACCCAGAGCAACGAACATTATCCTCAGGTGAATCGAACATCTTTTTTTGTTCTTTCCATTTGTATATGTTTTGTTGCTCAATAATTCCTTTATACTTTTCACCATCTAGCTTGTTATAAATATAGTAATTATCCATTTACTTATTATATACTCCCTCCGTTTCAATTTAAGTGTCATTCTAGAGTTTTCACACAATAAGAAAATATTTAATTTGTCTATAATACCCTCATTAATTAAATTTATTTACAGTTTTAATTTTACAGTACTTATTTATCTTATATACCAGTTATTCTTATATATATACGAGCCTCTTAGAATTCTTCGTAGTCAATTCTATCATAATTAACAAATTGTCAATTGATAAATTCTTTTGATTTGCTGACTACAAAAAATATTTGGAGGGAATCAACAATTTTACGTACAGGAGAAAATTATTGGAGGCAAATGTGAAACTTTAAATTTTTTGATATTGCTATATAATAAGAACGTGTTAAAAGTAGAACATCCATGGCTAATTTTGATATGAACTTTTCACCTCCAATCAACAAAACACATTCGTTTGATCTAAACACCTTTTCAACGAATAGTTATGAACATGATTTTCAAATCGAAGATGTTCGAAACGAAGATGACTCCGTTCATGTAATCGAGGAAACAAATATCGAACTTGGAAGATCAATACCCGTAACGGTTGTATCATCTTCCGATAGAACCATTGTACTTGACATGAACGTAAACCCGGCGGACGATTCTAATAGTCAAATAATTGAGGTAGATGTCAATCAACTTTATGAAGAAAGCCAAGATCACATAGTTGGAGATCAAGGTAAATCATCCTAATTATTTTTGTCCTTATATATACAATTATTTGATGATAGAAAAGTTACTCTAATCATTGATCTCTTTTTTATATATTTTTCTCTCGTAATCTATCTTGATTTATCATATTGATATTAATTGTCAAAGTTTAGTTAGTTATTTACATTGTTTATTATCAGGAGATAGCAACACCACAGGAGGAACGAAACAAAATTTGATTAATAGTCAAAGGTGGGCAGTTTACAATGCTTTACTAGGAAGGAGTGTGAATGGGAAATTGAAGAAATCTGATACAACAAAAGTATCAATGTTACTTTCGATTCATCGACGAACGGTTCAAAGAATATGGAAACAAGCTAAAGATACTCCTGCGGGTTTGTTGGTTGATTTGTCTAATAGATGGAAAAAAAAGTGTGGTCGGAAAAAAATTACAATCGACATACAACGGATCATCGATATTCCTCTACACCGGCATACAACTTTGAGGGCCTTAGCTGAAGCTCTTGGAAGACATGTAAAAGAAAGTGTGTTACAGCGTCATTCCAATGCTTTGAAACCATATCTCAAAGAAGAAAATAAGGTAGTGAGGTTATGATTTTGCCTATCTATGTTGGATCCTCAATGTTTGGGTCATGAACCAAAATTTGTTGATATGTACAATTTTGTACACATTGATGAAAAATGGTTTTATATGACCAAAAAGTCGGAAAATTATTATCTACTTTCTTGTGAAGATGATCCTGTACGAACAGTTCAAAGTAAGAACTTCATTGGAAAGGTGATGTTTTTAGCGGCAATGGCTCGTCCAAGATTTGATGATGAAGGAAAAGAAACTTTTTCTGGAAAACTTGGAATATTTCCTTTTGTCACTATTCAGCCCGCACAAAGACGAAGTAGAAATAGAGAAGCCGAAACTATAGAAATAAAACCGATTACATCGGTTAAGAGAGAAGATATAAGAAGATTCTTGATTGAACAAGTTATTCCTAATATTCATGAAAGATGGTCCTCAGAAGATGTAGGAAAAACTATCTTCATTCAACAGGATAATGCGAAGACGCATGTTGATCCTACTGATGAAGAATTCCGAGCAGCCGCTTCACAAAACGGTTTTGACATTCGATTAATATGCCAACCGCCAAATTCTCCAGATTTAAACATTCTTGATCTTGGATTTTTAGTGCTATCCAAGCATTACAACATAAAGTGTGTCCGAAGAACTTTGAAGAGCTTATTGATGCAGTAAAGAAATCATACGAAGATTATTCACCAAATAAGGTTAATCGTATTTTTTTAACTTTATAATTGTGCATGCAAGAAATTATGAGAGTTGGAGGATCGAATAATTATAAAATCCCACACATGAAGAAAATATCGTTGGAGCGAGAAGGCCGTCTTCCAAAACAAATAACTTGTGAGTCTATAATTGTGGAAAACGTAAGAAACAAGCTAGATTCTTAAATTTGCTTTTGTTGTTTTCTCCTTCTAATTTAGGAGTATTATTCAATTGTCTGATTTTTTATTTTAATACTATCACCAATGGAATATTCAGCCATTTTATATTTCTTTTCAATCCAAACTTTAGGGAGAATTTGTGTGCGAGTGTACCAAAAAAAAACTAAAAAATATAAGCACATTTTATTATTTTGAGAATGAATATTGAGAAAACAATTTATGATCACCATATTATTAGTAAAATCAACATCATTGAAATTACCTTCGAATTATTTTTTTCCTCAAAAAGTATTGGAAGATAAATTTTTAGCATACTCACGATCACATCTTCCGTCTTTTCGTTGTGATTATGTTCTTCGTAGTTGTAACTAGGTTTGTTGAGATCAAAAGAATGCACCACTTTAAATTTTTCATCTTCAATCTCTTTGTTACGATGAAATTCTTCTTCATAAGAGATTTTGTTGAGATCAAAAGAGTGCACTACTTTGACTTTGTTATCTTGAATCTCTTTCTTGTGAAGGAATTCTTCTTCGTAAGAAACTTTATTGAGATCAAAAGCATGCACCATTTTGTCACTATGTAAACTCTTGCTTCCCCTGTGGTTCATTTTTTTACATAATATGTATGTAGACTTAGAATTGTAAAAGTTACATGTAATATTGACTCATTGGAAAATGAAAATTCAACTAATTAATTACCTATTTGACTTGTGAGGTTTATTTCAATCGTGATTGTAATTATATTATTTAATTATTTCAATCGTGAGGTTTATTATTTAATTGTTTTATATCATATTTGTTTATTATTTTAAGTTGAGGTTAAGATAGGTCTTTCTTGCTAAAAATTACATTGGAAAACCAAAATGACACTTAATTTGAAACAAAAAAATTAGTTATAGAATGACACTTAAATTGAAACGGAGGGAGTATTTTACTATGCTTGGTGACTAAGTTTCACCGCCTTATACTACTGACTTAGAGTGGTATAAACATGTCTTCAACTTATGTAATTATGTTGTATGCATAGAGTTTATAACAAGAAAGATAGATCATTATTACCTCTTCATCTGTATTCGTTTCACAAAACACATATAATGTATATAATTATTTTATAACACGTTATTAGTATAAGTTGCTTTGCTCTAATACTGAACCAAAAGTATACAATTATCATGTCAAATCTGGCTAAATTCGAGATCACTGCTCTTAAGATCTCTGGAAATAATTATATAAGGTGGGTAGTTGCACCAAGGATGCATTTAAATAGAAAATAAGCTCATTGATACCATCGATAAGTCAAAAGTAACTTGTGACGAGGATAAGGCATACGCCATGATATACATCTCGATGTAGCCGATTTCATTGTTAATCTTGAAGATATCAACAAAAATCTAAACAATTCAAATATTCCAGAAGAAGATAATATGACATGATAATGCTTTATTATATTTCTTTTTGCTTATAGAATAGTTTTTATTTGATATTTAAATTTTACTTTAAATATATTAATGCATCTGTCTATAATCATAAAATGTTGAAACTTGCAAACGAGGATGGAGATATTTGTCTGGCGGACAGTACTACAACACACACAATACTTTAAGAATAAAAAGTATTTCTCCTCCCTTGATATAAAAGATTCCGTTGAAAGCGTGAATATTATATCTGGTAATGCAAAAATAATTATGGGCTCTGAAAGCTAGTTTTTCAATGCGAGGGGAAAAAAAATTTGAAATAAATAATGCATTGTACTCTCCAAGTCTTACAGAAACTTATTAAGTTTCAGAGATATCCGTAGAAATGGATATCATATAGAAATTATGAATAAGAATGACATTGAATATCTTTGCATTACATCAATCATTTCGGAGAGAAAATATATATTGGAAAAGATGCCAGTTTTATCCTCCAGAATATATTGCACAAAAATTCTGGTTCAGTCATGATGAGAAAAACCAAAAGATTTTTCAAACGGGAGAATTTCCATGTAATGCTTGTTCTCTTGGAAAGCTAATAACTCGACCATCACCAGCTAAAGTTGGGAATGAATCTCCAGTATTTTTGGAAATAATACATGGTATATATGTGAGCCTATCCACCCACAATAGGGCCATTTAAATATTTTATGGTATTAATTGACGCATCTAGTAGATGGTCACATGTGTGTCTATTAAGCACACGAAATATGGCTTACGCAAAATTCATTGCCCAAATAATCAGGTTGAGAGCACAATTTCCTGATTATACAATAAACAAAGTAAGCCTTGATAACACTGGTGAATTCACTTCACATGTCTTCAATAATTATTGTATGTAATTGGGAATTGATGTTGAACATCTAGTCCTACATGGTCACACACAAAATAGCATGGTTGAGTCATTGATCAAACGATTACAAACTATTGCTAGACCATTAAATAATGAGAACAAGACTCCCAATTTCAATATGGGGTCATGCAATTTTGCATGCTGCATCACTCAAATAAGACCGAGTGCATATAATAAATACTCCCCATTACAATTAACATCTGGCTAGAAGCCAGATATATCTCATCTTCATGTTTTTGAGTGTGTGGTTTATGTCCCCATAACGTCACCTCAAAGAACAAACATGGGACCACAAAGGAGATTGGGAATAGATATTGGGTATACATCACCAAGTATAATTCGGTATCTGGAACCAAAAACTGGTGATATGTTTACGGTACGTTTTACCGATTGCCATTTTAATGAAGATGAATTTCCAGTGTTAGGGGGAGGAACTAGAGAAGTTCCAAAAGATATTACATGGTGCACATCGTCGTTATTGCACCTTGATCCCCCTACAAAACAATGTGAATTGGAAGTTCAAAAAATTATGCATTTACAAAATATGACAAACCAGATACCAGATGCGTTCACCGATTCAAAATGGGTGAAAAATCATATATACCCTCCGTGAATGTTCCATCAAGAGTTATTGTTTCGGAAGAACAAGATGATAGAAATATAACAAATGAACCTAAGGTTCAGTTGAAAATGGGGAGACCAATGGGATCAAAGGATAAAAGTCCCCAAAAGAAAAAGAAATTGGGAGAATTAAATGAAAGTGGTCTAGAAGAACCACATACAGAGAGAAGTCTTGAAGATGACATTAATATTGAAACTCATGAGATATCCATCTATTATACTCAAAAGGGAAAATTATGGGTAAGGAATGAGATAAAAGATGATGATGGAATTTTCTCATTCTCTGTATCAAAAGAAATTGATAATGAAAGTGATGATCCATATCCAAGGTCCATATTGGAATGCCAAAAAAGATCTGATTGGGAGAAATGAGAAATGGTCATAAAAACTGAGTTGAACTCCCTTAATAAAAGAAACGTTTTTGGACCTATTGTCACAACACTCGAACATGTAAAACCCGTAGGGTATAAATGGGTATTTGTTCAAAAAATAGATGAGAATAATAAGTTCACAAGATATAAAGCCCGACTTGTTTCCCAAGGTTTTTATCAAAGACAGGAAATTGATTATGAAGAAACATATTCCCAGTAGTGGATGCAACTACATTTAGATTTTTGATGAGCCTATCGGCATCTAAAAATCTAGAAATGCATCTAATAGATATTGTCACATATATGGATCACTGGATAATGATATATATAGGAAAATCCCAGAAGGGTTGAGAATGCCTGAGGCATTGAGCTCAAAATCTAAAAAGATATTTTCGATCAAATTACAACGATCACTTTATGGATTAAAAAAATCTGGACACATGTGGTATAATCGCTTGAGGGAATATTTGATAAGTAAAGGATATCCAATAATGTGATATGTCCTTGCGTATTTATTAAGAAATCTTTATCTGGATTTGTGATCATAGCTGTATATGTTGATGACCAGAACATATATTTCGTTATCTGCAGGGAACAATTGATTTGGGATTATTTTATAACATAAACTCTAGTGTTGATTTAGTTGGTTTTACAGATGCATGATATTTATCAGATCCACATAAAGCCCGATCGCAAACCGGATATGTTTTCGCTGTTAGAGGCACTACAATTTCTTGGCATTCCCAAAAACAGAATCTAGTCGCTACCTCCTCAAATCCATGAATCAACACATACAAGAAGCAAGCAGAGTACTCATAAATAAAGAGACAACAAAATTATTTGAAGACAATGTTGCTTGTGTCGCCCAACTCAAAGAAGGTTATATCAAGAGTGACCGAATAAAACATATTCCCCCAAGATTTTTCTCCTACACACAGGAACTCGAGAATAATAAAGAAGTGTGTATCCAACATGTTAGTTCAACGGACAATGCAGTTAATCTGTTTACAAATGCACTTCCCACTACAATGTTCAGAAAACATGTTCACAGTATCGGGATGCGTCAACTACGAAATATATGATATCCATCATTTCATAAGAGATTAACAAGACAATACGAAATACATAACTAGTAATATATAATTAAAGGGAGTGTTATAAATATAGTAATCATACATTTACTTATTATATATTTTACTATACTTGGTGAATAAGTTTCACCGCCTTATACTACCGACATAGAGTAGTATAAATATATCTTCAACTTATGTAATTATGTTTTACATGTAGAGTTTATAACAAGAAAAGATAGATCATTATTACATCTTCATTTGTTTTCACTCTAAACACAAAACACATAAAATATATAATCATTTTATAATATTTTATAACACAGCCAATGTAAACGAATAAATTTTAATGTATGATATTTAAACGAATTGATTTTTTTTTCAGTGCTAACAACTAGGGTATGGGCATTCGGACATTCAGGTATTCGGGTCGGTTCTGGGTAATATTTATTTTGGTTCACGTTTTTGGGTATAAAATTTTTATACCCATTTAGGAATCGCATATATTTCGGTTCGAGTTTGGATCGGTTCCGCTCTGTTCCGGTTCAGTTCGGGTCCATATTTTATGTATCTATTTAGGAACCAAATAAATTCGGTTTGTTCCGATATCGGTTCTTATCCGGGTTGGGTATAAATATTAGATAATTTTTATGATTCCACTTTATATTCGAGTATTTCATACTCAAAATATTATTATTTTCCCAAAAAATACCTAAATATCCAAAAATTTTCGAAATATTACTCTAAAATTCCATACATGTTTACATGTATTCGGGTACCTATTTGGGTATCGATTTGGTTTCGGATATTACCCGATACCCACGGGTATAGATGAAGAGGACCCATCGGATATTTTCCTCGGTTCTGGGTACTACTTGATACCCATTATTTCGGGACGATTTCAGTTTGGATTTTCAGTTTTGGGTATTTTTCCCAGGCCTAGTTACAATGATAATAAAAATAGTCGAAAAAACTTTAAACTAACCTAAGAAAAAACAATGCTAAAACCTTAAAAGAGAGACTAAAAAAATTTTGTACCTTTAAAAAAACTAAAGACAGAATTCCACCTAGCATAACAAAACTCGAAACGATGATGAATTCTCTTACCGCGAATAGATGTACCACAATGATAAAGATTAAAAAATTATACCAAGAGAATATATAAAACTAGAAATGATGATGAAACCGAACATCGACTGACTAGTTGACATCTTGATAAAATTATTGATAAAAAAAGACCTCAAACTAGTTTATAAAGTATGGATAAGGAACAAAATAAGCCTCTACACATAAGCAATTGAACCCAAAAGACCACAACACCTGATCAAATTGAAAAGGACAAATAACGATCAATCTAGAAAAACAGAAAACGAGAAACTGAGTAAAGACTATAATAATCAAAATTGATGAAAAAGCTAAACGACCAACAACTAAACTAAAACAAAAAGGGAGTTCACTGAAGCACGAAGTCGGAAAGAGAGAATGTATGTCACCCTCAGCAGTAGTTCGGACCAGCCACACCGCCAGATCTGTCATTAAATAAGACACACTTTTGTGCTCTAGTGGATGTTGGGCCAGGACGATTTGGAAGAATGACTCACCACCTTTTTCACGGTCATCTCCATTGTATCAACCACCGCGTCATAAACTCATCGTTGTACCAATAAGTAAAAATTAAAAAAAAAAAAATTCAAAGTCAATGAAGATGATTTCAAAATTGTTTTGGTACAATTTTGGTTCTGAGTTAAACCGGCTCTAGTTTTATTATCTAGTTTACTTTGTACGTATAACAAATGATCTTCATCATACGACTTTTTCTGTTACAACCCCACTCAAGAAGATGCATCTGAAGCTTATTTGGACAAGGTTTTCACCAAACTCAAGAAGATGCATCTGAAGGCCAAGCATCCCAAGTCCAAGGTTCTCAAGGATAAATATCTCAAGTCCAAGCTTCCCGCCAAGTTTCTCAAGTCCAACCTTCTCAAGGCTAAGCTTCACAAAAAATATCATGGCAGCAACCACCTTTACAGAGAAAACCAGCTCGAACATCACGGCAGCATGGATCTCAAAGACCGACACATCAAGGAGAAAGATCACAGAGCGACTTACAAGGTCAAGGGCCGCAAAGAGAATGATTACAAGGGTGGACTTGTTGGTTTAATTGTTCAACCTAAACATGTAGATTGGGTTGTCTCATTTTGCTATTTTGTATGGTTTGGTGCTTGAAGATACAACTCTCATTTTGGATATTTTCAACTCTTTTTAGGCTTCTATATTTTGTATGGTCTTGCACCAAACAAATTTGTCTTGATATTCAACTCTCATTTTCTTTGCCATTCACTATATAATATTCACTTTGTTTGCCACTATCTAAAGTTTATTTTGTCACTTTGTTTGCCATTCACAATTTTTTAAACATTACTCTTCATCGGTCATTCACAATATTATAAACATTCTAACACAACAAAGTTATCCAACCATAGTATTACTCAGCAACATAGCCAAACAATGAAACACAACAAACACATGTCATTACACTAATATCAAACAACTATTTGTTTGTCATTATACTACCCACCAAGCATCTCTTTGTTTGTCATTCTTTTCTTTACTTACCAACTCATAAAAAAATACAATGGTGATCAACAAAATGCACACAAAATCCACTTTCAAGCACACTTTCCACTTATAGATTCCTTGTTTACTCAACAATGCTTTTTCCTTCAGTTCTTGTATCATGGCATTCAGCTCATTTGCTTCAGATTTGACTTTACAAACCTCATTTGCAATGACTGCTAATTCAGGTAAAGCATATTCAATCTCTTCATAGATTGTCTCCTTCACCCACTTAGACAAATGATCCTATTGCACAAACACATAACACATTCTTACATGTTTGGTAAAGCATCTTTAGTTTTAAGGTAATTATACAACATAAAAAACACCCTAAGTTCTTGTATCTTACATCATTTTTGGTTTACCACGAAGTCACATCTTGGTTGCACACATACCGAAAAAACGGTCTTCCTGGGTTCGTTTGTGTCTTCGATGTTAACATCATCAAATCTAGCCCACACATACACTTCGTTGGAGAACCACAACCTTTAGCAAAACATGATGTCATAGAGCTTGAACTCATGAGAACACGATGAAGCTTGAATTTGGATGAGATATGAGAGAAATTGAAGAAAATTTTACTTAGGGATTTGATTTTGCAATTTGGGGATGATTTCTACGGCTTCGATATAATGGTTTTGTTATGTTCACATAACGATGTCGTTTAGACATAACGCCATAATTAACAGGAGCTTAACTTTGTAACTGAGGTCTTTTAGCACACTTAAGGACGAGCCTATAGTAGCGTGGTCAACAAAAACATCGTGATTAAATTCATTTTAAAAAAACCCAGACTGTGATTAAATTGACATTTTGAAAGTTTGGGACTAATTCGTCATGCTTTTGAAGACATTTTTTGTAATTGATTTTCCTTCAACACTTCTATTCCTCGTTTCACATGCCCAAGTGTTCCTCCTTGGTTCGACTATATATCATAATGTCATCAAACTATACCACAATAAATGATTCAATGAAAGGATGTAACACATGGTTCATCAACCTTATGAAGGTACTAGGTGCATTCAACAATCTGAAAGGCATCACCAACCACTCATATAATTCATCATTGCTCTTGAAAGCCGTTTTCTATTCATCTCTAGGTCGAATCTGAATTTGATGA
This sequence comes from Lepidium didymum, assembly GCA_963920545.1. Taxonomy (NCBI): domain Eukaryota; kingdom Viridiplantae; phylum Streptophyta; class Magnoliopsida; order Brassicales; family Brassicaceae; genus Lepidium; species Lepidium didymum. The sequence continues at coordinate 8,269,680 of OY986992.1, forward strand.
TACCAACTGCGAACGTCTATCTTAGAAAATACCTTCTTAGTTGGAGAGGTTTTTCTTACTTAATTACCAAAGCTGCTTATGAGTTTTTATTCTTCAAATACACATCTAAACTCTCAAATTGTGTATCTGCAAGCAATTTTGGTAATTAAGTAAGCAAAACTTTTTTGTGTACAAAATTTTGTTTTCACATTTTCTGCTCAGATGTAGAGCACATGCCCCATGAGTTGACCAGTGTGTAAACATATCGTAAGGCTACATATATTGAGTTGTGTTGGTCGACACAACTGTATAAAGAACCATGTATACTATGCACCGTTTTCATTGTCAACAATGCCAAATCCTATTTGCATTAATCATTTGGAAGTTGCTATCTTGGAAACTTGCAGTCAACATACAATCCTTAAATTTCCCTTTAATACTAGTTCCATCAACTATAATAACATTTTACATGAATTCAACTGCTCATATACAAGTTCCTAATACAAAAAGTACTTAAATTTCCAAACTGACTTCCCTGCAGGTCGGCTACAAAGGTTTGTAATACTCTCAACATTTCATTGCTTCAACAACTACAAATTATGCTGAATCAAGTTATAACTTTCTTTTGCACTACCTTGCACTTACGCAATTGCTTTTTCCTTCACATACCATGTATGATATAGAAACTCACAACTCATCCAACACAATGTCGAGAATGTCAGCAGTTTTTGGTTCGATCTAGCCATTTGCATATTTTGATTTTAGTACTTGAGCTATTACTTTGTAAGATGTTTTTTTCTCATAATATGATCTGGAACAGATGTCACATATGTGTGTTGATATTGTTGTCCTAACTTCCATGCTCATTGAATCGAACCCAACTATGTGACCATAGATTCTCCACGACATTTCTGGTCTGCAGACTATTAATATATATTTATCAGGTCATGTTTATCTAGAGCTGAACAATTTCTTGATTACGTAGAATGCCAATATAGTATGCATCTCTGCCTTGTTCTTGAAAACTCTACCTATATAGATTGCATTGTTTTTAGGATTATATACACAAGTTGTGTCCCTATTGCTGTGTTTAAGAATATCACCCAAGCAAGGAGGGCAATCGTATTAAACAATATCTAAGTAGTTTATATCTCTATAGATATTATCAAGGCATAATTGAAGTGTGTCTTCTTTAATGTCTCGATGTAATTCTTCTTCTCTTCCTTCTCTTATTTTCTTGTACGCCAATGTTTCCATTACTACAACCATTGTCAACTTTAGAATGTACTAACGTTGGCTCTTGCTCACTTTGTAGAAGACTTAAAAAAATAATGAAATTGAAGGGCCACCCCATCGTACTGATCGCGTTGTTGTATAATTATCTATTCTTGACTTATCAATTCACTCTACAGATTGTACTTAAACTATTATTCATCTTATGTGTCGTCGAGTTGACCACCTACATCTTTGGCCTATTTTGCCAGATGTCGTTGTTTATTTTTATTTTCCCTTTCTCAATCTTTCACCTTCTTTGTCTTTCACCATTCGTTCAACCGCTTCAACATGTGTCAACATCAAATGATTTTTGCTCATACTCTCGCCCTACATTTTGCTCTCATTCTAGTTCACTCCTTTGCTCACATTCACCTGTATTACATTCATCTTCTTCATATGATGTCCAAGTTAATGGTCTTCAAATGGTTTGCTGCCATTGATTGTTCCCTTCATTTGCTTGTTTTGTTGCCTCTTCTCTTTGATTGTTATCTTATGCGACTAATAATTTGTTGTTGTTGCTCTATAGTTGGTTGATGCCCAGACCATAAATCATGAGGCTCCCATTCCTCTCTATATACAAAGTACGTTAACCTAAACTACTTTTTGTTCACGATCGGTTGTATACCCAAGGAAAAAAACCTATGTTACCATAGATTTGCTTTCCCGTTCATATTACAATCTTTTTCTTAGTGCAGTCCTTGATTTGAATCTTGCTAGGCACTAGTCGGGCGATGAGGTAAGACCTAGCACTGAATCAATAAATCGGAGATTATATAAGGATTTATCGGGGACTAATTTTTAAGACATTTATCCAAATTTATATGTATATTATAGAAATTGTAAACAAATAGCGAATCTTTTTAGGTGGTCTAGTGGTAAAACCACTATTAGCAATCCCAATGTTGCATGTTCTAATGTCATAGTTACCAAACATTAGCTATATTTTTTTCTTCATTAAATGAAGGGTAAAATAATCTTTCTCTTCGCATCTTCTTCATTCTTTTGCAACCCTAGTTTCAACAGCCAGTACCATTTTTATGGTTTTGAAGTTCTTTTACCATTTATCTTTTGTGTTTCGTCAAAGTTTTATCTAAATATGACAGATCTAAGAGAATATGATAGATTTTCAAGTTGAAAAGATGAACTTTTCAAATTTCCAATTTTTAAGGATGATTTCGTGAATTCGCTATGGTTCCTAACCGTGGAATACTTTTATGGTGATTAAGCGGTCACCAAGACCGCGTTTTTGAACACGGAGTGCAGTTACTCTTCTGTGTTTACTATGAAACTCAAGCGGAAAACACATGAACTCATCACTATGTGAGGTTTTGATGGATTAAAGATAAGTGAAAATTAAGTGAATAACATGTATTTGAAAACTAATTAATAAAATGTAATACATTTTCCAAAATTAGGTATATAACAATGACTTACTTTGTGCATATACTAAACTTACTATCAAAATATTAAAGGAATCTAAGCTTTGCTTTTTTGATAGAGACATGACCATTTAATGCAAAATATTAGTTGAGTCTTTTGTAAGACCACATATTAAATGCATTAACATATATATTATTAGAATAACACATAAATTATATTATAAACCATATCTGACTAACACATATAATAATTAGTAACATATATATTATCTTTTTAATACATATAATGCGGCTATTATTATGAAAGAGAAATATATCCCAATATTTTTGTATGAAAGATATACATTTTCATATTTTATATATTTTTGGGAGCATAAATCAGTAGTTAACCGATAATTATCAGATACAGTAATAGTTTTCGGTTAAGTATTTCTATATTACCTGATAAATAAATTATTGGATGTTAAAATATATAGTACATATAATACTTTTGTATCACAATTACACATCATACTTCCAAATCTAAAAAGAACATCAAATATAATATCTGATCAATTATTATTTTTAATAAATAGAAAATTTGTCAAATCATCTTCATCTCTTTCATGAGAGCTTAAGCTAACCTGCAACCCTGGATATGGCGGCTGTTAGTAATTTTTTTTATTGATTTTTGTATATTGGTTTCACATATACATAGATATCTCCATAAAATAATCTATTTTTAGAAGAAAACGAACAACAAAATGATTTTTTCCACTTTCTGATTTATTGATGTGTATACCAAAATCATAGGAAAAAATTGTAATGCATTTTCTTCCATAGGAAAAAAACATGTTTTATTGGTATTAAAAAACTTGCTTGTTTTAATTATTAAAAGAAAAAAAAAGTTATATTTTTTTTGTAGGAAGAGAATAATGAAAGAAAGAAAGTGAGAAAGAGAAAAAAATGTAAGAGAGAAAAGTGGAGAGAAAAAAGAATGAGAGAGATGAATAGAGAAAGAAGCATTAGAGTTCTATTTTTTGTAAACTGGAAATAGTACCTTTTCAATCACTTAAATAACATAAAATTTTATGTTATCTATTGCAATTTCTTTAAATATAAAATTGTCAAAATTAGTGATGACTTTAAGCAAATAAGACATTTTTTGTGGTCATTGGCGACTCAGACCAGTGACCGCGATCAGAAACTTAGTTTTTTGTCTGTTTGACAGTCATTGCGACTAGTCGCTGTGTTGTTCATTTAGTAAGCGCGGCAACACATCAACTGTTTTTTTTCTTTTTTTAATAATTTTTTTTATATAAAATTTATTTTTTTAAATTACATATATTTGTAAAAATTAGAAAATGGCGTATTAATTTAAATGATAAAATATTGATATTTATTTAACGAAAAAATTAAAATATATAAAAACAGATAACATATATTACCATATTCATATATTGCACAATTAAAATCAAATTTTTTACAATTAAATTTTTTTAATATTTATAAATTTTATTTTGTAATATATATATATATATATATTAATTTCCAACATTTATTTTAATTATTATATTCTATATAATTTTATTGTTATTATTTTTAACTTTAAATTTATTTATTTGAGTTTATTTTTAATTATTACTTTTTTGGTCGCTAGTATTATTCATTTGATATTCGTTGGATGCTAGCGACTAATTACAGCGACCAATCATTAAATTTTGTAGCAACGCAAAATTCTGATTGCTAGCGACTATTCACTACAACTAGTTATTAAACCAACATTCATAAATAAATAATTTTTGACCACTGGTATTGTTTTTGACAAGATTCACTATAATGGTGCCTATTTTGATAAATTTGTCTAGAAAACTTACAGCCTCTTGTTTGACGTTTCCTTTTGACTTTTGTATAATTTATTTGAAACGAAGCTCTGATTCTGACCAAAAACAAAGATCGAGGCCGTTATGAATCTGTCCAATCCTGTTGTTGTCTAAAAGAAATCTGTATCATCTCCTCTACATTCTCTGCTTTACTCCAAAATTTCTCGAACTTTCTCAAATTCTTCAACCTCCAAATTAGACACTTCCCACTATTTGCGTTTTGCATAAAGTTTAGATACTGCGCAAGTCTTATCAAAATTGGAAACGGCAGAAAAAAATACTTTATTGAAGAAATATATTATTGCATACAACCCGAATTCGACAAGTTTTATATCATTATTTTTTTCTCTCATGTAACAGAGATCAGACATAGTCTATACCCATACCATAATTTGCAGGCAGCCATTGGAAACCACTGATTTTCTTTTGCTCTATAAGGTTAACACATATCTATCTTCGATTGATCGTAAACTTGGTTTGAAGCGATTTGCCCATCTTCAGACTACTAAGCTTCAACCAGAGGAAGTTGATACTCATCCGGTTTTAATGCCAAAGCGAAATCAGGAAGTGTTGGTGCCGTCTCCATGATTCTGTTGAACAGAGAGCATTACCGGATCAAACTCAAGAACTCAGGTTTACATATCGGTGCAAATGAAAGACTAATAGCACTTACTTTTCATAAGAGTATAGATCACGGTTTATCCTGACTTTACTCGAAGTATCTTTCGGGATTTTCTCGGTTAGATACTTCATTGTTCCAAAAAGTGGCGGGGTCCTGCAGAAAAGAAAAATAGACAACCTTTAGAACAGCTGCTAATCTGTGACCATGTGAGCTCAAAATAAAACCGATTAAAAGAGAGAAGAAATCACCTTGAAGTAGGTGACATGGCGTTGAACGCTTCAGATGCTTTCTTACTTTCTTTAAAACATTCATCTGCAGCTTGCAAAGCAGCAACTGCCATGCCATGAGACTTCTCTGTATTTCCTTCATCAAGAATCAAACCATGATAGTAGTAAGCTGCAGCCTGATCCAAAAGATTCCAGAAGATAAAACGAGGCATTAGAAACATGGACCTTAATTGAATTGCCTATCGCATGTAAGCTTCACATTGAGAGACAGACTGTGTTAAAAAGCCTCATGGTTCTCAGAATATAATGATAGAGATCATATAAGCTAAAAACTGAAAGTTTTATGTCTTACAGAGACGGACATTTTACAAGGAAGGCACATTGCTCAGGAGATCTACACATGAAAAGAGCGAGAGAGAAAGAATCAAGCAGTACCTTAGCTTCAACATATTTCCACTTAACATAGTGTCTATGCTTTTCTCCCCAACCATTTGCTAATGGAAGATTCATTAAATTATCTTGTGCCTGTTTCAGTGCACATGGACAAGGAAACGGAAGCATTATAGAAAACATTTCAGATGATTCTAAGACAAATGAGGGGCAGTTAATATATAGACAAAGCCTCAGCGACGAACAAATTTGGATAGAGTGGGTAATTTTACCTGCTGCCAATATGTCACCATTTCACATGAAAGCCTTCGTTTTACTGCAAGAGTGGCCTTTGAGCTATCAATTGCCATCCCAAGTTGGATATCAACACCCTAAAATAGTAACTTGAAAGATGTTAGATCCTAAAAGCCAGAAAGAAACCGCATGAGCATCAGGTATATGCCACGGGATAACTTGAACATATCCATTAAAAGAGAGGTACTACCTGGCCAAGTGCTTGCAAACAAAGAGCCCGTAGAACTCCTTCTGCTAAGTCAACCGGTAAATTTCTCCTGCAGAAAAATAAAAACAAAGACAATGATTGTGTGCTATTAGGCTCAATTGAGAACATCAACACGTAGAGTGAACGACACTAGAGACTTTGTCATCTACAAACCTTTGCTCAGCAGAAAACTGAGGTAAAACATTCTTAACGGCACAATCAAGATAACCAGCTGCTCTTAAGAAGATGTCAATCGAAGCTCGTCTATTTTCTATAATGGAAGAAAAAAATCAGACTGTTAAGTGTGAGGGACATTACCATCCCATTCAGTTACCAAGTTTTTGCTTTCAAATCATCAGATAGAAAAAACGTCCAGAGATCATAAACATAACAGAATGAATGGGAAATCTCCTCAGGTGACTAAAGTTTTATGAGAAACTTTCTCAGAAACGCCTAACCTTCTGATACTTTCGGATGGTTGTGACCATCACTAGAACCTCTAGGAAGAAGCAGTAAATTGGCTTGTGACATTTGTAGCATTGCCATTAGATGCAAAACCGACAAAACTTCATACCAAATGTTTGACATCGCTGTTTCCTGATTAGAGGTATATATGTAAAAGTCAGGTACATTATGATGACACTTGAAGATAAATTACTTTGTGAAGAATTACCGCACCTCTTCCTCATCCTCCTGATTGACCCAATTAAACTGTACTTTAAACTGTAGATGGCTACCTGAAGAACATCACAAAACTGCATGATCAGAATAATTCTCTGAAAAGTGAAACCAAACACAGCTTTTTTCGGGAAAAGGAAGCACATAGAAGTATATTACCATCTTTAGTTAAGCCCAGGATAACAGGTAGATAATCAACCAAAGCTTGATGGAGATCCGAGAGCGTTGAACCTCCTGCTCAGAAATGATTTCCAATAGGAGGTGTTTATACAATGAAGAGAAGATAGAGATTCTAAAAAAACACAGAAATATATACACCATGTTATGCAGCGACAAAAGAACACATATACCATGTTGTGTCTTTCTCCTAGTTCTCGTTATTGTAGGTCCTTCTTGATTAGCCATCACTACTATACGCGTTCTTAAAACTGTCAGGCGTTCGACTAGAGCCTTGGGTAATTGATCACCAAGAGACTGCAAAAAATCTACCGGTCTTGGTATCCTTAATCCAGGTACATATACTGAAACTTCACCGATGCTAGTTGGCTTTCTTCTGTTCCCACCAGAGTCTTTCGGTGTTGATGCAAAGCATCCCATTTTCTACGGAGCTTAAGAAATCTACAGACGCAAAAGACAAAATTCTGATAAAGGTTTCACAAGGAGTGTTGTGAGAAGCAATCTGTGACTACGAAATGATCAAGTAAGTGGAAAAGAGAAGAATGATTCCACATCGAAAATGAAAGGAGGGACTTCCTAAAGTTAATGTCCAACCGAAAAACAGCTCAACTATTTTCTCCTCCACCAGATTCATACGGATAAAGTGAAACCCAGCTCACGAGCCATCTGCCATTACTATACCATCCTCATAATTCAACGTGACCAGAAATCTACACGAATCTCCAGAATAATCTACTTTAAGACCAAGTTCCAAGTAGAAACAAACAAACAAACAAATGACACCGTTTGATAAACAAGTAAGAGGTTGATTTCTCACCTTGATCTTTATCAACTTATTGATTATAAGCTAACTAATCAATTGATTTCTGCAAGAAGAAAACATAAATCGGCAATAAACAAAGCATGAGAGTCACGGAGAAACCATGAAACTTTAGCAGTTCGTATTACATTTCTCCACTATGAAACGTTATTCCGAATATAGCAGGAAAAAAAACCATTAAAAAAACGAGGATTTCGAAAGGCAGCAAAGCAACTTGACTTGAAAAGGGAAGATTTTGAGTAAAGACTCACCAAAAATGATGCTAAAATGTCAGGACTAATGGAAAGGTATGCTTTATTGAGCCTACAAAGAAAATCAATTCATGAAAAAAAAAGAAAAACCTTAAGCAACACTTATTCCCAGAAATATATATATATTTTAAAAACAGTATGCTACCAAATCTGGACGAGCCAGGATTTCAGATTTCGGAATTCGAATTAAACTACCAACTAGAAAGCTTAAGACCTTTAAATTGAGCATTGAATCGTTCAAAAACGTATCGAACAGAAAGGGCAAACGAATTCAATTGACAATGAATTATATAAAGAAAGTAGATTCTTTTACCTAAAATATTGAAAATTTGCTCCTCTATATTGGTGAAGTGGAAGGGGAGAGATTGTCATAGATGATAAATCCCATGAGGTCTTCTCCTCACTGAAGTGAGAATGGTTGTTTAAAAGACTGATACAGAGAAAGACGATGACGAAGACAGCAAATATAACAACAAAGCCCAATTTTTTCAACGCCAACAAAAAATCTCTGGATCGCACCTTCAGTTTCACTGTCAGTAATAGTGTATTAAAAAAAACAAAAACATAACATAAGACAAATAATCGGTAACATTTTCATTCACGAATTTTACAAAATAATATTATACCTAAATCTTTTTATTGTTTATGATAACCAACATGAAAAGTTTACAATCATTAGACCACATTCCTAAAGCAACAAAATTATAATGACTTTAAGTACAACTTATCGTAAAGCAATCTTATTAATATAAATACATTTTTAGTAATAAAGTAGAATGTAAATGATCTTATCCTCTATGTATATTAGTGCCTAGTTGGTAAGATTAATGGTTAATGATATCGAACTTTGGACTTTTCGGCATCAGTGAGCTGTACATCGTCCTCATTCTAACAAGATCTTGTAATGATATAGGGATCAGTCTTATAGTTTTGCCCTCAAATTAAGACGGCTTCAATTATATTCCGATTTTTACATTTGAATAATAAAAAATGAATATTATTATTTTAGAACAGTTCAATGTCTGATGATCATAACTAATTGTTTAACATGAGAATCTTTATAAAATATTCAAATATATCTGGGTAGATTTGGATATATAATTATACAATGGACAAAATGAATACATCAAGCCAGCATTTTCTTAGCATTCATTGCATTGCTGAATTTTTCCGCAAATCATGTAAGAATATCTGAAAATGTTTTTATAAAAATTTAAAATTTCATATTGTCATATATGTTAGTAAGAAATACTAGTAAACTAAAAGACAATGATAATTAAAGTATGTATAGATTTTTGTTGGTGTTACAAAAAGAATTAAAAAATGAATAAGGACAAAAACATCACCGGCCTAATTACGTTACAAGGTGCATAAACGCTCCACTTGTTGGTGTCTAAGTCCTTCATAATAAGTAAGGCCCATGAGTTGCTGATCGAAGCTGTATAAGCAAAATGTCGTAATGTCATATTCCACGTGGCGGCCTCGTCGGGCACGTGACGTTATTGTTTTTGGGCACAACAAATTATTGTTTGTCGGGACCACTGGACAGGTGTCAAAGGTTGGTGAATGGTTCGCGGTTAGAACCGTCGCGGCTGTCTTTCACGGTCACCGTCCAACGGTCTGAATGCTTTTACAAGGCTGGCAATGTTCTTGGTTACAACACGTATCCTCAATTATTCCGTTATGTTGTTGACGATATTTTCTGCTTTCTTTCTTTTCTTTTTTTCTTCGTTTTCGTCTATTACTCTTTTCCTTTTTATAGAAATTCTTATTTTTCGTATGATTCATATTAGAGGTGTGAAAAAAATCCGATCCGATTTGTCCGATCCGATCTGACCCGAATTTTTTGACAAATCGGGGCGGGTTATAAAATCCAAATCGGGTTAATCGGAAGATATTTTGCAGGGAGTTCGGAATGCAATACGGGTTGGATCAGACGGACTTACCCGATCGAGTAAATCACAAATCGACAATTAGGTTTTGCTATATCCTCTCATCTCTTTTGTTCGTCGATTAAATCATCCGCTTTCTCCCTTTCTCGATCATCTTTTTCTTCTTTGCTTAATCGAGCTTCTGATTCTCAAGCTTGGTACTCGCACTTCATCTTCTTCTTCTTCCTTGATCATCTTCTTCTTCTTCTTCATCTAAAACTTCTTTGTCTCCTTCGTATCGCGTCTTCGTGGTCTTCTTCGTCTCGCAACTTCTTCGTCTCACTAGTGCCCAGGTTTTAAGGTACTTCGTCTCCTTCATCTTCTTCTTTACCTGGATTTTGTCAACAAAATTCGTTGAGGACATTGTTTTGCAATTGCATATTTGGCCAAACGAAACTCACCCCTTACATTCTTTTCATCTCTCGCGTAAACTTTGACGATATCGTAAGATCCTCTTCCTCTCTTTCAGTCTCTGTATAGCTCAACCTAGGATTCGATAATTCTGGGATTCTTTGCTTGTAACACTCTCCATGATTCATTGATTCTATCTCGTAATGCTCTGCATGATTCATTGATTCTTTATTTTTTGCTTGTAATGATTATAATTGTCTGTTTTTCCTCTGTTTTACTTTTGTTTCCGATGGATTTAGTAATGGCTAAATGAATGTTTCCAACTTTCCATTATATTATGCCGATTAGCTATTGATTACATAGCCTTAAAGAAGGCTTACAACCTAGGCTTAGAGATTCTTGAATTGAAAGTGTGAAATTAGAAAGTAGAAATTTAGAAACAATATTTAGTTGATTTGGTCATTGCTAATTTACTTCAATTCAAAGTACGTTTTAGATTAGAATAAGTAAGATATTTTTATTTATTTTTGCTTTATTGTGCTTACTGCTTATTGCTTATGCTTAATGTCATCCTAAGTTGAAAGTTCCATTTCGAACAAGTGTGTGTGACAATGTATGTATTAAGTAATATACTAATATGTATATCGGAGTTCAAATTAGCATTAATGCATTATCAATATTTTTTACAAAAAAACTTTTGTAGAAATTGTTTATTAGCCGAAATTGGACTTGTTATGGACATCATGATTATTGATTTGATTTCCATGAATTATGATCTGCGATTTTGTAGATGTCTTCTTTTCAGGATGACAATGATGATTTTATTGTCGAAGATAAAGAAGTTTTAGGACCTAATGAAACCGAAAATAGAAAGAAGGCCGCAATTGGGAAATCAACCAGTGAGATTCCACCAAGAAGTAGGAAGAAACCTGCTCATAAATCAGTAGTATGGGCACATTTTATTGAGAATGTGAATGCAGAATGAGCAGTTTGCAATTGTCGGCATTGTGGGTAGGAAATTGGATGTGAAAACAAAAAAGTTGGAACAACTCCTATGAAGAATCATTTGGAAAGATGCAAGTTGTTCAGGGCTTACAAAGAGAGTGGATCTCAGCCTGTTTTGGTGCCTGATAGTATGGGTGTAGTCACATCGTTGAAGTACAATAAAGACTTGTTCAGAAGGTCAGTCAATGAGATGATTATACAAGCTGAGCTGCCGTTTTCGTTTGTAGAATCTGAGGTGTTTAGGAGATTCTGCTTCAGTGTACTCCCAATGTACATGGTTCATTGCAGGAAGACAACAACTTCTGACATCTAGTCGATGTACCTGCAAGAAAAAGAAAAGCTGAAGAAGTTGTTTGGTTGTGATAAGAAGAGAGTATCTCTCACCACAGATATATGGACAGCTCCTACTACTTCATGGAGTTACATGGAGGTGACAGCTCATTGGATTGATGCTGATTGGGTGTTACAAAAAAAAATCATAAGCTTCAAACCTATCACGGACCATAAGGTAGAAACCATTTCCGCTCAGCTTAGTGAGTGTCTAGAAGATAGCAGGATTGAGCGTGTATTTACAGTGACAGTTGACAATGCCAAAACGAATGATAAAGCATTGAAGTTGCTGACAGATGCTTTGAGGCTGAAGAGTAGTCAGTCATTAGTTAGAGATGGTGCACATCTACACATTCATTGTTGTGCTCACATTCTGAACTTAATTGTAAGATATGGTTAGCTTCAAATAATGGGAGTGTTGTTGCCATTAGGAACACCATAAAGTATGTGAAATCATCGACCCCAAAACTAGAATCATTTCAAAACAAGGTAACTATAGGGAATGTTAGTAGAGGGAGTGTCACACTTGATTGCATAACAAGGTGGAATTCAACATACCTTATGCTGACATCTGCTTTGAAATTCAGAGCTACATTTGAGAGGATGTTTGCCGAAGACAAACTCTACAATGAGTATTTCATGGAGATAGATGAGGATGAAGAAGAACAAGTTAATCCTCCAACTTCTACTGACTGGAACAAAATTCAGAGGTTGGTGAAGTTTCTGAGATTATTTTTCAATTGCACTTTGGTGTTTTCAGCATCTAAGATAGTGACATCGTCACTTTGCTACAATGAGATAGTCACATAAAGCAGCATCGTATTGCATTGAGCTTCCACATTGATGATGCCTTACAGACGCAGGCAATAGCCATGATGGTTAAGTTCGAGAAGTATTGGGATGGACTTCTCAACATGAATCCATTGCTAATCATTGCAAGTGTCTTTGTCCCAAGGAATAAGATGCAGTTTACATTTATTTGCTTCGACAAGCTGTACGGTAAAGACAGTGAGGAGAGTAACCATCTTAGATCCGCAATTAAGGCAACAATGAAGACTCTGTATAAAGAGTATGTCTCCAAGCTAATTACCTCTTTGAAATGCCACTATAGTAATGCCAATAAAAATAGAAAATGAGAGAGCCAAAGTAATGAGAAAATGCTTCTCAAGCTGGATCGAAGAGTGATATGGCCGATTGTGAACAAGCAAGTAATTTGCTTTTTGATTTGTCTGATGAAGATGGATAATGAAACTGCTAGTGAGGTAGCTAGTACTGAGTTAGACATATACTTGATGGAAAAACCCGTGCCACGTAAGAAAAATGTCCTTGGAATAGATTACGACGTGCTAGCATGGTGGAAGCGTAACAGTGCGAAGTACCATATATTATCTGAGCTTGCGAAGGATGTACTGGCCATTCAAGTGTCTTCAGTTGCTTTTGAGCCTGTATTCAGCACAACCGGGAGAATATTGGACCCATACAGAAGCTGCTTAGCACCACATATGATTGAAGGGTTGCTGTGTTTGCAACAGTGGTTAAGAAACACGATATATGTAGAAAATGTTGCAAACTTGGCTCAGATGATTGATGAATTGGAGTTCCACGACTCATTAGATAATCAACTCTATCTGTTTTCCTCTATTTTCTTATGAAAAAATCGATTTGCTTTGATAAGTCTTAACAATATTAACTAATTAATCTTATGACTAATTGTTTGTTGTTTCTTTATATAGCTACTTCTTCTTTAGAGCAGCCTCGAGATGATGTGTAAGTTGCGCACCAGGTTGATGTAGAACCAGAAACTATTGAACATTTTATGTTTATGTAATAAACTTTGAATTAGTATGTGATATAAACTATGAACAATGTGTAATTGTGTATGAACTTTGAAGTTTCATGAATCTGCTTTTGTTTTTGGTGTATCAAGTTGATTGAATTAGAAAATTAATTTATATTGAATAATTAAGGGAAATCAATAGTGGCTAAGCACTTGCTAAGTGCTACTCATAATTATAGTATTAAAATGATAAATTAGAGAAAAAGAGAAGAATAAAGTTTCAATAAATGAGAAATAAGAAAATGCACAAACCCGAATAAGGAGTGGCGATGACCCATGAGTGCTAATAAAAAAAAAGAGAATAGAGTGGCCACGTGAAACTCGTACGAGTCGGGTAAGGTTTACCGGGTCGGGTCGGATTTAACGGGTCAGGTCGGGTTTACTGGATCAAATATAACGAGTAGGGTCAGATTTAATAGGTCGGGTATAACGGATCAGGTCAGGTTTAACGGGTCAGGTCGGGTTGGGTTTTGGTTTAGTCCTCCCTCTTTAGTTTAATTCAGTTATTTTGGTTTCTAAACCGCTAATTACCTAAGTACCGAACAACCCGATCCGACCTAACCTGTATAACCCGAAATCCCACCCCTAATTCATATTACCAACAAACATTATTACAGAACTACATTACTTTCATTACTATTAGTATGTGAAGTATCACATATCAAATCAATATTTTTTTATCAACACTGAATCGACATGATTCGATCTATAGCCTACCCCAACCCTTAAAATTCATATTTAATCTACCAACTTATAGGAGAGAGAAATCAAACCTTAGATTTCATAGTCATTAGCTGGATCATCCTACCACTAGACCGAGAAGAACTCGGCTACATCAAATCAATATTTAGTTTAAAAAGAATACTTTATTAGACACTTCTATTATGGTAAATCAATTTCTATATGAAAATACAATTGTAAAATAAGGATAGATGCAATCATATAAAAATTAATTGGATACGAGTAAAGTGGTAGATAAAATTTATATATTAGCTAGTACATCTCCATATTTTCAAGAAATAATGACTCAACTAGTGTACAATTATTATGTAATTGCTATAATATTTCTCTAAAACTAAAAAAAAGATGAGAAAAGTCATAAATAATATGACTTGTCTATTTTATTACAAAACTGTCATATAAAAAAAATTCTTCTTCTTTCTTTCACTTTAACGAACGATTTCTCTTATTTTCATCTTATTGTTCTCTAACTGTTCAGTTTCTTCTTCTTCATCTTCTCTGTTTCTTCTTCTTCGTCTTCGTCTTGACTTTCTTCTTATTCGTCCTCGTCTTGACTTTCTTCGTCGTCTTCGTCAAAACTGCCATCAGTTTCTTTGGTTTCTTCTTCGACTTTCTCTAATGGTTTCTACAGTCGTTTTCTTTGAAATCGAAGATAATGTAGTAGTTTTTCTCCGATTTCCAACTCTAAATCGTAGGGTTTACAGTTTGAAATGTTGATTTTGTTTTCCTAAGGTTTGAGAGATTTTGAACCATAAACTTACAGATTTAACGATTCAAGGCATTATTTGGTCAAAGTAAATATTGTATGAGAAGTTTTAGGGTTTAAATATTCTGGGGTTGTCTCGATTTTTAGTTGGTAATGTGGTAGAGATTGGTAGATTTAGGTGTACTTTGTTTACACGTTGGCCGTGTTTGTTTTTAACTTAGCAGAGTTTAGTGGAGTTTGGTAGAGTTAGGTTATAGAGTGATAGAGTTTCGAAGAGGTAGTTATAGTTAGTAGAGTTTGGTAATTATATTTTATTGTGTGATGGAGTTTGGTGGAGTTAGTTTATATAGTGGTAGAGCTTGGACGATTATGGTTTTAACTGTTTTATTGTTTATTTTCCACAGCTATGTCGGAGGAGAAGAAGTACCCTCGGAGGATAGTTTCAAGTGGAAAGTAGTTGATGGTGAACAAAAACATTAACCACTACTGCACATTGAAGAAAATTACAACAATGATGAGTCTTATTGGCGCTGATGCATACAATGACATAGAGAAGAATTCTCAACTTGGTATTATACAAAAGTTTGTTAGTGCAGGGTTCACATGGGCAAGCAAACATCTGCAACACCTTTCGTCTTATGGGTGTAGGCCGATGGATGTCCTATTAGATTTTCTCTGCATGAGTTTTAGCATATCACGCAGCTCAACCATGGATTGCGTGATCCTAATGATGCAAATTTAGCTACAGAAGATTTATTGACAGAGATGGGTTTGCTACACGGTGATGACCCGAACTGGGCTAAGCTTGACGCAACATTAAGGGGATGCAAGGATTGGTCGCTTGCCAAGAGAAAGATGGTGGGGTTGTTGGTGGTGTTGTACGTAATTATTTTCGGTTTGCACGAGAATAGTCGGATCCTAGTCTACCATGCGAAATTGGTCATTGATCCGGAAAGATTTGAGAGGCATCCTTGGGGCAGAATAGCATTTGATGCTTTGGTCAGATTGGTCTCTTCATCATGATTGCAAGCTTCAGGTACACTCTGCATGACTTTGTGCATGTACTTCTAGTATGGGCATTCGAGCATATCCCACAACTAGAAGAAATGTGTGGAGGAAGAAGAGAATGTGATATTCCTCTTCCGAAGTGGGCGTCAAGCACTACCCGCGATATAAATATTAAGGATGTCTTCAGATTTGATAAGAGGACATCCGCCGACAACAAGGTAAGCTTCCCTACTTGGTAGACTTAATTAGATCCTACGAATACGTTGGCAGATGTATGGTATATTTTGGTAGAGTTTAGTTTTAGTTGGCTGAGCTAGGATGTAGAATATCAAATGTTGGTAAAGTTTGGTTTTTGGTTGGCAGAGCTAGGATGTAGCGTAGCAGATTTTAGTAGAGTTTGGTTAACTTGAAACCTTGTTTGGAAGAATTTGGTAGATATAGTATGCCTTTGACATCTGACTTACTTTTGTCATATATAGATTCGCGTGGTGCACCTTCTTCGAAAGCCTTACAAAAAAATCTACCTTGATTGGCTTGGAGATGTTGAGGATTCCAAAGTTGACTGAATGATCCGAGACATACTTGCTGAGACATTAGAGGAGACGTTTTAGATTGTCCTGGCTTCTACAAAGAGGAAGGCCGATGAGCAGCAGAGTGAGCTGCGAACCTCCAAGAAGTTAAAGATGAAGGAGCCAGAGAAGAAGAAGGAAACTCTCCATTTGGCATGCGATATGACTTTGGCCGACTTTCAGATGGCGGCCAAAGAAAAAGATAAGGTGAAGGATAAGAAATAGAGAAAGAGGTATGAGGCAAAAAAACTAAGGGGAGGAGAAGGATAAGAAAATGATGTTTGACATGCTGCAAAATTTGTCAAACATCGCTGAATGGCTCGCGCGAGTGGATGGACAAAGAGTAGACGATGCAGTGACGAATGAGCGGCTTCGCAGGCTTAAGGAAGGCATGGCACAATAGAATATGATCAATCAACGCTTCCTTATGGTTGAGGATAGTATTGCACAACAAAATTTGATCAATGCACGCCTCCTTATGTTGTTGGAAACAAAACCACTAGAGGTGCTGACATTGGAAGAGAAAAAGAAGTTTACTGCAGATCAAAGTGAATCACGTGGAAGTGAGACCCGAGATGGGAATGATGGAGAAGGAGATGGTGTTGATGCTTTAGTTGGGAAAAATGGTACGTAAAAGAGTCTACTTGATTATGACTTAGTTTGGTGGACATTAGGTATCAAAAAAACTATAAACTCTGCCACAGAGTTTTGTGGACATTGTACACTCTGTGGTAGAGTTTGATGGACATTGTAAACTCTGTGGCAGAGTTTGGTGGACATTTTTTATCTTTCTTTGTTGTATAAATTCGATGGTTTGTTTTTGCCTATGGTAGTTCTTTGACTAACTCTGCGTAGAATATGGTAGAGGTTAGTATGGTAGTTCTTTGGTAGAGTTTGGTATTTAGCGAATGACTTTGGTAGTTCTTTAGTAGACTAATGCTTTTACCCTTCTTTCTAAAAGCAACGAATCTCTGAGGAGGAGGCAATGCAAAAGCCTTTATCCTCAACAACACCACTTTCCAAAAACGAAGAGGTCAGTATGGTAATTCATTGGTAGAATTTAGTAGAGTTAGGGAAAGAATTTGGTAGTTCTTTAGTAGAGTTTGGTCGAATTAGGGAAAACCTTTGGTAGTTCTTTGGTAGAGTTTGGTAGACTAACGCTTTTACCTTTACTTTCCTGAAGAAACGGATCTCTGAGGAGCAACCAACCTCACAGCCTTTGTCCCCAACAATACCACTTTCCAAAAACCCAGAGGTTAGTTTTATCGTTCTTTGTCACAGTGTTGAAGAGTGTAGAGGAGTTTGGTGGAGTTCTAGTTTTGTTTGCTACCTCTAATATGTTTTTCTTTATAGAAGGGACGGATCAATGGGGAGCAGCAAACCTCTCAGCCTTTGCCCCCATCATTACGACTTTCCAAACACCCAGAGGTTAGTATGGTACTTTAGTTAAGCGTATTTTAGTAGACTTTGGTGGATTTTGTTTTATTTAATCTTTTACATTTTTCTTTCAAGAAGGAATGGATACTTGAGGAGTAGGAAACCTCTGACCCTATATCTCCAGCATTAAAAATAGTTAGGAAGCTAAAGGTTACTAGAAACAAAAAAAACTCTAGAGCAAACTCCTACCGTCGATCTCGAGTTAACTCCACAGCAGTTCCAGGTCGCCATCATTAGTCTCAATAAAGATAGTGATTGTCATATTTTCGACAAAACTATCAACACGAGTAAAAGCGACGACTTGATATATATGAAGGACGTGCTGGCCAAACCAACTAGACCCCATACCCTTGGTGCGAACCTTGTATAGTTTGGTAGAGTTTGTAGACTACATTTTTTTAGTTTGATGGAGGTAGATCGTACTTGGGTAGGATTTGGATGGGTAAGGTGGAGTTTGGTGGAGGTTGGATATTACGTAGTAGACTTTGAAGGAGTATGTGGATGGTTCACAGATCTGGTAAATTCCTTGAATTTTGATTGGTAGAGTCTAGTAGAGTATTATAGATAGTATGGTAGACTGTAGTAAATCTTGGTAGACTGTGCTTGACTTAGTATTGTGTTACCTTTTTTGCAGTATATGACTAGCGGTATGAACATGTTCCGTCGAAGAAGTATGCATACACCATCTCCGTATAAGAGTGATAGGACTGCGTTCCTTGATCCTACCCTATGTGCTTGGTGGTGTATGCAGTACACAACCTTCACGGTAAACCTGCAGAAGTTTGTTTTTCACAAATATTTTCGGGAAATGTTCACAGGAAAACTACCCATATTTTGTCAAACGAACAAAATCTGGTTCAAGGACGTTGACATATTGTTTGTTGCTCATAACATCAATAACATCCATTGGGTAGCACTAGAGATAAATCTACCTAACTTGATGTAATGTTTGGTAGACTATGAAATATTTAGTAGATTCAGGTAGACTATGAAATATTTGGTAGATTTTGGTAGACTATTATGGCTAGTTTGGTAGAGTTTAATAGACATTGGTAGAGCCTGGTAGACTATTATGGATAGTGTGGTAGAATTTAGTAGACATTAGTAGATCTAGATATAAAATGGTTAATCTTTCGTCTACATGTTAATTGCTTTTATTTATGTTAGCAAGCCATACACGAAGATGATTCCATATATGGTTTGGAGTATGGCACCTAAGCAAATGAAGAATCAATGTAGTTTGAAGGCTAACACTATATATATAGGGTGAAGTTGACGCCAATGAACTACCAATCTGGTGATTGTGGCATCTATACACTGAAGTTCATTGAATGTCTAGCCCTGGGACTCAGATTTTCCAGACTAGACGATAAGTTTATCCCTTAGAAGCCATATAAACTGACGTGGCATTAAAACAAAATCAATAGACTTCCACTTCCTTGCACTGCTAATTGCTACAGTCATTATTATTGGACGCGACTCTTTGCTTCTCAACTTGAACGAACACAATTTTTTAACTTAAGGACACGATTCTTCATTCATTATATAGGTGATACATTCGCATCTTCACGCTCTTCACATTCTTCATCTTTTACTTCAAACTAAAGCAAGTATACTCCGACATGGCTCCATCAACTCCTTATCCATAATGGCCATATCCTTCAGAGTGGTTCAGAGGAAAGGTACTTGGACGAGGCGAAACGTCTACCATGTATCTTAGCAAATGGAAATATGAAGAGTCTGAGAAGAGGCCGATATAATCTGTTCACATCTCGCATGCCGACACTCTCTTTCAAGAGGAGCTTATGCTACGACGCGTTATGAGTCCATACATTCTCCGTTGTCATTAATACAAGATAGCTCGTGATGAGTTTGATCTGAATATAACGAATCACAATCTTATTCTTGAATACATAGATGGTGAAAATCTTAAAAAGTTAATCTGCAGAAACCATCCTAGAGGATTACGGGTGTCACACGTTAGAGAAATTGCCAAAGATATACTCAAAGGGCTTGAGTATATACATTGCAATAACATATTGCACTGTGACATAAAACCGACAAACATACTCGTACATCGTACCCAATAAGGATGGAGAAATGTCGGGTATATATGTGTCATTGCAGACTTTAGGTCAGCAATGGATGGAGGTTCGATGATGCAATATGGACACCGAATTCATCATAAATTGAGAGATAAGAGGTACAAAGTTCCAGAGCTTATACGCTTTGGGACAATCGGCCTTGCTCTTGACATTTGGGCTTTCAGATGCACATGTTAGTATGCTACTTCCTAGTAGAGTTTGGTAGAGTAAGGGAAATCCTTTGGTAGAGTTTGATAGATTTTGGTAGACTAACGTTTTGACATTTGGGCTTTTGGATGCAGAGTTTTCGAGATGTTAACAGGACAACCTCCTTGGAAGCAATACGAATGGTATGGTAGAAACTGGTAGAATGCTGTAGATGCCAATGAAATGCCATACATATTGGATTGGTACTCGGATGCAACAAAAGATTTTCTCCTTAACTATCTCAATTAAACGTGATGAACAATGGGGACCAAATGCACTCCTTTACCATCCATTTCTCATTGATACTGCAGTAGATGATATTGATATGTGAATTGATAACTTATGTTATTTTATTATTTTCTACGTTATATGACTTTATAAGTTACCTAAACTTCTATGTTATATTGGCAGAGTTATTTCATTTAACCTAGTTTATAAATTACAAGAGTTCGGTAGTGTGGCAGAGTTTGGAAGAGTTCGACAGAGTTGTTCTGGTAGTTTGGTAG
Organism: Lepidium didymum; assembly: GCA_963920545.1. NCBI lineage: Eukaryota > Viridiplantae > Streptophyta > Magnoliopsida > Brassicales > Brassicaceae > Lepidium > Lepidium didymum. The sequence continues at coordinate 8,290,533 of OY986992.1, forward strand.
AGTTTGGCCAAATAAACTAACACTACCTAACTCTATCAAACTACCAGAATAACTCTGTCGAACTCTTCCAAACTCTGCCACACTACCGAACTCTCGTCATTTGTAAACTAAATTAAATGAAATAACTCCGCCAACATCTGCCTTAATAACAAAAATAACTCTGCCACACAGTATATGAACTTTATCAAACTCTATCACATCTTCAAAAAACTCTGTCAAAATCTGATATCTCTGCCAAACTCATTCCAACTTTATCATACGGGTTCAAGATTAGACGTCTGCTTTACATGTCTGGACATTATGTCACACACCTTTACATCTTGAAGAAGTCGTCACTTTCCTTGGGCTTTTTGCATTCTGTGAGCACTCGAACCAACTTTTCAATCGTGAGTTCTTTGGCCTACCAGATTGGTTACGTACAACACGAGGTTTACAAACTTTTATAGCGACTTCTTCAGGTATTGGAAGTGATGCATCTCTTGGCATAACACATTTGGCGTACGCATGGTAAGTAACTCGTATAATAGTATGGATCTGTGAGATCGATCTTCGAACCTTGCCATGCTTCTGTTGCGGCTAAGGCATGCACACAAGGTATTTTATCCACGTCAAACTGTTTGCAAGAACACGTTTTCTCTGTCAGATTAACCAAATGTAAAGACGTCGAGCATGTGACAACAACTTGATGCTCATCTATAGCTTGAACATTGTACTACGTGGCTTCTAGAAGTCTATTCTACATGGACAGAAACCAAAGCCGTCAATTAAACTCTGCTAAAATGAAAACCGTCTTTACATTAAACTCTACCAAGCTCAACTACATGGTTATCCAAGCTCAATCAATCTACTTCAAACTCTATCAAACTCAACTACATGGTTATCCAAGCTCAATCAAACTATACCAAACTCTAGCACACTTTATCAAACTCTTAGAAGTCATACCTTTAGAAGCTTCTCGATTACCATAGTGAGAATGCTCGTTGTTGCCCCTGCCTTTGCCCTCCTCTTCGCGAACCACCTTGTTAACATTGCCTTAATAGCATATATAAGCTGCACAATAGGGAAAGTTCTCGCTTCAGCTAAGCTAACGTATGATTGATAGATTATGCTATGTTCGACGTGGTGAAGTTGTAACTATTTACAGGGAAATGTACATGACTCCACAAATGAACATCTGTCCTTAGTAAGTATTGATATAGCCTTGCATCAATTCTCTTGATTTGGCTTAAGATGGCATTAAACTCGTCAAGCATATATGCAGTTGCAGCCTTCTTAAACAACTTAATAGCATCTCCTCCTCTGAAATTGGATAAAATATTTTTACACAGATGGTAAGTGCAAATACCCCAACTGGCGAGCGGATAGACTTTTGTTATTGCTTTGGCTATTGATCTATGCCTATCTGAAATGATGGCCAATTCTCGATCATCAGGAATGACACGACTGAGTTGTCTAAAAAACCATTCCAATGATTCATCATTTTCGGTATCAACCACACCAAAATCCATAAGAAAAATGTTGAAATTTCTGTCTTGTATTGTGGCCGTGAGAAGAGTCCCTTTATATTTTCCTTGTAAAAACGTTCCATCCACAAAAACAACCTTTCTCATATACGAAAATCTTCTGATGCTTGCATCGAATGCAAGGAATAAAAATTTGAACCTATCATCTCCGTCTAGTTCCAGTTTGATAAATGTTCCAGATTTGCTCGTCTAATCATATACAAATACGAGGGAAGATCTTCAAAACTATTCTCTATAATTCCTGTTACTATAGCCCGAGCTTCCTTTAGGGTACAATGTGCCTTCTAATACTTCATCTGGACAAAATGCAAATAGAAGGTCAGAGTTATAACTGTCTCTACCAAACTCTACTAAAGTCTAACAACCTCAACCAAACTAGTCAAACAACCTCAACCAAACTCTATTCAACTCAAATAACCTCTACCAAACCCTGCCACAAAGGATTGATAGATCCACCTAAAGTCTACCATGTACTATCATACTTTTGCGAAACTCGACCATGAAGTAATTGTACCTTTAAACCGAAATGTTTGTTCAGTGATTCAGCAACATGACGAGGAAGAACAAATGGACCAACACCACCAATAAAATCCAAGTATAAACGACCAAGAATATTGGGCATTGCTTAACGAGCCCGAGATGACCTCTCTGTAACGGAGCAAGTGTGTTCTCTATAGTAGATTCATATATAGAAACACAGACTCTCAGCATCGTGGCATGAAGCACATACTCTCTAAGCAAAGTTTTGAACCCAACATTTCACAACCAATAACATCTTCGATGAAGAGACGATATCGAAGTCAAACCTATGTAAAACAGAATATCTCTTCAACCTTGACTCAAGATCAGCTTTTGTGGGATAAATTTGTCCAACAGCTAATTGAAGTGACCTCATTTCGATGTCTAAATACTCATCATCAAATGTTGAATCTCTCTTCTTAGGAGGTAGATTTTTTCTATCTTCTTCTTTAAACTTTCTCTGAACACTTATGAAGTCTTCATCACCAGAGCTTGCACCATCTACATCCTCGCAGTAGTCGAATCTTATTTTCGCTTTCGCATCTTCTTCAGCGTAGTTAACGTGTTCCTTTTTTTTTTGACAGTATGTCTAACTCTACCACATGTTGGAGATTATCTACCAAATGTAGTATCAAATTTATCAAAGGAAGGCTCGCACTTAGGCTTAAATCTATTACCTTCTTCCACAGCCACATGAGATCTCCTTGAAATCTTCACACAAAGAAGAATTGCCTCTTTTCAAAATAGTTGCCTATACCCACGCAATTGCCTCTCGTTGGTCACGAAGATAGGAGGTGTATCTTGTGGTAGTCCATTCATGAGTTCATTTGATATGTAACTCATTTTTACCTTATAGATCTATTGATTTAGCTTAAAATCTTCATGCACCATCCTCATAAACTCATCATAACGTACATCTTCACTCACTTGCATAATCTTACAACCAAGAAAAGGATCCACTAAAAAGAACCAATGATTTTGGTCGAATCTCCAATTTCCACTAACTAAAATGATATGATCCATAAATCCAAAAAACAAGAATACGAGGTCAAAAGATAAGAAAAGAGCTCGAGCAACAATGGTGATTTGTGTGCTTCAATGGTGTTTAGCCGACAGTTGGAGCGAGAAAGAAGGTAGGTGATGTAATAATTGAAGGCTAAAATCGTTATTTTACAAACTAGGTTAAATCAACTAACTCTGCTTAACTCTACCAAACACTCAAAATAACTCTGCCAACATTTGCTACACCAGCAAATATAACTCTGCCAAAATCTGCTACAAAGTATACGAACTCTATCAAACTCTATCACACCGTCGTTACTAACTCTGCCAAGTTTTGACAGATAACTCTACAAAAATCTGCTACACTGGCGATTTAAACTCTGTCAAAATGTACTACAAAGAGTCCAACGTCTACCAAACTCTACTCAATTGAAAACTTTTGTTTACACACCTCATACATTTTTTCCCGATCATTACAACTTCCTAATAACCCAGAGGGTAGTATGAATGTTCTTTGACAGTGTTTGGTGGAGGTAAATAATAACATGGTAGAGTTTGGTAGAATGTGGTTGAGCTTACGCTGATGTGGTACATTTCATTAATGACATTTTTGTTATTACGTTTTTTTTACACATCTAAAAAGGGCAAAATGGTATTATACAATTTTATATAAGAATATTTGAGTAATTATGAATTAATATGCATTATTTGAGGAATTTCACAATTAATATGAAGTATTATACCAAATCACCCTATTTTCAATATGAGATATTTTGATATATAGTCTCTCTTGAGATATAGGTGGGAAACAACTCAAACCCAATATCTCGAGAATGCAATAACTAATATGCGTCTAAACACTATTACACTCAAGTAACCTTACATGAAGTTGGATTCCAATTTTCAAAAATAAATTGCGGATACTAAATCACTTGATCGAGTATTTTTGCGACAATATTGGATTTTGGATTTTGTATCTCTAAGGGGTCGACGACCCATATATACCCCAAAGTTTGGATATAACAACAAATCCACCTATTCTTCATACGTCTTTGTAATTGCACTCATAGTTATTTTCAAAAGTCTAATTGCACCTAAAGTATTCTAATTACAACCTAATTGAACCTAAGTATACATAATTTGTCTAATTGTATAAATCACGGGTCTGTTGGTAGCCAACTTTTAGGTTACGGTCTTAACCCAATACTTAACCGATTTTAAATCAATTTAAGACCCGAATAAAACCCATTTAGGACCCTATTAAGAGAAACCTCTTAGATACTAAACCTAGTTTATCGAACCCTAATTCCCGAAAATTTCCCCAAAATTTCGAAAAAACTTTGTGAAGATCATCTCGTTCTTGTCTCAATTATTGATAAATGGAGTTGGCGGAATTAAAATTATAGCATCTGGTTCTAATTGCTGAGAGAAACGCTGGAGGAAGTAGAGAGGAAGAAACTCACGAGAACGAGAGTTCGGATGACGATGAACATGTTGAAAGAAATGAGTATCAGATTGAGCGTGTTAGAAGCATTCTGAAATGAGCCTTGAGTAAATCACAATGTGTTGCCTGAAAATGATGGTGAAGATAGTGAAGGATCAGAGGACGAAGATAAGGGTCACAAACAAAGGGATCGTGAGTATACTCCTATTGCTGAAGGAATGCTGGCAGAAGACATGGTCTTCTTCAACAGAATAGCCTTCAAAGAGGCTATTGCTAGTTATGTTTGCAGAATAGGAAGAAATCTAAAGCAATATAGGTATGATATAACCAAAATAGCTTACAAATGTGTTGGTGGTAAGGATTGTACTTGGAGAATTTATTGCTCTAGGATTGGAAGGACATATGAGTGGAAAGTTATAAAATACCAGAAAGTTCACTCATGTTCATTAACTGGAAAGTGTGAGATGATGAAGGTTTCAGTTATTGCTATGATATTCTTCAATAGGAGAAGACATGAACCTGATTATTACATGCCAATGAAGATGGAAGCTATTATGTTTGAGCAGTGGAAGATCAAGTCTTCGAGACATCAATGCCAGGCTGCAAGAAAGAAGGCGTTGAGATGGATTGAAAAGGAGTATGAAAATCAATTTGCTCGTCTTTGAGATTATGGTGCAGAGATCATGGTTTCTAATCCCAATTCAACTGTACATATGGAGACAGTAACAAATACAGAGGGCCAAGATGTTTTCAGTCGCTTCTATGTATGCTTCGATCAGTTAAAAAGGACTTGGAAGGAGACGTGTAGACCACTAACTAGAGTTGATAGTTGTGAAATGAAAGGGCAGTTGCTTATGGCATTAGGAAGAGATGGAAATAACTAGATTTATCTGGTAGCTTGGGTTTGTGTCAAGGTTGAAAACACTGAAAACTGGCAATGGTTCGAAAATAAAAGAGGACTTGGAGTTGCTAGATGGAGATGGCTATATTATCATGTCTAACCAACAAAATGTATAAGGTTTGCTTATTTTTATTGCTTGAATAATCTTGCTTCATCACATGGGTTGAGTATATTCTCACATGGTTTGTCCCCACTTGAACTATTTTAATAAAGTTTGTCTCCATTATATCTGTTTATAATAAAGTAATCAGATCTTTGAATCAAAATTGAGATTCTGAAACTTGTGCAATTTTTAAAATTTGTAATGACTAAATTAGTGTTAAAATCTCATAGAACACACGTTTTAATTTGTAGTGGTTTTAGGATTTTTGAATTCAAAATTGAGATTTCATACATGTTTTAATCTGCCGTGTTTTGTTTTCTCTTTTTAGAATTAATAGAAATAGAATTTATGTTTTGTTTTCTCTTTACCGTGCAGCAGATAGTTAATGGGTAGATAGTTATGAATCTGATTTATATTTTGCAGATAGCAGATAAGTGTGAATCCAATTTAAAATTTTAGTTGTCTCCACTTGATAGTTGTGTTTTGTTTTCTCTTTACCGTGTAGCAGATAGTAGATAGTTAGGAATCTGATTTATATTTTGTAGTGTTTCCACTTGATACTAATTGATTTATGCATTACGTCTAACAGTTTCTTGTGTTTTTGTTCGGTTAAATGGGTGTTATGGAATGATTCAAGCTGTTGAAATGGAGATTCCTAGGGCCGAGCATCAGATGTGTGTAAGGCACATATATGCAAACCTTAAGAAAAATCTTGGAAATAAGCAATACATGAAGCCTATTGTCTGGAATTTGGCTTGGAGCTACAACGAAGAGGAATTTACAAGCAACCTGGACAAGATTCTAAACTACGATGCAACTGTGTATGATGCAGTGATGAAGGAATGACTAAGGCTATGGTGCAGAGCATTCTTTAGGTTGGGAACATTTTGTGAGAATGTTGAAAACAACTCTGTTGAGTCATTTAGCGCTTTAATCGTCAAGACAAGAGGCAAGCCGTTTATTCAGATGGTATAGACTATAAGAAGATTAGATTTGGTACACATATCAACACGATATGTTATGAGTCTTGATCACAAGGGAGTTTGCACACCTTATGTGAAGGAGTTTTTAGCGTAAGAGCATGAGATTACAGCATAACGTACAGTGTTTAGAAGCACCAACGACATGTATGAGGTGATTAGATTCGACTGTTCATACCGTGTGAATCTAGAGAGGAGAACATGCACTTGTCGGAAGTTTGACGTATGTGGGATCCCATGTGGCCATGCGTATGCTGCAATCATCAATAGAAGGCTTGGACCGCATGATTTTGTATGCCATTGGTTCTGTACATCAACATGGAGGAGGACATATGAGAGTGGACTCATTCCTCTACGAGGTCCAGGCTTTTGGCCTTCCATTGATGGAGCAAATGTACATCAGCCTCCACCACATACAATGCCATGAAGAAAGAAAGGGAGTTCTAAGGAGAAGAGACAAAGAGGAGTTAATGAATCTCCTATCAAGAAGAAACACACCAATAAAAGGACTATGCATTGTAAGATATGTGGAAAACCGGGACATAACTCACGATTTCACAAGGAGCCATGCACGCATGTTTGTAATGTTTCATTTATTCAATCTGATTCAAGTTTTTTCTTTTGCATAACAAAATCTGATTTCCATCTGTTTTTTGTTTTTTTTTTATATCTTTTTTTAAGCTTTTTCAAGGAGAACCAAGTCAGGGACAATTAACACAAGGGGAACCAAGCCATGGACGACCCAATTGTCATTACAAGATGAAGATTAAGTTTGCTATTGTCTATTGTGGTAGTCAGATTTTAGGATGTTCTTTTTATGATTTGACATTATGGGACCATCAGATTTTTAGGATTGTTTTTGTGTGAGACAAACCAAATGCTAAAAGTTTTTGAGTAGGGAATTTGTATGTTTATCTTTTATGTATTTGATGTTTAAAACCTATTAATGTAATCTAATTCGATTTCTCTCTTGTCTTTTCTATGTTTGTCACTTTTCTTTTGCATATGTAAACACCATAATGAGCATTCAACATTTAAAGACAATGACATAAAAAAACAGTGAAAGCATTCACCATATGCAGACAACAACATAAAAGTCAATTCCATTAACATTGAAACCATTCTACAACAAGTCCACTACCATAAAAAGGCAACAATAACAACAACCTCCACTATACGAGAAAGACATACAAAGCTAAGATAAGCTTTTCATTCATCTTATAAACTTCAAGTTGATACAGCTAATCATGAAGAGAATAATCAAGATAGTTATTATCTTCTTGAACTAAGTCTTAGCCTCCACCAAAACCAAATCAACTCTTTCAAATATAGTACTTTCCATCTCTCTTTGCATCCTATTAGTCTCTAATCGTGAAGCCATAAGCTCTTGAGTAAGACTACCAATTTTGGCATCCAAGCTATCAAGTTCTTCCAAGACTGCTCATCCATCCACTTAAACACATGTTTGTCATTACTTAGCTACAAAAACAACCAAAAATAGTCACGAAATACAACTTCTGGTCCGTCAACTTTGAATCATATGAGAAGTAAATGAGAACACCTAGTATTCAAAGATTGATTTCAACGTACCCTAACATATGCAACATGAGCACATCAGAAGTATCTCCTGTGAGGATTGTCGTTGGATCTTGAGAGCTTCAGCACAATTGCTTCCCCACACCAACATTTACGAGGAACACCACTGATATTTCCTCTAGGCAAGGCACTTGATGAACCATTTGAGTTGTCTGAAAGATTGCTCATTCTCGATTCATGAAAAATAAAATTGCAGAATCAGTTTTAGGGTTTATGACGGAGATTGGGGATTTTTAAAACAATGGTTTTGGGTCATATACGCATCCGAGTCATAAAAACGGGTCCAAAATATCGATTCGGTCTGGTTTTGTGTAGTCTGAACCAATAACGACTACGATACCAAAGTAACCGACACAGATGTTTAATTAGATTGTAATTAGAACACTTTAGGTGCAATTAGACTTTTGAAAATAATTTTGAGTGCAATTACAAAGATGTCTGAAGAATTGGTGGATCTGTTGTTATATCCAAATTTTGGGTGGAAATAGGTCGTCAATCCATTTCTAAGACTCCAAGTAAGGGTGTAGAATTTTTGGATATAAATAATGTTATAATATGCTGCAGTGTGTGATCATAAAATCTGAAGCGTTGTTAGATGCATGAACGGAAACTTGAGACATTTAATTTTTTTTTGGTATAAAAACTTGACATTTAGTTATCGATGTAGTTGGTTCCAAAAATGATACAAGATGTAAATTTTATATTTATGAAATATTTTTGACTGTAAAATTGAAAAACCTAGAACTTAGAATTATGAACTTTACAAAAAATTTAAATCTATAGCTAAAAATGCATACAAAAGAAAATCTGAAATTTAGAGTCTAAATTCTAGAGAAAAAATTCAATTAAGAAATGGGGCTCTTAGACACATTTATAGTCATCCTTGCTTTGCCTTTTTGCTTGACTAATAATATATATAAACCTAGACCGGTTTAGTTGTAATTAGTTCCGGTTTGATTGTGTGAAGCATTTGATGAAAATGTATGTACCTGTATGTTGATTGTATTCGACTAACTTTCCAACTAATTCTTCCTATTTTTCCTACTAAACTTCACCAGTAACTAAGTTTGGTTTTGTTCTTTGCACACGTGCAAGTGAGTTCTAAAACATTTGTTTATGGTTTACCAACGATTGAATTGATCAGTTGATTGGATTATAAGCTAATTATGTCTCCAATTAACCAATCCTTAATTAATAGATCCTATAGACATTTTTTAAGCAATTCCAAGTGACATCTAAAGTACAACATTTCACTTTTTCAGGTTTATAATTCTGTTTCGTCATCTTTTATATCTTTCAAAAATGTTTTCTTTATGTTAAGCTATTTCATTATATATGCTGTCAAAAACAGAAGTCGCTTATGCCAAAACAGTTATATATTTCCTAATTGGTATACTAAGAATACAAAAGCTAATTATAGATTAAAAAAACATATTAGTCTTATCAATTATTTGTATAATGAGTTTTGAGAAGGTTATACAAAAATCTAATTAAGCGTCGTATATAGAGAAGACGAAAGAGAAAGTAGTGATGTGCTCGAATACCAAATGTATGAGCAAATAAGATGCGACGAACTGTCAAATTAATTTTTTTTTATTAAAGTATAAAGTGAATGAGATAAGGAATTAATCAATGAAGATGCAGAGTCGATTTAGGGTTTCGAGGTTGGTCAGAATTAAGCAAAAGTAACATATATATTGGTTAGGTCTGAAAGGTTAACAATACATATCCAACGATATTTAGTTATACTACTTATACGTGACCTGCAATTAATTCAACAGGTCCACAACATCTTTACCAAACTCTTTCCTTCTCCTTCAATTTTTTTCTTTATGTTTTTATTGGTATATATATATAAACAAAAAATCGTACTAATAGCATCTAATTAGTTTGTAACCATTCCAAGATTAGTTATACCAAAAGGCAATACGGTTGATCTATTCATCCACAAATCCTGGAATAACAAACATTTCACCCTCCCATATTTTTAGCTTAATTATAATCCATCATTATTTTTATTATTTTTAATTTCTGGTAAAGTAAATACTTTATAAAATTGAAAAATATTTTTCACACGAAATATATATGAACTTTTTATTTTTATTATATTGTGTTTGTGCATGTAAGTTTTTATTTATTATTATTTATTTATTAACTTAAATCAAAATGCAAGCCATTGTTACACTTAGTTAATTAGTCAATGCATACAAGATCATAACATCGAAAAAATCCTTTGATCCATATATAGATTGAAGTCCCTCATGTTCTAGAAGTTGTTCATATATATATATATAAAGCTGACTAGAAAATCGCATAGATATATTTATAAATATGGGTGTATGTATATATATAACTTGCAGAAAAGTATACAAAACGTAGATGAAGTATTGGTGGGTGAAGTAGAGGGTTTAGGTTAGAAAAGTAAATAAATAAATAAATTTAAGAGTAGACGTTGAAAGTTTAACGAAAACACCCCACCAAGCAATCTCTCATCCATCTTCTATAATTAATCTCCTTTTCTCTTTTGATTATCCATCGATTAATCAACTTAATAAACCCCGACAAGAACAGAAAACAATTAATAAGCAATCAAATTGGAAAATAATGAAAAAAGGTAGATGACTTAAAAGGAGTGTGTTTGGTTAGGGAAGACGTTGGCATCAGTCGCCGGTGAAAACTCCCTCCAAACTCTCTCTAACGAATATCTCTTTAATTATATTCATTAATAATTACTCTCAATATTTGTATATATATTTATTGTGATGCTGCTGCTCTTCAGCTCTCTTCTAGTTCCTACATACCCATCTGAGGGATTAAATATTAAAGAATGATGTGTAGTCGAGGCCATTGGAGACCTTCAGAAGATGAGAAGCTAAGAGAACTCGTCGAACAATTTGGTCCTCATAATTGGAACGCCATAGCTCAGAAGCTCTCTGGTCGATCTGGTAACAACTTACTTTTAGTTTAAGAACTCATCATTTCCTTAAAATCCTTTATAAGCAACTGTTAATAAGGTTTGGTCTCAGGTAAGAGTTGTAGATTGAGATGGTTCAATCAATTGGATCCAAGAATTAACAGAAACCCTTTCACGGAGGAAGAAGAAGAAAGGCTTTTAGCTTCACATCGGATCCATGGGAACAGATGGTCCGTGATCGCTAGATTTTTCCCTGGTCGAACCGATAACGCCGTTAAAAACCATTGGCATGTCATCATGGCTCGTCGTGGCCGAGAACGGTCCAAGCTACGTCCACGTGGCCTTGGCCATGATGGCACGATGGCTACGACTGCGTTGATGGGTTATAGTGACTGCGACAAGAAGAGAAGATTGGCAACTGAAACCACCACAAACACTTTCAATAATTATCCTTATCAATTCTCCCACATGAATCATTTTCAATTCCTCAAAGAGTTCTTGAGCGGAAAGATCGGGTTTCGGAATAATATTACTCCAATCAGTGAAGGTAATTAAGTCAAATATCGATTATGTTACGTAGCAAAAGAGCTTCATAAATATTTAACGTAAACATAAATGTGTATATGTTTTCTGAAACGACCATGAAAATCATCATAGTTACATGCATATACGATTCCTTTTATAAATTTACAACTTCCAGAAACTAATAACTTTTGGACATGGATGATTTGGTCAGGAGTAATAGACCGAACTAAACGACCGATAGAGTTCCACAACTTTCTTCAAATAAACACTGATTCGGAGAAACCTGAAGTGTTTTACAATTCAACAAAAGGCCAAGAAGAAGTCGATCAACAAAACACAAATGGCGAAGAGAATTGTGTTCCCTTTATCGACTTTTTGTCTCTTGGATCAAACTCATTTGTCTCTTAGGGTTTATGTTAATTAGTTCGTACCACATGTACTATAAGGTGAATCATGTATATTGATTAAATATAGATATTACTAATCAGTTTTAGAGCTCTTCTTTGAGCCAAATGTATAAATTAATTTAGACAACTCAACTGTTTTTTTTTTTTCAACATTTGAACCACAACAAACCGGCCATTAGCCAAGTTCCTACATAATGTAGGCGGTGGGACTCGATGCCTAGTTGTGCAAGTGCGCATGTCTTATATGGACTTCCCGTCTGCCACTAGACTAAAAGCCACTTGCCTCAACTTTTTCTTGTATACCAAATTTACGATTGCATATGCTAACCGAAAAAAAGGGCTTACAATAAATTGCTTTTATGAACACGAAATCTAGAACATAGATTACAATTTTCAAAGTATAGCAGAAATCTAGTTTATATTAAACAATTTCAACTGTGATTATTAAACCGAAGAAAATATTTCATTGCTGCCGAAATAAATGCATATATAACCAAATCATGAATTTCCTTAATACATGCAGACTATATTGACTCATTATAAATTGCGATTAACTTTTTAGGTAACTAGATGTCAAGATAATAATTAAAAAACCTAATTAATAAATGCTTTTATGAATCAAATTTGGGAACAAAGTTGATCTTAAATTGTGAAGTATAATAAGTTAATAACGGAAAGACGAAATCGAGGTTGGAGTACAGATATGGTTAAGATTAAAGTTATTATCAGCCACCAAGAAATACAATCCAAAATAGAAAATCTACCATTGTCATAAGAAAAAACCCATGAATAAAATAAATCGTTTTATTTAGGTTGAGATGAAGAACACACATCTTGACACGACTTGTAACCATACTTTTCGTTTCTATATATATAAGTATTATTTTATTTTTTCAAATTTTTTTGTTTCTAAATCTGATGTCATTATGATTGCTAGGGTTTCCTGGTTGAGTTAAATATGTATGTCATCCTTTGATATTATTGTTAAGACAATACGAAAGAACAAACCCAAATAGATAAGTAACTGTCTATTTCATATTTTAATAATGGAAGATAATCAAAGAAACGTTGATATCATTGTGTATCAAAATTGTTGAAATTATCAAATTTGGATAAGATTAAGACACCCACTAAAACAAGAATGTATAATTTAGTGCAGAGTGAAATAGTTTTAACTACTCTGGTTTAGTTTTAAAAGTTTTACTCGTAGAATTTGCGACAAATACTTTAGAATTGCTTAAAATGGTGAATAAACAAGAAAATAACAGACATGTAAGAAACAAAATTCATCTGAAAGGTCATATATATTAATAAATCCGGAGATGGACTACATAAGTTGATCTCTGGAAAACAAAGTCTAAACCAAAAAAAACATTTTTGTTTTAGCGCAGAAAAATAATTAAATAGGATCTAATGGACAAAACTGAATAAATTGCTACTCTTAACCTGAAGAAGGAAGCCATCACCAACCAACACAAATTCAAAGCATATAACATATATAATTTGACTGACACATAAAATTATTTTACCTGGTTCAAATTTTTTTTTAAAATATATAATATAAATACCATAACTTTCAAAAAAATTAAAAAAATACCATAAATATAGATTTTTAAAAAAAATGTCAAAAGGAAGGTTCAAACTATGTTTTGGGCTGTCAAATGCCCATAAAGAACCAAATCTGTTGAAAGCTTTCTAATAATTTAGCAAGTTAAAAATATTTTATCTATTTAAAAGGTGTGATGTGACCATCCTAGTTTTTATGTGGGTCTACGGACGTGTATAACCTCAACCTCCTATAGCAAAGAAGAGTATCTCAATTCAAAAATGAAAATCATGATTCTACACCTCAGCAACTATAATATATATAGGCAAAGTCGAAACACATTGATGTTACGATAATATCTAATATAAAAATAAACTACAAACAAGTTTAAAAGAGAAAAATCATTTTTTACACGGGAGAAACCGAATCCAACATAGCATAATAGCCGAAACAACCAAAAAGGAAAAATAAACCAGCAACCTAGGACAACACTTAACCAAAAGCCTAACTAAAAATTTAAATGGGACTAAACCATATAAGCTAAACAGAAAAAACCCAACCAGCAACACAAAACAACTTGTAAAACTAGACCTAGATCGAGAAAGGTTGTCATTGGAGATGAAGTAGAACCGGGGAGAGACCAGAAGTTGCCGACGATAGCTTCACCATCAGAAGATCGGACATAGCCAACGACAAAGCTTCGACGTATATCGGACAATGCTCGCAACTAAAGAAAGGAGAGAAAGACTCAAATGATAAGATTCAAAAAAAAGAATTCATTAACGATAAAAGTGTCCAAACATATTAATTATTCAATTATTCAATGATCATCCACCAAATTTTTGAATACAGTATTTGGACTTTTGCAATTAGTTAATCAATTAAAAATATCTTTAAAACATCTATAAATTGAACTCAATAAATTTAAAACATATTATTTAAGTATACTACATATAAACATAAAAATTATTTTGATAATCTGATAATTAAAAACAGTTTTATAATACACTAGATGATTACCCGTGCGAATGCACCTGATTAAATTTTATGTAATTTAATTATATGTATTTTTTTAAAAAAAATTATATGAAATAACCCTTTTAAGTTTTAAATTATCTAGAATAGTCCTTTTTTGAACTTCAAAAAGTAGTCTTTTTAAATTTTTAATTACCCGAAGTAGTCCTTTTCACTACAAGAAAACAAAGGTATAAGTGACGGCCCATCCCGTCAGTCGCTGTCGGTTATGGCCTATAAGCGACGGAAACCGACCGAATATGCTCTTCGAATACGCGTTGTCGGTTATTGCGGTCCCGTCAGTTGCCGTGGGTTGTAACCAACGGTAAACAACGGGAAAAACCATCGGTTATGCCGTCGGTAGCTCTCGGTTAAGAGCTGTCGGTTCCCATTGGTTTATAGCCGTCGGTTCCCATTGGTTGGAAGCCGTCCGATATCGTTGGTTTGGTGCCGTCGATTCCTGTCGGTTTGATATCGTCGGATCCCGTCGGTTTAGAGCCATCGGTTCTCGACGGAAAACTTAAAAATTTACTGTGTCGGGGTGAATTCCGGGGATGGTCTTGGGTTTATGTACTCTAGCAGTTTAGCTATTTGAGCCTCACTCTTCGCCTGTCTCACCTGAGTCTCGCGTAGTGCGGCCTTGGTCTCCTGAAGCTCCGCCCAGTTTTCCTGTAGCTCCACTCTGTTTTGCTCGAAGCTTTGACGGAGGTTCACAAGCTCTTCTCGCTCCCGGTGACTGAGCCTGAATCCCTGGCTGAGGTCAACATGGGTGGGCATCCCATCAGCGTCTACTAGCTTTCCAAGACCCAATCGTCGGCCCTTAGTGCACGGTACTTCCTATATTGAATAAAACAAAAGGATGAACAAAATAAGTTATATTTTTAATTTTTAAAATTAATTTAAAAAAAAATTACCTCGACGACGAATTGGTTGATCACGTCCCGAGGAACCTCAGTGGATGGTCCCGCTCCATCCTGAGTAAGTTGGGTCTGATGTTCCTCAATCCGATCCTCCACCCTCTCCACAACCTCACGAATCTTCGAGTTGTCGATCGTCCTAGACTCTTTGCCTGTGTGACATGTCTTCATGAGTTTGAGGAAATCGGGCACACACCTGTTTTTAATTGTCTGCACAACCAAACAAACAAGGTTAAACGAATATTAACTTAATTAAATTTAGAATATTACTTACCATCTTGCGCTCGACATGCTCAAATGTATAAGGACCAGCGTTGTGTGTTCCCGGCGCCTTAACCATCTCATCCTGTCCTGCTCGGCGGTTCTTCTTGTTCAGATCTGACACATTCTCTGTGGTAGGGGCTCTCCAGTACTCCACAAATTCAGGGAACCGATCAGCTGGACAGCCGTATGGCAACTCCGATGGTTCCCTCTTCCATGCTCGCTTCCAAGCGTACACATGGTTGGAGTACGAAGTGGAGCACTGCTCCTCGAACTTCTGCCTCACTTCAGGCGTGTCAGCAACAGCCCAATTAACTTGTTGCTGTAAATTTTGTAAAAATTAGAATATATTGTAAGGTAATGAAATAATTGAAATAGTTGTAAGCAAGAATATGTTTACCGCGAATAATCTGAACTACTGTTCCCTCAGATCCAAAGAGAATTTGCTAAAGGATGAATAGGCATAAAGGAGTTGTTGCTGCATCATAAGCCGCACTATCTTCTTAATGTGTTGGTCGATGCAAAACCTGAATATTGAAATTTTATTTTACCGTTGATATTTAAAAATTTTGTAAAATAAAATATTATATGTATTCATACCATGTAGATCCCTCGCCCAGCTTCGGATCTAGAGTCTTTAAATAAAAATGTCCCGGTTGAGTCAAAATCTGCTCAATGGTCAAATGCTGCGGGTAGTGCTGGGAAGCGGGTCAACCCGCCCCGCCCCGCATAAAGCCTCTAGGCTTTTTTGCACATTTTCATAAACCCGCAACCCGTTCCGCAAAAAAATGAATTAAAAATCCTAACCGGCAACATGCCCCGCTTAAGCATGCGGGTCCCGCGGTTAACCCGCGAAAACCCGCAATAACCCACAAAAAATCTGCAATAACCCTCAAGTTTTTGAACTACATGTTTTTTTTCATAAAAATGTCACGATGTCTAAGCTTTCGTTTTGAAAACGGCATGAAATTTCTGCGACCCGCAGATACCCACAAAATTCACGGGTTTCGACCACTTAGCCCAACACAACCCGCAACCCGCCCCGCCAGGTCCGCCAAAAAGTGATCCTAAATTCTAAAACCCGAACCCGTCCCGCGCGGATTAAAACCTGCGGGCCCCGCAGGTCAGATGACCACTTCCGACCTCTATCTGTGGGGGTTTTGGAAGTGGTGGGTCATGCTGGATATCATGCGCAGTCGGTGGACTCATATAAGGAAAAAATGTCTCATCTGAATCACAATCCGCTGCTCGCACGCCCAGTGGGTACGCGCAATGGAAGTCATCATAAGATGTCCCGGTAAATTATAAACTTTATGAAACTAAAATATTTAAAACATAAATATATATTTAATATATTTTTATATAAACTCCAAAATATTTATTTATTTAAATCATATTAAACCTTTTAACTTCTTTTAATCAATTACAAAACATACATAAATAAATTTATAAATTGTAAATGTATCAAATAAATTTAAATTTTTATATTCATTTACATATTATTTAATAAAACTTATAAATATTTTAAATTTTTGGTTAAATATGTTTTATAAAGAAATAAATATTATATGTAGAAAACATATAAATTTTTTTATTCATTTACATATTATGTAATAAAACATATCAATTTTTTAAAATTTTAGTTAAATATGTTTTATAAAAATATATATATATATATATAAATTCGTATTAATATATATTATATATATAAATATATATAATTAGTTTGATAAATATTTTGTATAAATGTATAAATAATTTATATACGATATATATATTAATTTCTATATATATATATATATATATATATATTATATACAGAATTAATTGGTTAAATAAATATGAAAATATATATAGATTTTCAATATTATATATATATATATATATATATCTATATAAATTTTTATATTCACTAATATTTATATACACATGTTATAGGAAATTTTATACAATTATAATACTAAAACTTGTAAAATTCTGATTAAATTGATTTGTGGTAGAAAAAAATAAATGTTCTTCATATAAAAAAAGTGTTCTTCATAAAAAAAAGTTGTTCTTCATAAAAGAAAAAATATTCGCAAATCATAAAAACAAACTGAAATCGACATGCAACCAACAATTTGAGGAATAAAACTAACATATATTCGACTTATCTATCTGTTTCTATCAACCTAGATCAAAATCTTGTTAAATTTTTTTTAAAGAAAAATTAAAGATTGTGAAATTTCAAGAAATTTACATGATTTTAGGAAGGAGGAAGGGATTAAGGGTGGTTTCCACCAGATTTGGTCGCGAAAAGTGGTGGTTGCGCCCCTAATTTGAGAAAAAATTTCGTGGAGGTTGAGAGAAAATGGAGAAAAAAAAGAGAAGAGGAAGGAAAAAGAAGAGGCTCGGGAAAAAAAGAAGGTCTTTTTGCCGTCAGTTGCCGTCTCGACGGGAATTTTAATTTATTTTTTATTTTAATTATATAATGAATAAAAATTAATATATATAATAAATATAGTCGGAATTATTAATTCTCGTCAGTTGCTGTATGTTGCACCGACGGGAACCGACAGACTTTTGGAGGAAAATTCAATCGCCTCCAAAAAATTGGCACCGGATGTTTCCCTTCTTAGGCCGTCGGTTCAACCGATGGGAATTAATATTTTATTTAATATATTATTTAAAAATTCTTTAATATAATTAAAATAAAAAGTAAATTTTTTTTTTTTTTGTGAAGTTGGTAGAACACTTTTTGCATGCTACGTCACTGTTTATAACCAGAATTTAGATGGCTTGTCGGTTACCGTAGGTTGCCTTCGGTTCAGTTCCTCTATATATTGTCACGAAATCAGAATCAGACCATCATAATCACTTCCATCCATCAATATCTAACAAAAAAATTTAAATCGCAGTCCATTATAGTTTCCAAATGTCAAACAATCGTCGTCGAGCTCGTGAAACACAATTGCCAGAAAGTCCACCGTACGAGTAGTTGAATGTCGTGGAGGCTCCGCCAATTATTCAATTACAACAAACTCAACAAACGCAATACCGACAACCACTAATCCCTGGCCAAGGCCGACCTTTCCAACTAGGTGTCTTCCGGAAAAAAGCGCATGATAAAAAGGTGTTGCGTGGTGAATGTTCCCAAGTTAGGCCAACACATGACTTTATTCGTGAAGTGTATAATGAGCCACCCGCGTATGATTCTGATTTTAATAGTATTCGATGGACATCAATGATTGATTACTTACTATGTGAAGGTATTGTGTGATATTTAAATTGTTAAATTTATTTAGTTTTGTGAGTAAAATTGACTACCATCCTGAATACATGTAGGTACATCAACTAATCGAACACCACCATTTTGGACACAATTGGCTGATATCACATGCCCGTTGACTCAATTTGTAAAAGTGAAAAGGGTAGGTGTGGAAATCTATATAATATTAACTTGACATCATTCAAATTGTATTTTTTAATTGTCCCGATTAATTGTAAGTTGTGGCAATTATTGTGATAATTAATTTCCCCAACGGCTTAGGAGATGCGACAGTTACACTTAAGGATCCATCAGACACAATAACGGCAACTATGCATCGCAGCATATTCCAGAAGGACGAGTACAGAAATGCTACTGCTGTAGGTGTTGTGCTACTTCTACGCGATGTAGTTGTATGCTGTTTTTCGAGCAGGGTTATCAACATAAACATTGTGGCCCAAAACATCGTTACGGTATATCTTCTAATGACACACCGTGCATTTGTGACTAAACTTAATTGATTCTCGTTTATTCAGTTCATGCACATGTAAACAAATAATCGGGGTTAATGAAATGGTGGGGCAATACGAATCATACGTACCAGACTCAGAGGACGGGGGAGCTGACACGAATAATTTGTTTGAATTTGCAACTGCACTAGACTCAGATGTAGATTAATGAATTTATGTTAAGTACTTATTTTGTACTCCACTTTTGCCGATGTTTCTTGTAATGTTCCAGTGGAATAAGCTATATGCAATGTTGTTGCGTTGTATTTTTTTTATGTGTTTTTATTATGTGTAATATCTAATATATTGGTTTATTTTTTTCACTGTGTGATTTGTGTTATAACGGACCGGTTGTATTTAATGTTAAACCAAATTAATAAATAATTAAACAAAAACTAAGTACGATAAGAGTTTAAGTCACAATTTTAATTTTAATTTATGAATGTAGCTAAACACATCGGATGACGATCTTTTAAATTTATCAAAAGAACGATACATTTATATTATACAAGTCTCCGCCAAATTCGGGAACTTCAACGTCCGAACCATCATGTACGGTTTTGAATGCTTGGGAGGTCATATCGACACACAGGTCTACCCCGAGTGAACTCTCAATTGGGCCTAGTGTTCCTGGAGAAACTTGTTGCATTGGATCGTGCTCTGAATTATCATATAGTCTCCCTCTAGGAGTGGTTGTAGTCACGGTGATCCACCCATCTGACCAAGCTGAAACTCGTGGATATGGAAGAAATGTCACTTGATCAGCCTGCAATGCTTGTATGAATGGATCATACTTATCCAGCTTCCTTCTTGAGTGTACAGATGTGACACTAAACTCGTCAACACGTACACCGACTCCTAAAATAGGACTGTACCAGTCATAGTAGAAGACTATGCACTTTAAACCAAGCAACCCAGGATATTCAACCTCCAATATCTCTCGCAACACTCCGTAGTAGACCATATCACTTGAGGTGGAAGATATTTCGTAGTCACTTGTTGGTCTTCTCATTCCTGGTCTCAGAATCTTGAAAACGTAACCACGAGTAAAATACATAGGGTAGGCTTTAGTGACTAATAAAGGACCTGCAACAAAATCAACCAACTAGATGGGAAATGTTGTTTCCATTTTTTCGACTTCTGTGACCTGTGATTTTTGGTTTTATATTTATTAGTTTAAGGTAACACCCAATAGAAAATTATAACAATATATTACGTATTTTTTTAAACTCACATAAAATTTTAACCACTTCGTGAACTCGCCTTCTTTTGTTACTTGGAGTTGTTCATCCGTCAAATTAGGGTTGCTTCCCAAATTTGAGACATGTAAATACTGCAAGAAAATGAATAATGGATTACTAATAAGGACATTTTATCAAATAATATATAAGCAATTACTACATACCTCTCAAGGTCACTGATTTATGGGCAATTCGTTGCAATATACATATGCAAATGGTTTATCTCGTCAGAAGAAAGGGTTCTACGAATTGGTTTTCCACTTAGTCGGCCTATTTGGGAAAATATATCTGGTACAAAAGCTGGATAAATTGGTCGCTCTCCTCCATCATCGTTGCGTGTTGGACGTCGATTTTTCGTCTGAACATTTGATGGAAAATATAACGAAGCAAAGTTAGCAGTTTCTTCAATGATATATTGAGCGACAATTGAACCTTCGACACGACTCAAGTTTTTGACTTTCCTCTTCAACATGAACATGAATCTTTCGAACAAATACATCCATCGATATTGTACTGGTCCGCCAAGCTCTACAAAACATGTCGAATATTCAATTCAAAAAGTATAGTAATCAAATAAATGAATTTGATTGTTTATGTATTTTGTAATTACCAGCTTCACGAGGTAGATGAATCGGAAGGTGTTCCATGACGTCAAAATAAGACAGGGAAAATATTTTCTCTAAATTGCATATGATTATAGGAATCTTATCATTCAGATTTTTTATTCCATCTTCAGTGAGAGTCTGTGAGCAAAGATCACGAAAAAAGGCACCCAACCCTGATATAAATACGTAGTAAGGTTATTATAAACATAATATTAGTTATTGATTTTCCTTTTATTTTAAGGTTCAGATATTACATGCAAGTGCTTCATGTACATTTTTAGGTAATATGTAGGCAAAAGCGAACAGAAAAAGTCTTTGCATTACAACATGGCGGTCATGACTCTTCATATTACAGAATTTTCCCTTGTTACTATCAACACAGTTTCGGAAGTTTGAAACATACCCATCTGGGAATTTGATCGAATTTTTAATCCAGTAAAAAAACCAGCCTTTATTCCAAATTTACCATTGTTAGTATAATTAAGTGGTTATTTGAAATTATAATCATTTATAAAGAGAGAGAAATCGTTTTTACCTTTTTTCGTTACTTAAGCGAAATATAGGAACTGGCCCAACGTTATTATTCCCTCGCAAATGCAGCGACTTCCTATACATATATCTGACAAATCTAATCTTGATTTCAGATTGTCTTTTGTTTTCCCCGGTACATTCATAATTGTGTTACTTGAATTATCAAACACATTCTTCTCAATGTGCATGACAACTAAGTAGTGGCGAAGGAGGTGGTCCTTCCAGTACGGCAACTCCCAGAAAATACTCTTCTTATGCCAATTGTGGTACACCCCAACACCATCGACGGGGTACTGTCCATTTCCTCCACAAATCGGAGTTGACTCAGCACCAAAATCTCTCAGCTGCATTAATATTTGCGCACTGTTGGTTTCTGGCGGTGGACCATACAAGACTTTTTTGTTTTTAGTAAACAACGACCTACTATACCTATATGGATGATCCATAGGAAGAAACCGTCGATGACAATCGAACCACGATGTCTTCCATCCATGTTTGAGTTGGAATACTTCTGTGTTATCTTGACAGTGAGGACAAGCCAATTTCCCATGCGTAGACCATCCCGATAGCATTCCATATGCTGGAAAATCGCTAATAGTCCACATCAACACAACTCTCATTTGGAAATTCTGTGCAGTAGAAACATCGAACACTAATGTACCACTCTCCCATAGCTGATTTAATTCGTGAATTAGAGGTTGCAAAAAATACATCAAGTGATCTCCGTGGATGATCGGGACATGGTATAAGGACTGTCAAAAACAAAAACTCTTGTTTCATACACAGAATTGGTGGCAGGTTATAAGGTGTTACAATCACCGGCCAAAGTGAATACGGTATCCCATGTTTACCGAAAGGATTGAGCCCGTATGTGGAAAGCCCTAGATATACATTCCTTGGTTCATGAGCAAACTTGGGATAACTTCATTGGAACTATTTCCATGCCTTTGCGTCCGAAGGGTGTATTATCTCGCCGACTGAATTATGTTCAAAATGCCATCTCATTGCGCCTGCAGTGCGCTCTGACTAGATAACCTTTTAAGCATGTCTGCTAAAGGAAAATACCACATCTTCTTGTATGGCACACGAGTCCTCCCACTTGTATCTTGAAATCGAGGTTTATGACAAAAACGACAGCGGATCTGGTCTGAATCTTCTCTCCAACATATCATACAATTGTCTGCACAAACATCAATTGTCTCATATGGTAATCCTAGCCCGGCAACCATTTTCTGGATGTTGTTGTACGATGCCGAATATATGTTATCAGCATGCAGACATTCTCTGAAGTGACCGGTTAATGCATCGACACAGCTCTCCGGTATATTGTAATCTGTTTTGATATTCATCATCTCAGCTGCACTCGACAACGGTGACACATCTTCACCACAACCACTATACAAGGGTTTATTCACAGTATCTAGCATACCAAAAAAATTACAGGCACCAATATTTGGTTCTTCACCCCTCTCTCTACCCGCTGTAAAAACCGGTACATCCTCCCTAAACGCATCGTTGACTATTTGAAATGTACCCACATTGTTTTCAGCCGTGATTGTGGTTTCTACACCTAAGCCACCTAATCCACTTCTACCAAGATTAACATCTACTTCTTCATTAACTGAGTTACATATATCCCCACCTAAACTACTATTACCAACTCCGCTATAATTACCGTAGTTAATATACGTAGCATCTTCTCCATGCGAATACCATATTTTGTAACTCGATAAAAACCCTCTACGGTATAGATGACTCCACACATTTTTAACAGGAAGGAATTTCATATTCTGATATGTGTTACACGGACAATACATCTTTCTTGTTTCGAGCGTTACACTCCGATAAGCCGCGAACTCCATAAAGTTTCTTAGCCCGACAGCATATTCTTCGGTTAATGTGCCAGTTACTTCATCCATACGTGGTCCGTCCATCCAAAATCAATCGCTGTAGTTTGCCATCGAAAATTTGGAGAGTAAAATTTGTTTTGTGTGATGGAGCAAAATGGAAGCCGTTCCAATATATTGAAGATATGAATCGATGGGAACCGATGGCTTCTTACTTCCACCAAATTTTTGGTTACAACAGCGAAGCATATGCGAAACGTTTGTATTAGTTTTAACCGATTGTCCGTCGATTCCCGTCGGTTTTAGTAAAAATTAATTTAAAAAATATCAAAAAAATTAAAAACACTGTCGGTTCTCGTTGGTTTTAGTTAAAATTAATTAAAAAATATTAAAAAAATTAAAAACACCGTCGGTTCTCGTCGGTTTTAATTAAAATTAATTAAACAATATTAAAAAATAAAATACCATCGGTTGTTGTCGGTTTTAATTAAAATTAATTACAAAATATTTATAAAAAATATATATATCGTCGGTTGCCGTCGGTTAGACTAAACCGTATTTAACCGGTGGCCCTTTTTTTTAATTTGTAAAAAAAATTGAATTATATTCCGTCGGACAGACCGACGGCATGCGACGTGTAATATTTTCCGGTCAATTGCCGTAGGTTATGCTTTTGTTTTCTTGTAGTGTTTGATTTTCTAGTTATGTCTATCGTGGATAATTATTCTTGCATTTCTTGTCAACCGTGTACATATAATTTAATTATGTCTACGTGGACATATATTATCCACGATGGACATGCATAACGCATTATGTATGCAATGAACAAAACTTTCAATATAATTGTTCATGGTGGACATAATTGAAAAATAAAAGAGGTTATTTCGGGTAATTCAAAACTCAAAAAAACTATTTTTTGGAAAATTAAAAAAAATAATTATTTCAGGTAATTAAAAAATTAAAGGGGATATACTCCATGATATATATATATATATATATTGCAAAATAACCTAATATGTCTATGTTTAACGATTCAAAGTATTAAATTTATAAATGATTTATTATTATTATTATTTATTTGGTTTTGTATGCTTATAGTATTTATAGTATTTATGTATTAGTATTTGTTTATGGGTATTATTAATTTTATGGTATAAGATTTGTTTTTCATTTGATTGTGGTCTATAGTGCTTAACTATTCTAATTTTTTGGGTAGGTTTTTAATTTCTTAGTTTTAATATATGGTATTATATTTATTAGTTCATTTTTCTGAATTTGTGACTATTTTTGGAGATTTTATATTGTTTTAATGTATGATTAATATGACATAAATATTTGCATTAATTAAATCATGCTCAAATAATTTATTTATTGTAGATAAAGTATTAATAAATAATATATATATTTAATATCAGTAATATCAATTATGTGAACATGAACAGAACCTATATAAAATACATATATTTAAGAAATAACAGAAATATGCTAAAATAGTCATGATTATTTTTATATTTATTTGACATATAACACATGGTAATAATTTTTTTAACTATAATAGTAGCTATTAGATTAATGAAACAAAATAAATTTATTAAATGAATTTAGGAAATATGAAATAATATGACCAAAACAAACGAGATCATGATTATGAACCATTCAAGGTATAACTATTGCTTTAAATATAGAAGAATCAAAAATGTTTACTAAGTTTTTTTTTTTAATCAAAAATATAAAATAAAATTATAAGAATACGAAAGACAATAATATTAAACTAATAAATTTCAAATGCAAGACAATCATAAGAATTGTATTCTTAAACAAACAGTTAATTGTTAAAAACAAAAATGAAAACTATGAAATAATATAACCAAAACAAACGGGATCATGATTACGAAACATTCAAGGTATAATTATTGCTTTAAATATAGAAGATTAAAAATGTTAAGTAAATTCTTTTTGTGATTTTTAAATTAACAATAAAAAAATTATAAGAATACGGAAGACAGTAATATTAAACTTCTAAATTTCATTACCAAAAACGGGGAATATTGTTAAACAAACCAAATAGTAAAGCCAACAAATGAAACAACTCTAGGTAAAACTAAAATTGAAATCAAGTCTGCAATAAAACTAAATACGGAAATGTGATTATTTTTTATAGAAAATAAATATACATTTATAGTTATTTGCATTCATATAGTATATATATATATATATATATATATGATATTTGTTTGCCTTCTATTTATTTTATGCTTTGATTTGTAAATGCAAATTTATTATTTTTGTATATATTTAATATACTAAAAATCAATTTATAAAGATGATTTGTGTTGTGTACAAAATAGATTTATTTGATTCATGTTTATTAAGGTTTTGATACATTATATATTTTTTTTTGACTCGTGCTTATTTATGTTGTTAAACATGTGATTATTAGACCATCTTTAATTAGTGGGAGTCTCCCATCATTAAAAAAACGAAAAATAATGAAAAAGTAAGAGAGAGAGATGAGAGATGGTCTCTTATTTGAAAGATTTTGAAAACCTCATGAGAGACTCTAATGCCACATGTGCCTATATGATTAGTTAAACTTCATATTTAAAATTAAAACTTAATTACAAAATTAAATTACATTAAAATATTAATATTTTTAATTTTTGAGAGACTATATAGGGTTCTCACCAATGTATATGTTCTTAGGTTTCTAGATTTGTGTTCATTTAGGTTTTTATATTTATGTTCATTTAGATTTTTAAACCTGTGTACACAAGCAAGATGTGGAAGATGTGGAGTTCTAAAATTCTTAGGCCAATTAATCTCCAAAGCAAAGATTGCTAGCTTCCTCTTCAATTTTGTTCTTTTTCATCAGCTGAGCTAATCTCCCGGCAAGACACCTAGTTTTAGGAATTCAAGCACTTGTTCACCATCACAGTTTTCCTAATCTTCAGAGAATGCAATCTGCAAACATTTTCATTCAAAAATTAATCTCAACTTTTTATTTTATAAAAACCAACAAAGTCATGTCAAATTATAATTAGTAGTGTCGTAAACTGGTAAAAGATCTTGAGAGAGCTATTTTAAAGATATTACTATAATGAATTAATATTTAAAAATAATAGTTTTAAGGCTATTTTGTTTTATGTTATTAATTATTTAATAGGTTAAAAGAATAAATGTATTTCAGTTGAAAAGATTTAGAAAAAATATAATAAAATTTCGTGAAACAGCTTGGACTTCATACTTTTAATTAGAGTAGTAAAATATTCAGTCTGATTAAATAAATATATATACCAAAGTTCCAAACATTATTAGAGTATACCGAATAAAGAAGTCCATTCTTCTATGATGTAAAGAGACTTCTTGCAAGATGCTCCCAAGCTGTTGCTAATGCTTTAGTTAATGTCTACAATTCGAAAATGTTAACAATGGGTCCAACATAATCAAAACTATGTGAAGAATATCGCTTTCTTCATAACGAAGATGTAATGGTCAAAGTGTCATCACCTGTTCAAAGAGTGACCACTAACATTTGAGTATGTTTAATTCCCTGCGATGACGTTCGGATCTGTTTCAAGAACCACCCTGAACACATATTTCGTAAGTTATAATATATAAAAAAAGCTTATAAGATTTATATAGGAAAATCTCAAGAAAGCTCAGCTACAATGTGTTAAACTTGCATACCCTTGATCGACCATTTTATAAAGACTGAAAAAGATGAGATCCAAGTTCTCAAGAGCTTCCAACTTTTCCACATTGTTCCTGGAGGAGAAAAGGGGATGCATCAAATACATGTCTTCAAAAATATCGTTGACCAATACATATGAGCATATTTGATTGTTACGTCAAGTAAATACCTCAGAAGAAGTGCAACAACATACAAAAGGCCTTGGAGAACAGAAGATAAAATGAGCTATAAAACCTGCAAATGTCAGAGCCTTGACAAATCAAGATGAAGAGTCAACAAATAACAAAAATAAAGCATCTTCGAACCTGCACCACCAAGGAAGAATGAATTGCACAAAAAAAATTTTGGATTAATTGAGTAATGTATCACATCTAACTTATATAGTGTATGATTCATGGACGAGATTAAATTAGATCTTAATTGCTTTCCTTTATTAATTATAACACAATTATTTAGTTACTATAAGTTTCTGAAACAATTAATTATAGATGAATATAAATGGTTAAAGAATATATCATAATAAATGTAGTGTATTAGATTTTTCGAAAATTAATACGAAATCAAAGCTAATCAAATATAATAAAGCTACATACGTCTTGATTTTGTTTATTAAGGAACCATAGTAATGTTTTGTAATATTCTACAATCGAATAGATGTAATAAGCATTAATATTTCGTAATCGAATATGATTTTTTATAGTAAGATTTTCTGGAATTTATCTATTAATTATTTGATTGATTGATTTCGTTTATTAAGGAAACGTAGTAATGTTTCATAATATTCTACAATTGAATAGGTTTAATGAGCATTAATATTTCATAATAATTTTTTCGTAATCGAATATAATTTTTTATAGTAAGATTTCTGAAATTTATCAATTAATTATTTGATTGATTGATTTCGTTTAGTAAAGAAACATAGTAATGTTTCGTAATATTCTACAATCGAATAGGTTTAATGAGCATTAATATTTCGTAATAAATTTTCCATTATCGAATATGATTTTTATAGTAAGATTTCTGAAATTTGTCCATTAATTATTTGATTGATTTTGTTTAGTAAAGAAATTAATACGATAATTAAGTGATTGATTGATTTTGATTATTATAGTTTAATATGATCATTAATACGAATATTTTGATTATTATAGTAAGATTTTTGTAATCGTATTTAATACGATCATTAAACTGAAAAAATTGAGAAAATCTTTCCAAAATACCATCCTAAATATTGTAAAATATAATGCCACTCAATGTAATATATTCAATATAGTAAGGACAAATCTAAATTTAGCTATTATTTTTATTATATAGAAGATGTGATTTGACATTACAAATCATTTGATAAATATACGAAGCATTTAATTGATATTATGAGTTATTTAATAAAAATATGTGTGATTTGATATTACGACCCATTTGATAACAATGGATCATATGATCATTTTGATAAAATTTGTTTGTATAGTGTTTATTTGATATTTGTGTTAATAATTTTAATTTTTATCACATACTTTAGCACAAATTAATATCTAACTAGCTAAGAATATAGAAAAATTATGCATGAGGTCTTCAAGTTTTATATCTTGAATTAATAGTATATGAAACTTATTGAAACATAATGAAGCGAACCATTGAATATAGCGGTAACTCGTTCATTAATTGTTCAAAATAGTTGAAAGTGATCATATATTGAACTTTTGGTCAACAAATCTGATATTGATATGATTAAAGATTAAAGGCCCCGAACAGAAGCTTTTAATTTTTTTGTTATAGAATTTTGTTTGTAAATTTTTTAGACTGTAAATTTATATCTTTAATTTTTTTTAATAAAAACTTGATTGATAAAATTTTAAATATAGATACTATAAATTTATAATAGGTATATAATACTTTAAACAAAATAATATTGTAAATAAAATAATAATTATTTAAAAGTAACGAACGGATATGTTTTAAATTTATAATATATATTTTATATTTTAAATAAAATAATAAATATCTAGAAGAAATAAATGTAGATGCTGAAAAATTATAATAAATATAATATTTTAAACAAAATAATAAATATCTATAAAAACAATTAATAAATTTAAAGTTTCTTTTTAGTTTCTAAAAATTTTTATTTTTCAAAACAACTAAAAGTAATTGCTAACCTACATCAATCGGCAATTACTACCCTCTCTGATCACCTCTTAAAACAAGACTTTAAAAAGAACACATTGTCAATAATATGGGCTTTTTATATCTCTAGTTTTAGGCTTTCAAAGACCCACTATTTTGGAAGCTAAAATTAGTTTTGAAGTTACAGCTTTCTAAGTAATTGCGAAAGACAAAAAGAAAAAAATGACATGAGATGAGACCTTTCCTATTTTTACAAGCAAGCATCACTTTTTAACTAATTTATTATTTGTTTTTAGGATTAGGAAAAAAAAATGCTATGCCAACAGATAATTCAAATTATGTCTTCATCATCACTATTACTAATTTGACAGTATTTTAATTCAAAAGTATGAAAATAACAAATATATTGGCATGTCACGTTTGCATATTTGAAATTTCTGATACAATTATATAATATTCACAAAACATGCATGAGGGCAATTAAATTGTTAAACTTCTCGCAAAATCAGCTCTCATGCATGTTTTGTGAATATTATATAATTGTATCAGAAATTTCAAATATGCAAACGTGACATGCCAATATATTTGTTAGTTTCATACTTTTGAATTAAAATACTGCCAAATTAGTAATAGTGCTCAGTGATTGTTGTCGAAGGTATTCTGAGAGTCGGAGAGAGAGAAGAAAGCTCACAGGCGCGGGGAAGAAGGATGAGAGTATAATTTCAAAATTGATGATTATATTTGATGTAGGTCGACCATCCAGATCCCTTCAAACTATCAAAAAGACTAGATATACCCAGTTTTTTTTCTCAATAAATGCAGCATCTGTCTGGTAGACTCCAAATTGAGTCGATGACTTCTCAAAATTTTAGAGAGATTATGAGTTGTGGTTTTCTCATTAGTTTCATATTGCTATTCCTCATTGTTTGATGATGACAGGATGAGTACGAGAGAAAGGATGAGATTGGGAAATTGAACTGTGGACACAACTTTCACGTCCAATGCGTAAAACAATGGTTATCGAATAAGAATGCTTGTTCGATTTGTAAGAAGACAACATACGTCAAGCCTTGAGAGAGTTGTATCTCTTGTCTGATTTCTGATGTCTCAAGATCTTTCATTTATGTCATCTTGCTTTATAGATCTGAATCATCTGATAGTGAATTCTTATTTTGTTGGTTTCTATATTTACCTCTCGCGACTATGTTTCTGGACTTGTTTATTTATGTATGTGATTGAAATACCATTTCTACAACATTTGTAAGAACAAGAGTTTACATTTTACGGTTAAAACATATTTGCTTAAGGTTACCTCAAATCAACATTTTCCGGACATTCACAATTTTGTTTATGTGTGTAAAGCTAGAATTCATCTCAAGACATTTTTCAGGACTGAAAAAGTGTTACGGATCTATAGATAAGAACACATTACATAAATATAATTATACGAGTTTTACATGGACTTGTAAGTATTTAGGTCTTGCTTCTAACAACTAAGCAAAGCATTTAATATAAAAACTCTTCTTTTCGATAAAGCAAGAAGAACCTTTCGATTTAACATCTTGGTAACTTCTGAGATTCTTGGCCATGTTGGGAAAAGCCATTTTTACTTGCCATTTGTTTTGCCTAGTGATGTGAAGTTCAATCTGCAAAATAATCGGGTAATTGTCTCACAAGTCCGTTTTCATGAAAGAAAATCTAAAAACACCAACTTTAAATTAGAATTTAGTTTAGATTTAAAAATAAATCGAAAAATGGTATCTTTAGTATATTTTCCTTAATGAAACTAACTATTTACATATTGAACCTAGGTTTTATCCACCGTGTGAAATTTTACAAAAGTTTCTTTGCTTTCTTTCTACTTTGATATTAAAATCTAAGTAGAAGTTAAAAGAACACTACAAGATTTAATGAGTTCGGATAGCATAATTGAGATCCTAAATTACCCTAGCGACAAGCACCGAAATCCACAATCATCTCTTTGAACTTGAACTCAAACCAAACTCGATTACATGATTCACTCACCCAAACTCTCTGCTCACTTCACTCTCTTCTTCCTTTCTCTTTCCTATACAAAGAACACTATCTCTCACCCAAAATTATGAAAGAATTCTCTTTGTAAAAGAACCTAGAGATCTCTTGAAAAAGATCGATACAACAAACTACCAAAAAGAACAAACTCAATCTTCAATATAACAAGAAGAAAGGGAGAGGAATCGCTGACACGTGAAGAATGCGTCCTCGCTGAAACTCACGAGCAAGAGATAATAGTGATTTAGCTCCTTAACCAAAACCTGATAACCGGATTGGTAAGCCTCTGAATGACTTAGAGTCTTCTAATGCCTTTAAATATTCTTCTGATTATGACTATTTATCTTCAAATCTCCACCTTAGTCTTGATCAGCTCTAGAAACCTGGTGGATCTTTCCTTTTTTGAGAACCTACTACTTCGAGATCTGAAGAATCTTCAATGCTTCTTAAAGCTTGTAGACTGGAATAACCTTGGTAAAGATGTCAACTGGATTATATGCAGTTGATAGTTTATGAACTTGAAGAATACCGTCATCGATATAATCTCTTATGAAGTGATACTTCACTGCAACATGTTTGGTTTTGTCAAGGTATACTGCATTCTTTGTAAGTGCAATTGCACTCTGAGAATCACAATGGATTGTGACTTGGTCTTGAGGATATCCAAATTCTTCAGCTAATCCTTTCAACCATATTGTTTCCCTTAATGCTTCTCTTAAAGCAACATACTCTGCTTATGTGGTTGATAAAGCCACTAACTTTTGAAGCCTTGATCTCTAGCTAATCACATTACCTCCTACTGTAAAAACCATCCCTGATATAGACTTCATGTTGTCTAAATTCGTTGAATAATCTGAATCAGTGAAGCCTTTTATCTCGAATTTTCCTTCATTCATGTAGCTTAAACCTGTTGAAAGATATCCTTTTATACACCTTAGGACCCAATTAACTGCTTGCTAGTAATCTTTTAATGGCTTTCTTATGAAACGACTTATCATTCAAATTGAATATGCAAGATCTGGTATGGTGCAAACCATTAAGTACACGATACTTCCTACAACGCTTTGATATGGAATATTCCTCATGACATCTTGTTGATCTTGAACTTCTCTATCTGTTGCTGACTTGAGTTTGAAATGAGCTCCAAGAGGAGTGGCTACATCTTTTGATTGATCCATCTTGAAGTTTCCTAACACCTTGAGTAAATAACTCTGTTGGGAGACATTCAACATTCATGTAGCTCTATTTCTTGTGATTTCCATGCCTAGAATCTTTTTGGCATCACCTAAATCCCTTATCTCAAATTTAGAACTCAACAAAGCTTTAAGGTTGTTAATCTTAGTTTTGTTAGTAGAAGCAATCACGATACAATCCACATAAAGTAACATATACAAATATGAATTATCATGAAACTTTTTAAGATAAACACAATAATCATATTCACACCTAGGAATAACCTTTATGAATCATAAATTCATCAAACATTTTATTCTATTATCTAGGAAATTGCTTAAGGCCATATAGACACTTCTTTAAGAGGCAAACTTTGTGTGGATTTTGCTGATCTATATAGCCTTCTGGTTGCTCCATTACAACAAATTCATCCAGAGTTTTGTAAAGGAAGGGTTTCTTCACATCTAATTGCTGTATGAGTAACTAAAGATAGAGGATACCTTATAGTTACATGTTTTACTATTGGTGCAAATATCTCACTTTAATATACTCATTCCTTTTGAAAGAAACCCTTAGCAACCAACCTTGCCCTGACTAACTCCACCATTGAACTGAGATTCTTTGTTCATGTACTTAATGAGAATCTATATCATTAACAAACTTATTAGTAATAACAGATTCAACATTTGATTTAGAAATCTGCTTGATTTCCTTGAACATGGTATATTCCTTGAATACCACATTTCGACTTATCATGTTTTTGTCTTCATCATATTAACCACACCCTGAAGCCTTTTACTCCTTCTGGGTACCCTGTTAGACTCTACGCTTTTCCTTTGGCTCTAACTTTCCTTCGTTTGAATGAATATACACAAGACAACAAAATCTTCTTAGGTTGTTTAATTGGGGCATTGCTGAGGTCCACTTCTCCCCTGGGACCTCAAAATTTAATGTTGAAGCTAGAGATCTGTTAATCAAGTATACTGCAGTTGATGATGCTCCAGCCCATAATTTTTTATCCAAACTACTCTCACTTAACATGCTTCTTACTTTGTTCATCATGGTTCTATTTAGTCTTTCTGCTACACCATTTTGCTGAGGTGTATATGTACATGTTCTATGCCTTACAATTCCTTCTAATTTGCAGTGACTGTCAAATTGTTGGTTGCAGAATTCCAAACCATTATATGTTGTGAGCTTCTTAAGTTTCTTATCTGATTGCTTCTCCTTCCATAAATTTCCATTATGATATGAACTCCCTTGGATCGACTTGATTTGTTGAGGCAGAGAGAAGATAGGCGTGGATTTTATCTCTGTTTTTGAACAATGGGATGAATGGCAACGCAACATGGATGACAATCTGTTGCTAAACTGATAATCCTTTGGATATGACTCACCAAAGGATCTGATGAACTCAGATATGACACACTGAATTCGATCTCTATTGGATATAACACACCAACGCGAAAGACAAAGGAAAACCCTTCAGATTAATTTTGAAATTGTTAAGTCTTACAAGAGAAGAAAAGTATTTAAATACTAAAAGGAGGCCACAAAAATAAGCTAGGGTTTCTTTAAAAATGGGCCTAAAATATACTAACAAATGAGTCTTTTGTTGGTGTAGCCCAAATGCCTCATTAAAAACCTTAGTGAGAAAACCCATTGGGACAAAACTCACTAAGGGTAAAAGAGTGCATTCAGACTACACGCCCATATGCTAGCCTTCTTGAATACTCATAGAAATCATCAAGGCACATTGAGCTTGAGGTTCTTCTTGAGTCTGAATTGAGCAAGTAACCTTCCAATAGCTTTGTTAAATAGCTTTGTTCTGGATCGAGTCATTGGACCAGCTGGAACCTTCATTACTTCGTCAATAGTCTCTTCCTCCATGTCAGAAACGTCACTTGAGTCTAGGTTGATCGAGTCATTGGGTCGAGGCTGGCTTTGGCTCCCAATAATCACATCAGGAATTTCACTCGAGCTTAGGTCGATCGAGTCTCTTGTTCGAGTTTAGTCTTGGCTGCCCATGATCACATTAGGAACATCACTCGAGCTTGGGTGGGTCGAGTCTCTTGGTTGAGTTTGGTCTTGGCTGCCCATGATCACATCATCCCCTCCCTCTTGAAAAGGATTTGCTCTCAAATCCATTTCATCTGCAATAAAAGGTACAAGATCAGAGACATTGAAGCTAGAACTGACGTTGTACTTACCTTGGAGATCAATCTGGTAGGCATTGTCACTAATCTGCTTTGTGACAGCAAATGGTCCATCGATTCTAGGCATGAGTTTGGACTTTCTCTCATCTAGAAAACGTTCCTTGCGCAAGGGAACCCACACCAAATCGCCTTCTTTAAACAACATCTTGCTTCGTCACTTGTTGGCATACAATTTGGTCTTATCCTCAATGTTAGCTTAAGCCTTCTCATGGATTTGCTTCACCAATTCCGCTTTCTTCTTACCATCTTGTTTATACTGTTTCTGCAGCTCCTTGGTTTCCATGGGGTTTGTCCTATATGCTGGACAGTTTGGCAAAGAAGCTCATGGAACAAGATCTATTTGATGTTCTATTCCACGGATATGAGGTAATCCTGAGGGTGTTTCATTTGAAAAAACATCACAAAAATTCTGCAAAAGATCTTGAAGTTCACTCGGATAAATCGGTGTTGTGTTAGCTAAACAAGTTAGAGCTTTTTTTATAAACGAATAGTATAATGGGTTGTTTAGAGAATAAAGCATGTTTCACAGTTTTTGCTTGTGCATAGAAGTTCTTATGCTTGCTTTTGGACTCAGTTTTAGCTTAAAGCTGCTTCTGGTCTTCATACACTTCTCGTGGAGTTAAAGGAGCCAAAACTGTCTTACGACCCTTATGCTCAAACATATGCCGGTTTGTGAAGCCATCATGAATCACTTTGCGATCAGACTACCATGGCCTTTCCAGAAGTATGTGGTCAGCTTCCATCGGCAATATGTCACATAGGATCTCATCTTCATACTTGCCAATCGACAAAGAAACCAAAACCTGTTCAGTCACGCTCAATTCTCCACTCTCGTTCAACCACTAAAGCTTGTAGGGTCTAGGATGCTTTGTAGTAGTCAATCCAAGCTTCTTAACCATTGTTTCACTAGCTACATTGGTGCAACTCCCTCCATCAATGATAAGGCTGCAGACCTTTCCTTGAACTAAACATCTTGTATGGAATAGATTTTCTCGTTGCTCTTATTCTTCTGGCTTTGGTTGCACGCTCAATGCTCGTCTTGCCACTATCAGATTTCCGAGTACTGGTAGCTCCACGTCCTCTTCTGAAGAAGTCAATTCTAACTGCTTATCCTGAGATTTTATTTCTCCACTTGCTTGAATCACCATCACCCTCTTGTTTGGACATTCATTCGCATATTGTCCCATCCCCTGACACTTGAAACATTTGATGTCACGAGCTTGAGTTTTTGGTTGAGATGTTGAAGTACTTGGTTTCTCATTCCCTTTTGGAACAACCGCATCTTTGTAGTCCTTGGAGAAGGCATG
Source organism: Lepidium didymum (assembly GCA_963920545.1). NCBI lineage: Eukaryota > Viridiplantae > Streptophyta > Magnoliopsida > Brassicales > Brassicaceae > Lepidium > Lepidium didymum. The sequence continues at coordinate 8,326,707 of OY986992.1, forward strand.
CTTTTCTTCTCGTGGGTATGTGGTTCTTTGCTGTCCAGTGTGACCAAAACTGACTCAACTAGACGCTTTCCTCTTAAGTTGTTGTTCTATCAATGTAGCCTTGTGAAGCATCTGTTCTAAATCCACATAGTGCTCCATCTCCATTCTATCTTGAATATCTCGGTTGAATCCCCCTAAGAACCTTGCCATTGTAGCTTCCCTATCCTCACGCATATCAGCTCCAATCATCATAGTTTCCATCTATTGGAAGTATTCTTCAACATATTTGCTACCTTGGCTTAACCTCCTTAGTTTTTGGTGGAGTTCTCTGTGATAATGGCTAGGAACAAAAGGCCTCCTCATAAGTGTTTTTAGTCCTATCCAAGTGTTGATGGGCTCCTCTCTATTACGTATCCTTGAAGTTACCATTTGATCCCACCAGCTAAGAGCGTAATCACAAAATTCAGTGGCAGCCACTCTAACCTTGCTACCTTCTGTATATGGCTGACAATCAAGAACAAGCTCAATTTTTTTCTCCCACTCTAGGTAGGCGTCAGGATCATTCTTTCCATAGAATGTTGGTATCCGAAGGTTAATTCCATTCAATTGATTATGAGCTTGTGGTCTGGCACCTCTCAGACGCCTTCTACTCCTCTGATTGAGATCAGTTGAATATCTTCATGTACTATAATATTCTTCAGCCATTGGATCTTGTGCGTGTTCAACACCTCCTGTGTGTTGTCTAGGTCGAACAGTTGGTCCCCTTTCTCTGCTAAAGCCTCGTTCAGAAGAAGTTCTCATTTCCTGTCTGAAAGCTTCGAACTTGGCATTCACCAACCGCTCCATATTTGTTGTTTTTGCTTCAATAAGCAACTTATTGTTGGCTGAATTGCTAGCTTCTGCATCATCACTAGCCATTGTTCCTGAAAGAAAACACACAAACGAAGTCACCAGTAACAAGTCTCTAAAGCCCTAATAGTTGTTCGAATCAGATTTAATTGCAGACCAAAAAAATTTCGACGTAACATAAGTTTGGTTCCAATCCTCTATGGCACAAGTCTGAAAACCAAATAAATTCAACCTACATGACAAACGTCTCAATCCAAAATACCTATGGCAAATTGTAGCTAAGTTAGCTTATTCAAGTAATTAAAACTAGCTAAGCTGGACCAAAGTTTCTTCATTCTTTGCAACAATCAAATTGTATGTATACCAGATTTGATAAGCAATAGTAACTTTAAAACCCTTTAAAAACCATCACAATAATTACACCACTTATCTTGTTTCTTATCTTCAAAAGATTACCAATTTATCTATTTGCCATGCTACAGATGAACCAAGAACATCTTTCATATACTCGATTTCATATTAAAATAGTTGCTGCATATTCAATAAGAGATTTAGAACCTCCTGCTTCCGATTTTCCTCTTACTGATTGAACAGTTGATACATCTGTAGGAGATGTATTATAGACAACTTTGTTGACAAGCCATGTACAAAAGAATGTAGATAGTCTTCCAGGTACATCACATCCATTGTAAGCCTCCATATAAACGTCTCACGCATATCTAGCACATCCACTAAAAATTTTACAGCCTTTGGCCACAGAGGAAGCCCATTCACCAATGTCGTTTGTTCTTATGTCTGCCAATGTCTTTCAACCACAACTACATCACCAGAAAACAAATCCTGTAGTTTGCATTTGTTTAGAGAATTTGTTATTGGGCACTATAAGAACACATATTCAAACAACAATCTGTGTTAATTATATACATGTATAATTGTATACTCATAAATATTAAGTGGTGCAATGTCTTCTGGTTGGAACACTTGTTATACATTTACACACTTAGATGAAGGCCATGCAATTATCTGTCCAACAATTTCTTTAATTGTGGACATCTTATATGCATGTCTTGAAAGGAAAGCTTCTGGCTTGATATTTTGTTGACTAATACTTTAATGTCCATAGGGACTAAGCGATAGTCATTCCCCATTTCATTCGGATCATCAGATGTAATCTGACCCTCAAGTACGATATCATCACCTCTACACCAATCAATCAATAAGCACTTTGGTTGCAATCTCTTATTCACACTCTATGCAATGAAAAGTATAAAAACATGTAAGACTGTTAAGTAAACAAAGAATGATGGTTCTCATACTAATGTCTTACTCTTGCAGCTGAGTTTTCACCAACTTCAAGTTTTTGTCTCTATAATGTTAGAAACAAAATTAAGTCAAATATGATTCAGATTTCAAGATTATACCTTATAAGACAGATACTAATATATAGAACTATCTAACCTGGTTCTTCATTCTGGAAATTATATTGAAACGCCCTACCCCACAAGGATATATGAAAATACGAAATTACAAAAACCTTTTTTGAAAAAAAAACACGGATCGATCTCATTCCCTATTCTGCAACCCGAGAAAAAAAATAAAGATAACACAAGTCCAATTATTAATCCAAACAACATCAACACTTGTTCATACATATCACCCTATCTCACATCACTGATAAGCAAGCTTCTAAGTCTAAAATATCAACAACCAAAGCATTAAAACACATATCACAAAACATAAAAGGGAAACCCGGCATGCTCCTAGATCATCATTTTCTCCTCGGTCTCGGTTCCATGCGCTCCATAATCTAAGTCTTCTCTTTACTTGCACCAAAAGAGGCGCATAAGCATTGATAATGCTTAGTGAGGCGGTCATCCCGTCCTCACAGCTATACATACACATGATCATTAAATTTAACGAATCGAAATGTACTTAACGAACAACCAAACACATACTGTGAAAGAGCTCAATCACATACAACATCACACAACATGGCCAAGCCATAAGCCACACTCAAATGGTCTAGTTCCTAAGCACACATCAATCACATAAATTCAATTAATCGCGCAGCTAAGCCACGGTCACACACTCACCTTGTTGAAACAGTTGAAAGACGAATAAAACACAACCGTTTCTTTTGTTTAGATTAAACTTTAAGCTTGCTTCTCCTTAGCTTGACACAATCACCAAGGGATCAAATACTCCCTGATAAGAGATATCAAACACACCATCAAGAGATCAATCACAAGCTCACAAACTCAAATCACTAACCCATCAATCTCGGATTCTTCTTCTCAAAAAGGGACCATTTTAGGTTGAGCATAACTTTTTCTCTGGACAATATTTTCGAAATTCCTTCAGTGATCTTCAAGACCATACTATCAACAACCTATATACCAAATTTCAGCCCAAAATAACAAGATTTGAATGTTCATACACTCCCTCAAAGTCACCCTGTCGCTACAGCTCGGAAACAGAGCAGTTTTGGGAGAAAAAGCATAACTCCTAAACTACTCAACACTTCTTGACGAATTATTACTAATAATTACTAACCAATAATTACTCAACACTTAAACCGAACCAATAATTACTAAACTGCAACGATTAATTCTTCTTGCTCGGTTTAATAATTCCGCCAAACTTCCTGAAGATTTGAGATATATTCCCGTCCCAAAATATTTCTTCCACTTCCCGTCAAACCCCAGAATTATCGTTTAATTCTGATAAACCGAATCGCTCGGGATTACTTAATAACAATCGATATATTATTCGATTTAACTCAATCACCGCCCCCAGGGCCATCATTCGAGCCCGATATCATCGCATACTTGGTTCAATAACACACTTTCAGATTCAATACCGCAGATCCCACGTGGTCATATGACGACTAAACCCATCAAATCCTATACCTGGATTAATAGGCAAAGTCCACTCAAGAACTAAATCCACATAGTCCTCACTTGGTTTATCGATATATTAGAACTAAATCCACATAGTTCTAATCGATAAACCCACTCGTCAGGATTAAATCCACATAATCCCGAACACTCGAGGATTAAATCCGCATAATCCTCTGATAAAGGCTAAATCCACATAACCCTTATCCGTTTAGGATTAAATCCACATAATCCTAAACATGCCTCATTAGGATTAAATCCTCATAATCTTAGGATTAAATCCACATAATCCTAGTTGGCGTAGGATTAAATCCACATAATTCTACCGTCAACCACATCATGTGATCTAACGATATTAAATCCTAATCTACCAAACCAAGTACGTAACAACATCTCGCCCGTCATCACCATCACACATGAAATCCTCATCATGTGTTGAATCATCTCTAATAAGTGAAATCCACATCACGTATGATATAACGACCGATATACGAAATCCACATTGCATATCAACTTATAATCATCTCAATTCAACAATAACCCCTTTTTATTAACAAATCCTTCCAATACCACAATCCCGAGGGTTATATAAAATAACAAAAGTCACAATTCTCCCCCACTAATTAGATTCGTCCTCGAATCTCAAGTCTCGATTTGTTCCTTGAACCACTGGAAGAATTATGCCTTGATCTGCCCATCTGGTTCCCAAGTCTCCTCCTCAATCCCGTCACAATCCCATAAAATCTTAATCTCGGGAGTTCTCTTCCTCCCGTCAGTCCTGATTCTATGATCTAGAATCCTCACAGGTCTCATCTCGATCCTCAAACTCGGTGACAAATCATGTGGAATCTCCGTTAACACCTGATCGTCTATATGCAAGCACTTCTTCAACATCGAGACATAGAAAACATCATGGAATGCTCGCATAGCCGATCGTAACTCCAGCTTATAAGCAACAGGTCCAACTCGTTCCAAAACCTGGAACGGTCCTAAATACCTTGGACTCAGCTTACCTTCAGAAATAGACCTGTTGGTACCCTTAATCATCGCCATCTTGAGATAAACCAAATCTCCCACGGTGAACTCTAATTCTCTCATGTGGTTATCAGCATAGCTTTTCTGACGATCTTGAGCTTCCTTCATATTCAATCTCAAGACTCGAATCTTCTCCGTAGTCTCCTGTACCAAACTCTCGCCAAGCATGCTGCGCTCCCCCACTTGAGTCCAGCATAATGGCGTCCTACACGGCCTACCATAAAGAGCCTCATAGGGTGTCATCCCGATACTAGCCTAGTAGCTGTTATTATAAGTGAATTCGACCAGGTTCATACAATCAACCCAATGGCCACCCCAATCCAAAACACAAATCCTCAACAAATTCTCGAGAGTTTGAATAGTTCTCTCTGATTGTCCGTCAGTCTGAGGATGATAAGCAGTACTCATGTGCATTTTAGTACCCATCTCTCTCTGAAATGCTAGCCAGAATACCGATGTGAACTTACTGTCATGATCAGACACAATGCTTACAAGTACACCATGTAGTCGTACTATCTCATTGATGTATCTTCTTGCCAAAACCCAAGCTCCATCTGTCTTTTTTATGGCTAGAAAGTGAGCTGACTTTGTTAGGCGATCCACAATAACCCAAATAGCATCCTTGCCCTGAGAAAGCGGTAATCCAACTACGAAATCCATCATAACCATATCCCATTTCCACTCAGGAATGGGTAAACTCTGTAACAATCCACTCGGAACTTGATGATCAGCCTTCACTAACTGACAAGTCTCACAACTAGCCACCCACTTGGCTACATCTCTCTTCATCCCAACCCAATGATAATACCATTTCAAGTCTCGGTACATCTTGGTCGCCCTAGGATGAATCGAGAATCGACTCTGGTGTGACTCTTGAAGAATATCTCTCCTCAGCTCCTCATTATTAGGCACACAAACTCTACCATAAACCAAAATGGTTCCATTCTTCGAAACCTCGTACTTGGATTTCTCATCCTTAGAAGCTTTAATCAAAGCTTCATCCTTCTCATGAGCCGCCCGCATTCTACTCAGAATATCCGCTTGATTAGCCACTACTAACCCCAGCGATTCTGACTCATCAGAAACTACACATTGCTGAAGAGCACCAATCATACTTACTAAGTCCTCATCATCTCTCTTTGTACTCAAAGCTACACGCTTCCTGCTCAAGGCGCCCGTAACGAGATTAGCTTTCCTTGGGTGATAAGCTATCTCGAGATCATAATCCGCCATGAACTCCATCCACCTCCTCTGTCTCAAATTCAACTCAGGCTGCGTGAACACATACTTGAGGCTCTTATGATCCATGAACACTTGCACCTTAGCACCATATAGATATGATCTCCATATCTTAAAAGCAAACACTACTGCATCCATCTCTAAATCATAAGTCAGATAATTAGCTTCATGCTTCCTCAATTGTCGTGAAACATAAGAAATAACCATCCCATGCTGCATTAATACACAGCCCAATCCCATCTCGAAGCATCTGTATAGATTATATATGGCTCTCCAGGATCAGATAAAATCAATACCGGTGCAGTAGTCAATAGCTTCTTAAGCCTCAAGAAACTCTCCTCACACCTCTGAGACCAAACAAAGGGGACATCTTTACTTGTCAACTTCGTCATAGGCTAAGCAATACTTGCAAAACCCTTGACGAATCTCCTGTAATATCCAGCTAACCCAAGGAAACTTCTGATCTCTGTAGCATTTTGTGGTTTAGGCCATTCTCGAATAGCCTTAATCTTCTCTGGGTTGAAAGAAACTCCACTCTCAGAAACTACATGACCCAAAAATTCAATCTCTCTTTGCTAGATGCTACACTTGCTCAACTTAGCAAATAACTTGTGCTCCCTCAGCTTCTCTAATACCTTTCTCAGGTGCTCACCATGCTCGTCAGAACTCTTTGAAGACACCAAAATATCATCACTAAAGATGATCACAAACTTATCAAAATACTCCCGGAATATATTATTCATCAATCTCATAAAGGCTGCTGGTGCATTCGTCAACCCAAAAGGCATCACTACAAACTCATAATGCCCATATCTCGTCCTGAAGGCCATCTTCTGAATATCAGACTCCTTAATAGGAATCTGATGGTAACCCGAAGCCAAATCAATCTTCGAAAACCAAGCAGCACCTCTCAATTGATCCAATAACTCAACAATCCTCGGAAGAGGATACTTGTTTTTTATCATCACTCGGTTCAAACCCCGGTAATCGATACACAATTTGAAACTCCCGTCCTTTTTCTTCACAAATAAAATGGATGCTCCCCAAGGTGAACTACTTGGCCTTATGAATCCCATATCCAGTAACTCCTCCAGCTGCTTCTTAAGCTTCGTCATCTCTGCCAGAGCCATATTGTACGAAGCCTTAGAAATGAGAGTTATTCCTGGCTCCAACTCAATGGTGAATGGATCTAATCTCGGTGGTGGTAAACCTGTTAGTGGCTGAAACACATCCTCGAAGTAACACATCCTCGAAGTCTCTCACCACATGAATATTCTGAAGCATTGAATCTCTGACTTCTGGTATAGAAATTATCGCGAGATATGCTTCACATTCCTTCTCGATCATTCTCTCGGCTTGAATAGCTGAAATTATCGAACTCCCAGAAGTAGGTCTCACAGCTTGATAAACATTCCCATGATCATCCTCAAATACCACTCGACCTCTATAACAATCCAAGTGAGCTTTGTACTTCCCAAGCCAATCCAGACCCAAAATCACATCATATAACTCCACATGCCACACAATAAGGTTTGCTGGCTTCACCTTTCCAGCAATATGAACCTCCACATTTTTAATTAAGCTATGCGTCTTGAAGACTTGGCCACCAACCACTTTTACCATCTTCAAATCAGGATTAGGCTCTTCTTGGAGCCCTCATTCTTTAACAATTTCTGGAGTAACAAAACAATAAGACGCTCCGGAATCAAACAACACGTGAGAATTAACCCCTCCCACGTTCAGGGTCCCTACACATAGTCTATGTATGGAACCACATAACAATAACAACACACACATGCACGACAATTTATATTCACATCAATAATTTAATGAGAAAAGGAAACTTAACCAGTGATCGGCTTGACACATACCGTGAAAGAGCTCAATCACATACAACATCACACAACATGGCCAAGCCATAAGCCACACTCAAATGGTCTAGTCCCTAAGCACACATCAATCACATAAATTCAGTTAATCGAGCAGCTAAACCACAGTCACGCACTCACCTTGTTGAAACAGTTGAAAGACGAATGAAACACAACCGTTTCTTTTGTTTTGATTGAACTTTAAGCTTGCTTCTCCTTACCTTGACACAATCACCAAGGGATCAACTACTCCCGAGATAATCAAACACACCATCAAGAGATCAATCACAAGCTCACAAACTCAAATCACTAACCCATCAATCACGGATTCTTCTTCTCAAAAAAGGACCATTTTAGGTTGAGCATAACTTTTTCTCTAGAAAATATTTTCGAAATTCCTTCGGTGAACTTAAAAACCATACTCTCAACAACCTATCTACCAAATTTCAGCCCAAAAGAACAAGATTTGAGTGTTCATACACTCCCTCAAATTCACCATGTTGCTACAGCTTGGAAACAGAGCAGTTTTGGTAGAAAAATCATACCTCCTAAACTACTCAACACTTCTTGACGAAATTTGGTAGCCATTTAGTTAAGAGATTGAAGAACATACCCACAATATTTCAGCTCAAACCGAGCTCGTTTGATACCATGACTGAAGCTCAAAGTCACCACCAAAAAAAATCTGTTTCCTCAAGCCCTTTTCTTCTCTCTTCTCTTCTCCCCCTTCTCCTTCTCCTTCTCCTTCTCCTTCTCCTTCTCCTTCTCCTTCTCCTTCTCCTTCTCCTTCTCCTTCTTCTTCTTCTTTCTTTCTCTCATTTTCTTTTCTCTCTCTAAGTCCAGATTTTTCTTTTCCAAAAATGAGAAATGAGAGAAGTTTCAAGAATTTTTCTTTTAGAAGGAGGAGATATTTTTATATACACATATATTTGTATGTATATGTTGGTTTAATTAAAAATTAAATCGAACCAACCCGAGAATTACTAAACCGCAACGATTAATTTTTCTTGCTCGGTTTAATAATTCCGCTAAACTTCCTGAATATTTGAGATATATTCATGTCCCAAAATATTTCTTCCACTTCCCGTCAAACCCCAAAATTACCGTTTGATTCCGCTAAACCGAACCGCTCGGGATTACTTAATAACAATCGATATATTAATCGATTTAACTCAATCACCGCCCCTAGGACCATCATTCGAGCCCGATATAATCGCGCACTTGGTTCAATAACACACTCTCGGATTCAATACCACAGATCCCACGTGGTCATATACGACTAAACCCATCAAATCCTATACGTGGATTAATAGGCGAAGTCCACTCAAGAACTAAATCCACATTGTCCTAACTCGATTTATCGATATATTAGAACTAAATTCACTTAGTTCTAATCGATAAACCCACCCGTTAGGATTAAATCCACATAATCCCGAACACCCGAGGATTAAATCCGCATAATCCTTTGATAAGGGCTAAATCCACATAACCCTTATCTGTTTTGGATTAAATCCACATAATCCTAAACATGCCTCATTAGGATTAAATCCTCATAATCCTAATCATCCTAGGATTAAATCTTCATAAGCCTAGTTGGCGTAGGATTAAATCCACGTAATTCTACCGTCAACCACATCATGTGATCTAACAATATTAAATCCTAATCTACCAAACCAAGTACGTAACAACATCTCGCCCGTCATCACCATCACACATGAAATCCTCATCATGTGTTGATCTGTCTCTAATACGTGAAATCCACATCACGTATGATATAACAACCGATATACAAAATCCACATCACATATCAACTTCTAATCATCTCAATTCGACAATAACCCATTTTTATTAACAATCTGTCCAATACCACAATCCCGAGGGTTACATAAGACAAAAAAAGTCAATGACTTATACAACAAGTAACGATTCGGGAACATGGATGTCACATATATCTTCTAATTCATTAACTTTCTGTTGAAGTTGAACTTGACTGTCCAGCATATTATTCATGTACTTATTCTTAACCTGGAAACAAGCTAATTTGGTCTTAGTTATGTTCCTACTCAATGTCCTCAATCGACCCGAATTATCAGGTTCTAATAGTTGGTTAAGTGTTTCATGTGCTTTATATCTCAGCTGCCTTTTGCTGCAAATTCAAAATCAGAATCATTATAAGTAAAACAATACCAAAACCATAATCATTATAGTTTGTAGTACACAACTCGAGAATGCTGCTTGTTTCGTTCTAACCACTTGTAGCATTGCTTCTTGTAATGACCAAATTTGCCACAGATCCAACATTCACCCTTTTCTCCTTTTTCTCTTGACTTTTATCGAGACTTGCTTCTTCCTTTGGCAAAACTTACGCTCTTAGTCTTTGATCTTCCTCTAACATATAATCCTTCTCCATTGCTTTTGTATATTTGACATGACTTCTTCAACTTCACTTCCTTTGATTTTGTTGCAGTAACAACATCATCAATCTTGACTTTTTCTTTACTATAAGTGATAGTTTTCGTGATATGCTCGTACACTCTGGAAGATATTTTAATAAGATGATTGCTTGAGCTTCTTCTTCAATTTGAATATGTAGATATCTTAGGTATGCTACAAGCTTCAGAATGTCATTGACATTTTGATCTATAGTCTTATTTTCCCGCATATGAAAAGAATACACCTCCAAAAACAATATATTCTATTAGGTAAAGAAGTTGGAAGATATAACCTATCAAGAGCTTCGATTGTTTCAATCGCTATTGTATTGTTTTCTATTTTCTTTAGTACTTGATCATCAACGATTAAAAAGATATGGTTTAAAGCTTGCTCATCTCTGTCTAATCTAGCTTCTTCTTTTTTTAGCTGAAAATCTTTCTCTTCTTCTTCTGTCAAAACTCGCAAAGTATAAGGCTTGAGAACATCCTTTAAGCCGAGAACTCTAAGACTTGCGATCATCCTTTTCTTCCACATGCCATAATCTCCAGTCCCGTCGAATAATGCGATCTTTGACTTGGTCTTTGATGATGATATTTCTTACTTCTTCTTTTGCAGAATCTTCCCAGAGATCTAAATAGATGCTCTGATACCAGATTGTGAAACTCTATAAGAGTTCCTTAGCTTTCCTTCTACTTTGATATGAAGATTTAAGAAGAAATTAAAAGAACACGACAAGATTTAACGAGTTCGGATCTCAGACATGAGATCCTACATCTCACCGGTGACAAGCACCGGAATCCACTATCATCTCGTTGAATTTGAACTGAAACCGAGCTCGACTACAGAATTCACTCACCCAAACTCTCTGCTGACTTTACTCTCTTCTTCCTTTCTCTTTCCTATACAAAGAACACTATCTCTCACCCAAAACCATGAATACATACTCTATGTAAGAGAACCTAGAGATCTCTCTTGAAGAAAATCAATACAACAAACTACCAAAAAGAATCTCAACCCTAACTAACTCAATCTAGAATCAGCTCAATATAAAAAGAAGGAAGGGTGAAGGTATCGCTGGCGCATGTAAATCTCGTCCTTTCTGAAACTCACGAGCCAGAGATGATAGAGATTTAGCTCATTAACCAAAACATGATAATCGGATTGGTACGCCTCTAATTTACTAAACCGAAATCAGACTAAATACTTGAAGCCTCTGAATGACTTAAGAGTCTTCTCATGCCTTTAAATATTCTTCTCATCATGACTATTTATCTTCACACCCATACCCATCTTAGTCGGATCTAACTAATTTCCCTTTTTCCTTTCTAACTCAAAAAAAAAAAATCGATCTTTCTCATCTCTTCCTCCTTCCTCTTTCTTAGAGATTCTGCAAGTTTTCCTCCTTGATTTTGAATACATTGCCCAAGGATTTTGTTGGTACTTTCTTCTTCTCTTTGATTTTCTCTCTGATAGCTTCATAGCAATTTCTCTTTTCTTATTTGCTGTAATCATAGATTTTTTCTTCTTCTTCTTCTGTCTTCTGCTCTCACTCAGATTTCACCTTTACTTCTCTCTCGATCTCCTTGAATTGACCTGTACATCTGAGTTTGAATTCGAAACTCAGATTCCCATGTTGACCTCTCCTTGCTCTTCTTCGTCTCTCCTCTGCCATCGCCCAACTCTCTCCAGTTCACGTTCCAAGTTTAGGCTTTCTTGTTGAACTTCCTTTTCTCCTGCTCTCACTCAGATTTCACCTTCTAAGTCTGCCAAGCACGTACGTTTCTATATCTTCTTCATTTTGTTTATTCACGTATAAAACTTTCTGAATTGACAGGAGATTTGAATTCCTCTAGTGGTTTTTTTCTATGGATTATGCTCTAATTGGTGATGGGTTTGTGTATTTCGCCATTGTTGAGGATTTAAGGAGATTTAGTATTCTTAAGTTTCTTGAGCATTTGAGAGTTGAGTTCAAAAAAGCTGCAAGGAAGAAATCAAGAGGAAGCTTTACTGCTATGATTGGTTCCGTTAATGTTGAAGATCAACTTGTGCATGTTGTTTATATACTAATTTCTTCACTGGAGTGTGTTGCTGAGATTACTAACAACGAATTGAAGAGTCCTAATAGTAATAATCTTAGTGAACAAAGCGAAGCTACAAATTCCACGAAAGCTTTTTTGGAGGTCAAGCAAGCAAGATAAGAAGAAAGGGAAAACTCCGACAAAAGAAGTGGTGGTTGTGCCGGAGGAGATGATCGGAGAGGTCGAGAATGGCTCGTAGGGTGTTTAGTCCATCATTAAAATTTAGAATTTAAATTTGTTTATATATAAAGATTTGGTATTCGACTATTTTATTTATAATGAAATAATACGTTTTGATATTCGCTTACATTATTTAAATGATTGGAAGGAATTTTAGATCAATGGGTTTACGCACCAAAAGAGTTAAAAAGGAGTCAAAGTAAATGGGTGTGAGGCCATATAATTGAATCGTTGTCTCAAATTTACATATAGTTATACTTACTATGTGGTTGTACAAAACTTCCAAATAGTTATAATTATACCTTTGATTGTCAATTAACATATGATTTTTAGTGTTCTATATATTTAGATTCTAAAAATCTAGATGTACATAATTTCAATGTTGGTTATTATTTACAAAGTCACTTTAAAAATATAAGAAATATGTTGTGTGGATTGTTCTATAACAACATAATATATAATATTATTGTAATTTCTTTCTTTATACATAGTATTATAGTATATTAAGTTTTATTTCTAATCATAACACTACCAAAAAAAATTTAAATTGATATGTTTTGTTTTATATGATGTAAAGTTATCCTTTAGTGTTTTCTTCATCACTAAACTATGTTCAATATCTGGGATCCATTTGTTACCAAATTAAAGTCTTAATCGATCCATAAATTATGATACTCGATCCATAATTAATTAAATTCATACACTCCAAATCTATAACTCCTTTTTGCATAAATCTGGATTTTGGTAGAGCTCGACCATGATACAGCACTCGACGATTGAGATGATCAACGAAGACAGCGACAATGATGGTGGTGGTAGTGGTGATAGCGAAAAAATGAATTGGTTTTTAAGATGAGTTAGTTTTTTGTGGGCTATGTTTTATTTTTTTGATTTGAAACGAGAATAAACTTATATTTATTCTAAAGAAAAGAAAAGAAGGAGAGTATTATGGTCACACCATATTTCATTAAATTGATTTGGGCATGTAAACAGAAAGCGGATATAAGAGATTTTGTTTTTTCTAAAATGGATTGTTCGGCTTTTACCTCAAAATAATCAGACAAACAAAAAGCAAAGGAATCTTTGTCAAAATAACAGATTCAAACGTTAAAAACATAAGAGAGTATATAAGCCGCACTTAATTATCGGTTTGCGCACTTGTATCGAAGCTGTATGTGCCGCCATTGGCCGTCACATGAGAAGAACCTTCCAAGAAAAGAAATGTTAGACAAGAACAAAATCAACAGAACAATATGTGCACTGAAAAATGTTATAAGAAAAACAAGAAACCTCGAGTTCTAAACTTCATTGGGGAGTGGAAAGCCATTTGAAGTAGTAGCTTCTAGTGGAGGTATAGTGGCAGTAGCCGTTGGGATTGCATCTTTATGAAGTATCCGCCCAATCACTTGATTTCCAAAACCAATACTTTTTTCCAAGCTCCTCAGTTTCTTGACTAGGAGCTTAAAGAGTGGTTATCATCTCTACCGGAAGACTCTCTTAGTTGATCCTTACTGAAAACGACAGCATTCTCTGGTTGATCTTTACTGATATGATCAGATTTACCATTGGTACAATAATCTTCTAAAGGACTTGGACGAATGGATCCAACAGATGGATTCGGGCTTCCACCTTCATCATTTTCTACATGCAATGAAACAATAATGTGTTTAGAGGGCTTGGCTAATCAGTTAATGTTTCATCATCTCCCCGTTTTCTCTTCTTCCCATCTCCTGGACTGTTAGACCAGATTTACTCAACGTCGTAGTCGCTAGTGCACTTGATGTAGAAGAAATTTTGTGCTCCGACCGGCGTTTAATGCATGTTACTTTAGAGGTATGTGAAGGTCTAATTCCACCAGGAAACACAAAATTAGGTAAGCTTCTCCGTTTTATATGACTGACACTAATCTCCATTCCATGAATCTACAATATGTAACAGTAATGAAAAGTAGACTTGGCTCAAGGCCCTCATTTTCATGGTGTAGTATACTACATGGTAGATCCTTGCTACAAAAATGATAACTCAGAACAATTGGCGATGGAAATCAACTTATGTATGGACTGCTAAATGAATTTTCGATCAATAGCAAAGATCGCCAATTAGTAGAGAAACCTGTTACAATGTTTGTATGAAAGTATCTGACCTCGTCAACCCCCAGGATGGAATATCAGTAAGCTTATAAATCTTTTTCACTACCGGGATACTAATAGAATATCCACCAAATCACTTACTTCCTGACTCTTGGGCTTAGTGTTACAATCTGGATGGTTTTTACACGGTCAAGAGTGGATACTAGCTAACGCAACAAATATATGACTTAAGATCCACTAACACGGCATCACAAAACACCTTATTATTAGTTACAAAAAGGCGTATTTTAGGGATCAATACTCTACCAAAAATCAAAATTTTCCTTTGGCGTGCTTTATCAGAGAGTTTAGTGGTTATTGAGAGATAAAGCAGCTGAAGAAATCCGATTAATAATCAGTGTCCAATCGGCTAAGAAGAGGAAACAATTATTCACATGCCTTTCACTTTCCTCTTGCTCGGTAGTTATGGGCTTTATCCAACTTACCATTACCTACTGATCAGGGGTTTATTAGAGCAATTAGATTTCTGGTTTTGTTTGGTTTGTTTGGTTTGTTTGGTTTAATTCCATTTAAACCTGGTTACTAGTTAACCAATATCATTCTAATATAAAGAATGATTTTGTAAACAGTTTTGGTTAACTAATGAAGATCATAACGAACTCTTCTTCTCTCTCGTACTTTCTTTCTTGTTCTTCTTCTTTGATTAGTTCGATTACCCTAACATGGTATCAGAGCGGTGTCGATCCGCTTCTTTCTTCTCTTAAGTTGATCGGAATCCGTTTTCCGACTCATTTTTGTTTTGAATTTTAGTCAATTCACTGAGATTCGCGATTCACAATTCATCGACACAATTCCACTTAAATCTTTGATAAAATCATGGTTGTTCTTCGTAAAGGAGCTAAAAGATTAGCAACGGCGAGGAAGCTTACTTTGTCTAAGCTCAAATCAACTCGCTTTGTGAAATCAGTCATCGGAGCAAGAAACTGGTCAGAACCAAGCTTCGATTGTTTCTAAGAAACTTTTTGGGAATTCGAGCTCAGAGAATCAAATCACAGCACACGAGAACTACAATTTTGAAGGGATTCAATATTCACCTTACATCTTGACCAGTGGCGACAATCCTAGAACTCCAATAATCACAGAGGTCTTAGATAGGACTAATTACACCACCTAGAGCATTGCGATGAACATCGCTTTGGATGCGAAAAACAAGGTTTTTTTGTTGATGGTAGCTTCCCGAGACCCTATACTACTCATCCTCATTACAAGATTTGGTCGAGATGCAACTCAATGGTCAAATCATGGATCTTAAACTCGGTTAATAAGCAAATATATGGGATCATTTTGCGATTTGAAGATGCTTCGGAAATTTGGAAAGATCTGCTTGTAAAGTTTCACATTACAAATTTACCCAGATCTTACCAATTGACGCAACAGATTTGGGCTTTACAACAAGGAACAATGGATCTTTCCACCTATTATACAAAGTTAAAGACTTTATAGGACGAGCTGGAAGGAGCAGAGTGCATTAACACCTGCAGAATCTGTTAGTGTTGCAAGAAGACATCCACAAAGGCAGATCATACGAAGGTAATCAAGTTCCTTGCAGGAATAAATGAATCGTATTCAAATACGAGGAGTCAAATTATCATGCGTAAGAAAGTCGCTGATTTAGCAGAGGTTTACAATATCCTCTATCAAGACTACAACCAAAGAAATATTGCACATGTTCCTACAGCCTCTGTTTTTCACTTTGAAGATAAGAACATAATAGATACTGCGGTTAATGCTATAGTTTCTAATCGGAAGAATCCAAAAGCTACTTGCACTCACTGTAGATACACGGGACACACTGTGGATAAATGCTTTAAAATACATAGCTATCCACCAAGATTCAAGCATAAACAAAAGTAAGAGCAGAAACAAGGAGTAGTGAAAAATCTGTCAAAAGATCAAATTGAAGGAATGATCTCGTACTTCAATTCGCAGCTGACATTACCTTCAAACCAAAATGCTCAATCACTCAATTCTAAGGGAACAATCACTGCGTCACCAGGTATTGAATTCTCAAAATCCACTCTCCATTTCATGGGTGTAATGAAAAGTACATGTTCAGTTCTTTCCTCCTAGTCTTGGATCATTGATAGTGGGGCAACACATCATGTTTCTAATGATAAGAACTCTTTTTTACATATATCTGATATACAAAATAAATCTGTTGCTTTGCCAAATGGTTTAGACTTTCGAATTACAGGTATAGGAGAGGTTAAAATAAGTGACAGATTCGTGCTTAAAAATGTTTTGTACATCCCAGATTTTAGACTGAACTTACTTAGTGTGAGTCAACTAACAGTATATTTGAATTGTCGTGTTATTTTTGACCCTCTTACTTGTGTGATTCAAGAGCCTATCAAGGGGCTGATGATTGGTCAAGCTGAGCAAATATCAAATCTCTATATTCTGGACATAACCTTTCTTTCAAAAGAAACTTTTCCAAGTTTACCATTTTCTGCTAATGTTTTGGTTAACTCTTCTCTTTGGCATAATAGACTAAGACATCCTAATAATCGCAAAGTTAATTTTGTTATGAACTTACTTGGTGTTACTAAAGGAAATAAGAATGATTTTCATTGCAGTATATGTCCCTTAGCTAAACAGAAGCATTTGCCATTTAATTCTTTGAATAACATGTGTGAGAATCCTTTCGATTTACTTCATATTGATGTTTGGGTCCCTTCTCTGTTCCTACTCTTGAGGATCATAAATATTTTCTTACAATCGTTGATAATTTTTCTCGTGTGACTTGAGTTTATCTAATGCGTTTAAAGAGTGATGTTTTACAAGTGTTTCCAGCCTTTCTTACGATGATAGAAACACAATATCAAGCAGTTGTAAGAGGAGTTAGATCAGATAATGCATTGGAACTAAAATTTGAGGCCTTATTTAAGTCAAAAGGAATTCAATCCTACCATAGCTGCCCGGAAACACCTGAACAAAACTCGGTAGTGGAGAGCAAACATCAACATATTCTAAGTGTTGCTCGATCTCTTATGTTTCAAGGCAATATACCTCTTGAGTATTGGGGAGATTGTGTCCTTACAGCAGTATTTCTAATCAATAGATTGCCTACCACTTTTCACAAGAACATATCACCCTATGAACTGTTGAATTCAAAGGTTCCAGAATATGAAGCTTTAAAGGTTTTCGGTTGCCTTTGTTATGTGTCTACTTCTACTAAACAGAGACATAAGTTTCAGCCAAGAGTAAAGCCTCACGTCTTTCTCGGTTACCCTGCGGGTGTGAACGGTTACAAACTCTTGGATCTTGAAACAAATTAGATTAGAATTTCACGAAATGTAAGGTTTCATGAAGACATCTTTCCTCTGCAGAATAAAGATAAAATCGAGTTAGACACTCTGTTCTCAAATGACACTACATAGAGAAAGAAAAGCATGTCAGGGGATCGAGATGATATACATCAGAAAAATCTCACTCCTACTGTATTAGATAATGATGAACCAGAAGTTACTACATCTTCATCACCAATGATTAACACACAGAATAGTCCCGCAATCTCAATTACTTAGAACTTTGATACTCCCTCGGTAACTGAAGTTGCTACAGATAATGAAAATGCTGCTAACAATAATCCTCAGGTTGAAACAGAAAAGATGAAGCACAAAGTTCTTGTTTGCCTTCACGACTATTAATGTGGCTTGACAGAGACGGACCTGTCATTCCCGCTTGCCAATTATCTATCTTATGAGCAGCTGTCAACAGAATACAAGAATTATATATGCTCTGTGAATCTTTTTTCTGAGCCTACTAGTTTCACTCAGGCTAAGAATTGCAAGGAATGGTTACAAGATATGAATAAAGAGTTAATAGCCTTAGATAGTTCAGGGACATGGACAGTCTGTTCGTTACCAAAGGGAAAACGCGCCATAGGTTGCATATGGGTTTATAAGACAAAATTAAATGCAGATGGAACACTTGAAAGGTATAAAGCTAGATTAGTGGCAAAGGGGTTTACTCAATAAGAGGGAATAGATTTTGTTGATACATTCTCTCATGTAGCTAAAATGACCACGATTAAAACATTGATTAGAGTTGCTGCAGCAAAAGGATGGAGCCTTACTCAATTAAATGTGTCAAATGCATTTCTAAATGGGGATTTACATGAAGAGATCTACATGTCTTTACCGTCGGGATACACACCAAGAGAAGGAGAAACTTTGCCAAAAAATGCAGTTTGTAAGCTTCACAAATCACTCTATGGTTTAAAATAAGCATCAAGACAGTGGTTCTTAAAGTTTAGTGACACTCTGCAATCACTTGGATTTAAGAAATCATATACAGACCATACACTCTTTATTAAGAATGTTGGAGGAAGGTACATTGCGGTATTGGTGTATGTAGACGACATTGTTATCGCCTCTTACAATAATGAAGATGTTGCTGAGCTTAAGGAAGCACTTCACAGAGAATTTAAAATAAGAGACTTAGGTCCTTTAAGATACTTTCATGGTTTAGAGATAGCAAGGAATTCCAGAGATATTTCAATCAGCCAAAGAAAGTACACCTTGGAGCTACTCGAAGAATCTGGTATGTTTGCATGCAAACCATCGAGCATTCCAATGGAGCCCAGTATAAACCTTTCTTTAAATAATGATGAACCATTGATTGCTGCACCAGACAAGTATCGAAGGTTAGTAGGAAAGATGATGTATCTCACGATTTCGAGACCCGATATTGCCTTTGCAGTAAACAAGCTTTGTCAATTCACATCAGCTCCCAAGCAGTCTCACTTATAAGCTACAC
The DNA here is from genome assembly GCA_963920545.1 of Lepidium didymum. Lineage (NCBI taxonomy): Eukaryota > Viridiplantae > Streptophyta > Magnoliopsida > Brassicales > Brassicaceae > Lepidium > Lepidium didymum. The sequence continues at coordinate 8,346,176 of OY986992.1, forward strand.
ATAAGGTCCTTCGTTATCTAAAAGGAACAATAGGCAAAGGTGTGTTTTATGCAGTAGATGGAGATTTAAAACTCAGAGCATTCACAGATGCGGATTGGGGATCATGCAAAGATACTCGCCAATCAACATCAGGCTTTTGTATGTTCTTCGGGTCTTTGCTTATATCATGGAAATCTAAGAAACAACATATAGTCTCACTATCTTCTACGGAATCAGAGTATCGTGCGATGCGTTTTGCCTTGAAAGAAGTAATGTGGCTTGTCAATTTGCTTGCAGAATTAGGAGCATCGCAAAGACAATTTGTTGCCTTCTTCTGCGATTCAATGGTAGCCATTCACATCTCCAATAACTCTGTTTTCCACGAAAGAACAAAACACCTTGAGATGGACTGCCACAAAGTAAGAGAGAAGATTCTTGATGGTTTAATCAAGGCCCTTCATGTAAAATCAGAAGATAGTCTTACAGATATCTTCACCAAACCATTGGGTACAGTGCGTTTTAGTTTGATTGTTGGCAAGATGACAATGAACTCTGTATATTTGCCATCTTGAAGAAGGGTATTAGAGCAATTAGATTTTTGGTTTTGTTTGGTTTGTTTGGTTTAATTCCATTTTAACCTGGTTACTAGTTAACCGATATCATTCTAATATAAAGAATGATTTTGTAAACAATTGTGGTTAACTAATGAAGATCATAACGAACTCTTCTTCTCTCTCGTACTTTCTTCCTCGTTCTTTTTCTTTGATTAGTTCGATTACCCTAACATGGTTCTCAAACACCTCATTATTACTCAATTTTTCTCATGTTCTAAACTCAAGAACAGATAGGACAATTCCGGATGAATTAAAAGAGATTTGGCATTGGTTACTATGGACAATATGGAAGAACCGTAATAGAACAGTGATACAAGAACGATAACTAGATCTTTAAAAATTCTATCGAAAATGCATTAGGAAAACCTGGGTTTGAGAAAGGCTTAGTAATCATAGCATTGCACCTCAAGTGCCTCATATAATTATAAAATAATCAGGTACATCACTATAACCCAAGTAACATTCACAAATGCGATTGGGTTGTGTGGGTCAATGAGAACTCCTTTAGTAGTGGCGCGTGGACACTTCAGGATGATACATGTACTTATTGCTATCACTCTAGGAAAACATTTTTTCCGGTCTAATTGAAGATTAGTTTGGAATTTCAGGGATTACAATGAGTACTCGAGAGCCTTTTAGACTTACACATTCGAAGACTAGAAATTAGCATGGAGAACAATAAGATTAAATCTGCTAGTGAAACTCCTGAAAAGTGGCCAAGATACTCGTCAGTTATCCAGGAAATCCTTTCATTAACAAGAAATCATCACTTCTTCCAAATGACCACCACGACAGTATCAAGAAACCAAGTGACAAATGTTATATCAAAAAGTGTAATTAGGGATGGAAATTTTAATTACTACATTTCTATTGGAATTCCTACATGGGTGGAATACTTAATAAGACATTATTCTCACCATTAAATGACATATGATTAATGGCGCCTCATTCACTGTCGTTTATACGAATCAAGGGCTATGTATAATGGTTATTCCATTCAACACTTTCTCTTTTCTTTTTAACACTCCACATTATATTCTCTCTCTTCCACCTAATCATTTAACACACTCTATTATATTTTTACAATAGTTTTCTTTAATAAAATTCAACACCTTACCCCACTAATTTTACTTTATATTTATATTTTCATATATTATAATTATATATTAATAAAAATTAATAATTGAAAAATCAAATTTAAATAACTAGAACTTCAATAAAAAAATTTAATATATTTTTGGATATTAAAATGTTGAGACTTATGCTACCTAAAATATTCTAAAAAATAAGAATTTAGAGAATGATAGGAGAAAATTATAAAAAATTAATATTTTTGTTTCCAAATTAAATAAAATAATTTTTTATTTATAGAGTAAGAAAAATGATAAATTTTGGTATTATAGCTTTTAAAAGTAATTGTAAAAATGAAAATAATTGAGTTTAAAAGTTGTAGATGAAACAAATATATCAAAAACTCAAAGAACAAATGAAAATTGGACACATATATATTTTTTACTTATGTCACATCTCTCAAAATTTTCTGCCTAGTGATGTTTTTTTTTTCCCAAACAAACTTGGACTCATATATCAAAAGAAACCAAAAACCTTGATCAAAGTACAATCATGAGAAACAAAGCACAAACTAAAATGAAAACATGTAATAGGCAGCTAATAGAATCTAGGATTCAAACAAAGAACCGCAAACAGAGAACAAAGGATAAAAGGAACCAACACTCTATAAATTTAAAGGACAAGGAGTATGGATAGTAGAGACATTAGAGAATTTTCCTGGCTTTGGAAGAAGATTCTCCTTCGAAATCCAGATAGCGTTTTCTCTTGGATTATCGATTGATCTCCACCTGAACCTCTTGTTGAGATGGATTAGTAGCCAAATCGAATTCAAAGGTTGCAGAGAAGTATTCAACATCTTCATTTTAATTGAGAATGTCTTGTATTGTCGCAGAGAGTGTCACCAGTCCAACTGATCTATCCGTTGTGGCTCTATCTACGAGGTAAGAGCAGCGAGTTGAGAAGTACAAGACACCGAGGGAGATTGTAAGGAAGGAAGATCCATAGAGAAATTGTTGTCTGTTGAGTTGATACCTTCTTGGCTCATATGCATTGCAAGAGGGAAGTATTATGTGGGGAGAGGAATGTAAATGCAGTGAGAAGTGTTGTGGTTGAGCTTATGGCAGTTGAAACAGAGGAGAGAGACCAACTCGTAATTAAAGTAGACTTGAACCTTATCTCCATTGTGAAAGCGGATACATTTGAATAATTTCAGGTTGTTATTAATGTGGAGTTTGACTCTGGCTCTCATCATGAAGGTTCTTGTGAGCGAGCCCTCTTGTACATTGATAACAAGATATTTACCCCTTAACTATCAAATCCTTATAGCATATAAGGTATCGAACCAAAGAATGTGATGCTATCAATCAAAACATCAAGGAACAACTCAATCCAAGCAAATCTCAATCAATGGTTATCACAAAAGTCAGAATGACAGAAATTGAAACACAAATAAATAAAGTGAAGAGTAAATCAAATAAGCAATTCAACAAGCGAAAATGAGTAAAGAGCAAAACAGAGCAAAACAGAGCGAAAACCGAATAACAAGCATCAAGTAATAAAGACGGGTTCAAGAGGATCTGGATCAATGATCAATGCTTCACTAGGGACTCTCAGCTTACTTAACAACCTAATAAAATGATTTCTAGGTAATATATTCAATTAAATCATAGTCATTCCCATGAACAATGAACTCAACAAAGCAAGGATCACACCTAACTTCCATTAGTGATGCCCTCGCAAGTTGGCACTAAGATTCAATATATTCTGGCCAATATACTCTCTAAACAACCAATCCTATGGGTTAGACAAGCATATCTCAAGACTAAGCTCATTCAAGCGTTTTCACAAACACCTTGTGGGTGGGAAAAGCAAACATCAAATTTCATTTGATCAAGATAAAACAAGCATTACGACAGCCTGGAATGAAGAGATCTAGCCATGAAAGAGCTTAAGCAAGCTGGAAATACCCTAGATCCACACTAATCTATCAATTTCCTCATAAACCCTAATGATCTACTCACTAATCATCATCAAGAAAAATAACTCAGAAATTAAAATGCTAAACACCATTAGAAAGATCATAAAAAGATGAACAAGATTGATTAGAGATGGAAATGCAAATACTCAAAGCATCCAATAAGATCTAGCATTCAAATCTGGAAAATTACAAGAGATAAGGGAGAAAAGTGATTTAAAACTTAGCCAAACGGGGAAAGAAAACGCCCTCCTAAGTTTGTGGGCTAAAGGGGTATTTATAGCCCACTTACAAGAAACTCTAAAATAGTCAAAGATAATAAAAAGTCAACAGAAAAATTATTCGGAAATGCAACTCAACCAAGTGTTGGTCGAGTCGTCTAATCGAGTTGTGTCATGCCCTTGGTGTTTTAGCCAACTCGGATGTCGTGTGTCAAGTTGGTCAGTTGAGCCATGCATTTGTGTTTGGCATTCCATCAACTCGGGTTATGTGGGTCGAGTCCTTGGGTTGAGTAATCCTTCAGGTCGTCTTTGGGCATTAAACTTGACTAAACTGGTCGAGTGTTCAAGTCGAGTATGCTTGATTCCAGTACTTGGTCATTTCCTTTGATTGTGTTTGGCACTCCAATCCTATCCATGCTGGTCCTCACGTCCCATAATGCTCCAAAGTGGTCCAAAAGCCTCCCAAAATACCTAATAGCAGCTCTAATGCAACATGTATGCTATGCAAATGCAAAGTGTACAATATAGACCTAAAATGACTCTAAAGTGATGAGAATGTTATGAATATGTATGCAAGCTAAGCTAAATGGAACTTCTAAAACATGGTAAAATACATACATATCAACTCCCCCAAACTTAGTTCTTGCTTGCCCTCAAGCAAACAAATCAAACCTAGATGGAGAAGAGGTTACAATTCGGGGATTCAGAGCCAAAAACAAATTAACATGAATGCTAAACTCACAGTCCAAGATACAAGTTCTAAGATGCACAAACTAAGCAAATCATACTCCAAAAACTTTAGCCATGTCAATCACAATTTAGCCTAAGCTCAGCCTCAACCTACATATGGATTCACTTCAACCAATCCTTTTAACATTCAATTAGCACAAAACCATGAATCGAGAATATGCATCTCCTTAAAACCTTGTTTGGTCAAGGTAAGGTCTAAGAGATTAGAATGATCTCTTTCTAGTAACTGGTGAATCAATGCACATGATCACTTAAGAAAATGGAGTAAGCTTCAGCATAATGCTAAAGGTGAGAACCAATAGGCACATACAAAAACATGACTTTATATACTCATACACCCAATTCGGTTTCAACCTATCCAATCTGAACCTAGACTCTGATCATAGTCTACCCATTTCACTCAAGGCTTTTTCTTTTTTTAGCCACCAAAATCATTTTCTTAAGCTTTTTCCATACATAAATCTAAGGAGAGGGTTCACAAACTTGTGACTTCTAGTGGTTTTAGGATTTAAACACTTACATCACTTGGTTCTTTTCTTCTTATACCATAAGACTTATTCTTTTCGTTTCTTTCTTTTTTCATTGCTTAGAACCCTTCTTTTACTTTTCACTACCCAAAACTTTTACTAGAACACTCTTATACTTATCAGCCATTTTCCCCTTAGACTCTTTTTAACTTAGCCCTTTCTTTTCCATTCTTTCCATTCTTTTCATTCCTTTCATTCCTTTTCTACTTAAACACAAACACTCCCATACCCAGAATCGAAACCACCTAGTCCTAATCTGGTCCAAAAATTGTGAACCAGCATCTACATGAAGTCATGTTCTTGTCGGCTCTCACCTAACACTTTATGCCAAGATTAAACCGAAAAAGAGACATCACATAACACACAAGCAATATATGGTTTGAAAAGAGGTAAAGTGCATGGTGGGAGTCTACTTGGATTAACAAGATGGATGCATGAAGATAAAGGAAATCTAAGTATTTTGTGTAATCCACAACCTCTAAATCGATGCATAGACTTGATAATTAATAGTCAAGATTATGGTTATCACTTAGCAAGGATTGGCATTAGATCACAACATGATTCAATCAAGCATGAATGCTAAAACTAAACCTTCCTAACATGGTGCAGTCTTACATTTCGGACAAGATAGCATGCAACAAACAACTTATATTTAGGGTGTTGTATTTAACACAAAGAATCAACAAGTTTAAAAGGCATGATCATCATAATCCCATATGCAATATCTAGACTCGATCCTACATGAATGCAGATACATGACACTCTTTTAATGGATTTTGAACAAAAAATTTGATTTTTTTGGTTTTTCTATGCCATAGATGATATGCAATGCACAAATATGCTAAATGAAAAATCTTTTGGGTTTTTCTATGCTTTATATGTAATGCACAATCTATATGAGAAATCGAAACTAAGAACATAGAAAACATGTTAAATGTCCTCTAGAACCCTCCCCGAAACTTAAATCACATAGTCCCTTGTGTGGATAAAAGTCTAAAGAAGAATTTTATACCGACAAACAAAATCAAATATGCAATGGTATGTACAATGAAGGAAGGAGTTTGGTACCTCTAGAAGCCAAAGAAATGAGACGTGGAGGCACTCATGCTCTCCAAGGTGTAGTCACCAACATTCATAGGCACCTCGAGTTGATGCGTGTCAAGGGAGGGACCCGAGTGAAGCAGTTTCGGGATGATTTAAGGCAACCCGAGTCCCTGCTGGTCGAGTGGGGGATCCAAGTGCTCCTCTCTGGCTTTGTGTGGCCTTCTCTGGTATGTTCTGAACTCGAATGAGGACTCTCTAGGAGGTGTTAGGGGTTGGTCACGAGTATGTTCAACCGAACCGAAACATAATCCCTTTGGAGTGTGGCTGGGGCTTGAGATGATTCACCACCAAATCTCTCCTTGAGAGCATCCATTTCCCTTCTAAGCTCTGCTCTCTCCTAACTCCATTCTTCTCTATGTTTAACCAGACCCTTGACCTTTTTGACTAACCACTTGTTCATCTTTTGAAGGAGACCAATGCGTTTGTGACCCTTTTTAACACCAGCTCCTTGTCGTGGTGCTGTATACTCTTTAAAAAAATATTCCTCGGGTTTAATCTCTTATATGCTTGCTAGAACTAATTGGCGAGATGGCTGAGCTTCCGGATCAATTAGAGTTTGCAAAGGTGGAATGAAATCAACATTGTTACTCAATCTTATAGAGGTGAACTCTGGGCAAGGTAAGGCAATGCGGGCATTAGGTGCTTCCAAATGAACGAACTTGTATACAAGCTTGCCTTTGTATTCATCCCACGCCAATATATGTTGATGTCTAAGGTATTCCACGTCCATGAATCGTGGCGCAACCTAGTTTGATTTGTCAATATCGACCCCACATTTCTTCATTATTCGGTATACTGGTCCACCAATGCTGATCCACTTTGGCTTGTTCCTCTTTGCTTGCGTTATCGCTCTTGTTCTATATTCTATGAGGTGCTTTGCCAACACAAAAGCTAACCCAGAATCATCGTAATCTCCAACTATTGGATTTCTGCTTGGTATTTCCCCAATGGTTCCCTTAAGTGCTGTAACGAGCATGTGCATCTCTGAGGTTTATTGGGGCAGTAGAGTCCCTAGCAAAAAAGAACTTCTCCAATGGCTCTCCGCCTATAATTAATACAAGGGTTTCGTACACAATTACCTTTGGCGCATGATGGATTGAATATTCGTTGTCTGTCCAACATGGACTAGAGCTCATCAACCTCATTCTCGTTGATGTTTGGATAAGCCACTGTTTGGGGAATTTGAACAGCTTCCGGATTTGTCTTAGAGTGCATTTGTATTGTTTCCTATTCACCGTGAACGTTATGTATCCACCGCCATCTCGCTCCAGCAAGCCTTTGACTCTATCATTATACTTATAGAGATGAAAAGTGGCGAGGAACTCAAGAGTCTCACTTTCATAGGTTTTCGAGAATAAGGATATGTAATGAGACAATCTGCATGCTTCAAACAACAACTCAATGTCTCTAGTGATCTTTAACCGGTCTATAGTCTCGCGGTGATGATAGCGTGTCCCTTCAAAGCCTATCACACTTAACACTTCCCAAGTGCTCTTCTGATTAGCTTTTCTTAATGCCAATTTTTTCCTCAGTTCATACTACCTTACTTCGAAGGCTATCCATGCCTCTTCCTCACTGTATCCAAGCTCCATCAATTCGGTTATGGCCCTTGTTACCTCAGTTGGTGCCTCACATGTTGGTTCTTCTCTATCACCATTACTAGACCCAACTGCTTGATCGAAATCTTCTGCAATCCATTCATCGATGTTAGGAGATCCTTCTTCCATGTATTTTGCAGCAAATTAGTCCTCCCCAACGTCATCATCACTCACATGAGGCGTTTCGCCTTCACTCTCAGATGGAGGAGCAATTTCTTTGCTCTTACTAACCGGTGCACACATTTCTCCAACAAAAAATTTGTTTCGTTCCTCATTACTCATTCTGGAAAGTTTCTTCTCCTTTGCCCTCTTTTCTCTTTCAAGAGCATTTCAGACTGATTCGGAGAAGGAACTAGAGCTAGACCTCTCAGCTGGTTGGTTTTGAGACATGAGAGCCCGCCAACACTTCCTCTACTTAGTTCAATAGAAGCTTCTTCTTCATCACTCTATGATTGAAGGATTAACTTCCTATTTGCTACAGAGCTCCTCCTTCTATCTTCTGGACTATTCGGTGGATTTGCGGGAGCTTCTGTATAAGGACGTTTCTTTCTATCCCTTCTATTGATTTTAGCTCTGTATCGGATCTCAACGGCATGCCGAGAAGTAAGAGAGGAAGATATAGTGTTAAAATGAAAAATTTAAGGCGAAGAGTTACCTGGAAAGGTGCACTCGACCTGACAGCTCGACTTGTCTAGCTCGAGTTCTGTGTTTGGGTTGCTGAAAATACGGATTATTGGTGACTCGAGTGGCTGGCTCGAGTTGGCTTTCGGATTTTTGTAACTCGGTTGAGTGTTTGAGTGGCAAGGCAAGAGGGATTTGTAAAGAGAGAAGTTGTTGGTGTGAATGAGAAGTGAGGAGGTGAGCTTGCTTATATAGAGTAGTGGAGGAGTGATGTGTGGACTAGCTTGGCCCAATTTGTGTCCACAAAATCTAACTCAGCTGGCCCACTTGCTCATTCTTGTTCACACAAAGCTAACTCGAGTTGGTATTTAACTCAACCATGATTGAGTTTCTGGCCACAAAAACTCGAGTTGGTATTTAACTCATAAAGCAATTTCTGGCCACAAAAATCCTAACTCGACCGGGCCCCTCGACTAGTCGTGGTCGAGTTAGTTAACCTGCCCTTCTAGAAGCTCTTGTACTTGCTCACTCTTGCCCACAAAATTCTAACCAGCCCACTTTCGACCACAAATGCTTAACTCGAGTGGCCCACTCGACCTGACCATGGTCGAGTTTAATAACTCCACCTTCTAGAAGCTTAATCTCATCCACCCATTCCACTTAGTGACTATCCCAAGCTCATGTTGATCACTCCCTGCATGAAAAACATTCAAACGCAAAGAATATATATAGAGCTGGTTTAGTATGAATATAGGTGATCTTAATCCGAATGATCAATCAAATAAATTCGAGAATTAAGCATAAGAGTCTCAGCTAAAATAACATAATTAGTGAGGCTGATGTTCATTAAAAGGATACAGATTCATGTCACTGGACCCCTCAAGTTAGAGGCTGATGATCAATCAAATATGCATGAGATTTTCTTCCAAGTGAGCTTGTTTATAGTCACTAAGCTTGACTCTTCACCATGATCAGAGGTGGGGTGGTTCATCGAGAATAACCAAAGTTCCCTCGGGAATTATCTCATTAGCCAAGTAAAGCTTCACTCTCTGTCTACTAAAAGTGATATTACCCCATTCTTTGTTAATTAGAGTGATTGCTCCATATGGTAAGACCTCTTTCACTCTAAACGGACCAAACCATCTCGATTTCAACTTTCTGGGAAACAACTTAAGCCTCGAGTTGAATAAAAGCACTTGATCACCAGTTGGGATCTTCTTATGTGATATCTTCTTATCATGCACAACCTTAGTCATTTCCTTGTTGATCTTTGAGCTCTCATAAGCATAAAGTCTTATCTCTTCCAATTCATGCAAGTCTATAAGCCGCTTCTCTTGAGCTGTCTTGAGATCAAAATTCAGAAATTTTGTTGTCCAAATCGCCTTATACTCGATCTGAACGGGAAGATGGCATCACTTGCCATATAGTAGCTGAAAGGGAGTTCTTCCAATGGGGTATTGTGAGCTACTCTATATGCCCATAATGTATCATTCAATTTTACAGCCCAATCCCTCTTTGAGACCCCAACAATTTTTGAAAGTATTGCCTTGATCAGCTTGTTTGAAACTTCTACTTGGCCACTTGTTTATGGATGATAAGGTGTAGCCACCTTATGCTTAACTCTATAATTCTTCATTAAGTTCTCAAACAGCTTGTCGATGAAATGGGAACCTCCATCATTAATCACAACCCTTGGAACTCAAAATCTGGGGAAAGTGATGTTCTTGAACAGCTTAATCACAACCTTAGCATCATTAGTGGGACAAGAAATGGCTTCAACCTACTTAGAGACATAATCAACAACCACAAGAATGTATATATTCCCATGCGAATGTGAATTGAATGGTCCCATAAAATCAATTCCCAACAGTCAAACACCTCAATTTCTAATCTCGGATTTTGTGGCATCTCATTTTGTTTGCTAATGTTCCTCATTCTTTAACACAGATCACACTTGGAGATGGAGTCTTGTGCATCCTTGAACATGGTAGGCCACCACAAACCAGATTGTAGAACCTTTTGTACCGTCTTGAACATGGCGAAATGACCGCCATATGAAGAACCGTGACAGTGCTCTAACACTCCTTGAACATCTTGTTCAGCTATACACCTTCTAAACAACCCATCTGACCCTCTCTTTTACAAGGAAGGCCCATCCCAAAAGTAGTTGTTCACATCTCTGAAGAACTTTTTCCTCTGATACCTATCCATACTCTTTGGCACCTCACTAACAACTAAGTAGTTCACCAAGTTAGCATACCAAGGCCACTGAGCTCCAGCAAGCGTACCCTTTGGCTGAAAATGGTCTTCTATAGCCTTAACACTGAACTTGACCCCCTTCAAGTCGAGTAGGGTGGTCGAGTGCAGTTTTTGCCCCTGTTTTCCTGATGATTCAAAGTGCATGAGCTGTTCTTCTGGCATTGAATCATCTATAGGAACTGAATCCTCTATCAACATCCGAGATAAGTGATCAGCTACTCCGTTCTCAACGTTCGGTTTATCCAATACCTCCATGTCAAACTCTTGAAGTAACAGAATCAACCTTAGTAACCGAGGCTTTGCATCCTTTTTCTTCATCAAATACTTCAAAGCCGCATGATCCGTGTGTACAATCACCTTTGAGCCAACAAAGTAAGACCTGAACTTCTCAAATGCAAAAACCACCGCACGAAGTTCCTTTTCAGTTGTTGCATACTTGACTTAGGCATCGTCAAGTGTTATAATTGCATAGTAAATCACATTCAGCTTCTTCTCTTTCCTTTGTCCCAACACAGCTCCAACAGCATAGTCACTAGCATCACACATTATCTCAAACGGGTGGTCCCAATCTGGAGCTTGGACAATCGGTACACTCACTAATGCTTCCTTAATCTTCAAATCGCCTCAAGGCACTCAGAAACAAAGTTGAACTCAGTTTCTGCGCACAACAAGCGAGTTAATGGCCTTTCAATCTTAGAGAACTCTTTGATGAACCTCCTACAGAACCCAGCATGACCCAAAAAGCTTTGGATATCCTTAACTGTCTTTGGAGGCTAAAGCTGAACCATAACCTCAATCTTAGCTTGATCAACCTCAATCCACTATTTTGATATCTTGTGACCCAAAACAATACCCTATTCGACCATGAAGTGGCATTTTTCCCAATTAAGCACAAGGTTGGTTTCCACGCACCTGCTTAAAACCCTGCACAAATTTGACAAACAAGAGGAATAAGTAGAGCCATAGATGGAAAAATCGTCCATAAAGACCTCAACCATGTCCTCAATCAGATCTGAAAAGATAGATGTCATACAACATTGAAACATAGTAGGAGCATTATATAAACCAAATGACATTCTTTTATAAGCAAATATGCCATAAGGGTAAGTGAACGTAGTCTTTTCCTGATCATCCGAATGTTTAGGGATTTAGAATAATCCATTATATCCGTCAAGGAAACAATAATAAGGATGGTTAACTAGTCTCTATACCATTTAATCAATGAACGAAAGTGGAAAATGATCCTTTCTAATAGCAGAATTAAGCCTCCTGTAATCAATGCACATCATATGCCTCGTGATTGCTCTAGTAGGAATTAGTTCATTCTTCTCATTCCTAACCACAGTCATACCCCCCTTCTTAGGCACACAATGAACTAGAGAAACCCATTTACTATCATAAATTGGATAAATCACATAAGCATCTAACAAGTTAAGAATTTCTTTTTTCACAACTTCTTTAAGATTCGGGTTCAATCTCCTTTGGGGCACAATGCTAGAATAAGATTCATTCTCTGAATGTATCCTATGAATGTAAAAGCTAGGTGATATGCCTCTAATGTCATCAAGAGAATATCATATAGCCTTTGGTACATTGATCACAGCTCCAGCAGTGGCTATGAAGAGTCTACCAAAAAATAATGGATCTTTTGGCTCTTCATCCATGTCTAAAACCACAAAGTCTGTAGGTATCTCCGCATTACCGACTCGCATAGGCAAGTCCTCTAGCAACCCGTTAGGGATTCTAACCGATCTATCTGCAAGCACCAGAGATATCTTACAAGGCTTGTAATCATTGAATCCAAGTCTCTTGGCAACTGAGAGAGGCTTTAAGCTGATTGAAGCTCCTAGATCATAAAGGCATTTGTTGAAAGACAATGGACCTAGAGAACATGGAATGGTGAAGGTCCCTAGATCATCTAGCTTCTTTTGAACCCCTTTCTTTTGAATGATAGCACTAACCTCATAAGTGAGCACCACCATACCCTCAACTTCCTTAGTTCTCTCCTTTACTGCATCCTTCAAAAAATTTTGATAAGGAGGCCTCAATATGAAAGCATCTAAGAGCGGAATCTTTACCTCGATATCCTTCATTTGCTTATCGAAAAAGCCTTATATTTCTCAGTCAAATCCTTCTTAAACCTTTGGAAAAAAGGCAATTGTGGTTTGTAAGGAAGGGGAACAAATGTCTTGTTATGTTCTTGAGGGACTTTGGCCTTTTGAGCAACTGAAGGCTGCACTTGAGTCTCTTCCAGTCGAGTAGACTAGTTGAATGTGGTATCGGGCACAATTTTGGGTGAGTTTTTCTCACATATATGCAGAACTCGACCCTCTTCTAGTCGAGTAGGTGGGTCGAGTGTAGCTGCTGGAGGTGATTTTTTAACTCTTTCAGGCTTATCTTTAATGAGGTTATCCTCCTCTTCTTGAACATTACTGTCCTCAGTAGCTGGAGCATTCTCAGCACAAATAAGGAATTCAAGTCCACTCCTAAGAGTAATTACACTGGCATTATACTCCTTTGGATTCTAAACCACTTTTCCTGGTAATTGCCATGTTGTTTTCACAGTAGAAGAAGACGCTTGTTGACTCTCAACATACTTCAATCTCACATTCAACGTCTCAAACTTGCAGTTCAAATCGTTGTGAGAAGCATCAATCTTACTATGCAAATCAGCTTGCATCTTTGACAACTCTTTAGCACTGGATGTCTGCCCTTGAAGTAACTGTTGGAGGATGTTCATAATGTTCAAAGTGGGAGCAGGAGGCGGCTGAGCCTGTTGAGGTTGGTACCGTGGTGGTACGGTTGGGGCTTTTTTGTAGTTATTGTTGTAGGGCTGGTTTAGAACACAAGGTTTGGGTGTGTTTTGTTGTGGCTGAGGTGGGTAATTATGTTCTTGCGGGTTTGCAGCGTTGGTGCTACGGTAAGACAAGTTGGGGTTCTGCTTGTAAGCATTGTAGTTCCTGTAACCCCCTTGGTTCTGCACGAAACTAACCTCTTCAACCTAGTCTTCGTCCCCATCTTGAACCATGTCGTTTTCACAAACCATATGAACCTGTTTTTGAGATGCAACCAAAATGAGCTTATCCAATTTCTCGTTAAGTGCTTTGATTTCTTTTCTACTCACTGTATCCAGATCTGTTGTACCTCTTGGAGTCCGATCGTAGTCTTCACCATAGTAACCATCTGCGGTCGCTAAGTTCTTTACTAACTCCCAGCCATCATCGACCTCTTTATTGAGGAAATTTTCGTTGCTGGTAGTATTCAAAAGCATGCGAATCTTTGGGAGCACGCCCCTATATAGAGTGCTAAGGAGAGACTCATCACTGAAGCCATGATGAGGACATTGAGATTGGTAAGACTTAAGTCGTTCCCATGCTTCAGAGAATGACTCAGAATTCCTTTAGACAAAACCTGAGATGTTGTTTCGAAGCTTTGTTGTACGAGAATTGGAGAAGAATTTGGCAAGGAAAGCCTTCTTGCATTCATCCCATGAAGTTATGGAACCTTGGTGTATATGCTTCTCCCATTGATGTGCTTTGTCACCTAGAGAGCATGGAAAGAGTCTCAGCTTGAAAGCATTCTCACTAACCCCGTTAATCTTAGTTAGGCCGCATAGCCTTTCAAATTTATAAAGATGATCAAGAAGATCTTCGACGAGAAGACCCTAAAACTTTTGGTTCTGGATCATGGCTATAAGTCCACTCTTGATCTTGAAATTATTGTTTAGAATGGTTGGGGAACAATACCCTTGCACAAGTGGTTGTGGATTCAGGTTCTCCATACCTACTTTATTCGATTGATCAGCTTGTAACCTATCATGCTGTTTTCTTAACTCACGTAGCAACAAATTGATGTTGTCTATGTAGCGGATAATATTCTGATTTCCTTTTGATCTTGTCTACATAAACCCAAAAAATCAACCCAAAAAACACAATTCGACCCAGTTTAGTCGAGTAGGAGACTCGAGTTGTACAATCGGAGCAGCAAAAACTCAACTCGTCTCAGTTCAGTCGAGTAAGCCTATTGAGTACCCCTGAAATGCACCAAAAACAGAGAAAACGAGTAGTCGGTTCCCTTCTTATTCGTAAGTAACAAGAACTTGGTCTCAAGAGATCCAAAGTTCTGAATGTAGCAAGCAAACATTCAATTTGGCAACAACGCCAATTTGATAATAAGATTTTTACATCTTAACTATCAAATCCTTATAGTATATAAGGTATTGAACCAAAGAATGTGATGCTATCAATCAGAACATCAAGGAACAACTCAATCCAAACAAACATCAATCAATGGTTATCACAAAAGTCAGAATGACATAATGTGAAACACAAACAAATAAAGCAATCAGTAAAACATATAAGCAATTCAACAAGCAAAAATGAGTAAAGAGCGAAACGGAGCGAAAATCGACTAACAAATAGCAAGTAATAAAGACGGGTTCAAGAGGATCTGGATAAATGATTAATGCTTCACTAGGGACTCCTAGCTTACTTAACAACCTAATGATACAATCTCTAGGCAATAGATTAAATTAAATCATAGTCATTCTCAGGAACAATGAACTCAACAAATCAAGGATAAGACCTAAATCCCATTAGCGATATCCTAGTAAGTTGGCACTAAGATTCAACCTATTCTAGCCAATATACTCTCTAAATAACCAATCCCTTGGGTTAGACAAGTATATGTCAAGACTAAGCTCATTCAAGCATTTTCACACACACCTTGTGGGTAGGAAAAACAAACATCATATTTCATTTGATCAAGATGAAACAAGCATTAAGACAACCTAGACTAAAGAGATCTAGCCATTAAAGAGCTTAAGCAAGCTGGAAATACCCTAGATCTACACTAATCTATACATTTCCTATTAAACCCTAATGGATCTACTCAGTAATCATCATCAAGAATAATAACCCATAAATTAAAATGCTAAACACCATTAGAAAGATCATAAAAAGATGAACAAGATTGATTAAAGTTGGAAATGCAAATACTCGAAGCATCCAATAAGATCTAGCATTCAAATCTAGAAAATTACAAGAGATAAGGGAGAAACGTGATTTAAAACTTAGCCAAATGGGGAAAGAAAACGTTCTCCTAAGTTTGTGGACTAAAAGGGTATTTATAGCCCACTTACAAGAAACCCTAAAATAGTCAAAGATGATAAAATGTCAACAGAAAAATTATTCGGAAAGGCAACTCGACCAAGTGCTGGTCGAGTCGTCCAGTCGAGTTGTGTCATGCCCTTGATGTTTAAGCCAACTCGGATGTCGTGTGTCGAGTTGGACAGTCGAGCCATGCATTTGTGTTCAACATTCCATCAACTCGGGTCATGTGGGTCGAGTCCTTGGGTTGAGTAATCCTTCAGGTCGTCTGTGGGCACTAAACTCGACCCAACTAGTCGAGTAGGCTTGATTTCAGTACTTGGTCATTTCCTTTGATTGTGTTTGGCACTCTAATCCGGTCCATACTGGTCCTCACGTCCCATAATGCTCCAAAGTGGTCCAAAAGCAACATGTATGCTATGCAAATGCAAAGTGTACAATATAGACCTAAAATGACTTTAAAGTTATGAGAATGCTATGAATATGTATGCAAGCTAAGCTAAATGGGACTTCTAAAATATGGTAAAATGCATACATATCATACATCAACTTCCAGAACCTCTCCAAGAGAGCTTGCAATCATGTGAATCATCGCACCAGAGGCATATTAAAACGAGAGGTCTCGAATTTGAATCCAAACTAGGATAGTGGAGAAATTTTTTGCAGTTGGACGATATTCCCACCTTTGAATAGCCACAACCCAACCATTATATGTAATTGGTTGGCAACTTAATACCATGAGCAAGTCGATTTTCGTGGAGAACATTAATTGGACCAGCTCGTTATCAATGATGCATCCTTGAACTCGCATTTCCATAGCCCAATATCGAGGAAGATCCTCTGCCAGTTCTTGCAAGTTTTGTTCTTCAACGTTGAATGGTATATTTAACAGATAATAAATATATTTAACCAACAATAAATTTATTATCATCTAATATATAATTAGCAGACATGCGCAAACAAAGCTGCGACGGGCAAAAAACAGGACTGTAGGACTGATGGATGAGAATAATAATTGGAGAGACCAAGAAGAGGATATCGAAGCTGAAACTGTTAAATATTTTAATACTTTGTTCACGTCTAATGGAAAGAATCGAACCAATTGTCTCAGAAGAAAGAAATAACATTCTACTGGCCAAGTTTACAATAGAAGAAGTTAGGAAATCAATTTTTTTGATGGATCCATGGAAAGTGTCTGGTCCGGATGGTATGACTGCACTGTTTTTCCAACAGTCTTGGAGTGTTATTAAGGAGGACCTGGTATGCCTAGTCAACAATTTCTTTGAAACAGGATTACTTGACAAAGAGCTAAATCTTAAAAATATTATTTTGATACCAAAAACTACAATACCAACTACTATGGCGGAATTCAGGCCTATAAACATGTGTAATGTAGTTTATAAAGTTATATCAAAAGTGATGTGTTCGAGACTAAAGAAGATCATGCCTCACTTAGTTTCGGATACACAGTCTACTTTCGTATAGGGTTGTTTAATCTCCGATAATATTTTGATTGCCCAAGAAATGTTTCATGCACTAAGGATGAATAAAAAGGTGAAAAGAGCTGATATGACTGTTAAAACGGATGTGAGCAAGGCTTATGATAGAATTGAATTGGGGGGGTTTAAATAAGTTGCTGCTAAAACTCGGCTTCCATGAACAATGGGTTAAAGGGATCATGCATTGTGTTTCATTTGTTCGCTACTATATTCTTATAAATGGAACACCGAGAGGATATATTACACCTCATAGAGGATTAAGACAAAGAAACCCCCTATCGCCATATTTGTTATTCTCTGCATAGAAGCTCTTATAGCAAAACTAAGGGCTGCCGAATCACAAAAGAAGTTAACAGGGATATTGGTTCCATGAACGAGTCCAACAGTTTCTCATCTTCTCTTTTCCAATGACAGCCTCTTTTTTTGCGAGGCCTATATGGAAGAAACTTCCACTATTCTAAGAGATCTAAAGGACTATAAGAATGTCTCAAGACAACAAATTAATTTTACAAAATCATCAATCAAATTTGGGAAAGATGTTGATACGATTAGAAGAAACAAGATTCAAGGACTCTTAGGCATTAATACTATTGGGGGAATATGTACCTATCTTGGGCTGTCAAAAAGGTTAGAAGGGGCAAAAACGAAGGTGTTCGCTTTTGTCAAAGAAAAAATAGATGCAAGAATTAACTCATGGTCAGCGAAATTCCTGTCCAAAGGAGGGAAAGAGGTATTGATAAAGTCAGTGTTGACGGTTATCCCTTCGTATGTCATGTCATGTTATCGACTCCTTAAAATTATCATGTCCAAGATTTTGAACTACTATTGCAAACTTCTGGTGGCATAATTCAGGATTGTCGCGAGGAATTCATTGGGTTAAGTGGGAATACTTATGCAAGAACAAGACTGAAGGTGGTTTAGGTTTTCGGGAAATTAAGGATTTTAATTCTCCTTTGTTAGCGAAACAGTTATGGCGGTTACTTGATCACCCTAACTCTGTATTTGCTAGAGTTCTCAAAGGTCGTTATTTTGTAAGCTCAAGCCCTCTCGAACCAAGGCGATTATATTCTCCTTAATATGGGTGGAGAAGCATTATTTTTGCACGACCTTTGGTGACGAAAGGCCTTATTATGAGAGTGGGGAATGGTGATACTATAAGTGTCTGGCATGATCCGTGGATTCTAGATAATATCCCAAGACTAGCAGAAGGACCAGGTAGCAATATATATCCCGACCTAAGGGTTTCTGAGTTAATAGAGGCATGTTCACGTCAATGCAGAGAAGCTTTGATAAGACAACTTTTTCTTCCAAGAGATGCAGAGTTGATACTAGGGATCCATATACCAAGATTTCCTAAATCCGACCGTATGGGTTAGCATTTCACCAAGACGGGGTTTTACACAATAAAAATAGGATACTGGGCGGAGAGAAAGATATCCCAATATTCGTTGGATACTTTTGGACCTCATTTCCAAGATTTACAAGCTCAGGTTTGGAAAGTCAATGCGCCACAAAAAATAAAACATTTTCTTTGGTAGGTCCTTTCTGGTCAAGTAGTAGTCAAATCTAATTTAGTTCGACAAGGTATCTAATGTGATGAACGCTCTGCTCGTTGTGGGCCAGATAATGAGACGATAAATCATGTTATTTTTGAATGCCCTCTAGCTTTACAAGCTTGGACATGTCTAAAATACCAACGGGGACCAATTTCCCAAGTTCTTCTATTTTCTCGAATATTGATCACCTAATCTGGTGGTTACCGAAAAAAGAAGAATTTTAAAATTTCCCCTAGCTTATGTGGTATTTATGGAAAGGCAAAAATGTGAAGATTGTTACAAACAAGGATTCAGATCCCCGAGATTTAGTATTGGCTGCAGAGTCAGAGGCAGAGACTTGGGAGCGGATCCAAAAAGGAGACAAGGTCAGTACTGGAAGTATTACTACATCCACACAAGAACAGGGAGTGATTGCTAGACCCCTTACTCTGAATCCAACTTTTTTGGCTATAGGTGTATGTGTGACGCCTCTTGGAAGGATTCCGATCTTGTAACTAGCTTAGGATAGTACTGCTTTCCTTATGAGGACGGAGGAGTAAATATAGGGGCACAAAGCATTCGTCGTAGTCTCTCACTACTTCACTCGGGAATTTGAGGTGTTACTCTGGGTTATGACATGTCTTATTGCTCTTCGCATTTCTGAGGTGGAGTTTGTCACAAATTGTTCTGAGCTTGTGAAGATGATCAGAGCCCCTTCTGATTGGCCAACTTTTCTCCCATACCTAGAAGACTTTTCCAGACCGAGGGGCCATTTTGGCCAATGTTCTCTTGTCTGGATTCTGCTTGCTTTGTATCACAAGGCCAATTTCATAGCCCGCAATGTTAGAGGGTTATCTAGGAATCAGGTCTTTGTGAATGATATTCCCCTATTTTGGACTAGTTCTGTTGTGTAATTGAGTTAAGTTGACAAAAAAAAAGTTAGCGGATAATATTTGTAACTCATGTAATATACGCGTTAACGGGTAAAATACATAAGATAACAAATAATAAATATTTAACAGGTAATATATATATTTTAGCAAATAGTAAATGTATTATCATGTAATACTTTTAAGTTAGCGGATAATAAATATGTTACTTATGTAATAAATAAATAAACTGGTAATACATTTACAAGTTAGCGGATAATAAATATGTTACCACGGCAAGAAATGTATTAGTAGGTATATATTTTATTTTAGCGGATAATAAATGTGTTACCCATGTACAACATGGATTATCGGATAATAATTATATTACCATGTAATATATTTTACGTTACCGGATAATAAATATGTTATCCTAGTAAAAAATGTAGTAACAAGTATTTGATTTTATGTGAGCGGATAACAAGTGTTTTTCGGGTATAATATATATTTCCGGGCAACGAATGGAGCTCGCATTTAATGATCTGTCTTCTCTCTCTTCCATCAAATTTTGATAAGGGCATATCAGTATTTTATATACGTGGGCCATTGTTAGTTTCTTTGTTTCCAGACTTTCATTGTTAATAATGTGATTCCATGAATATTCATCAAATTCACTCTATTATTTTATTATTGTTTTTTAAACAACATTTTTAGTCAGTGAATGGATGATGTTAAACGTAGTTAGGCCGATTGCAAAGATATGCACTTATCCTGTCAACGATTCAAAGCTATTATTTGAGGTCGACACTTTCGAAGTACACTTTGAAAAGATTTGGACAAAAGTCTCAATATCAAATCTTTGTATAAAGATTTCCATATTTAGAAGATTACACGTAAGCCACTTGCATGGTCTCTACTCTTGAGATATGGAATGCATGGTGAAGACAAAATAATCATTAACTCTCTACCAAGAGCAACCGTACACTATACATTGGCTACCTTCCTCTCTCTACAGTCCACACCCTTACATCACTTTTCCATCAATTTATCCTTCTACTTTAAGCACAAAGATAACAGACCATCATGTCTGGCAAGATCTTCAACACTATGATCTTGGATGACAAGAAACAGAATTATTCATTCCCTATCATGCATATGAAATGGTTTTGACAAGAAACCGTCTGAAGATCATCGGAACACCTCTTAATGTGACGGATCAAAACTTTCAAGACCTTGTGGAACAACTACCAAGGGAATGGGGACTAGTCATGAGTGTGCATGGCCGAATATTAGACTCCAACTTCGTGGAACTCCTTTTCTCTTCCGATATTGACCTCATAGCTGTTATGAGAAGACAACCATACACCTTCAACAACTAGTTCGTGGTTTTCAAAAGATGGGAAGACTACCCTCCGTACAACTATCTCAACAACATCGATCTATGGGTCCAAATCCACGGTGTTCCCTTGCAATACTCATCTGAACAAACGGCGCCCATGATCGTCGGAGCCCTACGAGACATCATGGCAGTTGACTTTGAACCTCCAACCATCTCACACCCTCAGTTTGCTAGAGTTAGAATCCAGTTTCATATCAACATGTTTCGCTTCTTCCGCAAGATACAGCTTGAAAATGGGAATTATTTCGAGGTTTGGTTCCTCTATGAAACATTCACACATACATGTCTTTACTGTAAACTGTTAACACATAGTACCAATGCATGTCCGTATTACCCTCACACTCCTCACCTATATGTGGATCCGCCGGGCATGGCATATGATGACAACCAAGCCACATAAAGCTTAGTATCTTTCTCATACCAACATGATGGTCAGCTTCTTAGGGCTATCAAATAAATACAACAAATGCAAAAAATCATGAAATTGTAGTACTTTGTTCACTCGCTCATCCGATTGAGCTCAAATTTGACCAGCAGTGGATTCAGTATCCCACTCTTCACTGGTTAAGTTTCATCCAATTCCGAAAACTTTAGGTTCAACTCGACCGACCCACATGCTCGAGTTCGTCCTTGTCAATTCCATTTCCTTCACGTTCGACCTCTCAACTTCAGAGAACAATCTTCTCCCTTTGGAGGTTCATGTCAGCTTGACAGTTCTTGTAAACGACAATTCCTTACCATAGGCTGTAAGGGAAAAATGAGAGGCATCAGATCGTAGAGGGCCCGCATTCTATCTTCATTGCTTAATATTTCATTAAAATCCCCTGTTAAAAAGCAAGCTCATTGACGAATAGATCATATCTATTCTATTTGCCACACAGTATTTCTAAGATGCCGAACATGTTCCCCGTATAAAAAAGGTGACATAAAGATTATGGATCCAATGTTGAGAATGGTATCAATCACCTTATTGTTAGAACTTATGATTCTTAAATCTTGTGATTTTTTCCAAAAGAGTGCTAACCCTCTACTTTAACCATTGGGATCTATTATATGAGATTTATCATATCCCATCCATCGTTGAACAGAAAGAACATGAGAATTAATTTTAGTCTCCATGCGGAATAAAATATCTGAAAATATTTATTTCCGTATTTTCTTAAGGCGTTCAACTGTCAAGGTGCTACTCAAGCTCTGACAGTTCCAATTAAGTATAGTCATGGTTGCTTGGGTGGCTTCTGGATAACCACCAGACCTGCTATTATCATCCTCGTACTCATGTTTCTTAAATTAATATCCATTACATGTCTTTTTGTTTTGTTTCGTATGCCTATTCTCCATGGTAGTTGTTTGTTTTATCTCTGAAGTTGTCAGTGATTGATCATATTGAATTATGGGAGATTTATTGAAAGAGATTTTTTATTTTCTCTCCAACAAATATGTTTTGGGAGACCCCTAGTTAGAAGAGCCGCCTGTATTTTTCTCAGTGGATGATGAGTTGTTCTGACACACATGATCTTCATTTGCTAATAAAATAGATCTTGAAAAATCTTGCAGCCCAGCTTGTGTTGCTTCATCGGATTAAGGGACATTGCTAAGAAAGGTTCGTAATTGATCTAAAATGGAAATTGGTAATGACAGATGTCTTTCATTAGCTCTCGACAAAGAAGCAGTATTAGCTTTTGGAATATGTTCTGATACGATTGAATCCTTAACCATTGTTTGTGTGTTATCCACTAATCCTATTTTGTTCTATGTCAAAAAATATGAGAGGGCATATATTCTATTCGTGAGTTAAACATAAACAATGGTAACAACATTTTCTGACTCTTTCAAATTTAATACCAACTACTAAGGATATTCCGGCGAACTCAATGATCTGTAACGACAGATCTCAATGTCCGCCGTGAAATACTCTTGTCCGTTGACAGAAGCATTCGCCGTACTCTACCTGTTCCTAAATAAGAAAATGTTATTCATTGTTCCAGCAGCTTGGACTAGCAATTTCTTATACAACTATTAGTTTAACAACATGAATGGACTTCTGTTCAATATAACAACCAGAGGATTCAACAACAAATTCTATTGGGGAACTCAAATGGCTGGATCGATTGCAATCGGTCACAAGATGGATTTCAGCTTCAAAAGCTGGAGAGCTAGAGGATTCACCAGAATATACTTAGTAGCCATAATGGGAACCGCCATTTGGGCCGGAGGATTAGTTAATCAAAATGGTTACTCGTTATACAATCTAATAGAGAAAAACTAGATTTTAAAGATTCATGGAAAGAATTTGCGGGATCTTTTGTGTTATATATGAGTTATGGATTGTTAGATCTTATGTATCAGAGTATGGTGTATTGGTTGATAGGAGAATTAGCTCATGATTCACAGACTTTGATTAGTTATAGTGGATTCTAAAAAGGAGTGTAGAGTGCATGAGCTGCAATAGCTTGGCAAGTAGATACTCGTAAGGTTTCCTTAATGTCACAACTTATTGTAATTTGGTTACTCACTACTATAAGTTATCCTCTTCTGGTTCTTCTGGTTCTTCTGGTTTACTTTTATGTTAAAGACCAAGATGTGAAATGTCTTGAGGATGTGTAATGTCTTTATTCTTTTGATGGTATTTGGGAGGTTTTTTGAGTTCTTACAAAAACAAATAAAGTCAGTGCCTCATGATTATTGAGTAATGTGGGTAAAATATTGGTGGCTGTCTTAGAATGATTCATAAAAGCTGAAGAGCTGAGCTACGTTTTTGACTAATTAACACCCTAACATCACTATATGTGTATCCATCTCATATCAAAATATCTCTTTCCATAGTTGTTGAAACTAGGATCACATAAACAACACACAACTTTTTACTAGTATCATCGGATAAATTCAATAGAGACCAAACAAAGGATCTTTCTCCTCACGCCTTACAAGATAGAACCTTTCAATCTTTTCCTCGTGTAACTCTTTTTCATTTACCATGACTCTTCAATTTTAGTACTTTGGGTGTCAATCATGTGTTATTAATCTTAACCATCCATAATCTTTGATAGAATTCCAAATGGAGCTTTCTCTTCTTCTTTTTCTCTCATAGATTGATTGATTCCTTATGGGTTTTGCCAATGATTTTTTGTTGCTTGTAGAAGGTACCATTGATTTTGATTCATTAAGCTCACTTGATTTTGCCTTTATAATTTAATCAGGGTTATTCGCATTGACGAGGTCAAGATCATAGGATAACATTCCGCAGCCCCACGCCTAGTTGTAATAAACTCAGAGAACTTCATCTGGTGGTATTCTTATTTCTGAAAACTGTGTTGTGTCTGAGAAATCATTGGGGTATATATATAACTCTTTTGGATTAATCATCATCTCTTACACTTCAAGTTAAGCTCTTTATGTTTTCCGAAGCTACACCTACTGCTTCTCCCTATTTGTCAAGCTATGCGAATATACCTGGAATATGGACCCGAGAGCAAGTGGAAGCGTGGAAGCCCATCATGGATGCGGTTCATTCCAAGGGCGGCATCTTCTTCTGCCACATTTAGACTTGGTGGCATGGAAGCTGGCAAGGAAAGTCTTTTCCCTTCTCGATGTTAGATGGTATGTAATGAAAATGAAAGCTGATCAAGACACTTCTTACATAAGTAAAAGCTTTCATGGAGTGGAGGTTCACGGTGCACATGGTTACCTAATCAATCAGTTTTTGAAATACAAAGTGAATGACAGAAGTGACGAATATGGTGGGTCACTAGAAAACCGATGTAGAATTGTTGTGGAAATAATCGAAGTAGTGGCACAAAAGATAGGTTCAGAACGTGTCGAATTAGACTTTCACGCTTCGCAGATTGCATAGAGTCAGTGACTTTAACCCTGAAACATTAGGACTTTACCTGATCCAAGCTAGGAACACGCCTGGAATCCTCTACTGGCACATGGTTGAATCTAGGATGCAAACCTTTGAAAGAATCATGGAGTGCAAAGAATCACTAATGCCGATAAGAAATGTTTTCAAAGGAACATTTATAATAGCAGGAGGTTATCTTAGAGAAGACAACAAGGCGGTAGCAGAGGGAAGAACTGATCTGATGGGTTATGGATGAACGTTCCTGACAAATCCGGATCTTTCTAGGAGATTTAAACTTGATGCACCATTGAATTAATACGACATATCAACATTCTACATTTTGGATCCTGTCGTGGGATACACAAACTGTCTTTTTCTTAAGTCGCATCTTCCATACTAGTAAAATATTTGTTCTCATTTTCATAAGAAACCTTTACACTCAGTTTGTGATGTCTGAAAAGAGTTCTCTTTGTATAGCCGATGCTAATATTTAATCACAATGAGATATGAATTCACTATCAAACGCTATCAGGAACGAACACCAAAGTCACAATAACTAAAACTGGAAAACTCATTCGGAACACCAAATAGAATACTAATACGTGGGGGTTAAAAATTAAATGTATATAAACTATAGGGATCAGATTATAAATGCTTGCAACTTGGTTAGTGTTTGTGCTAAATGAATTTTCTCATTCTTTGTGACGGCGACAAGATTATCGCCGGGAAACAAAAGGAGAAGATGGTTAACACCTAGAATAACTTTAAGAGTGAAAAAAAAATATTGTTTAACTTTCATTATAGAATATGACCTCCCATTTTATAACAATAATCTTATTCTTTTTTATCCTTTTATTGAAATATTATTATTTTAATAGTATGTAATAAATTAAAAGAAAAAAATAGATAAAAACCAATTAATTTTGGAATTGTGGATTGTTGTGCATTCATTTTTTCTTCTCACTTTTTATTCTTCTTTCACGAAATAGAGTAAAATTTCTCATCTTCATTTGTTTATTTCTCCATTTTTCTAAACACTCAAGACGAAAGTTGAATTACGAGTTTTACTACTTTTTCTTTTTGATTATAGTATTTATTGAGAGTTTAACGTTAATAAGATGGTTTCAACATATTTTTCAGTTAGAGATTTATGTTTAACGTTAAAAATTATTGATTTGCACATACAAACTTGTTTAATTAGTCTTATACTATAGAATTACAAATTTATGGATAATATAAGATAAATTGTTTTGAATCGTAAGTAGATACTACTGATTCAACGAGTTGTATCTTGCATAACTAGGACAACTAGCTTAACTAGTATAACTATTTCCATCAGTATAACTGGCATAACTAAAACAACTAATTCATCCTAATGTTAGTTTTTCTTCTTTTCACAGGAAAATGAATAATAGTTCTATGGTTATACGTTTAGATTATGGAGGACATTATACAAAAAATGGTGATGACGTACAATGGAATCAAAAGGAAGATCATACATATATTGTAGTGATCAAGAGATCTATGGAAGAATTCACTTATTTGGAGTTGATTGAGAAAATAAAGAAGAAAATTATGATACTCGATTTTTCAAAAATGTTGAAGTTAAGTTACATTCAATTGCTAGAGGATCCTAAGAAGATGTGTTAGGATACTTAATGGAAGAGAATAGAAATCAACATAAAAATATTTTGCATATGGAGCTCATTGGAGGTATCGAACAAAACCAGAGTTATGAGCAACTTTTAAGGTATGATCTAGGTAGTGGAGCTGATGTAAGGAATAAAGAGATTGAGAGGGATGCTAGAGTTAATGGTAGTATGGTTTCTCTAAACACAGAACTTGAAGCACCATATCAGTTGGCTATATTAGATAATATTTCTCATATTTCAGATGGTGAAAATTATCCACTTGAAGAAGTTGCATACGATGTTGATATTACATATGATGTGCAAGAAGATCATATTGTAAGTCTTGAATGGGAAGATGGTATGAATTTGAGTATAGGTCAAGAATTTGGGAGTAAGAAAGCAGTGCAAGATTTGGTTGAGCTAGCTATACATCGGAACTATTTTGAAGTTGCTACAATTAAGTCTACAACCACATTGTTAGTGTTAAAATGTCATGGTAGTTGTTTTAAGTGGTCTCTACGAGTAGAAAAGCTCAAGAATTCAGATTGTTTCTTGGTTATAACTTACAACAAGATGCACACATGCTCCCATGTTGAGACGAGTACAAGCAGAAATAGAAGAAAAGGCACACTAGGATTAGTTGCATCTATATTGCGTGAGGATTATCTAGGTCAGTTTGACACTTCACCTCCAAAAAATCTCATGGGCTTGGTTCAAGTAAGACTTGGTGTTAAAGTTTCATATTCTACTGCTTTAAGAGGAAAAAAACAAGCTGCTAACGAGGGAAGAAAGTTTTATGCTTTTGCCTTCTTATTTGCACATGTTGGAGAAGATGAATCATGACACAGTAACACATATTGAATGTGATGAAGAGAACAAGTTCAAGTATCTATTCTTTGCGTTAGAAGCACGCATTGAAGAGTTTAATAGCATGAGAAAAATTATCATTGTGGATGGGACATTTCTTAAGACTACATATGGTGGAGTACTTATAGTTGCTACTGCTCAGGATCCAAACCGTCATCATTATCCAATTGCCTTTGGTGTAGTTGATGGTGAGAATGATGCAAGTTGGAGGTGGTTTCTGAATATGTTAAAGAAAGTGGTGCCAGATGATCCTAAACTTGTGTTTGTTTCTAATAGAAATGCAAGCATTATCGGGAATTTGTTGAGATGCTGGTTGAGGTGATGGTTGAGGTCTTCCCATAATGTCTGCCCGGGACTGAACATCTAAGTCAAAGAGGTCTTCCCATAATATCTTTCATTTTTGTTCTATTGGTACATTTTTCCAACCATCAACAATAGGATCAAAGATAGGCATTTCCATCTCCTCATCATCCATGATTTGAGCCATAAGTAACTCTTCTTCACCCTTAGGTAGCAGAATACTACGAATTGCCTGAAAGATAATAGAAATTAAACCAGTTACACCCGTTGAACAAGTTGTCCTAGTTAAACAAGTTGTCCTAGTTAAACAAGTTAAAGAAATTGTCCCATTTAAACAAGCTAAGCTAGTTAATCAGTTATATAATGGAAGTAATACTAACCTTTGTATCTTTAAGTGCTTCATACATTTCTCCGAGACTAAATATTGTTGTGCTTCCATCTTTAAATCTTCTTTCGCACATTCTTGGACAATCTTCGCGTGCACCTCAAACTCCTAATCTAAATTTTGTTTTAAGAGGTGAAATGCACTCAAATGTTAATGGCTGCACAAATAAGTGTACAAATTAAATAACTAGAATCAATTAAACAAACAAAACCACCTAAACAAAACCAACTAAACAAAACCAAGTTAAACGAGTTAAACAAGTTGTGCCAGTTAAAGAAGTTGTGTCAGTTAAACAAGTTGTGCTACTTAAACCCATTTATCTACATATACGAATTTAAACCAGACCTATGTAACTAACATTTACCTCCAATGCCAATATGAATCCAAGAAATGTCCAAGTATGCTACTTAGTACCATTCCACCGATTCAACAATTTCCAAACTTGACTCATACAGTCATCAAATGTTAATCGCCCCCATGGATATGTCTCACACAATTGTAGATCATCGACCACCCTTAGTAAGAAAGAGTCTATTGGTCCTCCAATATTCTTAGGCACCCTATGTATCACAGTTGCAAGGAAATACAGAACTACCATCTTCAACCTATCATTTGTCTCGTCTTTCATTGCGAGAAGCTTATTCAAAACGTCCTTAACCTCTGGTTTAGCACCCTCTCCAAAATACTTCTCCACGAATCTCATACTCCCCAACTGGTCATGGTTTTCTGGGTATTGGTGATAGTACAGTCCGCTAATCAAACCATGCTCATTTAATGAGTAACGAATCGATATACCATTCACAACAAACCAACACACATTATCGTTTTTTTGTACGAGCTGCGCGGAGAAGCAATGTCCACATTCCCATCAGCTTTTTGGTGCCATGTAAATGCATATGAAAGAAATGCTTGAACTGGAGGTGCTCCTTAAACCATCTCCTCTCTGTGACTCCAAGACTCTCAATAATCGTCACAGCTTTTAAAGGATCACACCTTGTAGCAAGCTTAGGATAATATAGATACTAATCGGATTTGAATACCAACTTATGTGGTTTCTTTGGCTGCTGATGTTGTAATCAGAACAATAAACAATTAGCAATTGAATCATTTCTACAAATTACAATAGTTGTACAAGATATTCAAGTTATACTAGTATTGCTAGTTATTCTATATATTATAGTTATCCTAGTGATTCTAGTTATACTAATTAGTCACAGTTATACCGTTTGCAATGATGAATCAATGTTGTCTTCATCGTCTTCTTCTATTATATGTGGTCCTTGATGATGATATGAAGGGTTTTTTGTATGCACAATTACCAATAGTATCTGCATCATTGAAAAACAATAAAAAATCAACTATCAATTATAGTACTAACTATAGAAATCTCAAACATTAACTATTACAGTGAATTCAAAAATCTCAAAAAAATTTCATATATGAAAAATTGTTAGCTCGTTGCCTCTAAATATGAAGTAACATACTCTAATCTTAACAATTTCCAACCAAAAATCAAAAATATTTACAAAATACTGCAAAAAAAATTGGTACAAAATCTTTGATAATTTTCGATGTTTCGGTGTTTAACTTCTAAATATCAAGTGAAACAATTGGTACTTCATAATTCTAACAAAATCGAACCTACAATCAAAGAAAATTATAACAACTGAAACAAAATTCGGAAAAAAAAACTCTAATTTACCAGAAAATGAATGAGTAAGGAATTTGGAATGAAAATGAAAGAAATTGAGAGAAGAGGAAGAAGAATAATGAAGATTTGAAAAAGATTCAGCTTCATTGAAAGAAATAAAAAAGGAGAAAAGGTCAAAAAATGTCAAGGGTATAATAGTCTTTTCTACTTTATGTTATTAAATATTTTTTGTTAAATTGTTAATTTTGGGCGGGTTATGTTGGATTTTTTCAGTTTTGTGATGTCAACAATCCGGGATGATAAACCATAAATTTCTATAAGAACGAGGGATAAGGAATCTGATTCGACTGTAGTGGAGAAACCAAATCACAAGCACGCGACTGATTCATTTTCCAGCGAGGATTTGGTGTCGCCGGTGAAGAAGGCGAAGAAGTCAGAGGAAACCGGATGTGATGCATCGAACGGGAATACTAAAGATTCGAAATTTCCCAGTGATACACAACTTGAGAAGCAGGAGGGAGGAGAAGAAGATAAACCCAGCTGTATAGATGAAGAGAAGAAGGAGTTTCTCATTGAAGCTGATGCTGCTGAAGACAAAGGAGCCAGGCAAAATATGGAAAATGTTTGGGTGGTTTTACCTGACGCTTCTTTGGATTTCCCAGGAAAACTAAGGTAAAGTACAAGATTTCAGTTGATTCTAGTTCTATAATAGCCAATAGAACACATCTAGCTACATCTGCCAGAGTGACACTTGAGATTAGGAAGATCCCTGGTCTTTTCGTGCTGCAAAGTTAAAGTTTTTAATTGGCAAACTGTTATTTTTATTTCGAAATATGTATTGATTTTCTTTGATGTAGGTGTGCTCATTTTACTATCTACGATGGACATGGAGGTCGCTTAGCTGCTGAGTTTGCTAAGACGCATCTTCACCTTAACGTTCTTTCAGCTGGGTTACCACGTGAGTTGGTCTGTCTTACTTGGTTCAGATTACTAATGCCTTTATTCACAAAGCAAGACTCTTCTGGTATCAATCAGTTATTTTCACTTCACCTTTCTTTTTCTTGTTAAAAATGTTCGATTGCTGCTTCAGATGGACGTCAAAGTTGCTAAAAAGGCAATCCTTGAAGGTATATATGTCCACTTTCTAGTCATTACATTTTTGCTATTAAGATCCACAGATTCTGAAAACAACTTCGCTATCAGGTTTCGGGAAAACCGATGAGTTCCTCCTGCAGGAAAGTGTTTCAGGTAATTTGTGTGTGTAACGGTTTTCCCTCAGCATATTCTGTGTCGAATGTCTGAGCTTTTCTCCTCAGTTCTCCCTGACCTGTGTCTGGTGCAGGAGGATGGCAAGATGGCGCCACAGCAGTGTGTGTCTGGATAGTTGATCAAAAGGTATTGACAGTTGGGATGACATCATGCAAGTGATGGGGTCGTTCCCCATTTGGAATTCAATATTTTGACTCTCCTTTTTCATAGAGTTCACAAAATTACTCGACCTTTTCTCCAGTATTCACACCCACAGCCTCTCATGCATCTTAGGTTTTTATTGCCAATATCGGTGATGCCAAGGCTGTTTTGGCACGATCCTCCACTACCAACGAATCGGGAAATCATACAGAAGCATGTAATCCACTCAAAGCAATTGTCTTGACGAGAGCATAAGGCAATTTATCCACAGGAACGCTCTCGCATTCAGAAGGTTAGTATTTGATGTACTTGATACCAAAAGAGATTTCTCTGTAAATTTGAGTACAAAATGCTCGGTTAATAAATTAGTATTGAGTTATGCAGTCAGGTGGTGTTATAAGCTCAAATGGACGTCTACAAGAGCGTCTTGAGGTTTCTAGGGCTTTTGGCGATCATCAGTTCAAGAAGATAATGAAACTTTGGCTTCCACTTTATATTGAGCCCATATCAGTTTTGAGACTTTAGCTCTCAAGTGCAAAATCCTTTCAGCATGTTCTTGAACCTAGCTTTGTATCATTTTGCGACTCCAGACATCAATCTTGCCCTCAATTTGTTAGTCATCCTGAAATCTTATTGGTTATTCGCGTTAACACAAGTTATTGAATCCAGTTTGGTGTCTCTGCAACTCCGGACATTCATGCTTTTGAATTAACTGAGAGAAAATTTTATGATTCTTGGTTGCAATGGATTGTGGGAAGTAAGCTCTTCATTTGTGGTTGTGCAGTTCTCTATGAGAACATTAGAATTGTCTTTTCCATACAAAGTTTGCTGCTCGTATAATCTACACTACACAATGCTTCTGTTTGCAGGTGTTTGGACCAAGTGATGCTGTGGGTTTGTTCATAAACTTTTGAAGGTAAAAATACCTGCAGTTGTCAAATCACATTGTCCTCCATTTCACATCCTTGTTAATTAAACTTGTAGCCATGTGAGCTAATAGTTTGGTAGAACCTCTTGCACACAAATAAAGGTGTGTCAAGGGATAGTAAATGAGAGATAACTAAGAGGTTAAGAGCTTTGATTTTGCAGGAGGGCTTGCCTGTAAGCACGATAAGTCGCCGTCTTGTCAAGGAAGCTGTGAAAGAACGTCGCTGCAAAGACAATTTCACAGCCATCGTGATAGTTTTCAAGCGCGGATGACAAATTAAGAGCTTGAATGACCTTTGGGCATCTCTCTTTTCCTGGCTTGTATGAGTTTTACAACCCTTTTGTTGCTCAACTCTTCTTGAACTGTTAATGTATCACTCGAACTCAAACTATTGGGGCCGCGCCATTGAAAGAAAAAATGAATTTATTGATTATCAGAGCGATCTTTGTAGTGCAAAAGATTCACAGAAGCAAAAAAGAGAAGTGGAGAGCTTTATGATCATAATACAGGATGATTAGTTTTACAATGAATAAGCATGAGACAACGAAATATTATCGATGTGAATTTAAGGTCCCTCTGGTTTGTATCTAAGCAATAAAAAAGAGAGGAATAAATCGATTGCCAGTTTACACAAACTGAACAGCAGTAATTTGACAATTATAAATGTTGTGAACGGGGCAAGTGAGCGTAATCAACAGTCTTATTGGAACTCCAGATCAAGTTTCCTCTTCAAATGAGATCTATCAGCACTAGAAAATGAAAGATAAGAAGCCATCAAAACACAATCAATCTTGAGACTGTAATAAGAAGGGAAATTAATACACAGTGGGGCGAAGTAACTCTGTCTACCTGGTGATTGTTGGCCTGTTTGGAGGCCTCTCAGCAAGAACGGTAAAATCTAATGACATGGGTGCTTGTTGATCCTTTTCAACATGAGACTTCAAACTGTCAACTCTCCCACGCTCAGGCATCACTCGTCTAAGCTTATGTGGTGGTGATAACATTGTAATGGTCTCATGTTTACCATAAGAGGATTTACCATCTTGCTTGCGAACTGGCTTTGGGAGCTTAGTCGGGTCAGTAGGAGCAGGTGCAGAAGCGAAGTACCTGATAAAATGAAAACAAAGGTGAGAGAGCAGAACACTAGGTATACTTTTCCAATAAATAGGCTGCTACCTTCACGCACCTGTGTTCTAGAGCCTGCTTAATGGAAATTCTAGACTTTGGGTCATAGGTAAACATTTTGGACAACAAGTCGAGAGCATCTTCAGTAACTGCTGGGAATAAGGAACGTAGAGACGGTGCAGGGACAAATTGATACTCTACATAATCTGGAAGGTTTGTCACATCAGGCCATTGATCTGCTTTTGGTGTCCCAAAGGCAGCAAATATTTTGCTTAATTGGTCAATATCACTGTTTCCCTGCACCAAAGGAAACCAAATAAAGAAATCAAACAAGTACGCATACTAAAGTAATTAAGTTGTCTGACAGTTCAACATCCAAAGAGAAGATTGGACTAAATTCTAAATGTTAGCCACCATTAGTTGAGTAAGATTAATTCACCTGAAGAAACGGTCTGCGTAGCAGAAGTTCAGCGAATATGCAGCCAGCAGCCCAAACATCAACTGCGGCACCATATTGTTTTGAACCAAACAAAAGTTCTGGTGCTCTGTACCATCTAGCAAACACCTGTGCATCATCAGATATATTAAGGTATAAAGAAGATAATGAAACCTTTAATAGGAAAACTTATATCGCAGAGATGAGATAGCAACAGGTGATTGGGTAAATCCAGTAAAGTGTCACGAAACTTCATCATATCAGGGACTATATTATACAACAAGAAAAAGCAAAAGAATTTTGAAGCCTTCAAATTTTTCTCATTGATTGACACAATTACAGGTAACAACTGTCTTGATCATTTCATATAAGATATCTTTAACTAACTATTGTTACCGACCAACTAAGAGTGCAGCGAAAGATAATGGCAATACGGCAACAACATACCTGGTGGGTAAACCTACGATCTGGACTATCAAATATACGAGCTAACCCAAAATCTGCAAGCTTCAGCTGCCCATCAACTCCTATCAACAAGTTATTTGGCTTCAGGTCCCTGAACTCAACCAACGCATAATCATTGCTAAGTCGAGCAGCATTACAGAGATAAAAATAAGTTGTTTAGGATAAAAAGTACCTGTGCAATACCCATTTCTCGTGGCAATAAGCAAGTCCTTTAAATGTCATTAGGAGATAAGATTTGATGTCGGCAGGTGAGAGGAATATGTTTGAATCGCGAATGACTGCTTCGAGGTCAGTTTCCATGAACTCAAATACAAGATGCAAGTTCTCCTTGTGAGGAAATGCATCTATCAACAGAATTATATGTGGATGCTTTAGTTCTTTGAGCATCTTGATTTCCCTGAGAGCCGTAATATTTACACCTTCCTTTTGTTTACCGAGTCTTATCTTCTTTATTGCTACTGTGTGTCCCGTCTGCAAATTACCCCAAGAAAACAATAACTTCTTATATTCAAAGCAGCTAAAACTTCGAAGTCTATTCAGAGATTTCATCTAAAATCAATGAAGAAAAGGAACCAGAAACTACGTGTGAGGAAGAGAGATACAAATGCCCAGAATGCATACCCAACCGAAGGCTCCAAGTTCCATATTGAAATTCAAAATCATATGAAAATTAAGTCGAATTAACACCCAAAACAGTCAGAACTAACCCTTCACGGTACTCAAACTTAAAACCCAAAGATACACGCAAATACTGAACCAAAAAGGGAGAAATTAGTATTACCGACAGATTCTAAACCCTAATTTCACACAACAAATTTGGAGAATATCAGCAAAGATATTACCTTAGTATCAGTAGCCTTATAGACGACCCCATAGGTACCTTGCCCAAGAACCTCTTGCTTGAGATACCTATCAGCAACTTTCTTTGGCTGCTTCATCTCCCGCATTTTTGGTTTTCAGAAAGATACAACCAAATAATCGGCTTGTCTACTTGTTTACGTTGGTATTCACAAAATCCCTCTCCACAATTCAGTTGCTACCCGGAAGTCGATAAATATACTAGATAAAAATCGACGATGAGGAAGACACTGTCAAAATTAGGGTTTCATTATTGGGAGCTCCAGCTCCGGAGGAAAAGTAGCCGTTGGCGCGTTTGCAGACGCAATCGGCAAACAGAGCGAAAATGAAAAAAAAACAAGAAAAAAAAGATGATTTACTAAAATATAAAACATATGTGTTTAGTATAGTGGCAAGCGGTAAGTTTACTAAAAACATGTACAATTGCACAGTGTTGACAACAAAAAATAGCAAAAAATTACTATTTTGTTTATTAAATTCGTAGTATAGCATTTTACTTTTTTTGATGAGTAAATAAAAATGTAATTACGAAACTGTCATTAATGAAATTTGCCACGTCAGCCGTCTCTCTCTTACGAACTCTATTAAACTAATTGAATGCAACGTGAAAGAGTTGATCATACTTTCGTAGTGTTGATAGCACAATAATGTAGTGTATGGTAAAGTTACATATGACCCATGGTAGAATTCGTTTTACTCGTGGAAAATGTAATTTGTTACCTTTAGTAAAAATGATAGCACAATAATGTAGTGTATAGTAAAGTTACACATAATCCATAGTAGAGTTTCTTTCCCTTGTGGAAAATGTAATTTGTTACCTTTGATAGAGTTGATAGTACGATAATGTATTTATGGTAAAGTTACAGATGAACCATGGTAGAGTTCGTTTTTCTCGTGGATGAGCTAATTTGTTACCTCTAGTAGAGTTGACAGTACAATAATGTAGTGTATGGTAAAGTTACAGTTGACTCATAGAAGAGTTTGTTTTTCTCGTGGAGAATGTAATTTGTTACATCTGGTAGAGTTGACAGTATATAATGTAGTGAATGATAAAGTTACAATTGAACCATGGAAGAGTTCGTTTTCCTCGTGGAGAATGTAATTTGTTACATTTGGTAGAGTTGACAGTACATAATGTAGTGAATGGTAAAATTACAGTTAACTCATGGAAGAGTTTGTTTTCCTTATGGTGAATGTAATTTGTTACTTTTGGTAAAGTTGATAGTACGTAATGTAATGTATGGTAAAGTTACAGATGAACCATGGTAGAGTTTATTTTCCTTGTGGAAAGTCTTATTAGTTACCTTTGGTAGAGTTAGTTGCCTTCGTAGAAGAGTTGTGTTCGATGTTTAGTAGAGTGAAGGATAATGGTCAATAGAGTTTGTACTAGTATGGTAGAGTTCATACTAGCATGGTAGAGTTCATACTTATGATAGAGGTCACACTGTTGGTTTCTTTGTTATGATAGAGTTCATACTTATGATAGAGTTCATACTTATGAAGAGAGGAAACAAAAATCGCAAAGGAGAGAAGACGAAAGGAAGAGAAGAGAAGAAAGGAAAGAGAAGAAGAGAAGTGGTGAACTTGCGGCCACATAATTATAAAAATTATGCGATGGCCTTGCGACGTCGGATTAGGGTTTCTGAGTTGCAACATCCATGCGAATCTACTGTGACATATATTGTTTTCGTTAAAGGGTTGAAACGTTGCAAAGACGTAGCAAGTTTGCAACGCCTCTGCGACATCAAGGCATGAAACGTCGCAAGGGCGTAACAAACTTGCTACGTCCTTGCGACATCAAGGCCATGACGTCGCAGAGGCTTTGCAAACTTGCAACTTCTTTGCAACGTTTCAACCCTTTAACACGAAAACACTTAGACGAAACGTATAGCGTTGCATAGAGTTTCCTGATTGAAAACACTTATTTGACATTCCCGGTGCGTAGAGAATATGATTGATACTTAGTGGGCTCGCAAAACACTTAAACGAAAACGATACAAGGTGCTTTGCACATATTCGTGATCCAAAACACTTATATAACATGGTCGGGATTGATTCCAAAAATTAAACGTAGCGAATATAACTGACATAATATTATCGATGTACTCTCGGCATATTCCAATTGCACTTTACCACCCTTATACGGTAGCCGGTTTGTTTACGGGTAAGGTTCAGGTTTACTTTTTTACCTTAACCGTTTTCAGCTAGTTGCTACGTCCTTGCGACGTTAAGGCATGAAACGTTGCAAGGATGTAGCAGACTTGCTATATCCGTGCGACATCAAGGCCTTAACATCACAGAGGCGTTGCAAGTTTACTACGCCCTTGCGACGTCAAGGCCTTGACGTCCCAGAGGTGTTGCAAACTTGCAACTTCTTTGCAACGTTTCAACCCTTTAACACGAAAACACTTAGACGAAACGTATAGCATTGCATAGAGTTTCCTGATTGAAAACTTTTATTTGACATTCCCGATGCGTAGAGAATACGGTTGATACTTAGTGGACTCGCAAAACACTTAAACAAAAACGATACAAGGTGCTTTGCACATATTCGTGATCCAAAACACTTATATAACATGGTCGGGATTGATTCCAAAAATTAAACGTAGCGAATATAACTGACATAATATTATCGATGTACTCTCGGCATATTCCAATTGCACTTTACCACCCTTATACGGTAGCCGGTTTGTTTACGGGTAAGGTTCAGGTTTACTTTTTTACCTTAACCGTTTTCAGCTAGTTGCTACGTCCTTGCGACGTTAAGGCATGAAACGTTGCAAGGATGTAGCAGACTTGCTATATCCGTGCGACATCAAGGCCTTAACATCACAGAGGCGTTGCAAGTTTACTACGCCCTTGCGACGTCAAGGCCTTGACGTCCCAGAGGTGTTGCAAACTTGCAACTTCTTTGCAAAGTTTCAACCCTTTAACACGAAAACACTTAGACGAAACGTATAGCATTGCATAGAGTTTCCTGATTGAAAACTTTTATTTGACATTCCCGATGCGTAGAGAATACGGTTGATACTTAGTGGACTCGCAAAACACTTAAACAAAAACGATACAAGGTGCTTTGCACATATTCGTGATCCAAAACACTTATATAACATGGTCGGGATTGATTCCAAAAATTAGACGTTGCAAATATAATTGACATATTATTATCGATGTACTTTCGGTATATTCCAATTGCACTTTACTACCCTCATACGATAGCTGATTTGTGTATGGGTAAAGGTTCGGGTTTACTTTATATATATTGCAATCTCATTGCAAACGTCTCACAATTTTGCTAGGGATAACATGCATCGCTACAACGTCGCAATCTTGCTAGTCACTTGCGATGGCATTATGTGTCTTGCAATCACCATGCATAATCATCGCACTGGTGTCGCAAGTCTACGACACCACACTGGCGTCGCAGACTTGCGATGCCTTTGCTATGTATTGTTATTTATCGCAATGTAGTTGCAACAGCATCGCAATCTTGCAACGTCATTTTTTCCATCGCAAATGACCTGTTTTCTTGTAGTGAACTTGCACTTTCAATCTCTCACTTTTTGACTTGATGTGCATCTCGAGCAAACAGGTTCCTATTGTGCACAATCAGGTTCTTGTTGTGCTCTCCCTAAAATATGTCTCCCCCATAATCAGACATTTGTATACAGCAGCTCCTCCTGCTTAAGTGCATGTCAAGTAAAAAACAAACACATGTTTCTAGGTTACAACAAGTTGTTGCTAAGTGAATCACAATGTTGTTTTCCCTGATTGATTCTTGTTGTTTGACTTACTTCATACCCGTGTGTGATCCTATACAAAGTATTCTTTTCAACCTCACAACAAACCGCTATTCTCTTATGAGGCACATTATTAGACTTCTGTATGTTCCCTTGTATCTCCTTCATGTGTTGAGACCTTCTCGTGTCACAACATTGTCAATCTTCAATCATACCTTTGAACCCAAAATTTGTTTCTTCTCTGATTGTCCCAGTAGACTCTATCATGCTTAATCGCTTGTTTGATTATGTTCAGATATATGTGACACTTAGCTTTGACAAGACCATGCTTTCCACAAAACCAACAATCAACCCTTTGCTTCCATGAGTAATCGACAACTCCTTTGTTAGCAACATGTCTTCTGTTGTTATTCATGTATTGATTTCCCCATCTTCTCTTGTTGCGGTGAACATTTTGATCTGCTCGGTTTTGGGTCATCACAGTTTTATTTGTGGATTTAGGTAGAATAAAGAGTTGTTTTCTAGGCGTTGGCTTTCTGCAGCTTTCTGAGGTTGAATGCTTCTGCTTGGTCTTGGTGTGATTCACACATGGCTTAGTCGATTTATTGACTTCTGGTGCAGCTTTAACAAACTTTGTTATACCACTAGATTCTGCTCCCAAGTAACCAAGCCCCCAACTAACATTGCTTGTTCTTCCCAAGGACAAGACTTTGTTAAGATCTTCAGTTCCTTTTCTCAACATCTTGATATTGCGTAATTGCTTTATCAATTTTCCTTCCAATTTAGACGTTTGTTTTCTTCACCAGTCTCAACTAAGGATGCTATCATGATGCTCAACTGTTCTTCTAAAGTCATATCCAACTTATCATCAGACCCACGTTCCTCAGCTATTGTATCTTCATCATCTGAAACTTCTATAATACCCTATTGTGCCACAGTTATTCAAAATGTTGATTTCCTGTTCATCATCGACTGTATCACTTCCACTCCTATAAATGAAAGTGTCATTTTCTTGTCAAGGCAAGTTACGACGTCTTGTCAATGTTGATCATGATCTTGTTGTCCGTTGCTTTGCTTTGCAAGTTTCGTAGTTTCTTTTTCAAACATCTGTTTTGAGCATGATACTTGCTTCCGTTGTTGAAACCTATTCAATATCCTGAGATGTTCTTCCACCATCTTCTGGATCTTATCTTCGAGATTATTCGTTTTATTCTTCCAAATATGATCAACCACAAGTCATCGCGAATTCTCCATGTCTTCATGGATCATCACCAGTTTTGAATATACTCCTTATTTAGTCGGTGTCTGACTCTCATACCAATTGTAAAAGCAGAGAATGCATCATAGACTTGATTTACCATTTTGGAGCGCACCAAAACAAAACTTTTACTAGATTTTTAAACAAAGAATTCTTACAACTCTTATGCTTTTGGTTTTACTCTCTCTCTCAGAAGAACCCGACAAATCTAGCCTAAGCAACCTTTTGATTGATCTCTAATCACTCCTCGTGATACGCAATCAAAGGATACACATGAACACTAGTGATAACCTCCACAACTCTTTGTTTTCTGGCTGTGAAGTTACAATTCTCTTAACAATGAAGACTAATGTTTTTCTCTCCAAAAACTATTTCTCACGTTAAAGTCCTAAAAACCTAAGTTACGTCTCTAACTTTTTTTATAGTCTCTCATGTAACTCGATTTTCTTAGATTCTCTCTTGATTTGTTTTAACAAAAAAAAAGTAATATTTCTCTTCCTTAATAAGATTTGTTGGGATTCTTCCTTAGAATCTCCAACAACTTCATAACATTCCTCTTCACGTTTCATGTTTAACCCATCTGACTTCTTTAAACAATAGCAATCATGTGATTTCATGTGACCATCAAATCTTGCACTTTCAAAGACTAGTTGATTAGTTTATCTTTTGATAGTTAAGTGTAACAACTTAAGACTAGTTGATTAGTTTACCTTTCGATAGTTAATTATTTTATTTCAAAAGATTTTGTTAAATGAAAAATCAATGTTAATATTTCAAAATAAATATATCTTTTTTCTACTAACAAAATTTAGTTATATATACATATTTAAAAAAATTATTAAAAACTACAATTATAGGTACTCATATAAAGTTCATATCTTCTTACTGTTTTTATTTGGGTAGTCTTAATAAGATTCTAAGTTTTATTAGGTTGGGTTTTTTTTATCAGCGATAACATCCTAGTTAAATAAGAAAAGTCGAAAAAGAAGTTCCACCTTTGGAAATTGAAACAACAGAAGATGAAAATACTCGATTTCAAGAGTTTTCGCTCAATATAAACAAATCAAAAACAAAGAAGCTCATTTTCACTTCGAAATGTTTTTGTTAATAAAAAATGTATTTACTCATTTGTGTGATGTAATGAAATTTTATTTGGCAGGTAGTTTTTAGTCTAGAGCAGGTGGTATATCCACTAAAGGCAGACGCACTTGTACATCTAGGGATAAAGTCCTACTGCATACATTATGTAAAGATTTGGTTAATAAACCAGCCATTTGTTAGTAGTGTTAACAAAAAAAAATTAATTATTATTTTACTAATTTTGTTATTAACTATTTAATTTAAATGAGTAAAATATATAAATTTTAAAAGTAAAAGTACATCTTAGACCATCATCAACGGTGGTTTTTGGTGAGTTTTTGGTGAGTTTCTTAAGAATATTTTTATTAAAAAAAAAAGAAAAAATGTGTTTAAGTGAAGAACCGTTTCTTATTTTGGAGGTGTGAAGAAACGGTTCTTAAACACACGTGTCTGTGTCTCCTTCTCACCACTCTGCATCTTCTTCTCCACCGAAGTCCATTCTTCTCCACCGAAGTCCAGCTTCAACAAGGTAATCTAATCCTGCAATTTTGTTTAAAATAAGTGGAATTTGCGCCGATTTAATGAAAAATTGGTTGATTGGAGCTATGGAGGAAGAAACAGTCCGATGTCATGCGATTCCTTCAGAGGGTCAGGTGTTGGGAGTACAGACAACAACCTTCGATTGTTCGTCTTGTCCGGCCTACTCGTCCCGATAAGGCTCATCGTTTGGGCTACAAGGCCAAGCAGGTGATTGTCATTTCTCGTATTTGTTTGGAATTCATCAACATTATCGTAGATTTTGGTTATCTATCTTCATTCTTAATGAGGTGTATGATCACTGCTGTTCTCTAGTCAAATGGTTGGTTGTTATTTGTCGAATTTGTTCTTGGACTGTATTTTTTGGTTGGTGTTCTGTATTCTAGATTGCGTAATTTTGATGTTTTTGTGTTGCGTAATTTTGATGTTTCCAGGGCAAGGGAATTGTTCTATTACTTAAAAGGAGGGAGAGTTGATTTCAGAGAAGAGCATAGTGAGGCTTGTGGACATTCTCGGTTTGGAAAAGAATACGGAAAAGGTTAGGTTCTAATCTGAAGTCTCAGACCAATGTATTCAAATGAACGTAAATCTGAGTTTGGTTTGTGTTTTAGGGCAATACCCTGTGGGGCATTCAGCTGGTGCACAAGTTGTTCGCGTGTTGCAGCAAATGCTTGCAGATAAGGTTTGAGTTGAATCCTTCTTTAATGGAAGAATATCTTATGTTTTAAAAGCTCTGTTTGTCAAAATCGAAGATTGTTTAATGGTAATAAAGGCTTGGTTAGATTTAGTTTGAATGCTCTGAGTTAGATTTCAGCCTTCTCAATGTGGTTAGATAGGTTTTGAATGCTCTTAGTTAGGTTTAAGTCTTGTCAATGTGGTTAGATAGTTGTTAATGCCTTTAATTTGGTTGATCTTCTTTACAGAAGATTGTTTTATTCTGATCATCTTTAAGTAGCCTCTACTTCTTCTCCTTCTTTTCATCCTTTAACCAAATCCCTTCTTTGCTTATAATGGATATATCCTTTACATATCCATATTCTCAGCCCTCAAATTTTGTTGACTTGTTGAATAGCCAACTTGAAAATCCCCTTGATGATTCCTGCAGTCAGTTACAGCAAAACTCTTCTCAGTGTACACCTCAAGAGCGAAGAGAAAGACGGCCTTGGACTCCCAGCGAGGATGTGTTGCTCATCAGTTCTTGGCTGAACACCAGCAAAGACCCTGTAGTTGGAAACGAGCAAAAAGGTGGAGCATTTTGGAAACGGATAGCTGTCTACTTTGCAACAAGCCCAATGGCTGCAGCTCGTGAACACCGTGAAGCTAGTCAGTGTAAGCAAAGGTGGCACAAGATCAACGATTTGGTGTGCAAGTTCTGCGGTGCATATGAGTCTGCAACAAGAGAGAAGTTGAGTGGCCAAAACGAGAACGATGTGCTTAAGCTTGCTCACCAAATCTTCTTCAATGATCACAAAAAGAAGTTTACTTTGGAACACGCATGGAAGGAGTTGAGGAATGACCAGAAATGGTGTGAGCTTTCACAGACAAAGACTGATGCATCCTCTAAAAGGAGAAGGAGTGCTGAGGATTCAGAACAAGCGGGCACGCGTGCAGAGGATATGAGGAGTGGTGAAGATGATCTTTCTAGCAATCGGCCTTCTGGAGTGAAGGCATCAAAAGCCAGAGGGAAAAGGGAGAAGTCTGAAGGTAACAATGTGGTTGAGTTTCAAAGGATGTGGGAGATTAAAGAGAAGGACTTATCAATGAAAGAGAGACTGTCGAAGATCGGTCTTCTTGACAGTCTCATTGCCAAAAAAGAACCTCTGTCTGAGATTGAAGAAGCTTTGAAGAAGAAGCTTATTACAGACATGTTGAGTAGTTAGAGATTTGGTTTGTTTGATGTTTCTGCTTAATGTTCTAGCTTATGTTTGGTTTGTTTTCTGTTTGTGTTATATGTTTTAGCTTATGGTTGGTTTGTTTTCGGTTTGTGTTTAACGTTTTGACTTCTGTGTGTTATAAAGATGGCTCTTGTTGTGTTATAAAACTTTGATCATTCCCAGTTTCTGCATATGGTGTATACAACATCTTCCATTGGTAATAGAAATTTGTGAAAATTAAGTATATGAAGCATGGGATTCAATTTAGCAACGTTTTATTCAATTTAGCATGGGATTGTATTGTATATGAAGCATGGGATTCAATTTAGCAACGTTTTATTCAATTTATCAATAATTCTGTTTATTTTAATTTAATTTAATAATGAACCGACTATATATATTATTGTTTTGGATAAATTAGTATGAATTCGTTAATAAATGCATAATTCTCACCTTCTTTCTACCTTCCTACAGAGAACAAGATTTAGACATAAATATCGAAATTTTTGCTTTTATTATTCCATAATTTAGTTGAGGAGACAAAAATTTGTTTTCACATGGATTCTTTATAAACTTTGCCTTCATATTAATTTTGACTAAATTTTTATGCTAACTAATTTTATTCACAAAATATTACTTTGTGGTTCTTATAACTTTTATAACTAATTCCCATATTTAATGTTACACTAATAGTAACCAACAATATATCATTCTGAGGTTAAGTTTTGGTTTGGTTGATAATTATTTTTTTGTTTTTAAATTTAGTTTAACTCGAAAAAATAAAATAAATTTAGATCGGTTCCTTTATAATTTGTTTTTTTTTTTAAATAAATTTAGAGCAAAACCTTACTTCAAAACTTTATCATCAAATACTTTCTTACCTACTAAACCATAAGGTCTTTGGCATATATATTGCTTACAGCCTAAGTTGTTAAAGACATCATAGAAAAGGACAAATGCTATACACATTCACGGGTTTTCATTATGCCAAGTTGACAAGATGTTACCAAAACACAGAACAGCTAGACATTCACATGTTTTCATTATGCCAAGTCTTAAAGTCATTTCTTCTT
Source organism: Lepidium didymum (assembly GCA_963920545.1). Classification (NCBI taxonomy): domain Eukaryota; kingdom Viridiplantae; phylum Streptophyta; class Magnoliopsida; order Brassicales; family Brassicaceae; genus Lepidium; species Lepidium didymum. The sequence goes on from OY986992.1 coordinate 8,390,767, forward strand.
CCACAGGCCAATAAAAGGCCACAGATCAATGTACCTTTCTTTATGCACTCTTCCCCCCCTTTATAAACCGATCAATGTACCTTTCTTCTTTCATTACTCCTTTTTATGATTTATGGCATCTTCATCACATAATACATTTGAAGGATCAGTTGATGAAATATTTGATCAACATTTTGATCAAATCTTTGATCAAACGTTTGATAATCTATTCATTGATTATGGTGATGATGATGATACAAACAAGTCAAAAAAAAAAGAGTTTTTATCGAAAGATATCGTGAAGAAGGCCACACACGTTTGTGGAACGATTACTTTAGTGAGACTCCAACATACCATGCGAATTTATTCCGATGACGCTTTAGAATGAACAAGTCATTGTTCTTGCGTATTGTTGATCGGCTCTCCAATGAAGTTCAATTCTTTCGACAGAACAAAGATGCTACTGGACGGTCTGGTCTCTCTCCACTTCAAAAGTGTACAGCAGCAATTCGTATATTAGCCTATGGTACCTCGGCAGATTCGATTGATGAATACCTTCGGCTCGGTCAAACTACTACTCGTTCCTGTTTGAAAAATTTCGTGGAAGGTATAATAAATTTGTATGGCAATGAGTACTTAAGAAGACCCACACCTGAGGATCTTCAACGACTACTCAATATTGGAGAGCAACGCGGGTTTCCCGGAATGATAGGAAGTATCGATTGTATGCATTGGGAGTGGAAGAATTGTCCCACCGCTTGGAAAGGTCAATATTCACGTGGTTCTGGAAAACCGACAATCGTTTTGGAGGCCGTGGCTTCATATGATCTCTGGATATGGCACGCATTCTTTGGACCTCCAGGTACCTTAAACGATATCAATGTTCTTGATCGCTCACCTGTTTTTGATGATATAATAAAGGGCCAAGCTCCGCAAGTTGATTTCTCCGTCAACGGAAGAGAGTATCATTTGGCTTACTATCTCACAGATGGGATTTATCCGAAATGGGCAACTTTTATCCAATCTATTCCAATCCCACAAGGTCCAAAAGCATCTTTATTTGCTCAATGTCAAGAAGCTGCCCGAAAAGATGTCGAGCGTGCTTTTGGAGTTTTGCAAGCTCGATTTGCTATTGTTAAAAATCCAGCTCTTTTTTGGGATAAAGCGAAAATAGGAAATATTATGAGAGCATGTATCGTACTCCATAATATGATTGTAGAAGACGAACGAGATGGATACACTCAATTTGATGTTTCAGAGTTCCAACACGTAGAAGGAAACGGAAGTGCACATGTGAATCTCACTTATTCCACAGATATGCCTACAAATCTCTCAAATATGATGGGTGTTAGAACTAGAATTCGGGATAGACGAATGCATCACCAATTAAAATCTGATTTGGTTGAGCATATCTGGAAAAAATTTGGCCGTGCTCATGATATTAATTGAGCCTTCTTTTACTTTTTTTATAATCCATGTTTACAATATTAAGTTTAATATCAAGTATGTTTAGTTAAAAAAATTTGCTTTTTATCAAATAAAATAATATTATTTATATTTCTTAAAAACCCTTAATGGGTTTCTACCAATGCATTACAACAAATAAAGGGTTTCTTAATAAAAGTTCTTACTTTGATTTTATACTTAAATATTAGTTAAGAAACTCATTAAGGTCTCTCCATTGATGATGCTCTTAGAAATTAAAATATTTATTTAGAATAGTAAATCATCTGAGCAAATCAATATGGTCTTATAGTCTTGTCGTAACTTTGGAGATTTACATGCAGAGATAATTAGGATTACAAGGAAGAGAGTCTCATCAGGAAGCAATGCGACGACAACGACACCAAAAAGCTGTACCGCCACTTCTTCCTCGAGCAACAGCTATTTCTTCATCGACATAAAACCAAATGAAGAAAGGGTCTTTGTTACTTGGTTCTTCCTCTCTGTCTTTCTTTCCCAAGCTAATCTTTAGAGGATCTAATGGTCCAATCTTTATCCGGATTTGTTCGAATATGAAGGCTAGGATCCGATTTTTCCATGAAAATGGTCCTTCGAACGTCAAAGCTCCTACCGGACCAAGATACACCCCATTCTCTATTCTTTTTCCCTGAATCAAGAATAGAGAAAACAACCGTTTTGTTACTTCCAAAATGTCGGTTCTCAGAACTTAATCAGCCTGAAACCATATATATGTCAGTTCTAAGTGTAGCCTAAGCCAAAAAAATACTTATGAATATCCAATAAGGACTTCAATCAATCAATCAATCTTTCTCTGGTTTTAGTATCCAATCTTCTGATACAAGTCATACAACCAGTTTAGGGGACTTACCGCAGCATCAAATCTCTGAACAGCGGTTAAAGGGAAATATCGACCTTTCGTCAGTTTCTTCTGTATGGTAAACATAAGATCCCAAGTGAGTGATGTGAATGGATCAAGACTACAAATTTCTTAGACATGAGGGCTAATTCATTTCAAATTGACCTCTGCAGTGAAGATTAGCATCCATGTTCGTCCAGGAGACTCGGTTCCACCAAGTGTTTCGAGGAACGAAGATGGATCAATTTTAGCCTTTTCAATTGCAGAGAAGGCAGCTAAAATCTCATCTGATGCAACCTTCCGAGTTTTAGCAGCGGTTTTTAAGACATTCACGCTCTCCATGATTTCCTACATTACAAAAATCTTTTCACAATCAAGTAAAAACTAGTTGACAAAATAGTATTCTGAAGTCTTTTCAGCTGTTTTACTGAACTCTTTCAGATTATCAATTTTGACAAGAACATAACTTCAGTAAAGCTCTTTGACTTTTGTAACCCTTCAGCAAGTTTCAAATAAGACGATAAACGAAAGCCCATAAGAAGAAGAAGCGTACTCTGTTAGCGCTTCGATCCGGTGCCGGTGGAACAATCTGGTTTTTACCATCGACCGTGGCTTTCACCAAAAGTGATCTCTCGCGACGACTAAAGAAGAGAGAAGAAGAAGATGATGATGGGGACGAAACCCATGAAGCTAGTGAGACCATCGTCGTCTCTAAAAGGCTCCTGAGGACTTTTCTTTCTTCATCATTCTTATTTTATTTCTTCCGCATTGAATTTTCGAAACCAAACCAAAATATACACTCAACTCAAGAGCTTGTCGTTCAATCGTTATCCACCAATTTTATTTGGATGAGAAAAGCTTTCAATTTTCTTGTGACCTTTATCTCCTCAATTTATAACCGAACCGAACCAAACCTTTAAGCTATTCAAGGTTTACAATTTTTGTTTGCCAAGTTTATGTTCTTTTTAGTTCGATTTGGCAAAATTTCAGAATTGTTTGGAAAGTAGTAATGAATGGAAAGTAGTAACGAATTGATGAGATCAACCCGAAACTGTATCGGTCAGGTCGTGTGGAAGCTAAAAGGCAGGAATTTGTCTGACAAGTGTTTTAAGGAACAAATAGAGTTTTCTCAACTATTAAATAACAATCTCCAAATAGAGCCGATAAACAGATTCAAGAGCCAAAAGGCTGCTGGTGGTAATAGTAAGTAGTAACTGTAGTAATAAAATGGCAAAGGAAACATTCACTCATCATGCTCATCATAATTCTCTTTCTAGCTTTATAAATGTCAAGAAACTAGTCTCAGGTTACACCCCTCCAAGGCTGTAAGAACTCAAACTTCAATCGCGCACCGAAGAAAAGGAATTAGACTCCTTCGTCAAATCATCATCTCCCACAAAGCATTTTCCTAGTCTCGCTCTTAGTGTGCAATCCGAAAGCCGTCTCCTACTATCCCAAGAACCAGATCTCCGTTTAAAATTTGGCATTTTGTTAAGGATTATTCTTCCATTTGGTAGTGCATAAAAATTGAAGTCAAAAGATCAACTCACCTATTTTTCTCACAAAATTTGGATCAAGCGCTTGAGGTAGCAAGATCAATCACCTTTCCAACAGCAATTGTTTTCCCTGTTTCCCATCCCAGAAAAATTATTAGTAAAACATGCACATATATTAGGATGAACAAACATATTTTTTTGCATTGCATTTCATAGTCTCCGAAATCTTTACCTTCAGTTCGTAGAGTGAATCTTCCAAGTTGAGGGAAATCCGAAAACTTTTCAATACAAATTGAGTTTGTAACCTGCAGAGATGAGAGCAACGGTGAGGATCTTGACAATAACTTGCAAAAGGTAAACCCCGTGTGGATGATGTCAACATTTCCGGTTAAGTTTCTGTAAAACTAGCATTAGTACGATCAATAAACATTTATTACTCTTTTCAAGCAGCAGACAACATCACACAAATGTGCATCCCATCCCAGGGACCATCACTAAAGTACTATACCAATTTCCAAACGTATAAAATTTCAAGCTTTTGTTTTGGTTGGGATAAAGCTTAAAATTTATAGCTATGAATGAAAATATGAAAGACAGAAAGATAAAAGGCAATAACAAGGAACCAGACCTGGATGCGACACACAACACAAGCACCATTTTTCACAAACAGAACTTTCTTTTTCATTGGTTTCCTTGTCTTGAGATCGATTTGACTTTTCAGTTCGATAATCTCACATTCCTCGACAACTGCATGGATGTGGAGAATAGCCTTGTAACCAGCTGTAAAAATTGCCTACAAGAGCAGCAAAACAACAAAGACTATTATTTTAGATATATATATATATATACTCATTAATAACATTCTGGAATGAATGTGTCACTTACATTGTCAAGCAGCTCAAGGATTTGTAGTTGGGCGACAAACTCAGTAACAGCAGGGACAGGCTTTACTGCAACAGAAAACAAAGAAAAACTCCAGATTGGTACAATTAAGAGAAGAATAAGATTATAGATATTAACAAAGTTATAGCCAACGCAAGTCATACGTAATGAAGGCAATCTGTAAAGAGTCATACTCACCTGTGCTGGATAAAACAAAACCTGAGAGGATGTCCTCATCTTCAATGCCAGTTACACGTACTCTCAAATTCTCACCCGGTCCTGCACGCTTAACTTTATCCTCATCGCAATATATAGCAACAACTTTCACATGTTCCTACATTGATCCATGAAAGACATTAGAATATCAATTAAACTGAAAATTACGTACAAAATGACAGAAAAGACATCTGAAAGAACCTTGTTTGGCATAACAACAAAGGAATCACCCTCCCGAATGCTGCCAGATTCTACTTTTCCCATAACAACAGTTCCCATGTCTTTGAACTTATCAATAATAGGCATCCTACAATTCAACACCTTAATTTGAATTAACACAGTGGGCAACATATCATATAGATAAATTTACAGACAATAAAGCTCCCTTCCAAAAATAGAGTGAAATATAATAGAAGATAGTTTTTCCTAAGTGGGGTAAGAAAGATGTCAAACTTATCATAGTTGCATGTGAGGATAAAACAATGCAAGGAAATGTTGAAATGTTATCATCCATCACAAACATGATTGATTATAAACAAGTCGTGGATTTCCTGAATGCATCAACCAATGTTTGATCACAAAGAACCAACGCAACGAAAAGAGAGAAGAAAAAGGGACATCGGCGGTTCACCTGAATGGACCATTTGGATCCCGTGGCGGAATTTCAATAGAGTCAAGGACTTCGAAAAAGCTAGGACCACTCCACCAAGGACAAACGTTTTTATCCATCCTCTTGTCCACATTCATTCCCATTAGACCAGATATAGGCAGGAAGACGACATCTTAACACCAAAAGAGTAAGAGAACAAGTTAAACATGCCATCAGACCATACTTTATCTGCAAGCTTTACAGTTCGTTGCATACCTTTCTTTGTGTTGTAGCCAGAGGATTTCAGAAATGGTACCATTTTTTGTTCTATTTCATCGTACCTGCATAGGATTTACATAAATACAAGGATGTACAGAAGAAAATACGAAGATAAATTCAAAAGATTAATGTGACTACCTCTCTTTCGACCAATCCACAGTTGGATCATCCATCTTATTCACAACAACAATCAGCTTTGACACACCCAACGTCTTGGCAAGTTGGACATGTTCACGTGTCTGCCCACCCCTTTCATATCCTGTTTCAAATTCACCTTTTCGTGCTGAAATCACCTATAACATAGACGTGGGAAGGGAAATTAATAGGCTTCCTACCAAAGAGACATGCTAGGATAATTCAACAGTAAACATATTAAATATTATCTGACTAACCAGCACACCAATGTCCGCTTGAGATGCTCCACTAATCATATTAGGCACGTAGCTCTTGTGCCCCTATAAGTCAAGAAAAGCATAAAGAGAATAAGAAAGTTAACTCATCCACCATTCATACTGCAACCCAGATTCTCTGCACAAAATAAATTTGGACCACAAGTATTTTAGATTAATCCCTTACTGGAGCATCCAAAATGGTAAATCTAGTGCTCTGAGTTTCAAAATGAGCCCTTCCAACTTCAACTGTTTTGCCCTGTCAAATGTAGCAATTTCCATGGCACTTAGCAAGCATATTCAACAATAACCTTTCTGGTATATCCATCTAAGACAAGCATTTTTAGTCATTAAACAAAAAAACATCAACCAAAACACATGGAAGTACCTTGAGCCTTTCTTCTTCATTTGTATCCATTATATATGCCATATACCTAGCATACAAGGCAATAACAAGTTCAGAAAAGTATTACAACGCATAACATTCCTTACTAGTTTAAAGGAATCAGGACCACTCACCAGCTTTCTCTACTTTTGTCTTTTGCTTCCTTCTCATACTTTTGGATCTGTCGATCATCTACCTGACCGCTAAGGAAAAGAATTTGTCCTCCAATTGTAGATTTACCAGCATCTGTAATTGAGAATGATAGTCAAAAAATTGAAGCCATACGTAAGTCATTATCAACTTACAAGCACACAGACTAAAAAGCTCATGGCCAGTGCAGATTTCAAAGTTGTGTTACAAAAGCTCTGAAACTCGGTGTTGACACAAAGCAATTATCTAACAACCTCCAGCTTTAACAAAAACTTTCCCACGAAAAATTAGAAATTAACAAGTAGACAGCCATACCAACATGCCCAATGAACACCACGTTTAAATGTCTCTTTTTATTTGCTTCTGCTTCCTCTTCAGCTTCCTCTTTGGCAGCCTTCTCTTGGGCAGCTTTCTCTTTAGCTGAATTGAATATACAAATAAAAAAATGTAAATTGTCAGGCAGACAACAGGATACCAGAAAGATGACAGAGGAGCAACATAAGAAGATAGTCTAAGAACCTTTCGCCGGGTTATTCACTGGAAGAATTGTTATTTGATCATGATCCTCAGATGCTGAAACCACAAAAGTCAAGAAAAGAAAATCATTGTTGCGGCTAACCTTAGATAATGCTACCTAATGTGAAAAAAAAGAAAAGAAAAAGAAAGGGACAGCGATGATTCAGGGACCTTGTTTCTCATTAGTAACTGGTGCTGATTCTTTCACCTCATCTTTCAAGTCTATAAGTGAAGATAAAATACCTGGTTATTATCTACGTCAATCACTCATTAAAAGATTCAGTGTTTCAATTAGTATTCAATCTCATAATAATACAATTCTACATAGTTAGAAAAGACAGCCACAGTACTACGCTATATAGGTATGCACACGACCCACAGAGAGATGAACTCTACATAGTTAGAAAAGATATAAACGGAAAAAATTAGTGCTACAATACACCTTCTGCTGCTTTATCCAATTTCTCAACTTCAACTGATTTATGATCTTCTGGAATGACAACACCATTTTTATCATCTGCATGTATTCACACCCAAATTTAGTACCATCGATATAAAAAGAATATTGTTAGTTGTCTCTATTACCTGCCGAGTCAAGCTGCAATGCGCGGATCTCAGCCTCAAGATCTGCATAGTTTAGAAAAAGTGTATATAACAAATATATGAAACAATAAAATGACAGAATGAATCATAAGTTCCGGATAATACGATCGCAGATAATAAAATTTTTATTGGAAACACACTAATAATTATTATGTGCTCATATTTAACACACGTGAAACAGAGAACGACAATTTAAACAAAATTTAAGCCCATTGAGCTTTCACATTAAAAGATGACCACCCGACTCAATGCCAGACTAAATACATACTGAAACACCGTATAATGTCCGGAAAACAGATCTAATCCAGCAATCAATAACTAATGAACGAATCAAACCACAACTAGATCACCGAAATAAATTAAAAGGAGAAACATACTGAGAATCACAAGCCATCTGCTACATCCCTGCAATTAACCATTGTATGACTTGAATTCTTATGCCAGTAACTATATAGCTCTTAGTTCAGGTTAGATATCGAGAAAGTAGATCTAGTAAGTTCTACAGAGGAATAAACATCTCCAACCAAAAACGTATAGCAAATTGACAAATTCTATGAAATACACAATCCCAAACTACCTGAGAGACAAATTCACTCGAATTACGAAGAGGAAGACAAATAACCAGGTCAGTTTTACACGAGCCAGTTAAAACCAATCAGCTAAGCCCTAATCCGACATCTAATCCTCAAGCCTATAATCATCCCTTCGAATCAGAAGCACTAAAAGAGCAACGAATCAATCGGCTTCATAATCGATGCTAGCACAGTAAAACACACAAACATAGAACAAAAAAATAGACAGAAGTTCCGATCAACCGACTAAAGCCCTAAGCTCGTAACGAGAAATCGGAAGAGAAAAGGAAGAATAAATGAGAGAGAGAAACAAAGAGATAGAGCTCGGAAACCCTACCCATGGCGGATGATAGAGCGAAGGGAAGGGAAGGAAAGGTTTCTAGGTTTTGTCGGAAAGAAAGAAGAAGCGCGTTAAGAGATCCACCAAGTAGACCAGTGTCGCTTCTAAGAGCTGTAATTTTTGCCCAGGTAGAACTTTATATATTTCTTTTTTCCCCAGAAAAATAATGTATTTGCGTAATCAAATTTTCTTTATTCTAATCCAAAACTGCGTTTCAATCTGCTAGTTTTTAACTTAAGATGGCGTCGTCTTTAAAAAAAACAAGGCCGTCGTCCAAATAATAATTAAATACAATAGTCACAGTCACTTTTTGGCCCATTAGCTAAAGCCCACTCTTATAGTTGGGACTTGGGAACAATGTTTTCTCCTCATTTCTTTCACTCCAATATTATATAGAACTAAGGCTCTAACTGGTACATGTAAAATGGTGGTATATGTGGAATTGTGAGGAATGGAAAAAAAAATTTATTCCACACATTTTTGTTACCAGTCTCACTTGAGAAATATTTTGAAGAATTTTGACTAATTGTTACTTTTACCACTCCCTGATGAAAACGTGTTATATATATAATTCAATAGTTGTTTTTATCGTTTCCTTTTTTTATTTTTTTTATCTTTTCTTATTTTCTATTTATTTCTTTATATATATATATATATATGTACGATTTTTTTCTTCTTTTTTCATTATGAATTCTTTTTTCTCATTATGCATGCTATGTATAGAATACTACAATGCTTTAAATAATATTTAACAAATTACTTATAATTTGATTTTATAAAATTTTATAATTTTAAAAAAAATATTAATTAGATATTTTAGAGATTCTAAGAAAATATCGTTTAGTTATTCAATTGGACAAAAAATTACTTATTTTGTTTAAAAAAATCCATCAAATTATGTATTTAACATAATTCAGTTGTTACCATTTAGTTTTAAATTATTCCGCCAGATTCCATATAAAAAGTATAAAAAAAATCCGCGAGATTTCACATTCAGCATAATTTCTCAGTTACCATTTACACCCTAGGTTAATACTAGTGTTATGCTGTGAAATTTTATTAAAAATTCTTTTGTAAAATGATTATAATGGAAAAGATATTGGAGAAATTTAAATTCACATATTATGGAGATATTGTAGAGGAAAAACTTTTCAACAATATCATGTTAAACATGGTCTAAACAAGATGATACATGATAGCCAGATGATCCTTATCATCACACCAGAAAGTAAGTTTGAATAATGGGTTTTCTGTAAAAGAATCACTGAAGTGATTTCAGTTTGCAAGAAAACCATCAAAATAAAAAGTGTGTAAAAAACCATCAAAGTGATAACAATTTATAAAACAACCATCCAAATAAATTATGTGCAAAAAAACTATTAAAATGATCATCAGTTGCAAAAAAAACCCCTCCCAATCCAATGTGCAAATAAACAATCAAAATGATTTGCAAAAAAACCATCCAAATATATATAACTTAAAATTATAAAATTTAAAATGTGTGGAAACAAAACATAAAATAGAGTTTTTCTCTCTTCTTGAGAGAATTTTATTATCAAGAATTTTATTCTGGTGGCTCTTTAGGCAAAATTAGATCACCTCTATTCTCTCCTTTACACCCTTAAGAGAGGTGATCTTGAGATTCGTCGGGTTGCTCGGCTGGTTAACTAGTCTGAACACTTTTTTTGGATTGTGTGTCCGATAACTCCTTGTTATTTTCTTGCTTATTACTTCATGTTGTTTTTGTGAAAAATAATTCCACATTAATGAGACTAAAAACACATTAAAATTCAAGTTTTATTTCTATTTAAATTTTAACTCTAAATATACATAAATATCGCCAAAGACATATGGGCCAGTGGTAATGCTCTCTCTCTTTATAAATCTTCAAACACAAGGTTCGAACCCCCTCTCTGTAGTGGAATGGTGGGATCAAAAAACCACTAGACTAGTTGACTAGGTGTCCTTGTTCCTATATATTTACATGCATTTGGGTCAATTGAGTATCCTTAATTTTTCATAAAATTTGGATAAAAGTAACCGAATTCGAGACCAATCTATACTTGGATTGATTTCATAGTATCAATTTCCACACATTTTATAGTATTAATTTTGGCTTTTTTAGATTTATAAAGATTGCATAGTATTATATTTTAGACTTTATAAAATTAAGTTAAACATTTATTTGGGTGGTTTTTTTATAAATTATTTTGAGGGTTTTTTTGCACACTATTATTTGGATGGTTTTTTTGCTACTCGTAGTCACTTTAATTGGTTTTTTGTACATGTTTTACTTGGATGGTTTTTTTGCAAATTATTGTTATTTGGATGAGTTTTTTGCACACTTTTAACTTTGATGATTTTTTTGCAAACTGAGACCATTTGAATGGTTTTTTTGCGAAAACCCTTTGAATAATAGAATGTTAAGCTTGTTATCTAGGTGGCACAAGTTAGGGTCTGAAATTTTTAAAATATTTTAGTGTGCCTCCATCAACACCGCAAGCCATCCAAATATCATTGTCGCTCAATATCATTGATTTTGTAGCTTGATCATGTGCCTAATATGGATATGAGATTTTAACAAATAATTCTAGATGAAACAACAATAAAAGTAAAAGTCCCTAGAATAAATATTCACAACTTGAGAAGCTTGAAAACATCGATAGACATGAGCTGATTGAAAAAGTATACATTAGACCCATTGATCTTGTATATGTTCTTTGTTTGCTTAGTTCATAGCACAAATGAGAAAGGATACTGCAATTACCGGTAGTACATCAACGAGAATCTTTTGACGATCAACATACATTTGATTCTCAATCTCGGCTTGTTTCCGTGAACTGTCTTTTCAGTCAACTGTTGTTTACATCAGAATCTTGCTTACATTGGCATTCTTTTCAGCTTTACTAATGGCCATTATTTTCTTTGTTTATGACTCTTTCTCATCAACTCTTTGTTTCTCATTATCAATCAAGACCTTCAAAATTATTAATTCCAATAGTGTAGTGTAAACATTATAAACCGTGCAGTATTGCTAAAGCTGATTCCTAGCTACCTCTTTACAATAAATTGGAGATATGCCAAAGAAGTGGGGATATAATTGCCAAGAGTCAAAACAGAATGTACCTTAGTGTGTTCTTATTCCATTTGGCTCTCAATTTTGTTGTAGAATTCATCTAAAGCCGCTTGAAAAATTTCAAAACTTTTATACACTCTTGATTTGAATTAGTTCAACAATATTGCACATAGTGAGTGCATCATACATCTACAGAAAACCAGGCAAAAGAAAATACTACAAATGGAATTAACTCTTCGTAAAATAAAAAAACGAAATAAGGAAGAAGCATGACATCCTCTGATTGAGAAGATGTGTCATTTGCCAATGAGTCCTTACGCAATCGATTAAAAACCTAAAAAATGTTCTTTCTCGTCAATACAATTAAGTGACATCAACAAAACTTTTAACCAATGGTGATGCTACCAGGAAAACAAATCTTAGGACTCTTATTCCTCTCTTCTCAAAGGTAAACATAATACCTCCTACGGTACGACATGGTATATCCTTCACCTAAAACACAAAAAAAATCAACAAATAAGTTCAAAAACGCTACACTCTTAACATATATCCAAGCATTTTTATGGTATATGACTTACTTAATTTGTTTGTAGAGTAACTTGATTCTATATTGCTGAATAGTGTTTGAGAAGAGGAGCCACCAACTTTCTTGGGAGGTAACGTCATCATTAAATATAAGAGAAAAAATCGAGGAATAAAAACCGAAGAGGTAATTTGTCATCTCAAGTGTTCTACCTAATCTTGGGATGAGGTGTGTTAATCTAAGAATTTGATTGGTAGGCTAAATAAATTTTACAGCTGATGTGGCAGTTGAGATATTTCATATTTAGGTTTTGAAAATTATATATTTGAAACATTTTATTTTTATTTATATATTGTTCACTTAGAGATATAATTTTCTTTCTGATCCATTTTATACTCTAATATTTAATGATTTAAAAATTTGAAATTAATATTATTAATATGTTTATTAAATAATTAGCAATATATACTATTTGTGTATAAATTAGGAAATAGTTTTTATCTAACCCGTATTAATTTACAATTTTAATTATTCAAATTTCTGTTTAATCATTTGATAAGTATAATAATGTTTGAAAGACCCGTATTACTAAAAAGAAGTTTTCGATGGGAAAATGGAGAACTCTTGGTTCTCGAGATCGTGATTCCACTTTGACTACGACAACTTCCTTTGGTGTCCCTTGTAAATCCTCCTGACCTCTTTAAAAGCTGCTCTCCTTGAACCTATTTCTTCCCAATCCTCTCCCCCATATTCAGAACAAGACCAAACTGCCATTACTCAAGTAGATCAGCCTCCAATTTCAGAAAATTTGAGTGTGGATGCAAACCTTAACACTGTAAAAATTACAATACAAAACAAAAAAAGTGAATGAGCTTCAGAAATTAAACTAAACACTCATGTTTATAAAAAATAGTTATAAATTTTATAATATTTCTTTTAAAAATCATATAACTTTAGTACCAAATTAAATTTAAAATTCAAATATTACATAAATTTATTTTCATATATTCTAAAAATAAAAATCAAATAAATAAATTTGTAAATATTATACCGTGCTATTGCAGAGGTACAAATATAATCTGAATAAAACAAGGATCACACTATCGCTGGAAGTATATATATTGATTATCTATCAACAAAAAGTTAAAAACTCTACCTACGGATTGAGGAAACATATGTCTAAGTCCTTTTTTGTCAAACCAGTTTTGCACCGATGAATTGCTAATATTATTTAATTTATACATGTTTTGGGGACCTTGGAGATCAGACATCATTAGAAAATGATCTGAGTGTTCTCTCATTTCTTGTTGAGAATATGCTTCTCATTTCAAAGCCTCATAATCTACATAGAGGTTAATATATATATTCAAATGTGTGGTTTGTTTGATAAGTTTTTTCTCTCAGTTAATTAGTTAGGAGCTTCACACAAAATTAGCATCCGTTGCCCACAAAATTATTGTCTCTTTTCTCAGTTCTCTTTTCACAACAATGTCACTACTCTTGTTAGTGGTTTTTCACTTCTCTAACTCATAAACTCAAAAAAAGTTGGAGAATGATATGAACATCGTCCGATTTCTCAATGATAATGCTTCTCATTTCAAAGCCCTCATAGTCTACATAGAGGTTGGTACATGTGTGTGACTTAATGTTAATGTGTTTATTAATATGTTTCAAATGGAAATTCAATGTAATGCAACATAGGTTTTGTTGGAATATCGAATAATTTATAGAAGAGAAGAGAAGAAAAAGACAATGTAATACAAGAACAACAATAGAAACTCTTTTTATTTACTGAAACTTGTTAATTTACATCAATACAAAATTGGTTTATATAGAAAACAAATAGACACAATCTAAAGGCACCTCTTCTACTTGTGACCTTTCAACAATAAAACTTAATCTAAAAATCACGACATTGAACGTATCTAAACGTCACAACCCTTAATGTATTATTAATACATTACAAACATTACTAATGATCACAAAATTCAATTATAAACCAACAGGTTTCACTGATTTAATATAAAAAATATTTTATTTAAAATATTTAAAATGTTGCATTTTTCATGAAAAGTAGCATTATAATATTAAAATTTAATGTTCAAATTTAGTGATGTATAAAAATTACCATGTTTAAATGTTTTATTAAAAGCTCTAGCTACCAATTCAGGAATACATATGTCTAAGTCGTTTTTGTCAAACGAGTTTTTACATGAATGGATTGTTATTATTATTATTTTTAATTTATGCACAAATTTTGAATGACTTATCCCAAAATATTGCTTAAATTTTACACGATTTAAACACATATTTTTCATGATTTATACATAAATTTTGCATGACCTACAACCTAATTTTGCACAATTTATACATGTTTACAATAACTCTCAGCAATCATAAATTAGTAACGGATTATTTGTGGAGAATAATTGCTGGTCACATGTGATTAGTTGTAGTATGTGTCAAAATATAGAATACATTATAATTGATATTAATTCTAATTCATAAATGTTGGTATGCATTATTACTAATTTGTTTGTGTAGAAAATATTATATGTGACAATTTATGCTAAATACAACCCAATTATATTTTCAATAGAGGATCCTTTGGCACAAGTAATTTTTATTTATTAATTTATAATTTTTTATACAAAGTGGTGGGCTTATTTAAAATTGAAATACACACATATTGTGATTGGGGCCTTAGCATCTTAAGCGCCTCTTCTCTATTTTGAAGATACACTACCTAAACATGTTCACTACCCCCTCTATTTCTTTATATGTGATGCTTTAGGTATTTCTACAAAATTTATTATTATTATTTCAATCTTTAGCGAAAAAATCAAGTGCTGCCAATAAAAATAATTTGTGTTTATTTAATTTAAAATATAATCTTTCGTTTTGATTAGAAATTATATTTTGAACATTTATTTATTAGTCATTTGGATGCTTCATATCAACTTAAAAACTACATGAATATGTTATACTCCTAGGTGGTTCAATACGGTAAGCATTCACAATCAGTCGGTGCCAAGCTATAACATAAATAGGTCTTTGCGGTACCAACATAAATTACTTTCGTTATTAAGTATGCATGAGGCTATGTCGTCTGATTGTGCCTGAGGTTATGTCATCTGATTCAAACAAAATGGTATCATTTAGATATGAAAGCGTCAGTGAAACCGGGGAGGGCATGGATTGGAAACAGGCGGGGGCTGTTACTTCCGTTAAGAACCAAGGCCAACGTGGTAATAATTAGTTAATTACCGACGGTTAATACAATATGATATTTTGTTACATACACTTAAAGATTCATATCAATTTAAAAACAGATGCGATATATCAACGAGAGAAATATGATTGTTTTTGCAAATGAATGATATTCACCATACTATTACACTATCTTATTATATATATAATTTAATTTCTAAAAGTTATACCAACTAAATATTTTCTTATGTGTTAAAAATATTTAAAATAATGTTTCTAAAAAGGTATTATTATAAAGAACTTATAAGAAATTATGTTGGTAACAGAAATTATTAAGAATATGAAATAAAATTAATGACTTTTATAATTCCCATCACAAAATATGTTAATTAGAACCTAACTATATAAACAATTGTTTATGATATGATTAAACAGATTTCCATTAAGTTTATTTTGCCGAGCGGACATAACAAAGAAGATATTAAGTAACAAACGATCAAATTTACAACTGAACGTATCACGATACGAATCTTGCTTATTCATTTACCAAATATACTAACTACCTAATAAGTTTAGTTAATGAATAAGTGCAATGCTTCTATAGTATATTTAACTGTCAATGTACTAATTCAAGATCATGGTCAATATTCGCTTTCATCGCTAGTAGAATTTTTCTAGTAGATTTGTGAGTATCTATTTTTTGTAAAGAAATATATTTATATATATAATAAAAAACAAACCAACGTTGTGTTGGACTAGTGGTAAACTCCTGGTGGTAATACCAAGAGGTCACGAGTTCAAGCAGCGTTGGGAAGGATCTTTAAAATTTAACATTGGTTTGGGCCCCGCCCTGGGGAGATGTACGGGCCCACGGGTTCAGAACTCCTCGGTATATATTAAAAAAAAAAAAAAAACAAATTTTTGTGAAGTGACATTGATCTAGTGGCAAGTGGTAAGTCCACTGAATGCAGACACTATCTCACACCCAGAAATTGAGTCTTACTGCCTATATTATGTAGGAACTTGGTTAATAGGCCGACCAGTTATGGTCCAGTGTTTGACAAAAAAAAAATATTTATTATTTTTTATTTATAATTAATTATATAATCTTATCTAAATATTAATTGAGAAATTATATAATAATAGAATTTTTTTTAATTGGGATATGTGTGCATGATTATTGAAGAATATAAACAATATTGTCGATTTTGAGGTAAGTGACAAAATATTTATTTTTTATCAATAATATTTTGTTAATAATTAGATCAATAAAACTTGAATCAATAAAGTTCACACGCTAAAATCATTTTCTAATCTACAAAATATAGTTATGAAGGATCGAACCTCTAATATTAGAATAATTAACTGAATCATTCTAATTGATAGACTGAAAAAACCTTGATATATGAAAAAATATTTAGAAAACATTAAAATATGAAAGGAGTTTAGAACTCCATGAATTGGTGAAAGTATTAAAAAAATTACTCGAAATTCTTAGCATAATTCCTCAAGTTGGTGATAATATAAGAAAAAAGCTAAGGAATACAAAAAATATTTTAATTCAGCTGCTACTAGTTATTATCTTAATATGGTTTATACTTTGTATTTACATGAATTTTAGTCATGTCTATATCAGGAAATGAAACAAAAAATCGGGACTAGATAGTTTTAATACTACCTGAAAAGTTCCCAAAAAAATAGACGAATAATTCGGATATCACAAAGGGTACGAGAAATGTGATACTCAAAATTTATTTTTCGAACTAATCCCACTGTATCACTAAATCAGGAAATTACCTATACAAGTTTGGAAAATTTGGATAATTGGAAAATTAAGATTATTTTATTTAATTATGTAATCAATATAACAAAAAAATATAGAAGAGATCACAAATTTTTAATATATCAAAAAGTACAAAATTACAATGCACGATTTGTAACCGAATTGCTAATTACACCACAACTTTTTCAAAACTAGTAGTATATGTATGCTTAATAATCTAGGTTTATATACAAATTGCTCATGTTGTGGATAAGGACACAACTTAAATAGTT
The DNA here is from genome assembly GCA_963920545.1 of Lepidium didymum. Lineage (NCBI taxonomy): Eukaryota > Viridiplantae > Streptophyta > Magnoliopsida > Brassicales > Brassicaceae > Lepidium > Lepidium didymum. The sequence continues at coordinate 8,408,347 of OY986992.1, forward strand.
GAAACATATTCATAAACTTGAGATCAATATATTATAATTATTCAGATATGAATAAATACCCAATAGGAATTTAGGGTATTCGTGAACTCATTTCTAACTTTTTATATTTCCTGTTTAGATTTTATTATAAGTCTCAAATGGGAAATAGTATTTTCCCATTCCCAAAAAGTGAGAATGGAATGGTATTCTCATCTCGAAATGGACAAAGCAATATAATTTCTTTGTTTAATTAGGGTTTATGTTTCTCTTCAAAAGATTAACTTTAAATATTCTGTGCAACTTTTATAAATTCTACTAGCTAAATTATTGTGTCTATATCTTTGTTGTATTTTTGTTTTCACTCAATAAAATTGTGAAACTCTTAGTTTGAAAACAACAATACCGAGTTTTTCTTAATCTGCTAGTTAAGGATTTGATCCATTTAATGACTATGCCATCAGGGATTTGATCCCTCCCTTCTATATATAGTAAATCAAAACAAAAATCATATTTAGATTATGGTCTTTAGATTATAGAGGGGTCTTTTGATAAATTATTGACAAAAAAACACAACAATTGTATGTGTACAACTCTAAGGTTAAACTAATTTTACTCTCTGTGAGATAATGTTTATGTGAATTACTTTATTTGAAGAAATTTAATATCCAAAATATTTAGTTTGTATGTCTAACTTTCAAATAAATTTAGTGCAATTAACTTATTAACTTTAGATTAGGTGACTTATCAGCAAGTGTATGCGTGATGAAGACATCAACATCTACACCATTCTGACCAAGATTTTGGATCGAGTTCCGGTCATATAAGACAGTCCGAATACACGAGGTCGAACCATCACACTTAAGGAGAAATTCCTTGATGCAGTTGGAACATTGCTCGACCGGATCAGGCCCATGGTCGAGACTAGTATGTCGTTCATTGATGCACATTGTATCAGTAAGAATGATAATCGAGAAGAGGTTTTGCTAGTCGAGGAGTCATCGAACATAGCCGAGAAGTTTTCGATCATGTTTGAGCGATCAATCCGAGCCAGCCATCAACCACAGACTGTACCATCTCAACTACAAGACTTAGCGTTTCGACCACGTACCAGACCATGTTGACTATTGACTATTATTACATCGACCAAATATACAACATTATCGAGCATGTCATTACTCCGTCTGAACTAGGTTCACCTTTATTTTAATGTCTCGATATTTGAAGGTATCAACGGCCCAACATCAACTCTAGCCTTTTAGTTTATGTTCTATTTTTATTTTAATTCTCGCCCATTTAAGTAAATTAGACTCTAACAGATGTGGTGAACAACTTACCTAATTGAACCAAGCAAGTATTTTATTTGTGTAAGTGTTACGGCATTTATAATTTTTTTGCTTGATTAACAAAATCTTGTATTTTCTTACAAGGAAAACCCTAGCCGCCTTTGTTCAAGAGAGAAAAGAGACAAGTTCAAGTTAGTGAGGAGTCCAAACTTGAAAATATTCAAACAATATCAAGGATAACCCATGATCCTTATGGTGTTCTTTGCATTATTCCATCCATTCCTTAATTTCTAACCGATCGGATTCACCAAGGTCGATCCATTAGAATCATATCCGAGGAAACCTTTTATTGAGGTCTTCATCACTGCAGATATAATTTTTTTTCGTTTAGTTATCTTTAAATTTTATTTATCTTATACACTAACAGTTCTTTTACTAATCTACATAAAAAAATTACTAAAGATAACATCAATCTAATATGAAAGATAGATTTTATATAATCTGAAATTTCTAAGATTTGAAACAAAATAACTTAAATTTTATGAAAACAATATATTAGATCATTCCTTTCAATGTTCTCATGACTATGTTAGTAAAACAGTTTTTAGATGCTCAAAGTATTATTGATATAAAAAATTTAAAAATGGATAAACCTAATATTTCACAATATGTTCATCTGAATTATAATGTTTTAAAAATATATAAAAGTGAATTTAAACATTTTTAAAAAGTGTTCTCGCTGATTTTATTTTTTAGAATATAAATTTAACGTAAAAATATAAACAAACGTTTAGCTATTTTGTATATTTTGAAAAATACTCTTAAAATAGCACAAATAAATAGTAATTTTTTTTGTCATCCAAATTTTCATTAAAAAGGTCAAATGGCCAACATATAGTAGGCTATACGAACAAAGAGTAGAGATAAAATGGGCCAAGCAACACAAAGCCCAAAATCTAGAGAAACTTAGACTAAGAGATGGCTAACCAAGTAACCATGTCTCGACCCAGAGTTAACGCCACCATGCAGCCACCGGCAGGACGCCGAGGAGAGAGTGTCACCGAAAACCGCTGGTCCTAATCTCTTCTCTGCTGATGAACCCAACTGCCGATCTTCTCCTCTAAAGACAAACTTTCCAATGAACTGTTTAGAATTGCAAACCGCCTCAAACTCTCAACGATCAACACTATCTCCAAGAGGCTCCGACGCCGACAAGATCTACTGATACTGTGGTTTGCCCACCTTCATGCTCCTCCTCAACAAGCGGTGGAAGCATCCAAAGATATTAATTCTTGGAAGATGAAGCATCACAGAGAGAGAGGAATGGAATAGAACCCTAAATGTCATAGCCATTAGTTTGATCATCCTAACCACCAGACTGAGAAAAACTCATTTCGAGTCAAATATATTTTCTTTACTCTCATCATTTCATTAAATGAATTTAGGTCCACAAATGTTCACCAATTTTCCTTGTTGGGACTTTCTACTCGATCAAGAAGCTTTGAGATATATTTAAAATCAATTGAAATCAAAATGAAATCGGTTTAAACTTAGTGAACCAACCAAACATCATACTAACCTCGTACGGTCGAATTTAATGAACTAACCCTACAATTAAATGTTTAACATCATTTCGTTCCTTCTTCTTCATCTATCGTCTTCATCCTTTGACGATCAAAGTAAGAATTAAAGACAACGTGTTGAATCTGCGACGATTTGAAGTTTCCAGCGGATGTGTGGTGGCGTGCAGATCGATTTGCTCCATCTACAACTTCACCTCTTGAGTTTGAAGGTTATTGACTTGAAGGGCAAGTCAAAGAGGTGAGAATGACTTGGTATAGAGCTTATTAGATTTTTCATTTTTGGATTATATTGCTTGGTGTTGAGTTTGTTAGATGTTTATCAAAACGATGGTGTTTTTTGAACCAAAACAAAAAAAAAGTTACAACATACATTAACCAACGGAATAACACAAATTCCCCATGAGAAATGATAAAGAAACCGGAGAAACTAAAGGATTCCCGGTGATTTATCCCAAAAGTAGGGAGAGTTATATGAGACCAGAACCACAAATAGTTTAGGAAGAAAGGAAAAATTAATCTCGAAAGTTACTAACTCAACCAGGGAAAGCAATGTCTCCACAGAGTGATCAAAACGACCGTGGACAAAGTAACCTCCTGTAGTGAATAGATGCACCTTCCGAAATAATCAGGGCTAATGAAACAGAGAGAAAACAATCTCGATTACATCCGAAAATGGCAGAGTCGAAGAACACCGCCTGTAGATGACGGCTAGGAACTCATTGATGCCACAACAAAACCCTTTAAAAGGTAAAACCTCGAACAAGTTCTACATGCAGACAAAAAGCGGAACCATCCTTAATTAGTGAAAGCAAAACTCAACCTGGAGAAGTAGCTAAACGAAACCTAGCCAATCACTTCCTAGATAAACCATAAGTGGTATAAACCAAACTAGTTGGGAGATAAAAACGTCACTATAACATGTTTACTAAAAGGAAACACCTCCTCCAATCTCGATCACCCATAACCAGCTACCGCACCGTCAACGAAAGATTCTAACGACGAAGGCAGTAGATCAGATCCTCAACACCTCCGACATCTAATCCCAACACCATCTTCGGTGGTTCTGCTCTGAAGCTCCGACACTTGGAGAGCAAAAACCACAGAGATCTTCAAGCCACAACTGAGCACCAACTCTGGCTTAAAGTTGTGAGTGAGGTTAGATTGATTTGGTGTAGTGGTTGTTAGAATTTTGATATTTGTATTGGTCTAGAGCTTGTACAACTTTTGATTTTCTTAATGATGTATAACTAGTTAAATTAATTTTTTTGTTTTGCAGATTAAATGATAACAACCAGTGTTCATTTTGGCTATGGAGGGTTTTATGTTGAAACTGAAGAAGGATATTGATGGAATGTGAAGGATGCTATTAACTATGGGGGTAATGTTTAAAACATTGAGTATTGAGGATATCACTTACTTGATTAGAAGAAAAAATACAAAAGAACCTTGGTATGGATATAAACACAAAGATGAAATTGAGTTACATTCCAATATTGGTAGTGGAAGCAAGAAAACAATCGTATATTTATGATGATGAGGATGTCGACACTTATCTATGTACCATGAATGTGGGCCACTTAAGGATTTTTTTCAATGTGGAAGTAGAGAAGAGTGGTGAGGAGGAAGATTTAAGAGTAATGCCAAGAAGTTTGTTTGGACTAAATTATGATAACGCGAACAATGCGATTACTATACACGAGGAAGGAAGAGATCATTGTGATCCCTTGGAGAATTATGATGTTGGAGATTGTGTAAATATTGGTAGGAATTAGCATTGAATGAGTTCGTGAAAGGTGATGGTTATGGTCTTAATGAAAGTATTGAACTCCCTTGTCATCCTTGTGATAGACAAGAGGAATAAACTCATTTTGTAGAGGAGTGAGAAGATGGCACGAGTCTTGAATTAGGCCAAGAATTTGTGTTTAGAGCATCATTTAACAAATGTTATGACTACGATGTGTTAAACTTAGATACTTGGAGATACGTGGTAATATGTCGTCAACAAGATTGTAAATAGTACTTACGAGTGTCAAGGTCAGAAGGAAGTAAAGGTAGTTGGTCGGTTAAAGTATACAACAACATGCATTCTTGCTCTCTGTAACTAATGAGTTCATGAAACGTTAAAATGATAGATAATAGATTACCACGCAAACCTTCCATTTTCTGTTCTTTTTGAAGAATACCGGATTCATCAACTAATAATGGTATTTCACCGCCCGTATCGATCCAAGCTTCAAGAGTCTTTCTACCTCTTCGTTCACTACTTTAGCACATTCGAGACCTAGTTTCCTCTAGTTTTGTTTTATTGGCTTGAAGGTTGGATCCACGTTTTGCTCATCGAGCTGATAACCAATCTTGTTCCGCACCTTGGAGGTTTTTGCAAAGAAGGGACAGAGCCTGGGTCCCGTTTTTCTGGTCGGAGGTATGCCTTGGCAATCCTTCTGGTGCAACGTGTGTTGCAAGTTTGTTCAATCACGAGATGAAGTTCTGGAGCAGCGGTGGTCGTTCTGTGCACTCATGTCTTCATTGCCTAGTAGTCCGCCTGCGTTTGCCACACCATGGATATGATCCTGGTTAGCTTGTCATCTTCGGGCAGTGGTGTTACCTCTGCTTAGCCTTCTAAGTGTCCTTCTTCTTCGTCGCTACGCCGGTCATCTTTCGACTCGTTTTCTGGCATGCAGTTTTCCATGGTTTGTGGGATGGGTGCTCTTCCCATGAGCTTGCATCTCCTTTCCTCGTTCGCACGCCTTATTTCTTCCATTTGTTCCCAGTGCTCCCTATTTTGCCTCTCCAACTGTCTGGTGAGATCTCTGCTTCCTTCTTTGTTTTGTTTGGCTTGCTCGGCCAGCTGTTCCACCATGGTCTGGAGCTCCATCACTGTGCAATTCTGCTGCGAGACTAGTCCGACTAGTGGTCGATCCTCGACGTTGTTTTTAGTCGCATGTTCTTCGGGTACCGTCTCGATCGTGTCATTGGGATTTGCTACATTGTCAGTAACTTTGGTGGCTGGTTCTCGAATATGCGTCATGAGTGCTGCTTGTTGAGTTTTTACCACCATTTCTGTTAGCTAAGTACTTGTTTCTAGAAAAATCTTTTTCGTCCCCACGGTAGGCGCCAAATTGTTTATGCATAAACAAACAACCAAGTGTGATATTACTATAAAATGAATTCAGCAAACAAATATGTACAAAACGAGATAATCTATCTTCTGAGAGCCGAGCTCTTTCTCGTTATTGGACTAACTAACTATGGTTGACTCTGAGGCTTTCAGTTTAGTGACCTTGATATTTATAGATCCTTCCCTTCTTATGTTTCTCAGAATATCTTGATTCTATTATCTCCGGATTACACAGGATTCATATCTCCATTATGCAGATTAATCTTTTCGGATTAATCAGATCTTATTACCTTATCTTGGTAACACGTTGATTTTCTTTAATTAACCGCATTTTATTTCCTTATTTGTTAGCGCACTCACTTAAGCTAGTGACCTTTTCCTTGAACACTTTTCAGGCTTCTTACCGAGACAATTTTGTGTTTATACCATCTTGTTTCTGGTTCTTGGTCGGTTTAGGCCCATCCATCAGCATTGGTATAGTTGTTAATTAAGATGCTAAAGTTTAGACTATATGTTACTGGTTCAAGTCTTAGACACTCATGTCTATTTCTAATTGTTCATTTTTCTTTATGCCATTTTTACTTGTTCTTCTTAAGTTTAAACTAATTTATTTTTATCAAACAATACACAATTAAAACTTAACCTAGTTGATGACATTATAGCTTTCTCTTTTTTGTCGATCACAAACTCAGCAAAATCCCCAAAAACATATTCTCTGCTTCGAATCTTTAAACTTTTCTATTTTTAAGTTCGAAACCTGTAATTTTGCAATTTGCTCAAGTTTTTAAATAGATCAAAATTTCAAACTCTTCAAGTTCTAAACCTGAACTCTTCAATTCTAAACCTATGATTATGTGATGATTATAATTATTTTTTATAACCTAGGTTCTTAATTTTCTTGACAATGTTACTTAATAACTTTGTCTCTACAAACTTTAGCTAAACAAAGTAGCCAATCTAAACTTTTTTTATGTCTCACCATTAGTGGAGTTCCTGAATAAAATTAGCATTGTAATTAATAGAAGTTGCGGAAACATTATTATAAATTACGCAATCATTGCTATAATAAGTGAAGTTATGTGAGTGTGCACAAAATAGGACTTAGCAACACAGATTTTTGTAAAAAAAATAAAAATTATACAATGTATTGATCATGATTAACTTAGGCAACGCCGACCCTATATATTATGTTGCCGAAAGCAAATTTTAAAATTGATGCTCTACTTTTTTTGATTAAAATAAAATCATGACAATACAAAATAAAATCATAATATGCTTACAAAAAGAAAAACAAAACCTGAAACATAAGTATTTTTCAACGAAAGATAATTCTTCTTACTTTCTTTTCTGCAAACTCATTTATCAATTTTGGATATCGAGCTTCTCAACTAGATCATGTTCTATAGATATCATCGCTCTTAAGACATGGTTGGACGTAAATAATTTTTTATAAACTTTTAACTTTGAAAAACTTTTTTCCACAAAAGCAACTGATACCGAAAATTGCTTCATAACGCTAAAAAGTGCTCGAATCTTACTTCAAGAGACATTATAGCTTGATTCATGATATTGATGAAGTAACTAATCCTAAAACTCACTTATGTATTTAACGTCTTGCTTTCATTAACTTTCTCAACATCCTCACCATATTGCATTTTTTCTTTATCAAACATTTCAGTTTTGAAGGAAATTCTGGTTCGATCTCCATCTCAATAGGAATTTGTATAGCTTCAGCTTATGCTTTTTCAATATCAGTTTCTCTATATTTTTTCAAATAAACAAGCGTTAACAACTTATTTCCACCTAAAGTTTTGTATATAGCACCAAATACACCCAAAGTTTAACTTTTATAATGGGTGTAAATAAGTTTTGAGGGTTGAATTCATGTAGAATTGGATAGAGGATCAAACATTGGGTGTATATGATGCTATCTGCAATAATTTAAGGGGAAATAAGTTGTTAACCCGATAAACAAGAAATCCTTCTAACTGAGAAGCATCAACGTCAAGATCTATATCTTTTGATTGTAAGTTTTTGCTCACTATATTCACCACATATAGAAAATCATACCAAATTATCATTCCAAATAAAAAATTAAACACTCTAATGCCATGTATTTCACTCATTGCAGAAGACTCAACTTCGCTTTGATGTCATGGATTATCACTGTAATAAGATAATGCATCGCGAATCTTCGGAGCTTGAAATCTTATAACTTTAACAATATCAATACAACTTTCTCAACGGATTTGATACAATGGTTTAAGTGTAATACCATTCATCATTTCTCTGCATTCAAATAAATGCCAAACCATTTCCACTATTTGGATCACTAATCTTCTCATTATCTCCACGAAATGCTAAGCAGTGCCATCCCGTAACAATTTGATGCCTAAAGCGATTTGAAAAATGGATCCCGTAACTTTTTTTTCCTGAATAGAACTAAACAATAAAAATTTTGATTCTTCTATCACTTATATAAGAGTTTGTCAAAACGTAAATACTATTAAAACATCCAAAAAGAAAAGGAACAAGATTTAGGTATTAGATAGTATTAGTAACTAACGTAGAACTTAATCATCTATCATTTCAATAACTCTTATGTTATAGTCGTATCTAATTCAAAACCTTAAATGTCTCGAGTTGCTCTATGTACCTCAGTAAGCGTTTTTGCTGATATAAGATTTTATAACATATCATAGCTATATATAAATTATTAAAGAGTATCGCATAAATAAATGAAAAGTATTGCAAACCATTTAATTAATGAAATGACGAGATAGAGAAGTGTTTGTGGATATGAATTCTCTTAAGCAACTACATGATGACTCATGCTATGCGCAAGATAATTTTTGTGAAAAGTAAATATGCATTTGTTATTATTTATATTTATTTATAATATTCATATGTGATATTTGTTTACTTTTTTATGGTTTGATTTGTGTATACAAATTTATTCATTTTATATATTTAATATACTAAAATTAATTTATAATGATGACTCGTATTGTATACGAAATATATTTTTCCATCTCTGTTTATTAAGATTTTGATGCATTACAATGTTTGTATATAATTTTTTTACTCGTATTATTTAACTGGTTAGACCCGTATTCATTTCAAATTTTTAGACATGTGTTCATTTATGTTTTTAAACTCATGTTCATTTAAGTTAAGTTGTTAAAACCACATTCATTTAAATTGTTAAAATTATTATGAACAATTTTGGATTCAAAATTTTTAAAAATACATAATAAACATTAATTTATATTGTTATCAAATAACCTCAGAACACCAAACATTACACCAATTCCTATCTGACAAAATACAACCAATCAAGATTAAACCAAATCAAACCACGACAAATGATGATCGTTAGATGGAATAAGAGATTCTTGCAATCACAAATCAAATATATATTTTGTCAATAAGATCCATAGTGTAACTTTTGGCAGGTGGGCAAAAGTCTGTAAACCAAAATAAAAAAAAATGGTAAATGTCATCATGTGATGTACCTTAATTTCATCGGCTTCTTTCAAAATATTGGCTTGTGGATTTCTCAGTTTCTGTCGCGATTTTAAAATATGATATGTGAAAACTACTTCTGTTTTTGCAATGCGAATCAGTTTGAGGTGATTTGTAATGGAAATAAGTTAATCAGTTTTACCCCATTATTCTACTACAAGTGCACAACAAATCAAAGTAGTATTCTAGGGATCAAATCCACGAGAACCAAGTAATTACACTATCAATCTTTTAAACCAAATTAGAGCTAAGACAAATCAAACAATGATGGTGATTGTAGTTGGAAAAAACTAAGCAAACAAACGATTGAAACTTCAATAATTAAAACATCAAGTTCATGGAACTCATCACGAAATAAAGAATCTAAACCAAGACATTATTCAGGGCACGATTTAAAGGGCAATTCTTGAACATAGAACACAAATTTATAGCAAACCCACTATCGTGATGTTTACTACTATGTTTAACAACCTAGAAATCTAAACTGTCGTTTGATTCTAAAGATCAACTTCAACTTCGAGAATAAAGTTATGAGGCATCTCATTTCTCTTGCTTATAATGTTTCCTTTCCTTTTACATGAATCACACTTGGAGACAAAAGCATGTGCATCGCTAAACATAGTAGGCCACAAGAAACCAGTTTGAAGAACCTTAGACATAGTCTTGAATGTAGCAAACTATCCTGCATAAGCAGAGCCATGGCAGTGAAGTAAGATCCCTGAAATTTCTTCTTTAGTAACACATCTCCTAAAAATACCATCAGAGCACTGCTTGTACAAATAAAGCTTATCCCATAAATAATGTCTGATATCTCGAAGGAACGTACTGCAGCCAAGGTGTATAGAGTACACGTGTTCTTCGCACAAACTATCATTCAGAGGTACTTCATCGTCAATTCGCAGTCTAGATAAACGATCTGCAACCCTGTTCTTAATGCCTTTCTTGTCCTTTATCTCAAGATCGAATTCTTGCAAAAAGAGGATCCATCTATGGAGCCTTGGCTTCACATCTTTCTTAGAGAGACGATATCGCAAAGCGACATGATCAGTATGCACAATTACCTTCGAACCCACCAAATAAGACTTGGATTTCTCAAAAGCAAACATAATAGCAAGGAGCTCTTTCTTAGTGGTAGCATACTTACGTTGTGCATCGTCCAAGGTTCTACTCGTATAGTAGATAACATGCAGCTTCTTGTCTTTTCGTTATCCCAAAATAGCACCCACTGTGTAATCACTAGCATCACACATAACCTCAAACAGTAGTTCCCAGTCTGGTGGTTAGACGATTGGCACATTCACGAGAGCTCCTTTGATCGTGAGAAAAGCCTCAAAACATGCATTATTAAACTCAAACTTCACATCCTTACACAAGAGCTCTGTCAATAGACTGGTTATCTTTGAGAAGTCTTTGATGAATCATCAGTAGAAACCAGCATGTCCCATAAAACTTATCCTTTCAACGATTTTGGTGGTTGTAAGCTGTCATAAATTTAGTCTTGGCTCGATCAGCCTCAATTCCATGCTCTGAAAACTTGTGACCCAAAATTATCCCATCTCTCATCATGAAGTGGCATTTCTCCCAGTTTAGCGCGTGATGCTTCTCCTCACAGCGCTTGAGTACCCTGCACAAATTAGAAAGACACACAGAAAAAGAAGAACCATAGACAGATTGTCTATAAAAACTTCCATTATGTCCTCTATTAGGTCAGTGAAAATGGACATCATGTAGCACTGGAAAGTGGCTGGAGTATTGCACTGTATAAACGACATTCTGCAAAAAGCAAAAAAGCCATAAGGACATGTAAGAGTAGTCTTCTCCTGATCGTCTAGGTGGATTGGGATTTGAAAGAAACATGAATACCCATCTAAGAAACAATAATAAGGATGGTTAGCCAATCTCTCAAGCATTTGATTAATGAACGGCATAGGAAATGATCTTTTCTAGTGGCAGAATTTAGTCTCCTAAAATCAATGCACATCCTATGTCATGTGACAGTTCTAGTTGGTATCAACTCATTTTTCTCATTCTTAACTACAATCATACCTGCTTTCTTAATAACTACATGCACTAGACTAACCCAATTGCTACCAAAGATAGGAAATATGATTCCAGCTTGTAGGATTTTCATTATCTCTTTCTTAACAACATCTTTTACATTCGGGTTTAACCGTCTTCAATGTTCTATGGAAGTCATCGATCACCCTCCAAATGTATCATATACATGCAAAGATTAGGCGAGATTCCAGTAATATCATCAAGAGAGTAGCCTAATGCTCTACGATGCGAAGTTCACACAAAAGCAAAGTACTCTCAACATTGTTCAAACTAGCATTGATAATTACAGGATAAGTGGAATTCTGCACTAGAAACGCGTACCTTAGCTTTGCTGGAAGCGTTTTCAGCTCTATCTTTGAAGCTTTCAGCTCACTCCACAAGTTGTCTATCGGCGCAAGAGGTGACGGTTTAGGCATATCCAAGGAGACATAAGCAACCATTTTCTCTGTCTTCTGAGTTGAATCCAACATCTTAGCATAACTATTAGCTTCATTGTCGAGAAAACCATGCTCGGTGGCTTTAGTCAAAACAACATCCAAAGGATCGTCTGAAAGAATCTCCTCTGCCATTTCGTCTACAACCTCTACTGAGTCATCTACCATGAACATAATTCCATTCAACATGGGTTTCTTCAGCATCTTGTCCAACTCGAACTGCATGACAATGTCTCCTACGTGGAGATCTATTTGACCATTCTTCACATCAATGATTGCTCCCACAATTTTTAGGAATAGTTTCACCAAAATAAGCGGATCTTTAGGCTTCCCATCTAACTCAAGGACAACAAATCGGCAGGTACAAACGTAGTCCCTATCTTCACGTGCAAATCCTCCATAATACCCATTGGAAACTTCACGGAACGATCTGCAAAAATCAATGAGATCCTTATTTGCTTGAACTTCGTGAAACCCCAACGCTTTGCAATAGAAAATAGCATCAGGTTAACATTGGATCCCAAATCACACAAAGAGCAAGCAAATGTATGTGGTCCATTTGCACATAGATGACAAATTTCTTGGGATCCTCTTCCTTCTTAGGAAGCTTGTTCTGAAGCACAACACTGATCTTGAGTAACCATTATGACCTTGTCCTCTCCATTGAGCTTGTTCGTCACCAATCCTTTGACATAGCTTTTCAGAGAAGGGATCATCTAATGTGCATTAATAAAATGTAGCTTCATGGGCAAATCTGCAAGCATCTCTTTGCATTTAGTCGCCTCTAAGTCTTTGCGAGACTTTTTCGGTGGAATTGGATAAAGAACTTTTGACACATATACTCTCTCAACGATGGGTGGTGCCTCAGGGATTATCTTTGGTGTAGTCTCAGCAGTGTCCTTAACAACAATATCATCATCTTCAGTAAAATCAATAACCACATCATTAGTTGTAGTCTTCCTTGCGACGAGTTCAAGTTCCCTGCCACTTCAAAGTGCTATGGCGTTACAATCTCTAATGATCTGTTTATTTTTCCTTGATGACATTCCTTGAGATCTCTTTTCTGCTTCAGTCGTTTTGGCAACTTGGACATCTAACTTCTTCTCATTTGCGCATATTGCCTCATACTTCTTATTAAGGTCATCGTACATCTCATCAACCTTTGCATTGATTTCCACTAAAGCTTCAACTGTTCTAGCTCTTGTCTCAATTGCTCTATTGTAGCAGTGTTATCTTGACCATGATGGTCACCGTTACTAGCTGAAGGATCCATATGATTTAGATTACTCATTGTACCTGAAACACAAAAAGAAACAAAAATAAAATTGTAAGTAAAAGAAAACTTAGACTAAAACTCGATTGTTGATCGAAAGGCAACACAATCGGTCTCTGGTAACGGCGCCAAAAACTTGATAACACAGAGTTTTACCCTATAATTCTACTACAAGTGCACATCAAATCAAAATAGTATTTTAGGGATCGAATCCACGAGAATCAAGTAGCTACACTATCAATCTCTTAACCCAAATTAGAGCTAAGACAAATCAAACAATGATGGTGATTGTAGTTCTTGAACACACGAACACACTATCAATCTCTTAACCCAAATTAAAGGGCAATTCTTGAACACACGAATTTATAGCAAATCCACTATCGTGGTGTTAACTACTATGTCTAGCAACCTAAAAATCTAATTTGTCATTTGATTCTAAAGATCTAAACACGCATTAGTAAGTAAGTCTGATAAGTTCACAATTCACCTTAACATCAGCTTTCATTGGTTAAGGACGAGTTGTTCATCTAAGCTCTTTCAAGCATCTAACAGACACTTTTGGTGTGTTAAACAACCTATGATCATAAATTCGGTGGCCAATCTAATCTAAGCATTAGGAACAACTAAAGATGAAGAACTATAATGATAAATACCCTATTCATCCCTAATTCATTGATTCCATAAATTCCTAGAAAATCCTAAAACCTGATTGGAGAACTACTCAGACATAATAGAAAAAACAAGTAAAACAGAATTGATAAACATAGTGAAAATACTGAATTGAATAAATAAGGAGTTTAAAAATATTTTCCAAAATTGCATAAATACAAATCAGAAATCTTATAACTCAAAAGCTCCAGAGAGAAACAAAAGTTGTTGTAAGAAGAAAACTAATGTGTTTTAAAAAAGATGGAAAAACCTAGTTCAAATAATCCCAAAATCATTTTGGTTCAATTTAAGTTAAACCAGATGAAATACATGGAAATCATTGTTTCTTTGCAAGACCGGTCTAGATCGATTAATCCAAGTGTGGACCGATCAGTCTAGAAGATTTATGGTGACATCTCTGACTTGAGATCGGTCGGTCTCGAGCAGCTTGGTCGTTCTCCAATTTGTACGTAACTTGTATGGGAATGCGGACCGATCGGTCTAGTAGGCGATCAATTGGTCCAGTTGTCAGAGCGAACGACGACGAAAGGTTGGTCGATCAGATAGTCGTACATAATCCTGAATTTATTGGATCGATCGGTCCAGGTGTAGACCGATCGAACTGAGCTTAAATAAACGCCAAATCTAATGCTTTTAGTCCCGTTCCTTGGATTGAATATTTAAATCCCATCCTAACTTGTTTTGACATGGAAATACACCAAAAAGACTTGAAAATCAAAGGGAAACATAGGTTGAAACATGTCAAAAACATAGTACATTTGTCAATCTTACTCATAATTGGATCGACAAGATCCGATCTATAGCCAAAGCCCACACCCTAAAATCCCTTTTTTCCTCCCCCTTGTATCGGGAGGAATCAAATCTCGGTACCTGAGAATTTATAAAGTGACCATTACCACTAGACCATTTATTTTCGGCAAAGAGGAATCTTACTTAATACTATGAAAAAATAGTATTGCTTATATGTAATATTTTGATTATATATATTTATATAAAATACATATTAAATGTTGTAAATTGTAAGTATTAAATGTTGTATATTGAGTATAATCAAGATATTTAACATGATCAAGATATCACTATATCAAATAAAATTTAGAAATAATTACTTAAATAATACTCATATATATAGGTTATTTACTCAAATAATACTTAATCATGTTAACCTTAGAACACATAGGTAAAAAGACATACAAACCTATTGTTTTAAATTTTATTAGTCTAATGCCACTAAAAATACTTAATAAAATAAAAAAAACTAATTAAAATATTAACTATTAAATTCTTTGTTCTTAATCCATAAACATACGATTTTTGTTTTATAACAAAAAAAATTCATCTAGGATTTCTTCATCGAAAAAATTGTCAAATAAATCTTCAACTTTTAAATTTTAACCATTTGAGGCATCAACTATCGGGTTTCTTAGAACAGACATCAACTTTTTGTTGACTTCTTTTTTTTCTTAAACTTTGTGTTGACTTGGTCAAATTAAACACACTATTAAATAATTAAACAGAAGAATTAAACACATATTTGATATTCGATTTTATAGGTCACAAACTATAAACAAGGGGAGTAAACAATGCTTAACTGCATCTAATTCTTCCATTTAATGATTTAACGATATGCTTAATTTGGTCTAGTCAACTCAAAATTTGAGGCAAAAATAAAGTTAACTAAAAGTTGATATTCATTTTGGGAAACTCGATAGTTGGTGCGTCAAAGAGCTTAAATTTGAAAATTGGAGATTTATTTCACAATTTTCCCTTTCTTCATCTCTTCTTCCTCTCGACACTGTCAATTTGATTTCTCTAGCACTGGTGGCAACTCAACTTCCTCCAACGGCGGCGCTCCTCACTTAGACGACCCTCCTCACTCATGTTTCCTCGAGACTTCATAGGTTTATATTTAGATCCGTGAAGATTTCGAATCAAATGGATTCTCTGCCAGAAGAAAAGAGTTCTTCATGGGAGAAAAAGTATTTAGGTAAATTTGGGATTTAGAAATTTCTCCAAAATCTAGGGTTTAATCTCTTACGATCAGGTTTAGTATTTTTCATATTCTTGTTCGATTTGTGAATCATAAAAGCAAAATTTCTAAGATTTTTGTTTTTAAGAAGCTTCTATATCTTGATTTCTTCTTGGGATTTTTGAATTTATGTTTCTTTTGAAGAATCTTTTGAGATTCGAAGTTGGGTGTGCTTTTATTGATTTTGAATCCTTTCTAAGTGTTATTAGGAGATTGATTTGGTATAAGGACTCCTCAGATCTCTATTATTTTGGCGAGAACTTTAATCCCACTTATGGTTGCCTTCCGGTGAACAAAAGGATACGAGCGATTGATCCTGATTTGCTTTCTAGTAATCCCCTTTCTCCTTTTGATATGAATATTGAATATAAGCTTTATGCTGAACAGAAGACAACTTATGAAAATCTGAATTTAATGGTTGAGTGCAGTCAAGAAGTAATAGAAGCTAATAAAGAGAATATTGATCCTCTAGGAAAAAAAGTTTTTGTATTATTTGATAGAAAAGTAGAGAAATAAGTATAAGACCAAGATGGGAGAATGTGTGTTGTATGTCCAACCTCATGTGGTGAGCCATGAAATCTAATCGTGTTATGTGATGATTGTGACTTGATAGTACATGCTTTTTGTTCTGGGAACCATCTTGTTAATGTTATACATAAGGAGACTGGTTTTGGAGACAGTGTTTTGCATCAAAGAGGTATTATATGGATAAGAGGACTACAATGGTCCGGTGTTACCCTTGTCTTGTGGGAGTGGAGATGGCGGCTCAGGGTTGTCGGTTCTGGCTTGAAAAGCTTAAAACACTGGCTCTGATACCATTCTGATGGCGCATGGCACTGGGATAAGCATGCTACACTTGCGGATCTGATAAGATCTGCATGGACCGTCTACCAAGCAATAGGACTCGAGGTTCACACTTGCTCAGGTTTCCTTGCACGTGGAAGCTAGGCTCAACGACGGCTAGGGTATTAGTCTATATCAAAGAGACAAGAGGAAGTGGCCGAAGACCTTTAAAGTCAAGAAGAAAAAGAAGAGGAAAGTCAAGATCAGGTCATCAAGACAAGGCCGAAGACCACTCCAAAAACCTCTAAGAAGGAGAAAAATGGCCACCAAGAACCATAAGGGTCACCAAATCATCAAAAGTCCATGATAAGGTCTGATGGTGCATGTATGGAAAAGTCAATGTTTGGACCATGAAAATCAATGGTAAGGAGTTGTGCACCGTAGGTGGGCCATCGGGTTGAGAGGCACGTACTACAGGCAAGGATTCACGTACCGCAGGTGAAGTCAATGGCAGCTCCAAAAAGTCAACAAACAGATCATGTACCGCGGGTAAGCAAACGGGTCGAGAAGCATGTACCGCGGGTCGAGAAAACACGTACCGTAGGCCAAGCTTCTACGTACCGCGGGTCGAGTCTTCACGTACCGCGGTATGGGTTAACAGTCGAGGCAAAAAGTTAAATGAAGTCTAACTAAGTTCAAGATGACCGATGGAACCTTATGAAGACATGTGACTCTATTTTATGCTAAGTTCAAGACTAAAGACATGTCACTTTCAAGCTTCAGAACTCCAATCCCTCTCTTCTCTCCAACGGCTACAAAGATACTCATCTAAGGTTTTGAGCTGCTGAGTGTTCCCCTTGTAATCTTCTATATATACCCTTTGTACTCCCTTTGTAATGCTATCCAAAATCAAATACAAAGAACTGTTTTTCAAATTCTCTCTTCTCTTTGTTTATGCAAGTAGTTTAAGATATAGTTTCTAGGGTTTGAGAGCTCGTGTAGAGGCTGCCCAATGGCAGTCCTCTACCCAAATACTTCTAGATTATTCACTAAACTCTTCTTATGCTTTATTTAATTGTTCATAGATTTAGATGAATGGTTCTACAATCCGAGTTCTTCATAGCACACAAACCTTTATTGTTGTGATACTTTCCTCGGATTAGATCCAACCTAGATTATTTGTCCTTGTTAAGGCCGAGTTACACCATAGTAATCTCGGATTTATCAAGTCATTTATGTATGGATTCAACCACAAGTTGGTGTTTCCTCACTCTTGAGATCGAGTCTATTATTTGTGGGTTAAGTGGTTTCATTCACCAAGTGAAGTCTTCACCTTTTATGTTGAGCTTACTCTTATAAAAACCAACATATGGTTTTCAAGATTCTCCCACATTGCACACGAAATGAATTTTAAGATTTGGATAAGATGCATCAACAACTTGAACCTAAAATCTAGGCTTAAATAATTAACCATATGGTTAGTTATTTTTATCCAAAATTGAGGTTACTAATGAGCCCTGAAAAACAAACACCAAAAATGCTCAAAAGGACTTCTCGTAGCTAAAAAATAAAACAAAAGAAAGGCACATTAGAGAGACAAAACTTGCTTGTTTGGTTAGTCACCCGTAATGCCACGCTGCACCATATCTGAACATGACCATTCCCAAAATGACTAACTATGTTTAACCACTACACTAAGGAAACTTTTATAAAAGTGATGCCCTAAAGTTTTATTTATTTATATGCTACATAAGAGCATCCTCATTGGTAGTCTCTCACAATAGTCTCTCATTAAAAAGAGAAAATAATAAAATATTAAATAATAATTTTTTATTAAGAAAGTCTCTCCTAATTCTTAAAACTCTCATCCATAGTCTCTCGGCTCTAAAAATTAAGAGAGACTCTTTTAATAAAAAAACTATTATTTAATATTCTATTAATATTTTTTAGTGAGAGACTTTCATGAAAAACTACCAATGCAAATGCTCTAAAGTCTTTGTTTGTTGGGCTTTAGCTCATGGCCGACATGTGCTAAGTTTCTCTTAGTTGGAGTCTTTATCACTTCAATTATTCTTAGCTTTACATCTTTCCAATACTTTTTCTCCTTCTTACTTGCATCTTGCATATGCTTAACCATAATTCATTATTTTGCAATCTCACTTCTAACTCTATCCAACGACTCATGCAAGCAAAATGATTATGAGCTCGTTTATGTCTTTTAAGCCTTTGTGAAGTATTTCTCCAATCATTATACCCAATACTTGCTAAGAGAATATGATTTGCTTCTTGATTGAATAATGTATAGCAAAAACAAAAGATCTTAGCTTTTAACTTTTCGAGTAAACTAACCATATTGTGTCTTGTTTCTCTCCATTACTCATTTTCCTTATATAAGATGAATGCATGAAACTTCTATAAATATTATCTTTTGGAAAATGAAAATTAGTTAGTGGTCTAGTAGGTTTCTCAACAAAATAATCTCTTATTTTCTGATCAATTTTCTCCCAATTTCCACTATCATCCATATCCACATACTCATAAAAACTCTAACGACATTGACTTTCTCTGTTTCTTTCATGTTTTCATTCTCAAATTTTTCTTCTTTTTTTTATTTCATACAGTTCGCATCATCATCAACAACTTTTTATGTACTCTTCTCAACTTAATCTCTTTCCATATTAGCAAGTTCTTCATCTTCTCTAACAATTTTATTAGTTCCAGAATTTTGCATTTTCGTTACATACCTTAATATAATATTAGTTTGAGATTTCACCAATTCTTCTTCTCTTTTTTTCATATACTTTTTCTATTTTCAACTCCACTTGATTAGATTTTACCTTTGTGTTGGTTTTGTAGTATAAATGAAGATAAAAAAGTTAATAAATTTAATGAGATCTAACAATATAATCTAGAATAATTCTTAGAATAATTGTTAGAATCCTTTTCATAAACAAAGTCACGATAGTAAGAAAAGAACACTACCAAAGTTTTAATTGCAAAGAGACGAAAAAAGCATAATTGATCAAAATACAATTCCAAGAAAATTGTGATTGCCGACCGAACAAAACCTGTAAATACAACCAATAAAGGAATTAGAGATAGATGTTAAACAACATATTGGTTTTGGTTTGAGTTGTTCTAAACAATTTTTTACTATAAAACTCAGCAACTCCTAAGTCAGAATATGGAAGATGTTACTGCAAATTGGAAGACGCTGCATATAAGTGAAAAAATGTGAAATTGCACTAAATAAGAACTTGGAACAATAAAGCCCATCAACATAAAACCCACTACTAAATCTATCATACAAGCCCATAAATGAACCCTAATCCAATTTTTTGTTTCTCTCATATAAATTGCTCTTTCAGTTTTCTCGCCTTGTCTTTCCTATCTCCGCCTCCCCGAGAAAGTAAAAACCCTAGTTTTCAGAGGCAACTCCAAACACCGAAAATGGCGGAAGGACTCGTTTTGAAGGGCACCATGCGTGCACACACTGACATGGTGACGGCTATCGCCACGCCTATCGATAATGCAGACATCATTGTCTCAGCTTCCCGCGACAAATCGATCATCCTATGGAAACTCACCAAGGACGACAAGGCCTACGGTGTAGCTCAGAGGCGTCTCACTGGTCACTCTCACTACGTCGAGGATGTTGTTCTCTCCTCAGATGGACAATTCGCGCTTTCCGGAAGCTGGGATGGTGAGCTTCGCCTTTGGGATCTCGCTGCTGGTGTTTCTACTCGTCGATTCGTCGGACACACCAAGGATGTGCTCTCGGTCGCCTTCTCTCTTGACAACCGTCAGATTGTCTCTGCGTCGCGTGACCGTACGATCAAGCTGTGGAATACCTTGGGTGAGTGCAAGTACACGATCTCAGAAGGAGCTGGTGAGGGACATCGTGAGTGGGTTAGCTGCGTCAGATTCAGCCCTAACACGCTCCAGCCAACGATTGTGTCAGCTTCGTGGGACAAAACCGTGAAAGTGTGGAACCTCTCGAACTGCAAGCTCAGATCGACTCTAGCTGGTCACACTGGATACGTGAACACAGTGGCTGTATCACCTGATGGTTCTCTTTGTGCAAGTGGAGGCAAAGACGGTGTGGTTTTGCTGTGTGATTTGGCTGAGGGAAAGAAGCTTTACTCTCTTGAAGCTAGCTCTATTATCCACGCGCTTTGCTTCAGCCCCAACAGGTACTGGCTCTGTGCTGCAACTGACCAGGGTATTAAGATTTGGGACCTTGAGAGCAAGAGCATTGTTGAGGATTTGAAGGTTGACCTCAAGGCCGAGGCCGAGAAGTCTGACAACAGTGGTCCTGCTGCCACCAAGAGGAAGGTAAACACACACACACACTAACTTTTGACTCGATTATATGCTTGCAATCGGTTCCAAGTTTTCAGCTTTTGTATAGACATATTTTCCTGTTGTTATGTATGATGTTAGCTATGACTGATAGTTAAATTATTACTCGTCTGTTAAAGGAATTGCGCAAGTCATTGAAAACTTTTCTTACATTGATCGATATATTTTCAAATGATATATACGATATGTATATGGTTTCTTTACTAGTGCTGACGATGTGTGAATGTGAAACCTGTGTTGCATTGTGTTATGGGTGTATAGATTGTTTTTATCTCGTCGTAATTTGATACTACCTTACCAATTTAGGTCTCTCTATTTACTGGCCTCTGTGTCTCCGTACTCATTGATTACCTGAGATTTCTTGGTTTTATAGATGAAAATAGTGATGTATTCACTCCTGAAGGATTTAATACAAAGCCCCTTTTGTTTGCTGTGTTAACATTATTCTTAAATAACAATGGAAACTAAATCCGACGTGTTTATTGGTTGGGACAGGTTATTTACTGCACAAGCCTGAACTGGAGCGCAGATGGAAGCACTCTGTTCAGTGGTTACACCGATGGAGTTATTAGAGTTTGGGGTATTGGTCGTTACTAGTTATCTCATCTCTCATACTCTCTTTGCTCTGAGCACTATCCTTGTTGGTTTTATTTATCACTACTTTTGATTTGTCAACAAACTCATAAAGTACCTTAAGGTTTTTTGGAAGGATGTTTGGTTTCATGTCTAATCTAGGTAATGCTTCTTTATTTTAATTTTTAGATCTTGCAGTGTTAATTTATTCCGT
Source organism: Lepidium didymum (assembly GCA_963920545.1). Lineage (NCBI taxonomy): Eukaryota > Viridiplantae > Streptophyta > Magnoliopsida > Brassicales > Brassicaceae > Lepidium > Lepidium didymum. Next base: position 8,430,230 of record OY986992.1, read on the forward strand.
TTTGTTGCAAATGATTACTTTGGCAATAATCAAATGTCGGAGTACTCTTGAATTTTGTAATTCCTTTTATGTAACATTATTACACTTGAGATTTGACACAAATGAATTGAAAATAAGAAGCTCAAGGACCATTACTGATTTGCAGTGAATTAATATAAGAAACTTTAACCATGAGAAACAAATACTCGAGTCTTCTTCGACCATTTATTATTCGTCACGTATATTTGGGGAAAAGGTGAACTATAGAACACTAAGTGCTTTAAATTTTGGGCAAAATCAACATTGATCACCGAATTTCTTTTGTAGTACCGATTTTAAATAAAACAAAATAAATATAATAAATATAACATAAAATAAATTAAATTGAATTTAAGTATAAAATTTATTACCATTTCTATAACTAATATTTATAAAATGTTTATAAAAGTAAATTTTAATAGATAAATATTTGTCAATATTTACATAAAATATATCAAAAATTTAATAAATATATTTTCTTTATATATACAATTTGAAAACTATACATTCTCAAAATTAATCAAAAATTTAGTGAAAAACAATTTTCTAAAATTAGTCTATAATCTTTAGAAAATAACTTTTCACTCTATTTTTTATTAATTTTGAGAATTTATAGATTTCAAATTTTATGACCTAAACTCATTTTTGATAAATTTGTGGATCATAACTTTTGGAAAATCTTTTTTCACTATACTTTTAATTAGTTTTGAAAATTTATAGATTTTAGGTTTAAAATCTCTTTTTTCATGTGTGGGTCAACCATTTTTCTCTCCAATTTTAATTAATTTTGGGAATTTATATATTTCAAATTATATATATAAAGAAAATATATTTATTAAAAGTTTTGATATTATGACTATGACTGGTAGGTGTTTTTAGATTAGTTTTTGGTTTTAGTTTTTCCCAAAAACTATATTTTGAGCTAATCAAGTTTTTGATAAAACAATTTTAAGAAAATTGAAAACTGTTTTACGTTGAATATAGCCGTATATTCAACTTTTTGGTTTTATTATTCTTTTATTAACCTGAAAAACTACTTTTTAGGAATTTACCGTTATGTTTCCTAAAAACCAAAAACCAAAATTTTAAGATTTTAAAACAAAAACAAAAACAAAAATCTGAAAAGTAAAACCGAAATCTAAAATCTAAAAACTAAAAACTAAAATCTAAAAACTAAAAACAAAAACCAAAAACCAATAATCCATTTATAGCCTACATGTAAATATTTATATTTTTATATATAATTTTTTATTTATTTACATTTAAATTTTACTCTAATAAAGTTTTTTATAAATATTAATTATAGATTTATTAATAAATTTTATACTCTAATTTAATTTATTTTATGTTATATTCATTATATTTATTTTATTTGAAATTAGCACTGCAAAAGAAGTTCGATTTGAAAATGGTTCTTTTACCTATTGTACATATGTCATTAAACGAAAATTTAATCATTAATTCACGTTTTTAATGGTCAATATTGATTTTGACTCAAAATTTAAAATTTATGTTGTTTATTTAAATTTTTAAATAATTTGTATACAATTGTACAATGCTTATAGTTTGTGTTGAAGTTGGCAAAATGTCTTTTTACATTTTTCCCGTATAATTGTATTGTTGACCAGCCTCATCTGTTGCTGACGTGGCGGCGCCTGTCGTATATTTTTCGCTCCCGCCAGTGTCAATTCGCGCCAAGGTTTCATTTTTAACTCTTTTTATTTTTACTGTCTCTCTCGGAAGCTATAAAAGGAAAATTGGATAAGACAAAAAACACAAGAACCCTAATAAAGAAGCAGAGTCAAAAATAAGATAGCGGAAATGGGTATCAAGGATCTTCTGAGATTCATGAAACCCTACATCCTCCCCATTCACATCCAGAAATACGCTGGGAAACGAGTAATTTCTCCCATTTTATATTCTTCATGTTTTTTTCCCAATCGATTATACTCTGTGTTCTGGGTAAAATCTGAAAATAAAAATATCACTTTTTTAAAAAATGTGTTTGCAATTCAGGTGGGAATCGATGCATATTCATGGCTACACAAAGGAGGTACGTTTTATTCTCTCTTAGAACTCCTTCTGAGGGCTAGGTAGAAAGAAATGCTTTTTATCTTTAACTAAACTGTGAAATTGGAATTGAACTAAGAAAACGGACTAATTGAAGCATTATCTAGCTGATGAAAAAAGTCTATTTACTGGGTGGTTTTCAATTTCATGACTTGGTGGGAAACTTTTTCTACAGCATACTCATGTAGTATGGAGCTGTGTTTAAACAATGATGGGAAGAAGAAACTGAGGTACATTGATTACTTCATGCATAGAATAAATCTTCTTCAACATTATGAGATCATCCCAGTCGTTGTTCTTGATGGTGGTAATATGCCCTGCCAGGCTGCTACTGGAGATGAGCGTCAAAGGCAAGTCTTTGTATTTTTTTTATTTGATGTGCTTTTGTTTCATTTTCTGTTGCTGCTAATCAATCTTTTTTTTCCATTTAACTAAGCGTTTGGGTTTGATTATTAGGAAACGAAAGGAGAACTATGATGCTGCAATGGTGAAACTTAGGAAGGGAATGTTGGAGCAGCTACTGAGCCTTTTCAGGTGTGTAGCTCTTAATTCAATGGTTTAGGTCTATAAATTTTATAGTTCTACTGAGATTTTTCTGGTGTTTAGTTTTTATCTTTTCAATGGCTTAGATTTTCTAGTTGTACAACTGGTTGCATTTAGAGTTACCGTAACTTATAATTAGGTTCTGAAATCTCCTGTCCAGGAATAGTCTGTATTCAGTAGGAAGACATATTTATTACCATTCATCTTCTTTGTCTGTCTTCATCTGAACCAGTTTCCCAAAATTCTTCAAACATAACGTCTTCCTCTTTAATAGGAAGTCTAGTTTGGCACTCTTGTTTGCTCGCTTGTGTGTTTAGATAGTGTTCTATCCTGTACTCTGCTGATAGATTTTGTTTGAGACTGAAAATTTGTGAGCTCATGCCTGTTTCTATCGCTATGTGCAGAGAGCAGTCAGTGTAACATCATCCATGGCCCACCAATTGATTCAGGTAGAAATTGATTATTGACCGAGTATATGTTTTAGGGATACATGAATTTCTCTAGGCCCTGACAACTTCTCAGGTTCTGAAATCAGAAAACGTCGAATTTATTGTAGCTCCATATGAGGCTGATGCTCAGCTAGCATACCTATCCAGCCTCGAACTGGAACAAGGTGGGATTGCTGCTGTTATTACCGAAGACAGCGATTTACTTGCATATGGCTGCAAAGCTGTAAGACTAATTTCACAGACAGGAAAATAGAGTTCATAATAAGGCTTTTAAGGTCATGTATGACATGTTTCCCTAACTTCTGTGTGGTAAAAGGTTATTTTTAAGATGGACGGTATGGTAAAGGGGAGGAACTGATTCTAGATGATGTGTTCCAAGCCGCTGAACAAAAGCCTTCCTTCCAGAATTTTGATCAAGAGCAATTTACTGGTTAGTGTTATACTATTTTCTTAGTCTTCCCAAGATGCATTGATACATTGTTGTTGATGACTGTTCTTGGTTTGGCCTTTTTACAGCAATGTGTGTTTTAGTGGGCTGTGATTTTATCCCTTCGATTCCTGGTGCTGGCATTTTGAGAGCTCATGGATTCATTTCCAAGTACCAAAGTGTAGAACGCGTAAGCAGCTTTTACTATCCCTGACGAATGCTTGATGCTTTTTCCTATCGCTAAAGCAAATTCCTAAGATATTCAAATGTGGAATCAATACTATATAGGTTTTGTCAGCTCTAAAGACGAAAAAGGGCAAACTAGTTCCTGATGATTACTCCAGCTCTTTAGTGGAAGCAATTTCAGTTTTTAAGCACGCTCGTGTGTAAGTAACTCCTTGTCTCTGTCAGGTCTTGCTAGCATTTATTCTTCGATGGTTCTTACTTGATTCCCTTTTGATTCAATCTGTTGCAGATATGACTTTGATGCTAAGAAGCTCAAGTACTTGAAACCCCTCTCGGAGAATCTCCTAAATTTACCTGTTGAACAATTGGAGTTCCTGGGACCGTATCCTTTTTCATTCCCGCCCTCAATATATTAAGATTCACTTATTAGAACGAAATTAAGAGCATTAACCATCTTAAAACGCTACAATGCAGGTGGATAGGAGAAAAAAAATCAGATTTTTATTATACCATTCATCACGAAAATACACACATTATCATTGTGCAGTTTTGTTCTCCTTGACACATTATACTTGTCAGAGATCTGTCTCCGTCTGTTGCCGCTGCAATTGCTGAAGGGAACGTTGATCCCATAACTATGGAGGCGTTTAACCATTTCTCTGTTTCTAAGAGAGAGTTGAAGACGCCTGCCCGACCATTCAAGGAACAGGGAAAGAGAAACTCCTTTCTGGTATGTTCTTTGTCTGAAAGTGAGGAAAGAATAGAGCTCAAAAGGACTGCAGATGAAGCTATGATCGCTACAAAAGCTGTTCTGAAAGAGACAAAGTACTTTAAACAAGATTCTCAACTACACAAACTTGTTTCACAGCCTACCAAGGAACAAATGATTATCCCGTCCAGAAGACCCTCACTGATTCCAAATGACCACCCGTTCAAGATAAGAAACACTGATGGAATCATCAATCTGGAATTTGCGGAGTACGGTTTGCAAGAACTGGAGGTTTCTTTTAAGACCAAAAGGAAAGCAATGGATGGGTCTTATTCAGAGGATCAAAATGAGATAACAGTTGATTTGTCCCAGCTTGGTGATTCCGAAATCAAACAAGACTCACAGAAGAACAAAGAGAATTATGAAACAGCAGGAGGTATAATTGAAATTCAAGATCATGTGAACATTACAACAAAGAGAGTGCGTGGAGCAAAACCTAGAGTGAAAAGTATCAAACTGAAAACAAGCTGTAGAAGTGTGGAGAACAACAAGGTTAAAATCAACAAGAACGGCAGTATATTAAATTTCTTTCAACGATTGTAGTCTCTTTGTATTTGTTATATAAGAGTTATTAGCTTTTGTATAACTCTTAATATATTGAGTATTATAGATACAACACCATATATATTATACGCAAACAAGTCGAAGACAGATACATATATTGTATGCTATATAGATAGAGATTATAACCAGACTTAAGACAAGATGTGGTTTGACATATAAAACCCCCACATTTTTTTTGCACTGAGTTATATGTAAAGGCTCAGTTCCAGATATTTGGTTTGGCTTATTTGTAGATGGTGGTATTTGTTGAATTTAGCGTCTACGCGAAGCAGGCTCCTTCTGGGCGTTGAAGTAGACAGTGGCCACAGGTAGACCAAGGTCGAGATGTCCGGCGAACATTCGGGTGCTAAAATTGGCTCGCGTTACCGGCTGCTGCACCATCAGACCCACCGGTGAGTTTTGTCGGAACAGTACAAATATGTAACGGTGAATCCCCACTGGTGGTCTTGGTTCCGAGTATGGAAGTATCTCTTTTCCTGAAATTAAATATTGAAAACTTATTATCTTCTATATAATACAAGGATACTAGTGATGTGTTATATTATATATCATGTCACTAGAAATTAATTAGATGAATTTGTCAATCAATATTCGTTTAGTATTTAGTACATTATACATATTTTGTGTAAATTTATTTATTTCAGTATCATTGTTATTCCAAAAAATAACATAGTATTAATATCGATTATTAAATTATATGGTATGTTATATTTCTTACATAATTTCATAACATTAAATCCTATATGAGCTTATATTTTAAATGCTATGTTATATAAATCGAATATAGAGATATAAAATTATATCATTCAATGACATCTTTTATATAACTTTATGATATTCTTAGTAATTATAGTTTCTCTAGTCAGATTTCTTTTATTGTCAATATTGTCAATATATGTACTCAAGATATCACATTACTTTTTAAGCAATAAAAGAAGAGAATAACACTCGTCCCTTATCTCTTCCTTTGTTTGCTCTTTTTTTCTTCTTTGTTTTTAGTAACAATTTTTATTTATAAAAAATGTATTAATATTACAAAATGACATGTAATACATATGGATAAGTTATTGTTACATGAGAATAAGACACATATTTTTTTAGCATTTTCTAATAATTTCTATGTATTTGGCTAATTAGTATTTTATATTAGATGATTTTTTTTATGTTTGATTAATTAGTAGTTTGTTTTGTTTTTCTTTTGTAAAAAAGTTAGTATTTATATTAGATAATTTCTTTTTAGAATTTTATGCTATATTAAATATAATAGTTAGTATTATTTATATTATCTATTATATCATACTATATTATCACTTCTTTATGATAATAAATCCATATTATATATAATTATTTGATATCTATCAATACTATGACTTCATTTTACTAAAAAATAACAACTTTAAAAATATGCATATAAATATATATGTATATATATATATTTCTTAATTTATTAAACTAAATTACAAATTTGGTAATAATTGTTGTTCTTAATATCTAAAGAATATTATATTAGAATTTATATAGTGCTTTTTGGTATTTTATAATAATTATATTGTGACTAAAAATCATATAAATCTTTGAAATTTTTTATATTATAATCCATTAGAAAAATGATAGATAATTGTAATATGTATATATATATATATATATATCATAGATGAAATTTTGTATATTTAGATATTTTAAGTCAAAAATTAATACATACATTAGGTAACTACACTCTTTATAAATTCACTAAAATTTAACTATATAAAGATTAAAAAATTTATCCAAATATTTATTTCAACATGTCAAACAGCAAACAAACAAATACTAATAGATGTAAACTAAACACAAAATGTATCATATATATATATAATCAAATAACATAGAAGAAAATTAAGCGTAAATTTCTATATACAACAGAAATCACGATATATAAAAATAAATATATAAAGATTACAAGTACCCATAAACAACTATAAATTTATATTCTTTTTGAAAAATATCACATGCATAGTATAGAAAATTATTTAAATTTATTAATTATTTAACACTAGTTGATGTGTATGTTTATAGTATTTTTGAAATAATTGATTACATAAAAACGAATAAAATAAAAACACGTGGATGGTATTAATTTTTCATATTGTTGTTTTCTATATTTTGTGGTGTTTAAGGTTTTTATATAAAAGATGACATGTGTATGTTATTTAGTTGATGTACATCATTGTACACGTACAGATATACATAAGTTGTTGGTTTGTGAAAAAAACAGATGTCGTTAGTGTGGGACATAACTTGAAACGGAGGAAATTGAACAGTAACATTTATATTTAATTATAAACTCTTATGCAAACTAGTTAAATTTTAGAATTAATTGGATTTATTTTAATTATGTTTGGTTTAATGGAGCTAATGTAAACAGAAGTAACCTATCAGAAGGTGAGAGGTAGCTTTTGGACCAATCAATAAAAATGTTGTCTAACAAAGTAAATGTTAAAAAAGAAAATGTCCATTTGATATCTAACGGAAAGCACCACGATCCCAAGATAATGTGTTTAAATGAATAAAATGAATTAGTGTTTCGGAATACTCAATTAAATAAAAACACATCATTAAGCACTTCACCATGGACATGATTTACTAATATATCTGTAGATTTATTAATGGCTTTCACTGTCGTAAGAAAAATGTAGCAGTTTTTTTGTTTTGGTATGCATAAAAATGTAACTGGCAGTTCGTATACATAACTTATTCATACCTCTTGAGGGGTTGGTGCCTCCGGGGATATCCACGACAATCCTGAACAAAAGATGATAGTAATTAAATTATGATCAAATTATATTAACGTCGTTGAGTCCAAAAAGAAGAAGAGTGCGTCATGCGTACGCACCAATGGACCCATTCTCTCATGTTGGGCTCGCTCGGGCTAGGTGCGTCCGGGTCAGTCATCACCTGCATGCAATTGTTATATAGACGCCCAATCAAATTTCGAAACATGCGACACAAAATTCAATATTCGCTCGGGCTAGCTCAAAATAACTATTTATTTTAATCCAATATTCAGCTAAATCGTCAATAACACGTCTCTAGTATAGTATTGACATTGATCAATGTGAATGTACCGGAAAATATTAGTAAAGTAATGTCTCAGATATATATATATATATATTTGACAGTAAAGAATACTAAATGTATTAAAATGTTATAATTTACATATACTACAAAAACGTTTGTTGGATATATATATTGAGATTGTGCTAAAAATGCAATGAACATCTTAAAAACGATGGTGATGTAATGTATGCATGCATGATGATAATGATGAGGAAGCATGTAACGCATTTGCATATATGTATAGACATATATGTTTGTTTATAAATGCAAAAATTGGAAAGAGAAGATGGATAGGTACGAGAGTGTAAAGCTCATCGGAGTGTCCAGAGATGATGACTTTGGGAGGGTTGAGAGCAGTGGAGGGTTTGATCTCACAGCCGTTGGTGATGTGTTTGGGACCAAAGTAGACAGACATATTGGCTGTTGGGATGAACATATCCAACACATCTCCGATCACTCTTCCTACCACCAAAGGATCAACTGAAGTTGCCATCGTTACGGACTGAGAAGTGAGAGAGTTAGTGATTCTAGACCTTATTTGTTCTTACTTGTTTTTTTACCGCATGTCCCAATTCGGATGGACATCAATGGTTTATATAGAATACATTTTTTTTTGTTCTCGCAAGAAATATTATATAATAATAACAACGACAAATACAATGAATTTGAACCATGATCGATGTAGTCCTTTTTCTATTTTCTATTTAGATTTTATTTTAACTTTTCTTACTTTCAATTACGTTAGATTTTGTCTATATCATGAGTTATGCAAGCTCTTGTGTTTTATTAATATACTCTCGTATATATATAGTTTCTTTAGTAATGTGTTAGCGTTCTTATTATAGTTATAATAAGTAAATTAAAGAGGAATAATATATGATGACGCGTAAAAATACAATGAGAATTCATGATCATTATAATGTAAAGAAACACAAGTTTTGATACATTACCGTGGAGAATCAAAGCAATATTGTTACTTAATTAGTTACAATAAAACAAAGATATAATCAATGATTAAAGAGATAAGAGGTAAATGTGAAGATGATGGGTTAAGCATAAGTTAGTGATGGAAGAAGAAACAAAAGGAAAAAGGTAAAAAGAAGGAATGGTGGGATTAGTGTAAGGGAGAGAGCATGCATAGGCCATTTCAAACTCAAATTCACCTAGAATTAAGACACGTGTCGTGTGTTGGTCTCAGCTGTTACCCACGATCCCTTTTGTTCCTCGTGCCACGTGACATCACTTCTGCCGTCAGTTACGAGGATCATCCCTTGCACGTCCACCATCCTCCTTTGCTTAACTTATTTCTACTCCTAGTAGTGGTAATCCTTTTCTTTTGTTTTAGGTGTGATGATATGAAAGTCTAGAGGATATGAAAATTTATTAGATACTATCATATAATATGAAGTAAAATTTTCGATACCAAAAATTCCACATAATCCAAACAAATTTAAAACCTATTAATTTTAAAAAAGGAAAAGCAAACTTCAATTTCTACCAATTTAATTCTTGAGATCTAAATTTATTAGCCACTATCATTAGAATAGAAATATATGTTCTATATATTTTATCTTGAAGAATCTAATCTAAGATTTCAGTTCAATTTTATATTTAAATTCAGTTCTGAGTTTCTGCAAACTGAACTTAAATACTATTGAAATTTTAATAAAAAGTATAATTTTTGAAAAAATTTATAGGTGTCATATGATCCCTATGTCATTCAATGCTTCCGCCCGTTACAATTACATATATTTGCAAAAACCATGAGAAAATCGCAGATGAATTTATATAACTTAAAAAACACACAATGCTTTTTATACCTTTCCTACATATCGGTACGTTACAGTTACATATTTTTATATTTTAGTAGCTTTTTGTAGCGCTTTTAAAATAACCGCAAAATATGTCTGACTAGTGTAGTTAGAAGCCATTTTCCACTCTTCGATGTTATTAGCAGATTTTCTAAAGTTTTACTAAATATGTTTGATAAAGAATATCATTGCAGAGCAGTGGTAAAACCAGGATATTGATCCATAGGGGTCAAAATATATTTTTCAAAAACATATAAATTTAATCTTAATAAATATCACTACATAAAGTTATATCAAAGACATATAATTCGTTTACTCACATCATAGAAGTTTTGTATCATTTGTCACATTATATATGAATTACGTGTTTAAAAAAAAACAAAGACAATCACTAAAAACTATGTACGATTACGTTATGGATCTTAGCTTAAATTAAAATTGTGGAAATTGAATTATTTTTGTGTGTAGTAATTTATTGTTAACTTTGAAAAGAGAAGAAATGAGTAGAAAGAAAAAAGAGTATTTTTATCAAAAAAGAAAAAGAAAAAGAGATTAACTGTTGATACATTGGGTTAATTAGATTACGTAAATACTTATGGACTTAATTTTTATTTTTTTAATTAGATTAAGATGTATTTAGTTGGGTTAGAATCAAATTAATATATACTTTGAAATTTATCAAATATTATTTAAGATTAAAATTTAAGATGCATCTTTTATATATATTATAATTTTTTTTCCAAAATTTAAATTCTTGATTTGTTTGAACTGTCGACTTATTTTCACACTCGTCGACTTTTTTTTTTCCGTTAACTTATTTTAAACTATTGACTTATGGTTTGTTTGGTTGACTTATTCTACTATTGACTTATTTGAACTATTGAATTTTTTTAATTATTCATTACTTTATTGATATTTTTATTGACTTGATTTTTTAAATTTTTTTTCTATTTTTAGTTAACTTATTAGTATAGTTGATTTGTTTAAACTGTAGATTTATTTTTATACTTATTGACTCAATTTTTTCTTTGCTAACGGATTAGTAAAATTGATTTTTTGAATAGTCTTTAACTACTGTTTAGAACTTAGTTTTATTTAAATTCTAATTTCATTGTGAATTAATTTACTATATTTTTATCTTAATTATTTATCAAAATATCTTCACAAAACACATGCAAAATACAAATAATTTAAATAAATTATTTCTGTTGTAAAATATTAACCGGTAATGTATTATAAATTAATTTATGATTAGTTTTTCTAAAATTAATATTATTATTTTTATAAATAATATTTAAATTAAAAAGGATTGTTGTTACGTAAGTGTTAACTAAATCATTGAGTTTGTTGATATAAAAGATACAATCCATGAAAATGCTCATTTCGCAGTCTACTCTTTCATCTCCTATGGGCCTGAAATTGAATGAGCCCACTCCACCTCAGCAACGGTCTTCAACAACAGAAGATAAGCGTGTACCTGCAAAAAGCAGACTAGAGGAAGCGACAGAGAAGTGTATGGTACCAGCCTCGACAATCCCAACCAATAATGCATTTGAGGCATTAAGTAAAGTAGAGAGCTAGGGTTTTTGTATCCCTTTAGTATAAAAGCATAGTTAAGCCTCTTGTAAACACTAAGAAAGTATTTTCTCAATGAAACAGTAAAGTTGCAGTTTTTCTTAAGTTTTTTTCATTCCTACATGGTATCAGAGCCAGTAAACCTCTAAAAGTGTTAATAGCGTTAGTTGAAAACAATGAAAGATATCCTCTGCCTTCAAGCGTTGACATCGCAAGCTATGTTACCTTGAAGCGCAATGATCGTAACTATTTGATGTCGAAGACACAGTTCAAATCGCTTCACAATATCAGAAGCTTCTTGGGTTCGTTAATGACAAACAACTTCGTCCTCCTTCAACCACAGAGGTTCAAAATGGAGATGTTGTTGCGATTGTTCAAAATCCAAGATATGAAGAGTGGTTTTGTACAATCAGCTTGTTAGATCATGGATCTTGGGTACCTTAAGTGAAGAAGTACTAGGATATGTGTTTAATCTTCCATCTGCTCATGAAGTTTGGGTTGCGTTGGCTGAGAACTTTAATATGAGTTCCCAAGCTAGAGTCTTTGAACTAAGGAGAGCTTTGTAAGTCATGTTAAAAGCTGAAAAATATTTCTCAGAATATTGCAGGGATTTTAAAGCCATTTGTGACCAGTTAAGCTCGAATGGACAACCTTTAGAAGAGTCAATGAAGATCTTCACCTTTCTGAATGGTCTGAAAAAGGAGTATAACCCTATAGCGACTGTTGTTGAGAACTCTCTGGCTCGTCATCCACCTTCTACATTCAATGATGATGTATCTCTGGTTGGTAACTTTGACAAGAGATTACAGTCCATGGAACGAGCTCTCACTGTTTCTCCTCATATGGCATTCTAAAGTGAGTATTTTAACCAACAAAACTCCTATGGATACAACACAAACAGAGGTCGTGGTGGTTCTCCCAGAGGTGATAATAGAGGACGAGGTGACTACTCTATAAGAGGCAGTGGTTTTCATCTACAAATTTCTTCAGCTACATGTCAAAATGCTCAAGACAATGACAACCGTCCAATCTGTCAAATCTGTGGTAAGCCATGACATGAAGCTCTAAAATGATGGCACATGTTCAACAATAGCTACCAATATGAAGAGCCATCAAAAGCTCTAGCTACATTGCACATCACTGATGTCACATATCACTCATGTCGTGAATGGTATCCAGACACTAGAGCCACTGCTCATGTCACTAGTTCACCTCATCTGGTTCAAAAGCCTCAGCCTTACAATGGAAATGACTATGTTATGGTTGTAGATGGCAACTTTCTCCCATAACTCACATTGGCTCAGCTAACATCGCCTCTACCCCAAGTAATTTAATATTGAATGAGGTTTTTGTGTGTCCAGATATCACAAAATCTCTCTTATTAGTCTCTAGATTAACAACTGATTATCCATGTAAATTTGAGTTTGATTATGATATTGTGCGTGTCCTTGATAAGGAAACAAAGAAGTTGCTAGTTTAGGGAAGAAACTTTAATGGATTGTATAGGCTGGATGGGTCACATCTTCAAGTTTACTACTCATCTCGGCAACAATCAGCTTCTGATGAGACGTGGCAAGGAGATTTGGACATCTTCACTCTCAGGTCCTCCACCAGCTATCTACATCCAAAGCTATCACCATAAATAAGAGTACGAAGAAGATGTGTGAAACATGTGAGCTTGGGAAAAGTTCTTGATTACCTTTTTCTACTTCTTTATTTGTTGCTTATAATTTGGAAAGGATCCACTATGATCTCTGGGGACCTTCTCTAGTTACTCATGTTCAAGATTTTATATATTATGTAATATTCATAGACAACTACTCCGGATTTTGTTGGTTCTATCCTATGAAGACAAAGTCTCAGTTTTCTCAAATCTTCATTAAGTTTCAGTCCCTTGTTGAAAATCGGTTGAGTACCAAAATCAGAATGTTTCAATGTGCTAAGGAATACATTTGTTTCTGGACATTATAACAGAGAGCTACATCAGCGTTTGAGGAGATTACGTAAGGTAGCAAGTCTATAGAGGATTATTTTCAAGAAACGGAGACACTCATGTTGCGAGCTGACATTTCAGAGGATCGTGAGACAACAATAGCTCGGTTTCTAGGAGGTTTGAACAGAGAAATTCAAGATGAGATTGAGATGCAACATTATGTGGATCTTGAGGAGATGCTACAATGCCACTCTCATTAAGTAGCAGCTGGCAAGGAGAGGCAAGATATGTTCTGGTTTTGGTAATCAACAAGGTTTCAAGCTTAAGTACAAACGAGAAAATAAGTCTCAGTTTCATAAGGTTTATAAGCCCACAACCGTGGCCAAGGAGGATACCTCCACTTATCCCTAGACTTGGTGATATACTTGATGAATGCATGGTTCTATAGTCTTTTCTAAGATAGGTTTAAAGAGTGGCTACCATCAGATTAGGATGGGAGAAGGAGATGAATGGAAAGCGACATTTAAAACTAAACATGGTCTTTATGAGTGGCTGGTTATGTCGTTTGATCTCACTAATGCTCCTAGTATCTTCATGAGGTTGATGAATCATGTTTTTAGAGCTTACATTGGCGTCTTTGTGGTAGTTATTTTGATGATATCTTGATCTATAGTAAGAACATTACTGATCACTTTGAGCATGTTTGCCTTGTGCTAGAGGTTCTTAGGAAAGAAAGGTTGTTTGCTAATCTTAAGAAGTGTTCATTTTGTACAGATAACCTTGTCTTTTTTAGGTTTTGTGGTTAGTGCAGATGGTACTAAGGTTGATGAGGAGAAGATTAAAGCAATCAAAGATTGGCTAAGTCTGTCCACAGTTGGTGAAGTTCACAGCTTCCAGGGGCTTGCTGGATTTTATCAACGATTTGTTAAGGATTTTAGTACACTTGCAGCCCCTCTTACAAAGGTTATCAAGAAGGAGGTTGGATTTAACTGAGAACGAGCATAAGAGCAAGCCTTTCAGGCCTTAAAGGATAAGCTTATTAATGCACCAATTCTTGTTCTTCCTGATTTTACTAAAACGTTTGAGATTGAGTGTGATGCTTCAGGGCTAGGAATTGGAGTTGTTCTCATGCAAGATAGGAGGCCAATTGCATATTTCAGTGAGAAGCTAAGTGGGTCGACCTTGAACTATCCAACCTATGAAAAAGAACTCTATGCATTGGTCAGATCACTTCAACAATGGAAACACTATCTATGGCCAAAGGAGTATGTTATCCATACAAATCATCAATCACTCAAGCACTTAAGAGGACACCATAAGCTTAATAAAAGGCATGCATGATGGGTAGAGTTCATTGAGACTTTTCCCTATGTCATTAAGTACAAACAAGGTAAGGAGAATGTGGTGGCTGATGCCCTTTCTCGAAGGTACACTCTCCTTTCTACTTTGGAAACTAAATTGCTTGGGTTTGAGCATTTAAAGGAGTTGTATGCAGATGATAATGATTTCAAGGAAGCCTTTTTTCGTAGTGGGAAGTTTGCTTGGGGCAAATACTTTCAGCATGATGGGTTTTTATTCTTTGATAATCATCTTAGTATTCCTAATGGTTTTGTTAGAGATCTTTTAGTCAGGGAAGCTCATGGAGGAGGTCTGATGGGTCACTTTGGCTATGCTAAGACACTTAAAGTGGTGACAGAACACTTCTATTGGGCTCATCTAAAATGTGATGCTGAGAGGGTTTGTTCTCGATTTGCAACTTGCAAGAAATCCAAATCTAAGGTTCAGCCGAGTGGTTTGTATACTCCTTTACCTATTCCTACTCATCTTTGGACTAATATTTTAATGGATTTCATAGTTGGATTGCCTAGGACTAGGAATGGAAAGGTTTCTATCTTTGTAGTTGTAGACAAATTCTCTAAGATGGCTCATTTCATTATTTGCCATAAAACTGATGATGCATCTCATATAGCTACCGTGTTCTTTAAAGAAATCGTTAGACTTCATGGCATGCCTAGGACCATTGTGTCTGATAGAGACACTAAGTTTCTTAGTCATTTTTGGATAACTGTTTGGTCAAAATTAGGAACTAAGCTCGTGTACTCATCTACTTGTCATCCCTAAACTGATGGCCAAATTGAGGTAGTCAATAGGACTTTAGGTACCCTTCTGCGTGCATTAATTAAGAAGAACATCCGCACTTGGGAAGAATGTTTACCCCATGTTGAGTTTGCATATAACAATGCCATTCATTTTGCATCTAAGTACACACCTTTTGAGATTGTTTATGGCTTTAATCCTTTGTCTCCTCTAGATTTAACCCCTCTACCTTTGAGTGAAAGAGTCAGCTTAGATGGAGAGAAAAAGGTTGAGCTTGTAAAACATAGAAAAGAGGACTCAACAGTATGCTAATCAAGCCAACATGGGAAAATGCAAGGTAGTGTTTGAAGTTCGTGATCAAGTTTGGTTGCATCTGCGCAAGGAAAGGTTCCCAGCTAAGAGGAAGTCCAAACTCATGCCAGAATATATACACCATTCACAGTCACGAAGAAGATTAATGACAATGCCTATCAACTTGATCTTCAAGGTAAGTATGATGTTAATTCCAGCTTCAATGTATCTGCTTCAATGTATCTGACTTGATCTCTTTTGTTGCAGATGATCCAGATTTAAGGATAAATCTATTTCAAGAGGGAGAGAATGATATAAACCTGAGCAGCAACAAGGATAGAGGAGAGGAACTCGAGGCTGAAGAGGAGCTAGGAGATGATCGTGGAGCTGCTAAGACAATAAAGATGCCAACCAGACCGATAACCAGAGCTAAAGCCAAGCAACTCAACCACTTGGTAGCTGAAATGATGAAGAAAGATCAAGAAACAGAAGCACAAGTCCACAATGCCTTGGTATTGATTCAGGCTTGTGAAGAGGTATAAATGGGCTTGTGATCCATTAGCACTCTTTTTCCTTCACTTGTCTTTTGTCCCATTGGATTTTGGCAAATAAAATTTTAATGAGGCTTTTGGGTCACAAATAAGAGAACCCATTTATCCTTATATCTCTTTTAGGCCTATTTATGTTTTAGGCCATTTTCTTTTATAGCAACCTTAGCTATTTAAAGGCTTGTAAACTCTCTCGTTCAATCTAACTATCTTCTACTTTCAAACAACTCTTCTAGATAGTTCACTAGTTGGAAAACCAACTCGTTCATCCTTTTGGTTTGAAAATCCATCAAAGGTAAAACTCAACTGTTCAAGAGAAGCTCAGATCTCTTGAACTGAAGCTATTCAATACACTAAATTTCCAGACATCACCATCATATCACTTTCATCTTCGCACTTGTTCCCGTCTATTTGTTAATTATATCAATCTGAAACTTGACCATTGCACGATTCTGCTTCTCATCTATTTACTCCTCAAGTTTTGTTCGATTCTGAGCACTTTAAATTGGGTTTCTGTTAACTTAAAGCAGTCTTGTGCGTACAAGAAGAAGGAGCGTAGTCGTACGCAGGGGCTACCTTATACACATCAGTCATACGCGAGACATTATCTTAAACATACAATAGTCGTACGCATGAGATTATGTATTAAAGAGTTGTGCGCATACAAGAAGAATGAGCGTACTCGTACGCAGGGGATGTTTACCTTATACACAGGGGTCCTAGGACCCATACTTGTTAAAATAATAGGCAACTCCATAATTTGTCACATATGACTTCAACAATCACACAAGTTTCTTTTTCAAAACTCTTTTTCATGGCTTCTTTTAAATACTAGAACCATGTTGTTATGATTGTATTGAACTTTTTCATCCTACAAATATGATTCACTTTGTCGATTATCTGACTCTCCCCATGTGCACTGAGCTTAGAATCATAACTTTTCTTAATCATATGTAGAAAACCAGAAAACATACTTCTTTCAAAACTTTAATCAATGCATGATTCGCCCATGTCCAAAAAAAAAGTCTTGAACCTAAGATTTACTGCTGCTGATTCCAAAAATTGTACCTCATAACTCCACCTTGTTATGAAAACTTTAGACACAATTAACTTTGTGTAATTTCTTGAGCAATCAGACCAATACTAGCAGCTTTTTACACACTACTTATTGTAAGATTAGAGAGATTTTGAGAGATTTTGAGAGAAAACGAGCTGATATTGAAGAAGAGGAGAGTGTAGAGAGAATAAGCCTTAGGTGGCTGAGAGAGGAGAGTATGGAAGTGTTTTTCATTCACTTAACATTTACAACTGTGTATACAACATATATATAGGAGAGAGTCACGAAACCTAGCTCTACATACACTCAGCTATACACTCATATACAATCCAAAACACTATAGACAAAAGTTACCCGAAATGGTAGTAACACAATCTGAGCTTAGCAAAGTAGGATGTTCCCTTTACCCAAAATGTAGCAACGGTCATATTGAGTCACAACTAAGTCAAACCACTCTTCTTGACTTGGTTATATACTTAGTTACAATCTGATGGTTTGTTTTTAGTGGCATACAAACCGAGAACTCTTCTTTCCTTGCAAGTTACTTGATTGTAAGTTCTTCCTTGTGTCACACTTAAATGTTGAGTTTAACACTCCCCCTCAAGCTTGAATCCGTAATGAGATCAATAAGGACAAGCTTGAAAGTTGTAACTTCCCACGTCATTAAAAACCTTAGAGGAAAACCCATTTGGGACAAAACCAACTAAGGGAAAAAGAGTATGGATCATTGTCACATCTTGGACAAGTCAATCAGTCCAAACATTGAATACACGAACTCACATACCTTTGGGCTTGCAGCCTTGGTAAAGATGTCAGCTAATTGATTTGAGCTTCTTGTGTAACATGGTAAGATAACTCTTTGCTCCACCTTCTCTCGAACCTTGTGACAATTAACCTCAATGTGCTTTGTTCTCTCATGAAACACAGAATGGCAACTTGATTATCACAATGCATTGTGATAGGTTCATCACTCTCAACTCCCAAATCCTTAAGCAATGCCTTTAGCCATATAAGCTCATCTGTGAGCTTCCTCATGGCTCTATACTCAGCCTCAGCACTTGAACATGAAACCACCCTTTGCTTCTTGCTCTTCCAAGTTACTAGATTGCCTCCAAAGAACGTGCGATACCCGGTAGTTGACTTGCGGTCTTGTCTATCTCCAGCCCAATCCGCATCACAATAACAAACCAGAGTTGTGCTCTCATTTCGGTCCATCCATATGCCTTGCTCCGAAGTCCCTTTGAGATATTTCAGAATTCGATCCACCATTTCCCAATGGCACTTCTTAGGAGCTTGCATATGTTGACTCACTTGGTTTATTGCAAAATACAATTCCACTATGAATCAAAGAGATTATATTTGGTATTCCATGGAGATAACACTCACATCACTCAGTTAAAACCATAACCTGAGTCCTTCAAGAACAATTAGGAAGAAGAAGAGGAGGAAGGAAAAACAAGAGAAGAATCACCACCTTATCTCTTCATATCTATGTTTCACGCTTTTCCCCTCTCCACTCTCTCCATTTCCAATAGAAGATAAGAAGAAGCATATATACACTGATACATTACCCTAGCTTTTGGTAAAGTATGTCCTCTTTTCTACTTAGAAACTTTCATCTCTTCTTTACTCTCCAGATCTTCTCTATTGATTAGAGTCTTTAAGACGCTTCACAAACCAAGTCCAATTCTTCTTCTTCTCATATTTTGATCCAACCTTCAAGCTTCTCCAAGTACCATGAACTGATGCTTTTAACTTGGATCATATCCAACATTCTCCACCTTGATTCAAGCTTGATAGCTTTCCTTGTGAGCTGTCACTATAAACTTTGTAACCAGTTCTAACCTTGAAAAATCAATCTCCATAAAACAAGCACCATTAGCAATTTAAAGTCATGCAACATGCTTTATCCAGAAAATGCATTCATGTGTGAATACCCACATAACCTTACTAAATCTTTGACAATTTTATTGTCTTTTCTTTAGTAATAAACCCGCACTTAACACACCCTCGTGTTGGCTTTTTCTTGCATTTAACATCTCTTGATCTCCTCATAGCTTAGACCCTGAGATACACCTCATTAACAAGTCCTAGGACCCATCACAACATGTTAAAATAATAGGCAACTCTGTAAGCTATCACTTATGACTTCAACAATCACACAAGCTTCTTTTCCAAAGCTCTTTTTTCATGGCTTCTTTTACACCAGAACCATGTTGTTCTGATTGTATTAAACCTTTTCATCCTGCAAATATGACTCACTTTTTCGACTATCTGACTCTCCCTATGTGCACTGAGCTTAGAATCATAACGTTTCCGAATCATAAGTAGAAAACCAGAAAACATACTTGTTTCAAAACTTGAATCAATGCCTAATTCACCCATGTCTAAACAAACAGTCTTGAACCCAAGATTTCATGCTGCTGATTCCGCAAACCATACCTCATAACTCTATCTTGTTATGAAAACTTTAGACACAAATAACTTTGTCCAATTTATTGAGCAATCAGACTATATTAGCAGCTTTGTACTCACTATTTGTACCACTTTAACTATGCCTCTAGTTCACAAAACCTATGACACTCCCAAGTCATACCTTGTATAGCTCCTTTCACATCAATGCTTGAGCTCACAATGTGTTTCTCTAGTTATAAAACAGCCCTGCAACATTTTCAATAACGTGCATTCCCCACCAAACATCTTTGATACTAGCATCATTATCCTTCTCAATCCAAGTATGTGCTATTTTTCCCACAACTATACTTTAGCATGGTTATGACTTTTGATGAACTCCCACTTGAATTTTTAGCAAGTGATTTAATCCTTGAGAAAATCCTCACAAAATCTCTTTTAATGATGCACTAACCATAATCAGAACTCTCTTGATTGTTACCTTACAAATGCATTTGAATCCCTATATTTACATTCTTCCTAGTCCTTCTTTTCAGTTCTCATGTATCTATCAGCCTTGAGATAACTTTTTTCCATGTTGGGTGCATAACAAACTTATTGTCTAAGAAGAGAATAGCCATTAGACAATTTCTGCAACACATGCACTAGCTTAAAGAACAATCTTCTTCAGGAAAAAACCCACCAAAGACATTTGTATCTATTACCACATGCCATATCTAGATACTCTTACTGACTTCAGAGAACTTGCACTTTCAATATATCAACCATCTTTTCTTCAGAGACCGTAAACACTAATTATAAGTCTTTGTTTTCAGAGGATAAGTAGAACCGTGGAGAAAAGATTTGTGATTTTTTGAAGCCTTTTAGTGTCATCACCACCCATTTCAGGTTCGAAATATCCCATATCTGATGATGATTATGGTGAGAGTTAAATTTGCTAAGTATTGGGAGGAATATATTATGATTTTAGCTATAGGAGTTGTTTTGAATCCAAGATAGATGCTTGAAGTGGCTTATAGGAAAGTTGATCTCATTACTTGTGAGTTGAAAACTAAAAAATTTAAGAATTTAGTTATGCTTTGTAGACAAGTGCGTCAAGTGTTTCATCAACTCCACTTAATTCATTTATTGAATTTTTACTTGAAAATGATTTTTGTTAATGTAAGTACTACAAAATTATAGCTAAATTTTTTAATTATGTAAATTCTGAGTTGAGTTTTTATAATATTTGATCTATTTGAGCTTGGATATCTATTTGGATGAACCAAAGCTAGAGTGGAAATCTTTTTCAAATTTGGATGTTTGAGTTTTAGGAAAGATAACCAACATCAACTTGGCGATTTAGCTTAGATGACATTTGACGTTCCTAGTATTCCAATAACTACAGTAGCATGAAAATCAGTTTTCAGTCTTGGAGATAGGGTGTTGACTCCATACAGGAACTACTTGCTTCCTCAAAATATTCAAGCTTTATTTTGTACTCACAATTGGTTGTGTGGATTTTCAGACTACGAAGGTAAAGTTTATAAATTTACAATTATTGTATAACTTTATTACTATTACAACTAATCTATATTTTAAACTGTAGGTACAATGAAAGATAGTGATGATACTGTGGAAATTAATCTTTTGTCGATATTAAACCACAACCAATATTAAGATTGTTTTGACTTGTTTGTTCGAGATAAATTATAATCATATATATAAAAATATTATTTATTTTGTTAGTTCTGAAATTTATAATTAATTAAGTGAACATATGATTTAAATATTGTTTTGTGGGTTTAAATGGGTCTAAATAAGTACAAAGCATTTGAATGTGTTTAAATGGGTAAGGATAAACGAGTATAAAGTTAAATGGGTTATAATGGGTTGGGTTTCAACAAAAGGGGAAAGGCATGTGAATTTTATGATACATAGATTGGTGTTTTTCTTTTTGATAAAATGTAAATATATAATCATTCGAACTGATGTTACAGTGTTTCACAAACAAACAATTTTGTCAAAGACTTCCAAAAAAAATAAAAGAGACATTGGTAAATAGATAATGAAGTAATATGATACATCATGTACTGATTAACTAAACCATTTGGAGAAGAAATATTTTCATGTTTATGAGACATGAAGTTTGGGGTTGTGTTCTTACTTGCTGAGTCTTTACATCTCGTTTCTTTTTCTTTTCTTTTTGTATATATTCAAATAGGCAATTGATCTAATTCACAAAGTTGGGTTTTATGTTGAAGTCGACTAAATGGACAGAAACGTGTGTAAGACCTATGAAGGTAACTATACGATGTCCTTGAGAATAAATTTGTGAGGCTATGTTATGGTATCTTCGGTTGGTGGTTGCGAAAGCAGTAGACAATAAGTATTATGTGTGTAGGTACGAGAAGCTCAGGGTGCACAAAACAACTACGAGACAAGTAAGAGTCCAAATTTTCTCATGTCAATATATGTTTGAGCATCTATCATCTCTTTAACATATAGATAATTTATTTTCAGGTGACTTTTCAAACTTCTTAGTGATGAGCATAAAGAATCTGCTGGATGAATTCAAGCTGAAGGGTGCAAGCTTTCTCTGAGATCCGATCGGTTTCAGATATATTATTTGTTGTCTTTGTGTTCTAAGGGTTAGTAATTGGAAACCAACCAACAAAGAAGTTTTTGTTATAACTTATTAGGATTGGTTTATAACTAAAGCATCATGGTTTCCTTTAAGAGCATTTGACAAAGATAACAAAAGGCTATATCGATTTAATATTTAAACACTCGATATTTAATAAAATGAACCCTAGAAAAACAAGTGATGAATACTTTTTAACACTTAGGAAGATCGTGAGGAGGACGAAGCAGAGTTTGTGATGGAAGAGGCCCATCCTTAACGATAAATGCCATGGCTAATCCCCATGAAGTATGTTGTTCTAGATGACAGTGAATAAACCAAACTCCTGGATTATCCGCGTTGATCCTTATTGCCGCCCATCCTCCCGTCGGCACTGCAATAGTATTCCTCTCCGGTGGATCCACCAAATTGTATCGAGTCGGATCCTTCTCCGGGTTGAAATTCCCAAATCCTCTTCCGACTACGAAGAAATTGTGTCCGTGTACATGTAACGGATGGTTCTCGATGTTTAAGAAACTTGTTCCTTGAAAGACAATCTCTAATCTCGATCCAAATTCGACCTCGAATAGCTTCGTCCCGAATTTGGTGTTCATGTTTTCCGATACTGGATCTACACCTGTAAAATTGAATTTATTCTGCGGAATCTCCGGAAAATCGAGTGAGAAAACTCCTCTACTCTGTTTTTTATAGTAGCTCTCTAGGATCGAAATCGGAGGTCGGATGAATGAGATGTTGTTCATAGATGCATAGTATCTCTTCCCGGCATAACCTTTGCATGTCTGATTTAAAGGACAATCCTGGAGATTGAGACTGATTGTGGTGATTACGCGCTTGTCGATCTTAGTCGGGACTTTACACGGATACTCCTCTGACCCAAGGCTCTTAATGCTATCAGAGAATCTCGTCGCAAATTTTGTATCCAGCATATTCGGTAGAGCCATGATTGTCGACATTGCCGTCAATCGCCTTCTCCGTCGTATGCTAGCGGAATCTTCCAGTTTGCTTTTGCCGCTGTAACGTAGGAATCCAACAGTGGTTGAGTTGTTACAAGGAAAGACGGAAGTGACGTAAGGAGTTGCGGCAATGACAAATTCACCGCCGGAGAATTTATGGTCGGTGTGGAGAAGAAGGGTGGTGGTTTGACCGGGAGCGATCATGATAGCTTTGGTATGAACCGGTTTGGTGTAAACCGCATCGACCTCAACTACGGTTAGACTGTGGTTCGATACAGCAAAGAAGAGCTCGCTGTTTAGAGCTGCGTTGATTATGCGGAGGATGTAGGTCTTACCGGCGTCTACAGTGGCCGTGAAAGTATCTGCACAAAGTTTTAGACGGTGAGAAACAAAAAACCGTATAAGACCAGATTAATGGAATCCGGTTTGGAAATAAACCATCGGATCGGTTGAGAGAAAAGAAAGTGGACCATTGGTAGAACAAGGGTAAAGTGGGCCGGGAAGCCCATTAAGGGTGTAAGCGTCGGAAACATTAGCTCCGCCTCCTGTTTTGATCATCTCATTCTCCACCGTGTCCACGTCATCATTCCACCACTCACCTAAACCATCCAATTCACAACTCATTCTCCAATCGTACAGTAAAACTAGTTTGTAATGAAAAAGAGACCACTTATATAATAAAGGATATACCGAGTAAAATAGGAATTTCGGATTGGATGTGGCCGGCGTAAAAAGGATAAGGGTTCCGGGGATAGATGATGAAGGCGCCGTAGACGGAGGCGCGTTGCCAAGAGTGATGAGCATGCCAAAGGAGTGTGCCTCTTTGATCCTCCACTTTAAATCTATATGTATATGATTCTTTCGGTCTTATCGGACATTGCGTTATGTAAGCCGGTCCATCTGCCCAACCGGTCCGGTATTGCCTTAACCCATGCCTACTCACAAAGCCACAAATCTTATTAACTCACATCAACACAGTAAACGTGGTTTATATAAAGTAGACTTGGGTTAAAATATGCATGCATGCATTTATTACCAATGAATAGTAGTATTGTGAGCAATCCGGTTAGTCACTTTGATTTCTACGGTGTCACCTTCGTGAACCACCACCGTCGGCCCTGGATACTCTCCGTTCACCGTTAAAAGTTGTTTGGTGTGACACAATCGACTTACCTTCTTCCATTCCACCTAAAACCCCACACACATGATATATCACATTGAAAACGTTGATATGATCATATTACATAAAGTTGAATAAAATTTGAGATCGAGTAGTCTCCATATAATTGCTTACGTTGAAGTGAAATCGACGGGTGGTTGAGGCCGAAGAAAAAGGGTGAAGACTTGCAAATATAAGCAAAAAGCTCGTAATTATTTTAAACACTGAATTCGCCATTTTCTTTACTGGAACACTGATCGTCTTTGTTTACTTACCTTTGATTATTGATTAGAAATGAAGAGTCCTTTATATAGGATCACAATGGGGTTCCTTTCTGATATAAACCTTATTTTTATGCAAAATTCTGTTAAAGTACCTATACTTTGTAAAGTTTAAAGAAACCCCCCATAGAAAATGTCCGGCATAAAGAAACAAATATTTAAAGTCGATAGGGTAAAGTTTTCTTACATTATTGGATTGGTAGGTGAGAGTAACACGTACGAAAAATGAATCTTTCTCATACACGACTCACCAACTGGATTTTATCATAATTCTTTATGAAATATATAAATTAGTCGTTTCTAATTAATTAATGTATTGTAACATTAAAAGGATTGTCACCTAATATGTCCATAACTAAGTAAATTATATTTTCTTTGGTTCAAACATATTTCCATCTACTACGTATGATTTCATTATTTTCTCCACGTGACTTCGTTAAACATCACCAATTACCACTCATTTTATATATTTTTGTCAATCTTTCTTGCTCGGCCTATAACATAAGTCAGCTACTTGGGGTTTTCACCCAATAGTTTTCTACTTCACCAAACTTCCCTCAATCCAAATGTATATATATCTCTCGAATCGACAACTTGTTCATTTATATAGAACCTAAAGAGATTATGATATTCGATCCTGGACTTCTTGGATAGTAAATTCAAAATTTTAATTTAGATATCCCTATTTTGTAAGTTTCTTTTGCTAACCAATTAATATGTATGGCATTTAACACGAAAAGTAAATATAAGTACATAACACCATCTAAATTTTGATATTTTTGGTTAAATCGAATAGCCATGTTGCCATGTTGGTATTACGACATGATAAACTCAATCTTATTATTGAAAGTATTTGGTGTTCTAAACTAATACTTGAACGATTAAAGAATTTGTGAATACTTGATGGGTGGAACATAAATGGTACTACGAAGTGTTCTGAAGATGAAGCACTTTTGCGTGTAAAATCTTGGAACTTAATCACGTAAAAAGTTAGGGCTAAAGCTTTAGTGGTTATAAAGTCAGGTTGTGTAGGGTAAAACTTAATTCACACATTTTCAATGCATATCTATGTATATAATATATCTACATCTAATTTCATTTTCTTACATTTTAACCCTTTTTTTTGTAATTTGTCGAAGACGTTTGGTCCATTGGATTACCAGATCTGATCATTTTTGTTTTCTATATAGTAACGAAAAATCGGTACATATATATATATATTTTAAGAATATTAATATTTTATTGAAATAAAAATTATTAGGAGTTATATGAATTAGAACCTACAAATTGATGCCATGAGAAAAAAGGATAAAAAACATGACAGGAAAAAAACCAATTGATGAAGTGATAACACAAATATAAAATTTTCAAAAAGAAATTTTAATAGGAAGCCATCTTAAGCGATCATCATAGCTTTGGTATGAAGCGGTTTGACCTGAAGAGGACGAAGTGAAAGGAAACCATTCACTGATAGCCCAATAAATTTTTGTTTTCATTTCCTGTAAAAAGATATGTTTTTTATTTTATCTATACAATATTGAATACTACTTAATGAAATGTAGAATTTTGTAAACGGAACATATGATCAAATACTTTTCAAAGTCTTTTCTAAAAAGAAAATAATTGAAACTTTATGGTCGATATATAAAGTAACATATCATGGGTTGGTGAGAGCCATTGAAAGGCATAACTAATATGCTGTTGGAGAAAGAAAAAGAAATAATAGAACTAAACAGCAAATTATTTCAAACTTAATGGAAAACATATGGTTTTATATACACTTCAATTATAAGTCTCCTTTTTCATACATATTCCTAACACAAATGTTGCTATGCAGCCACATCAATTTTTACAGAAAGAGAATGTGTTGAACTCCATCGTTATTAAGGAGTAACACATCAAAGTTTTAAATGTGTCTTGAAATGATGATCATAGCTTATTTCCTTAGTCGCCGACTCTTTAATTCAATGGATTTCTTTTAATTTATCATCAAACACTCAATATCGGGATTATAAATATATTATATAAAATATAAACAATTAAAATAAATTATATATATATGTTGTGTTTCAAGCATTTGATATTTTGAAACATCTTTAAAATTAAAATAATATACTCTATGTACATATATATCAAGATATATAATTTCTCGAACTGCTAGTCTAATTTATGATTATTAATTTTCTGTTTTAATATATATGATTCACTAGTTTAACCCCACCATTTAGATCACACTAACCATGTGACATCAATTAATTTAATCTTTTATTATTTCACTTTGTTAAAAGTCTTATTTGGCCAAACGAAAAAAGTTTATAAAAAATCCAATGAAAGACTGATATTAGTCAAAACTATTTGTGATATGATCCACATAAGTGTTGTTTTTTTTCCTGGTGATAGTCAAACTCGTAAGTGTGGCGGCATCAATATTTTAATATAAAATATAACGTAATATTTAACCACTTTTTGAACATTCACAATTTTAATTATTATTTTCTTAAGTAACATTCACAAATCACTTTATCTTTGTCTCAAATTCTAAACGAGTCATAGATTTATATGTGTCTTGAAATGATGATCATAGCTTCTTTCTGTAGACTCATCTTAATTGCTTTTTCGCCACTGGTTCTCAATAGAACTTTTTTAATAAGTTAGATAATTGGTAGCGGATTCTTTAATTCAATCGATTCTTTTATTTGATAAAGACTTCTTTTTTCTTTGACATTTTTCATGCCGAATTGCTGTGATATTAGTTATGCGCACGACCTGTTTGAGAGATTTTCTCTTCGCAACAACACACTAAACCAAAGATTCGACTGATACAGAATCTGTTGAGAAAAATTCAATCGATCGATTTCTTTCATCCGAGTTTGTTGGTATTTTTAGCAATCAATTGAGATAGTAGATTAATGGTTATCTTTCTTACTCGTTTTAGTCATTACTGATGAGAAAAAATTATGTTATTATGAACAATTTATCAATTTTAAATTTAGTGCGATAAAGGTTGAAGAAATAACACGTATCTACTTGCTCATCTTTATTATTAGACATGTCTTTGAAACATTTTATTATTATTATTTTCAAGTTGTAATTGAACTGTTTTGTTGTATTTGTAAAATTTAATGATTAAAATTTGAGATTGGCAAAAAGAAACGAAAGTATATAAAAGTTAGTGTAGCCTAATATTGGTTAATCAATTTGGTGTATATATACGACTTTGTTTTGGAAAATAAGATACAATCTTTTGCGTGCGGGGCAGGTGGGCTATATCATTTCACTTTACTCGACCATTGCATTATTTCATACTTCTTTATAAAAGAGAGCTTGGATGAAGAAGAAAAGGGGGAGGCAGAATAGAAGAATTCATACACAACGAAGAACATTCAAAGGAGAACCCAGAAGAACGAAGAACATTCAAAGAAGAACCCAGAAGAAGGAAGAACATATCAAGGTCAACGAGCAGGAGTTATACGAAGACGAGCATAAGCTATACTAACACCCTAGTGGTGCAGGAGATTGACGAGCATAAGCTATACTAACACCCTAGTGATGCAGGAGATTGACGAGCAGGAGTTACACGAAGACGAACATAAGCTATACTAACACCCTAGTGGTGCAAGAGATTGACGAGCAGGAGTTATACGAAGACGAACATAAGCTATACTAACACCCTAGTGGTGCAGGAGAACAGACGCTCGTAGCTAACATAAAAAACTTCATATACGAAAATCTCAACCCACGAAAAATACTTCAACAAAACACATGAAAAACTAAAGAATAGAACTACGACCGGCTTAATCCCTTTAGAGGGTACGTAGGCAACCGATCACGGTGCAGCCACTCTCATAAAAACGTTCGTATAAAAAGTGTGCTAAGACCGGTACGAACAGTTGGCGCCGTCTGTGGGGATAAAGATTCTTCTAAACACAAGAAGTCATAATGGCGGTTGACGAGCCGATGGACGGAGCTCGAAGCAGTGACGAACAGTTGCTACGAGTGGGAGACATCAACAACAGACAATCTCCAAGACAAGAAGTCGCTCTTCATGACGAACCAGAAAACGACCAGGTTCGTCAAGTGACATTGCTAGTGTCACCCGACGAACAGATGGACATCCCAGAACTTTTTCAAACTCTACTAAAGAGATCAGAAGAAACAACTCGAAATAAGAACAAAAAGTTTGAAGAATTCCAGAACAAGGTTGTAGCACTCGAAGAAGCACGAGCAAGGACTACCCCAATAAGCACAGACCATTCCTCTCATCAGAGAGTCCGGTTCAAAGAGTCACCAAACTCAGGCGTTCGGCAAAACCAACAGCCGATCGAATTACAGGAAGAGCGGATGACGAACCGATGTATCGGGAGCCCTCAATACCAGGAATTACGCGTCAGCCCAATAGTGCCAACATCTCCAGCACTTGACCGTCTAGAGGACCAAGCAGTAACCATTAGAGCAATGAAAGAAGAGATCGAGAGGATGGCGTCACGACTCCATAGTGCGACCAGTTCAGCCCTGGAGATCGACCAAATGCTAACTAAGACGCAGAATACACCGTTTAGCAGGCAACTACTGGCAGTTAGAGTTCAACACAACGTCAAAATAAAATGCCCAACATACGATGGAAAGACATATCCGAATAGGTTCTTAACAGCCTTTGGAATCCTGATGGGCAGAGCTCAATATACGCCGCAAGAATACGACGCCAGGTACTGCCAGATGTTTATAGAAAGCCTGACCGGCGACGCGCTGGATTGGTTTTCAAAGTTGGAACCATATTCAATCAACAACTACAAACAGCTATCGAAAGTATTTCTCAAACACCACTCAATGTATCAGCCGGCAACGACGAGCGCAGATTTATACTCCATCTTCCAAGGGACGAAAGAGACCATGCGATCGTACCTCGAGCGATTCAAAGCTATCGTGTCAAGAGTAACTGGTTCAGATGACGTTGCAATTCCAGCTCTCCGAAACGGGTTGTGCGAAGACTCAAATCTAAAAGACGACTTGCACATTAACACACCGCGAACACTGGAAGACGCCTTACATCGTGCTAACAGGTTCACCGAAGTAGAGGATCGAAGATCCTGATTCACTAATCAATCAACGACCAAAGATTTCTTTAAAGAAAATGAAGAACACAAAGGCAAAGAGTCTCGACAGCCATATAGGAGAAACTATGCCAAAACCGATAGCAAGGCGAACACATTTTATGTCGATTCTCCACCTCGCGGTTCAACACAGAAGAATCTAAACCTCCGTTGGAACAAAAGCGCCCCTACCAACATTCAAGATACGCAAGCATATTGCGAATTCCACAAGCGAAATGGGCACTCAACTTCACAATGTAAACAGTTGCAACGGATTCTCCTCGAGAGATACCAAAGAGAGCATCCAAATAAAGGTGGTCTAAGTACGAACCACCATGAAAGAGAAAAATAATAAAGTTGGGACATCAAAAGGAGATAACAGTGGCACGCAAGAAGAACGCAACGCCTCAACAAGCGCAAAAGCCCTAATGAACTCATCTAAGCGACCGCATGACGACAATAAAGATAAACTACTGCCACCAAGAAAACGAATAAATATGATAATGGGAGGACTTGTCCCATGCAATGATTCGATCCGAGCCATTAAAGTCTACGAACGAGAAGCAGGAACGGCGCAAAATCACCAAAGCCGAACCAATGAAAATAGGCAAACAAAATGGGTTCCCACACAAGACATATGCTTTACAAAAGAAGACACGATAGGTCTCACCACGCCGCACAATGATCCACTTATTATAGAGTTAAGGATCTCTGACTGCGATGTATCTCGAGTGTTAGTCGACACCGGAAGCTCCGTTGATCTAATTTTCCAAGAAACATTACAACGCATGGATTTGAAAGACATAAAAGATGAAGCACTCAGTTCGCCCATTGACAAGATTTGATGGAGACACAACCATGACGCTAGGAACGATAAAGCTCCATGTCTTCCTCGGTGGAACAACTACCTGGGTGAAGTTTCTTGTTGTCGACAAGCCAGCGATGTATAATGCTATCTTAGGAACCCCGTGGATATACTTGATGAAAGCAGTAATCTCGACTTACCACTAATGCCTCAAATTCCCGACCAACAGTGGGGTGTGTACTGTTCGAGGAAATCAACAAATGGCAAGAACCTGCTTTATTATGGAACACAAACTCCGGAACAAAGAAAGAACTTATATGATCACAAATTCGACATGCGCTCGAGAAAGTCGCAAACTTGAAAACGATATCTTGGACAAGATCGAGCAAGTCAACATCGACCCCTCTGATGATAAGAAATGCGTTGGAATCGGTTCTGAAATCCCAATTAACATAAAGATTGAACTCATCAAATTCCTTCAGCAAAACGTTGCAACATTCGCTTGGTCAACTGAAGACATACTGGGAATAAGTACGGATGTAACGTCACATGAGCTAAACATAGACCCAACATTCAAGCCGATCATACAAAAAAGAAGGAAGTTAGGCCCCGAACGTACGCGCGCTGTAAACAAAGAAATTGATCAGCTAATCAAAGCTGGATCAATAATCGAAGTACGTTATCCTGAGTGGCTCTCGAACCCGGTGGCTGTAAAAAAGAAGAATGGAAAATGGCGAATATGCGTGGATTTCACGGATCTGAACAAAGCTTGCCGAAAGATAGTTTCCCATTACCACGCATCAATCAGTTAGTAGAAGCAACGTGGCAACAAACTATTATCTTTCATGGACGCCTTTTCCGTATACAACCAAATCCGAATGCATCCTAACGATCGCGAAAAAACGTCATTCATCACGGATCGCTAAATATACTGTTACAAAGTAATGCCATTCGGACTTAAGAACGCCGATGCAACATATCAAAGATTGATTAACAAAATGTTCAAAGATCAAATAAGCAAGACATGCTCGTCAAATCAGCAAAAGCCGAAGACCATTTGGATGATTTGTGAACATGCTTTGAAACCCTTAATCAATACGGATTGAAGCTAAATTCGACAAAGTGCACCTTTACCGTGAACTCCAGCGTATTTTTGGGATATGTAGTAACTAAGCGTGGGATCGAAGCCAATCCGAAGCAGATCAAAGCAATAACTGACTTACCGTCACCTAGAAATAAACGAGAAGTTTAGCGACTCACCAGAAGAATCGCAGCACTTAACCGTTTCATCTCACGATCTACAGATAAATGTCTTCCTTTTTACAAACTTCTCCGCAACAACAAAAAATTCGAATGTGACGACGGATGCGAGTCAGCCTTCACAGAGTTAAAAAGTTACCTTTCTACACCCATGGTGTTGGTGAAACCCGAAGACGGAGAAACCTTATATCTCTACATTTCAGTAACACATGCGGCAGTAAGCGGAGTGCTAGTCCGAGAAGATCGCGGAGAACAAAAGCCCATATTTTACGTCAGCAAGTCATTAAACGACGCCGAAACAAGATACACGACAATGGAAAAACTTGCCCTGGCAGTTGTAACATCCGCAAGGAATCTACGCCCTTACTTCCAGTCTCACGCCATAACGGTCTTGACCAACCATCCTTTACGCTCAATTCGGCATAGTCCAAATCAGTCCGGAAGATTAACCAAGTGGGCAATCGAGTTAAGCGAATACGATATCAACTTCAAAGGAAGAACTAGTGCAAAATCCCAAGTCGTAGCTGACTTCTTAATTGAATTAGAACCTGAATTACGAGAAGACAAATGTACTGAAGAAACTAGTATCGCCCGAGAAGACAAAAAGTGGATCATCATCCGCACATGGGGCAGGAGTTGGAATAGAACTAGTATCGCCCGAAGGAAGCCTCGTTGAACAATCGTTCTGATTGATGTTCGCAGCATCCAACAACGAAGCAGAATACGAAGCCCTAATAGCCGGATTGCGACTAGCCCAATCACTAGGAGTCCAAAATATGGAAGCACATTGTGACTCTCAACTCGTAACAAGTCAATTCAACGGAGAATTTGACACAAAGAATGAACAAATGGATGCTTATCTCAAAGTGGTGCAAGAGCTAGCAAAGGAATTCTCGTAATTTTGTTTGACGAAAATCTCACGCGGAGAAAATACTTTTGTCGACGCATTGGCCGCATTAGCATCAACCTCGGACCTGGAAAGACACTGAATAATCTCCGTCGAAAGCATTCAAGTTCCAAGCATAAGTTTACCAAGGGATCTTGCCTGAGCATAACGGAAGAAAGCCAACTCGCAGAAGAAATTCCCGAAAAAGACCAAATTGTCAAAGATCATGTAGACTGG
The DNA here is from genome assembly GCA_963920545.1 of Lepidium didymum. Taxonomy (NCBI): domain Eukaryota; kingdom Viridiplantae; phylum Streptophyta; class Magnoliopsida; order Brassicales; family Brassicaceae; genus Lepidium; species Lepidium didymum. Next base: position 8,463,370 of record OY986992.1, read on the forward strand.
CGAGAAGATATCAAATTATACATAGTAGATGGAACCCTTCCAGAAGATAGATGGGTGGTGCGACGGTTAAAAGTCCGAAGTGCCCACTATACGCTGCACTAGGAACATTTGCTAAGCAGAGGTATAGACGGAACTCTGTTAACATGTATTTACGGAAAGGAAACCTTACAAGTTATGCAAGAAGCTCATCTAGGAGCAGGAGGTAACCATTCTGGCGGACGATCACTCGCTCTCAAAGTTCGACGACTCGAATACTTTTGGCCAACATCACGCGCCTATCATCCATTCACCGGCAGAATTTCTTGCAACAACCGCCGCACCTTATCCTTTCATGAGATGGACGATGAACATTATCTGACCACTACCTCCTTATCGACAAAAACGCTTTGTACTAGTACTCACCAACTACTTTACCAAATGGGTCGAAGCAGATTGTTACACAAAGATTCAAGACTCGGATGTTCGAAAATTTGTATGGAGGAACATCATATGCTGCCACGGACTCCCATACGAGATTTGCTACTACGCCGAGTATACGAAAATACGATGGAACCAAATGCAGGAAAACTTGGCATAAATTAGGAAGGTCCTTACATAATTTCAAAGATTGTCAAACCTGGTGTATATGAACTTTTGAAGATGGATGGAACGGTGATACTACGTAGCTCGAATGCGGTAAACCTGCACCATTACTACTACTGAAGCAATCCGGAGAACATGTGGTTCCACATATATAACTAAGTACTTTTATCTATAAATGTTTGTAATAAGAACTACGTTTGGGTTGATCCTATTCTAAGAGGGTACGTAGGCAACCGAACACTGTGCAACCATTTGTATAAAAGAATTTATATATCTATGCGAATAGGTTGCAGGTTCACCAAAGCAGAAGAAAATCAGGTCAACGATAAACGACGACCTGAAGATATCAAAAACCTCGCACGACGCGTATACGAGCTTAGTCCTCAAAACGCAGTGCCGAGTCTCTCGCAACGTGTATACGAGCTTAGGCCTCAAAACACAACGACGAGCACGAAAACCTCGCATGACGCGTATACGAGCTTAGTCCTCAAAACGTAGTGTCGAGTCTCTCGCAACACGTATACGAGCTTAGTCCTCAAAACGCAGCGACGAGCACGAAAACCTCGCACGACGCGTATACGAGCTTAGTCCTCAAAACGTAGTGTCGAGTCTCTCGCAACACGTATATGAGCTTAGTCCTCAAAACGCAGCGACGAGCACGAAAACCTCGCACGACGCGTATACGAGCTTAGTCCTCAAAACACCGTGTCGAGTCTCTCGAATTGCGTATACGAGCTTAGTTCTCAAAAAGCAGCGACGAGCATGAAAACTTTGCACAACGCGTACACGAGCTTAGTCCTCAAAACACAGTGCCGAGTCTCTCGCAACGCGTATACGAGCTTAGTCCTCAAAAACGTAGCGACAAGTCCAAAGCTACACAACACTAATACAAAGCCCAGTCTCATCAAAAGAAACGAGCCTAGTCTCGGCACAAATACAAATCAACTTTCATCATGCAAAGACAAGCCTAACTTTACTAAGGTAAAAAGCTTGTCTCTATGCTAATCTTTGATTTCATAATAAATGACAGGAATCACAATATAAAGCAGCTTTAAAGAGCATGTCAAAGTACTGGATTGCAAATCGCATAAGTTCCAAAATGTTCATTCATAAAAGCAACAAAAGACAAAGTTCCAAGAAGACAAAAAATTGAACGAGCATAAGTAAGGAACTACAAAATGCCGAACAAAATAAACTATCAAAGTACAACTAAGGTGCATAAAAGCTACAAGCGCTCACGCTTCTGGATCCCTAGTTTGGCCTTGAGGTATCTCTCCATCTGCCAGCGCGACGCCGCTCGTAGGTATGTCTTCACAAGCGGCAGTGTATTCATCTTCAGCACCACCATCACATTGTTTCCCTGAAACGACAAGCCCAGCCTCAGAATCGCGCTGCTCTCCGCGAAAACCAACCTGAGCTACAGCCAGATCAGACACTGGAAGAAAGTCCTCATCTTCAATGGCGAACGGCTCCACAACTTTGACCTGAAGCTCGTACGTCTTCAAATCCTCTTTCATCAAGTCGAGAGTGTCTTGAGGAATTTCAACTCCATCATCCTTAGGGAACTTAAGGCAATTACGGGTACCTGCACATTGATCAAGTAAAGCCGACGGTTCTTTGATCTCGTTAAGGAAAACAAGACGACAGCACAACCTTTCTAGACGAGTAGAAAGATGATCAAGTGATAGACGCAGTTTGTTGTTTTCAGACTTGACAGAATCATAAAGCTTCCTATAACGCTTGCTCGTCGATTGAAGCTTCTTATAGCTTCCTTTCAAAGTGTCGAGCTCACTATCCTTGTTGGTGAGCTCGTCTTTCAGATCAGCCACAGCAAATGCGTTCTCCTTCTTAAGTTCGCCAATTTTCTCCTTGAGATCCCCAAGTTGAGCTTTAAGGAGAGCGTTCTCCTCTTTCTCCTTCTTGATCTCGTTCCTTAAATCCTCGGATCCATCAGCATTCTTTGAATCTTGACAAGCAGCAGTGAGCTTGGTTTGATAACGAACTATCAGCTGGTTCAAGGCCGCGTCACTCTGCAAACCAAAACGATGAGCAAAAATACGAAACACACTAACAAAAAATGAAAGAGTATTAACTATGAAGTAATTACTCGCATCCTACTACGAGTGTAGTCCAGAAAAGTCTCTTTTTCTTCGAGCTCATCAAGTGGAGGAAAGGGCGAGTCAGAATTTCTCACCGAGTAGAGATACTCACTGCATGCTCGTCTATGGTTAATGAATACATTAGGCTCGTCGTAATGGAAGTCCAGATAATCTGGACGAGCAGATGAAGTCCCAGCTCCGAATTGTTTTGATGAACGGAGAGCAGCGTCACACTTCTTCTCTTTGGGATTCTCAGCTGCCAAAGAGAGAACTACTTTGCGAGAACCAGACTGACGAGCGGAGCTATCCTCCTGAGGAACAGAAGACCCTGATGATCGACGTGCACCTGACTGCTGCATGACCTTTAGAAGATCAGAGGTCTTGTTCGCGCCTGATGGTGTATTTGAAACCCGAGGAGATCCTTTCTTAGAAGAAGGCCTCTTTGAAGGACTTTGCCGAGTAGATGCTTCGGCCTTCCTCTTCTTAGCCAAATCACGAAGATGAACGGAGTAATCCATTCGGTTGGGATCTGTCAAAACTGTTAAGTTAAAATAAAGCAAAAAAGAAATCAAGATTGAACAAGTTAAAGAGCTTACCTCGGTCAAGACGAGCTTGTCTTCACCGAGTACGAGCCTTCACGATCGCTGGAAAATGCTGATGCGAAAAATCTCTAATTCTGTCAACCTCTGCTCGGAAATGTGGGCGCAATGAACGACCAACTGGATGACGATCTGCACAATAAAAAGGTTATTATAAACAGTTAGAACTATTAAAGATAATAAAATTAAAGAGGTTAAAAACCAGACCAACGAGGGCACTCCAAGATCCTCAAACTTCTCGACGAACATCAAGAACAGAAGCTTCACTAATCTTGACATAGAAGAACCGACGCTTCCAATTATATAATTTGTTCGGAGAGCCACAAATGATCTCGTACTTTGGCTTCATACTCACATAATAAGCACCTTGATAATCAAGACAACGAGAGATGTTCGACACTTCCTTAAAAGAGCAACAATCAACTTCCACCTCACACTTGCTCGCCATCCAAGATAACATCAACGTATTGTGAACTGAAGTTGGAGCCAATTGAGTAAAGGCCAGCTTGAGTTCGTCTTTATAATCGAAGAACAGCTGCGAGAGAGGGAAGCGAAGACCACACGTGAAAAAACCTTCGTACACACAGAAGTAGCCTTCAGGAGAACGCTAGGGACAATCATGAGGTTGAGGAACAAGAAACTCAATACCTCCTAGCTCGCAATTCTCTATTAGTTGACGAACAGATGCGTCATCACAAGTAGAAGGAAGACCCTTCAGTGAATCAAGCCACTATTTCAAATTCCTAATCTCACGACGAATAGTAGTAGAAGGGCTTGACACATGCTCGTCGTTAGGAGGATCAGCGGAAGCACTTCCTCGAGAACTACCAGAAAAGTTGACGAATCGCAGACCAAGTGGTGACAACATATTCTTGTAACCAAGTGGAGCACTCTCCATCTCAAAGAGCATATCTTCAACCTTATATTCATCATTAAAGGCTAACCCGTGTTCGTCGTGTTGCCTACTTGTGCCACCAAGTTCAATCCGATGATCTTCAGAAAAAGGGACGAGAGCAAGATGAGTAGATTCCCCGTGCTCGTCAACCACATGCTCGTCGTGACCAGTATGCGAGGATCTCGCTCCTTCAGATTGACGAACACTCGTCTCTCGCTCGTCATGCCCATGATGTGAGACCATATGCTTGTCGTGGTCAATAGACGAAGCTTTTTCTCCTTCCAATTCGTGAATTGACTTCATGCGCTCGTCAATTTTTGGATCAACGAGCATCTGTGCGTCGTTTCCCACAATTACGGTCGCTTCTTCATCCAATTGACGAGCACACGTCTCTTGTTCGTCCAAAGTGCGATTAGCTTCCGTCCGCTCGACCTCTTTTTCAATCGAAGATTCTCCTTTCAATTGACAAGCACGTGCTTCTCCTTCCTCGAATTCGCAGCCAAAATTCCTCCGTTCGGCGATTCTTGAAGACGAGCCCGTACCTCTCTCCAAACGACGAGCACACGCTCTACATTCGACGAACCTGAAGGAAGAAATCTCTTCTTCTCTGAACGACGAGCACTCGGTCAAAGAATCAACACAACTAACAACATTAAACAATCCCACGAGCTCACGTTTGGCAGAGCCAGAATTCTCGCGAGACATGAAGTAGAATTCGAGCAAAGATTGAGATGATGAAGCCGAGCATGAGTTCGGACCTCGGAACCCAAAACCCGCGACAAAAAAAAAAGGAAAGAAGACTAAAAATAAAAAGGGAAAACTTAGAGAGAGAAAATACCTTGAAGAAAAGAGGATGCAAAATGAGACAAAGTAAGGAAAGGGACACTTATTTATAAGGAAACAAAATAACCTCTCAACCCTAGGAGACTGTTCACTTCCCCAAAAACGAGCAGCCCAACAGAGACGTGACACATGGCAAATACATCAGTTCGTCGAAATTCATATACTTTTTTTTCAAACAAACTTGGGAGAACTGATTGTAGATGGGTAATTAAATATATAGTAGAACTTACCATCTTGCGCTCGACATGCTCAAAAGTATAGGGACCCTGCGCCTTAACCGTCTCATCCTGGCCTGCTCGCCGATTCTTCTTGTTTCGATCTGACACCTTCGTCGTGGCAGGAGTACTCCAATACTCCACAAACTCAGGGAACCGATCAGCCGGACATCTATATGGCAACTCAGATGGTTCCCTCGTCCATGCTCGCTTCCAAGCGTACACATGGTTGGAGTAGGACTTGGCGCACTGCTCCTCGAACTTTTGTCTCACTTCAGGTGTGTCAGCAACGGCCCAGTTAACTTCTTGCTGCAAATTTTGTAAAAATTAGTATACATTGTAAGGAAATGGAATAATTGAAATAGTTGTAAAGAAGAATATGTTTACCGCAAATGATCTGAACCACTGTTCCCTCAGTTCCAAAGGGAATTTGCTAAAGGAAGAATATGCGTAAGGCAACTGTTGCTGGATCATAAGGCGGACCAACTTCTTAACATGTTGGTCGATGCGAAACCTAAATATTGAAACTTTATGTAAGTGTAGATTTTTTAAATTTTTTGTAAAATAAAAGATTATATGTATTCGTACCATGTAGATCCCTCGGCAAGCTTTGGATCTAGAATATTTAAATGAGAGCGACCCGGTTGAGTCAAAATCTGTTCAATAGTCAAATGCGGTGGGGGGGGTTGAACAGGTGGGTCAGGCTGGGTATCAGGCGCAGTCGGTAGACTCAGATGAGGAGATAGGGTCTCATCTGAATCAAAATCCGCTGCTCGCACGCCCAGTGGGTACGCGCGATGGAAGTTATTGTAGGATGTCCTAGCAAATTAAAAAAATTTTGAAACTAAAATATTTAAAAGATAAGTAGATAGGTAATATATTTTTATATAAAATCCAAATTTTTTTTATATTAATCATATTTTAGTGAATTATGTTTTATAATTATATATATATATATATAATTACATTGATAAGTAATGTTTATAAATTTATAAGTAATCTATATAAGATATATATATTATTTTCTATAAATATATATTACATATACATAATTAATTAGTTTAAAAATTAGGAACATAAATATTGTTAAAATCGTACTAGTAAAAAATATATATATACAAATATACAATTAGTTTGATAAATAATGTGTATAAATGTATAAATAATTTGTATAAGATATATATATTAATTTTTATAAATATATATTAGTTTCAAAAAAAGGAAATTATATATTGATTTTTAATAGTATATATACATAGATATATGTATACATATATATATATATGTATATGTATATATATATAAATATTTATATTCACCAGTATTTATACATACAAATCATATAGAAAAATTTACACTACCATAATATTAAAACGTTTAAAATTTTGTTCAAATTGTTCTTGATAAAAAAAAATTTGTTCTTGATAAAAAAAAATTGTTCTTGGCAAAAAACAATTTGTTCATCATAAAAAAAAATAATTTGGAAAACTTAACATGAAATCGGAAATCATGGATTCAAACACGAAATCGACATGCAAACCACAAATTCGATAATGAAACTAACCTATATTCCAATTATCTAACCGTTTCTAGCATCTTGGGAAGAAACTTACATGATTTTCGGAAAGGGGAATTGATTAAGGGTGGTTTCCACCGGATTTGGCCGCGAAAAGTAGTGGTTGTGAGAGTAATTTGAGAAAATGTTGCGAACAAGTAGAGAGAAAATTGTAGAAGAAAAGAGAAGAGAAGAAGAAGGAAGAAGAAGGAAGAAGAAGGTGCTCGGGAACCGTAAAAGACGTTTTGCCGTCGGTTCCCGTCGATAATTATTATATACGGTAACCGACGGTTTCTGTCGGGAATTAATATTTTATTTAATATTTCATTAACAAATCATTTTTTATAATGTAAATGTATATAAAATAAAAATATTTTTTTGTTATTTTTAGGTTGGTAGAACACGTTTTGCATGATACGTCACTGTTTCTAACCAGAAATTAGGTGGCTTGTCGGTTACCGTCGGTTGTCTTCAGTAACTTTCCTCTATTTATTGGCACAAAATCTTAATCTAACCTTTATAGTCGCTTTTATCTATCAATACCGTACAAAATTTTTAAGATCGCATTTCTGTAACGTTTGCAAATTTCAAACAATCGTCGTCGCGGTCGTGCAACACATGTCCCAGAAATTCCACCGTACGAGCAGTTGAATGTCGTGGACGTTCCGTCAATTATTCAATCACAACAAACGCAACACATGCAATACCAATAGCCACTAATCTCGGGCCCATGCCGACCTATCCAACTTGGTCTATTCCGAAAAAAAGCGCATGACAAAAAGGTGTTGCGTGGTGAATCTTCCCAAGTTAGGCCGACACAAGACTTTATTCGTGAAGTGTATAATGAGCCACCCGCGTATGATGCTGATTATAATAGTATTCGATGGACATCAATGATTGATTACCTACTACGTGAAGGTATTACGTGATATTGTAATTGTTAAATTTCTTTAATATTGTGGGTAAAATTAACTACTATCCTGCATATATATTTAGGTACATATATTAATCGAACACCACCGTTTTGGACACAATTGGCTGATATCACGTGCCTGTTGAACCAATTTGTAAAAGTGAAAAGAGTGGGTGAGGAAATCTATATATAATTAAATGAACATAATTACAAATTTATTTTTCAATTGTCTGCATTAATTGTAAGTTGTGGCAATTATTGCGGGAATTTCTCCCAATGGATTAGGTGATGCGACAGTTACACTTAAGGATCCATCATGCACAGCAACGGCAACCGTGCATCGAAGTGTATTCCAGAATGACGCGTATAGAATTGCTATTGCTGTAGGAGCTATGCTATTTCTACGCGATGTAGCTGGATGTTGTTTCTCGCGCAGGGTTATCAACCTAAACATTGTGGCCCAAAATATTGTTACGGTATATTTTCTATTTTCACACCTTGCATTGTTAACTAAACTCAAGTGTTTATTGCTTATTCGGTTCGTGCAATATAAATAGATAATCGGGGTTAAAGAAATGGTGGTGCCGTACGAATCATACGTACAAGACTCAGAGGACGAGGGAGCTAACACAAATAGATTGTTTGAATTTGAAACTGTCCCAGACTCAGATGTAGATTAATTTGTCCTCCGCTTTCGCTGAGGGTTTTTGTAATGTTCAAGTGGAATAAGTTATGTGCAATGTTAT